>LR746279.1:2012500-3375000 GCA_902729315.2 Spirodela intermedia
TATAGGATAGCCACCAATTATTCACATTGTGTGATCTTTTCTCATGATAAGCTGATCTGCATTGTTAAATATGAGCACCCTTTGCCTAAATCGCCTGGTCCTAGCCCCACTTTCCTAATTGTGGATGAATTTAACCTTGATTTATGTTTCTCCTTCTATTTATGTTAGTGTTTGTGGTTTCTATATCATTTATTTGATTTCTCATTATTAACCGCATCATGAGGACCTCTCTCTACTTCTCCTGCAGTAGCTTGCACGAAAATAATCTTCATATATACAAAAATACACCGACACAAGAGTAGTGCATCCCGTGTGCATGTAGCAAACTCCTAGAATGATCAACATGGCATGCTCACAAACGATGGATAAGAATCTCCATGATTCTTAGAACATTTTTTGCCAAATAAAAATAAATTAAATAATAATATATCTAAAAAATGACAGATATATATATATATATATATATATACTTCATCAGATTAGTTAGTGGAGACATCTTAACCAGACACTGCTCAACCATCAAGGTTTTATCCAAAAACAAAATCAAAAGATCAAAAGCCTTTGAGAAGCAAGGAGTTGAATGCCCAGCTCAGTAACATTGTTGCATTATTGTAAATATTTTCAGGTCTTATTGTGTGACTGTCTAAAGCTAGTAATCTTGAAGGAACAAGTAAGAAATTTATTTTTTTCTTGGCCCTCTAGAGTTCTAAACCTCAAAGAGTTTTCAAGGAAAATCTTGATTCAATTGGAGCTGTGAAACCTAGTAGGTGGCTGAGTCTCTAAATCAATATGTAAACCATTAAAAACTGGCCCTTACAAAGTGGACTAAGTCAAGAGGACCAAACTACTATAAAATTGTGGTGCACTAGTTTTAACTCAAGAACACTAGAAACCAAGAGCCAAATAAAGGAACATAAAACAAATCAATTCATCCCCCTCCCCTCTTGGTTTATCTACCTAGCCTTCTAGTGGCCTAACATCATCCACATAAATAATAACCAAAGTCATGTCATGTTGATAGTACTAAGCATGTATTACCTGGCTCAAATCCCTTCAAATTTTACCTCAAAATTTTCTTTTACATTCCTAGACCTATGTGAGAGAAAATTGATCACAATGCTCACCTCACTTGGGTGTTTAAGTCAAATCTTAAATAAAAGTTCATACCACACAATATTACCTAGGTTTCTAAGGATTTTCATTAAAGTTAAAGTTGGTGAAAATCATGTCATCCATAGAGTTGATGGTCAATCTCATTTTCATTTTTTTTGACCCACATATTTTTCAAACATACAAATAATAATTATTAATCTTCTCCTCATTTTGTCTTCCTTCAATGTCCTCCAATGTTGTTGAGCTTGAAATCTTCCAGATTTGATGTGTGCTGATGTTCAGCATTGATTGACCACTCGAGACTTTTGCAGAATTTTTCAACTAAAATGATGTAAGAAATTGAAAACATAATGACGAAAAATACAACATAAATCAGAAAAAATAGGACAAGAGAGAGAATACAATTGCCATTGGGATGGGATCTCTGTGCTAGCAGTCAAATGGGAAATAGATTTCGGTTGAATTCATACTAAGATTGATTAATATTTAAAATAAATAGATTCAAATGATCTTAACAAAGTTCACCCAGACAAGAAAACTTCAAATCACAAAAAGAGTTACTGAAATAAAATAAAAATATAAATTATCCACCAGCAGACTCACTTTGCTAGTGGTAAACACAAACGATTAGGGTTCTATTTTTGTGCAAGGGCAGGGATTCAGACCCGAGAGAGCATGCTCTTGTGCACGGGCAGGGATTCAGACCCGAGAGAGCAACCACAAAGGTAGCGCTCGTCGCCCTCGAACCTGGGATCAAACGGTCGCAGCCTATTCCCGCATTGGACCAACTGTCTGTACTTCACCGAGGGTTCAGAAACAGACTCAAACCAACTCCCGCAAGCTCTCCAGCAGGATGGCGACGCTCGATGCTGCTGACGGATCTTCTCCGTATCCTCCCAGCTTCTCAAGCTTCTGGGAATCAACTTCCCGGATGTCCGTCGAGGAAGCATCAGTCACAGAGAGAGACAGAGACAGAGTGAGGACAAGAAATATTCCAAAGCTGGTTAAGAACAGCACTGTTCAAAAATATATATAAATATATTACAGTGAACCCTTGTAAAATTTAAATTACATTTGACCCTTTATGAGGAGGCCCCCATAATAAGCATTATTTCTTCTGACGAGCCAACTAAGAAAAACGGCCCATGAAACACCATATTTTGGGCTGGCATGTTTGGGCTTTCTTCCTGCGGCCCACTACTCCATTAGGGCCCCACCACCCAGCAAGGGCCGTCTCCACAGCCATCCGATGGCTTCCGGGATGGGTGGAAAGGAAGGCCCACGTCAGCTGCCACGTAACAGGCTCTTACGCCGACCGCCAGCTTATCCGGGGAAGGATAGCCCATGAATGGGCGTCGGGAACTCGCACGCCTGAACGAATATGCGATCCCCGCGGAGGATTATAGACGCCCGCCCCAGACAAGGCTTTGGCTTCTGCAGCTGGTAGTCTCTCCCGCGCGCTACTTCCGCAGAGCCTGCTCAGGAGAGAGAAACCTGTCGGCCGTTGTGGGGAAGTACGAAGGTAGCTAAGCACTTTTACCTCTCTCTCTCTCTCCTCTCTCTCTCTCTCTCAAATACGTCGCATTTAGGTAGAGGAAGACTCTCTCTGCTTCTCCTGCAGCTTGCAGGAGGATATAGCTTGTAGGCATTCTTCTCTCTCCCTCTCCCTCTCCCTCCCTCTCTCTCTCTCTTTCTCTCTCTCTCCCTCTCCTCACTTTCTCTCTCCCTCTCCTCACTTTCTCTCTCCCTCTCCTCACTCTCTCTCTCCCCCTCACTCTCCTCTATCTTTCCTTTCTTACTCGGCAGAGCAAAGAAATATCCCGCGTGGATTCTCTTCATATATATATACATATATATATCGCGCGAGAACAGTACACGCCAGTGGAGCCTAGAGTCAGGGCAATATGCCACGTGTGCACGTAGACAATTGTCAACATGGCATGCTCATTAGACGGCCACGGGGAGATAAGAATCTCCACGATTCTTGGAACATTATCGGGCAGACAAAAACAAACCAAATAGTTAAATATCAAAAAAGTATTTACACATATATATATATATATATATCTATAATATCTGCCAGATGAGCTGATGGAGACTGCCCGGTACATCGCCACCGCGGGGAAGGGCATCCTCGCCGCCGACGAGAGCACGGGGACCATCGGCAAGCGGCTAGCCAGCATCAACGTGGAGAACGTGGAGGCCAATCGGCAGGCCCTCCGGGAGCTCCTCTTCACCTGCCCCGGCGCCCTCCCTTTCCTCTCCGGCGTGATACTCTTCGAGGAGACGCTCTACCAGAAGACCGCCGCAGGGAAGCCCTTCGTGGAGGTGCTGCGGGAGAACGGAGTCGTGCCGGGAATCAAAGTCGACAAGGGCACCGTTGAGCTCGCCGGCACCGACGGCGAGACCACCACGCAGGGCCTCGACGATCTCGGCAAGCGCTGCGCGAGGTACTACGAGGCCGGCGCGCGGTTCGCGAAGTGGCGCGCGGTGCTGAAGATCGGGCCGGGGGAGCCGTCGGAGCTAGCTGTGCAGCAGAACGCGAAGGGCCTGGCGAGGTAAGCCGCCGTGTGCCAGGAGATCGGGCTGGTTCCCATTGTGGAGCCGGAGGTGCTCACCGATGGCGTGCACGACATTAAGAGGTGCGCCGTCGTGACGGAGACCGTCATCGCCGCCGTGTACAAGGCCTTGAACGACCACAACGTCCTACTGGAAGGGACCCTCCTCAAGCCCAACATGGTCACCCCCGGCACCGACAGCCCCAAGGTCCGTCCTTACGACAAAAACAACCGATACTTTCTGCAACAATATTTCCTACTGGGGAGTTCCTCGTCTCACGAATTTTCGGATGAGTTATAGTTTGAGCACGCAAATAGTTATGTGAGATTGGATTTTAGGTGGCGCCTGAGGTGATCGCGGAGTACACGGTGGTGGCGCTCCGGCGGACCGTGCCGGCGGCGGTGCCGGGGATAGTGTTCCTGTCCGGGGGACAGAGTGAGGAGGAGGCGACGCAGAATCTCAACGCAATGAACAAGCTGGAGGTGCTCAAGCCATGGACGCTCTCCTTCTCCTTCGGTCGTGCCCTGCAGTCGAGCACCATCAAGAAGTGGCTAGGCAAGGTGGAGAACGTCCCCGCGGCGCAGAAGGCTTTCCTCGCTAGGTGCAAAGCGAACTCCGAGGCCACCCTCGGCAAGTACGCCGGCGGTAGCCCCGATGGTGCCGCCTCCGAGAGCCTGTTCGTCAAGGGGTACAAGTATTAAGGAGCCCGATACCGCCGACGCTTGCAGGGCGAAGTGTCTCGACTATAATACTCTCTCTCTCTCTCTCTCTCGCTCGCTCGCTGTGTGATTTTCCTTGTTGCTGAAACAAAGAACATTTAGATGTATACTTGGGCATCTATGTATTGTGAAAAGGAAACAAAGTGGTACGAACAGCAACATTTTAATTGGGATCGCATGTGTTACCCTTTTTAGTATGAATGTATCCATACATATCAAAGACTATAAAGAAGATGATAATATTGAATCCAAATAAAAACGCTTTCGGAGCTTGGTGGATCCCAAGGTCCGCCCAAACATTGGATGCACCAAGATTTAAACTATTTTGAGAAATTATCCGTAGTCTACGTAGAGAACTAGAAGTATGTTCAAGACGTAAGAACAAATAGAATGAGAGCCATAAAAAAAGAAACCAAGATATATTTCCTTTATATTGATGTTGATTAACCAAACTCCTCAATTAATTCAAGCCCACCCAGGGGATCACAGATTTAGAGAGTTAGAGATTCCAGCAAATCAGAGTAAGAAAAATAAACTCATGAACTGATTGGCATTCAGGTAGACAGCCTTGATTCGAGGTTCTATGTCAAGTACCATGAAAGTGACAACCTCTAACAAAGGTTCGACTGTCACAAGATGAAAATTGATAGCGTAACTAAATTGAGGCAGGTTTTTTTTGATAAACGAGTGTCCAAAGTCAGGAATTTAAACCCTATAAGGACTAGGTAGATTAGAAAGATTCAAATCATGTTAGAGTTAGGTTGAGGGCTGAAGCTTATGGCATTCTATTCTCTATCTCATCAATCCTTCACACATCTTTTTCAATCATTTATTGGAAATGTATCAGAGGGGATTTGAGAGTTCTCCCAAGTTCAAAACTAGCCAGTACTTTGATTTTTCTACTCTCCACTATGTTTTCTAATTTTTAACATATTATCACTGTTCATTCAAAGAGTAAAAAATCAAAAATCAATCATTCAGTCATTTGAAAATAGGAATCACAATCAACCATATGTATTGAATCAAGAGAAATACAAATCATAAGTATTTGAACCGATTTTTGAGTATATTCATGCTTCAACTTTCTGATATTCTTTTCAGACTCTACACGTTTCAAAATGATTCAACATGCAACCTTCAATGAAAGATGATCATTTCTATGATAATAATTCTAGAGATCAGTCACAGAAGTATTAAAATTATAATATAATCTAAAGTGATTTTATTTTGTATGAGGCAATTTGCAAGCTATGAGTGCAATTTCGATCACTTACCACATATGTGCTGTACATTCTATTTTATTTTTTCAGTGATGTACATCTTTCTATGATCAATGGTTTGATGAAGATCTCGGCCGATTCTAATTTAGGATCAATAAAATTATATGGAATGTCATTGTAATTACCATGTTCTTGAATAATGATACTTGATATCTTAATCCTTTTTTTGGGAGTGATTGATGAAATTTTTGGCCAAACTAATAGCACTTGTGTCGTCATCACTTTTAGATTTGTCTTCTGAGTCAATTATATAATATTTGAGCTGCAATTTAACCCCAAACAATTCTATTACAACAAAATTTGGCAGTTGTAGATTCATTTTCTGATGTTGTTAGAGCAACAGCGACCTATTTCTTAGATGTCCATGAAACGAGGCATCCTCATAATGTTAAACATGATTCACAAGTACTTTTACCATTTGTTAAATTTCTAGCGAAATCAAAATAATTTTATGCAACTAAACTCATCTTACACTACTTTAAAAACCAAATTCTCAAGCTATACATGCATTTAATATATCTGAAAATTCTTTTATTTTGTTATTAAGTGTAATTTCTTTTGATCACTAGCACAGAAACAAACCTTGAAGATAATGTTGCATTCCCTTGCCATTAAATATAGGACTAACCCTATCATCCTTCTATTCATGTTGCACACTTCCTGATCAACTGATTTTCAATCAGCACCTAGATCAATTTTGATCTTACTATCCATGGGAATTTTCTTTTCTCTTTTGTATGCCAGATAATTTTTATCTACAATTTTCTAGCATCTATTTATCTTATCCTTATAAGTATTTTATTTTTAGTTTGAGAAAAATAGCTATGTTCTCTCAGCATGCTCATTTTAAATTATTTCTGCATTATTTCTAAAGAGTAAATACACAGATTTCATCTAAAGATGTGAAAACTATGTCACCAACATATACTTGTGCAAAAAATATATGTTGTTCCTTTTTCTTAGTAAATAGAGTAATATCAATATTGCCACTATTAAGTCTTGTATCTAGAAGAAACGAATGAAGTTTTTGGAGTTTGTTCCCTATATTGACCATATAGGGCATTAGACAATGTTAAAACATGATTAGTAAGTTTAGGATTTATGAAACCTAAAGATTGGTCACATATACCTTCTCTTTAATTTCTTGATTGAAAAATACACTCTTTCTACATGAATATACCAACATTGGAAGAGAGTTTTAGAGCCAACTTGTACGGTTCAATTTAGGTTTACTTCAGATATTTTATCAATTGTCATGATAGGTAGTTGGGTGTTTCCAGAGCAGTAAATATAGATCCACTACCTGCACTGGGTTCTATCTGAATGTATAAAGTTGTGTACTTCAAATTGAATGCTGAAAGCATTTAGGCTGTTAAAGCCCAAGTCCGATGTAATCAAACTGATGTATTGTAATTAATTGTTGCACAATTTGCCGATAGTAGAACTCAAAGAAGATAACTTTAAAGGTAGAGTAGGCTAAGAGTGCCAACCACATAAATTTCATATCTCTTATTTGATTACTTTAATCATTCAAGGAATGAAGTTAACTCAATTTAATTGTTTCTCATTGATTATACTAGTTTTCTTTCTATACTAATTAGAAAAATAAAGACCACTTCACACCCACTCTTTGTTTTCCATTCATGACCCCATTAAAAATGATAGTTATCTGGTGTCAAGTGTTAAGATATTGGAGTAAGACTGAAGGAAAGTGATTTTCAAGGTCTAACATCAATATTGCTCCCACCAGACCATTCGAAAACCTAAACATAGAAACTAGAAGAAGATGAGGAAAAACAAAAAACTAGAAGATGATGCTCTTAAGCTTGTGTTGGCTAGTATTCTCTTTTGGGATATTTATAATGTGTGGTTATTAAAAAATTATGTTAAATATGATGACAAAACTGAATTTTATTTTGATTTTTTATCAAAATAAAATAAATTATTTTAATAAGGTCAAGCCCAAGAGTAGCTAGTTGTCATTTTAGACAAGATTATATCTATATGTATTTAATAATTGTGTTGAATAAGATATAGTTAATGCAGAGTATTGGTTTGTTAATTGGAGTAGGGAGAGGCTGACCTTGCAAAGTTCAAATTGATTCAGATCATGCCTTCAAGAGCTGGAGAAAGAAGAAAGCTCTGAAAATGAGATTCACTCCACACCTGTCGAAGACTATTAGCAATTCAGATATTAGTTGAACCTATCTTTCAATCTTCTAAATTAAACTCAACCTTGTTGAAGTCAGCATCATCCAAGTCAAAGAACATCTGCCTCAGAATTATTAAATTTTCAGTGAAATCCGTCTTCTAAGTGGAAATAAATGTTAGAAAATTTACTGGTAAAGAGTGGAATTATGAAACTTATTTAGATTATTATTGGCCGTGTCGGCAGTTTAAGCTTCAGGAAACCAAGCCATGCTAGCCGATCATGCCACACGCACGCTGGCATAGCAAGCGTAATAAGTTCATACGATGCCGACGACAATGGGGCTACTGACGTTGTGAACGCCGTCTGACCATGTTAGAAACCCATAGACATATATGCTGGCCTGAGCGCCGGCCACCGCTTCTACTGTGACCTTGAAGGCCTCCTCCTGGCCGTACTTGCTGAAGACAAGGGTTGCCGGGGTCACCTTTACCAAGGTGCCGGGTGGCGCAGTCACCTGTGCCGTGTACGTGCCCGGCGAGCCGACGTTCTTCACCTTCCTAGTGACGATCGTGGGAGCGGAAAGCCGTGGTACGCTGATGGAGGGGTAGTTGAGGTCGAGAACCCGGGGAGCAATCAGCGGACACGCGAAGGGTGCCCCGTATAAGGTGGCAACCTGTCCGGAGGTGTACCCGTGGGCGCAGAGAAAGTGGAGGTAGTCCTCGACTGTGAGGTCGTAGACAAGGCCGGGATCCATGGCGAGGTTCGGGCGGACGTGCCCACTTCCATAGCTGAACGGGGTGGCCGTCAAGAAGAACGAGTCGAGTATGGGCTGCCCCAGGTTATCTTTGGTCGTTGCTGCATACCAGTAGACAGCAATGGATCAGTATTAGTCGTTGAAAAATTGGGTAGCCTTTCTTTCAGCGCCGACTCGAAACTCACCCGTATTCATGATGGCGGACTTGATCGCCGCCGGGCTCCAGTCGGGGTGCAGTGTTTTGAGGAGGCCAGCAACTCCGGAGATGTGAGGACACGACATCGACGTTCCCGACATAATATTGAATCGAACCCGGCGGTTGTCGAAGGAGTCATCAGATGGTCCGACTGCCTCCGTATATGCAGCGAGAACGCTCACCCCTGGAGCAGTGATATCCGGCTGTAGGCCATTCAATACCGATCAGAGCCGGGAAATTCGCTTAGCAATGGCCATTTCATCAGTTCTGCGGAAGGTCCTGGTAGGAGGGAGGAGAGAGAGAGTGAGAAAGAACCTTAAGGATCTCTGGGTCGACAGAGTTGGGTCCTCGAGATGAGAAGTAGGCCATGAAAGGCGCCGGCTTGGTGCCCACCACCGTAGTAGGTGCAATGATGCCGGCGACAGGGTTCCTGAAACAAAGTCAACGGATCGATCCTATCTTTTGAAGAAACAATCTAGTCAAACTCCGTAGGGTAAATGTTAAGGCTTCAATTTAATTGGCGAAACAAATCTAGCTGCAGTTTGAAACTAGGGCTTTGCAAATCGACTGCAAACTAAAAGGACCTTGAGCGTTAAAAAATAGAAAGAATATTATTAATACTGAAATAACATAGAATATTGATGAAATGAAGGAAAAGGGGAGTTTTCTCATGTTTAACAAAGATTTTCCAACTTGATTCCGGACTTCTAGTGTTGATTCTAGCTGACCTAGTTCATTGTTGGTGTAGATCAGTACTTCGAGTCCTCTAAAGTTGGATCGTTGGGTTTTTGGTGTGGCTTGCGAGTTCTCAATTGTACGCCACGTCGAGCGATCGAAAAAGTTAAGACAGATTAGACAGATTAGGTTTGGGGATGGTTTGGACCGTGGTGTACTAGTAAGGTCAGTGACTCTCGCTTGCGCTTCATTATGGCTATGGGTTGGAAGGAAGATTTACTGAATTACTTACGTGAAAGAGTTGATGTAGTTGTAGAGGATGAGGCTGTTGTCATATGATAACGCTACGGCGGGGAGGACGTGAGGATCGGCGGGGACATGGTTCCATAGGGTGACAGAGCTTGTGACGATCACCCCGACACCGCCGGCGAGGAGCACTGTCTGGCCTTTCTCCACGTTCGAGACGTTTCCCAATTGGCAGACCACGATCTTCCCTTTCACTTTCTCTGGATCCAGCGAGCCCAAGGAGCAGATCCACCTGAGAGAGACCCAAATACCGTTCAGTCGGAAGAGTACAAGATCAGAGATACAGGAAATGGGATGGTCGTCCTTACGCCTCGCCGACGGTAGAATTCGCAGCTCGAGCGCCGGCGCCACTGATCAGCGGATAGGATTGGTTCGCCGGGAGACTGGAGGCGGAAAGGCTCTGCCCCTGGAGGAAGCACGCACGAATGGAGAAGACGACGGAGTCAAGTTCGAGAAGACGACCGAGGAACGAAGAACTGAGGAACAATTCTCAGGGGTGACCCAACCTCGAGTTGTACCCCGCTTCCGAGGATGGCGTAGGAGATGAACTGCCGGTCCATTGTGCTGGCTCCTACCGTGAGGATCCACGGCGCGACGTTCTCCACCGTTTCCCAACTGGGACCCGAGTTGCCGCCGGAGCACACCACGGTGATCCCGTTTTTCACGGCGTGGAACGACCCGATGGCCAGCCCATCCCTAATGTAGTCACCGGCTGTATGGCCAAGAGATACCGAGAGCACGTCTACACCGTCTTCGATAGCTTGGTCAAAGGCGGCCAGGACGTCGGCACCGAAGCAGTCTCCACTCTCTGTGGGGCCCCAGCACACCTTGTAGGCCGCCACCCGGGCGCTGGGCGCCCCACCCTTGGCCGTACCGTTCCCGAAGCCGAAGAGACTGGCGTCAGGCACGAACCGGCCAGCGGCGGTGGCAAGGGTGTGGGTGCCGTGGCCGGCAGAGTCGCGGGAGGTGATCTGGCTGGCAGTTAACGTTCTCCCCGCGGCTATATAACCCTTGTAGAAGACCCTAGCTCCAATCAGCTTCCTAGATCATGGAAATCACGGCATTTGTTTATCTCATTGACGGAAATACTAAAACATCACATCAAAACCTCAACCTTCTCTAGGTAATCCGAATCGTCCTTATGTTAAATCGAAATCATGTTTACAGGAAATCATGCGTGGCTGTGACCATGGTAGCACTGGCGCACAGGGTGGGAAGAGCAACCGCGTGGCGATGTATGGATGGAGGCAAAACGGTGGCCAAGCCGGTGACGGTAACTGGTCATTTATTGGGAGTTCTCTCTAACGTTCTATCTTTAGGTTTTGAGTTGCCGGTGATGGCGATGTTAATGACGATGCTGCTGCTTGCGTGTAGTGGCAAAGATCAAGTTGTAACCGGAGAGAAGACCTTTCGAGGTCAACACTTTGAAGAGTCGAACATACCTATTGCAACGAATAGAATTGCTGGGACTACTCTCGCAAGCCCCCTTCCACCTCGACGGGATGGGCCCCAAGCCCTCGTCGTCGAAGCTTGCCGACTCCGGCCATACCCCTGCGCAGAATCAGGTGAGGAGCCCAGTAGAAGAGAAGTTTTGCGCTGTTTTAATGGAGCCACTAGTCTCCTCTCAGATAATGAGTAAGATAGACAGATAGATAGATAGATAGATAGATAGAGCGAGAGAGAGATGCATACATAGATAGATCGATAGATAAGTAGATAGGTAGATAGATAGGTAGATAGATAGAAAGACAGATAGGAAGATAAAGAGAGAGATGGATATATAGATAGACAAATAGATAGATAGATAGATAGATAGCGAGAGAGAGAGAGTAACAAGGCGGGGAAAACAAAGCGACGAGATTAGAGGTTGGGGTGTATCACCGCCATCAATACTCCCAATGATTGTGTCCTCCCCGAGCCTCGCCTTCCTCCATATGGAGTCCTCAGGGACAGTCCCTTCGCTTTCTAGTCCTAAGAATTCCCATGAGCGCGTCGTGTGCAGCTTATGCTTCTCGTTGGGGAACACGGCCATGACTCCCGGTGACTCTACGAATATCAAAAGAGAAGGATAATAAGCTGGCCGCGGTTTAGAGCTGCCATAGAAAAGAGACGGATGAGGCCGGTCGAAGAGTCCAACTAGATATCTCTATCGCCTCCTCCTCCTCGAGATGTGCAGCGAACCCATTGATATGCCTCGTGTAGGAGTAGAAGATGGCGTCTCGCGCCTTCTTCTTGCTGCAACATCAATCGATGCCCAAGAAATGGGTAAGGTTGACTAAAAATGAGCTGATCCTAGGATGGAGAACATATGCCTAATATTGCAGGATGAACGTTCAGTTACCTGCCCACGAAGGTTTCCAGGAACTCGTGGTGGGATGCTGTGAGCACATCCGTCTGTACCGAGGACACCTCTTTCCGGCTGTGAAGATGGCCTCCCATATACACAATATACGACTGGATTGGAGAACAGAAAACCCATCAGTATAGGGATTGATGAGGAGGCTCGAGGAAAAAAAATAAAAAGAAAAACCAGGAAGGCCAGATCAGTGCTACTTGCCTTCCTGATGGCGGAGGTGGGGGTCTGCAGCAGTGCACAGACAAGGAGCCATAGAAGCGAAAGAGGGACCTTCCGAGGGAAAGAACCCATTTGCAGAGCTCTCGTTCTCCTCTGGGGTTCTCTTCTCCGCTCGGCCCACCGTTCTGAGAGGGGATACCTAACTGGTTCTGATTCGTGAGGACGAAAGCCCTATTAATAATCGTGAGGCGAACGATTACTTATCAGGATACGCCCCGTCCCTCAATGAGCCCTGCACGATATCCTAGAACAAGGTCAAATCTTCCCGAAGTCAACCAATAGAAGGAAAAACGGAAACGAGAAATGGTGCATCTGCTACATTCTCTCGTTTGGGGGGGACCCAGGTTTACCTCACGACGAATTTATCTTACCCCGTGTTGAAGTAGGACATCTCGCACGCCAAGAGAGCACGACATCTCAGACACCTTGTGAGCACTCGTCACGTGAAACCGGCCAATGGCACGCTAGTGGTAACCGAAAGAATCGACGGATGCGGGCTGCGACGCGCTCTCGCGGGTTGATTTCTACCCTGACGAGTCGAGACCCGGATTGTCCGTGTGGAAAACCGGGGATCGACAATTGAAAAATGTTTTCGCGCATATATAGAAAATTAAATAGCGGTAGAGAATCTGATGGGATGGTTGAACCGAATCATGCCACTTCTCAAGATGGTGCAATGGAATCTATCCAAGAGTAAAGTCAACTTCACGCGGGGCGTCCATCAGCAACAAGAAGTCAACTCCCAAGAAGGTTTGCTAGGATTATGGTCAACCCTAATCTTCAACTTCGTATGGGACAAGTCAACTGGAGGCTACCTCCATTTTTAAATCCCACGTTGAACCTTGGGTTGACATCTTATGGATCTATAGGGATCAACAAGAGGGTCCATCCCATGTTGTGGGCCCATGAAGAAGAAGAGGAAGAGGAGCCAATGGAAGAAGGCCCAATGAAAGAGGGCCCATCTTCCTATGGACCCATAAGGGATAGCTGAGACACGTCCCTCTCCAAGAGATGCCACCTCTTCAAGAGGTGTCTCTAAATAGGGACGTGTCTCTAACCAGTTAGGGACGTGGCTCTCCTTCTCTCCTCTATAAGATGGAATTCCATTTAAACAGTATTCATGGAATAATTTGGAACTTTCCTTTCATCTAATCTCATCCTTCTCCCGTCTTATTCTCTCTTATTCCCCTTCTTCTCCTCCGGCGGAACCCCTTACCCCTTCGTTCCCCCTTCTTCCCCTTCTTCTCCTCTGCTGGAACCCCCGTTTCCACTGCCTTACCACCGCCCGTCGCCGCCAGCCTGCTCCTCGCCTACTGCCTTGCGGCCCTCATCCCCTCCTCCTTGGCGTCCGCCCCGACGTCGTCTTTCCGCCTCCTCGTCGTCCGCCTTGCCACCACCGTTCCGCCTCGACGCTGTCCGCCCCGTCGTTCCCGTTCCCACCTTCTGGCCGCCGCCCGTCGCCACCTTTCCGCCTCCTCGTCGTCCGCCTCGCCACCACCGTTCTGCCACGTCACTATCCGCCTCGTCGCCGCCTTCCGTTTCCTCGCCGACCACCTGTTGCCCCCTTTTCTCTCTCTTCCGCCGTCCGCACGAGAGCCGTCTCTTTACTCTCTCCCGCTGGCGCCCTTGTTTCGCCCCTTTTCTCTGTCCCGCCGTCAGCACGAGACCCACCTTTTTTCTCTCTCTCCCGTTGACGCGCCTCATTTCGCCCCCATTTTCTCTCTCTCCCGCCGTCGGCACGATAACCACTTTTTTTCTCTCTCCTCTGTTGAGGGTACCTCATCTCACCTCTCTCTCTCTCGTTCGTCCTCTCTCTCGCCTCATCTCCCTCTCTATTTTCCATCTCTCCCTTACCCGTTCATTCTCTCCCTCTCACTTCCGTTCTCTCTCATCTTCTTTTCCTTGTAATACCGTCCTTGATCTTAACTTCTTCCTCTTTCTTCTCCATCTTCCACTGAATTCCCTCTCTTCTTCCTCTTCAGATCTAGGAGAGTCTTCTCCTTTATTCTTTACCTCCTTGTTTCTTTTCCATTCATCCTTCTCTCAAAACGTGGAACTCCTAAGGAGGATCAAATCAACTATTCCAAGAATCATCAAGAGTTTTCATGTCTTTTAACAACGTACCTTTTCTTCTAAATTATTATAATGATTGATCAAAGTTTATAACTCCCTTGCTTGAGAACTGAGTACCCATAGGATAGCCACTAATTCCCAAAGTTCAGTGATTCATTCCCCCGAAAGAAGTTTTCTCTGATTCATCGAAAGAATAACCCTAATTAGAGTGGTTAAAACGATCCCAACTTTCCTTAATTGTGGGATTAGGCATAGACACTTAAGCCCCACTTTGAAAGTATTAAAGCCCCTTTTTTACAAACCTTAATTTAATGTACCTCAATTTAAAAGGATAAACTAATTTCCTAAATTTGTCCCGCATCAGAATCAGTGGGTCAACTCCTGAGCCCTCTTATCAGATTTTCTCTCTAGAAAGGTACACAAAAAGGGCGAGTCTGGCGATCGTACGTCAAAGAATGTTGAGACTGGTTAGCCATGCGAATCCAGGCCGTCTTCACGTCTGGCCAAATCCTCCGTCCGCATGCGCCACCACAGCTTGGAATTTATAAACGAAGGATTCCAGGAACTTGTGGTGGGATCCTGTGACCACCACAGCTTTGTACCAAGGACACCTCTTCGCGGCTGTGAAGATGGCTCCCCATATACACAACATACAACTGCAGCAGAATACCCATGAATAGAGAGCTTGAGGAGGAGGCTCGAGGACAGAAAAAAATAAAGAAAAACAAAAACAGGAAGACCAGATCAGTGTTACTTGCCTTTCTGATGGCGGTGGTGGGAGTCTGTAGCAGTGCACAGACAATGAGCCATAGAAGTGAGAGGACATTCCGAGGGGAAGAACCCATTCGCAGGGCTCCCGTTCTCCTCTCCCGTCCTCTCCTTGGTCCGCCGATGGGAGAGAGGATACGTGCCTGTCTCTGCTTCGTGAGGAGGAAGTTATAAATTGCGTACAGACCACGATTACTTATTAGGACAGGACCATCCCTCCTCAATGAACCCTGAACGATATCCTAAAACAACATCACGATGTCCCGAAGCAAACCTTGACGAGGAGAAGAGGAAATAACGAGGAACCACACGAAGAGAAAATGGCGCATCTCATATGGCCCCTCGTTTGGGGATCTCCCATAGTCATCTCATGACGAATCTGTCTTTCCGCGTCGCAGTACGTCATCTCGCACGCCATTGACCACGACATCTCACACACCAAGTAATAACTCGTGAACATCTTGGAAGCAACTCTGATAGGGTCTCGTTTGTTAGGGTAGGAGTTGAAGTGTTGTGGCCCGATTTTGTCGCTCTAAATAGCTAACAGTGTTGAAGTCTATACAAATTCAGCTATTGCCGCCACCCTTACACGCACCCACAGGGTTCATTAATGCCTAAACTTGGGGAGACCAAACGCTAGTGCCATGACGTATCTATACAGACAATGAACTATGAGACTTGGAACAAACAAGTTGTATTCTCCCCTTTGGCTTGGATAACACATACGTTTAAGTAGAATAATTGTAATGTATTACGTGAGGACCTGAGTGAACACATAGAATACATGCTTTGATGTGCTTGCAAGACAAGCTTCAATCGTCCTCCTATACCAGAATTCGACAGAAAATTGCAATTTAAACAATGAGAATTCTGCGTAAATGGTGTAAGCCATCATTGTTTTTTCACCAATCCTGATTATCCTCCAAAATAGCCCTCATATTCATTAATATGTGAGCCTCTGTAACAAAGTACTTGAGAGTATCAAGACCAGGACAAAGGGTACGAAGTCTAGTATTAGCCTCATTGAGTGACACCAGAATATCTAAAAAGACCAAATTTAACTAAGGAAAGTAGCCTTGTAAATACTCAATTAGATAGTCTATTGAATTCAAGATTGTTCGTCCTCATTCTTCATCACTAAAACATCTTGTTTCTAGGGATCACTTGGTATTTTTACTTTTAACTTATTTCAATTCTTTACATTGGGAAAAGTGAATGAATATGAGTGATAATATTTATTTTTATATAACCACAATGGTAAAATTGAAGTAATTTCTGCATGAATCAATATAAAGCTAAAACATTTGATGTTTTATTTTTGTATAACAACAATTAGTTCTTGTTTGGGAATTATGTTATGAACTTATGTCTAATTTCATAATTTGTAAAAAAAAATATGAATATATTTAGTAGTTTTGATATACTTACTAATATGATTAAACAAGGTTTAACCTTGAGAATTATTTAAAAATTGAAATAATTTAATCATAAAGTTCGAATTTGGAAAATATATTTTCAAGGTTTAACCAAGGTTCAACATTTTTATGTCACATCATCCATATATACATCAGTTTCCGTATTTGTTTTTGGGTAGTGAAATGAATGGGGATAATTCTAGATTTTGCAGCAATTCTTGAGATATTTTTGTGTAAGGATCAAGGAAGCTCCAAGAAAAATAGAAGCAGGCTTTTGTATGGATACTACGAGGTCAGTAGAAGAGAGGGGAAGGTTTTCTTGGCTGAGTTGTCTCTAGGTGACAGCAAGAAACGAACAGAGTAATAATGGGTGACTGAAATTCGATTTCTATTTTTATTGCGTTTCTTTCTCATTTTCGTTTAATATATCATCTGAGTGACACTTAGAATATAAGATTAAGCCCTTAGATTCATTATTTTTCAACCTTCTCAATTGATTTCTCATTCATTTTTTGGTACTCTATTTTTGCGAATTTGATTTTAGTTTCCTTTTTTTATTCTGTCATCTCATTAACATGAATAAGATAGGATTAAGATTTTTAATCAAATTTTTTATCACTTTTATAATTTATTTTAAGGTTTAATTTCCATCTGCAATAATACTTTGTTCCTAGGTGATGGACACAGATAAGTATGTACTATGATTTCATTATTTTCCAGTTTGTATTCCTTCAATTTTGATTTTCCTGATGAAATTTAAGTTGGTTAAGATTTTTAGAATTTTTTTACTGTATATGTTACGTAAACTTTATAAGCATTTGAACCCAAATCGTTTCCGTGTTTTACCACTAGCAAACTGAGTCTGCTGGTGGAAATTTATGTTTTTTTTAATTTCAGTAACTCTTTTTGTGATTTTAAGTTTTCTATTTGAGGTTAACATTGTTAAGATCATTTGAATCTATTTATTTTAAATATTAATCAATTTTAATTTGAATTCAACTGAAATCTATTTCCCATTTGACTGCTAGTGGGGAGATCTCATCCCAACGACAATTGTATTCTCTCTCTTGTCCTATTTTTTCTGATTTATGTTGTACTTTTTGTCATTATGTTTTCAATTTCTTACAACATTTTAGTTGGAAAATTCTGCAAGTCTTTAGTCATCAATTAATCTTGAACATCAGCACACAACAAATCTTTAAGATTTCAAGCTCAACAACATCAGAGGACATTGAAGGAGAACAAAACGAGGAGAAGATTAATAATTATTATTTGTATGGTAGTAAAATACTTGGGACAAAAAAAATGATATTGATGACCATCATCTCAATCGATGACCTGATTTCACCAACTTTAATTTTAATGGACTTCCATAAACACCCAAGTAATATTGTGTGGTATGAAATTTTAATTAAGATTTAACTTAAACACACCAAGTAAGGTGAGCATTGTGATCAATTTTCTCCCACATAGGTCTATGAATATAAAAGAAAATTTTGAGGTAAAATTTGAAGGGATTTGAGCCAGGTAATTGACAATTGGTGCAGAACATTGGTCTAGTGGAACCCAATAATGAATTATTCTTACATAGTGGATGTTCGTAGGGGAACAAATTATTATAAAAAGCTTAGAGTGGTCAAGATTTAGATCTAGGAGGTTCAAAGAAATATAGGATCAAAAGAAAGGACCACAAAAGTTATAATAGCCGCAGTCAACAACAATAGTACTATGCCTATAAGAGGTTCAAGGGAATTTAACCTCTTACTTCTTGATCTATCTGCGGTCTTAAACCCAATAGTACTATGCCTAAATGAAACTAAATTACATGTGTAAACTAACAAGGAAGCCTATATTAAATTAAATATAGACTTTATCAGATTAGCTAGTGGAGACATCTTAACGAGATGCTGCTCAACCATCAAGGTTTCATCCAGTTTAGGCTTCTCCAAAAACAAAATCAAAAGATCAATTTATGTGTGTAACAAAATCAAGAGATCCACCTTAGGTTTTATCCACTAGCTAACCTTAATGGTGTGTGTGTGTGTGTGTGTGTAATTCTAGATATTTAATTATTTAATTTATTTTTATTTGCTGAAAAATGTTCTGAATCATGGAGATTCTTATCCGTCATTTTTTAGCATGCCACGTCGATTGTTCTAGGAGTTGCAACGTGCACATGTGGCATGGCTGCATTGAGATGCATTGTCCTTATGTGGGTATATATTTGTATATATAAATATATATGAAGACTATTCTCATGCAAGTTGCTGCAGGAGAAGGAGAGAGAGGTCCTCCTAATGTGGCTAATATGCAGAACATAAATAAAACAAATAACTGATGGAGAAACTTAAATCAGGCTCAAACTCATCCACAGTTAGGGAAGTGGGGCTGGGACCAGGCAGTTTAGGCATTAGCGACAATGAGAAGAAAAATATATTAACAGAATAGAGAATTCCAAGCATAAAAATTGAGAGAACTAGTTGAGGAAAATGTCACCAAAGAGACCCAGGTCAGTCGTTGTCCGTTGACCATATGGAAGTCATTGATTGACGGAATGTTGACCAGTGACTATCATATGGTTGACCATTTTCCACACAGAGGCCATTGGACGCTGGACAATTGGAGGGCTTGCTGTTGGGCAGCTATAGCTTGGACCCATTAGAGCTGCCTGGCAGGTACAGATCCAACCCAGAAGTGATCCGATGGGTGGTGACGGGAGGAACCCGATATTCGGCCGTGCCTAGGCGGCAACCCAACAATGACCGAGTCCCAGTAATTGGCCCGTGGAAAGGCGGCCCAACAATGGCTCGTCGGCTTTTAAGCCCTAACTGTTCTGAGAGCGCCGAATCGGTGGCTGACTCAAAAAACCGGAGTATCAGTGGAGGAGAACAGTCGGAATGACGGAGGAGGGAGGCGATGGCAGAGATGGCCAGGAGGTGGATCGCCGGCGGCAGCGGAGGTAGAGGCGCAGGTGACGGGGAAGCAGTGGAATGATAGCAGCAAAGGGAGGTGGCGTCGACGGAGGTGGCTGGGTGGACGAGAAGGCGGCAGTAGAGGGAGATGACAGGGATAAAGACTGGTGGAAGGCAGATCGGCCGAAAGAGATGGTGACGGTGGAGCTGGTGGACAGCTGAGCGGCAGTGATGGAGGGAGAAGACGACGATGGGGTGGCAAAAGGCTGAACGGCGGCTTCAGAGGGGAAGACAATGGAGGAGGCGGACGTAAAATGAGCCGATGGAACGGCGAAGGATTGCGGTGGTGGAGGGAGATGGCAACGACAATAACACTCCAACTGGGAGCACGAGGCCCTCACGGCCAAACCTATTGGGGCGACGGGGTCCTCACGACCAACCCTAACAGGGGCGACGGAGTCTCGCAACGAGCAGCAGGTGATGGAGCTTCTGCGAAGGTAAACTATTCTTCAAACTTTGATTGTCTCCCTAATGACGACGAGACGAACCTTTTAAAGGCCATATAGAACAAAACAAAGCAAGTAAAATAAAAGAAAGCTCATTCAGGGAGAGCCCGTTAATAATAAAAGATATCTTCAACTTCCAAGCGGATGTGTTGGTGTCGGTGTTGGTGTCGGGATCTCCAGTGGTCCTCTAGGCCCAAAGCTTCTGGGGATGAGCTTGAGTCCTTTGCCACTGGCTAAGTCTAGATTGGGCCCCTGTCTTGGATCACCTCTACATGCGACATGCTTCTACTTGAAAGAGAGAGAGAGAGAGAGAGAGAGAGCGGGAGATAGCGAGAGAGAGAGAGAGAGAGAGAGAGAGAGAGAGAGAGAGAGAAGGGAGAGAGAGAGAGAGAGCCGGAGATAGCGAGAGAGAGAGAGAGAGCGGGAGAGAGCAGGCGAAAGAGAGAGCGGAGAGAGGCAGGAGAGAGTGAGAGAGAGAGGGAGAGAGGAGAGAGAGAGAGAGAGAGAGAGAGAGAGAGAGAGAGAGGAGAGAGAGTGGGAGATAGCTAGAGAGAGAGAGAGAGCAAGAGAGAGAGAGAGAGAGCGGGAGAGAGGCAGGAGAGAGTGAGAGATAGGGGGAGAGAGAAGGGGAGAGAGAAGGGGAGAGAGAGAGAGAGAGAGAGAGAGAGGGAGAGAGTGGGAAAGAGCTAGAGAGAGAGAGTGAGAGAGAGGGAAGGAGTGGGAGAGAGTGGGAGAGAGCTAGAGAGAGAGAGAGCGAGAGAGAGAGAGAGAGTGGGAGAGAGTGGGAGAGAGCTAGAGAGAGAGAGAGAGAGAGAGAGAGAGAGGCTACAAAGAACCTACAGGAGAAGAGCAGAGAGATACAAGTGCTTACCTACCTGCATACTTCCCACGATGGCCAACATGTTTCTCTCTCCTAAGCAAGCTTTGCTGAAGCCACTGGCCGGAGACGCTACCTGCTGCAAAAGCCAAAGCCTTGTGTGACACCCCTGGAACCTCCCGACCGGTTTGAGGTCGGGAGGCCACATGAGACACATGCAGACAGAGGCAGGTGGACCTCTCCCTCTGTAAAATGGGGGGAACTCCGCCCGCTGGAAGACAGACCGGAAGAAGAGGAAGAAGGGAGAGAGAGAGAGAGCTGCAGAGCGAGAGAGTGTTGGGTCTCATCTGCAGGAGAGGGGAAGCTCCAAAGCGAGCATGGGGAGTGCTCGGAGGGAGCTGAGGTTGCTACATTGCGTCAGCAGTAAGTGAGGAGTCGGCGGAGAGCTGTTCCATGAGACCCTCGTACACCCTTATTGAGGTAATATGAGTACCTCGATGTTCCATGATCGCAGTAGGGTCTTGGAGAGTTCTGCAGGTGACGTGGAGGCTGCTCGACATTGAGGGAGTAACGATCGAGGTCGGCAGTTAAACGGAGAACTGAAGTATCCACCCATGAAAAAAATGGTATCAGAGCGCGCTATTATAGGAGAGAATGACATCAATGGAGGAGCAGTAGAGGAACGGTAAGATGCAATGGAGCCAGTAGTGATGGAGGTTGTGGGCCCCTCAACTGGAGGAGCAAATCACCCGTATCCTTACCTCCATCAAGGCCTTGGAAGCATGCATCGGAGCCGTAGAGGAACGGCAAGATGCAATGGAGCCAGTAGTGATGGAGGTTGCAGGCCCCTCAGCAACGTCATCAGCCGACGCCGCTGATAAGGTAGAACTCCAAGCTTCCGTGAAAGCTCTGGTGGCAGATGTGTGCCTACTAAAGCTGCCCTTCCAAGAACACAAAAGAGCGGCCGCATCTTGGGCCAAGGTCCCTCAGCCCAAAGTCTTTGCATGTGCTAGGAACGCCAAGGAGTTCGAGAACTTCCTTTGGGACCTAGACCATTACTTATGGGTGATACACTCACCTGATGCGGAGAAGGTCACGTTGGCAAACATGTACCTCGTCAATGACGCGAACCTGTGGTGGCGCATGTCGACGGAGGATTTGGCCAGACATACCATCAAAACATGGGAAGAAACCTATTATAGGATCTCTTTTTTTAGGGTACGAATTGAAGTGTTTTAGCTTGATTTCATCGCACTAAGTAGCTAAAATTCTTGAAACCTATACAAATTCACGCGTCGCACTAAATAGCCAAAATTCTTGCGTCCACAGGTAGACCCGATGTGAGTGCCAGTTGTATCCTCCCCTTCGGCTTGGATAACACAAATGTCTAGGTAGAATAATTGTAGATTACATGAGAAGAAATTTAGCAAACACATAGAACACATGCTTTGATTCGCTTATAAGTTGATCTTCAAGTGTCTTCCTATATCAGAATTCAAAAGGCATTGACAAGTTAAACGAGGAAGTAAAGTGAATTCTACATAAGGTGTAAGCCATGATAGGATTTTTCCCGATCCTGATCATATCCTCCAGAATATCTTCTCTTATTTAATAATATATCAGCCTTTCTAGCAAAGTACTTGAGAGTCTTTGTTATTTGTCGTTAGGGTAGACAATCTAGTTTTTGCCTCATTCTATGACTTGCCCTTTTATGGTCAATATCTGGAAAGACCAACTTTAAGTAACAAAAGTAGCCTTGTAAATACTCACTGGATCTTCCATCAAATTCAAGATTATTTGTCCTCAATCTTCATCATTAAAACATATAGACTCTTCAGATCACTTGGTATTTAATTTTTTTATTTTAACTTAGTTCAATTATTTATGTTGTAAAAAGTGACCTGAATATGAATATGATGTCACGGTAATGTAGTTGAAAAGGCGCATAAGCTATATCATATCCATAAAGTAATAAATGACATCGAGAAGGAAGAATAAAGGGGGAAGAAGGCAACTCAAATTTAATTTAATACGAAGAGGTTAACACAGAAATAAGAATATCCACAGAAATGAGGAAATAAAATATATAAATTGAGAGGAAAATAAATCATACATAAACCACCAAAAGGGGAGACGTTCATAGATTGTGCCACCAGAGAGAATGGGCTTTGATTTTTCTCACCTTTTTTTCTCTCTCCACAAGCCCCCCTGTAATATTTGTATTACACTTGGGCAAGACTGGTTTCGTACCTTAGAAGAGTCCCTAAAATAAAGAAAAGAGAGAGGGTAGAAGTCAAAGTGGATCTCCCCCAATGGGTTGACAAAATTAATCTTACAAATCTCTACCTTGGCTTGGTCAACAAAAACATCTTTCTAGCTTGACACTGACTCCTCCACGAGATCCTTTTAACTATGACAACTAAAATAGTTCATGCCTTCTTCAGATTAGGAGGTTAGCTTTAAGTACTGAGAACCCTAATTAAGTTTAAATAATATTATAACTTAGAAAATGAAAGAGATTTTTCAATATGTCCTCAAAGTTCTTTTTGATATCAATCTTCTACATAATGATCACTTCTTTGGAAATAATTTCATGAAGGAAGTGGTATTTAACATTAATACACTTTGTACTCTCATGATACATCTTATCTTTAGTCAAAATGAACAGAATTTGGACTATCACAATGGACAACAGTCACCTTTTGATATGAATTAAGCTCAAAATAAGCTAGTTAACCACAGCTTCCTTAATCACCTATGTAATTTGTATAAACCTACTATTGTAGTGGATAATGGAATAATAGGTTGTAATATAGTTTAAAAATTAACACCACAACCACCAAAAAAATATAAATATTTCAAATGACCTTTTTAATTATAATCTTCTGTAAAATGTTAATCAATGGATAAGTAGTATTAGTGACGGGGTCAATAGTCCAAGCATCCATGGATGCAAAAGTCTCAATTGGGATCCAAGATGGATGTAGATCCTATTCAACCTAATTTTGATCAAGAAAGGACTGATCCAAGAAGAGAATTGGGCTTTGATCGTACCCATTTTCAAAGGAAAGGATGGGCCCAATAGAAAGGAACGTCCACCCCTTCCATTTCTCTCTCCCAAGCAACTCTTTAAGGCATCTATTAGAGAGGCATCCATAACTACCCAAGCAACTTTTGATAACACAACTCATGGGATCAAAGAGCCTCATTCAGCCCTTGATCAAGGATCAAAATTTCAACAAGGATCAAAAAATTCATCAAGACATCCATTGGGAGGGTCAAAAATTTTAAGGTAGTCAACTAGGAAGTATGAGGCATCAACTACTGAGCTTCTACATGTAACTTCCCTTCTCTCTTATAACTATCCCTAAAATTTCGTCGAAGGAGATTTCATGTATTATTTGAGGAGGGAAAGTAATGAAGTTTATGTTGAAGAATTTCTCTTCAATTTTCGCTCTTTTCTTTGAGGGAGACCTCAAGGATCAATTACTATTTAGGAAGAGGCCGTGAGGATCAACACCTCATTCTTGGGAAAGCCATGAGGGTCAGCCACCATTTTCATTCCACCCATCCTTCTCACCCTTTTATTTCATCTTTCACAACTTTCTAGAATCATTGAAAATCAACTATGAAGTCTGCTCGTCAACAATTGTGGGATTGCATCTCTCCATATCAAAGTACCATTGACTTGTTTGGTTTCAATGTTTTCTTATTTAATTTTAAATCTCTGTTGTAAATTATCGTTGAGTGAACCTAGGATTAGCCATAATTTGTCTACTTGGTGATCCATGTACCTTGACCTAGATTTTGATCCAACATTTTAGATAAGGTCAAACCCTAATTATTGGACGAATAAAGATCATAACTTATGTGATATAATATTGAGCGGTAAGGTTATGACAATCGATGCCCAACCTTTTTATGATCTTCCTCTCTATCTTGACTCTTGACACTCATAGGTTTGGAAATAGCTTGCTTTGGGGATTGGTGCACGCCCATCACATGATCAAACCAAAGCATAGATCCTTATGGGTTCACCTCTCTCTCTCTCTCTCTCTCCCCTTCCCTCCCTCCCCGATTGGGATGGGTCTTCGCCCCAAGTAACGACAACTGTCCCGTCCCTCCGTTTTCTAAATTTGACCGGGTCTTCAAGACCCACGGGGGAGCTCGCCAGACTCGTCCAAGTCTGTGGAGCCCCGTAGAATCTGCGCTGGTCTCCTTTGGCATCCCGATGCCCGCATCCCCCTCCCCCCCTTCATGGCCGACGTCCCTAGTCACCCTGCAACCACGAACAAGACTCTCCGATTAATTAGCCTCGAACTCTGCCGACGGACGTAGAGAGAGAGAGAGAGAGAGAGAGAGAGAGAGAGAGAGAGAGAGAGAGAGAGAGAGAACTTCTTCTCGCGTGGAGATCCAGGAGACGCCATCGTCGTGACAGCGAGCTATCCACGGAAGAGGTAACCCGGAGAACCCTCTCGTGCATACCATAGAGACTGACTTGGTTCAGGGTTCATGTGGAAGAAACACTTCGTCGGAATCCGCCATTACATGTAAAGACAGATCGACCGAATTTTTTAACACCATCCCCTGTGATTTGGGCAGGGAAACGGGTCAGAGAGAGACCTGCAATTGGGAAAGACGGTGGAGGTTGCGGTTTATACGTGTTCTAGATAGAGGGAGCGAGCATGGAAGGTGAGGGCCCCAGCAGGAAGGACCGCGCGATCCATGCAGGTTATCTTGTATCACTGTGATGAGCGGCGGCGATGGACGACGCCGGGTCCAACCATTCTCTGGCATCCTCCAGCGAGAAGCAACAGGCAGAGGATCTCCAAGGAACCAAGACAAGTCAGTGCTCCGTCACCACCGTCTACAAGGCCTACATCGCCGGCGGCGCCCGAATAGTGACGGTGGTCTGGTCGAAGACCCTCATCAGCCATTCCCTCTCCGTCGTCGTCGAACATCTCGACGGCAGCGCCGCCGCCGCCCCCCCCCTCGTGTGCAAGATCGACCTCAAGCCATGGCGGCCATTCTGGAGCAAGAAGGGGCTCAAGTCCCTCGAGCTGGAGAATCACCGCGTCGACGTCTACTGGGACCTCCGCTCGGCCCGCTTCTCCAGCCGGCCGGAGCCCGCCGGCGGCTACTACGTCGCCCTGGTCTGCGACGAGGTGGTGGCGCTCCTGCTGGGGGACTCCAAGAAGGAGGCCTTCAAGAGGACCAAGGCGAGGCCCTCCTTGGCCGACGCAACCCTAATCTCGAGGAGAGAGAACGTCTTCGGCAGGAGGAGCTTCTCCACGAGGGCGAGATTCGGGGACCTGAAGAGGGAGCACGAAATCGTCGTGGAGAACTCCATTTCCGGTATGGCGGAGCCAGAGATGTGGATAAGTATCGACGGCGATGTCGTCGTTCACGTAGACAACCTCCGGTGGAAGTTCAGAGGGAATGAGACAGTGGCGGTGGAGAGGACCCCGGTGCAGATCTTCTGGGACGTCCATGGCTGGCTGTTCGGCGCCGCCGTAGGCCTCGGCCACGCGGTCTTCATCTTCAAGCCGAGCCCGCCGGAAACGACGGAAGCGTCGGGGGAAGACGATAGACAGCCCGCCGCCGCCGTGGTCTCCTCCTCCATGGCCCCGGAGTTCTGCTTCGTGCTCAACGCTTGGAAGCTGGAGTAGCTGCAAAAGAAGAAAGCTCGCCATCCCCGCTGTTTCTACCAGATGAAAGCGCCTGTAAAACTGTCTTTCTGAATACCGGGTTGACTTTGTAATCTTCTTCGGGAAATCATATAGAGCATTACTAGATCGAACCATCGAGATGGAAGTAAACGGGGCCATATCAACGCACTTGGAGATCTGAAAAGAACATCACCAATATAGATTACATTACAATTCAGAGACGATGTTTTTATATTGAGTTGTTTATATTTGGCCATGCTTGAAATTGTTTATATCCTTGTAAAAGTATTAAAATAAAGTAACCATATATATATATATATTTAGAGAGAGAGAGAGAGAGAGAGAGGGGGAGGGGAGGGAGAGAGAGGGAGCATCCAAACCTAATGCCCACTTCACCGGAGCTTGTCAAAGGTCAGTGAGGGCGGTACCTGCTGGTCAAACACTTTTCCTTGTTTGCCCCTCTTTGACTAGTTGTCTGACTTCATACTGCATGACAGTAAAGACCTTAATGTGAACTCCGTCCTCAGGACGTCCCCCGGTCCTCTCGTTGACTCCCACGCCGGCCTTATTGACCCTTGGTACAGTCCACCTTGGCATTGACTTTCCTCACTACATTTCTTATTGACTCGCCCACTGCAACGCCACAGACAGACAGACAGAGAGAGAGAGAGAGAGAGAGAGAGAGAGAGAAGGGGGCCTGTAGAAGGAAAACTCTAAGATCGTACACACAAAAATGAGTCACTTGCAATCTGACGCCAGAAGCAAAGTTTTACACCGAGAGGATCACTAATAAAAGAGCCGCAGCAGGCGATGCCGTCACCTCCCGAAGCATCTCAGCACAGTAGACGTGAGAGTCGAGGAGAGGAACTTGAGGCCGGTGGACCCACCGGGGAAGTACGAGATCGCGTAGTAGGAGAGCGCGAGGACCTGCAATTATGGAGTGAATGGCCTTTTAAGTAATAGGACAACCAACGCGGGCCCCACTGGAAGAAAGTTTGTCAAATTAGACCGAGGGAGTTGACTGGCCAGTCCCGGGCCGGAGGGGGAAAAGCCCGATACCGGAAAAGCCGATGCCAAGCATAGGTACAGGGACCAAGAAGGGAACCTTTATAGTTGGACCAGGTATATTTCATTTATGGGCCTAATTTTAAAGCCCGATACCGGAAAAAACCCATGCCCAGCGTCGGTATAGAGGAACCAGGAAGGGGACTTTTATAGGTTGACCAGTCTATTTTCATTTATGGGCGTCAATTTACAGCCCGAAACCAAAAAACGGGCCGGACCGGGATCATGGGCTTTCGGGCTTGGGCTCTAATTCTAGACAAGACTCGAACCTTTAGAAAGTCAACGGGCCCACCTGTCCGAGACCAGAAAACGGGCCGGGCCAGCGTCCAAGCCGAGATCAGTTTGGTCAAAAAAAGAACATGTGAGGAATGAGAAGGATGGATGGAGTAGAGTACCTGAAGCACAGAGAAGAGGACGGAGAGAATGTAGCTGTGGAGAACCATGGACACGTATATCGTCCCCACCATGCTGCCGATGAACCCTAACGTGAAAGGGAGTCTCTGCAAAGCGCATCAGCGACAAGAAGATCAGCACACAGAACGCGACTAGCATCTGTTCATCCTCGCAAGCCAGTGATTCAGAGCTAATAAGATCTGGGCTACCCAGATCTTCTCTTGCATGCCCCTTATGGTTTTTGGTACATAAAGTTGTGTGTGTGTGTATGTCTAGAGAGAGAGAGAGAGAGAGAGAGAGAGAGAGGGCAGTTGTTCTGCATCAAACAAGCTGAGAACGATTTCCTCTTCAAGACTTTATAGGAAAACTCCAAATAATTAATGGTAGTCTGATGTCTGGTTTCATATTTCTTTGATAAAACAGAGAGTAAGATCATGGTCCAACATAAAGCTGTGTGTGTATGTCTAGAGAGAGAGAGAGAGAGAGAGAAAGAGAGGGGGGGCAGTTGTTCTGCATCAAACAAAGCTGAGAACGATTTCATCTTCAAGACTCTATATGAAAACTCCAAATATTTAATGGTAGTCTGATGTCTGGCTTGATATTTGTTTTATAAAACAGGGAGTAAGATCATATTCCAACATAAGATGAGACATCGTAAAGTTCCCAGATTTATCAGCCACAAATGAAGCATCTCACCCCTTCGAAATATCTCGGCTCATCTCCATCCTCAACCCGTTACTATTGCTGGTTTAGAATGAGATCATTTGGAAGTCTGACTGGAGCCGTGAGAAGTCAACTTTCTATCAGGTGGTGGGAAAAGAGGTCTATCTGAAGAGTCAACCAGATTTCTGTCAGAGAAAGGAAGGAATAATATTTTCTTTATTGGGTTGACTCTAGAACACATCCAATATCTTTCTAATCATGGAATGAACCAGAGAGCTACATATCGGTAGAATTAAGAAAGAATAATATTTTCTTTATTGGGTTGACTCTAGAACACATCCAATATCCTTCTAATCATGGAATGAACCAGAGAGCTGCATATCGGTAGAATTAAGAACTCCGTGGGGTGACATCCCTCATGTCTAGAGTAATGATCGGTCAAAGAACACTTGGCCACAGGCAGAGATCATCAGAGTCAAACCGTCTAAGATGTCACGCAGTCAAAGAGCCCCTAGATTCATGCACTGTGACATTATGAGACAAATTATTTGTTTTTTTTCTGCTTCCCAGAAATAGCATCCATCTTGGATTGAAATGTAGATCCTTTGCTTCATGCTCTAGGTTTCAGGTAAATATGCACAACAGATAATTCTGAAAAGATGAATATCACTTAGAATTCACGTAGAACCCACCAGAAATTCACTTAGAAAAATCATTTGCGTGGGTTGCAAAGAAATTATTTCCCCTAAACGTTTTGAGAACGTCGTGACTACCAGGTACTACATAAATATTATATTAAGTGACAAGGTGAAAAAGGATCAACAGTTCAGGAAATTTCAACGAGAAGACACAGTGTTAAAACAGCGAGAAAAGATTGAACGATTTTTCTTTGAATCGAAAAGAAAATAATAAGAAATGTAGGCTTTAAATTGAAGAACCGAAAAGATTTAGCACACTTCATGGGTGCTCTTGTTTAAAGCATGAGCATAAAATTAGAAGAATTATTTCCATAAGAGAAAAAAATCTACAAGGAGCACATAAATAGATAATCAACCTGCAGCTCTTAAATGAATGTATAGGAAAAGTTATGAGTCATAAAATCACAGATGGGTAGAGGATGATGCATCAAGGTCAGAAAGAACATCGGAAGCCCAATACCTCTTTAGACAACATGTGAGAAAGCTGGTTCTTTGGTCCTTTGAGCGCAAAGAATGACCCAATAATTAAGGCACAGCCAAGCGTGAAGCAAATAGCAAACTTCTGTGGCATCAGCACCATGACAGGGAGGAACATTGTGAAAGCAACGAAAATGAAGAAAACGCCCGTGGCCAGGAGCAGCCCAAAGTACACGAGAGATTTTCCAGATGGGACATTGCTAGTAGCAGATTGGAAACTGCCAGGTAATTCTCTTACTCCTTTGGAAACCCTGGGCAACATAATACCAAAACAATAAGCTTAACTGCACTGTTCAGACAGAGATGATAAAGATCAAAGGTGGGAAAATACAAAGGATGATGATTCTTTTTAGCCTTGAGAAAGCCATGAAGTACCAGAAGTTAGAAGGCGAAAATATTTGAAGAGACTACAAGAGAAATGGATGCATTACATGTCCACTACCCATTAATTCATCCGTGGAACAGTCTATGATAGAAATAATTGCACAAAACTGTTAAAGTGTCTTGAATTTCGTAATACAAGCTACAATAAAAAATACAGCACAGTTCTGGCTTACTCAGAATTAGCCTCTACAGTTTTCCTCTCCACATATAGATTACCCGGTTTATATTTTTTCTGTTTGTTTTCTTCGTACTTCTTGTTCTCGGATCATAACTTCAGATGTAAATATCGAGCCATCTTTCTCCAACTAACGACACCTCATTTTCTTTTAAGTACCTTGGCATGATATGAAACCATCTACCAGTGGTACTGGGAGACTTGAGCTAGGCAAAACCTTAGAAAGGGCACGCCATCCACAGACCATCAACTGTCACGATACGTTTTCAGCATTGAATATAAGGTTTTGATGCTCGGTAGATAGTCATCAAGAAAATTCAATTAATTCCGTGGTCAGGAAAAGTATTACCTCTTGTTCAGGGATTAAAACCCTAGTTCCTATCTAATCCAGATTGATGAGATAAGACAGAGACTTAAACCATGATGAAGATGACCCTAGTGCAGAGAAAACCTTCTATTTGCGAAGAAAATGACTGTTCCAGATACAATGCATTCATCACGAAAACGAATGTGACCACGACCATATCACTCCCCGTAAACGAACCCTCACAAACACCCGAAGGTTATGAAATACATCCAAAAGAAAGTTATCCCTGAAGCGTACAAAAAAAACATGGGCACAGATCCCCCGGATTCTATAGATTTAACTGGCTGTTTCCCTCTGAAAGGACAAGAAGGATAAACTGGATAGAGAAAGAGATGAGATTTCTCGAGTTAACCAGACATAATTTTACGTCCGAGGAAAGATCTTCTCCTAAGTACTGTTTGGCAAACTTAGTAGATAACACAAACGCAGACGAAAATCATGATGCCTGGATAGATCCAGAGGTCATTTCAAACACAAATGCATAACTTCAACAAATCTGAGCTTAAATTACGTTTACACTAACCAACTCCACATAAAATCGGCACGTAAACTAATGGTAATTACACCAACCGGTCCAATTAACGACTATGCTCGCCGTCCACCAAGACAATGAGAAGCCATATGAGAGATGAAAACTGACAACGGTAATTAAAGCGCAGCGCGTGCAATAACTCCTTGGAGAATCATCGTAGACTGTCACGGTTATAATCTGGCTCAATAACTTTGGATTCGCGCATAAGGGAGAAATATAAGACGGATCCTTAGCGCGAAGTGCCAAATAATCCGTTATCCGAGAGGAACACAGGAAGAGAGTGTGTGTGTGAGAGAGAGAGAGAGGGAGAGAGAGAGCAACGGGGACAAAGATCACAGATCTCTGGATTCAGATCAACGAGACAGCAAAAACCACCAGCAGCAGCCCCGGACGGTGGAAGCGAGAGGCAGAAACGGAGGAATCGAGCAGGAGGGGGCCCGGGGATGTCTTACACGTTGAAGGTGCCGGCGACCTTGTCGTTGGCGGTGCGCACGGCGGACTCGATGTCGAAACCCAGCGCCGACGACGGCCCAGTTTCGTCCGCCGACTTGGAAGAAGCGTAGGAGTTCCAGTCGGCGAGGAGGGAGGGCGAGGACGACGAGGACATCTGCGCCTCCCCCGAGCTCGGACCCCCGGAAAACCAGGCCTGCGCCGTCTTCTGCATCCCCGCTCTCCTCCCTCCCTCAATAGCCTGCCGACGCCGTACAGAAAGGAGTACCACAAAACGACCACCCATGGGCTTTAAGGCCTCTCGTTAGGCCGAGACCCGACCCAAGACGGCCCGCCACCTGCTGCCCCAGAGCGAGGGCCCAGCTGAGAGTGTCAACGGGCCGGGCCGGGCTTAAGCCCGGTATAGTCTCATTTTATAAGGATTACGCCCACTTATATCCTCTTAATGGGCCTGCGAGAGAGGGATCGAGAAAGAGAGAGATAGAGAGAGAGAGAGAGAGAGAGAGAAAGATAGAATCTAATCTATCAGAAACAAGCTACCCAAGATAAAATCAAGATATTTTAAATATATATAAATAGATATTTGTAGAGAGAGAGAGAGAGAATCTAACCTATCAAAAAGAAGCCATCCAAGATAAAATTAAGATATTTTTAAACATATATATAAATATATATATATGTAGAAGAGAGAAAGAGAGAATCTAACGTATCAAAAACAAGCTATACAAGACAAAATTAAGATATTCTTAAACATATATGTAAATATTTATATGTAGAGAGAGAGAGAGAGAGAGAGAGAGAGAGAGAGAGAGAGAGAGAGAGAATCTGACCTATCAAAAACAAGCTATCCAAGAGAAAGTTAATTTTAAAACATATATATATATATAGATATATATAAAAGAAAGGGACCCACGTGGGTGATTGTGAGATAACCATGTGGCATAAGAACAGCAGCCCGTGTCATTGTACCTACATGGACCCAAAAAAGGGAACAAAAAGGCCTTTTTTGAATTGAGCCGCTGCCGCCGATCACCGCCTCCAGTGGCGGCGGCCACTTCTTCTTCAGAGCAGCTGGTGAGCTTAAAACCTAGTTCTTGAGGTGGAAAGAAGGAATTGTGAGAGAAATCTTAGTCTAATTAGCCCTTCAAAGACTGATCGATCCACCACAATTAAAAAAAATAAAAACAAAAATAAATAGGATGAAAAAAAGGGAAGAACGATCAAATCACCACTCGCATGTTATACTAAATAATCCCCTCGAGTTGCTGAAATAACCTCAGAATGAAGATCAAGCACTGAAGAACACATAATGATCGCCGTGCATGGCCAGAGCTCAAGAACACCCCCGCTTGGGCTGCTTCAGCTTGGCCAGCTCGGCCAAGGCCTCCCCAATGGGCCCCATGTTCTTGTCCCTGTTGTCCTGAAGAAGAAAGAAGAAGACACTGATAGGCAGACCAGGACCCAGTGCAATGAGGCTTTCCAAAACTGGAATTGATCTCACCTTCAAGGATGGAACTAGAGCATAGACCTCGTCTATGGTCTCAGGGCCGGCGTTGGAGATCATGCAAATCTGAGCCAACAGATGAAGTTCAAGATCGATGGGAATTGCCTGTTTCAGAATGATCTGGGATTGGGAAGGAGCAGGGTTTTTCTCACCTCTCCATCAGTAGCTCCAGAGTTCTTCAGTTTCCTTGAATTGAGGTCAAGGGTCCTCCATAAGAAAAGATTTTTCTTGAACCCACAACCAAAATAACCAACACGCCTTGAAAATGATTTAATTATCTAAATATTATCAATAGACCACTTGAATGTTTCTTTAGATGATTGATTTCATAAAGTTGAAGTTCGGTGGAAACCTATTAGAACATGGGCCAATCACATAATATGAAGAAAAACTATTGATCATACTTACTGTTCCATAAATAGTTTATTTTTATAAAGTTTAAATCCATTAGAAAGCCATTCAAGAATGGGGGGGTTTAAGAGAGACCTCTCTTGAACCCACAGACCAGATTCCACGGCATAAATGAAATAATCAATAAGTGAAGAAAATGATAGAATTATCTAACTTTTATCGACATTCCACATGAATCATGCCATCGATCATTCACTTTATTAAAGCTTAAATCCATTAGAAACCTATGAAACAAAGTTTTTAGGAAGATCTCTCTTGAACCCGGAGAACAAATCCCACAGCATAAAAAACCGATTCGTAGGAAAAATGATTCAATTATCAAACTATCATCAATATTTCCACTTTGAATTATTCCATATACCATGCATTCAACTTATTTAGTTGATGAGTTACCCGCATCAAATGATTGCCATTGACTTCTACTGAGGAAGGATGGAGACTGATCATATGAGGCTAGGCTCGGATACTCTAAAGCTTGTGCCACATCCTGGGGATTGGTATAGCGTTGAGCAAGATTTTGGGTGTACTTCAGCGCCTTGCCAAATGACCTGCAACGGAAGATCATATGTATGGTCAATGGGTAGAAGATGAAACTCGGTCGCTCTAGCAGTTTAATTTTGAAAATATGACACAACCACAAGGCTCACTCTGGTATCTTGATCTTCGGATCATCTGATAGTATCAGGAGATGGTCTTGGATTCCCTCTAAGATGGTTGCTGCTTCACAGTCCTTCAGGATTTTGACGTTCTTCGGGAGATCTGAGATGAACGATAAAGTCAACCATGATCGATGTCTTCCCTCAGAGAAGATGCATCCCAAATATACAGCAAAAACTGTAAATCTCTACATAAATTAGCTTTGTCTGAGAAAAAACCAGCAGAAAAATTATAAAAATGGGAAAAAGGAATCCACATCGAAGCTTAAGAACGATAAAACTATTATTAAAAGAAAAAATCTATAAATGAGGAAAATTCATTTGGACCATTTACTTACTGACCGGATTCTAGCTTCAATTCTACCTCAGACAATATTTTTGCAATAGGCGATTTTCCCCTCTCTCCATCTTTCCCAGCCTTGTCAGTGTCTCCCCCTTTGCCCCAATCACCTAAAGATCAGACCTGACATCAGTCAAACAGTAAACCAAGGAAGAAAATGCCTTGCACAATATAGCTCGTACAGCTTTTAGATAATGTCGAACTTTGGTGCATGGACTAGAACATAAAAATATTTTTAAATAATTAGGAAAAAAAATCGGCTCAGGAAAAGAAACGGGGAAATTTTAGTAGTGAAATCTGAACCGTCACCTTTCCCAGAAGGGGATACGAAGGGAGACTTCCCGTCGGTCTCCAACTTCTTGGGAGCCTTGGAATTCGCAGATGAACCCTTTCTGCTTGCCTTTGAGGAACCTCCCGAGATGTCCTTCACAGAATCTTAGCGATGAACATTGATAAGTCAAAAGCCAACCCAAAAAAAAATGGATGAAACAGTGATCATATAAACATAGAGTTGACTATAGGTTCAGAGAGATGATAATTCGAAAAAAGAGAAAGGAAGTTGAGAAAGGAAGCAGGAGCCGAAGCATTAGAACCGGAATATAAAGATTCAATATGGGTTCCACTCCTACTCCTTGAAGAGCTCCCATCTTTTTCTTTCCGATTCCATGATGATCAAGGTGTTCATAATTCGATAAGCTGTGATAGTTTTCGGGGACAGAGAGGGAGATAGAAAGAGAGAGAGAGAGAGAGAGAGATTCCAAGCGCATTGACTTGTAAGGATCAATCTGATTGTGGAAGAGTCAGAACTCAGTTCCAAGGCCTAAGAGCTATCCGGGCTCTCCATCTTGCTCCCTTTCACTACAGTATTGAGCCTGATGAGCCTCCAGCGTGCATCTCGAAGAATCGTAGATTCAAACCCAAAACTCAACTGGGCGAGCGCAGTACCAATTCATGCATACTCATCACAGAAAAAGAACAGGTGGGGAGGAATGGTTGCGCAACCAAAAGTCCAAAATCTCGGGCAAAAACTCGGACGATATCCGAAAGAAGATATTGTAAACACCTTCCATCCCCAATTAGTGAACCTCAAAGGAGCAAATAGCCTCCAATATGCAGAAGGCCTCGCGAAAAGCACATGCAAACCAAGTGCATTTCATGATCGACGCAAGAACCTGAATCTCTACACCGAGGAAGAATGGATATCTCAATTCTCGGAGAGTCAAGAGACCGGTGATGCTCCGCAAGCCAACGAGTCATAATCCGCAAACTTCCGAGTCACCGAGTCCGAAAACTCTACCGCAATGAATCTACCAACGTGCGGCGGAGGACGAGGGAAGAGGAAAGGACCTGCTTTTCCCGCCGGCGACTTCGACACGCCCTTCCCTCGCGGCAGAGCAGACCCTTTACCGCCTTTCTCCGCCATTGTCGCCGCCACAGGAGGAACTCCGCCGCAAAAGCCCGTGGGAAAGGAGCGCGCCTCGAGAGCGCCACACTCGGAGATAGCGCAAGAAAGCTACTTTCCTAGTATGGAAAACAAGGGCCGGGCTAGGCCGATCCGGGCCTAGCCCGTACGCGAGCCCCGCCCATACTTTCATAACACTCCGAGATGCACGACAGTAGCGCACGCTATGCAGAGGCGCATAGGGCATGCATGCACGGCAAGCGACAGTGCAACGTGGTCATCACAGTGACCGGTGTGCTAAGGCGTGCAGGACGAGGTACACGAGGGACAGATCACACATCAGATGTGGGTGCAAGCAACATTCTGCATGCGCCATTATCTCATGTGAAGTAGGAGAACAGGGTATCACATCACCACTTACTAAAGAGGTAGGGCGACGCCTCATATGAGGCAACCACTCCTCATATGTCAAAATAAAACGAGGAAAGGTCAGGGGACTCACCCCTATGAATAGTGGACGAACTGGACCTCTGAGAGAAGGCCATCATCTTGCAAGTTATTGTATTCTCACTTGAGAAGTAGAATACCTACCTAGAGCGAGTAAGAGTCTTCCAAAGTACAAAGTAAGATTATTGAATCATTAGTGAAGGCATCCGAAGTTGACATGTGGTATTAAACATGAGGAAAGTTGACATGGAAGATGCATTGGTGTACTATTAGAATACCAACACTAAGAAATCAAACATAGGCATCAAACATCAAGACAATTCTCAGTTAAGTCATCTGTGCAATAGTAATCATGGGGAGTGCTGAGGTGGAGGCTGTAGAAATGATTATAGGTGAGAGTGAGATAAAGGTCAAGGAGGGCCCAAGTCCAAAGCAGCAATGCAAGCAAAAAGTCCTCTAGAAGACAAAAGTTTTATTTTCCATGGACCCAGATTGGGAAAAGGACTATTTAGCTTGTGCAGGTAGAGGACAATTAACTCAATGAGTTAAGCATGATTAATGGGAGCTAACACCATGTTGAATCCTCTTCAATTTTCGAAGACCACATAACAGCAATTGGAGCCCAAGAAAATGAATGAGTCATAACTAATTTATATCAAGAGGAACATCCATAGTTTTCTAACAAGAGAGCAATTCTGAAATCTTAGAGTCAATTTTGATAGATTTCATCATTGACCTACCAAGGGTGAAGGATCATGATGTGATCTTTGTTATCATAAATTATGATATGTTTCTAACAAGAGGGTGCATATAACTTTGTGATTGCATTATATGGGTAAGAGGGTGTAGACTCATTTTGACAACTCTAACAAGAGGGTTTCACAAAACCACCCTAACCACACTTTAGAATGCTTTTGAGAGACTTTGAAACCTCAAGATACAAGTTTTCTCCAAACAAAAGACATCATTTCTTTTTTGTAGGAGGTGCCCTAATAGCACCTCCCTTACAGTTATTGAATAATCCCTTCTAATGACCCTTCTCTCTTTCCTCATTTGCCTATGATACATGACAATCAGTGTTGTACCATTACATTCATCTATGGTCAACACTTTGTCCTCAAGGTAAACATTCGGAAATTGGAGATGAATTATGACTGTTGACTATTCGGATGCTTCAAAAGTTGATAGATTCTCATTAGATAAGAACCTCTAGACAATGGTGTTGTTCATATGCCTAATATGGCTTGAGGCTTAACATTCTATCAAAGCTCGTAGTTCAAAACTGACAAAAAGGGTTGATTACAACTAGTTAATTCTGAACCTTACATAGTTGAAAAACATCATATATAAGAAAAAGGAAGATAGGAGGGGAGATACATTGGTGATAGATAAGCGTTCTAATTTTCTTTAAGATCTTTTAGGGTTCAAAGTAGTGATCCTTAAAAGGTTGGATATATTAATAATGGGGTGAGCTGACTCCTAATTTTTATTTGATTGAGCATAAAAAATTATATAGTAATATTTCAATTATATTTCTAACTAAATACATGAATAAGAAGTAATTTAAGGAAAACTGATGCACACCAGATTTTATTGTGGTTTGATCAAGCTCCTTTGGCTTACATCTATTTTCAAGGAATCTACCTATGTTCCATTATTCCACCACTAAAATATATTTGATTTTTCTAGTATCATAAATCGTTTACATTATTACCTCCATAAACTTCTTATTAATCCACCCAAAATTAACCCTTGTAATCCTAGATCTCCCTATAATAGGCATGCCACATGTGTCCTAAATGACTTAAGTGATTGTGTTGATGACTTATCATTAGTGTCTCAATGAATTTACATTCAAAAATCTCAATAAAAATAAGTAATCAAACTAGAACCAATTGTTTGACGTAAAGAATTGTTTTTCAAGTAACCACAATTAACTCTTAACTTTCCATTTGATGCACCATGAGTCATTCAAGGATTAGAGAGCAGTTGGGCTGATGAAAGGAAGCACTTGAGATTCTAACTGACATACACAATTTTCTTGAAACAATTTAGTCTTGCCCTTCAATCTTCAAATTTTGAGAGGTGGTAGATAAGAAAAAATACACTTTGAAGCTGCTAGTGATGCTTTAATGTTGTCTAATTTTCTGCCACTTCAATCTTTTATAATGAGGCTAAACTACCCCTTTTTAGCTCTTTTCAAGTCTAACAATTGAGTTTAGGTGAGGTTAAATGGATCACACATAGCTTTTGAAAAATATCAAAAAAAACTATAAAATTTGTAAAAATCATCTCTTTTAATACTTTGAATTTTGATGCACAATTTTAGATTTGTATTTCTTTCTTTACAGATTTTTATTGATTATGTATGTCTTGACATATTTTCTTAAGTTTAAGTTATTTTAGTTAAATTGGTCAAACTTCTTAACAATTTGACTCGTTGGTCAATAATATTTGTTCATTGGTCTTATAAAATCAATAATAATTCAAAATATTGATAACTTTCCTTCAAATTTATTGTATTTGACTCATCATCAAGAGATTGTTCAATGCTTAATCACATGACTCTACATGTATAGTCATTTGGTACCTAAAACTAAACTATTAGGACTTTCACATAAGATAATAACATATTTATTTTTTGCAGCTTTATTGCATTTATACTCATTCATCTTTAGTGTTTCTACCCCCTAGCATGATAATATTATATTAAAATATTTCACATATCACATGAATATTTTTTATAGTAAAAATCATTAATTTTATTCCTTCTATATCACATGAAGTTACAATAATGTCATTCAATACATATTATTTAACATAAAGTTATCATTTATTAATCATCAAAATATTATTTGAGCTACTCTATAACTCAACACAAAGAAGTATAAGGATAACTTGCCACATGTTTTTAATAAACGATTGCATTATGTAGAGCCAAAGGCACAAATAGATCAGTTCGTTTTCCAAAAGTGGATAGCCCTCTTATGTTTATCAACTTTGTGCTTCATGTACAATTGAACCTTGTTGAGGTGGTGTTGAGTAATTTTATAATCTGATATTTTTTCTAAAGATATTTATCTATTGCTGCTAGTGGTGTAATTTATATAATAGTAATAATTATGAATAAAATGAAGTACCATAAAAAAAAATTGCTTATTGGAGACAATGTCTCCAAGTCTTTAGTTTCTTTGATACAAAAATAATATAGGTAATTCTCTAGACCCATATTGACTACCTTAGTCTATCCATCAATTTAGCAATGGTAAGTTGTGCTCCACCTAAGTTAAGTTCTTTGCAGCTTACATAATGACATCCAAAAAGTGCTAATAAAGATTCTGTTGTTATCCAAAAGAATTGTAGGTATACCAACTAGGCGAACGACTTCATGAGTAAATGAATTTGACACTTCTTTCTATGTAAAAGAATGTTTGAAAGGTAAAAATACTCAATTTTTCACAACTACTAATATCACATTGTAGCCCTAGATTTTGATAATCACTCCACAAAAATCTAAAAAAATGTCTTCCAATATTAGCTCTAACATAATAAGTAGTTGAAAGAAAATTTATTATGTTGGCAAATTTGATGCTCTCTAACATTTTACTTATTCTCTATTTTATGTCTAATTAGTAAACTTTCTATGTAATTCTTGCATATGTCTTGAGATAATCGATATGGCCTCTTATGAGAGTGTCATGAAAATTCTTTAATTTTTTTGTAATTACTCTAGAGTGAGATGAGATTACCAAATGGTCATTTATATAAAAGTAGTCATTCTCATATTGAGTAATGGGGTTTAACTCTCATTCTTTGTAGGAGAGAGTGTCAAAATAGACCCAATTGGTAAGCATCATCCAACCTAGTAATGATTTGTGTAATGTCTACAAAAGAAGTTTGCAAAGTAGTTATGTTGCTCAGTTCCATAATGATAGACACATGAGACACAGAATTAACCACTTAGTTGTGTGCACCTTCTTTACACTTGATTTCAAAATCATAATCCATAAATTTGTTCGACAACTTTTGGTCATGAGAGGTATATTGTGCTGCTCCAACAAAGATTTGATACCACTTTGCTCAAGATATATAGTAAAGCACATGTCCAAAAAGGTAATGATGTCATTTTAAATGACTAATATAATGGTTCTAAGTTTTCGCTAATAAATTATTTCATATAAATTCTTTTCAAAGAGATCTAGACTGACATACTACCCTGCATTAAAATAACTCTCACTTTGCAACCAAAGCATCAATTTCTGACAAAAGGACTTGGTGTCATTGGTTAGGGTGAGAATTAAGGTGACTGTCATTGCAACCATTACTAGGTTGAGTTGTTGTGTCAAAGGCCACATTGTCCTTTCATAACCTACACAAAATTAATGGTAACCATTAAATCATTGTCATAAATTTAACTCACATAAGTTAGTTGGCTTCACTTAGTCCTTTATCATTGTAATCTTGTCAATGTCAATTATCACTTTTTGTTGAAATCTAATGCTCCAAATATTCCAAGCATTTTTAACCAAATTTTTAATTAGTTTTAGCATACAATTGATTTTTGAAAAATATTGAAAATACCTAATATTGTATTGTTCATACTCTTCTACATTGTTGTTGAAAATGATTATCTCATAAAAAAATCAAGACAATCGTTTGGTTGAGATCATAGAATATCTAATTCATCAATATTTAAAAAGTAGTCAAAAAGTTGGTCAGCCCATAGAACACTAGGAATTCATAGTGGCCCTCATTGGTACAAAAAGGCATCAAAATGTCCTGACCTAAAATTTAAACTAGAGAATATGGTTTTGCCTCAAGAAATTCCTCCATTACTAATATCAAAAATCTCTTGGGAATAGTAACCTTGTTCAACCTTGTGTAATTAACACAAAGTCATTATCTCTCATCTTTTTTCTGACTAAAAGTGCAAGACATGCAAAAGGACTATATGAAGGTTAAAAATTTATCTGAAAATTATTTCTTGTACTTCAAAAATTTATTTCATTTTTTGAAAATGCAGATAATATAAGAGCACAAACTAACTAATTGAGTGCCTAGAATGAGTTAGACAACATGATCCACCTTTCTATCAAGAGGTAGCCTTTGTATTGACTCAAAGACCTCTAGAAATCTATCCATAATTCATTGAACCATCATGGGGAAAACCTTTGCTTCTCTATTGTCTATTTGAGTAGCTTTTATATTTTGTGTTAATACTTTGAATGAAATATCTAATGCACATAAATTAGGATCCCGTTGTAGGGTTTTCACATTGCCATCAATTGAAACATGTATGGATATGAGTCCTCAATGGGCTCGTATGAGTTGAAAGGATCTCAACATTGTATACTTCAAATTATATCCCTACTACTAAATTCTAGTGGTAGATGATTTTGGACAACCTTATATTTACATTTGTACTCCCTTACAAATAGCTGTCTTTTATTGTGCCGCATTACCCATGAACACTTTGTAGTTGACCGTATATAATAGCATTAATTTTTGTTCTTTCACAAGTGTTTGCATATGAAATTGTGAGTTGCCCCACATTGCCAATCAAATTTATGATGACCCTTTCATGCATAATTCCTTTTAACTTCATGGTGTCAAATTCAGTCAAGTCAACTAATGAGTTTAATGACACTTCAATTGATTATAATTCTTCATCATCCCTACCTTTAATTTTCCATGAGTTGTCCATTGCATGATCTTCACAACAATGATACTCTTCATGTACCAAGAGAATTGGAAGTTGTCATTTGCATTTATCACTCAACCTATGCTCGCCATTGTAGTAGAAATAGAGACCCTTCTCACTGTAGACGTCTATCTCAACTTCCATCAAATTGAGTCTCCATTTTTTTCCTCCACACCATCCCCCCACTATAGCCTCTAGATTCTTATCATCCCAAAGGTTGTGATCATTAGCAAGAGCTATTTCTGTCCTAATATATTCTGCATTTTTTGCACGAGGTACATATTGACTATTAGCTCTTCCTTTACTCCAGTTTGTATTTGAGGTAAGTCAATGCAACCACCTAGAGGTGCTAAAGTCATTCTTTGACAGATTCATTTACGCATGCTGAGTTCATATCGAATTTCTAGCTCTAGACCTTTGATGTAATTATTTTTCATGATTTCATTAGGATCACCTTCAAAAAAGTTGAGATTACTTCAAAAAATATACATATATTTTGTCACCTTCCCTTATTGTTTAAGTTTAATAACTATTGAGACACTTGAAATATTGCAATAATTGCCGCTTGAAGTACCAATACCACGGCAAGCCATCTCCCTCAAAGTTTAGTACTAGATCATGCAACTTTTCCTCTTTAGGGAGCTTATTCATCTTGCAATAAAGTTTGGCACAAAAGATTTAGTTGTCTGTGTTGGCCCTCCTAAAGGTGGGAATATCACATTGGCATAACAATTTGCTCATCTCCACCTCCAAGTCATGCTCTATTAGTGTGCTGGAAATCATTATATTGTAAAGCTCTATTTTCATCACCAATTGAGAGGAATTATTGAATTGCATGTCTCCCTTGTAACTTGAAGGTGAATCATCATTTTTTTTTATGGATGCACTCAATTCCTCCACCTTGTCCTTTCAGTGAAACAAGCGATCTAATTAATGAGAAAATTATTCACACAACTTATACAACTCTTACTTGATGTCTTATTTTTCAACCTTAACCCCTTCCATTTGATTTTACATCATGCCAATGCAGTTTCTAGTGATTTTTAATGCCATTAATTCCGAATTATCTACCATGGTACCAAAATGATACAACTCTGACAATAGAGCGCAAACAGAAATAAAAAGATAGAAAAAGAAAAGGATGAAAAGGAAAACTCAACACAACCAACAAAGTACACCCATGAGATGTTATCAAGAGGCCCCAACATATCCAAACACAAGTATGCTTCAGGTTGAATGCTCTCCCTTCTCAATCGAGCAATGTGCCCAAATAACACCTATCATACAATTATTGAATTACCCCATCCACCAACGCTCCTCTTTTCAGACCATTTTGTCTCTTACTCTACTTATGGTACGAGATGGTAAATGTTATATCAGATTGTATAGCTCAATTGAAAAGACATCAAGTCTTTTCATAACAAACGTGATGAAGCTACAAGGCTTGTTACAAGATATGCAAAACTTGCTACCTAATTCTAAATAACCAACACCTAATTGAAGTTATCTATGAGTTTCCAAGTATAGATAAATTGGCAGACCAAAAGGATCAATGGTACAATCAAAGGGTATTTGTGGCACTACATCACTACAAACAAAGATAATTTGGTCAATTTGTTAGACAATACCTAATTTTCATATAACATTCACTGAAGCAAATAGACCAAGCTAGCTCATTGTCCAATTGCACTCCAATTTGTGTAGGCACAACATGAGTGCATAGAAGAGATGCATGCAGCATTGACATGTGTGACACATCAAATGAAGAAATTTGGCAATACAAAGCAGCACCGTAAGCTGATACCTTGCTTTGATGAACCTTTCGAAATTGTGAGATGAATAAGTAGAGTGGTGAATTGCCTCAATCTATCAAGAAGACTAGCAATCCACCTAGTCTTTCAAATTTTGATACCCAAGGCTTATAAAGAGGATGTGGAGCGGAATCATCCTTGATATAATCAATTGACGAAGCATAACCACTTCATTGAATATGCTGAGGCTATACATTGGCGAAGGAGATAGCCAAAGAAAGGTAGGTAATTCCACTTAAATCGCCACATCTACTTCTTGGTGAAGTCGAAGGGAAGCCTGAAAGATGATACTTAACAAACATGAGAGCAACGTGAAGTGGAAGAGAAGCTCATCAATATCTTGAAGAAAACCCTATGAGGACAATGCCAAATTTGCAACGTGAGGCAGGATGTGACCCTCCTAATTTAGCAAATCTTAGATCCAAGAGTAGATCCAAATCATCAAATATGAGACTTGGTGGGGATCCATCAGGCATGCACAAAGGCCTCATGCATGAGACACATGATGACAATCCACAACATGGTGCTAACATGGCACATGCTGAGGTGCGCAAGGCATACACATGCAGAAGAGCTGAAGACAAATCCTACGAGAGGTTCACGAGAACTAAGAATGAAACAACATGGTTGACATAGTGACAACCATGCTGAGGTGTGTAGGACGAGGCAAACCTCTGAACGGTATTCACTTCTGAGAGAGAGAGAAAGAGAGGGTATTCACTTGAAAATTGAACCCAACTGAAAGAGATATTGGTCCAAAGAGGAACTGGCTGAACCAACCTCTGAACGGGCTTGATTTTTGAACCCCATAAATTGTCTGACCTCCTCCCCCAACTAAAGGTGAAGTGGAAATCTGACTACCCCCATTATATACCCTGGACGATCTGATCCATTGACCTAAAAACCAAGAAAAAAAGTCAAACCCAACTGGAGATATTCCAGAGCACTTTCTTACAACTTCCTCAATCTCAGGATGTACCATCAAACTTCAAAACAAGATCGTAGAGAATAATAATTTCAGTGGTTTGAATTTCACAATCATCAGCATTTTAAAGCGCTGGTTCATAAGATAATTAATTAATCACAATTTTCCTGAACCCACATCAGACGATAAGACTATCATATAGTTCACTTGAGAAGGCATCAAATATCTGATTTACAAGTGCATCAAGCTTGATATGACGGTTCAAGAGGCATAATAATTATTAGAAAACCATGGTTCTGAGGGCAACATTTACATGGGAAAAATAAATAAATGCTCAAGAAGAGGAGAGCGTGCTAGAGCTCTAACCTCTTGGAGGCCCGAGATCATAAGAACATTTGATCGGAAGGTCGAAAGTAAGCCTACATTTTTGTCGTGAACGCAACGAAGTGGTGGCCGGTGATGGGCGAGGGTCACGTGTCATCGACTTGAGAGTGGAAGACGAAGCTTGGGAAGGTCGTTGTGATGTCCCTGCCCACGTTGAAAACAGATGATGAGAATAATAAATGGGTGGTGGAAAGGTATTGGAAGGGCAATTGCCAGGGAAGTCAATTGACACCCGTGTCAGAGAAATTGGGCTGGGCCATTGTTACTCAACCAGTTAACTAGTTCAATGAAAATGAGCAACATTTCAGCATAATTTCTGTAGCAAATCGTTCGATGAAAAGAAAAAAGCAATAAAAGAACACCGAATGATTAGCATATATTACCGTCAATATCATGTAATCCTATTATCAATGCATCATTATAGGAGCACAAGGGCATCAAACTGATCTAAAATAAGAGAATTTTCTGATAAAAAATAACTCGCGGGCAATTATTTCCCCTCTAAAAGTTATTCATCAAGAGGGAGATTTCGAGATTTGGGAATTACTTGAGGTACTGAAGGGTCATGTTCTTCAATAGAGAAGGATGCCTTAAGACAAGACTCCGCCACTCCTCTTTATCGATCTTCCCATCATGCTTTGTGTCGGCCTCCTCGAATGTCTGAGTCACAGGGAGAACAAAAATCACAGCCGGAAGAAGCTGTTATCCCCATTCTCTTAAACAGAGCGTTTGAGATCCAGTGGAACACAGCACAAGTATTTGCTCAAACTATGAACCTTTCGAAGTATTCACAAGGGGCTGATCATAACAATAATAATAATAAAAATAATAACAATAATGACGATGAAGACAACAAGAAAAATCAACGCCTGATGCATAATTTAAAGAGTCATAAATGGATGAAATCTATGTGCGTGCATGTGTGCTTGGATTGTTCTCTTTTCAAAGGAAAATGGGAACTAGCGAATGTGCCATTGAATCTTGTGATCCTAAAAATAGTAGCAGCGGTTATCGATTAACTATTGTTTTTTTTTTCCTCAATGTTTTCTTTTATTTCATTGACGAGTGGGGGGTAACATAAGCTCCAGAGACAAAGAACATAAATGCATTATTCTAGCACTCTAGCCACCTGTTTTCTATTCCTAATTTCCATTGAAGTAGCCTAAATCACCTGTTTTCGATGCCTAATACTCTTTATTTTACCACACGCATGTGAACCATCAAAAGCGTGATGGAATCGTTTGATTCTGTGTCAGTAGACCACTAGCAGACGAGGTGTTAGAAAAAATAATCCGTTCGAAGCTACGAAGGTAGCATCTGCACCTTGTCAATGATGCTTTCTATGACCTCATCAGAAAGATTCATGCCAGATTCAGCGAGTGTGGCCACCACCATTTGCTTCACCTGATCACAAGAATAAAAATGTGGTGAAATTACAGAATAAGGGTAGGCAGAAATAGGCTGAGTTTCACAAGGAAGCAGGCAATACGATACTTTGTTAAGAAGAAAAGTGCATTAGAACGCCGATGAAGACATATCACCACCCAAAAGTAACTAAAAAACTGACTGTACTGGGGCACAATGTTCTATGGTTTTTAAAGGCAACTGGAGATTCAGCAAACTGAACAAGGCACCAGAGTATTAACGGCACAATGTAACCTAGAAAGAGGAAGGGGGGGGGGGAGGACAACTCCTATTACTAGCACCAAAAGTGCATTTATTGCGACCACTTTGAGGTTTCATATTTAATTCTAAGAATGGCCATTGGTCGTTCTGTGGAAGTAATACAGAATTACTTTAGTTATATTATGTAGCATGGTCACTTACTTAAGACAGTATCATTCATAAAATCAAAGATGGAACTTTGAGACACAAAATCAAAACGATTTTTTTGCATTTTATAATTCTATAATGACTGTTGTTTCCAAACCTTCTAGTAGGGGAGTAGCTTATGATCAAGGTTGACCAATTGAATATCGCAATGAAGAATGGGGAGAGGGAAAAAATGTGGCCCGACCAGGCTCATATGGATTCAGCTGTTATTTTGACTGACCTGGTATGACCTGGTCTTAGGTAAAAGGGTTTGAAGAGGATAGAAAATTGTTTAATTAAAGCAGTACACTCTGTATAAGGCTTTACGCATGTAACTCAACCTATCTCATGGAGATCAGAATTCGATCAATAGAAAAAGCAAGCCAGACCATGGAAGCCATCCTAACTCCAGAATGGTGTTCTACAAAAGAATGACAAGAACGATTTTTTTTCTGTTCTGGAGCCATTGATACTCCCCCATAAATTCCAAAGAATTAAAAAGGTTACATAACAAAAGATACAGAAGCAAGGTCAAACTGAGAAGAGAACTTCTCATTCAGTTTCGGGGCTCCTCGGCTTCATTGGTTAAATCATTATTCCAATGTAAAGCATCAACAGATTGAATATGTTCCGTATTCAATAGCAAACTTAAATTGAGCAGAATAGAGTAGTTACCTCTTGTCTCTCAATGAATCCTTGTTGCTTGAGATCGTATAGTTGAAAAGAAACTGCATATTGAGCATCATGTAAGCTTCTTTTCTTGGAAAAGCTAGATGAAGTCACCTTAACATGATTAAAGACACAAGGAAACTGAAGAGGTCATAACAGTAAACTTTTAGAATTCATAAAGCAGATTTTTTCTTTGTTTCTTCAATCCTGTTCCAGTTTCAACCAGCCACAATTCACAAGATTGATACTCTTGAAGGCTTTGACACACAAGTGACAAACACGACATAATCCCAGTGGTTTGAAGTACGAAACGACAGAAATGAGTTAATTGATTATTTAATAATTGTTTACGAATTTGATTTTAAGGTATATATTATATTAAAATTGAATCCAACACTCTCCAAAAACCTAAACAACGCCAAACGAAAAGCTACTCAAGCATAAATATTAAAATTACTTGAGAACCTCACAAAAAAAAATAGAAAAAGGATTCCCTATAATTTGCAGGAACCAATAAATAACTTGGTGTACTTTATTCTTGCTCAGGAAACCTTTTCTGAGAACTGATTGCAGATACGTACATTAATGAACCATTATTTTATATTTTATCAATTTAGCATTCACCATAAAAAGAAATCATTGCGAGGACCGATAAATGACAGTACATATAACAAAAAAAGAAAAGAAAATAAAAGACATCAGGAGAGAAGTTTGTTATAATCAAGACAAGATTACTGGATACTTACAATTAATCTTATCGTCAACTGGTGCATTAGGATGGAAAACAGATAGAGCACGTGCAAACTCTTCAAAGCCAAGTATTCCATTATGTTTGGTGTCGAACAAGTCAAATACCTGCAGAATAAGAAAAATACCAAAATTTGGTGAAGTGTCCCATGCAAAATAGATCCTCACAATACAAATCCTTGCACAGAAAAATCTATCAAAAATAATTAATACAGAAAATATGTCCGATTATCATAATCATATATTACCCAGTGCTCAAAAGATTATGTACAATGTAAAAGTGCTTCACCACATTCTACCATGATGAAGCACTAATTCTGTATCAGTATTTGCTATCATAAAGAAAACTCAATCACTAATTTATTTAAGCATCATTCAGGTTTCAATGAGAAATTTGGATCCAGGGTAACCAAGCTTAAAAAGAAGGTAACCGAGAGTCCCCCTCTATCAAGACGGATGAAGACTCAACAACTTTGAACACAAGTTGGCTACCTACTGAGCCCAAAATGTTGGCGAAAAAGAAATAAACCTAATCGGGCAGAATATAAGAATGTTGTCAACACAAAATAAATTGAGTGGATGCAAATCCACAGATAAAAATGTTACATTAAATATCCCAAAATCCAACCTTATCTATGTAAACCTTACAAATCCAATAAGATTCAGTCAAGTCGTTTTAATGCTATCCTTCATATTAACCATTAAAGTGCAGTTAAGTGATTAATCCACATATATTCCAAAATTCTACCATTGGATGGGTTGTTGCATAATCTGATTTTGAGCAGATGGCACGACCTAATTCAATGGCAATCCTACGACAGGAACATGCAAAGCACTAGTCACAATCTACTGAATCAAACTACATCCCGTTCTCATTCAATTATTTTCACTTAAATAACCAAATTCGCAAATTTGATGAGACCAACATCTGCAATTCATTGCTCAATATGATTTGCAATCACATGCTAAACTTTTGATTGACCAAGAAAAATTATATCTTGGCTTCCCAACTCTTCTGCAAATATGCAAACACCTTATTCCTTCCCATACCCCTTGCCAACGCCAATTGAAGGATGAGTATATTCTCCACAACGTTTGACAGAGTAAAAATCATTTCCGCAATATCATCACTTCAATGATAGGGCCCAATCCTCGTTTCTTTTGGATAATCGCAAGTGGTACATAATAGTTTAGGACGACTGTACAATGTATTTCCTAAAGCTCTTGAAGTCAATACCCTAAAATAAACTTAAAATCGTATATGTAAAAGAAGACTAAGTTACACAAAATCTCTGTCAACTCTTTCCCAACAGCTTTTCTAGCATATTCACTACTCTCCTCCACCAAAATTTTCCTCCCTTCAGGCCTCCTGCTTCTTCTCCACCTAACAACACCTTTTCCTCCTCCCAGACCCTTGTTCCTGCTTGTCCTCCTCCCCTTCCCACCCGGGCCTGTCCTCCACCTCTTCCATTTTCCTTCTCTCGTTCTCCTGCCTACCCAAACCCTCGCCTTCCAACCACCAGAAAACAAGAATAAGCCTGTCAAATTTCTTCCATTCTACGCCAAGGCCTGATCAAGGTTAAGAAAATTTTATCAAGAATAGTTTGGGCCTGATCATCTGGCATTATTCCACATTCCAGGCCAGATGCGGGCTTCCCCAAGCTCATCCTTGGGGTGGTCCATCAATGCCTGACTTGGAAAAAGTCTGGAAGCCGAGTTTAAATTAAGTTCAGCATGTTGGCAGGCACAATTTCTATCAGAAATAGTTCATGTCATGTACGACATATATTAACTTCTTAGGATTGATTTAATGCGTGGAATTCACTTGAGCAAGATATCCTGAATCAAGCTCATTAAGTTTTTGCTTTGTATATCTTGATGAACAAAAAGAGGGCCAAATGCATACACATGTAAAAATAATAACAGTTATCAAGAAAACAATGAAAAATTAAACATCATTACCCGCAATTTTAAACCAAGAAAACATGTTTGCGTTAGACAGACAACTAATGAAGCACACTTGTTTCCACGCCTTTGTTAGGGCATACACAACATAGTAAGGACAAATATGAGAAATATTTATCACTGAAACACCTCGTCTATAAAGTGTATACATGATTTAATTGCTTTTACATACCGAAGCAGGTGCACAGACAGACAATTCTGCGCACAGAAATGTATGTTTCCGCATCTGGGTCAACTCAATTCCTCGTATTATATAGACTTATTTCTGTCTGACACACGCATTTATCAACACTTGCACTCGGGATCATGTCCCGACGTTCACAAATACTAATTAAACATCTCGAACTTCCAAGTATAGTAGACAAAATTAAAAAGTAGCAAACATTTCCTACGTTGTAAGTGAAAAAAGGTCTCTCTCCCAATCCTACAAGAATAAACTGGATAAATCTTCAAAGATAGATTAGAATTATCAAATGCAAGGAGAAAAACCTAACGGCCATGGAAAATATCACATGACTGCTAAGAAATTGAATATAAGATTGAGAAACAGGCGTACTCTGTCAGCAAATAAGCTCTCCTTTTTATTCGTCTTGAAAAGTGCCAACTGAAACTCTTCCTGTAATGTATGGTCGGTACGACCACATGTCAAGATAATAAGTGAATGAAACCAAGTAATCGAACACTTTAAAAGTAACGAAACAGGGCGTAATTGGATGGGAAACGAGGTGCTTTGGAGGACTTCAAAATCCTCTACCCGTCGCTCTGTAGAGTAGTCCTCCTGGCATGGCATTTGAGGATATATGGTCAACAGTATACCTTGTTGATCAACCCGTCATCCACCACGGCGCTGCTGATCTTCTTAAATAGCTCGTATAACGCCTCAATCTCGCTGACGCTAACTGCAAACAGCGAAAAGCAAATCAGAAATGAGAATTGCTTGTTAGAAACAATTGAGGAAAATTAAAATGGCAAGGAATAAATGAAGAGCCAAATGTCTTCGGCCTCAGTTGCGTCGCAAAACCGCGGACATTACAAGTAAGCCTCGTATTCGAGCAACAGAGCCTCCAGATAAGGGACGTACATACGGTCTCCCTGGCTAGGATTTCCGGATCGTCGAGCCCTCCGGGAGGCCCGAACAACTCCAAATCGCAGCACCTCGTCAGAAAGGCGAGCAGTTGTCGAATCTTCTGCTGCATATTGATGATGAAGCTGATGACAATGACGCTACCCTTCCGCTGTCACCACGCCCCTCCATACCTGCAAACCCCGACGATCCCAGCAGGAAACAAATATTCAGCAAAACAACTTAAATAAGGAAAACACAAAAACCAAACAGGAACAAGAATCCACTGCTCACAGCTCTGCAGAGATCCCGTCCAGAGGAAAGAAATCCGAACCTCTTGATCATTTGCGGCGACGACCGCCGTGACATTTGGGCCCAGCAAAAAAATAGATCGGAAAAAAAACCTATGGACGGACTCCTTGAGACACAGAGAGACAGAGAGAGAGAGAGAGAGAGAGAGAGAGAGAGAGAGAGAGAGCACTGTGGCGGCGGAATTCAATGGGGAGAAAGAGAGAGTGAGAGAGATTGGGAACGACGTATAACAAACCAAACTCCGAGAGGGAATGGGCGTTGGGAAGGATGACTATATTCACCCCCTCCTTCGGAGTGTCACGCCTTACAGGACTCCACCGTCGTCCTCATCGAGACAGGATCTCGTAGAGAGAAAAAGAATCATTTAGGGGTACGTATCAAGGAAACGGGGGTAGTTTTATCGACATCAGAAACGCGACAAAAGAATTTCCATTAAATTATTTAGAAATAAAAAAAATGAAGCTATTTCCCAGAACCTTCCAGAATCCCCATCTAATCATCTCAGAAATAGATCCCGAACCGTCGATTCCGGATGGGCCGGCCCCGAGGAATCGGGCCCATTCAGAAGGGGACCGTCCCTCCAGGGCATAACTATAATTATGAAGGGGACCGTCCCTTCAGAAGGGGTTTCCAAATAAATTTAAATAATAACTATTCATTAAAATTATTGCCAGGAATCACTTATAATCAAATAGTAATACAAAAATTATCAAATCCTCTCTCTCTCTCTCTCCCCTCTCTATCGGCGTCGGACCGCGTTAGTTAAAAGATGGCGCAGTTCAATGGACAGGCCAAGCTTCCTGAAATAAAACCCCGCTCTCTCTCTCTTCTTCCTCTCCTCAGTGATGGCAGTTAACCAGAGGTCGCCGGGAATCGTCGGAGAGTGAAGACCGTCGTCGAGAATCGAATGGGTTTCCGCGGGATCCCTCCGGCGAGGCGTAGCCACTTGAAGCAGCTCCACGCAATTCTTGCGTCATCGCCGGCGTCCTCTTCTTCTTCCTTGCTCGCTGCTTTCTCTGCTTCGAGCTCGGCTGGCAATGGCCCGCGGCTGACCCGAGGCATCGCCTCCACGAGCTGCCGTCTCGATGGTGGCGGATGGTTTGACAAGGTCAAAGGAGTCTTCACCGGGAAGAAGGATGCCGACTCCCCCAAGCAGTCATTCTCTCTCATCGGCAAGTGCAAATTGTTCTTCTATTTATCTGTCTATGTTGCCCCCCCCCCCCCCCGGTTTCTTCCCCTTTATTAGCGATCCATCTGTGTTTTTTTTTTCTAACAGTCTTGTGCTGCTTCGGTGGAAGCAGATTTCGCGAATCAGATGGACACGGCACGGAAACTCGGTTCACTCAAACAGTATGTTGTAGGTAGATGTAGCGAGACTACCATCTCGGTCGAGTTTGAGAAGCAGTCGGCAATACTCCGATACCTCGGTACTATCGACCCCACTGGGGAGGTGAGAAAGCCTTCACTCATCGTAGTGTCCGATTTTTTGTGTTAACTACTCAATCATCCTGATCTTTATGAGTTTTAGGCTTTTCTTCTTGACATCATATTTGGAAGTGTTATTTTCCAAGAAAATGCATTCAAAACTTCCAAATACTTGAAAACAGTTCTTTACGGTTTCTCTTTGTAAATATGATGCATCTTGGGCGCAGCGTATTAGTGTTGATGAGCTGCGGTGTGACATGTGGGGCTTTGGGGTCAACGAACCCGAAAGACGTCGCTGTGAACAACTTAGGAAGTCTAAAAACCTGATCCTAACAATTCAGACAAACACTTGGTTTCATATTTTGAGAACGTTTTACAAAGAAGCTTATCTTTCAAATGGATACTTTGAACAAATAAAGAGGATCCTTTTTTCATGCGGCTTGTATGGTTGCCAGATAATATGAAGGTGTTCATGGAGACATCCAGGGAACTACAACTGATTGGTATTTTGGTTTAGAAAGATTCTAGAAGATTATAAAGTGTGTAAGAAATGTGGAATGATAATTTTAAGCTGAACATCAAAATGGCAAATTCACTGAAAAACATTTTCCCCTTTACACAGAGGAATGTAGATGTAGATGATTAGCGTGCTATTTATGATGTGAGCAAGTGTCTGAAGCTGCTTTCTGAAGCGACCAAGGCATGAACACTTTCTGTCTAGACTTTAAATGCCGATGTTGACATTTTCTTGACCATTTCATGTGCAGAATCTTCAGAGCACCCAAAAGCAAGATGCAGCAAAACACTGTAATTGTACGGTGAAAGAGGTTGAAAACACGCTTGCAAGATATACATGGGCCAAAGATGCCCAAAAAAAGGTTGAAAAACTGAAGGAGGAAGGCAAGCCTATGCCAAGAAGCTTTACAGAGGTGATTCTTTATGTAATTAATTTAAATATCTGTAATGTTTATGGTCATGAATTGTTAGTAACGTTGTAAAAGTTAGAAAACCTCTTGGCTTTTTCTTTTATTTAGGTGAACAGATCATCCGTTGTACATCAAATCATATCCTTGGCTACTGTAATTCTTCAATAGAATTTAAGATGGAACTGAAATAGAAACAGTAGGAGCTCATAGTGTATTAGGATTCAGCTCAACGTGCATGCTCTGTCATTCCGAACCTGATCTCTAGATCTATTCCGGGGCATCCCCATCGTATTTCTTTCCTTCTCTGGCTATTTCTTCTCCACTATTAGAACTTGCTTACAGATTGATTAAGATGCAGGGGGGAGTCCCTTGTCACACTGGTTGATTTAAATCATTTTCTTGTGGTGATTACATAGTTCATGCATCATTTTCACTCTTTTGTATTCTGCCGATGGTTGTGGGAACTTACTGTAGAAGGTATTTCTTCGAAACTGTTGATTTCGGTTCTTCTTGAACAAAAATTCTACGCTAGATCGGATAAATCTAGAAGAAAAATTCAGCAACCTGCGCTGATCCCAAATCAGATGGTGTTTTGCCATGTGTCGTGCTTTCATCAAGCATTCTGATATTGAGTGTCGTTCTTTTTTCCATTAGCTGCAAAAACTGATGGGCTCAACACCGCTGGATCTTGCCCGGGCTAACCTAGAAAAGGGTGGGCAGCTCGGCAGGAACTCACCCTGCCCATGTGGCTCCAACAAGAAATACAAAAGGTATGATGCTCTTCCTTGAAGCATAAATAGTCTGCAATCTTTTTCTTACCATTCCCGGAAAGAAAATTCATCTTCTTTCCTAAAATGCAAACACCATTTATTTATTTATTTCCCTTTTTCGGGTGATTGGAATGGTTAGAGAGGATATCGCCGATGATCTCATCCATTGCTTGATAAAATGTGGGGATCAGCCGATTCATGGGCATCTGATGGAGCAATGGAAGGAAACACCACCCATACGTTAATGATGCATGAATGAGTTTGGAAAGCCATCAAATCACTGCAATATAAATATATATATATATATAATTTTTATCATGATGAGAAATTACAAGAAAAAAAATGGGTAGAACATTAAAAACATATTTTCGTTTGGGTTAATTTCAATTATGCGCTGACTTCTTGTGATTGATCTTGAAGGTGCTGTGGGAAGGGGAAATTCGCCGCCTGATTGACCAGAATCCCCACCACCTGCCCACCCGCCCGCCTGCCCGCCTGCTGTGGGGCACCGGCTGATGATCGTCTACCATTTCCAACATCCCTTGTTTGGACAACTGGGACCAGTTGACTCAAGAGGACTCCCACTGGCGCAAAACTGAGTTGACTTTTTTTCCCTCACTGATGACACCGGATAGGAGCACTGAGATTTAGAACCATCGTGGAAGGTTTGGATTGTTTATTAACTCTCATTGGAGGTGTTTCCTTAATCAGCTCATTGAAGTCAATTCCAGCGGAAACTGAGTTGACTTTTTTTATCTCACTGATGCCACTGAATCGGAGCGCTGAGATGTCCAAACCCATCGTTGAAGGTTTGAATTACTTATTAGCTCTCATCGGAGTTGTTTTCTAAACCAGCTCATTGAAGTCAAGAAGACTTTTGCAGCTCAAACTAAGTTGACTTTTTTTTCTCTCGCTGATGCCACCGAATCGGAGCACTGAGATGCCCACCATCGTGGAAGGTTTGGATTACTTATTAGCTCTCACTGGAGGTGTTTCCTTAATCAGCTCATTGAAGTCAAGAAGAATTTTCCGGCGGAAGCTAAGTTGACTTTTTATTTCCTCATTGATGCCACCGAATCGGGGCACTGAGATTTAGAATCATCATTTAAGGTTTGGATTATTTATTAGCTCTCATTGGAGGTGTTTCCTTAATCAGCTCATTTGGGGCACTGAGATTTAGAATCATCATTTAAGGTTTGGATTATTTATTAGCTCTCATTGGAGGTGTTTCTTAATCAACTCATTGAAGCCAATAAGACTTTTCTGGCACAAAACATAGTTGACTTTTTTTCGCTCACTGATGCCACCGGATCAGAGAGCTGAGATGTCAAAACCCATCGTTGAAGGTTCGGACTACTTATCAGCTCTCATTGGAGGTATTTCCTTAATCAGCTCACTGAAGGCAAGAAGATTTTTCCGGCGCAAAACTAAGTTTGACTTTTTTTCTCTCACTGATTCCACCGAATCGGAGCACTGAGATTTCCAACCATCGTGGAAGGTTTGGAGTACTTATCTCACTGGAGGTGTTTCCTAACTTTGCTCATTGAAGTCGAGGAGACTCTTCCACCGGTGGAAACTAAGTTGACTTTTTTTTCCCTCACTGACGCCACCGAATCGGAGCGCTGAGACGTCCAACCATCCTGGAAGGTTTGGATTGTTTTATTAGCTCCCGTTGACTCATTGATGGTCAGAAGACTGCAATTTCCTCATTGATGGTATCATACATTCAGTCGGGCCGTGCGGGGGTCTACACCGAGCTCCTCCCGATAAGAAGGGTAATCCTTAAAGAATAAGAGAGAGAGAAAGAGAGGGCGGGCCTATCTACAGAGGAAAAATTGGGGGGAGGGGGGATAGGAGATCAAGGGGAAGGGCGGACCCAGGTCGTCTCCGCTGTGAGCGTGTTGCCGTAGTAGACCTCCTTGGAGGACTCGTCCCAGTAAACCTGCGAGGCCCACGAAACACGCCAGCAGTCACACACCACGAGAAAAACCAAAACAAAGCTGAAGTCTCTCTCTCTCTCGCTAACGGGAAGGAAAAGGTAGAGATAGAAAGTTGGTAAAAAGCGGAGAGAAGAGAGAGAGAGAGATAGAGAGAGAGGATCTACTTCAATCTCTCTCTAATGGCAAGGAAAAGGGAGAAAAAGCTGCTGAGAAAACTAGAAATTTTAGTCTACCCAGGTGATGATCTAGTCCAATCTCTCTCTCTCTCTCTCTTTCTCTCTCTAAATCAATCAGAAAGAAGAGGTATATATATACACATATTCACTGCATAGGTAGAACGCAGAAGAGGTGGAGATATACCTGCCACCCAGAGGGGAGGCCCTTGGATAGTTGGGCGAGGTCAGGCTGCTTCTTCTCGTTCGCCGACGCTGCCACCGCCGCCGCCTGGACAGATGACCGAGCTTTTCCTTCCTCTCTCTTGCGCTTCACTCGCTCCCGCCTGCCACCAACCCACTCGGAAGAATATTCCACCATCACGACCCATAAGGCAAAAAAAAGGCACAACAATCTCTCTCTCTCTCTCTAAAAAGGGCACAGAGAAGGAAGACCAGAAGATTAACCCGGCTTCAGGAATTGACTTTGACCCAAAAGGCCAGAAAAACCCCACTCCACGATATATAACAATGCTTGTAAAACCAACTAACAAAATTAATTTCTAGAGAGAGATCACTCGTGTTCTCTATAAACTAGTCAACTCATCGGATATAAAAGGTAGAAACGTACCAGTCACCACCCAACGGGAGAAAATTAGCATTTTCCTGAGCTTCCCCGCTGACAATCTGCCGGGTCTTCCATTGCTGCCCACCCACCACATTCAAAAGTCAGACACCCAAAAAAAGCAAAAAACAATATATATATATATGTGCAAATATAGAAATCGAGGATCTAAGAGTGGGAAGATCGTCCACACCTCGATCTCCTTCTGACGTTTCTTCTCCAATATCTCATACGCGTTCTCCGGCTCATCCTCCTCGTCCCCGTGCAGCTCCTCTTTGGCCGCCTTCCACTGATTCAGAGGAATCCCCATTCGTCCACTCAGCAAGAAGAAGAAGAAGAAGAAGAGGAAGGAGAAGAAGACCAGGGGATGAGGATACCTTGTCCACCAGGCTAGAAACCTTCTTGTTGGACCTCAGAGTGGGTGCCACCGCCAGAGTTCGCTTTTTGGCACGGATCACTGGGTGAGAAGAGAGACAGCAGGGTCAGAAGATCAGCCAGAGAGAGAAATTCAGGGTTCGAACCAGTAACCTTCACCTTTGGGCTGGGCCTTCACATTGGCTGCTGACGCCGCTGCATCTGATGGGGTTGACCCAGTAGACTGAGAGCCAACCGAGGTCAAGGGACCCGGATCGGCCCCCTCGTCGAGGCACCTGGGCTCCTCTGCCTTGTGAGAAGCAGAAGAACTTGAAGCCGCAGCGGCAGCAGATGAAGAGAGCTCTGAAGAGGAAAGGGAACCATATCTGGCAACGTCCGACTGAACGTAGAAGCCAGAAGCCTCCGAGCAGCTAATTATAGGTGCAGGAGGCATCACTGCGGCGGGAACATCGTAGTATATGGCTGGCTGGGGTTCGGCAACATGGGCAGCATCTGCAGGGACATAATATGCCATGCCGGGGGCACCACTCACTGAAGGGGCATAGTATTCAAAGGCTGAAACAGGGTACTGCATGGTATATTGGTCTGGATATGGAAATGAAGGGTAAGTCTCTGAATATGAAGAAGGTGGGGGGCTGGGCTGTGTAGGAGGCTCTTCCGGCGGAGGAGGAGGGGGGACAGCATCATCCTCTGGCGGTGGCGGGGGAATCCAATCCTCTGGCGGTGACGGCACGCTCACTTCATGGGAAAAATAGGGCATATGCTGTGATAAAGCAACACACTGGGTACCAGCTTGCTGTTCTGAAACTGTTTGCTCCTCTTCATCGACCTCCATTTCTATATCCATGTCCACATCTTCTGCATAAGACTCCATTAATGGAGCATCAAGAGGTCTGCTGGGATTGTCTGTGGACTGAACATCATCCAGGTCACCAGCTGGAGGATGAAGGGTAGCCACTGGATTCACAGCATCTTCCTCCCCTGCCTTCGCCTGTCCGCTGTCATCTACAGAAGGATGAGGGACAAAAGCAGCACTTGCCATGGTCTCCTCTAAACCCTCAGCAACCATACCACCAGCATCTTCAGTCTTAGGTGAACCAGTCGTTTCCTTCGATGGTCCATTGGATACACAGATATCTGATTGTGGTCCACTCCCATTGCTTGAAACCATGCTTTCTTTAGTAACTAGCTCGCACTCCTTTCCACTGTCAACGGAACCCTCTGGCTTCAAGAACTCTTCTTTACTAAAGCCAGAGTTTTTATGGACAAGAGATTCTTCTTGGTCAATAGCATATTCGATTCGATTGAGTTGTGTCTTGGTGTGCCACCAAAATGGAAGCAAGGCAGATCCAAATGATGAGAGGGCTTTGCAGTCAGAAAGTCTGGTATCAACCTCCGAGATACACTTGAATCTCCAACTGTGTCTTTCATGATTTTCATCAGACCTAGAACACATCAATTGCACGTGATTAAAAAAAAATAATTCTACTGATGATTCAACTCAAAGAAATAACGGCGAATAAATAGCGACTGACTAAAAAAAAAGGTACAAACATATACGGCATCTGTTCCTAGTACCATTCTAATGTCTTCAATCTCTCGAGCAAGATTTCACCATGCTTCACAAGATGGGCTGGGTGAACTTCCTCAGCTTCAGAACTATAACTGACCTCCAGATGATGTTTATCCATGGATTCATTACTAGCCACAAATTGAAGGTTACTGGTTGAGTCGGTCAATTGATCAGAAAGGGCACTTGTTTGGGACAAAGATGCAAAGGAATGCAGCATCAATGCATCTGGATATGACACACCAACAATTCCAGCAGAATTATAGTCCTCTGCTGATTGACTGGCATCATGAGTCGTATTAACACCAATGCCGTTGCCTTTCTCAACAACAAAGCCATTAGTACTACCTGTAAAAATGAACAGAAAGTGAGTATCACGCTCTCATTATGAACATTTGTGAAGTTCACAGGTAGTGTTAAAGTGCATTCATGAGGTAGGAAAGAGCACCTAGTATCCTCTTTAGTCATTGGAAAATTAAGCTTACCGATAGTTGCTGCTTTGTGAGACAAGACATCAGGCACCTCCCAGGATGTTTCACCAGTTAAGATATTCCAATAATAATATCTATTGGTTTGTTCATCCACTACAACCTTCCATCCATCAATAGAATCACCTGTACTTTGAATTTCAGAAACAGTAGACCCACATGCATCAGCTGTCGAATCAGCATTTAGCACATCCGGAGGATGTATGTCATTCTCTCCGACATCGTTTCCACTGATATTATTAGCTACATCAACTTCATCTGCGACTTTTTCTATGTCACCAGGATCCATTCCACGATCTGTACTGCATTCTGCATTTCCATTATCGTTGCCATGGCCATTTTCCTAAAATAAAGAGGAAATGAATCAAAGTGACGCAAATAAAAACCTGGAAACAAATAAAAAACGCATAGATTTACTTTGACATGGAGCACAAAGGTAAAAGGACGCAACCATATATGTAATGTAGGCATACGCAGAATATTAGTACCATGAATTTGATCTCTTTGTTATCTGTAGCTGTTGGAAATGGAGAAAAAAAAACCTAATCACGGAGGACAGAGGGGAGATCGGCGGAAACAACCTAAAGATTTATTCACCTCTAACCCCCATGAGGAACCTTACACGATTTTGCAAAACACCCTCAATATTTTACATAATTTTCTTACAACCTAGAATTTCCAACACCCTCCCTCAAAATGAACTTTGGAAAAGTTCATCTTGACTAAGTTGCTGATGACGAAAATTTTGCCCTCTGAGCATTCACTTGTTAGTGATGACGAAGATCCGTTGTGACAGCAACTCTCCCTGTGATGGTAGTCAAAGATGACCACTGCTGAGGTTGTGGATTCGTTGATACCTTTGGCTCCTCTCGTAGTCACGAGATAGTTGACAAAGTGGCACCAAGTATGATGAGAGTATCCCTCTGCTCGGAGATCTGCATAATGTCAAGATCTCAGCTATGACGATTGATGTGATGATGGGGCTCAGCTATCAGGAGAGGTGCAGGCCAGCACCCCTCCCACTGGTTGAGTAATGAACTCGCGGAGGAACTGGAAGGTGAAGGCCATTTCTATGAAGGTAGAGGTGAGCAGACACCACCAGACAATATGGACTGTAGCAACGTGGACTGTGGAGAACTTTGGTCGCCAGACTAGGGAAGACATAGAACTGATACAGAACAGAGGGAGACGGACTGAGGAGGACGGAATACGACACTGAACTGAGACAAGCGTGGATGAGAGAAGCTGATTTTACTGCTCTCAAGAATGCCGATGAAGTTGGAAACAATGGTAATGAACCTAGATACTTCAACCTCTAGACAGAAGGCTTGATGTAGACAGAAATGACACCAATAAACTTGAAGATGTCGTTGATGAACCTGCTGCTGATGAACTCAGATATACTGTCAAATGACAGATGGAGATCACTCTCAAACAAACGAGACAGAGCAAGATCAGTGCTCTCTCGTCGTAGAACTGCCTCACTGACAGAGGACCTCACTGGAAGAGGAGGCGACGCTGGAGTGCTGGCAGAGATGACATCAACAGAGGTGGTAACTTGTGACTCCAGCAAGAAGAAAAACTGGTCGTCCCTAGACAAGAGGACTGACGGAAGTAGAACCGCTCTGAATGGCGGACTGCTCGAAATGGCAGGATATCACGCCTATAAACGGCGGAAAGATAACACGCCTCAAATCAAGAAAGAAGTGCTCCATGATGAAACCCTAGCCGGACAAAGCCAATGCTGAACAGAGGCAGCACCAGTGGGACTCCCTCAGGTAGGAGGCGCCAAACATAGGCGGCAGCAGTGGTGCTCCCTCAGGTAGGAAATGTCAAACAAGAGCTGATGAAACCCTAGCGGAACGAACCCGCTCTGATATCATGTTGGCAATAGAGAAAAAAAACCTAACGGCAGAAACTCCTCAACATTCATTCACCTCTAACCCTATTATATAGGAAGGAACCTTACACAATTTTGCAAAACACCCTCAGTCTTTTACATAATTTTCCTACGACCTAGAATTTCCAACAGTAGCTAAGCATAGTTCATGCATTAACATTCAATGATATATGACACATGGGACTGTCGTCCATAGAAGTGAAAAGCCTGAAATTTCATGATATTTTATAGCATCGATGGGAATTTTAATAATGGTAAAGCATGCTGCAAAATGGACAAGGATGTGAATAAGAATATGTGTCTCATCAATTCCACCAGAGTGGTTTTCAAAACCAAAATTCTGTAATGATATCATACTATACCGAATTGACCTAGAAAACTTGGATTCAGGCATGCTAAATAAATTTCAAAGATGTAGAGAGAGAATCAATTTAACCAGAAATTTCACAATGAAAATAATTTTCAGTCTGCAATTGTCCAAGGAAAAGTATTCACTGATTGAAGGTCTCAGAAAAACTTTTTAACAGCTTCACGAATGTGGTAGAAGTTCACTCAAAATAGATGAATGAAAAAGGTAAATAACATAAAATTAGATGCATCTATAAGATGACATGTACATTGTTTGTATACTTCACGTGGCTTCCTGACAAAAGCCTCCAAAGATTAAACTGAAACATTAAATTACCATAAATGACGATGTGCAATTAATACCTGAATAGAATCGGCATCCAAATTCTCCTCAACCTCTATCTTGGGTTCTGTAGTCACATCGTCATTCGCCTCGTCATCACTATATTGCCCAAGCAAAAGTAACGGGTTTTCCTGTTTCTGACCTGAGAAACAAAAAATATCCGTCAGATAACCTAAAAAGTACAAGCAATCTGGAACGGTCAGAAATTCTAACCAAACACAAAAAATCAGAGACATTTAAGACGTTTTTTGTCACATGAAAATTGTAAAACTACAAGGCCTTACTACACACACATATTGGTAAACAACCACTGTGTGCAGAAGTAAATGTTAGGAGATACAAACCAAATAAAGCTAGTGATGTACGAACCGAGAAGGCAACACCTTTGTGCCGATGCCACCAAAATGCTTAGATGCTGCCAGAAAGATCAAAACATATTGGGAGTCATTCATTTTCACTGTGGCCCAATCTGATCCAAGTTTGAACGTTCTGGAGACCACAGCTGCCATACAACAGGTCCTGTACAATAACTCCAAATTCCGACCAAAAACAGCTGTGTATGCAATCTTCTCTATATATTCCTTTGAACAAAAATCGACGGAACCCACCTGAAGTAGATGGTGAACTGGGGACTCCAGCATGGTGATCTTGATCTGGATCCCCTGTAACTTCCTCATTTGAAGGCTTGCTGACCATCTCTTCTGGAAATGAGGCGAACAGTTCCGATGTTAAGGTATGTTTTTACAAACTAATGTCAAAGTTAATCAACTTCCAAACAATGAAAAGAAAAATCACGCCTAGCAACAAAATTTAAAAAAAAACTAAAGACGACAAGAAAAATGCAATGAAAACAGTCATGAATCGAACCATCTCTATGGCAGAATGGAAAAACTAAAATCTCCTATGAAATGGTTTATAGCTCAGAAATCGATTGGTCAGAGCGCGTTATAGCCTTTTAATGGAAGAAACCCACGGCCATAACAAAAAGGGGAAATATTTGTGATGATTTAGAGGATCTTGCGAAATTGACAGCCCTGGGGCTTTCAAACTACAATAGGCAACGACATTTTCCCTGAGTCAATATGATCCAATATTATGTACCCCTCCCGGAATAACACTCATCCATATACTAATCTTCAGGTTTTTTTTTCTTTACAATCTCACACAACCGACAGAGGAATAAACCATAAAAAAACAAAAAACCCGAAAACGTCCGCAGAGGAACGTAGTCGAAATCGCTTACCAGTGGGTTCCGCAAAGAGATCCAACTTCACCCTCCGACCAGCGGCGCTCTTCGCCGCCAGGCGCCTCTCTTTTCTCTTCCCCATCAGTAACAGGCCACCCCTACGGATCGACCACGGACTGAAAACCTACCAAACAGCCGGCAGTCTAGGGTTTCCTCAAGCAAACACCTCCAAGCAGCATCTAGGGCCTCCCCTGAGCGCAGATCGATACGATTACCAACCTTAGCAGATTGAAACACCGATTAGCCTTCCTCCGGAGAATCCAACAGCCTGAAGCCACAGTCGCCGGGGAGGACGGATTCTTCCCCTCAACCCTAGGGAGAGCGCCAGCGCCCTTCTCTCGTCTCCAAGCGGGAAAACGAGAAAAAGTCATCAGTTCTAACCCCATGCTACGTATATATATAGTCCGACAATCTTAACGGATTCTTATCGGGTCCCAAAACTGACATTTTAAATAATAATTATTATCGGTTTAATATTTTAAAATAATAATAATTTTAAGCTGAATCGATATGCTTAATTCAGATACGAAATTAGTGGGTCTCATAGATTTCTCACAACAGGACCTTCTAGACCGCCACCACGTCAGCTCAATTTATGGGAATAATATATTTTAATAAAAACCCAAAAATAAAATAATATTTCTCAGAAAATATATATTTCCATTTTAGTCAATATTCGACTGAATAAGAGAGTTCAACCGGACACTCAGATCTGGACCTTACCGGCCCGGGCCGAAAAACCCTGCTATTGGGCCTAAACTAATTCTCGTTCGTTAGAGCGAGAGAGAGAGAGAGAGAGAGAGTAATGAACGGTCTTGATGATGACACGTAATAATGGGCCGATTTGAACCGGATTAGGAGGTTTCCAAGCCACGATGGGAGGGAGAGTATGATTTATTGTCTACGGTATTAAAAATATATGACCCACGTGGGTGACGTTAGATTCCGTACTGTTATTCCACGTGGCGTCACGTGTGATGATTGCCAGCAGGTACGTGGTTTTTTTCTATATGTTTGTGTTAATTTTGTGGAAAAAAATTAAATAGCAAAGCTAGCCTAATCCACCAGGTCATCAAAGATAAATATTTATACTATTTAAAGAGAAATAATTAAATAAAAGTGATTTTTTAAAACCTTATTGAAGATGCATAAAATAATAGCGCAATTTTTTTTGCAAGTTATGCATATTAGTATTTATTTATTTTATTTATTCGAAAAAAATGTACGCCAAAAACTAGTTGGAAAAACGAACGATATGTTAATATATATAATTTTATCCGCCGCATTTATTTCTAGAAATTTCGATTTAGCCTACGTGGTATCGCTGGGTCGATTTAGTTGGACATTTAAATATTAAATAATGCTAAAAATGGGCGAGCGGGTGTCTGTGATGACGTACCAGATAGATAGGACACCTGTCAAGGCGCATGGCTCCCATCCGCCTGAACGACGGTGAGAGGGACGCCTCATCCTCTGAGTCCGCTGATACCACGTAAGAGAGAGAGAGGAAAAGAGAGACAGAATTCTCCTACGTCCGTGATAGAGAAAGAGCGAGAGAGGACTTCGTACTCAAGAGGTTTGACTGGAAAGATGCGAGAGAGAGAGAGAGAAGCTAGCCTGTCTGGATGAGAGAGAGAGACAGGCGGCATTTATTATTCACATACTATGTCAGACACGACGGAGAGACGGCGGCGCGACCGTCTGTTGGGCGCCCCCATGAGGCGGCGAAAGGGTGAGCCGCCGCCTTCGTTAGAGTGCAGCACACGCGCCCACTAACAAGAGCTTCGATGTTTACGCCAGCTGGTGGGCCACGTCACATAGTGATTAAGAAAAATATTAGCTAATTGTCTCACCCAGGACAGGTGGCAAATCTTTTCATACTATTACCTGTCCTAATACGAGCTAATTAGAAAAATAAGGATATATTGGGGATGGAAAAGGATAACCGGACCGATAGACGTCCTACGCGTCAAGGATGGTCAGAATTGACATGCCGGTAAGAGATATGAGAGAGAGAGAGTGAAGAGAACCGGGACAAAGGAGGATGCGGCGGCCTATATGAGGGAGAATTCCTCTTCCCAATCCTCAGCTGCAGTACAAATCTTCAGCAGAGCTCCTGCCCTTTGCGTTCTCGCCGGGCGATCCGTCCTCCCGATGGAGGATTAGAAAGGAGAGTAGCCTGTCGCCGCCTTCGCCGCTGTCGCTGTTGCTGATACAACTGTTCCTGTTCTGGTGATGCCGTCGGCGCAAGGGAACAGACCGTGCGAACCGTAATCTGAGTAATTATCTTTTTCCTCTCGCTTGCTCTTTGTTCAAATTTGAACGTGCTTGCGCGGATTCATGTCGAGGGGATCTTGGTCAATCGGTGTGTCCTCTCTGCGATGGGATTCTGTCGCGATGTTTCTCGCGGTTTAAGCGGCGGTTGTGATTTGTTTTGTTTTGTTGCCTTTGTCCACTGGAATTCGGTGCGGCGGGAAGAATATCTGCTCGAAATCACCATTTCAGTTTGAATTTGCATCTCTTGTCCGTCATCTTAAGGAGATCATTCGTGCCTGTTCCTTTCTTGGAGGCCATTCTGCTTTTGCAGAGCCTGATGTCTTATGAAACGGATGTGATCTGATACTCTTCCCTGTTTCTCCATTCCGTAATGCTTCTCTGATCATGTCGCGGATTATACTCCCTTCTTATCTGCTTGAAATCTCCGTTTCACTTTGGATTCGCGTCTCTTGTCCGTCATCATAGCGAGATCATTCATGCCGGCTCCTCCCTCGGAAGCCATTATGCTCAGTATGAGATCTTATGAAATAAACTTAATCTGATGCTCTTCTCTGTTTCTCCATTCCTTTATGCTTCTCTGATCAGGTCGAGGATAATACTCCCTTCTTATCTGCTTGAAATCTTTCACTCTGAATTGGCGTCTCTTGTCTATCATCTTGGCGAGATCATCCATGCCTGTTCCTCCATCGGAAGCCATTCTGCTGTTGCAGAGCCTGAGATCTTATGAAATAGACGTAATCTGATGCTCTTCTCTGTTTCTCCATTCTGTGGTGTTCCTCTGATCAGGTAACAGATTATACTCCCTTCGTATCCGCGATCTGCAGCAACTTGGCAACCTCGATGGGGATCTACAGCCTGCCGTCTCCGTCTGAGGGAGTTCTAACCCTCCTCATCGTGAACACTGCCGTCTCCATCTCCGTATTCAAGGAGATCGTCCGCTTCCTCCTCGATGTCGTTGGCCTCTACCGCTCCCCCTCCGCCGAATCTGACCACAACCCGGGCGCCCTCCCCTGTCCGGCGCACGACTCCATCGCGGACCGGTTTCGAAGCCGGGTCAAGCCGGTCCGATTCGGCTCCTCTTACCGGCCCGACGATCCGAGTGGCCACCCCCAAGACTGCCGGGTCTGCCTCAGCCGGTTTGAGCTCGACTCGGTGGTGAACCGTCTGTCCTGCGGGCACCTCTTCCACCAGGGCTGCCTGGACCGGTGGCTCGATTATCATCACGCCACGTGTCCTCTCTGCCGGACACACCTGCTCCCCCTGGACGAGGACCCCCCCTTGCCGCGGTGCTAATCTCATTGACGCCGGTCGCCACATGTCCAGTTCGCCAAAGGCGACGCCGATGACATGCCCGTGGCTTCGGTATCTCCCACTCCTTTCTTCCTTCTCTGTGCGTCCGTCTATACCTGTCTGAGCTTCAGCTTTACTGTATGTTGCTCTTGGCCTTCTCCTGTAATTTCTGTCTCCAATCTTCTCTCTCCTCCTCTTTCTCTCTCTAAGACAGGCGGAGGGTTATTCTGAAACTACGAGGTTTTTGTTTTGGATCCCTGGGTTGTTGATAATCCTGTCTTTTTTTTAATTAGATTTCTGATCAAATAATTGAAACCATTGTCGAGGGTTTAAATGAAAATGCCCACAGTTTCATGTTCGTTTATCTTGTTGCTCTTTAGGATGCATTAATTCCGACAGGGAAAAATAGGGACTTTTTGATAATTCAGTTGATTTTTACGGTTAAAAGAAAAAAAAATCCCTTCGTCATGGAAGGGGGAGTGGGGTGGAATAGGTTCCTTCCCCCCGCACGATAATAAACAAAGGGCGAAGCCATGGGGGGTGAAGAGAAAAAGTCCCCCCCCCCATGAAGTCTCTATTTCCCTCTTGTCACACCCTCACGGTGGCGCTGCCGGAGACCGCCGCCTCGCCGGCGAGCTCGGCCAGCTTGTGGCTGAAGGATCCGGCGTCGGCGGCGCCGCCGCCGTACGCCGACAGACCGGAGCCGACGGAGACGCCGCTGCGGAGGAGGGACGCCCCGCCGCCCCGGTGGTGCCGGCACCGGAAGGACCCCGCGTGCGTCGTCGGCGAGCACAAGCAGTTCATCTTCTGGCTCACCTGTTTCGTCAGCACCGGCCTCCCGCTCGCCGCCGCCGCCGCCACCACCGGCGGCGCCGCCTGTTGTAGCGGCGAGAGCATCTTCTCTCCGAAGGGGAGCGGCTCCGGCACCGCGATCGTGAACTCCATCATCCCCTTCCTCCCCATCGCGCCTTCATCAACATCTCTCGCTCCATCATCCATCAGAGAAAGAAGAACGTCTTCCAGAGAGGTAACAGCTTCTTCCTTACCGGTTTTCTCTTTCGAGGTCGCCGCCGGAGAGGAAGATCGCCGGAGAAGTCGCCGGCGGCGGGCTGGGAAGGAGGTGGGAGCTGAGGAGGAGGAGGAGGAGGAGCGGGTGTCCTTTAGGTATCGTGGATCGGCCCCAAAATAGGAGATGATTCCGGAACGTTCTTCCGAGGTTGTTACATATAGGGAAGAACTCGTCGCCCGTGAGGAAACGGTTTTCCCGCCTTCTGCTCTCCACCACCGGCCGCCTCCGGCGGGGTTTCCGGAGCTCCTCCTCCGATCTCTCCGGCGGCCGCCCGGTCCATTCCGCCACCGTGAAGGCATCGGTGATTCCGCCAGAAGCGGCGGGAGAGGAGATGGATCGCCCTTGTCCAGTTCAGAGGGATTCCGCCATAAGCGCCAGGTTTCCTCTGTCTACAGAGATCGAACAGGTACGCGGTGGTTTCATGTCTCCAGACGAAGAACATTCTCCGATCTTGCGGAGTTCTAATTGTAAACGGAATCACATCTGATCATGAAGCATTCAAAAAATTTCATACATACAGACTTGAAATCTTTGTACATGATTGATGCACAGCAGTTGCATGATTTACAAACCACATCTCAAACATTTCCCCCCTTTTTCTGGATTCAGATGAGCAATAAAACATGAACAGATCTAAATCCTCAACCCTGCGCCGACGGCCCGCCCTTCTCATCACCAAGAACAAACTCCGCGTACAGATTCTTGAAGGCGATCATGACTGTCATAATCAGCGGCCCCATTATAGCTCCCTGGTTTAGAACAACAAAAAACCAAAATTGAAACTTGATTAAAAAAAATAAAAATTGACAGGTTGACTGTTCTTCAGCGGATAAAATCTGTATGAGCAGGCAATTTATGTGAGGAATTCTGCACCCAAGTCAAATTCTGATGTTCTATGAATATGCACAGATGGATTGATCGTTCTTCTGCCAATTCTTGGGAAGAACAGGCATTCTGATGTTCTTCGAGTCGAATCTATAAATATATATATACGCAGATGGATTTTTATTGTTCACCTCGAATGCAGAAGGAAAGAGGGCCATGCCCCCGAGGATGCTGAGGCCGGTGAGGTACTCGTTGTACCCGGGAATGTCCTGCTGGATGGCGGAGACTCCGTAGCCCATGAGGGTCTGATGGGCGGCGGAGACGGCGGCGGCGCTGATGTATCTCCCTTCCACCACCAACTGCGCGGCCGCCGGTAGCGTCGAGAGCCAGCCGGGGAGCACCGGTAGCAGCGGGCTTGCGACGGCAAGCACGGTGGAGACGTAGAGGAAGTGGACGGAGCAGACCCGGAAGAGCAGCCATGTCAGGCATCCCTGGAAGATGGCGATCTTCGCGGTGGCGAGGAGGACGCTGCTTATCGCCCCGTCGATGACTTCCACGCAGCGGCCTCTCATGGCGTCGGAGACCGGGATCATTCCCACCACCTGCTCGGTGGCGCCGCCGGTCTCCGCCGTGATGAGGTAGTAGAGAACCCAGACGAAGACCGTCGTCTGGGACACGAAGTTGATCACCTCGGCCGCGCCGGAGAGCACGGCGAGGGCGAGGGATAGGAGCAAGCCGGCGGCGCCGCCGAAGACGGAGCTCCCTCCGGCGGCCACCCGCTTCAACAGCTCCGCCGCGTTGAGGGCCGCCCCCTTCATCTTCCCCACAAGATCCGCCCTCGTCGCCTGCAACTCGTTGAAAACTAGGCGGAGCTCTGCGTAGATCCCCGCCCATTCTCTGTTCTTCAGCCTGGCGGCGAGGGACTGGAGCTTCGACCCCGAGGACACCAGTGCCGTCGCCGGCGCGGCGGAGCTCGCCGGGTGGTTGTGGAGGAGGAGGAGGAAGTGCTTCAGCTCGTCGGCGAGGTCCGTGAGGTTGTACTGCACTGCCAGGCCGTCCACTTGCTCGAGCACTGCGCCGTAGAGCACGGCGGTGTACCTGTCGACCCTGCCGGAGACGTCGTTCTCCTCCATCCACCGCCGGAAGCCGACCCTCTCGGCGTAGTTGCTGCTCTGGACGTGGGATTTGATGGAGACGACGGCGTCCTTGCTCTCCATGGCGATCTTGTAGGAGAAGAAGGCGCCGCCGAGGAGAACGCCGGCGAGCATCCCGGCGATGAGGGCGATGGCAACGAGGGTTTTCAGCCGGCTGAGAATCCCGCCGGTGAGGAACCCTCCGCCGACCTTCCGCCGCCGGCGGCTGGGGAAGCCGGCGACCGCCGCAGGTTCGGCGAAGAGGAAGATAGAGACGAAGATAGCGACGGCGCCGGAGCCGAGCTGCTCGTAGGCGAGGACGAAGACCCCGAAGGAAGCGAGCCACCGGAGGAGTCGCCGGAACCCTAACTTCTCCCCGGCGGGGGGCTGTCCTTGTCCTGGTCTGCGACGGCGGAGGAGGTGGGAGAAGGCGATGCGGAGATCGACGACGGTGGCGGCGGAGAAGCGGAACGCTGCGGCGGGGACGGCGAGGAGGGTGGCGGTGAGGCCGGAGCTGAGGGGTTCGCTCCAGAAGGAGACGAGCGCCTGCTGGATCTCCCGGAGGGGGATGGAGCAGAGCACCGCCCACTGGATGGGGCGGAGGAAGTCCTCAAGAAGCCTGTAGAGGCCATAGAAGAGCAGAAGAGAGAAGGCGAGCCCCGCGTGGGCCATGGCGATGAAGAGGGCCAGCCTCGCCGGCGGCTCCAGGTGCAATTCTCCGGCGCCGGCGCTGTAGTTAGCCGGCGCCGGCGGCGGTTGAGGTGGTTTCGGGTCCTCCGCCGGTGACCGGCGAGCGGAGGCGGACCGGAACATCTCCGCCCACGGGACGTTCCCCGGCTTCTTGGAGGTCGACCCTGCGGAATCGAAGGGTACGAGCTCCATCGCCGCCGCCGCCGTCTCCGGCAGCGCTTATCGACTGCAACAGTGAGAGAGAGAGAGAGAGAGAGAGAGAGAGAGAAAGGGGGGGGGAGTGGGAGATACGGCAGGTGGTGAACCCCACGGCGGCGGAGGACCAGACGCGGTTACACGGCTTATGTGTGAGACGCTAATGCAGGGTTGAGTATATTATCCTCATCAATTTTTAATTTTGTTTGTGCCCATAATGACCCCCACTATTGAATTATGGAGATTTTGACAACGTGAGGGGTCGCCTCTCGTGGTCGCACATGGAAGAATAAATACGTAAAAGCCAGAAATAAAATAATCAATATATTATTAAAAATACATTTAATAATTATAATCATATTTTTTACGTTTAATGGTATAACATCATTGAATATTATATATTACTAAAAAAAAATATCATCCCTGATTAGAGGTGTCAACTCAACTGGGCCCCATGAATTGAAGATGGTGAAGAGAAGGGTCAACGTCCAATTAGGAGGAGAGAGAGAGAGAGAGAGTGAATGGATTTTCCAAGGGCTTTCTTGTCAGATCTTAGAAGTCTTAAACGCGTAGCAATTGAATCGTAACAATCTCTCTCTCTCTCTCTCTATGAGTCTCTCTTTCCTGATCTGTCTGTCGGTCTCTCTCTCCCTCACTAGGATAATTAGATGTGAATGGACCGACTATTGTTTAGGTTTTTTCTCTCTGAAATTGAGCTGTCCATGTCTTATGTGGTGATTGGACCGGGCCCATAACCCCCATCAGTTATTGGGCCCGCCTTGGGTGCCACTGCCTCAACCGATCCCCCACGTGGGCCCCGCCGGGACAAACATTGCCGGCCGAGGAGTGTGGTGAGAATAAGAGATCGATTACCAGCGGGGGGGGGGGAGGGGGGGAGGGGAGGACTGATATCCATTTTCTTAATTTCGATATTACTTTAATTCCCCGATTAGATACTAAGAACAGATCAGAATTAAAAAAGGCCCACCAGAGTGGGGGAGTGGGATTTATTAGGCCGGACCGTTTTATGGGCCTGGGCCCAGAAATCGGGCCCAGGCTTCATAAAAAGGGCGAGCCCACCAACTATCACAGCAGCCAGAAATCCATTTAATAATAAATCAGTCCATACGTTTGGCTCTTCGGAACTGCAGAGCCCCCATCAAACTGTGGATCACCAGCGAGTTAGAGAGAGGGAGAGAGAGAGAGAATAAGAGAATAAGAGAATAAGAGAGAGAAAGGGTGAGAGAGAGAGTTATTCGGTGGTGCCGGTGGCCATGAGGAACTCTCCTTCACAGACAAGGTCGCCGCCGACGAAGGCCTTGCCCTCCATCTTGGCGATGCCGAAGCGCTTCTGGAGCTTGACGAGGGTCATCCGCATGACGAGCGTGTCCCCGGCGATCACCGGCTTCCGGAACCTCACCTTGTCCACCCCGGCGAAGAAGAAGTTCTCCCGGGACCCGCCCACCTCCGGCTGCAGCATCACCAGCCCACCCACCTGCGCCATTGCCTGACACACCCACACACACGTGATGATCACCATCCATCCCATCACCAAACCCACACGCAATAGTTAGAGAGAGAGAGAAAAAAAAGAGTAGTAGAGAGAGAACATTCAACAAGATCTTGGATAAATGAAGCCTCATATTCTGGGTGGAAATGGATATCCAGCGAATACGAGAGAGAGAGGGAGAAGGAGAGCGAGAGAAAGAGGGAGAGAGAGTAAGAGATAGAGAGAGAAAGAGGGAGAGGGAGAGATCACCACCATCGACCAACTCACACAAGAGAGAGTTGGAGAGAGTTGGAGAGAGAGAGAGAGAGAGAGAGAGAGAGAGAGAGAGAGAGAGAGAGAGGGAGGGAGAAAGAGAGAGGAAGTTGGAGAGGGAGAAGATCACCATCCATCACCAAACTCACGCAAGAGAGAAATAGAGAGAGAGACAGTAAGAGAGAGAGAGAGCGAGTAAGAGAAGAAAGAGGGAGAGGGAGAAGATCACCACAATCCCATCAGCAAACTCACAGGAGAGAGAGAGAAAGAGAAAGAGAGAGAGAGAGCATTCAACCAGATTCCCAGGCAAAATATAGCCTCAGATTCTGCGGGGAAATGGCTTGGGCAATGATTTATTTGCTCATTCTCTGGCAAAACAAATGACTTATTTATTTGCCAAATCAAGTGCAGACGAACATGGACCATGGTAAATAAAAATGCATCAGTTCATCGACATCCAAGTAGCTTTTTATAAACTGATTCTCAGACTTTGGAAGCAACTGCTCCCGGCAAGATTACACTCACAAACATGGCGATGGAGAGAGAGAGAGAGAGAGAGAGAGAGAGAGAGAGAGAAAGAGAGGGAAGCTGATATCATGAAATATCATGGATAATCAATAAAAAGATGCCCATCACATGAAATTTTCGAACCCAAAAGGGAATCAATTTTTTCACGCCCAAATTCCAAAAGGACAAATTTCCACGGCCTTCTGAGCCAATAATGCCCAACCAAGAACAGGTGGTGATAATTCGAGTGGGAGACTCGGCCGTCAAAGTTTTCTTTGATCCAAACAGATCAACACACATGCATAATGAATCCACAAGATCCCACCAAAGTAGATTTAGCAACTAGAAAGCAAACGCCTAATCAAATATCAATGAGAAAATGTTATGCACTTCTTTCTATCATTTTGAGCTTCACAGAGGAGCTTCCCTGGAAATCTTTGTGATGGGATGATATAAATTTGAACAATTCTTTTCGAAAAAAATCTATACATCAAGTTTCTGATGGAATACCGAATGATAAAATTTGATGTGATGATAAAATATGAGAGTTTAATGCGACTGAAATAGTTCAAGTGAAGACGCTTAAGCAAATGTGAGGGAATAAATAGGGGGACCAGTGATCAGGGAGCTCTGATACATGGGCTGTAGGGTTAATGGGAACATGGGATAAGGTCTGTGAAAGCTATCAGAGATGATCTGAAAACACCAGAACCGGGAACATCTGTTAAAAGATAGAATCAATCATTTTAGCAAAGGAGATAATATGGAAGGAGATAATGAAGAAAGGTATGATATGCAGAGTTGTGAATCGTATGTGATATGTGATCAGTATTCCTGACGCCCATTAGTTTGTGACTTATAGGCTAATGGTGATAACGATATTGTTTCACGACGACATTGAAAAACGAGCCAGTTTGAACGTTGCTACATCCTTCCAGTTCTGTGACATAGTGATCATGACTGGTCCTTAGTGAGAAATTCAGTCACGAAAAGTAAAAGCCTTTAGAACACGACTGGTCCTTCATGAGCGAATCCTCCGAGAAGGACAGAGTATGACAATGGTAGTTAATTAATAATAATAATAATAATAATAATAATAATAATAAAAAGGAAATATACTTACGACATCAGTAAAAAGGGTCCTCAGTTTGTTGCAGTATCTAGAAGTTTAAAATAAAAAACTAAGCAAATCATAGAAGGGCGAGAATCATCATGCTCAGGTATTAAAAAATATCTTTTCTATTCAAATGGGAGGCAGTTTGGTATCCATATCGGAGGAATAGTTGAGAATGCAATGTGGGATGAACAAATCAGATGAAACCCTAAGGTTTGGTGTTTTTGGTTGACAAGGACAGATCAGGCTTTGTGAAGGACAGCCATATTCATGACAATCATATGATGGCATCTGAAACTATTCACAACCCAGAGAGAAGTTGCTTTGGAGAAAAACATGGATTTTGATGTGATCTAATGATAAAATCAGTTGGAACTGCATTAGAAAAACCTTGAGCACTCGGGATGTCAATCAAAGCTGAAATATCTGGCTTTTTTTTTTTTTATCCCCACCAAAAACGGTCCATGGGAAACCGGTAAGAACCAATAAACACACATTTACCAAGTGGCAAGCTCTTGAAAAGTATAGCGTAATCACTTACTTGCAGCTATTTTCTGATACAACAGGAGGGAGAAAAAAGTATAGAGAATTTTTGTGCTTCTATCTGTATTAATGTTTGAGAGTCGGGTCGAAGTCACTGTTCCTGAGCACTTGGAGCTTCTAGTCATTATAGCACTGATTTTTATCTCTCCTTCCATCAAGCATCTATGAAGGATCATGAAGTGAAAAGGCATCCATAAACAAGAAACATGGGCGTCTAATCCTCTACTCCTCAGGTTTCCATGAGAATACCAACCACGAAAGAAGATAAAACGTTGACTCTGTCGATCGAAATCAGCCTGAACAAGAGTTAGACGCTTGACTAATGTTTCTCTACTCACTGGTAATTTGAGAAGCTGGGGTTTTTCTTCCGGTTTCAAAATACTCAAGAGCACTGCAGTGAAGAAAGACAGAAAGAAAGCTCCTATCAGAGAAGACAACTCATTCCCCAAATTACCTCCACCATCAGAACACCGGGCATAATCGGCCTTTCAGGGAAATGACCGGGAAAGAAGTTGTCATTGATTGTCACGTTCTTGATACCGACAGCAGTGACTCCAGGTTTGTATTCGATCACTCTATCCACCAGAAGAAACGGGAACCTGAACTCCAAAATTTCAGGAACAGAGTAAAGAAAACCGATCAGAGCTCCAAATACAGGTAGAACAGCGAGATGTTTACCACGAAGACCGATCAGGGGAACTCACCGATGGGGCAAAATGTCGCGAATCTGGTTGATATCCATAACCGTAGGGAATGCCTCGAACCCTGCCAGATAGAACACCAGAAACAGCGATGACTCGTTCTGCTTCCCCAGAAGGAAGCGGAGAAATCAATAGTCAGAGGAGCGGGTTTTCTGTACTCTTCTCGATTGGGACGGTTTCGGCGGGCACCGCGACATCTGCCGTGCATCGAGCAACTAAGCCGTGTGGCCTCTGCGGCGGCTTTGCTAGAGGGGATCTCGACGTCGATAGTGTCAGCCGCGAAGGTTGAGGGGCTCCGTTTCCCACGCTGAGGAACGGCGCTAACGGAGGTTCTGAGCAGGACCGAGCAGAGAAGAGCGACGCGTTTGCGCATGGAGTAGAACCGGCGAGCAGAGATCTGGACATGGCCATCGCTTCCATTCTCAACGAGCCCTTCTCTGCTCCGAACTAGTGAGAGAGAGTTAGAGAGATAGATAGATAGAGAAAGAGTTAGAGAGATTGATAGATAGAGAGAGAGAGAATTAGAGAGACAGAGAGAGAGAGAGAGCTCACTGGGGTGTAAGGGGGAAGTAGTTTGGGCTGGGCGGAGGGCACGAGGTGGTGGGAGCCGCCCCGGTGTGTTTCTTGGGCGTCTCCGAGTACCTGATTTGGTACTCATGTGACGAAACTACTTTTGTCGTTATCTGTGAAACCCCCTTCTCTCTTTTCACTATCTCACCCCTGCGCACTATTCTCGTGCACATCGTCTTGCACAATGACCTTCAATCCTTGCCTGCCTCGTGTAACGGAAAACAAAGAACGTGCCTATGAACCAATAATAGATTGCCACGATACCATCCTGTACTAAGCGCTTTTTTCATTGGGTGCTTAGATACCTGATTGTTACTTACATGCAAAAAAAGGCCAGCCGGGAACGAGTTTATTACCGAGTCGACTCGGTTCATTGTCCTCCAACCGCCTCCCTTCCCGAGGTGTTCGTCTCTGTTTCCATTGAACGTCGCCCAGGAGCTCGGGATGCAGAGAGTACTTCGCGTTCCGGCAGCTTTGCTCCTCGAATCTCAGGTCATATGTCTGTGTTTTTTCTTTGCATTCAATTCAAGACAAGTGTGCCGTCCGATGGTCCGCTGGGCTTCTGTTGAACCATTTCAAGGAGGAATCTGCTGAAATTTGGGATCAGGGATAGGAATGTCTTTGATTCCTCAAAATTTTCTGATTATTCTATTCTAGTCTCTTTTAGATGAGAGGACTCTTGGACCTCTGTAGAAATCATGACGGGTTTAATGTTGAGAAGTTGCGGAAACTGAAAATCGATAATCTGCGCCAGAAAATGCCAGCCGTAGTGAGAAGAATCGCTGAGGGCAGGTCAACCTTGAAATCTTTCCATGTTCACTTGCTCCGTTGGAGCTCAGAGGCTTTCAGACTATCATCTAACTCGAATACTAGCTTTATGAGAGGCTTGAGAAACACAGGCATTATCCAAAACTAAGATTTTCGAACCCTTCCGGCAGTAACGTGTAATGTGTGACCAACTAAATATGATAAAATATCTACGTAATTATTGTTTAGTGGTACTTATGTATGTTGACTGGTGAGATGTGTACGCTTCACGAGTGCTTCTTCAATATTTCTGAATTTTATCATGACAGCAAGTTCTTGGAACTTATTTCTAGTGAATGATGGCATTTGAAGACTGAAACGTTAGCATCAACGGTTGGGTTCGTTCAAATCCCAAGTTTCCTGTTTTTCATGGCTGATTTTTTATATTCTTACATTCTGGCTTAGCCTCAGTTCTACAATGAATCTGTAATATCGTATCCATGAGCCTAAGAGACATACATAAAACATAATGATGGGGGGCATATAAATATAATGAGATAATCTAAGCGAGTACCCAATCCATCTCACAAGCCTTCCAGGATTTTGCCCAGGAGCGTTGTCCAACACTTCAAGTTGATTTCTTTCTCATGTTTCCTTTCTTATACTTCCAGTTCTGATTTTATCTAATTTTTCGGTACTCTTATGTCAGCAGAATATGCATTGATTCTGGCGATTGTTGTATCCATCATGCAATGGCTCATTTACACTCTTAAGATTTTTGGTCCAGAGGCTATCTGAATTACTTAAGGAAACAAAAAAAGGGTCCTGCCGAAGAAACTAATTCGGAATGTATATATGTGGTATGAAACTACTACCTATCCTACTGGAGACATATCAAAAAGATAAATGAAAATGGCTGAAGATGGTGGGAAGATTCTAGACCTTTCCGATACAGTTTTTGTGGAGCTACGTGTTGACTCTAATTCAGTCTCAGAGCAGGCAGATACTTCAGCCGACATTGGGCAGCTCAGAAGTCCAGACGCCCGCCATATTGTGGTAGAGGAATCCAGATATCTTTGATGTAAATCTGCGACGGATTGGAGTGGTCCAGCTTTGCATAAAGATATGATGACTCAAGGAGATGATAAGTATTCCACCAAACTTGTTGAGAAACTGGTTTCTCTGCATGAGCAGGTCTCCAAGGTAGACTTCACTCCACCTGCACTTTGAAGTTGACTTATATACTATTTTATTTGAAATTTATGCGTATCATATGCTCTTCATGATGTTTTAGGATATTGGCTTTTATTGCTGGGACAGTGTCTCCGTATTAATTCATCGTCTGCTTATACAATATATTAGTTTCTCTTATATACCATATCATAGATACCATATAATTTCACACCCGTGCAGTATTTTCTGTAAAAAAGTCAACTCTCCCATGATTAAAATCCTTAGGAATGGACTGGTGCACGCAAACCTCCCACTTCCCCACATGTTTTCGGGCTTTTGCAGATGCAAAATATAATTGAAAACCAACAAAGTCAAGAAAAGATGCTGACGGAAGGTTTGAGTGCTAAGGCCTCAGAAGCTCAGGATTTAGAAGATGAGCTGCAGATATATAAACTGATTGGAGAAATGGCTCTTGAGGACACTCAATGCACTGAGATGTACATCATGGAGCTTGGCAAGAAAATTGATGCACGAAGCAGTGGCCTTCTGGAGTTGAAGACTCAATGGTATGGACTCTACCTAACCTTTTTGTGTTTTGGAATTTGATTCAGTGTCTGCTTTGGTGCTGATCGAGGTCGATTTTTCATTCATTCGTATCCGGCCCCATCATCTTCCCCAGCCGGTAACCTTATGCATGATCGACCCACCCGCAGCTAATGCTTATACAAGTCTTGGGGGATTCCTTTGATAGAAATCTACTTTCCACTATCAACTTTGCCATAATACCCTCGGAGAAAGCACATGAATTTTAGGAGAGCGGACTCCTTGCTCCAGTATTTGCAGAACTGGTCGAGGGTCGGCCACTGATACATTACGTTGCCGCCCTTGAGGGATCTCTGGTAGCGCTCCTGGCACAACACAATGACGAGGAACAAGATCCTCTCACTTAGGGTTAGATCTTCCCGGTCAATGAAATAGACAAGCAAGCCTGCAGTATTAGAGATATTTACCTCATTTCGAAGCTCATTTTTGTGACCTCTGTCTGCTCCTGGGAGATTCCACAGGACTTGCATGTGTTAGCTAGATCGGACTTCCACAAAGGATCAATTTATTTTTCCCACTATTTTATCACATTATATTATAATCCGTGCTCCCAAACCGACACAAAGTTAGCTACTTGATGAAAAACGCTTCCCTAAACTCCACAGCATTCAAATAACTTAAGTGATGCCAATATGACCCATAAAACATAGCCCAAAGATATATTCCTCTTCTTTTGACTCTTAAATGATGCATCCTTGTAACAACTAATTTTTTACATACTTTGACATAAATGCTTAGGATATGCTGAAAACATGACATAGATACTTTCCTTATGGAACCATTATGTGTGCTCTGTCCAGGAAAGCATGTAGCGCTTGAGAGCTTAAATAGTTTGTAAAATCAAAGGAAATATCACAAGCTTCCTTTAAAAGAAATTTAACTCAAGTTAAGTTTATTGACCAGCGATTGATTCCTGCCATCGTCCATGAGAAGATTGCTTTTAGAAAGTCCTTCACTTAATACTTTACGCTGTTCTAGAGCTATTTTTGGAAAGTTCATCTACGGCAGGAGCCCGTTTTGGAAGTTAGTTGATTTCTGTTTCAATCTGTCCTAGGAAAGCATTTGCAAAGTCATTTGAAGAGAGAAGAGCGCTCATTGAGCTGGAACTCTATGGTAATAAACCAGATCAACTGGAGAAGCTTCAGCAGTTGAAGGAGATGGAACTGGAAACAGGCGTCATCCGTTCAGAACTCCACAAGAGGTGCACTCTCTGATCCCATAAAGCAACAGCTGAACAAGTATCATTTTTGCTTTGACTGGGCGATCTATCGATTTCTGGCGAACATGATGGATGATGACGTACACCAAATCCGAAATAGGGTTGGTGGGCAAGGATCTTGTCTGGGTCATAATAAATTCATCTCCCTGTTTATTTATGTCTTCCATATATATGTTAGGGCATTTATCTTCAACCAAATGTAAATATCTTAGTTCCATGCTGGGTGAGGCTAAGTCTATTCAGAGCGGGTTCTCCTTCCGTCAGTCCTCTAGTCCAGGGACGACGAGTTTTCTTCTTGCTGGAGCCACAAATCGCCGCCAGCACTCCGGCATCGTCCCCTGGCTAGGTAGTTCTACGATGACTGAGCGCCGATCGTTCACTGTCTCGTGTCCTCTAGAGTGATCTTCATCTGCCATTCGACAGTATATCCGAGTTCATCAGCAGCAGGTTTGTCAATGACATCTTCAAGTTCATGGGCATCCTTTTACCTTGCTCAGCAAATTTAAGAGATGATGCCCAATTTTAGGAAGATCCTTGAAGACCATGCATTCACATGAACACCAAAAACATACCAAAAATGGGAGAACTTTATAAGTCCATTTTATCACATGGCCATGCTCATGCATATTTACCCAAGTTTTCTTCGGTTGGGAAATTAAGAGATAATGCATCCACATGAACACCAAGACCCACCAAAAAGGGAAGAACTCTACGAAAGCTCATTTTATCAAAAAAATTCTTTTTTTTTAGGTTTAAGATAGAAAATTGGGTAATATTTATCATTTTAGTATCGTTTTAGTGATCATCAACATACAGGAAGTGGAGGCAATACGTGGAAGGGTTCATGGCTCATTAGTGGTATAGAATCTAAGGCGCTCATGTCCATGACGCAGTGCCACATTTGGTAACTTTTAAGCTGTGATGCAGACAAGAAAGCCTTCTACTTCAGCATGCCATTATCTTAGTATTTTTCCATCGAAACAATCAAATCCCTGCCCATTGTCTTAATTATTTCTAGGAACTCATTGCATCTGCTTGTCTCCTCCCTCTCCCTCTCTCTCTCTCTCTCTCTCTCTCTCTCTCCCTCTCCCAAGAGAAGAGGAGTGCTCCAGGCTTGCCACAGATCTCGAGAACCAGCCGAAGATCCCTCTGAGAAGGTCGTACCTTCAGAGGATCACTGAGATCACCAGGAACAGCCGTAAGCAGGATGCGGACATCGAGCAGATCATAAGAGACACCCGCGAGCTGCAGCTGGAGAGCAATTCCATCAACGAACGTCTCCACAGGGCTTATGCTGTGGTCAACGAAGCTGTCTCCAGGTACATCCAATGGGCATTTGATCCGAAATGGTCGTTCTTAATCTAGGACTTACTGTTTTTATATTTCTAGCGAGAGAAAGATAGAGAGAGAGAAGATGCTATATATGAGTGATTGTGGCTTGATTTTTCAGGGAGGCCAAGAGTGATCTGGCGAGGGGGGACCCAGTCAGGAGGAACGTCTACCGGCTTCTGGGTGGGATCCACAGCAGCTTCCACGAGATATCAGAGAAGATTCTTCTGACGGATAGGATCAGAAGAGAGTCCGTTGACTTGCAGGCCAAGCTGTCCGCCCTTGCCCCGCGTGCTACCAAGGTCAACAGGCTTCAATCAGATCTTGATGTGATTGTGAAGGAAAACGAGCTCCTGGAGCAGGAGATCGGGCGCGGTTGACTTCTAATTCTCCTCTCCTTGATCTGATCATGATCGTGCAATTGGCGCAGACGGCAGTTTGACTTTCGAATATTTGGTTTAAAACATGCCGTTCATGGGTTCAGATTGGGCGCGGTTGACTTGCAATTCTCCTCTCCTTGATCTGATCATGATCATAATCATGTAATTGGTGCAGATGGGATTTTGACTTTCCTATATTTGAATTAAAAGGTGCCGTTCGTGAGCTCAGATCGGGTGCGGTTGACTTGTAATTCTCCTCTCCTTGATCTGATCATGATCATAATCATGTAATTGGTGCAAATGGGAGTTTGACTTTCTTATATCTGGATTAAAAAAAGATGCCGTTTATGGGTTTGGATTGGATGCGGTTGACTTGTAATACTCCACTCCTTGATCTGATCGTGATCATGATTATACAATTGGTGCAGATGGAAGTTTGACTTCCTTACATTTGAACTAATGCGTGCCGTTCATGGGTTCAGATCGGGCACCGTTGACTTGTGATTCTTGACTTCCTCTCCGTGTTCTGATCGTGATCATGCAATATGTGTAGATGCCAGTTTGACTTTCCTATATTTGGATTAATGTGTGCCCTTCATGGACTTTATATTATCAAATGTATTTTCCTAATTTAGGAATCAATTGAAGAATGGCCCATGCTAATACAATCCTATCTATCACTGTGGAATCTTTGAAAGATCATGATGCTTCTACTGAGACTCTCTCTCTCTTTCTACTCTTTTGGGCTCTAGGGCCAGACCCTTAGGAAGCTTGGGCCCGGCCCGGTACTCCATATTATCAAAGCCCGTCCGGGCACTTATGCGGGCCTAATTGGGCTGGTTCAGGCATGTATTCACTTATAGGCCCTCTTTTAAGCCCCAAAATCCTGATAGAGTAAAGTGGCCGGGAAAAAAGCCGAATTCACGGGATTTTATTCTTCCAGGTTATTATCATTTTCTATCACTTCTCTGCGTTGCGTTGCAAATTTATATGCTTTTCGGGTTAAATAAAATTATTAATGTAACAAGGACTTATATGCAAAATTAAAATTTATTTTATTTTATTTTACTAGATTTTTTTAATATATTTCAAACTTCAGAGCCTTCTATCTTGTTTTCAGTTGGAACTCCCCCGCTTTCTCTCTCTCTCGCTCTCTCGCTCGCTCAGAGGTAAAAGCGGCGCTAACTAGCGGATTTCACGGGCTTTCTATCAGTGGGAAGGGGACGGGGGAATCTCTCACGCCGCCGCCGACGCTTCCTACTCTACGGAACAATCGCCAACGAGCTGATATGCGAGGCAGGGGGCGGTTCTTCCCATTCTGCTGCTGGGTCCTCTCCTACGCTTTTGTCATGGTCCGGCATTGGGTCTCTATGTTGATCAGGAGTTGATGCGGCCCTCCTCCCTCTCTGTCGAGCGCTTGGCGCCATGGGTTTCTTACATTCGCTGCTGGAGAACCACAAGAAGAAGTTCATCAAGCGCAAGGACAGTGATGCCGGAGCGCAAGGTATCCCGTTCTCGTCCATATCGTTCTTTTCTTTGGGCGTTCCTTTTTGTTTATTATATGCCATTTCTCTTAAAGCTGATTGGATTTGCGTTGGTCAGAATAACACCTGACGGTAATTATATTTTGCTCATCATTTTCTTCTGTAAATTGGATGGTCATCGCATTTGGAGTTTGTATGATTTTTTATGGTTCTGATTTTTCAACTTGAATTCCTGAATATTTTTCCGAGGTTTTTAGGTCCTGTTCAAATGCTGAAAACCGATTTCGTTTATTTTGTTCATGGGAATGTGATATCCATTACCATCTTCTTTGAGATCACAATCTCTTTTCGTCAGGTCATCAGAAACTTTTCCAATTTGGACATTTGATCGAAGTCTTTTCCCACTTCACGCGAGAGGTGTTTTTGTCATTACTTCCAATGAATTTATATTCGCTACTTCGATTCTCCTCTCTGGTAAATGTATTTTAAAAAAAAAAAATTAAAGTAAAAGAAACTCCATGATTCTATGTATCTTAAATGTGGTGTATCGGAAGTTTTTCCTTAATGAGCATAGATTGGGCATTCGTTGAATCAGCCATATAAGTAATGTGATACTTCAAGTATCGTTTAAAGCCAATGACAGAGAATTAGCATATAAATAAAATCGAATGAACTAAATATTTTGGTACATCATTGTAAAATTAAGGTATAATTCAAATAAAGCAAGGCTATACCAAATTTTAATCTCATGCCCATCGAACTCCAATGCATTCTAATTCACTGCTTGGAGACAATTAATAGTTTACTGGGATATAATTAAATGCTTCGATCTTCCCTCTCTGGGTATACACAGGCCGGGCGCTAGAAGAACTGCGGGCCTCTCTCTACAATGATTTCCGAACCTCAGAAGGAGCAAAATGGCAACAACAACGATTATGTGGCCCTGTTGTGGCAATGACTTTCAACTTCATGGTTGCAGTTGGCATCATCTTTGCAAACAAAATGGTCGGTTTTGTTTATTAATGGTGCTCTTTCTATTGTTAGCACAGTGGTTCTTCTTTTGGGGAGTAAAACATGGAAGTGTGCTTCAAAGTTTTACTTCTATTACAGGTTATGGGAAGGGTTGGGTTCAATTTCCCAATTGTTCTGTCATTGATTCACTACATAACTTCATGGTTCCTGCTGGCCATCTTCAAGGCGCTTTCACTTCTTCCAGCCTCTCCTGCGTCCAAATCCACACCATTCTCTTCTCTATTTTCTCTGGGTGCTGTCATGGCATTCTCCACTGGACTTGCCAACGTTAGTTTAAAGCATAACAGGTATGATTTTAAGTTTCCAATCCTCGGTGTCTATAATTTCCATTTTCCATTTATAGTCATATTTTTCCTTTTATATATCATTCAATATACTCTTCTAAATCTATTGTTAATTTGTAGTGTGGGATTCTACCAAATGGCTAAGATATCTGTGACTCCGACCATTGTTCTAGCAGAGTTTATTCTTTTTCGGAAGAAGGTTTCTACCCATAAGGTAGCTACGGCCATATTTCTTATTTTCATTACATTTTCCTTAAAAATAATTATTGTATAGAGCAATCAGGAAACCTAGAAGCCAAAAATTATGAGGATCAGTTCCTTTGTTAAAAACTAAAAGCTCAATTTTCAGCAGCTGACTTGAGAAATTTTGAATCTGTTCTTGCAGGTTCTGTCGTTGGTTGTTGTGTCAACGGGTGTGGCGATTGCTACTGTCACCCACCTGGAATTCAATTTTTTTGGTGCCTGTATAGCTGTAGCATGGATCTTACCCAGCGCTGTTAATAAAATTCTATGGTCGAATCTGCAGCAAACCGAGAATTGGACTGCCCTTGCGTGAGTAAAAGCCAATCTAAACTTCACTTTATGCATATATACCATTTGGCCAATTTAATGGTAATCTCTCTACAGATTGATGTGGAAGACGGCTCCAGTGACAGTGTTCTTCTTAGTGGCTCTGATGCCTTTGCTGGATCCACCTGGGATCTTCTCCTTCAATTGGGACATGAATAATACGTTGGCTGTTATCGTGTCAGCTCTATTCGGGTTTCTTCTTCAGCTGTCTGGGGCTTTGGCGCTTGGGTGAGTTCTCTGCTGATTCTTTGGACATATAATCTTAGAGAATATTAGTTAAACTTCCCATAGTTGAGGTAAATAATATTTTCTGAAGTATATCTTATCGGCTTGTATTTTCTCCAGAGATCAACAAGGCAGATATCATATCTAATGGTGCTGATAATCTTTCGGTGTTCCTACCATAATACAATATGTTCATAATGAAATAATTTTTCAGATATTAAATCTTATAAATTATGGGCATAATATGTTGCATGGGCCCATATCCGTCCATTGATCAAGAGAAAGTTTCAATAGGACCCATAATTTATTTTCAGATACTAATTTTTTTAAAAAAATGATGCATTATGGGTAAACCCAATAAAATAAAAAACGAAAAAAAAAGTTTTTATCTTATGCTGCAGTTTTTTTTTTAAAAAATCCGTTGGATAATGTCTTGTAATGGTTCTATTTCTGTGTTCTCTCATGGCAGTGCAACCTCTGCGACTTCCCATGTTGTTCTGGGCCAGTTCAAGACGTGTGTGATCATGCTCGGCGGATATCTGTTCTTCAATTCCGAGCCAGGGATGGTGAGCCTGTGCGGGGTTGTGGTCGCCCTCTGCGGGATGTCTCTCTACACCTCGTTGAGTCTCCAGCTCCTCAAGGAACCCACTAGCAAGCAGCTCCTGCCCAGGCAAGCCTCCCTCCCTTCCAAGCCCAGAGCGGATGCTGAGAATGGTGTTATCGATGCTGAGAGCACAGATTCAGTCTAGGGGAGATGGATAGATAGCTAAATAGGTAGATAGAGAGATATAGATAGAGATAAATAGATAGATAGATAGAGAGAGAGAGAGAGAGAGAGAGAGAGAGAGAGAGAGAGAGAGAGAGAGAGAGAGAGAGATGGCAATGACATTGGATCATCTCTGCTTAATCCTCCTTTGGCTCTAATAGAATTTTTTTTTTTTTTTAATTTTTTCCTTTGTGCGAGATTTGTATATAAAACGATGATTATGAAGGCCAATTGAACTGAATTAATTTTCTTGAAGACCTGTTGCTGATTCTTTTGTTTCCAATTTTTCTGTACTGTTTTCTTGAATTGATCATCATCTGACGCTACCGGTTGGCTTAAAGACTTGAACTCTACCCGGGTTTTTATATGAGAGACAGTGAGGGCCTCTTTGGCAGAATTTCTTTTTTAAGGAGGAACCTTTGAAGAGAGGCTTTCCCCATTTTCTAGAGAGAGAGAGATACAGAATAGGTAACCCAATGAATTGTCGCATGCATATATTTAAACACTCCCTCAAAGAAGGTTCACTGGTGATATCTAAGGAGTCTTAGAAGAGTGGGTTTTACCCATTTTCTAGAGAGAGAAAGAGAGTGAATATGTAACCCAATCAATAGACGTATTTAAATACTCACTCAAAGAAGGTTCACTCATAATATCTAAGGAGCCTTAAAAGAGTGGGTTTTCCCCATTTTCTAGAGAGAGAGAGAGAGAGAGAGAGAGAATAGGTAACCCAATCAATCGACGCATGCATATATTTAATTACTCACACTCAAAGAAGGTTCACAGATAACAACACTGAAGGGAAGAGAAGACTCACAGCAAACCCTTTCTCTCACTATACCATATTATTTTACAGGTAAGCCAGTGGAATCAATGCAACCCACTTCAAAATCTTACCCTTTTATATTCAACTGTCCCCGAAGTTACCTCAAGAATATATCTTCCTCAATCATGAGACTATTTGATGCGGGACAACGCGGTGGATTAGCTTGGTGGGCCTGATGGCTGGGCCGGCGGGTAAGGTGGGTGAGGCCCAATAAGTGTCCCCCTTAAGGGAGTCGCTGCCGAAATCCTAATTCGGGCGTTTCAGCGGCGGGGCGCCGGCGAGTGAACGGTGGCAGTGGACGCGTCATCGGTGAAGGCAGGAGGCGGCCACAGTAATGTATAGGTTGTAAAATCAAGAGCTAAAGCTTCAGATCACATGGTTGAGGCCTCAAAAAAACTTGATGATCTCTAGCAAAGACCCTCGATGAGTTCATTATTCCCTCATCATTTCAGTATTTTCTCGCTTTCGTAGCAAGGGAAATTTAAGAAATTTAGCTAGTGAGTATCTTATATTACTTACTACTAAATTTAATAATTTTTACTACTAAATTTAGTATTGGCTTGCTTTATAGCACCTCTCTGCCAGAGGAGACGGCAACCTCTTTATCTCGCTCATGCTGCTTATTTATGAAGAAGAATATAAATTATTGAGTATATTTCTGATCCTCGACTGAGGTCATTCACTTTGTAGTTGAATGAAGAAAAATGAAGCAATTTTTGACTGTTTCAATAGAATTTTGGTATATTTTCTTCAAAATAATTTATATTATAATAGTGACCCTTGCCTTGTCCAGTGCATCCAACCGACATGGTCCTCTCCAAGAGGAAGTTCCTTCTGCTGCTGGACGACCTATGGGAGAAACTAGACCTCGGCGCTATAGGCGTCCCCTTCTCCACTCTCAGGAACGGAAGCAAGAACGTCTTCACCACACGCTCACTGAAAGTGTGCATCGATATGGACGCTCAAAGGAAAGTTAAGGTGCCCTTATTGAATTCAGAGAGCTCTTGGACACTCTTCTACCAAAAGATGGGAAAAAGAGAAGACCAGTGGAATGATCTCTCTATAATGTCTCTCGCAGAAGCCGTTTGTCAAAAATGCGGAGGCCTTCCGATCACCCTCATCACCGTAGGCCGGGCCATGGCGGATGCCACCACCCATGGTGAGTGGAAAGAGGCTCTCATGGCGCTGAAGGGCATACCCGTGGAGCTCGGAGGCATGAAAGAGGTTCTAATTCTTCTCGAGTTCAGTTTCGATAGATTGAAAGATACATCCGCCAAGGAGTGCCTTCTGTACTGCGCCCTCTTCCAAGAGGATCACAACATCCTTATAAGCGAGCTCATTGATTACTGGGTGGGCGAAGGGCTCTTAGATAGGGGACGCCATCCCGACCCCATTGAGAGAGCTCGTAACCGCGGCCTCGTTGTCATCACCACTCTCAAGGCTGCCTGCCTGCTAGAAGACGGGGAGGACAAAGGAAGACACGTGAAGCTCCATGACACGGTCCGCGAGATGGCGTTGTGGATAACCAGCGGCGAAGGCGACGAGAGAGGGAATGTCTTCTTGGTGAACTCCGGGGAGAAGTTGAGGCATGTGTCGACGCTGGAAAGATGGACGGAGGCGAGAAGGATATCTCTGATGCGTAATGAGATACGCCTGCTCCCTGAGGAGCCTCGTTGCCCCAATCTGCAGACGCTGTTGCTGAACCACAACGGACATCTTCTGGAGGAAATCCCCGGTGGGTTTTTCCAGTTCATGCCGAGCCTTCGTGTTTTAGATCTGTCGTGGACGGTAATAAGGGTTCTCCCCCCGGAAATCGGGTCACTGGTAGAACTGCGGTATCTCGATCTATCATTGACTCCCCTGGAATCATTACCCATGGAGGTCAGGAATTTGACGAAGCTGAGACAACTGCGTTTGGAGTACACCTCGTTTCTTAAGAGTATCCCACGCGAGGCGGTCTCATCGCTTGAAAGGCTGCAGTCGTTGAACATTTATGGGAGTAACTATGAGTTTAGAGCAGGAGGGGAGGGCGGTGGTAGCGATGGTGTGATTGACCATGAGGGGAGACAACTCTGTCTGAAAGACTTGGAGGACGGCATGTGGAACCTGACGGAGCTCGGTATTTCTATAACATGGATGACGCATGAAGACCTGAAGGCTGTACTGAACTCTCAGAGACTGTCTGCGTCGATCAGATTTCTACAGCTTCAACAGGTTCGACTCTCGTCTGTTGATTTGGGATTCATGAAAGCCCTGAGAATACTTGAGATTTCGGATTCTACCGACTTGGAAGAGCTGGTCTTCAACACGAATCAGCTCTCGGAGCTGGAGGAACTGGAATTGGGTGAACTTCCCCGAGCAACGATCTCTTGGAAAGATGGCTACACCACAGCTGCCATCTTCAAAAACCTTCAGAAATTGTGGATTAGGAAATGTGACGCATTGGAGGACATAACCTGGATCAGACAACTGCCCTGCATTGAGATGTTAGGACTAACTGGATGTTCGAGAATAGAAGAGGTGATAGTAGTCGAAGAGGTGACGGTGGACAACGTGGATTATCAAAATGATTCTTTCTTCCCTAAATTAAAGCGGATTTGGTTGGAAGATCTTCCGAATTTGAGGAGCATATGTAGGCATCCGTTGTTGCTCCCTTCCTTGGAGGAAGTCGCAGTAATCAACTGTCCAGAGCTGAAGAAGCTGCCCTTTGGGTTCTCTACTGCCAAGAACATCCAAGAAATCTATGCTGAACAAGAATGGTGGAATGGATTAGAGTGGGAGCATGAAGACGTCCGGTCCAAGTTTACCCCTTATTTTCGACCAAGGTAGAAATGCAACATAAATGTTTATAACCTACGAACAGGATCCATTCAACATCCGCATCTGTAGTCCACCACCGCCTTTCCTCTGCTCTCTCCCGATCGTCCGATTTCACCGAAATTTACGGTTGACATTGAACTATTAGCAGGGTTGAAATATTCCAGCGGCCAACAGTTGATGGTCAACGTTCGCCTGTCCAGCTGGGGTCCTTACCTACGATAACAACATCTCAAACTTTGTATCGTCGTTATTTCTTACTGACGGATATCATTAATGAAAGGAAATTACATCCAGAATTAAATTACGGAATATGATATGATTCCAATAACAGTAAACAAGGGAACTTGTTTCCAATATTCAACGCATTCATAGTTCATTACTCCCTCTCCATTGACTTTTTCATAAATTACTTTTCATTTAAGTTAACCAAATCATTTTGACTTTTTCATTCATGCCATGAAACACTATTTATGTTTACTTAAATCCTTTTCTATCCGTAAGTTCCAAGAGATTTATCATAACTAAGGGAGCAAGAGATATGGGATCCCAGAAGAATCCCAGACAAACAAGGCAGCCATTCATGCTGATAGTTTCTACGCAGGAAGGAAGAGATCGGCAGGGGAGTTGCAAAGCAAAGATATATATCAAACCATTTTCTTGCTGGCACCTTGAAGTCTGTCGGGTGGAAACCTCACTCTTGATGAGATCAGACGGCGGTGGAGAAACAGAAGGGAGATGAGGAGGCGTACTGCGCAAAAGATGTATTCCGAGTCCAATGACCTCAACAAAAAAAGAGGAGAGAGAGAAGAGAGAAAAGAGAGAGAAGAGAGACTCTCTAGGCCAGGTAGGTGAAAAGGACCCAAAAATGGCAATGGAACTTCAGATCCAAGCATACCTCTCATAGCTAACTTAAAAGTTAAAATAGGCCGACGATGAAACCTCCACCTGCGATCTCTACCCACACCAATGCAATGCATGTATTTACACGCCCAATTCAGCCTCCCCTTCCATGGAGATCTCCAGCCGCCACCTGCAGAACTTCCGGCAGTAGAAAATGGGTGAAGCTGCTCCAATCCACTGGAGTCACCACACCTACCAAAGACTTATCCCCCATTCTCAATAGTTATTGCCCCAGTTCAGCTGTGTAGCTTGAGGTGATGGATAGATCCCATTTGAGAGCCCCATGATGTCAGCTGCTCCAGCCATGGACTGCAGCAGCGGTGGCGGCAGCGGGTGGGTGGCAGCGGCGGTGGTGGCCACAGAATGAGCCGGGTGGATGACTCCAGCAAAAGCGCCGTGCCCAGCCCGAGGGAAGCCATAGAGAGAACTGGGGACGTCCTGGCCCATAACTGGGAAGCAGACTGCCGAAGTATCATTCTGCAAGAATAAGCCGAGATTTTCAACATTATGCACAAAATAAATGATGCTTTCCGCCTCCTCAAGCTACATAACTGAAGTTACCTGCTGCCCAGGAATATAGAGATTACCATCCCCATAGTGAGGCCCGGGGAGGTCCTCATTAGTGGAGTTTCCAGTGGCGGCTGCCGGGCTTGGGATGTAACCGGCCGGAGGGTATGAGCCATAGCCATTAGGCATGCCAGAATGGGTCGCATTGCCGGTGTTTCTCTTGTCGGACATGGCGGCGGTTGTGGCTGCTGCCGCCACCGCAGGCGGGTGTAAGCTGCCGGCAAGGGGTTGGGGAAGGAAGGTGGGGCTGCTGAGGTAATGTTGGATAGGGGGGGAGATATAGAATGGAAAAAAGAAGGGGTATGGGAAATAATTTGGGGGATAATGAGATAAATGGAGGTTGGCTGGTTGTCGGAAGACAGGAACAGGCTGCTGGGTCATCGCCAGGGGGGTTGGCATTAGGCTGGAAGCTTGTTGATCGATGGGGGCCAAGCTGCCATCGGAAAGAACAGTGCTTGAACTCTGCAGCCAAAGCTTTTGAGATTAGTAGGAACGAAGGAGCATACCACATCCAGTAATATTGCAGAGATGAACTTGAAACGAAAACCATTTTTAGCAACTTTCATGAAGATTCACTTTATGAAGAATTATTGAAGCGCTGGTGGAAGTCTGTAGAGGAAGCGTAGATCCAAAATTGAATGGATAGAAATAAATCATGGACTTAGAAAATTTACCTCCTGGGCAGGCTGGGTACCATGAGGTAGGAGATTAGCATTCTCATTGTACTTGGGAGCAGCACCAAGCGCAAGATATTGAGGAAGATGACCATTGGCATCTGAAGCTGGCTGATAAAGTTGGGTATAGTAACCAGCTGAGGGATCGAACTGCTGTTGGACCTGAATCAATAAATGAAATCACGAGTTACTGTTTCTAGTAATAGATACTAAAAGCTCCATGCCCCCGGGGTAAGAGTTAGCCAGCATGCGACTGACATTTGATTCGTTGGAAAACAGTAAGTTCTTAAACTTATAAGTGATCGACTCAAATATGATTCCTAAATAAAATGGAAAAAAATAAATCAGATAATCATTCTGGAGAAGGGGAAGAAAGAAACGCACATTATATACTCAGGCGACGCTAGAGATTAATTTGTGCGGAAATCATCGATTCAGAAAATCATCAGAAAATCATCAGAAAATCAGGAAGTAGCATTAAGTTGGCCTACAACTTAGCCATGAATTTGAACATTTTCCACCAGAGTTTTCATACAAAGATGCTTTCTAGGATGTATCCATCCAGTGTTACAAAAAAAAATAGAAATCTATAGACTGAGTGGATATAAATGAAGATTGATGATCCTGTCTTGAGATAAAAGAGCAAGGAATATAGATGCATGAAAGAATAATTCGAGTTTCAGAGAAATTTCGGTGGCTTACTATGAAGCTTGTGAGGGAAGAGGAATCATGAGCCTGAACCCCAGAACTCTCAAAAGGAGCAAACTGGTTCCCAACTGTGGGTGGAATTAGCCCAAATGCTGAATAAATTGGGGGATTGTGAATAATTGAGAACTGAGCTCCTTGTGACTGTTCCACTTCTGCTTGGTTGTTTTGGTCGTACTCTGGTTCTGGAGAGATGCTGGAAGAAGCATCAGTCTCCCCAGAATAGTTTTCTGGCATCTGAGATGCTGACTGTGCATGCTCGGGGAGGTCTTCTTCTTCTTGAGCAGTTGTGTACGTATTTTGAGTGCTGCAATCATGAAGTAAAACAATAAACCAAGCAGGATACATAGTTCCATAGAACTAGAAATCATTTCTTGGTTGGAATGCAGATATTCACAGGAAAATGGTATTTCCCACCATTGGTAACATATTTTTTTAATGGAGGCAGCTTTGTGAACTAGGCTGCGCCACATTTAGACAGACACAAGGCACTGGTAAATTGAACTGTCGCCATCTGTTTCAAAAAATCCTCAGAAAAAGAGTTATCCTAATTTATATGAGTCTGTGGGACAGACTTTGAGCTCTATGCGAAATAAAAAGGTAGTCCCTCACTCCAAACAGGGTACTTGACAGGATAGCACTGGTCTATGGTCTCCCGATCGACAGCACTAGTTGTTTATTTTTTCTCAGTTTGGATGCAGCTAGTCTCAAGTTGACCTTGTGGAATACCTCCAGAACAACACATCTACAACCTGGCTAGTAGAGGCTATTCTCATGGCTGTTATATTGGCCATTTGATGGAGAGGAAGAGTGGGCTCCAAGATTCCCAAGAGGACGGCTGTGAATTCCCCGAGTTTCTCAACCGAGAAAAAGGATAAACCACTTGTTTCCACTCAATCATCATTTGTCAATAATGATTTTGTTTAATAACTGGTGAAGATGTGAGACTAGGATATCACAGGGTCCACAATTGGGATTACATCAATGAAAAAAGTGGTTTCTAGACCGAAAGAAATGTATAATATTAACATAGAAATCGGACCACAATGTCGGTCAATTAGTAGAATGGCCAATTATAGATTAAAAATGGTATATGGAAAATCTATTTAATACGTTGATGATCAATCATCCGAGGATCAAATAAAGAAAGTTCGAAAAAATGAACAGACTTGCCTTGACGAGAAGAGCACATGAAGACAATTTATGAATGTTTGCAAGCCTTTATAAAAAAGGTAAATCTAGTGAATTCCCCAAGGCAAGGACAGTTCTCTTTTACTGATCTTGCATAAATCACATTTTTTTGTATTATATCCGATGGATATAGAACTAGGAAGCCAGTGCCCGTATTGTATATTTTATCCATGAAAATTGGTTTCTGCCGTAAATAAGCATCAATTAATGTACAAATGGTATCAGCATATAAGTAGATTATTAAAATGGCAAATGTAGGACTGACAAACATTCTAGGACAAACCCATTTGCTAATATGGTTCATCCAAGAATCAAATAATCAAAACGTAAAAAGAACAAAGAATAAAATTTCCCAGAAGAAGCACATAGACAAGAGTCAATAATGCATGATTATAAGTACAAAAGGATTTTTTCAAGAGCAAAGGGATTTTAGTTGAGAAACGAAACAGAAAAAAAATGACTTTATGCGGATCAATAAAGAAAACCTTGAACTCATCATATCTTTGAAACAGAGAGTGTGATTCTGAAGAGCACAAGGGACTAATGAATATCTCTCACCTCAAAGGAGACGCCTTGATGTTCTCTTCATGAATTGGTGATGCGTTGGTCAGAAGTATAGAGTACTTTCCATTATCAGGACCATTTGCAAAACTTGTTCCTAATGAGAAACTGGCATCAAAGCTTCCAAAGCTCAGTCCACTTCTTTCAGCTTCTGGGACCTGCAGATGGTTTGGAATGATAACATGTTCACCATCTGATAAGTGTAGATCTTCCAACTTCAACTCAATCTTGGAGGCGGCTTCTTCAGGAACACCAGGTTCAGACCAAGAATTTGTTTCAAACGAACCAGGCGCATCAGCAGCCACACCAGTTGTTACAGCAACTTGACCAGGGACTTGGATTGCTGATTTTGGTTTCCACTCCTTACTAGGAGCAGCTGGCCAAAGAAAACCCAATACCCAATTAATAAAAATAATCATCACGCGAACTTCCAGACCGATGAGAATAACCATTATCACAACAAAGCAAAACAAGCCTAGATATGGTCGCAAAAATTCCAGGTTGCAATTCAAACAGATCACCAGAAAAGAACACCAGACGCACACACTGTATTTTTTATTCCAGAGACGATAGTCAGGATGCCCAAGCAGACCAGAGGCCTGATTAAACCTGACACTAAATATTTAAAATTGAGAACCGAAAACATGAAAAGAGAAATAAACTCCTTAGCAAGTCCAAGTAAATATTCAAGAATAAAACGAATTAATACTTGAAAATAAGGCAATTAAAGATGTGTTTGCAATGCAGCATGTATTCATCATCAGATACTACAAAAATTGGAAACACAAAAACACGTCAGAATAAAAATATCATCAAATAAAATCGTGCACTAAGTACTGATGGCTGTTTCCCTCATTATCAACAAAAGGAACTGATTGTGAGAGCCTTCAAATGATACGTAAGTCCTGGTTAAGTCATGAGATGCAATTTCCCCCAGTCTATGAGTATAGGAGATGCAAAATAACCGTAGGGCAGTGACAGATCGCTAGCGCTAAATATACTAATGTTAAAAATTTCCTGAGTGAGAGTTCTTTCAAGACGTGCCAGTTAGAATTTCCAGACAAATATCAAAGTTAAGTAATGATAGTAACTCCAATAATGACCTTCTCAAGTATTGGAAACTTGTCACAAGATCTCACTGAAAAGAAACTGCAACCAGATTCGTAATGCTATTCGCAATTTAAGAATCTACTGAAAATACATGAATGTGAAGTGGATAATGAAGAAAAATTCATCACAAGTCACCCTATAATTTGTGACCCAAGCTAAAAAATCTCAAAGAAACTATGATAGAGAAAAAAGAAAGTGCATGTGGAGGAAAAGCTATAAATACTCAGAAAAAGTCATTATGCATATGCTGGTCTAGGAACATATAATGAATTGCCCTAATCCTTCCTTTACCTTTCTGAGGAGCAATGACTTGTGGCCTGCTGCCATAGTTTGAAGAGGCCCAACTACTTGATGAGCCAAACTGAGAATTTGATAAAGATTGAGGTGCATCAAGAACCTGAGAATTAGTTGGCAGGTTCCCCTGTCTAACGAAGGTGGTTCTTTCTGTTGCCCTTTCATTTGACGGCATATCATAACCAGCATATGTATCTGATGTGGCCACGTTGATACCAACTGTGTGTTGGATAGCACCCACCATGCCAGAGACACGTCGATCAATAGAATGCACTAGTACCGGATCGGAGGCAGAGGCGTCTACTCCAGAGAGAGTTCTGGATGATGGAAATCCATTGGTAGTTTGAACAGATTCTGCATGTGTTCCACCAGGTACAGTTCTACCAATTGAATTCTCATCACTGAAATGAAGACCATGACCTTCAGACATCTGGAATCCAAATTCCTGGGATGAATCAACAAGTGCAGATGTTGTTGAACCGTTGGTGAATCCAAACAAAGAGCTGGCAATGAGCACATCCATCAATCGGATCAGTGGCGAGGGCAGTAAGTCAATTAATTCATCTATGACGATAATAGAAGTAGACAATATGATTGTAGAAATGTCCAAAAATCCTTGTAATTAAGTATCACGCACTATAAATGACAAACTACTCATTGCATGATTAGCGGCGACGGCAAAAATATACACTAAGATGCACTTAGCACAAAAAGACCCAAGTACATTTGCAATGAAAATGGGATTATTAAATAATGAAGGAATGATAATTAGATAGACAGGCAGGAAGTTGCCAGAAGTGAAAGAAAGGAGAAAGCAGGTGGACCAGAACAAATGTCACTGATGTTAAAAACCATCTATCTGAGAGGGGTTCTGTAAACAGCCCATAATCAAGTAGAATGTCTATTTAAACTGTCAAAGCTTAAAACTTCCGAAATACGTAATCCCAACACAAACATCTCAGAAAGCAGAGGTTGTGTTCAAAGCAGAAGGCTGAATTGATAAGCAGTGAGCTATAGGCGTCATGTCCTCTACAAGATCTATAGTTTGATCGGTTCGTCCTGAATGTTGCCACAAAATAACTGACCAGAGGTACCAGTGTGAAACGGTGGGACAAAGTTCGGTTTTTTTTCCATGGTAAGATGATTCAAATAGAGACCCCCAGTGGTTGACATCAAATTTCATTGTGACACTCTGGTCACATGATTGTGGTTTGAATGAAGACATCTGAAACACAAACATACAGCCAGAAATGTTCTAATAGCGTCTAGTGTAGGTAATTTGGGTCCCTGCAGCAAAAGTCTTGCATGAAACGACAACAAATTATTCTATTTTCATAGGCAGCAACTAAAACCATTAGGCTTCAGTCTACATTGATGATAACTTTCTGATGCACCAAAAAAAAAAGAATTTTTTTTGTAATACCTTGATTGTGAAACTCCTAAATTATCCTCCATCTCCTGTGAACCAGAGGAAGAAGAAGCGGATCTTATGTCCTTTCCAGAGACTGGTGTAATTACATTATCTTTCCCAGCAACATTACTTCTCCCAACTCCAGCATCTAAGAAAATAAAATTGAAGCATAAAAACTCATGTTAGATCAATAGCATCTGGAATACTCTTCCATGAGAGCACAAAAATTTATACACCCAAATAAAGAAACTCTTTGAGCCACTCTGGGAGAAAAAAATACAGTCAACTGAAATGATAGCGGCGTAACACTAGAAGAAGAAGAAGGAGGACGATGAGTGATGACGGCAAGCATAAGCAGGACGCATAACACCACGTCGAGAAGTGCTGGATATTGCAAAACAATCAACTAAAAGAATAATGGCAAAAGCATTAACACACCAAAAAGGCTGTCTAAAACAAACAACATAAATTGCATTGAAAAACTAAGAAGGTGATGGACACCAGCGCAACACTTATTATTAGAAAAACATAAAAGGGCATACCATGTGATATGTAGCGAGATGAATAAGTTCCTCTCCCAGTTCTAGGATCTCGCCTATGCATTGGTGGTTTCCATCGAGAATCCACTTGCTCTCTACTGTTCAAATTCTGCAAGAAAGAAAATAATTATTAATATTTTGATGCAAATTTGATGCATGCGACCAAACAAGGGCAACATAATTTTACCTTGCGTTGGCTAGAGAATTACAACTGTTTAGATTTGGAATGTAAACCCCTTTCTTGCGTTTAAAATCAACTATATAGCAAAAAATAGCTGGTACAAACATCTTAAGGAAAACTCTGAGCATCAAGTTGAAGAAATCATCCCAGGAATAAAACCCAAATGATAGCGAAGGAAATGACACGACTTATGGAAAAAGTTGCTTGATGTAGGGGATTTCCGAAGCATTAAATTTGGCGTATTAACACATAATCTAAAACGATTTTTGAAGGTCTACCATGATGGGACATACAAGGCTAACGTTTATTAGAGAATGATAGTCAGACATCTAATAATATTGGACCAGTAAAACTTTCACATAAAAATACACATTTTTTTGGGAGGAGAAAATGGGAAAGTCCAACCAAAACTTAAAGAGAAAAAATTGTTATCTGGGTGAAAAAAGAAAGATTCTAAATATCTTCCACAACAGTTTTTACTCCAAGAACTTTGAAACCTGCAAACATCCATGCAGTTCAACGTACAAAAGTGTGGGAGAATACTAGACAAAAGCTCCTACAAAAATTCTACCAGTAAATCAACTTTCCCAGTTTCTGTGATGCATTGGAAACATGTCTTGCTCTATATGAAGAGAACTGCGGCTCAAGTATATCTGGATTTCACTTATGGAGCAAGTGATAGACGGGTAACATATCCTCCTCAACTACACAAAGGACAAAACTGGGCACATTTGTTATCTGGTTTGTAGTCTGGGCAGCCCGGATCTTCTCCAACTTCTAAAGAAGCAACAACTTATTTAGAAAGAAGAGATGTTCCACACCTTCATTCAGTTCTTATTTCACATATTTCAGCTGAGAGCATCTGCTAAGTAACAGACACATCTACATTACTAACAAGATTGTACATTTGCCTTTAAAATTAAATCTTCAGGTTTTTGACTACGAGGACAAAGAGAAAACGCCCATTTTGTATAAATTCAAGGCAACATCACTGCCCTGGCCCATAAAAACTAGAATAAATCCGCCACATTTCTCGTCCATGAAACAAAAAAGGACAGCACTGGTCCATCAATCCGATTATGGGGGCAGTTTTCTCTACTGTCTTTCAACAAACTTTAAGAGAAGATCAAGTTCCTCCTTGAAAGAAAATTTTCTACTGCTGATGTTAATCCACATTGCACAATTCTGCAGGCTAGAAGTCTTGTATTTATCCAGAGTTTCCAATTGAGCGGGCCAATGGATATGACCATCACATCAGTTCAGATAGAGAAGATCAAGAGACTCCAACTAACCTGATACAGAGTACATTGGCCAAAAATATAATAAGTTCCAGTTGGGTTATATATCATATCTTCGTTTGCCTCTACACATGATAAAAATGACTGAATGTTGCAATCCCCATCTCCATTTCTCAACATATAATTCTTTTTATTTATTTTTCATGAACACTTAAAAGTAAAAGTTCCCCAATAAGAAAAAAAAGAAAGGGGAAATTAGTAAATTAATGAACACTAGCAAGAAAGATCTCGGGTAAAAATCGAAAACATATTAGAATTTTTTTATATTTTGCAGGAAAAACTAAAAAAATATTTTAGACTCATAGAAACCAGTGGAACTGAGCGTGTTACAACTGAACCCATACACACATGACATAACATTTTACTTTTCTCAAACTAAATATGTAATTAAGATGCCAAAACGGAAATACTTATGAGCTGGATCATGCAACTTAAAAAAAAACATGCCACGATTTATTTTTTTTGTTTAGAATTAAAAATGTAGTTCATATACCAAAAAGTAAACTTCGAGAACTGAATCATGCATCTTCGGAAAAACCTATGCACACACGTACACACACATGCTATAACTCTTAGTCTAGAATAAAGCATGTACTTAATAGTTTCTAAGTAAACTATTAAGGAGGGAAATCTTCTGACTAGAATAAGATGAAGAACAAATATGAACAAAACTAAATAATAGAAGTAATATATGTATGTGATCTATGATTGATATTCCGCATTACTGTAAAAAAAATGTCCCAAAAGACTATAACTTAATTTCAATGACGCAAGGAAGGAACAAACAATGAGAAACTGGGTGACGAAATTATTTACCTCCTTTTTCTTGTCACGCTTCCTCTTGACCTCATGAAAAGGGTCTGCAGAAGTATACATTTGTTAATAATATAATAGGTGAAATTTAAGACGAAAAATCAAATGTTCTTCATGCATAGTCCTTTCATTGCATGCAAAGAAATGCACTCTCATCACAATTATTACACCAAATGTTGAGACTGAAGGTTTTTAGTTAATAACAATATAAAACGAAAAGGCACCAACTATATGCACTTACGGTCCATCAAAAGTTAGGATTATTCATTAAAAAAACTTAAACACAAAAGATATGTCTTTATAAAAAAAGGATTTTTGACATGGATCCTTCTAAAGATTAGCCTATATATCAACAGTATCAGGATGTATCATAAACATATGCAAAGAACACACGAAATCTCCTGAAAAAGGGAACCCATGGCAAAAAATTGACTTGCAATGAGGGATGATAGCACAGAACGCCAGGATAAAAGGTATGATGTATTTACAAGGTCTGTGAGAACACCATACATATTCTCAGGTACTGAAAGTCCTGAAGGAATGAAGATTAAAAAAATGTTAGGCATCTGAAACCAGACGCTTAAATTAATAGTTAAATAAAATATTTCGTTGGTTAGAGAATTATTGATAACATTTGACTGAAGTTCATCCATTCTCCAACTGATGCGCACACCTCAAGTGGTTGGCTGACACAAGTATACTATTTGCCAAGAAAGAGTCGGATGTCATTCTCTGTAGACTATTTATCGTAAGTAATATTGGATAAATGTGAAGCATGCATGCATTGAAACTACGGAGAAACCTTGACAAAAAAAGGTAGAGATATCAGAGAATGCAAGAGGGTAGAATAAAGCAAGCCATAATGACATCATCATCGTCAAATCAGCAGCATGCATACCATCAATAAGATTCCCAGAAAATAAAATTTAATTCAACACTTTGAATATTGATGCACGTCTTTCAGCTTTTCATAGAAAAAAGTAAAAATGTACAATTTTTCTGATGCATCGCTTACCACGATTGATACCCATGAACTAGATTCCACTAAAGAATATCCATGAGCTACCTACTGTCATGTAATGTAAGAAACCTAAAAAGCAAAGCCAAAGAGTATTTTTATTCAATTCAAAAATGACTGACGTTTGGACACCCAGATTTGAACTGGGGATAAAGGATTTGACACCAAAGAAGAGTTCGACCCAATGCTTTATTTCTGTCCTAGTTGATCCTGATTCGACATTAGAAGCCCGTTTTTTGCTCCCTCTATTGATAGATGTGAATAAATTCCAAAATCCATTTCGTACAAACCCATTCTTTAAATGGGATAGCGAAATCTATTGCACTAGAGCCCATCTACATGATGATTCACGAATAGTTAGTACGAGAGCAGCGGGGCTGCATACGAAACAAAGCCCAGAAAAATGACAAAAAACTACCCTTTCATTGCCATTGAACGCAAATCCATCACAAAATATCCCGAGGAAAATGAACGGGAACTGAATCAAATCAGCGAATTATTGAAATCCGAAAAGAAACTACGTGGACAATCGAATCCTCGTTCCAGTACTAAGAATGGCCCGATAAAACGGAAAGAAAACAAAAATTGGTCAAAGACCTGAAGGGCGGTGAAGCCTAATACCGCTGAGAGGACATCCAAACACAATACAGTTTCCACAGCCACATCACTTAATTACCATTGAAAAACAACAAAAACTGAAGTGCCATGAAAACTTAGCAATTCGATTATGAGGGAGGGGATCGCATAGATACCTTGCGAAAGGAGCCTCTGGACGGTCTCATTGGGGTCCATAGAGCACTCCCTGAGCATTGCATATATTTCCTCGTCGGAGTGGCTCCTCGAAATCTCCTTGATGTCCTGGATGACCTTCTTCACGCCGCTCGGGATGGAGACAATGGAGAGCCCGCCGTCACTCATCTCCGCAAAGTAAAACAAACAAGAAGACAGCCCAGAGCAGGAGCTCGAGGAGAACGACTGGTAGGCGGAAAAAATAACAAATATCCCAGAAGAACACAAGACAGGAAGACACAGTTTTTCACAGGGTTTTGACCACGACTCCTGGAGCAGGGAAGCGCCAGGAGACGACGAGGGGGGCAACGAGGAAGAAGAAGAAGAAGAGGAGGAAGATGATGGAGCAGACTGCAGACGAGAACGACAGCCTCTCCCGCTCTGTCTCTCTCTACCTCTGCACTCCCCTCCCCCCTCCTGCCCTGCCCCGAACAGTGCACACTTCTGAGAGTCCCCTCCCTGGGGGTCTGTCTTTTAAAAGCTCCCCCATCTCTCCTTTTCCTCCCCTCCCGTTTCCGTTTACGTTTCATTCCCAAATAAACCCACACTCCTACCTTCAAGAAAAAAGACCATTCTACCCTCCAAACTGAACCACGTCTCATTGTCAATGGGTCTCATCTTCTAAGGTTTTGGAGGGCTAATTTGGAAATTCACTTGGGTGTCTCATAGTATTCTTTCCTAATTAGGAGAATGGGGGGTGACTTCTTGGTGAAATTGAGTGGCCTTACAAGGGCATTCTCATATCCTCTTCTAGTGAGGCAAAGCAAGTGGCACGAGGGATTAGACGTTTTTGTTACACAAGCAGACACATGATCTTGTCCGGTTCAACTTTTCATTGTTGACTCGCATCCCATGGCAGCAGTTAATTCACAAGATATGCTATATATCTCACTCTTAACGCGTGGCCCTCTCTCTCTGACACTCTTTCTCTCTGTAAATTAATACGATATACAATGGAGAGGGAGGAACAAGTGGCTTCACTCTATCCCTCTATGGTTGTTTGTGGCTACGAGTCAACTTTGTATTTTGTGCATTGAAATGTTGATTATACTAATTCAAAAGTCATTGCTTCATGAAACAATTTATTCTAAACCCTTAGATGGTGTTGTAAATATATTGGATCATGGAAGTGATAATAAGTCAACTTTCCTAGCAAAAATGACCCTTTGATGGTGTTGTAAGGATATTGAGTCAAGGAAGTTGTAAGAAGTCAACTTTCCTAGAGAAAATGACTCATAGTGTGGTGCACAACAGTCACGCTAATATAAGTAATGATGTGTGGGAAGGGGAGGGATTATCAAGAGTCTCTTACTTTCATTGGAAATCTTTATTATATACCCTTTGATGGTGTAGAGGATACAGTGGGATGAGAAAGGCATAATTGGTCCAATTAATCAGGTGGAATTAGTAAGGCTAATTGTTCATTGAATTATCACACTAATAGCAAGAAGATAGTAATGCCAAGGGTGAGGTTGAATTATCAAAAGGCACTTATTTTAATTGGAAATATTTTTATACCCTTAGATTGTGTAGAGGATTCAATGTGATGATAAAGATGGAGGTAAAATTAATCAATTGACCTTCTAAAAGTAGTAAGGCCAAAATGTTAATAGAATTATCATACTAGTCGCATGAAGATAATAATGCTAGCTGTGGGGGAGAATTATCAATTATACCCTTATTTTCATTAAAAATATTTCATATACACTTTGATGATGTAGAGGATTGAATGAGATGATAAAGAAATGGAGGCACAGAGTGTTAATGAAATTCTACATGGGGCATGTGTCTATGCTTAAAAAAAAGACTAAAAAGGGGTTACTTATCAAATAATTTCATGCTATGATATTAGTGTTGATAAAAATTGTTGGGGATGCAATTTATTGTATATCTAGTCAAACTTGGTCATGGATACGTTTTTATTGATAATTATATTGTCTTTTATCTAATTATCATTGAAATATGCCCTATCTAGAGTGTTAATGAAATTGGACATGGGATTTGTGGTTGTGTTCAAACAAAAGCCCAAAAAGGGATTAATCATTGATTAATTGACATTATTATCAACAAATTAGATCGGGACATAATTTATATAATTAAAAAGTAAATTTCAGACATGAACTCCCTTTTATTGTGATTTATATGATATAGACCTCAAATCTAATCAAAAGAAAGTAAAAAAAGTAGTTGATCCAAGCTTCCCAAAAATGGCAAGTTAGGCATCCCAAAGCTTCAAAAATGAAACATATCATTAATACATGAAGGATTCTTTTTCTACTTGTACCTTCTTATGAATTTATTTAAATATGTTTAAAGTGACAATGTAACTAAATTGTTTGACGAAACTATTGGCCCATTTAAAGGCCCAATATTGTAACCCTAGAGAATTACTGAGTATTCTTAAAAATTTATCTCTTTTGAGATTTAACCTCTTTGATGGTGGATTCTAATGTTTCTCTTGTAGATATGTGAGAACATTCTTAATCTTGTGGATTCAAGATTGTTCCCTTGTGGAGTTAGAAGTTGAGCTTACAAGTTTAATCGATTTAAGGTGAAGAATCTTTCAGTAACTTTTGCTTCTTTTGAATTCATGAATGAGATTTCATCTCCATACAGCTTAGGCTGCATTATTAGTATGAAACCGAAGATTAAAGAAAATCAGTCTCCTGTGGATTCAATGCTCTATTTTTGCTTTTCCATGTCTCCATATTGGTGTCTTATGGATTCATGACTCAAGCATGTTATCTCTGCAACTCCAACTCAGCCAAATCATCATTTCATTATTTTATGTTGGTCATTAAATTAATTATTATCTAATCATAAATGTAAAATATCATATATATTCTCTAGTGTGTCAATAGGCCCTTATTTTAATAGAAAATATCTTTTTATATATCTTTTATTAGTGTATATGATTGAATGATATGATGAAGTCATAGTTAGTCAACTTTAAATGTGTTGATTTCCTAAAGTTAGTAAGGCTAGAGTGTTAATTAAATTAAACATGGGGCTTGTGGTTGTGCCAAACAAAAAGCCTAAAAATGGGTTATGCATGGATTAGTTCTACACTACTTGACATTATTATCAACAAAGTTTGATAGGGTCATACATGTATGCTTTTTAATTAATGTTTATATGATATATTACTTCAACTCTAATTGAAAAAAAGACATAATTTTTCACCCAATCATCCAGAAAATGCAAGGCAGACATCTTCAAGCTTCAAAGATGAGTTGTGAAGACTAGAAGACCATAAAAGGCTCAATATATTTATATTGTTTACATTGGCTATTATCTAATTATCAACAAAATGCCATATCAATCATCCATTGCATTTAGATGGATGACCAACCATATCATAATATTATGTTTATATATATTATAATATATTTTTATTAAGAAAATGAACAAATGTGGATGAAAAACAAAGTATAGGTCATTAGAACAACTTTGTAATATTTTAAGTAAACATCACCATGAATGATTATTCTAAAAAAATAAAAAATTCAAAATTCAAAACCCATTTTACTAAAAAATAAAAATTCATAAATATTCCCCAAATATAAGATATTGTGTATGTTAATAATTTATTGAAAATTCTCACTCACCCATTCTTTATATTTACTTATGAGAGCATAACATATCTAACCGTCATTTTCTCGAAGTATTAAATGGATTTTATTGAATACATACATAATTAATCGCCTGATTTTTTTGGCAAGGAGAGAGATGCGTGGGGCCCAGTCTACGTGGCGGGACAAATGACATCTGGTCCAAGAGGAACGACCGGCCGGACCGGTGCCGTTTTTTCTATACGAAGCCCGACAGGCCGGGGCGGTCGGGGTTTCCGGTCCAGCTGCACCCGGTCCATTTGCGCAACTGTAGCTCTTGAGCTATAAAATATCGGTGAGCTAAGGCGTCTCTGGTCACGCGGTCATCTGCGTATCTCGGGTGGTCCTGTCTTCCTCTCCGGCGAGCTCGAAGAAGCCCTAGGGCGAAGGCCATGGGATCCAAATCGAAGGAAGACGCGAGGAACAGGGAGAAGGACGGTGCCAGTCCCGGGTTAGCCCGTCATCTTCTTCCTTTCTGTCCCGATCCAGCGTTCTTTGCTGCCTCGGGCCTCGTCTGACGTCGTTGTGGTTTTGTTTGCCATTTGCCAGGAAGATATTTGTCGGGGGGCTCGCGAAGGACACTAGCCTTGGTTAGTTTTTTAGTCTTCTGCATTGGGCGTTATCTGTTTAGTTATAGTTTGATATAGCATCTTTTGTACCGTGTTCCAAGATTGTACGTCTATCTTCGTGATTGCTTGGATGGTTTTCGTCTGGTTCTGGGAATGCTCGGTTTTAGTTTTTCGGGCTATGGACTTATTAGGATTTCATTCGCGTGGTTTAACAGCAAGTGAAAGTTTTTTCTTTGTGTTGTAAGTTTTTAGATGCGATTGAATTCGATTGATCGGTTTGTAGTTCGCAATTCTATTTTGAGAATTTTTGTCTAGATTACCGTCATCTGTTATGTAATAGCAACTTTAGAGGCCTACCGTTTAAGCGCTTTCTTATTGTGCTCACGAAGATCTCCAGATTTTTGGCTAACCTTTCCAGCTTATTTGTATTCGTTTTGTTAATCAGAGATCTCCTCACAGTTGTAACTTATCTACACCTTTTTCCTCTCCTACTGTGGTTTTGTGCTCGAAATTTTGTTTTTTTTCTCGATCTATTAATGATTAGTCATCTGGCAGTGTTTAAAACATGCTGTTTCATTTTTTTGCTACATTACTAACAGCCCTCAAGTTCCGATTATGAACCTATGGTTCGTGTGGAAATCAGTGGCAACAATTTAACGCTTGAAGACAGCACGTTGATCATCGGTTTTAGTTAGCTTTTAGGTTTTTATGATTTCCAGGAATCAATAGGTTGTACCAACCGGTAGACCTCTGCTTTAAACACCACTTTATGTTTTAGTTTAAAAAGTAGCTTCACACTGAAGGTATTGCTTTCGTTTATGAAAAAAATGTCATCTTGCTAGAGAGATTTACCAATCACAAAAAGGATACCATGGAACCAAAAATGATATGATTGAACTCAAACCACTGGTGAGCAAAGAAACGGAAGCTTCTTCTGAGCTTCACGTTCGGTGATATTGTAAAGGCTCTCAACATTTTTAGGGATCCCAGAACCCTAAGACATTTGATTAGGTTCTGGTGATATGCCTTGGATGTGCTTATCAGATGGCGGAAGTCTTCTCTTCTTTCTTCTCCCACTCTATTACCTGCAAGTGCGCTGGTCAAGAATACGGCCTTTGTAGAATCTTGATGATTCCTTTGTGGCCATTGATTCAAATTCGCAGAAAATACAGTTGGTAGTTCTCAGAAACGTGAAGTTTTGAATTCTTCCATTCTATGTTCTCGATTCCCTTGATAGCAATCATTGTAACCAAATTAGTAAACGCTTTTCAAAGAGTTCTGGTAGATAAAAGGGTGATTACCCTAATCTGGGTGCTCAAAGTTGGGACCATAATTTTTTTAAATTCTTTCTTTAGTCTCCTCGTATTGCAAAAGGTAGCAGAAAATGGATAATTTCGAAAACCTGTATCACATTCTATGGGTATGTTGATTTCATTCTGACAAGAAAAACGCACATCTATTGCAAATTTAAGGAGATAAATGTTTATTCTAAACTAGACGTTCATCTAGTTTATTTGATCTATAATCAGGCAATTCATTTTGCTTATATTACGGCTCTTTAGGCATGTGTTGCATTTAGAACCATCTTTTCCGATGTGCAACCCTTACACCCAAAACTGCTGAAATATTCACAGAATACATACTTCCCTTTCTACCCACCTGCTGTGGCCTCCCAATTGTCGGAATATAGATTCCTGTTGATTCTTTGATATCTACTGTTGACATTGACGTCTGTAACAACTCACATTTCGCTGCTTCTAAAATCGTAAACTCCGATCTGGTCTCTTATCTTTTTTCGCTTCAGAAGAATGGCAGATATTAGGAATAGTAGGTAGACTGCTAAGTTGCAGTAATCTCCTCATGGATCATTCTCTTGACTTGTGAGGACGCAGCCTCTTTGGCTCTTCTAGTATAATAGAGGTTTTTCCTCATTCTCCTGTCTTCAATCACATGGAAGTAGTCCTCTAAAGCCTCCACGGGTCAGATGCCTCCCTTCAACGCTGTCCTTACATTGTCTCCAGCATAGCCAACTTTCTGTTCCTATGCCACTAATCTTTGTATACTCTCTGACGAACACGATACGAAGGGAGCAACCTGTCCGGAGAATTTCGGGTTGGGTACATTTTTCTTTTTCCCCGGTAGGAGGGGGGGTTTGGATTGGGGACTTCTGTCTTGGAGAAAAGAGAAAACTGGCGTGCTTCCTCTCGACCCATAATCGGTTCATACTCTTGTCTTGATTGTGTTGGATACAAGATGAAGATATTTAAGGTAGCCTGTTTGGATTGTGCATTATCTGATTTTTTAATCAGATGAAGACTCTTGGCGTGCTGATCGATGTATCTGGATTGATCTAGTTCGTTTCATCTCTACTAACTCTGTCTGTATTGGTGCTTCGTTGGAACTCAAAGAGATCCTAAGACATCTATTTAATTTTTTCAATGTGTCCTGATTAAATCCTTGTCTAGTCTGAACATGCAATCAGTCTACTAGTTTATTGATGATAGAATACTAGATTTGGTTCTTGTTGTGGGGCTGAGGACTAGACTGGCGTTTTGGGTTCTTTCTAGTGTCACTCAGTCCTCGTTGTGTGGAGTCCCACCTGAGATGGTGTCGTCCCTCTGGTACTCACCAAGTCCTAAATAGCTTTCCTGCAGTTCTGATCTTCTTTGAAGTCGTTTCAGCTTATTTTAGAAGGAATAGTGCCGGAGTCCAGTTTAATGGGATTTCAAAACTTTAATTCCTCTAGAAAGTCTGAGTGTCCAGATGTTTAAGGAGATTCTGATCGGTCAGCACCACAGTTCAATATTTTATGGGCGAAGTAATAGCAGTAGTCTGTGGGTCTCAACACTGGAACAATAGAGGGACTTGAAAAACAGAGAGTAAATTATCACAGTTTGTATTCTTTTATCCGCTGAGATCATGTACCACCCTTGCGTTTTAGCTTTCACTTCGCCTTAGTTATCCATTCATCTCTATGGACTGTAAAGTGTCTTTTTAGTTACCATGCCTTTTCCCCCTATTATCGTGTTTCCTACTTCTGTGGCTAACATCATCGTACTTAAGACACTCTTATGGCATTTTTGTATCCCGATGCCAATGACATCTTGTCAGAAAACATTGGTTTTTCACTCGTTAGGTTCATGGTAGCCAGCGGAACTTGGTGGATTTTACCCCAGTCTCTATATTCTGAATGCTCCTGAAGCTGATCAGATTTCAAATCGATTTGTGTCCACTCCTTTTTCCTTTCTCTTCTATCCCTTGCACTCGATCCCTAGACAACAGGGCAGTAGCTGTGTCTGTCAGCATTCCAGTGAAGTATAGGGTATCAAATCCTTTCATCATGTAATTCATTAGATGATTCTTTGCTAACCCTGCAACATGGCCACTTAGGTTCTTATACTTCAAACTTTGATCTCCTCCCTATTGTCACAAGATCGACAAAATAGGTTACTCAATGTCTGTTTTATGTGGAGAGACATTTGATCGTTTGCTTTTTGTCCGAGAGCCTGATGACAAACTGGACAATTAGGTGCAATAATATAATAAGCATGCAAGAGAGATTGTCGCAATCTCCTTTACTGACCTGTATGGAACCCTGTGATCATTCAGGAATGAAAACTGTTTATCATAGAAAATTATTTTATGGATGGAGTGTTTTCTGGACTTTTTGCTACTGCATACTTGATTCATTGCATAGTTTATCTCAATCTAGATAGTAACAATCTTATCAAAGTACTATATTAAATGTATATTTGAAATAGCTTGCTTTCAATATATTTGTCTCTTACATATTTCTGGCCCCCAAAAACAGCAACATATGCCAAGCATTTTGGGAAGTATGGGGAGATGACAGACTATGTGATAATGAAGGATAAGTTCACCAACCAACCCAGGGGTTTTGGATTTGTGACGTACGCAGATCCTTCGGTTGTCGACAAAGTCATCGAGGACGCTCATGTCATCAACGGGAAGCAAGTAAGCTCTAGATCCTTTTAAGCTGGTTGAATAGCTTTGATGAAACCCTGATAATAGCTTTGTGGGTGAAAACATTTCTTCCTAGTTCATAATCCGCAGCTCTCAATTCATGCTATTTTCTTTCTAATTCATAATTCGCACCTTAGGGCTTCTCTGCTTCTATTTGGAAGAGGGATCAGATGAGACACAAGGCTTGTGCATAGTCTCATGTTTAGTGAGATTCTGCCAATAAGGTGGTGGGAATCATCCAAATATAGTCAATTCAACCCCCCCCCAGCTGCTCTCACAAAGAGTTCAATGGATTTCCCATCTGCAACCTGAAAAAAATAAAATGAAACCATTAAATTAGGAAGAAAATCTCTAGTTGACGGAGTGAAGCACCATCTCCCGCAATAGATTAGTGAAATCTATCTGGCAAGTGGGGATATATGCAACTGGGGAAATTGTTCTGGAAAAATCCGATAATGAAGTGATATACAGAGCTACATATTTTCATTTATTAAAAAAAAAGCAGAAATATAGTATGTTTTTCCGCAAGTCAGCAGGATACTATCTGCAGGTGTGAGGCCACGTCATCTTATCCAAGTCAATGAGAATCGTGCTCTGTATCTTCCAGGTGGAAATCAAAAGAACAATCCCAAAGGATCCATCGTCCAAGGATTTCAAGACCAAGAAAATCTTCGTCGGGGGCCTCCCACCAACCTACACTGAAGGTACCGTCTAATCTTCTTGCATGCTGCTGAAAATGCCAGAGCCTTAGAATCCTCCTTCTGAATGCCCAGATGAGTTGAAGGGGTTCTTCTCCACGTATGGCAAGGTGGTGGACCACCAGATCATCCGAGACCACCACAGCAACCGGTCTCGAGGCTTCGGCTTCGTCATCTTTGACTCTGAACAGTCAGTTGATGATCTGCTCTCCAATGGCCATATGATTGAGATAGCTGGCGCCCAGGTGAGACCCACACACTTTCTCTCTCATCACCACCCTCTGGGCCTTGATTCCCTCTCTACCGCCTGCCCGTGGATGGCGAGGGTCTTAGGGAATTCATCACGCAGGTGTGCCCGTATCTCCTTAAGAGTAGTTTAGTTGTCTTAGGCAATCTGGTTGGTCTGTAGAGAGGCTAAGCTAGCTTAGAGAGATTCTCCTAGACTATAAATGGGTGGTCCTGAACCGAGCTTCACTGGCTAGTTTTGCATCTTATGGGGGACTAGGTTGATGTTCTTGCTTTGTTGTAGGTGGAGATCAAGAAGGCAGAACCAAAGAAATCCTCGAAACAGCCATCTGGATATGGTAGTAACTCTAGGGCTCATTCCTTTGGTGAGGGCCCTGGTGGGTACGGCAGCTCTTATAGTGGCTATGGCGGTGACGAGTACGGCCCCCCTCCTCCCTATAGGACACCCGGAGGCTTTGGCTCTAGGTTTGGGGGGGGTTATGGTGGTGGCTATGGCGGCGGCTATGGTGGTGGCGGCGCCGGTGAATATGGCGGAGGCTATGGCGGAGGTTATGGCAGCTTGGGGGGTTACAGAGGGGAGACCTCTCTTGGGTATTCCGGCCGATATGGCGGTGGATATGGCGGCGCATATGGCGGGGGATATGGTGGGGGAATAGGCGGCTACAGGCGTGATGAGGGCTTTGGTGGTGCTGGCGGCGGTGACGGCGCTTATGAAGGTTCTAGCTATGGCAGTGGTTATAACTCCCGTCCAGGTGCTGGTGGCTATGGTTTTGGCCCTCTCTATGGAGGAGGTAGGGGAGCTTATGGTAGCAGCAGCACCGCCCGTTACCATCCTTATGGAAGATAGGAGAGATGGGTAGAGAGAGAAAGTGAGAGAGAGGTGCCATTCTGTTTGCAGGTGGGCTTTCTAGTTGACTAGTACCCATCTCTAGCTGAGTCACCTCATAGCGTACAGAAGGTGGACACAGGAAGGTCAAACAGGAAGATTAGAAGACCAACCGGAGCAAACTACTATTGTAAGTCATCATCTAGCAGCCGGACTTTGACATGTCAGATCTCTCTTTTTCCTCCTTTTTTTTTCTTCTAAATTTGCAACCGTTGACTCGATTGTAGTGGACTCTATTTGATCAAATGCCCATAGCTCTCAGTCCTCCAATCTTCTTGGAGCTTCTGGTCTGTCCCAAGAAAAATCCCCGGCAGGCAAGGGAGCACTTTTCTTCTTTGGGAATAATACCTTTGGAATTTGAGTTCTTCAGGCTCTTCAGGGCAAGGATTTAGATGAACCCTAGATTTCTTAGGGCTGAGGCTTTACGGAGGATTAGGGTGGGATTTCTCTGAATGGGGTGGATCAGGTGTGTTACAAACAAAGCATTCCCTCTCTTCCTCTCTTAGTATTCCCTCTTAGTGCCCATAGCCATCTCTCTCTCTCTCTCTCTCTCTATATATATATATATATATATATATATAAATATGTATTTCTCTCTCTATGTGAGTTGGCATGGAGAGAGAGCCCAATAATTTTCCAGGTCAGGGTCCTGGCAATGTCCACTACTGGGCCATTTTTTTAGGCTTTCTTTGAGGTCAGATGGGCCAGTCTTCGGCCCAAAGCCAAACCGGAAATCCAATCCATTACAAAAAATATGTTATTGTTTTCTTAAGTTTGAAACCCATGAAAAATTTTATCACTTAGAAGAAAGTCCTCGTCCTTATAATTTGGAATAGTGGGGATGGTTCATTTTCTATTTGACGAGGTTTTCTCATTAAAGTGTGGAAGAACTGGGCTTCCTTAAAATTTGTACCACTGAGGAACCTTCCCCATGGGTCTCTCTCTCTCTCTCTCTCTCTCCCTCCCTCCTGGGTCGTTTTAGCTGAAGGCGGGTGGCCCTCCTAGTTTGGAAGTGTAGTCAACGCACTTTGTTGTGAACCCCAAATCTGACAAAGTATGGGGTTATTTTGTCATTCGACAGATGTGATGCGTATGATTGCCAACGTTAGGGGCTTTTAATGTCTTAAAACTCGTATTACACATGTTTTAGATTTATTATTTCTGAAATTTTAATTTTTGTATTTAAGTAAATTAGAAAAAGCCTGGTAATTGGAAAAATAGATATGTAAATATATTTTCGGAAGGCATTATTTGACCCATTGTTGTATTTAAATGGCGATTAGGACCCTAATTGAGCAGATATTTGATAAAGTAAGACCTTTGCAAATCAAAAAATAAAGTAGCCATAATTCAGAAAATAGAAACACTCCTCTCTCTCTCTCTCTCGCTATATATATATATATTATATATATATTTGTGTTGCTGTCATGCTTCGTGATCCAGCGGTCAACGACGCAATCTCGACGAAGATCCCGTGGTCAAATGGGTCGGGAAGCGATGATACCGCCGCCTTCTTCACCAATTTATTTATTTATTTATTTATTTTTGTTTGTTGATGTATTGTAAAGCGTTTCGATTTCTCTCTCGCCGGAGATGCCCGCGGGGTTCTTCCGCCGGCGAGGATCCCGGTAGAGAAGAAGGGGCTTGAATCGACCAGGTCTTAGCCGGTGGGTCTCCTCGTTCTCTGCGATGAGGAGGACGAGGGTGGGGGGGGGGGGGGACGTTCTTGGGGAGCCATTGAGCTCTGGTTGTAGAAAACTATGGAAAGAAGAAGAGTAGTTCGCGGGTATCTTTTGTCTCTTCTCTTCTCTTCTCTTCTCTTCTCTCGCGGGTACCCCATCTATCTATCCCTCTGGTTTCTCTCTCTTCTCTCTCTCTCTCCTCATTCTCTTTCTCTTCTCTTCTGTCTCTGTCTCGTGTATCTCCCTCTCTTTCTATATATTGCTCTCTCTCTCTCTCTCTCTCTCTCTCAATCTCTGTCAATCTCTCCGCTCTCTCTTCTTCTTTATCTTCTGTCTGTCTCCTCTTACTCTTCCCTTTTCTTCTTTCTCTTCTCTCCTGTCTCTGTCTGTCTGTCTCTCTCTCTCTGTCCTTTGACATGTGGGCGGGGTCCTGTCGTAATGGGGGTGAGTTACCTGCGCATGCAGGCCATCGTCTATTGCGACCCGAAGCCGCAGAGACGTCGTCCTCCAAGACGACCAGCGGCCACGTCATCCTCTCACACTTCCACCTCTCCCTCAACTGCCCCGTCACCCCCACCCTCGTCAGCGCCGCTGCCGGTGGTGGAGGTGGCGGAACTCTCTCTCTCTCTCTCTCTCTTCCTTCTCTCCCTACGAAGACCAGCGAGCAAGCATGTCTATCCGAAGGAAGCTTGCAGAGAGAACATTTTGCCTCTCTCTCTCTCTCTCTCTCTCCCCGTTCGAGATGGGTACTTATATCGTGCTCAGAAAGCAGTGCTCTCTTTCTCTCTCTCTCTCTCTCTCTCTCTCTATCCGGGTGGGGTGGGGAGTTACTGGACCAGAGGGAGGAAGAGAGGGAGGGGACGACAGTTGGGAGGGGGTGGCCGTGGAGTGGGAGGGAAGATCCCGGCGGACCCGCCGCCGGCAACTGCAAGGGAGCCAAGTTTCCATAAATAGCCCATCGCCGTTCCCCCGCCGACCGACACTCCTCCCCTTCCCTTCCCTTCCCTCCGGCGTATAAATCCGGCTCCTCTCTCCTCCCCACTTCCCCAATCCAATCCGACACCGGCGAGTCTCTCTTCTTCTTCTTCTTCGGCGGCGGCGGCGAGTGGGGTAACGATGGAGCCGATGGCGATAGTGGCGTTCGCCGGCGGGGTGATCGCGCAGATGGGCATCATCGCGCTGCGCTTCCAGCCGGCCTTCGCCTGCATCGCCCGTCTCATCGACTGTTTCCGCCACCCCCGCCCTCCCCCGCCCCTCGACTACACCGCCCAGTCCATTCTCCGCGCCGTCGACGAGCTCAGCTCCCACCACCCCTACCAACCTTGATGACCCTCACACCTCATCTTCTTCTTCTTCTTCTCCATCGTCTTCTTCCTGTTCGTTCGCCTTCTGCTACTTCTTCTGCTGCTGCTTCTTCTGCCGCGGCAAGAACAAAAAAGAAACATATTTCGATTGACTCATCTCGGAATTAATAGAAATATCGGATCCATATGATCGATCTGCCAGTCGTTTCCAAACAAACAAAAGACCGAGTGGCCGATCAATCCGCACGCAGGAGACGCTGTGGAAACCGAGTCTTCGCCTCGGATGATAAACGAGAGCAATTAGAACCGGCGACCGCCGCCCGGTCTGCTCGTCGTGCTCCGGCGGAAGCGGCCCCGCCCTCATCTCATCTGCCTGTAGCAGCTGTAAGCAACGACGACCGAGACGGCGGCGGCGGCGACGGCAAGGGCTGCGTAGGTGTCCTCCCGCTCCCACCGCTCGAACCACGTCGGCATTGCACAGAGCTTGCGGGCCGACGAGGACTTGCCGGTGGTGGCCGCCTTGCCGTCCCCGCCGTACTTCTCCTCTGTGCCGTTGCCGGTGGGCTTCCCCTCTAACGCCGCCGCATCCCGCCCGCAGGAGAAACCAGGCCCCTGGCAGCAGCCTGCCCCGACGGAGCACCCGTTCAGCTGGACAGCGCTGCCCGTCCCTGCCGCCGCCGCCGTCGCCTCCGGCTTCCCGTTCGGCTGGAGCCTCAGTTCCTGCACTTTCTTCTGCTGATCCTCGGTTAAACCCATTTGACCCCTGACATCACACGCATGCAGACGACCATGGTAGATATGAATCAGGAACCAAATAACGAACTCGGAGATATCTTTCACAAAGTAACCTAGTAAATCTTTCCCACTTTAGGTCACAATCACGATACCAATCACTAGATGGAGATCAATGAATTCTCAAGAACAATCATGGCAGGATGAAGGCGCACAGAGATAGAACAAGCAGGAAACTAGTTTCCCATGGAGAATGGAGAGATTAGATGCGAAGTTCTTCGGATCAAAGCAGGAAACTTAATGAATATAATATTTGGGGCGGGCGATCAAAGAGAGGCCCAAGCTGCAAGGTTGGGAGGAGAAATACCTCCAGAGACGGGCTATAACCTCTCCTCTGCCAATATGCTGCTCCAGAAGAAGGGGGACGTCATCCGGGCTAACATATCCGTACCTAATACAGAAGAAAATACGCAAGTTAAACAAAAATACTCGAGAAAGGGAAGAACATTTAAGAGAGCAGAGAAATCAGTTCCCTCGTGGTGAGCATAATTTCAATTTTTCTCATTTTTTAACATGGGCTCCAAGAAATTGCTGATAGAAGCCCTTGTCAAAATATCCACAGGGAGAGAGAAAGAGAGAGAGAGAGTAGTAATAGTAGTAGTAGTAGTAGTAGTAGTAGAGAGCGTTCAACTAGATTCTTGGATAAATGAAGCCTCATATTCTGGGCGGAAAAGGGTATCCAGCGATTAAGCACGCACGAGAGAGAGAGAGAGAGAGAGAGAGAGAGAGAGAGAGATCCAAAGGGAGAAACGAAAAATTTAAGAGAGCAGAGAAACCAAATAATTATATTTCCAGAAAAGAAATTCTTGACATAAGGCCAAATAAATCACTGAACTGGTTCTTTCTTAAAAACTGATATTTTTTTTGAAAATAAGGGAGGGAACATCATCTGAGCTGATGCATCCATACCCAATAGACGACAGGAGAGAGAGATCCATAGAATCCATTGAGAGACGGGAAAAAAAAAAAAAAAACTAGCAAAAGTGCAACCCATGAAAGAAGGGGGAAGGGTTTGTTCTCACCAATGGCCGGCCACTGCTCCATCGGCCCCCTTGCTGAATATGATGACGTTCCCGGCGTATTTATGGCCGCCTATGTGCGAGCAGCCACTGACAGACACCTGGAGGCCGCGCTCCTTGGCCTCCTCTCGGAATCGCTTGATGAGTTCGGGCCCGCAGACCCCACACCTCTTGTCCCGGCTCCCATGGGCGCAGACAAAGACATAGGACCCGGTGAGGGGCTCGACCACTCCAGGGAACCATTCGTTGTTCTTCACCAGGACCTCCTCCACGAACACATCAACGTCAAAGTGAGTCAATCGCCTGCACCCAAAAGTACCAAAATTATATTAGAAACAAACAAAAAAAAGGTAAGAGTCCGGGAACAGTTGGGATTTATTCGTTGTTCCAACCTGTATCGGATCATGTCGGGAAAGATCAGGACATCTCCATTCGAAGACTCAGTCCCATCTTCTCCCTCGCACAAGGTCAAGCGGGTCTGCAGAAAATTATCGTCAAAAGAGAGAAAAAAAGAGGGGTTCAATCATTGGTCAGAACTTAAATGTGCCAGTGATGTGGGTGAAACAAAGTCAAAGGCATCGCCACCTGAAAAAATATCCCAATTAAGCATTGACGAGCTTCGGTCAAAATTATGACTCCAGGTGAAAACCAGGGAAACTCAGCTCAATGGATACCGAATCATAATTTCTCAAACATAATGGCGGCTCCCATACAAATCCTAGCACACCTGAAGTGGATGGAATGAGGATGTTTATATGACATCATGAACAATATTCCAAGCCCATGATATGACAAAGAAGGTGCGGATATCGTAATATCCATATACAAAGATGGAATGAGTTGGGATATGAATGCTCCATGGAAGAGCAGGGTGGGGAGGAAGGAGATCAGCGCAAGGAGGGTACTTGATGATTCTGGACGGAAAAGGGCCTCCACAAATTTGGAATTTCCTCTGGTAGGCTTATTTCCTATACTTAGGCATCTCCACTTCAGGAATTAAAATTCATGTAAATATAAAGTTTGAATAAAAAATTAAAAAACGTTTTAGGATAAATACCAAAGAAAATGGGTAGAGATTCCTTTATTTTTTTGAAATGCAGATCAAAATAGAAGACAAGGATGCCCTGTTTACGAGTATTCCCAAAACACTCATACACTTCGTCCCTTTCCGTGGCTCTGAGATTTTCCTTTTTATGTTTTACTTCTGACGAACTGCGATTCTTTGACCCCTTAAAAGGCTTTATACAATCTTATGAAATAAAATGCCGGGTGCCATCGAAATACTACTAAACTCGGAATTACATTCATGCTCGAGAAAATTTACAGGATAAAAGCTTAAAGTTGCGAATATTTCGGCATCATCTGATATTTAGACTAACAAAACGGGGGAGGTCGTCACAATTCACTAACCTGAAAATATGGAAGAAAATTTCAGGATATAGACTTCCCGTTCTCTAACTTCTTTTAAGGATTCATACAGTTTCATGAAATAGAATGTCCACTGATAGAGCAATATATATAAATAGATAGCCTAAGAAATGTATAAAATTATCGAAATCCGACCAAATTCGAAATTTTGATTTATGCTTGACGCAGTTTGCAGCAAAAAAGCTTATAATTTAGAATATTTCAGCATCATCGGAGACTTAGACCAATAAAAATGGAGAGATCTTCACGATTCACTGTCCTGGCGATATGCAAGAAACTTCTATCCGGAAAACAGTGCTTCTTCACGATTCAGGCTCCAGAGATATTTCTCCAGCTCCTTGGATGTACAGTGAGCAGATTAGTAGTCCATTCAACACAAAAGTCGTCACTACGGAAAAGATTCCGTAGAGAAGAAAAGGTGAAATTGATGGATCCATAAAATCCAAATATATGGGGGATTACTGACATAGACGCAGCAGGAAGAACGCTTTCAAAATCTACTCAAGAGAACCCGATCCGGTTTCTCTCAAAAAGTCCTAGACCACCGAGAAAAAATACGGTAAATAGAGAAATATTGGGCAGAAATCCTAGGGTTCGTCTTGTTTCTCATCCAACCCTTATCGAGGCTGAATAGTAGAGAGATCTACAAAAATAAAACACTAAAATTCGGACAATAATGATCTACCTAGCATAGGTACAGCGAAAATCCATCAATGGGACTAAAAGATCATACGACCGATACCAAAAAAATAACCCGGTGAGGGCTTACTAGAAAATTACAATTGAAATAAAGTTTAAGAAACCCTTGCCTTCTTCTTGATGTCGGCCTTGCGACCGGTGAGAGCTGCGGCGAGGAGCCTGGGAAGGCGGTCGAACTCGGCGGCTTCGACGTGGGACGGCCACACCTCGGGTTGCTTGTAGCAAAGGAACAGGTGCCTTTCATACATCTGCACTGTCCCGGCCAGCTTCCCCTGCCCGAACTCCGGTCGCTGAAAGCCGAACTCGGCATCGTTTCCGCCGCCACTCCCGCTCCCCCCGTCCCCTCCCGCCCCCCCGCCGGTGCCAGAGAGGAGGCCCTCGTTCTGGTAGCTCCCCTGCCCAGTCCCGATCTGGGAGCTCGAATCCGGCACGAGGACGGCCTCGTCGGCGCCAGACAACGCGATCGGAGATGCGGCGTTGGGGTCTTCCATCTCCTTCCCTCCTAACCGTAAAGCTTTCGAGAGCGTCGCCGTCGCCGGCGAGTACCAGGAGATTTTTATAGTCGGCGGGCTGCTGTGGGAAGAAAGAAGAAGAAGATGAAGGGAGGGGTTACGTGGCCTGCAGCAGGTGATCTTCGACAGAGAACTCCACATTCCAGAAATGCACGGGAAAGGAGCCTGAGAAATGGTCCATCACTGACGGGAATGCACTGCCCACGACGTTGACGAGGCTGCCGAATCAGGACCGTTGGCTACGCATGTCAACGGCTCGATCTCATTCCTCCCATTTTTAAACAGTAGGCACGGCTGGGCACCGACGTGTCACGTCAGATGACCTCACGGCATACCACAAGATAATAAAAATAAAAATCACATAAATAAAATACTTATTTAAATATTATATTTATAAAACCACAAGATCAGCAAATATATATTTTAATAAAAATAATATCTCGCTAAATATATTTCTTAAAATTGAGAAATAAAAAATTTTGAAATCTTGAAAGCTGATGCCCTATTAATAGTAATATTCCAAGAAAATAAATATTTGATAAAAGTGGGATTTTTCTGGGGAAGAGTCGGTTTCTTGGAAGAAAATGAGAATAATGGCTTCCCAGAATGAGTTGCCTGCCCTCAGAATGCATTGACGCCGGCACCTCCCAAGGGCATCTCTGGTCAAATGCACCCGGACATCTTCTTCCATGATACATGCAGAGAAGGAAAGGATTGACTTAAAAAAACTTACATTATTATACACAACCAGGGACCACATCCAGTCTAATTATACACACAAACCCACATCTTGGTCAATCCATTCATCCATCACTGCCGTAATCACAGAGAGAGGAGGGGAAGGATGGCGGCTGGCCGCCGCCGGCGGCTGATCATCTCGCTGGCTGCTCGCCAGAAAGGTGGGAAGGGGAATTGCCGTCAACTAGGCTGCCCAGCTGTGGCGGCGCCGCCATCTTCGAGACCTGAGAAGAAGCCGCCTCCTCCGCCACCTTCTTCTGCTCCCTCTCGCGCCACCGCTTCATCTCGGCCTCCACGGCCCTCCTTGCCGCGTCGGCCATCTCTGCCCTCTTTATGGCATCCTCCGTCGCCGACTTCACCTCCACCAGCTCCTGCTGCAATGCCTCCAGCCTCTTCACTGCCTCGTTCTCGCTGGCCCTGACGGCCTCCACTTGGGCCGCCGCCGCGGCCACCTTCATCTCCGCCAGTGCCTCAGACTCCTCCACAACCTGGCTCAGAGATTTGTGCTCCTCGTCGGAGATTGTGATGGCCGCCGCCCCAGACTCTGACGTGGAAGCCCGAGCGGCGTTGGTCTTATCGGAGAGGAGCTTCATCTCACCGAGGGCGGCCGTTTCTGCCACCTTTGCCTCCGACGCCTCTCTGAGGGCAGCACGAAGCTTCGTCTCAGCCTCCTCAAGAGCAAGACCGGCGGCTTCCGCCTCCTTCCTCAGCTCCAAACTGGTCTTCTTCATCTCCTCTGCCTCCCTCCTCGCATTCTCGGCTTCCAAGACCAGCTGCTGCCGGGCAGAGATCAGCTCCTCCCGGGCGCTCACCGCCTTCGACTCTCGAGCTCCGGCAAGTTGCAGCTCCGCTTTACCTTCCCGGAGCTTCCGGTGGAGATCAACGACGAGGGATTCAGTCTGCGCTTCCTTCTCTCTCAGGTCTGCAAGCTCCTTCCTGACCTTCTCCAGCTCCAACTTCAGTAACTCTGCCGAGGTCCTCAGAGAGGCTGCCTCTTCTGCCACCTTGTGCAGAGTTTCCCTGGCGGCATCCAGCTCGGCCACCATGCTTGAAGAGGAATCCATGTCGGCCTGCTTGAGATCCCCCAGCTCCTTCTGAACGGAGCCGACCTCAGCTTCCACCTCCGCCAGATTCGCTCTGAGATCCCCCAGAATCTCCGGATCGAGCTCTTCCCTGAGAGAGGCCGCCTGTTTCTCCACCGCTTCGAGGGCGAGCTTATGGTCATGGCGGCTGAGCTCCTTCTCCGACAGGATCTTCGACTCTTCTTGCTTCGCCTGCAGAATGGCGTGCTTCAGAAGGACGAGCGACTCTTGGACGGCCTCGGTCTCCTTCGCCAGCTGGGCCGCCCTCTCCCTGTGGGCAATGGTCAATTTCTCGGCTTCCTCTTCTTGACGGGACGCAGAGGCCTTGGCTTCCATGGAGGCCTCGAAGTCCCGCCTGGTTCTCCTCAGCTCCTGCTTTGTGCCATCGAGCTCGGCGATGACGATGGAGCACTGCTCTCTGGATTTGTCGAGCTCAAGGGTCCAGTTGAGGCCGTTCTCGGAATTAGCCTCTGAGTTGACTTCTTTGGAATTCCCAATCTGGGTCTTCGCAGATTCCGCCGCCTTTACTGCGGATTCCTTGGATTCGTTAACAATCTTGAGCTTGCCGGTCAGGACCTCGACTGTCCTCTTGGCCTCCTCTAGCTCGGCAAGCGCCTGGGTCCTGGTTGCTTCGGCATTATTCAGCTGTTCCCTCAGCCTGTCCAGTTCCTTCTGAGCCACGTGGAGCTGGGTCTCTTTGGCCAATATGTTCTGCTGCACCATATATACAATTACAACAAGGTGACATGTTTCAAGAATTATAAGCTTCCAGTTTGCAGACAGACGAAATATCTGTTGAAAATGGAAAATAATGAGCATATATTTTGGTAAACTGATTTCTTCGTGCAAAGTACCTCGGCAGATAGTGGCTTCAATTTCCTTGCCACGGGTTTGTCTGAAGAGAAGGCCGCCACACCAAACAGAGAGACAGCGGCTTTGACAGATTCAAAAGGTGCCCTCGTGTCGATTTCCCCAATCTCAGATTTGGATGAATCCGCAACATTTTGATGAGCTTTCACCCCCATTTTATTGCTATTAATTATGGCAAGCTTCTGCCAGAGATGAGAAAAATATAAAAGTAAAGGGAAAAGAAAAATTCATCAAGTCCAAGATACAAAAGCATACATAATGCGGGAAAAAAAGGAGCAACAACTCTTGGTATCAACCAAGAACGTAACAAGCAGCTTGACATAAATACTCAAATAGATTAAAAAGTATACTAGAAGAAACTTATGAATCAATCACCCGGGCTTGTATGGCAAGGATCGAGGACTGCTAAAAAGTGGAAGATTGAACACAGGAAGGCTCAATCATGATTTCCAAGAAGATAACAACTATTGAAGTCAAACAGTGCGCTTCATGACCATGAAAAAAATAAAATCATCGGAGGATTGACAGAATTGAAGAAGAGGACGTGCAGTGGTTGTCCAACTTCTGTTGGCTAGAAGCTGGTAAACAACAATGGCGAGAGAAATTATGACATAATTCAAATTAATCTTAGATGATTGAGCAACCCAAAGACTTAGAACCATCAGTGATTTTTGTACAGCAGTGAGACAACACGAAAAAAACCAAACACTCTGCCCTCTCCCTCAGCCTGTCCTCTAGAGTCTGTTTTCTATGTTCGTGGTTCAGTATTCTGGTGTGCGAGGCAAAAAAGACAAATCTATCCGCAACTATGTGGTTGAAGCATAATACTACAGTGACAATACAAGAGGAGACGTCCTGGGAAAACAATTAGTTGATGTCTACATGATAAAAAAGCTTAACACCACTTACTAAGAAAATAAAAATACAAAGGGTATCTTATCAAAACACATAGTAAGACCACTTCTCTCCCAGTCCACGCCATGGCACACACCGTTCTTATTGGGGTAAAATCACTCTCACATATTTTTATCTCGGAAGAAATAGCTGAGAGGAGGGGCTCATTTCTAGGGGTACTGATGTAGAACATCACTCAAAGAAAGGAGAAGCCCAAAGTTGGTGACACAGGTGGGTTGAAAACGTAAAACGTGGGCTACAAATATGGGAAGACACAAAATGAGATTAAGCCCGGATAAATCGCCATGGATAATGCATCAGATTCTCAACCTTAGTAACTGTTTTGTTGTTAATTCGTTTTTAATTTGTTTTCTTAATTGATCAGATTTTATAGGAGCCTCACAACTAATTTCTGGCCTATTTCAAGGCTAATAGCACGTTGTAACCTTAGGAGATAATCAATAATGTGAATTTCTTTCTCCCTGTGAGATTTCAGTGTGTTTGTGGATTCAAGCAGCCCTAGTGGATTCATGGGCTAAGGAAATTTTCGGAACAAATAAAAAATAGAAAAGGGATAATTCAAAAGCATTTCGAAAATGCAAAGGCTTCATGTGCATTGTGTGCATATTTCATGTCTTTCCTCTTCTCAGTCAATTCGCCTTCATGATCCTAAAATGCCCAGTCTATCTTCAAATGATTACATCAATGACAGCAATAAATCAGAGGTGGGGGAGACCAATCGCTGCTCCAGATCATCATGTTATAAATGCCGTGAACAATGACCACCAGTTAATATTCCTGAATTTTCCACACAGGCAGTCTGCAATTTCTTATCCTCCCTCTCAAATTATCACTTTAAATATCAAGCTACCTCCCTTTCTCATGGGACTTTCCTCTCTTCTGACCTTTTTCATCCTCTTGCACTCCACTCTATGTTTTTGCCAGGGCCAAAACACCTAATAAATCATTAGCAGCAGTAGTAGGATCCATTGAAATAGAGGGCAGATGCTAAGTTGGGAAAAGAAAGATTCAGGACGAGATTAATAAGTAAAAGAGCTCGTATGTCATGCAAATCGAACTGCCACATGAAATTGTTCTCCCATAGTTGATTGCATCATCTACATTATTCCACATGTTTCAAGGCAAGTCTTGGAAGAAAAGTTCAAGACTTCTGGAAAACTCCATGAGCGATTTATGGACATTTCGTAAAAATAATAGGCCTTGGAAATTACAAGGTGACTTAAAGTGAGCACAAATGATTTAACTTAAAATAATATACTTTGGAATTCCAAAAAGCTTTGTCATTCCCCAATCACACTAAAAAACGAGAAGTTTACAATTTCATTAGCCTTTCAAATTTCTCCCACACTTTTTTCCACTCTCTCCATATCCAAAAGCAATTAATGGAGAGGTAAGCAATAATTATCATCTATCAATAAAAACCTGCTTCCCAGAGTTTTAAAGCTCCCAATTGAAAAGGGTGAAAGCTTGAAGATACAGAATTTCCAAATAAACTTCTATTTAGACAGAAAAAAAAGAAACGTTGTCCAATTAGTTGAAAGGAAAAGCATGCAATATCAATGCCAAGCTACTTCTACAACAAGATAAGACATCCATTCATGTCGGAGAGGAGAACATTTCATTAAACATTCAGAAAGCAAAACTGTTTATCAGAGGTGAAGGAAAATGAATTACAATCAAGAAGGATAGACTCTAAAAATAACAAATTACAATGAGGATGTTAGAAAAAAGCTGCTAAGATGATTGACAAAATGAAACATGGAGAACGCAACATTTGGTGGACAGCTCACAAAATGTAAGGAAGGACATTCAAGAATTGCGTAGATCTACAACGAACAGACTCAAAGTGGAGAAACACAAGATAAAACAGGGCCTCTTTGAAAATTTTACTGGTGAAAATCGTGGGCAAGAGAGTGGATACTGAAAATACCATTGGCGCACCATTAACACATTACCACTTCTTACGAGTAAATGGAAAAAAAAGAAGGCCAGGGTATGGATCATTAAGGAAAGAAAACCAAGCTAGACAACTCCTGGAAATACACAACTAAAGGAAAAAGTGCACGCCAGGTGATGAATAAAAAGATTATGAAGATTAGACGATCATCAGTAATCCACCCGTTTTAAGTTCAACTGATAATGGAATTCACTAAAGTACATGTGGTCAAAGAAGTAGAGAAGATGACATTGAACACAAAGCGTCAATCTGTACGGGCATACTACTACCATCTTAAGATTAGGCACCTGCCAAGTAAAAAAGGCAGATACATGTCCATATTTCCGATGTCAAGAGAGGATAGGATCATAAAACCATGAATCATTTCGTTAGCCATTATCATCTTCGCCATGGAATAAAAAAGGTAAATAAAGTTAAAGCAGGTATCCGAGTGAGCAATCCGATTTCAAATCATTGAGCTCATGCTTTCAGCTCGTTTCTGTTTTACGGTATCTTTCACACAACCGGTGGGTCTATATCTCAGTATCTAAAAGCTTTCCATAACGGCATTTTTTGCTAACATACTAAAACCGTACATGATACAGCATGCTAAGACTCTACTACACACATCTATACTCCATTTTTTTACCTACCAATGAATTAAGAAATCGTCATTCCTCAAACAAGAACAAGTTAATCATGGATACATTGCTACTGATGTCATGTAAAGGCTGCAAAGATAATCACATATCTTCATATGATATCCATCTGTTAAAAATCAAGCATCCAAAGTAGAAATCGAACCGTGCCATAGGCTACATGACCCGTCAAATAATTTCCTCGAAGAAAAGATATATCAGCCCCATTTTACCACAATATGCAAGAAAACATAAAGATCTGAAGAGATGGTGGCAATCATTCGAAAAATCATTAATAAAACCAGGAAAATATTTACATCCCACTGAGAGAAGCACATGACATCCGACACAGAGCCTTAAAAAAAAAATTCCCGCTAAAAGCTGAGCAACATGAAAAAAATGATACCCGGGAGTTGGTCAGGAGACACAGGGGAAGCCCATCGAGCTGCGATCGGCGAAGCGGAAACCAACAAGCCCTAGGAACCAAAAAGGTACCCCCCCTGGGTATCTCCGGCAGGACCAGAATGACGAAACATCAAACACCTTGGCCGGCCACAAAGCAGCTGGAAGACCACCCCGCAGAAGGCGGACGACCGGATCGGAGCTCCGAAATCGCACCGCCCCGAGGAGGAGATGGGGAAGAGGACAACGAGGAGAGGGATCCTGGCCCAGAGCGACGAACACGGATCGAGGGTTTGCAAGGGGTTTCTGTCTCTTCTCCGCGTTTCTGTTTTGTACTATTTATTCCTAGTTTTTAATTTTTCCTCTGCGCCATGTCAGCTCTTCCCGCTGTCCGAAATCCGTGGACTTTTTGTTTACAATTCCAAATTTTATTTATATTTCATTTATACGCCATTCACCCACAAAGTAGCCTCAAACCTAACACGCCAACCAGAGAGTTTTGTCCTTAACCCTTGTAAATAATTATATTTCACATATGCTCCTTTTCCTCCGGCAATCAAAGGTTCCGTCAACAACCCGTCTCTTCCCCCGGGCGGAGCCTTCGGAATATTTTGCCCATTAACAATTATCTCCCTAAGAGTATTTAAATTTTACATATATCCCCCTGACAACCTACGTTTAAATCATCGTAAAATTTATTTATTAATTTAGACCCTTTGACTTTTTGAAATTAATTTTCTTAAAAATCCTCGTCGTGGTATATTTATTAAAAATCCTAAAAAAAATTAAATTAAGGCCGCGAAATAATAATTCTTCCTCTTCCCCGTCTCATGCCTCCGTCGCTGTGAGAAATAGCAGATTTATTTGCATTCTGCTCCCGTGGAAAACTTTAATTATTTATTGGGACCCGAATTTTTTTAATAGAATTTGAGTTAGTCCTTACGACTGGAAAAATAAAATTTAGCCTAAAATAATTAGTTTAAAATTAATATTTTAATTTTGAATGTCAGATCTTCGTTCTTACGATGTTGAAAAATATAATCATTTATAGGGTGATTTTGTAGCTGAATAAACTCGTAGGGTCTGTACTATACTCTTATAGACTTCACGCTTGGCCCGCCATGTCGGCCCAGAGCAGGAAGGTCCACGTGTCGTTAATTAGTCAACGTTCTTGTCACCTTCCGGGGACGCGAATGACGTTATTGTCCCCCGTCTCTTTTGACCGTGCTTCACGTCCCTCTCTTGACCACGCTCTCTCTCTCTCTCTCCCCCGTGAGAGAAGCAAACCTTCTCTTTCCCTCTCTATCCGTATCTCTCTCCCCCGTGAAAGAAGCAAACCTTCTCTCTTTCCCTCTCTATCCGTCTCTCCCTCCCCCGTGAGAGCAGAAAACCTTCTTTCTCTTTCTATCCGTCTCTCTCTCCCTGTGAGAGAAGAAAACCTTCTCCTTTCTCCCTCTCTATCGTCTCTCTCTCCCCACCGCGTGAGAACCAAACCCTTCGTGTTATTCTAATTTATAAAGATAATTAGTAGTTCCCTATCTTATATGTGGTAGGTTATTGAAGAAATTAATTATCAGTATTTAATCTAATTTAACATTTTAAAATTTAAAATTTAATGATTTAAATACTGAAATATAGAATTTGTATGTATTTTATATCTGATTTATCTATTTTCTGGATGGCATATTTAATAATGATCATTCAAAAAATATATTTAAATATGATTAAATGGAAATTTAAATATGATTATTATATAATTTAACGAATTTTTGTTATCCCATTTTCCGTAAAATGGATTCAAACCTGATTAAATAATATTTTAAAATGAAAACTAACCAAAAAACCTAAAAAACACATAGAATTATTAAATAGAAAATAGATTAAAGCAGAAAAAGTACTGATAAATACGAATAAAAAACATTAATTCAGAAAATAATCATTTAACACGGTTAGATTTTAAAAATGTTAAATAATTTGTACTAAAAAAATGGATTCAATTAGACAAGTGAGTGTCTACTGAATAAAAAATCAACAAAATTATAACTTTTAATTTTAAACATGTTTCACTAATTTGATTTCCTAGTAATATATGCCAATCATAAATAACTATTGATAATAAATGCATTTAAGTTTAAAATATTGGGTCATATAATTTTAAAAATAAAAAAATAATTTGGTGAATAGTAGAGTGATCATCTATGAGTATTGGAGCATCATAAAATAGGCAAGGAGACCATTCACATCTACTATAGACAATCTTCATTGGGGTCATCCATTGTTATTATACTACTAAAATACAATTTTAATATTTAAATTCTCACTCCCAACAGCATATGGCTAGCTGCGATATGAAATAACTTATTCATTAATAGTAATTTTGCGTGATTTAATACACACCAAGACGATAAGACAAATTTTTGGCTGCCTCTAGATCAACAAGGATTATGGAGGTGAATCCATTCAGAGTACATTGGAGTTTGACCCAATAACTAAATAGCCTAAGGTAAACATGTTGTTCATATAGAGCCTATAATAGGAAAAAAGTCTTAATTTGAGATGATTTGGGCCAATCATTAGTAAAGCGAACAAGTTGTTAAGTACCACAGGTGACATAGGGAAAACCTGATTAAAGGAAGATTTGATCTAGTTGAGAACAACCCAAATCATGTGGGGTTGAAACCATGCCCTTAAATACTCAAAACATATGATTTCGCTGGACGTTATATCATCCATAATCCACATAAAAGAAGAGAAAGCTTGGCCCTTGAATCCACGAGGAGTTGATTGACTTCTCGTAGAAGAAGAAGAGAACTTAAAAATGATTAATAGAATTCATAGCCTTCATTGACTTCTCTTGGCCTGCAAAGAGTGAGTTTAAATAGATGAAAATAAATTATTTGGGCATTTAAAATTATAATTTTAAATGAATTTAAAAATGATTAAAATAGAGGAATGAAAATAAAAATAGGAAAACTGAATTTGGAAACATTTATGATGCGTACTAAACTCTTAATGCGCCATCTAGAGCTGAATTTGGGTTATTTGCTTGTATCCATCACACATCCTGTACCTTTGGTCCGTCTGGGCTGAGTTGAAACTGGGCTGCATCATGTGGGTCTACTGTCCGCAAACCTTGCAATGAGGTTCGCCAGTCCTGAGTACGAGCTACCCCCGGCGATCATCGATCTAACGGTTTCCTCCTTCACCTTCGCTGCCGCCGCCGCGACGGCTGCGCTCGCCATGAGCCCCCTGAGCCGCCGGCCGATCTCCTCCCCTTGAACCAGCACCCCTTCCCCTTGCCAGCTCCACTCCTTGGGCCACTCCCCTAGGCCGCTCTTCTCCATCACGCCGGCGTTCATCCGTTGGTCGCCGTGCTGCGGCCAGGCCAGCACCCGTATCCCCCGCAGCGCCGCCTCCGTCACCGAGTTCCACCCGCAGTGGCTGACGAATCCCCCCACGGCGGGGTGGGCGAGGATGGCCCCCTGGTCTACCCACCCCTTCACCACCCTCCCCCTCCCCTCCACCCGCCGGAGGAACCCATCTCCGAACAGCTCCTCCATGGCCTGCTCCTCTTGCTCCTCCTGCTCCTCCTTGTCGAGTTTCTTCGTCTTCACGACCCACAGGAACCGGCAGCCGCTGCTCTCTAGGCCCCCGGCCATCTCCCGCGTCTGCTCCGGCGACAGCGCCGTGCGGCTGCCGAAGCTCACGTAGACGACGGAGCCAGTCGGCTGGCCGTCGAGCCACGCGAGCGAGTCGTCGCCGCCGCCCCCGGCGGAGTTGGATTGGGAGTGCTCCGGGAGGATCGGGCCGATGGCGACCACCGGCGGGAGGCCGGGGACTACCTTGCCGGTGTTGAGCGCCGCCAGAGTGGCCGGCTCGAGGGCCTCCCAGGTGTTGATGACGATACCATCTGCATGGACCATCACCTTCCCATTCTCTACGAACTGGGTCGTGAAGAGATTCCCCGGGTCACGGAGCGGCTGGGGGATGGAGCGCAGGGGGAGATCCTCCGCGAGCCCGGGGATCTTCAAGATCGCCGGCAGGGAGGCGGCGGAGATTTGCGGGAAGGAGACGCATAGGGAGAGCATCTGGGCGGAGGAGGTGAAGAGGACGTAGGTTGGAAGGGGGATGGCGGCGGCGACGGGGAGCACGGCGGAGATGAGGGTGACGTCGCAGACGAGGGCTGACAGTCTAGGAGCGGCGGAGGAGAGGATTGGGCCGAGGAGGGAGGCGGAGCGGCGGATGGCCTCGAACTGGAGGAAGAAGGGGTCGGTGGAGGCCGCGGTGGAGGAGTCGAAGGGGAGGAGGGGGAACTCCAGCGGCCGTATGCCGGCGGAGGAGGCGATTAACTCAGCGACATGACGGGCCTCGGCGGCAGAGACCAGCGGCGTGGGCGTGATGAAGGTGACGCCGCAGCCGCGCAAGGCCAACTCGGCGGCGAGGCGGATGAACGGGGTGAGGTGGCCCATGCCGGCGCTCGGTAGCAGGGCCACTTGGGGAGCTGCCGCCACCTCGCCGGAGACCACTACCGCCGCCGCCGGGGGAGACATTGAACCTAACTCGGAGACTGGAAGGTAGGTAGCTCACCTCCCCCATTTGAAGATCCTGGCGGAGGTGAGCTCACCTTAGCATCACGGTGGGACCCACTTCATGCATTACGATAAATTTCGATAAATTAAAAGAAATATTTTAAGACGAAAAATGAATTTCACGGTCGAAAGATTTTTCTGTCGCGATGGTCCAAGTGCAACCTCTGCGCGACTTTCCGCCGTCAGATGTGGTGAGTGAATCTCGACCGTCCAAGTCACCGACTTCAAATTGCACGTGGCATCCATATTCCGCTCGTGTTCCTCATTCAGCCAGAGCATATTTTGTTCAGCAGCCACCAATGGGGATGGATTCTTTGTGAATTCTTATTTTGTCTTGCAGTAGATATATTGATATTGATTCTCTCACAACTCTCTCTTTCTCTCTCTCTCTCTCTCTCTCTCTCTCTCTCAACTGGGGTTCTTTCAAGGCTCTCTTTTCACCACTAAAAACATCAAGACTATCTATGTTAGTTTGTCCCTCACTTGGTTAATTCTAGTCCAAGATCCTTCATACTGGAGTTTACTAGTTCTCTCATAAATATGCATTGATTATCATGAGATTAACCACTTAATCACACAAGTTCTATCTTCTCAGAGGCTTCACCTTTTAATGGCTCAACCATGTTACTAGCACCTCGTGCTTTTTCCCAAATACCTCTCCCCTCACCATCAAGATACATTCAGCCGTGATGGAGAGTGTCAACCTTTGAGATGGATGTTACTTGGATCACCAAAGTCGAATGAAAATTATATGCATCATTCTATATTTCATTGCAGCTCATAGTGATTGAATATTGAGAAGGATGCATAGATAATCATTTGAGAGATCTCCATTGTCTTCTCAAGTTTTTTCATTCGTAGTCCTCATTCTCTAGTTGTTTTTTATTTTGAAAAGTGGTCAACCAGTTTTAAAAATCGTAATGTTGTCCCAAATACACGACAATGACCTTTGTCTTTTTTATGATTTGAAACTCTTTATTATCGTCTGTTTAATTTGAAATTTAAATTGAAGATTCATCTTTTGTCAACATTTTTTTTTCTCTTGAGGTGAAGTCTAGATAAATATGTTTGATCTGTCGGCGTCTCCACATGAGTTGATGATGTGTCACCATCTAGATTCCAAGTTTGAGACTCATGCCTGACTTTGAGATTTCGTCAAGTTCTAAATATTTCATCACATGAGTTGATATTAAACTTTTTGAACTTATGTATAGAATCTATGATGCTACATTTTGAGGTTAGTTTCAACAAATAAGAAAAATTAATTAATCTCAAAGATTAACTCTTTAGAATTGTGGCTTACATGTGACTTTGATTTTCATGAGTTTCTAAATATTTCCTCACATGAGTTGACATTAAACTTTTTATATTTATGTCTAGAATCTAGGATGTATTTTGAAGTTAGTTTCAGCATATATAAAAAAATAATTAATCTCAATGATTAACTCGTTGAATTTACTTATTAAATATAGGATCACGATATCATTAAATCTTATATATATATATATATATGTTAAATTCATATTTAACACAAACTCTTATTATATATAAAATTTAATAAATATTCAATAAATAATTTTTCATATTGTAATATCAAAACTAAGGGCATCAACAAGATATAGTGTGGGAGAGATAAATCAACTTCTCCATAAAATGTTGATACCTCAATATACCTATAAGACTACTCTTTTCTACATCATTGAGTTTATGATTCAAATCTATCAGAGTACTCATATGTTTACAACATAATGTTTAAGTGTCCTTGAAGAGGTCAACAATATATTTCTTTTGATAAGATAAAATCTTTTTCTTAAACTAGGTTACGTCAATGCTAAGGAAATATTTCAACTTTACTAATATGTCTATATCAAATTCGTTTTTCAAACACTCACTAAAATATTTTTTATTCTCATTATTTCATGTAACTATTATATCATCCACATAGACGAGAAGAGTTATAGTTCCTCATGAAGGTGGATGTTTAAGAAACAAGGTGTGTTATCTATTACTAGGTTTATATCTTACCTCTCTCACCACTTTTGAAAATATCTCAATCCATACTCTTGAAGAGTGATTGCTTAAGTCTATATAAAACCCTCTTTAATTTACATATAATGTCTTGCTTAGAGCTGATTTCATATTCTTGTAGAACATTCATAGGTACGTACTAAGGAGAGTAAGATTAAGATGATATCCATTGTATATTTGATATGGTTGGGTATAAGACCATTAGGCCTAACTTATAATTGTGAGAGAAAATAGGCCGAGTACTAGACAGAGGAGGGTCAGCCCACAAGCATATCTAGTAATGTGTCGATGAGACATCATGTATAAAAGAAGATTGAAAAGAGGAAAAAGCCCCCCCCATAAAAAGATTAAGATTAACCAATTGAGAGTCAATGGTCTCTCAGACAACACCTTCATACACTTTGGATTTTTGTGCCCTCATCAATTTGATCTTCCCTTCTTCCAACAATTTATTTTTCCTTTTACATTCAAGATTGTTGCAACTTAATATTAGAGCCACCATGGTGCCAAGGGGAACAACAATCATTTGGAGGTGAGGAGGAGGCCTGAGTGTCATATATTAACGTGTTGAATAGATGGAAGATAACCTCAGCCACCTTCTCAACCAACTAATACTATGGATGGATCGAATGGAGACCAAGTTCATTTTTTCTGACAAGGGGGAGATAGAAGTATGCACTAATGTGACTAGGCGCGACATCAAGACCAGAAGCACCAATCACAAAAGTTAAAACAATGACTCACTTGAAAATTCCCATCTTCAACAAAAAGGATATTTGGCATAATGGATGTTTCATTTGGAGTTTTATTTCAGGATGTATAGAGCTATAGAAGTTGACAAGATTCTAATGGGAATCATGAAAATGAGTGGATAAAGCTTATCATGGTACTTGTGGACGTTGGAGTTGTTTCTACTCAAGGGCTGTGAATTTCGGAATTCAATTGATACAACATTTATAGAGCACTACTTCATGTAATGTTTACTAGTAGTCCCTCAGTATTAAGCAAAAATAGACTATAAGTGAGTACGATAAATAGTTTGAAGTACTTTCAACCTTTATTTCAAACATTCCAGCACCCATACTAGAGAACACATTTCTCAATGGGTTAAGAGAAGATTTTATAGCTGAAGTTAAAATATTCATGCCAAACTATCTTTGAGACTAATGAACCTAACTCAAATGACAGAGGAGTGTGTATCCTAACAATGGGATGCATGTAGGTCAGAGACATTGCGAGTGACAATATAGATCCATATTAATAATTATATTTCACACGATCCTTTTCTTGTGAAAGTAAAAGGTTATGTCAACAACATGTATCTTCCTAATGGTCCTTCCAACCTTCTGAATATTTGAGTCTTCACAATCGACTCCCTAAAATTATCTAAGTTTCACATATATCCACATGACTACTTACATTTAAACTTTCCTAAATTTCCTTCATTAGTTTAAACCCTATAATTTTTTTTAAAAATAATTAATCAGATGTATGATTCTTTTTATATCATCCACCAGGTCAATTGAATTCCTCTCTCCACGTTGTCATAGTATAATTATTAAAAAAATCCTAAAAAATGTTCTTAGTTAATTAAAGTCACAAACTACTTAGTCTTTATCCTCTTGAGCTCAAGTCTCTATCACTATGCAAAATAGTAGATTTTTTGCATTTTTCTTTAGTGGAAAATCTTAATATTTTTTGTGTTCTAGAAACATTTAGCATCCTATTAGAGTTAGTCATTATGAATAAAATAATAACATTTATCCATAAAGTAATTTTATTTTAAGAACTATACCAGGTTTTCCTATTTCCGATTAAACAATATAACCTTTTATAGGGTGATTTTTGGGTAAATAAACTCATATGGTCTCTACTATACACATGATCTTGAGGCTTGGCCCGCCATCTCCTTCTAGAAGGTCCACATGTCATCAATTTAGTTAATGTTCTTGTTGCCTTCCGGTGACACAAATGATGTTATTGTCCCTCTTGTCTCCTTTGACCATGCCATGCTTCCCACCTCTCTCTCTCTCTCTCTCTCTCTCTCTCTCTCTCTCTCTTTCTCTCCTTATCTGTCCATCTCATCCTATCCAAGATTAGCCTAAACCTTCTAATGACATTAAACTTCTAATAACAAAATTTTACAATATCCATTTAATATTTTTTCATGTGATGCTCTAATGTAATAGACATACCAAAATAATTTTCCATGAGATGCTCTAATGTAATAGACAAACCAAAATAGAGTTAATCATATGATCTTGTAATGTCTAACATAAGTTCATTTTCTTAGCAGAGTTTTCAGACTTATTAGAATAATTAGTTGTTCCCTATCTTAAATGTGGTAAGTTATCAAACATATTATTTATCAGTATTTAATGTAATTAAAGTTTTTGAATTTTATTTTTATGATTTTAATGGTGAAAATAATTTTATTGTATATTTATATCTATTGAATGATTTTTTTTCTGGCATGCATATTTAATATTTCTCATTTGAAAATTTTATTTATTTTTAGGAATTTCGTTAGAGCAGATTAAATACAAGTTATTATATAATTTATCTATGAGTAAATTGGTGAATGTATCCATTAGTTACTAGGGATCTTTTTACTATCAAGATGGTTTTATCGTGCGACTAGAAAAATATTCGTCCCTGTTAAACACCTTAGGGCTCAATCCCTATAGTGACAAGTAAACATTGGGGATGTATCCCTAAAAAGGGTAGTCTTTGGGGGCAGAAGCTAATTAACTCATTTAAAAATATGTGCTGTAAAATGTGATTAATTTAAAACTTCCAGCTAACCAAAAATAATAGTAGCACATTAATGTTTTTGATAGTGTCACCAATGACAAATAGATTGAATTACATAGAGTACTGCTGAATATGAAGAATATATTAATTAATTCATAAAATAACTATTAAATACGTTTAATTTTTAAATGTTTTGAAATAATGTGCACCCTAAACCCTAAAAATGGATTCAACTAGACAAATAAGTGGCTAATGAATAAAAAACCTATAAGATTATAATTTTTTATAATAAACGTTTTTCACTAATTTGATTTCCAAGTTATATATACTCCAATCATAAATAACTTTTGACAAGAAATGCATTTAATTTGAGAATACCTGATTGTAAAATTTTAAGAATAAAAAATAAATTTGATGAATAATAGAGTGATCATGATGACCAAGTAATAGTTCTTGTTCCATGAGTTTTGGGGCATCATAAAATAAGCAACGGAGAGCATGCATGCCTATTGTGGAAGATCTTCATTGAGGCCATCGATTGCTACTATACTCCTAAAATACGATCTTACTATTTAAAGTTTCACTCCCAACACCATTAGACCAGCTGTTACATGAAAGAACTTGTTCATTAATAGTAATTTTATGAGATGTAATGCACACCAAAAAGATAACATAATTTTTCAGTCATCTTCAGATCAACAGAAATTAGGAATGCAAATCCATTCAAAGTGGATTAGAGTTTGACTCAAGAAGTAGTCCGCCCAAGGTCAACAAGTTGTACATTGAATGCATATATTAGGAAAAAGCCTTCATTTGGGATGATTTGGGTCAATCATCATAAAAAACCATGAGTTATTAAGTATCACAAGTGACACATGAAAACTTGATGAAAAGATGATTTGATCCAGTTGAGAAGAACCCAAATCGTGTGGGGTTGAAATCATGTCCTTAAATACTGAAAAAACATGATTTTTGTTGAAGTTATCTCATCTAGAATCCATAGAAAGAAGAAAACTCTGACACGATAAAATAAGGGTTCCTTAAGTCCACAGAGATGGTAGAGTCCACCAGTAAAAGAGATAACCTAAAAAATGAATAATCTAATTCATAATATTTATTGGCTTCTCTTCGTCCACAAAGAGTCACTTTAAATAGCTCACAATCAATTATTTGGGCACTTAAAATTTAAAGTTCAAATAAATTTCGAAATGAATAAAATAGAAAAAGGAAAATAAAAAAGGGAAAACTAAATTTGGACACATTTAAGATGCATCCTAAATTTAGGTTATTAGCTTGCATCCATCACACATCCTGTACCTTCGGTCCGTCTGGGCTGAGTTGAAACTGGGCTGCATCATGTGGGTCTACTGTCCGCAAACCTTGCAATGAGGTTCGCCAGTCCTGAGTACGAGCTACCCCCGGCGATCTTCGATCTAACGGTTTCCTCCTTCACCTTCGCTGCCGCCGCCGCGACGGCTGCGCTCGCCATGAGCCCCCTGAGCCGCCGGCCGATCTCCTCCCCTTGAACCAGCACCCCTTCCCCTTGCCAGCTCCACTCCTTGGGCCACTCCCCTAGGCCGCTCTTCTCCATCACGCCGGCGTTCATCCGTTGGTCGCCGTGCTGCGGCCAGGCCAGCACCCGTATCCCCCGCAGCGCCGCCTCCGTCACCGAGTTCCACCCGCAGTGGCTGACGAATCCCCCCACGGCGGGGTGGGCGAGGATGGCCCCCTGGTCTACCCACCCCTTCACCACCCTCCCCCTCCCCTCCACCCGCCGGAGGAACCCATCTCCGAACAGCTCCTCCATGGCCTGCTCCTCTTGCTCCTCCTGCTCCTCCTTGTCGAGTTTCTTCGTCTTCACGACCCACAGGAACCGGCAGCCGCTGCTCTCTAGGCCCCCGGCCATCTCCCGCGTCTGCTCCGGCGACAGCGCCGTGCGGCTGCCGAAGCTCACGTAGACGACGGAACCAGTCGGCTGGCCGTCGAGCCACGCGAGCGAGTCGTCGCCGCCGCCCCCGGCGGAGTTGGATTGGGAGTGCTCCGGGAGGATCGGGCCGATGGCGACCACCGGCGGGAGGCCGGGGACTACCTTGCCGGTGTTGAGCGCCGCCAGAGTGGCCGGCTCGAGGGCCTCCCAGGTGTTGATGACGATACCATCTGCATGGACCATCACCTTCCCATTCTCTACGAACTGGGTCGTGAAGAGATTCCCCGGGTCGCGGAGCGGCTGGGGGATGGAGCGCAGGGGGAGATCCTCCGCGAGCCCGGGGATCTTCAAGATCGCCGGCAGGGAGGCGCCGGCGATTTGCGGGAAGGAGACGCATAGGGAGAGCATCTGGGCGGAGGAGGTGAAGAGGACGTAGGTTGGAAGGGGGACGGCGGCGGCGACGGGGAGCACGGCGGAGGTGAGGGTGACATCGCAGATGAGCGCTGACAGTCGAGGAGCGGCGGAGGAGAGGAGCGGCCCGAGGAGTGCGGCGGAGCGGCGGATGGCCTCGAACTGGAGGAAGAAGGGGTCGGTGGAGGCCGCGGTGGAGGAATCGAAGGGGAGGAGGGGGAACTCCAGCGGCCGTATGCCGGCGGAGGAGGCGACTAAGTCGGCGACATGGCGGGCCTCGGCGCCGGAGATCACCGGCGTGGGCGTGATGAAAGTGACGCCACAGCCGCGCGAGGCCAGTTCGGCGGCGAGGCGGATGAACGGGATGAGGTGGCCCATGCCGGAGCTCGGTAGCAGGGCCACTTGGGGAGCTGCCGCCACCTCGCCGGAGACCACTACCGCCGCCGGCCGAGACATGGATCCGAATTCGGAGACTGGAAGGTAGGGGGATCTGCGGGAGGGGAGGGGGGCCGTGGTGGTACGCTGCCAGAGGAGTTACCTCCACGATTGGAATCGCCCGGTGGAGGTGAGGTCACCGACGCGAGCCGCAATCACTACGAAGGGACCCACCTCGTCCATTTCGTATCGATTTTTTTGTGAAAATTATGACCATTTTGGCTTCGTTCCAGGTTGGGAATTTCGGGAAATTAAAAAATATTATTTTATGACGAAAATTGAATTTCACGGTCGAAAGATTTTTCTGTCGCGATGGTCCCACTGCAACCTCTGCGTGACTTTTCCGCCGTCAGATTTCGTCATTGAATCCCCACCGTCCAAGTCACAAGGCTCAGATCGCACGGGGCTCTACTCCGCTCGAGCTCATATGGCCAGAGTTCATCGTTTTCCCCCGCATCAACCAACGGCCTTCGTGCACGTATTAAAGTGACCGAGTTTCTAGAAGAGGCGTCGATTGTTCTAGAAGTCGACCCCATCACCCTGCTTCTTCACGATACCTACCGTACATACCTTCCACTCTGCTAGTATCGGTCTACATTATTATTATTATTATTATTATTATTATTATTATTATCATGAAGGCAAATATTATGCAATAAAAGGGAGGAAAATAGCTTAAATGCCTTGTTATTCTTTGACGATTGAGAAGGGAAGGGCGATGTATTCTATTACTTTCCAGTGTCCTTGAAGAGGTCAATTATATATTCTATTGATAAATAAAACTTATTTTCTTAGAGTATGCTACCTCAAAGCCAATGAAATATTTAAACTTTATTATTCTTACTCAAATTATTTTATTAAAAACTTACTCAAATATTCTTTTCATTCTCATGATTTCTTGTCATTATTATTTCATCCACATAAATGAGATGATTTGTAATTTCTTATGATGGTGAATGTTTAACAACCAATGTTTTACTCTATTAATAGCTTTATATCAGATCTCTCTCATCACTTTTTCAAACCTCTGAAACCATGCTTTTGGTGATTGCTTGAGTCCATATAAAATCATGCTTAATTTATTAATACCCTTGGTTTTAATGCTACAATAGTAAATTTATTTATTGAATACTTATTGAATATTCATCGAACTTTGTGAGAGCCTATGTAAAGGTTTAATATTTCTAAGAAGTATTCAATATGTATAATTTTAATGCTCTCATTATTCCATGGCTAACAGACAAATCCTTGAGACCTTTATATATTGAAACTAATGCAGCATTCTATAGTATGTATAAAAGTATAGAAAATTAAGTGAGAACTCACCTAATAGAGCATCTAAAAAGTTATCAAAATATCAAAGTGATTGACAAATATATAAGTTAGAATTTGGACAATGATAAGTTGGAAGCTTTGACGAAGAAACACCTAGAAATTCACAAGATATCAAGTAAGAGTGTCAAAATTGCTTGTAAAACTCAAACCTTGACTCTAGACAATGACAAGCCCGAAACTTTGGTGAGAAGATATCTGAAAAATCATTAAAAGGAAGAGATCATCATCACATAATTTGGATGGTGACACATTCACAGATTACATGGAGATAATGATGGATGAAACAAACTTATTTAGACTTGACCTCAACAAAATTTTGTTCATTGACAAGAATCACATCTTCAATTAAAACTTGAAGTAAAACAGACAAGAAAATATATAGCTTTGAATCACGAGGCAAACATAGTTGGTGCATATTTTAGACAGCTAGAGGATTTTTGAAATTGTGTAACTATTTTTTAAGATAAGAAATGACTAGAGAGTATTAAAGATAAAATGAAAAAGCTTGTGAAGAGAATAGAACTAATTCCATTGTCTATCTATATTCTAACGAATATCCGTTACTCTTTAAAAAGGTTTAGCCATCATGATCTTCGATAAAGAACATAATAATACATCACATATATTGACCCACCTCTCTTGACCATGCCATGCTTCTGACCCACCTCTCTTGACCTCTCTCTCTCTCTTCTCTCTCTCTCTCTCTCTCTCTCTCTCTCTCTCTCTCTCTCTCTCTCCCCCCCCCCCCCCTAGGCCAAGTGTTCATGGGCCTTCTAGTTTTGTCTCTCTCTCCCCATCTATCCCGTCTTATCTCATTTGAGATGGTCCAAATCTTCTGATCACATTAATCCGCTGAGAAGAACATTTTACAATACCTATTTAATAATTTAACATGACATGCTCAAATGATAATGGATAGATCAAAATAGATTAAATTTTATGATCTTGAAATGTCTAACATAATTTCATTTTCTCAATTGGATTTTCGAATTTATTAGAATCATTACTAGTTCCTTACCTAAAATGTGGCATGTTCCCAAAAATATTAGTCATCAACTTTTAATCTAATTAAAAGAATCTAATTTAATTTTCTCTGATTTTAACATAAGAATTTTTTGTATATTTTATATCTCATTGAATGATTTTTTCAAGTGGGCATATTTAATAGTGCTCGTTCAACCTTTTATTTATTTTAGGAATTTAATTAGTGCAGATTAAATCTGGGTTATTATATAATTTAATGAATACTTATTATTCTGTATACATCAATTGGTGAATATATCCTTTACTTTCTTGGTACCCTTTTACCGTTAAGATGGTATTTTAGTCGGCTAGAAGAATATTTGCCCCCCCCCCAAAACCCCTTGGGCTAATTTCTGAGGTTTCCAAGGACCATCAATTATGTTTTTACAACAGTGCACTCTCCCTCAGCCTGTCCTATAGAGTCTGTTTTCTATGTTCGTGGTTCAGTATTCTGGTGTGCGAGGCAAAGAGTAACAAGACAAATCTATCCGCAACTATGTGGTTGAAGCATAATACTTCTATTCAGACAGAAAAAAAAAAAGAAACGTTGTCCAATTAGTTGAAAGGAAAGGCATGCAATATCAATGCCAAGCTACTTCTACAACAAGATAAGACATCCATTCATGCTGGAGAGGAGTACATTTCATTAAACATTCAGAAAGCAAAACTGTTTATCAGAGGTGAAGGAAAATGAATTACAATCAAGAAGGATAGACTCTAAAAATAACAATGGGGGAACTCTCTGCTGCCTGCCTGGTTTCCTCTGATCTAAGTAAACTGTTTGCTTTCTGGCAATGAGCTAGCTTACCCCTGATTGCTTAAGGCTAGAAATGAGGATCTTATTACAACGAGGATGCTAGAAAAAAGCTGTTAAGATGATTGAAAAAATTAAACATCGAGAACGCAACATTCATAACAAGAATTGCGTAGATCTACAGGAGAATGAAAGAAGCTACGTCAGCACTCCAGTCGTACTCCATTCTACCCATTGGTCTGTCCAGGAAGGACTGCTCGGTTCAAATTCGCTGCCGTCTCAGTGGATCTGTTGTGCTTTATATGTTGTAATCTGTTCAAGTTCCTGCCTTATGGACAAGGTATGTTTAGTGGGGTTACTCTGACTTCAACGAAAGCTCGTATTCAGATAACCTTGCCCGAGTTGACCGCCGCCAGAGTGACCTGCTCGAGGGCCTCCCAGGTGTTGATGACGATCCCGTCTGCATGGGGCATCACCTTCCCGTTCTCCACGAGCTGAGTCGTGAAGAGATTCCCCGGGTCGCGGAGCGGCCGCTGGACAGAGCGCAGGGGGAGATCCTCCGCTAGCCCAGGTCGGGGACCTTTAAGGTCGCCGGCAGGGAGGCGCCGGCGATTTGCGGGAAGGAGACGCATAGGGAGAACATCTGGGCGGAGGAGGTGAAGAGGACGTAGGTTGGAAGGGGGACGGCGGCGGCGACGGGGAGCACGGCGGAGATGAGGCTGAGCGCAGACAGTCGAGGAGCGGCGGAGGAGAGGAGCGGCCCGAGTGCGGCGTGGCGGCGGATGGGCTCGAACTGGAGGAAGAAGCGGTCGGTGGAGGCCGCGGAGTCAAAGGGGAGCAGGGGGAACTCCAGGGGACGTGTCGGCGGAGGAGTCGATTAAGTGATACGGTTGGCCAGCGGGATCTGGTTGGCGGTCGGTGTATGCTTTCAAACTGCTTGTGGGTCCGGTTGGCCAGTGGTCACTTGATGTGATTCTAACCCACTAGTGGGCTTGGCTGGGTAGCGAGTCCCTTCTTTCTATATATATATATATATATATATATATATATATATATATATATATATATATATATATATATATATATATATATATATATATATATATATATATTTTTTTATCTACAAAATATGAGTATAAAAATTATATTAATTTACATAAAATCAGATAATTAGTTAAAAAATCATATTAATCAACTAAAAATATTTTTTTATCAATTTTATATAAATATAAGTTTATTTATCATGATTTAAAACTTAAAATATATTATTCATAAATTATTAATTCATAATAATGAAGACTTATCACTAACTCAAATGATAGAATAATATATATCCAGATAATATAATGTATGTGACTTAAGAAAACTAGAAGAGATGACATAAATTTACTCTAAATAATTATATTTCACATATATTCCTTTTCTTGTGACAGTCAAAGGTTCCATCAATAACCCATCTCTTCCTTAAGATGGTTCCTTCAACCTTCAAAATATTTGACCATTGCTAGTTGACTCCTTAAGAGTATTTATTTTTCCCTTATATCTACCTAGCAACTTTATTTAAACTATCCAACAATTCAATAACTAATTTAAACCCTTTTTTTAAAAAAAATAGTTAATTAGATATATGATTTTTTATATATCTTCCATTAGGCCAATTGAATTCATGTCTCTGCCTCATTGTGGTATATTACTCAAAAATCCTTAAAAACGTTTTGAGTTAGTTAAACTCACAAAGTACTTATTCTTCATCTTCTTCAACTATGTCTTTATCACTATGTGAAATAATAAATTTTTGGCAATTTACATCTTAGGAAAATTTAATCTTTTTTATGTTGTGGAAACTTTTCTCATACAATTAGATTTAGTCCTTACTAGTAAAAGTATAAAATTTAGCCATAGAATAATTTTATATTAACAAAATATTATTTAAGCTTTGAATGCCAAGTATTCCTATTTATGATGATAAAAAATATAACATTTTGCAGGATGATTTTGTAGCTACATAAACTCATAGGGTCTCTACAATACACTCACAATCTTCACCCTTGTCCCAGCATCTCCTCCTAGAAGCTCCACATCTTGTCAATCAATCAATGTTCTTGTTGGCTTCCAATGAAGCAAATGATGTTATTGCCCCTCATATCTCTCTCTTTTGACTGTGCCATGCTTCCCTCCCATCTCTCTTGACCACTCTCTCTCTCTCTCTCTCCCCCCCCCCCCTGTGAGAAGAAAACCTTCTCCCTTTCTTTCTCTATCCATATTTCTCTCTCTCTCCCTCCCTCCCTCCCCCCTTGGGCTGAGTGTTATTGAGCTTTCTAGTTCTGTCCTTCTCTCTACCCATTTGTCCCTTTCATCTCATTTGAGACTGGCATAGACCTTTTGATCACATTAAGATATTGAGAAGAAAATTTTACAATGCCTATTTAATATTTTTCTGTGAGATGCTCTAGTAATAATAGACAAACCAAAAAATAGAATGAATCATATGATCTTGAAAGAAATAAGTTCATCTTTATAGTAGAATTTCTTAGACTAATTAGTAATTCCCTACCTTAAATGTGGTAAATTATTGAACATATTTCTTATCGGTATTTAAACTAATTAAAAAGTTCGAATTTAACTCTTTTTTATCATTTTAACAATTAAATCAACATTTTTTGTATATTTTATATCTAATTGAATGATTATTTTCTGACAAGCATATTTAATATTGCTCGTTAGAAAATTTTATTCATTATAGGAATTTAATTAGTGCAGATTAAATATGGTTTATGTTATAATTTAACGAATATTTATTATATGTATATGTCTATTGGTGAATGTATCCCTTAGTTACTTTGTATCCTTTATTATGGTCAACTAGAAGAATATTTGTTCCCACACTAAACCCCTTGGGGCTAAAACCTGAGGTTTCCAAGGAGCTGTACCGACGTGTTTAAACATTGGGGACGTATCCCTAAAAAGGGTACTTTTTGGGGAAAGAAAACTAATTAACCCATTTAAAAAGACTCTTTAAAGCTTTCAACTAACCAAAATTAATCATAACACACTAAAGTTTTATGATAGTGTGTCCAATTAAAAAGAACTACTAAATAATTCTGAAAATACGTTAATTAATTCAAAAAATAACTACTAAATACGTTTAATTTGTTTTAAATGTTAAATATTTTTTTATTTACCCCAAAAATTGATTCAATTAGACAAATGAGTGGCCAATGACTTAAAAAACCTATAAGATCATAAATTTCTTATTTAAAAACATTTTCACTAATTTGACTTCGGAATAATATACTCCAGTCAAGATAACTATTGACCAGAAATGAATTTAATTTTATAATATGCAGTCATAAATTTTAAAAATAAATTTGAGGATTAGCACACTCGTAACGATTACCAAGTAATAGTTCTTGATCCATGAATTTTGGAGCATCATAAAATAGGCAAGGGAGGCCATCAATGTCTACAATGGAAGATCTACATTGGGGCCATCCATTGCTATTATACTGCTAAAATACGATTTTACGATTTATTCATTAATAATGATTTTACGAGATTTAATCTACACGAAAAGATAACTCAAATTTTGGGCCGCCTTCGGATCAGCAGGGATCAGGCAAGCGAATCCATTCAGACTGGATTGGAGTTTGACCCAACACCCGTATCAACGGGCGCCTCCTGGGCCCCGTCAACTGGCCAAACGTCAATGGTCTCATGCAGGATGTACGGTCGAAGGTCAACGGGCCGTACATCGTACGCCAATATCAGGAAAAGACTTCATTTGGGATGATCTGGGCCGATCGCCGGATTATGTAGGTCTGCTCTTCGTGAACCTCGCAATGAGGCTCTCCAGTCCACCGGCGGCCGCCGCCCGAACGGTCTCATCCTTCACCTTCGCAGCAGCGGCGGCTGGGCTCGCCATGAACCTCCTTAGCCGCCGGCCGATCTCCTCCCCTTGAACCAGCACCCTCTCTCCTTCCCAACCCCACTCCATGGGCCATTCTCCGAGGCCGCTCTTCTCCACCACGCCGGCGTTGATCCGCTGGTCGCCCAGCTGGGGCCAGGCCAGCACCCGTATCCCCCGCAGTGCCGCCTCCGTCACCGAGTTCCACCCACAGTGGCTGACGAAGCCCCCCACGGCGGGGTGGGTTAGGATGGCCCCCTGGTCGACCCACCCCTTCACCACCCTCCCCCTCCCCTCCACCCGCCGGAGGAACCCATCTCCGAACAGCTCCTCCATGGCCTGCTCCTCCTGCTCTTCCTTGTCAAGCTTCTTCGTCTTCACGACCCACAGGAACTGGCAACCGCTGCTCTCCAAGCCCGCGGCCAGTTCCCGCGTCTGCTCCGGCGACAGCGCCGTACGGCTGCCGAAGCTCAAGTAGACGACGGAACCAGTCGGCTGGCCGTCGAGCCACGCGAGCGAGTCTTCGTCGCCGCCGCCAGAGTTGGGTTGGGAGTGCTCCGGGAGGAGCGGGCCGATGGCGACCACCGGCGGGAGGCCGGGGACTACCTTGCCGGTGTTGAGCGCCGCCAGAGTGGCCGGCTCGAGGGCCTCCCAGGTGTTGATGACAATGCCGTCTGCATGGGGCATCACCTTCCCGTTCTCCACGAACTGGGTCGTGAAGAGATTCCCCGGGTCACGGAGCGGCCGCGGGATGGAGCGCAGGGGGAGATCCTCCGCTAGCCCGGGGATCTTCAAGATCGCCGGCAGGGAGGCGGCGGCGATTTGCGGGAAGGAGACGCATAGGGAGAGCATCTTGGCGGAGGAGGTGAAGAGGACGTAGGTTGGAAGGGGGACGGCGGCGGCGACGGGGAGCACGGCAGAGATGAGGCTGACGTCGCAGATGAGCGCTGACAGTCGAGGAGCGGCGGAGGAGAGGAGCGGCCCGAGGAGTGCGGCGGAGCGGCGGATGGCCTCGAACTGGAGGAAGAAGGGGTCGGTGGAGGCCGCGGAGGAGGAGTCGAAGGGGAGAAGGGGGAACTCCAGCGGCCGAACGCCGTCGGAGGAGGCGACTAAGTCGGAGACATGGCGGGCCTCGGCGGCGGAGACCACCGGCGTGGGCGTGATGAAAGTGACGCCGCAGCCGCGCGAGGCCAGCGCGGCGGCGAGCCGGAGGAACGGCGTGAGGTGGCCCATGCCAGCGCTTGTTAGCAGGGCCACTTGGGGAGCAGCCGCCGCCGCCGGTGGAGTCATGGATCCGATCTCGGAGTGTGTTGAAGGTGGGGAGCTCTGCGGGAGGACAGGGCGCTGGGGTCGTGACGCGGCCGGTGGAGATACCTCCCTCCCATTTGAAGCGCCCGGTGGAGGTAAGCTCACTGACCCGTCCAATCACCACATGGGACCCGTGTCGCCCATATTTTCATAATATGATAAGTTTCGTAGCTATATTTTTCTGAAAATTATGACCATTTTGGGAATGTTCCGGATTGGAAATCTCGATCAATCTTTAAGACAGGTGGGACAGATATTCACATGCTGTGTAATCTTACCGGCAGCTCTACCTACCTTCTGTGCTGTCAGATTTCCCACCGTCCAATCTTCTGTGCGGATTGGTAATCTGCACCGTCCAATTCACCTACTTCAGACAGGTTTCCGGGCGCCCTGCCCTGATTCCGCTCAGGCCCGGGTCAGATTCATTAGATAACAGCCTGTTGAGTTTGAGCGGACGAGCTTCCTCCACGTTTCTGTTCCCCAGGCCCTCCATCGAGTTTCTAGAACAGTTGGCTGTTGTTCTAGAACCCGAAACTAACTTCATACTTAACCCCAAAACTTTGCGATAATTACCATATTATGGTCACGAAAGGCGAATACAATGCAGTAAAGGGTGCTAGTTTGAGGGGAGGAAATATGTCAAATGACTTGTTGTTATTTGACGAGGAGTGAGAAGGGTTGAAGGGTGGCAAACTCTCTTTATAGAGAGAAAGAGAGAGGTGTTAGGACCAAGGGCGGTAGCAAGCCGGAGACAATGGAGGTGATCTCCTTCTCGTACGCCGTCCCGCTGGTAGTCCTGGCGGCGACCGTCGTCTTCCTGGTCGTTAAGCTCGCTGACCGGCCATTCAATGGGCGTCGGCCACCGGGGCCGGCGGCGCTGCCAATCATCGGGCACCTACATCTGCTCGATCGGAAGGTTCACCAGTCGTTCGACAAGCTCTGTAAGAAGTATGGGCCGGTCATCAGTCTCCGCTTCGGCTCCACCCACGCCATCGTTGTCTCCACTGTGGAGGCGGCGGCGGAGTTCTTCAAGAACCACGACCTGGTCTTCGGGAACCGCCCCCAGTCGCGGGCCTCCCGCCGGTTCGCTTACGACTCCGCCGGCTTTGCGTTCGCGCCCTATGGTGCCTACTGGCGTTTCGTGAAGAAGCTGGCGATAACGGAGCTGCTCAGCGCGCGGACGGTGGAGCAGCTCCTGCCGCTGCGGCGCCAGGAGCTGGTGGACCTCCTGGGAAGGCTACTGCAGGCGGCGGAGCGGAAGGTGAAGGTGGACGTGAGTCACGAGCTGATCAAGATGACCAACAACACAGTCGCGCGCATGGCCACGGGGCGGACCTGCGCGCCGGCGGAGGGGGAGAGCGGAGACCCGGAGGAATCGATGAAGCTGGTGAAGCAGGTGGCGGAGCTGATAGGATCCTTCAACCTTAGCGACCACGTATGGCTGCCCCGAGGGTGGGATCTGCAGGGGTGCAACCGCCGCATCGAGGACGTCCTCCACCGGTACGACACCATGATGGAGAGGATCATCAAGCAGAAGGAGGCGACGCGGGGGGCGAGGAGGGGCGGCGGCGCCACCCTGGATCTACTGGACATCCTTCTCGACTTGTCGGAGAACAAGGGCGCCAACATCAAGCTCACCAGGGAGAACATCAAGGGGATTATTCTGGTTAGCGGCCCTCGCTATATTGCATAGTATGTATAAAGTTTTACTACTACCATATAACACTAAAGCTACTCTTCCGTGCAGGACATCTTAGTGGCGGGATCAGACTCGTCGGCCGTGACGTTGGAGTGGGCGCTGACGGAGCTCATCAACCACCCGGAGATGCTTCAGAAAGCTCGGGAGGAGGTGGACAGGGTGGTCGGCCGGGAGAGACTGGTGGAGGAAGCTGACATCTCCGGGCTCCCCTACGTGCAGGCGGTGATCAGGGAGACCCTCCGTCTCCACCCGGCTGCGGCCTTCGTCTCCCGCGAGTCCCGCAAGGACACCACCATCTATGGCTACAACATCCCCGCAGGGACCAGCCTCTTTGTCAACATCTGGTCCCTGGGGAAGGATCCAAGCCAGTGGGACGACCCGCTGGAGTTCCGCCCGGAGAGGTTCTTCTCCAGTGCTGACGATGGCCAGGAGCTGAAGCAGCAGCAGCTCCGCTCCCTGCCGTTCGGCGGCGGGCGGCGGATCTGCCCCGGGGCTGGGCTGGCACAGCAGGTGGTGCACACGGCTCTGACGGCGCTGTTGCAGTGCTTCGACTGGCAACACGTCGGGAGGCAGGACCTGGAGGAGGGGATTGGGCTTGTCGTTGCCAGGGCTAATCCACTGGTCTGCGTCCCCGTGGCCCGGTCCAATCCAATGCCGGCCAACCGTATGGGATTCTAGGCTGAACTCGTGTAATTTTGCTCGAATAAAGGCCTTTTTCCGCGAAAATCTGTCTAATTTTCCGCGAGTAGAGGCCTTTTTAGGTCAGTTCTTGGAAAAATAATATGCCTATTTCCAAAACCGCATCCACTCCGGCATTCACACCTGGTGAAGGGTTTTTAAAAGAAAACTGTCAAAATTAATAAAACATAATTCTTTTAATGAAAAACCTTACCTCATATTTCTTCATGACGGGTTTGCCGTTAGTCACCGTTGGGTTGCTTTCCTCTAGTTTTCGTTATTTTTTTAAAGTTTAACCCTGTTGCACTTGGTGAACATGATTTTTTTGCCTCATTAGATGTGGAAGTTAAAAATAATGATAAGTGGCCAAGTACAGTTGAATTTACTTCTTTTTTTCTAATTATAGTATGATTTAAATATATTTTTTCCTTAAAAATCAATAATTGTAAAACCAAGTTGCTGATTAAAGTATCTTACTTTACATTTGACTTATGGAAGGACCATTTTCCTATAGTGGTTGGATAATCACAAGTACTAGAACCCAAGAATAGTTTTCTTAGAGTGCTTCATTTTTTTCTGTTAGTTAAAGAATAATAATGTAAATACCACATCAACTAAGGTCAAATTAATTTTTAGAATATATTTTATGAATTATTATATAATTTATATTTAATGATTAACTTATACTAATATGAATTTCCAAGGTATATATCATTGAGAAATATTTTAATTGATACGGAACCGAAAGAAGGGAAAATGTAATTAATCTTAGAATTATTCAAATTCACAGAGGAAGATGTGGCTTGATAATGGACTGATATTATCAGGCCCAATAATAGTCCCATCACAAGTAGAGGTTGAGTGAAGAGAGGAGAAAGGTGGGGCAAACTCTAATGGGAGCTAGGGCACTGAGCCATGGCAATGGTAAGTGTCCTTCTATGTGATAAGTGGAGGTGGTTGTAGGGGCACAACAACAATGGCATGACAGCATTGGTGATGGCACAATGGCATGATTAGCAGCCATGGCTGGTAAAACACGGCAAGCTAAACCTGGTGATGTCCATGACAAGCTGAGCATGCAATAGTGGAATAGCATTCAAGCTTTCTCTCTCCTAAGTGACATATGGAACTAGTCAAGTAGTGGAGAATGGAAATTTATGAAGTACATTTTTGTCTGAATAGTCTTTCATTGTCTTTGATTTTAGTGATCCAACTATGCATGATTAGATTTTTCACTTGTTGATTCATATTCATATTTAATTTTGTGCTTGAGTTTGGTTTTATCAGCTTTGTTTTTGTCCTTGATTGACTATTGGGGACCATTTTGTTTTGAATGGATTTGAATGTTTCCTTAGTATAGAAGTGATGTCCATGATTTAATTCTTATGTTGAATGTTGTTTCATCAGTACACATATATATTCTCTCCCCTCTTGTTCCTTCCCCCTTCTCCTTACATTTCATTGTTCCTATCTTCTTTCTAATGAAGATGTAGCAACAATGACTAGAAAATTGGAAAAATCAGTTTTTTACAACTCTTTTATTCAATGAATATTTGAGAATGGAAGTTGACTTTAAAGAATTTGGTACTTATCCCTAAGGATTGACTTGAACTCACTATAATTTTAAAGCTAATTCCATATCCTAAGTTTAGTTAAATATTAAAATTTGATATCTTTTAATGCAATCACTAAAAAATAATTATTGTAGATGTAGTTAGTGAGTCAAACCATTATAAAATATAGTAGTGTATTCTAAATGAACTAAGTAATCTAACTACTAATAAATCTCTATTTTCATGAGTAAGTTGTTAGCTTAATGATATGTTTTATGTATTAACTCATGATAAATATTTTTTTTATTTATCTTAAATTGAGAAAAATATTTTTTACATAGTGAATATCAATTTTTGATTAATTGTGTGATTTTATATAATTTTTATATTCATGCTTTCAAGTTAAAAAAAATTAAAAAACTAAGGTAACACGTTGATCAGCTGACGCTTGATAGTGAACCCTATAACCAGAGGGGGATTACTCAAGTTGCTAACTCAATTAGGAAGGAGCTATGAGCTGCCAGCTCAAGTGGCTCAAATATCCATCACAAGCACGTGTGCATCACATGGACTTTTTTAGTGAAAAATCACTAATGACAAATGTTTCCCCTATTTGAGTTTACATTTTTTCATATGGAAAGAATCAATAGAAAGAGTGAGGGAGATGGTTGATTGTTGATTGAATCTTCATCAATAATAAATATGGATCTTCAATAGCATATGATGTCAAATTTCAAGTAAAAAAATTAAGCTTCTTAAAGAAAAGAGTATCTACTATTGGTTGATGATCAAGCCATCGTTAAGAATAGGGGGATCCACCAAGAGACTTCTTCTTGTCTCTTCAAAATGCCTCATTTGTAATATAGGCTCAGGAAACTTTAATTCAAATTTATATGAAAAATAATCAACAATAAGTCTTCATTATCACAAGTTAATAATTAATTTATATTATATTATAAGTTTTAAATCATGATAAATAAACTTATATTTGTGTTAAATTAAGAAATAGGTGTTTAGATAATTAATATATATCTTTAACTAATTATGTCAATTTTTATAATTTTTATAATCATACTTTTAGATAATTAAATAAAAAATAGAAAAAAGGGGACCCATTGACTAGTCGAGACTAGCACATTGATCAAATGCACAGTTGGAAGAGACAAGCCAAGGGCTTGAGTGACTAAGAAGGACCAATCAAGGCACATGTGCATCATTCCTCTTCCATGTCACTAGAGGCTAGTCGAGCATGGGGCAAAGAGTGGTCATACACACATGGGTATGTGAAGAGGTACATTGAAGATAAAATTGACATTAATATATATATATATTCATCTCATACTTTAGAAAATAACTAATGTGGGACTAAACCCACACCAATGTTCGTTGGTAGGTTTTTAACATTTTAATACTAAAAATATCCTTATATTATAAAAAGAAAATAATTTATAATGTCACTAAGTAAGGGTATGTGGGCAATTTAATAATTTTTTCTTACAAAAGCAACAACCAACGAAGATTTGAAGCCTACTATGGTCAAATTTCACATATTTTACTTGTTTAACTTTCAATTTTTCTATAGAGTGTTGGTCAATGATTAAGTCACTATAATTGTGCACTCATTGACAAAAAAATCATCTCCATTTATTCATAGATCATCGTAAGCAATTGACCAAGTATTTTGAATACAAAAATCATGAATTGTTTAATGAAATCATCTCCAATTGATCAACGAATATGATATTATTGAAAATAAGGCAATTCACCAAAAGACAAGTCGTTGTCTCTTCATAACATACCAATGTGATGAAGAGCCTCCTACTACTACATGAATGTGAGGATAAAGCTTCATAATACGTACTCTATTGATGTCCAACTCATCCCTATTGAGTGATGGCCGTTAGAGATTCAAACACCACCAAACTTTTGTTATGTCGGGTGACAGTTGTCAAAGATGATCCATTGACCTATTTCATTAATTTTTGAATTTCACAAGAAGATTTAGAGATTTTTCACATTACTAATGTCTAAGGAAAGCCTTTGAGGCTATAAATGTCTACCAATAATTCTTCCAAACATCTAAAATTCTGACAATCACCGCCACAATGCTGGAATTCTATTTTTCCTATTTTAAACTTAATTTTTATTTAAATTAGTGAGATTTTTTGTGATTTTAAGTTTCAAAACTATTATTTAGTAAATTATAATTTTTACAAGTCTAAATTTGATTGATTAAATTGTATGTTATTTTTTAGCAAGAATCATCATACGGTACTTTATTTCTACCCAAATCATACTTGTCAAGGTACTAACATCATCCTAATGTCTCTGCCCAAATTTTATTTTTTTCATAATTTTTTAAATAAATTTATCTTCATCATTTAATATACAAATTATAAAAATAAATATTCTTTAAAATTTTCTTAGATTTTACCAAATATTATCTTACACCCTTTTGACTGATAAGAAACATTTTCAGTTTTTTGGAGGCTTTTATTAAATTATAATTAAAATATTTATACTGAAATACTTCAAAAAATCTAATATATATTAATTTTATAAATTTATCATTTTTATAATCTATTCTACAATGATTAAATTTTCAATAAGGTAATAAGACGATTTGAAGTTTGGAAGATAAAAATGTCACTATTGTGTATTTCAGAAAATAATAAGTATTTGAATGAAGATATTGAACATTAGAGATCTTGTAAAGTCATAAAACTATTAGAGGTCATAAGCTTATTTATCACAAAAGGCTTGAGGATCAAAAACTAATTGAATACCTGAAAATTCAAGTCTCCTTAAGTTGTTCTTGTTGCAAGCATCATTGTCGCACCAAGACGCCATACCATCTTTTCTAGCTAAGGTAACTGGGTGGTGGGAGAAGAGTGTTTTTGACAAAAGCACAAGGAGTTAGTAGCCAATCTTGGTTTAGAAATATTGAGTCTTCAAGGATATGAACTTAAGGTATTTGGGTGGCTGATCCTGTGAAAATCAGTATTTAATTATTAAGACAATTAATGAATACTTGAGAAAAGTTCTCCCTAAGACTAAACATAGTTAGGTGAGGGTGAACTAATATAAATATTCTTGTGCTCTTGGTGAGAGCATTAAGAGTATAAGTGTGTCATCACATCTAGTGTTGAGAGCACACATGTTGATTTACCTAGTGACAACTATACATGGGTATAAATTAAGTTAAATCAAAAAAATCACCATATATTCTAGAAACTCTAATTCACCCCTTTGTGTTCAACCTAGTCCTATAGTTTCAATAGTGGTAGCAACCCATTAGATAGGAAATCGAGCCTCTCATTCCCTCTCCTATAAAGAGGGGTCACCTTTTGCTCATAGAAGACACCAAGAGGTACCAAGTGAGCCAAGTCCCCTATACTCCTCTCCCCCTCCCCCCTGTATTCTCAAATTGGAAGAGAAGTCTTGTTGCTCCAAGTTTCTCCTATTGTGCTTTCGCTTGCATTCCTCCAATGGTCGGGAAGATGGTCAGTTGCTAGGGCATGCTGTCCAATGACCAAGGCCACAAATGGGGATCCTCCGGCTAGGGAGAATCAAAGAACCCACTTCACGCATTGTCCTTGGTTTTCCACTAAATCCTTAGTGAGAACACATTGAATACACTAAAATCTAGGGTCACAAACCTACTCCATAGCTCAACTTGACTCAAGATTTTCAGATTTCCTTTAAGATTCTATGGTTCTAGGTGTCAAAATCGGAGAAGGTCCCCACTTCTCTCTTCTAGATTCCACGGCTCTAGCTCTAGGAGACTAACTAGAGAAGCATCCCACTTTTCTGTGCGTACATTTCAGGCTCTAAAGAAAGTTTATCTCCCACAATTCAATTTAAGTAAGAAGAAATTAGATTACACATTAGTTAATATTTCTTTTATGCTTGATCTCAATTTTTGTGGTGTGGAGAGTCAAATTATTTTTCTTCTTCACGTTTTTCTTCTCTTCTTCTTCTAGTTATTGTCGTTATTGAGAGGATCAGTAGCAGTAGTATGGATGATCTCTTTCTTCTTCTCATTCTCTTTCTCCTTTCTTTCCTTTTTTTTTTTTTCTCCTCTTATTCTCTCATCAATATCAAAGGCGAGCAGTCTGGATGCTCTCCTTTTTCTCCATCTTAGTCTTCTCTTCTCTTTGAGTTTTCTCTTCCCATGCAATCAAATCTCTTTCTCTTTTTCTCTTAGATGAGATGCAAATAACGTTTTTGTCTTCATCCTCCTTTTGTTGCTGACATAACTTAGAGAATTTTCTGATCATTGTTCTTCTCCTATTTCTGGCAAAAATCAATGGCTTTCTTTTCATTTAAATTTTGCATTTTTTAAGTGAAGAACAACAACCTTTTTGTTATGCGGGAAGAGATGAAAACTACTAGACTAACCACCCTAAACGAGCAATCTATAAGGACTCTCACATTGCATCTATGAGTCTAGGGAGTTTGGTTAAACACGTTCGTGTGATTATCCCGCAAGAATTAAAGCAGGCTACAATATGGTGGTTAAAGAACCGTTGGAGATTAGGGTTTTCCATTGACAATAAATTGGCTAGTTGAAACTCATGGGGTTCTCACTACACTCTTTAACAACTATGATAACAAGTGGACTTATCTACGGATCACTCATCGTTGATCAAATGGTTGACTATTCAGTTGTTGACCATTGATTGATTGACTGGGGACAGGCGATGATAGAATTAATTAGTAGTTCTGGCCTGACGATTTCCCAAAACGGCTCAAGTTTCGTGGAGTGGATTGAGAACGATTCAGATCTGCCAGGTCACTGGATCACAAATGAGTGGGAGCTAACTCCGAACCAAGGGGATGGCAAAATGTGTGGGATCGAGTAGAACTAGTGGAACAGGCGGAAGGGGTAGAGTGGGCAGTGACGGAATAGGTAGAAGAACGGAACAGTGGAGTGGAGGAACAAGTGCAAAGGTGGAGTGGTGGAATAGAGAAAGTGATTGAGCGGCGGAATGGCTGAACAGACGGCGGCAGACGGCGGATGGCGGCAGTAGGTAGATGGCAAATGATGACGGTAGATAACTAATGGACGGCTGATGATGGCGGATGATGACTGAACGATGGCAAACAATGGACAGCAGATGGAGGACGACGACGGTGGATGGTGGAAGATGGCTGTGGACGATAGATAGATAATGACCCTCATGGCCTCTCCTTCACATAAGTCATGATAGGTGACACTTACGGTCTCTCCCTCACAGAGCAATAATAGATGACCCTCACAGACTTTCTTTCCCTCACGGAGCGATGGTGGATAAACCATAAAATCAAATGATCGTTCTTTTCTCTCCTTCTAGAGTTATAAGAGGCTATTTATAACCTCCTTGATCTTTAAAATAAATAAATAAATAAATAAATAAAGATTTCATAATAAATCAAGTCAGTCCTTAATGGGCCTAGGTCGATGTATTGATGATGTAGATGGTAGCCTGAGTCTTTGGTTCTCATCATCTTGCTGTCAAAATCTCCCTTTTTTCTTTCTGGTGAAGAACCAGGTGTTTTTTGGGTGTCATTCTCCTTTGTTTTTGGTGATGAATAGCTTGATTTTAATTGTCGACCTCCTCGTTTTTCTTGGGCAGTAGATGAGTTTTCTTCCTCCAATTTTAATAGCTTGGGAGACAGAAGAGATTTCACCTGATTGGTTGTCGAAAATAAATATGCTTCTGGTGAAAATCGCATGTTCATTTTTCTACATTCGTTTCTCCTTTTTCCTAGCGATTTTTCTTCTGTTTATTCCTCATTTGTCCAGTAATTTCCATCGTGATTTCTCATTCGTTTTCGTCACAATCTTCCGTCTATTTTTCCTCGCTCATCCGTTGCTTTCCGCAGCTATCTCTTCGAATAGTTTCTCTTTTTTTTTTTATGTTTCCGTCGTTATTTTTCTTCTGATTATTCCCAGATTTTTCCAGTGTTTTCCATTGTGAAATTTCTTCCCTTTCTTCCTCGTTTTCCCTTTGATTCTTCGTCACGATCTTTCAATCGATTTTCCTCTTTCGTTTGTGATTCCTCGTCAAGATTTCCGTCCATTTTTCTCTTTGTTCATCCTTTACAGGAGAGAGAACGGAGGAGATAAGTTATCGTTGATCCGTAAACAAAATAAGAGAAAGTAAACGTAATATTAAAGAATAAAAAAAGAACGTATATTTAATAAGAGATAGGATCTAAGATTAAAAAATAAGAGAGAGAAAAGTTATCGTGAAAAAAAAATAATACATAATAATTCGGCGAAATAAATATGTAAATATTTCAGATCCTTATATCACCCCCTCTAATTGGACCCATTACGTCTTTTAAATCAGCCTCAATAAATAAGTCAATTAAATTTAGATTCATGCCCAATAATTAATTCAATTTAACCTTAGATTTAAGCCAAAAATGAAATAAAATTACCTTAAATTCTTGTCCAAAAATTAAATCAATTTAAACTTAAATACAAGCAAAATAACTAAAACAAATTCAACGTCTTTCAAACTGAAATAAATCAAGATGACATATATAAATATTGTAGACTTTATTTAATGGAAAATACTTAAATCTAGATGCCCAAATAATTAGAAAACCTTAAAATTAGTTACAATCTTGAAATCAATACTTGAGCCAATATGATGTGGCTATCATCAAAATACCTATGGCATCTAATTCATCATCGAGTTTTCCATGACCAAGGTCTATCAAGCTGTAGACTTCTTATGATCCTTACTAGTATTGCAGCTTGACATGTCTAGTTGTGATTTTGAAATGCCCATCAGCTCGTCTCTTGCTACCCCGCCCGGGAGGTGGCCTGGCTTAATCTCGTCTAAACTTCGCAATAAGCTTCTCGAACGCCTCGTAGGTGCTGCCGCCGGGGGCGATCCCAGTACTGGCCCCCTTCTGCACCTTCACTGCCGCGGCTGCGACGGCGGTGCTTCCCATAAAGTCCATAATCTGACGAACAATCTCATCCCCTTTCACCACTGACCCGTCCACAGAGCAGCTCCAATGCCTGGGCCACAACCCCAACCCGCTCCTCTCCACAGCCCTGTGATGGAGGAGACATCGCAGGGCGGTTGGGTCAAGGGCAGCCGTGACGGAGTCGGGGTTGCAGGTGGTGTCTCCCCTCGTCGGAGTTGCCTCCTATTTGAGGTTTGGAGGAGACTAGGTATCACCGTTGGATGCACCTGCCGGGTTGGGGACGATCTGTACGTAGACCTCCACACTCTTCCCATCTCGTGCAGAATGGACAGTAAAATTTGACGGTTAATAAAACCATAATTACTGGTAACCCACCCTCGCACTGAAAATTCGAAAGGTAGGTCAACCTTGACTATCTGCGTCTGAAAATGGGCCATCCCAAGCCTAGGCTGTTGGAAAATGGGCTGGAAATTTAATAGTACTGCTGTACCCTGACACAATTATTATTCAACACTAGCTCACATACTCCAAAGCGAATATAAATAACCTGACATTTCTAAAGAATAAGCCTCATACCTTGTATTTACCATAGTTTAAAGGGTAACATAAGTCAGATATTCGAGCCTGCTCACCACGTCTGAAATTTAACACGAGAGATGCCAAGGTCGAGCTAGTAATTGACAATGTCTACTCAAGAGCGATTGACCTGTGTGGCAGAGAGACGGTAGCATCAATGAAGTAATAACATCCATGGGCTTTCTGACGACATGATTGGCATTCATCCATTGAACATTAATATCAGCGCCACTTTGGAAATAGTTCTTGTTATAATCCCTTTGGAAATAAAATATTTATCGAGTCTTTATTAAATATTAATAGACGAGAATGGGCAGCCCATAGCTGACTCGCCTGATTATTTTATATATATATATCATTTAAACCAATAAAAACTTGGGAATCTTGGCGATGCCCAACACATTCGGTTCTGTGTATGGACGAAATTACATCTTCAATAGATGAAGACGGCTTAATAAGATTTTAGGGTACAGATATGGGCCCTCTTGGTAGTAGTATCAGAGATTAACCTAATCCCATCATTATAAGGATGCATATCAATAACATGCACATCAGTCATGGCACACTTGAGTAGACGAGCATCATAAGCCTGAAAGTTTAATGGCATCTATCGGAAAATGTTGAAGTCGTGGTCTTCTATGAAGCATGGTTGACATTTATTGTCCTTGTTGACCACTTCATGCTGACTCATAATATGGGTATATATGCAAAAGAGCATAGATGTGGATACCCCAAGACACGAGCACATCCGATCCCAAGAAAGAAAGTTCACACTAAAGTAAGAACAGATGCGTAAAAACCATGAATCTCTGCAGGGAACGTGAAAGGTGAGGAAGGAATCCTGCAAACACCAACGAAGAAGGCACGAAAACACAAAAGTCAACGAGTTGCTTGAGCAAGATCCATGTTCTTGACAACCCGCCAGTCAGCTGGGATTTCCAGTGTCTTAGCGGGAACCCAAGAAAAGTCAAACCCATTTTGGGAAACCCATTTGGTCAAAGAACGTTTGGGGAGCTGGAGTCAACTCTTGTCGGGGTAGTAGAAGAACGAACGATTAAATAAATAGGCCATACACAAGTCTATTTATTTATTCTTTCCATCCAGCTGCTGAAGGTGGCTTTAGACAGGTTCGCTCTCTGGATGGGGGAAAGGGGGGGGCATATACAGATAGTGCGAATGAACAGCGAAACCCTGATAAGCCCTAGTTATGTATTGACTCACAGGTTAGAACCCACCAAAAATAAAAAGAAAGAATATATGAATATCGAGCTCTTGGTCCCGGGCCTGGAACAGGAACCCATATTCCTACTAGAAGGAAGGAAACCCTACTTTTCAGAAGAGTGTCGAGGCTGCGTGAACCCTCTGATATTAAATCGGCTCTTAAAATGGTAATTAGTTGGGCAGCGAGCTACTTTGAACCAGAGTATTGATTGACCGCCTCATAATCTGCAAAGCATTTCAAACGGTTAAGGATCTAAGCAATATTCTCATATAATACACTGAATGAAATATAGGTTATAGACACTACGGATAACCCATAAAATTATTTTGGGATAGTGTAAGGTGAGCTGAAAAACTGGGGTAGTGGGTAAACTTTCCCTAATATAATATTATGCGCCTGTGTAAACACGCATCATATAGGATTTGATCGCGTGTGGGTGACTGATAATGGCATATAATCTAATACTATTTTTAGTGATAACTCTTACATGGGTGGCATATCCATGGTGTTATGCAGCTGTTCAGCTCAACTGAAGGGGTGCGTGGCAATATTTTGGTCAAATTAATAATAATAATAATGGCTAAGAAAAAATATATATATGAAAAGAAGAGCATGCATATTATTTCTTTAATGTTTGCCAAGCTTCGGCCCTCGATGATGGAGAAACGAGCGAAAAATGATTGCAAGTTGGGCTTCACAGTTTATAACCATGAAAAAACGATCTATATGCATGTGTACGTATGTGCGTGAAGGATTTGGACCAAAGTAGTCAGCTTACACGTTTCACGTGATGATGACAAAAGACTGATAGATATATATATATATATATATATAAATGTATACGTGTGTGTGCATTTGTGTGTTGTCTATCTGCGAATTCAGAGAAAAGGAATTAATGGACGGATGGCTAACCTGTAAGTGGCAGATACTGAAAACATCAACAGCTGGTTGCAGCAATTTCCCATCAGAGCAGGGCAAAATGTGTCAACCAAAGCCAAAACCTTCACTAGATTCATGGATGGCCAGAAGAAGACGTTCTTGAAGCTGTTCCTTGGAGGAATATTCGGGCAAATCCAGTTGATTGAAACTGCCAAATATATTGCACCAAGATTTTTTTAAGTTAATGCATAAATATACTTCCTAAAGCAGATTATCCCACCCAGCCAAACAAAGCGAGTGAAGAAGCATCGGCAAGCTATGAGAACTAACTAACCAAGTATGTGCGGATGGTAGCCTTTCAGGAGCACCATATGCCTTGTGAATCTGAAATCTTTGAGGGCCGGAGATTCCCTGCAGCGCTTTGAAACCTTCAAGAGGAATCTGAAACACATAAAACGTTTTCCACTCAGATGTATGATAAGAAAAAGGACAGAAATATTTGGCAACATAGGCAAGAATTGTAAGGACTTGTATTGAAGAGCCCATACACCTACCAAACCCACCATACCCAACCCAGGGTGAACATTTCTAGAAGCAAAATTTGAAAAGTTTCTAGTTTGTAATCAAACTGGCTACAAATCCATGACAGTACCCTCACCAAAAGCAATGACATTTCAAACCCATAGTTGAAATTTTTCACTGGGAATACAATTATTTTAGCAAAATATATTTATTTCTTGCTCGACATATGTATTGTTTCAAACATGATGTTGTACCTACAAACTGGAGGAGAAGCCAGAATAACTGATAATCCTCGCAAGACCTCACTTTATACTTTAGGGTTAGCTAAATCTCGCTATAAAATAAATACCTTTGATGTTCCAGTTACAAATTGTAAAAGCCTTGCCATGTCCTCCTTGTTGAATGATTTAACAACCTCCCAGAACCATTGAACAACACTGGAAGCAGCAGAGTACCCAGTATACTCTGTATTGGCTTGCAGATCATCCACTGCAAATGGCGAGAGTAAGAAAAAGGCATGATCGTACGTACAAGCAAGCGGATTATGTAAACTTACCATCAATTTCTGGAAGACCACTAATCAGAAGCTCAAGCTCTTTATCATTAAATATTGAGATGAGCTGTCGAGGAATCAGTTCGTGGAAACCCTCTAAGAAGGAATTGATTTGAGGACGGATAGCTGTTGACAATATATGGTCAGCCACAAGATCCACATACTCGTGCTTTGTTTCTTCTGTAACCCTGATATTTCTTCCATCAGGTTTGAGCTCATGGTCGGTAACCTTGAAATTGTTGAAGTTCATTGCAAGAATGGTATGAATCAAGTTATAAGGATCAGTTCAAAAGTATAGATTCATAAATTCAGATATTCTAAGAAGGTATCGAAAGCTTCATATTAGCTTGTACCTCAGTCTTTTCACATAGGATGTGCTTCTCCTCATCAGCATCCATACTGAATGTCAAGTCAGGAATTTCGGTGACATCGTTCTGGTTTATAAATGAACAAATAGTCAACGGCAAGTATTACATCGTCCAAACCTTTGTCCCAACCTTAGAAACAATAAATCACTGACCTCGAGCATCCATTTTAGGTTCTTGTAGTAATCAGGATCAATAGCTTCAATGTCATGGTAAGTCACCTTAACCCCAAGAATGTGCTTATAAAATGAACGTGTGAAGTAAACATCCAATAATTGACCATCAAAAAGTGCCTTGGCAACCTGTAAATATTTAATGCAATGAAAAATCAGGATGAAAAAATACACCAAAACCTGAATTTGCACAATGGTCAAGAAAATATTACCACACGACCAATAAATTTGAAGTATGAAAGATGTTCTGTTTGATAAACTGAATTGGGGTTGGGTTGGAATGTCGCACTGTTTCCAACAGTTGTGAAAAGCAAAGCTCCTTTATCAAATATCACTCTTGAAAGGAGTTGATACCACTCCCGTGTTAAACCACCTGCATCAATACCCTCCTCACCTTGAAAATGGAGGGTTAACCGACCCTTCAACTCCTGGCTGGAGCGCATCCGCAACTGGTTATACGAGTCGTCCAGGACATATCCCCTGCGGACACTAACACGAAGAGGAGCAGATGGATGCTGATCATGCTGCTGTCGGATCCTTGAACGGAAATATGCCCTCTTATTGTCAAAATCGATTAATCTCGGCACCTTTAGCATCATAGAAAGAGACTTTTCTAATAGACCAGGATTTTGTCTGATAAAAGCATTTAGCAGGCGTCTATGCTTTTCAGCAACTCTTGCAAACGTTACAGTTCCACTGCCACATCTCAGAGGTGATGAGGATGAGTTCCCAGAAATTTCTTTTATCTCTCTAGCAGTCACATTGGTATCCATCTGTGTGATGGAGTTGTTAGACTGTAACTTCTCACAAAGGACGAAGAATGCCTCTATGAATGGCAATAATCTCTGAGTCCCAGGAGGAAGAGGTGGAGAGAGAGAGGAGAGACCTCCAGGTTCTCTGCTGTTTGGTCTTTGCAGAGAAGAAAAGGAGGAACTATGCCCCAGTTTTGTCTCAATCGTACTTATGCAATCACTTAATTCCTGCCATAACGGATCGAGTGATACATTGAGCTTCCACACAGTGGACTGTTCTCCCTGTTCACATTCATACTCTTGGTTCTTATTCCCATCATCAGATGAAGTGAGTGAACTGAGCGTTTGTAGTACTCGTAGGAATCCAGCCCCAGCCATGGAACCAGCAGATAATCCAAGCATCCCTGTTCTCTTAAGAGTTGTGAGCTCATTGACAGCAGAACCACTTAAACCATGAGCTAAACTTGCCAACTCAGCCATGAAGAATTTCAAATAGGGATCAGCAACAAAAGCTAATTTCTTCACAACTTCAGAGGAAAGAGAGTACACTTTGTCTGAGAGCCTGTGCATCAACATAACACATTAGTTACCCCCTGAAAGCTGAAAATATGCTGTTTTAAAAATAAATGCAATTGGATTTTTTGAGCATCCCAATGTAAAGGAAGCTTCCACCATAGTCCATATTAGAGAGTTTTTTGCATAATATATCAACCAGAATATTTTTCGTGTGCAATGGAAGACGGCCCAGATATGTTGTGGTATTATTGTATTGTGTTTTATCCCCACAATCATGGCTTGCCCATTAGGAAGATGGTAACTGGGGACGAAATCTCTAAGTGTCTTTTGGCTAGATGCAGTTTTTAAAGTCCGGCAACCACCCCACAGGTATTAACCCTGCAATCCTGGCTAAGGCAGATGATTGCCATAGGAAGATCTTCCCTTCAAGATTGTCATAAACATAGAAATAGCCAGTTACCAGGCACAACAGAATACTACACCATCTGAAGATGCAAAAACGTATGTGAAAATCAAAAAAATAGTGCTAATAAAAACCTATAGGCAGCTTAGAGTCATCATTGAAGCATTTTAACGGTTTTCCCAAAGAATGCGTCTTTTGTAATCCACCCAACTTGCAACAGAATTACATTAACCAAAAATGACGAAACATAGTCATTGAAACAGGCATTCAAACTGAAAAGGGAAAAACGTCAGAAAGGTTACTATATGTACGGAGTACAGCAAAGACAAAGCAACAAGAAATAGCAATACAAAAAGAATCGCAACAAAAATGGTATTCAGCATTGGTAAACAATAACATCTAATTTAGAAATGCTTAAGAAAACACACCCTTCATGAGAGAGGAGACTACAAAGATTCCTCAAATCAGATTTAGGGAGCTGCAAAAGAATCTCATATGGTTCACTAGTTCTCTTTCCCAGAGAACAGGGCGCTTCGGACTTGGTGGGGTTAGCGTTATCATCAGACGTAGAAGAGCCTTTCTGAGTGTTATCTGAAGATCCATTGCTTGCTTGGGCCTCATAGTTAGCTGCCTCTCTAGAACGAGGCTGACATTCAATCCTTGACACAGCATTGTTGACTACTACCTGAATCAAACTCATGACCTGCAAAAATAAGTAGAAGTCAGATAATCATACATATTGCGAAGGAAATATTCAAATATATGGCTTATAAATACCTGCTCCAGATGGGCATTACTTCGAAGAAATAAGGGCCTGTTAAGGAGTTTCAGGAATAAAACTAAAGGTATATACGCTTTCTGGGATGTTTCGAGTATATTAAGCACATCGAAATTTTCAGGTGTTTTCCTTTCATAATGCTCCTTGCTCTCAAACTGAGTACTTTGAGATTCAAGGTCCGATGAAGGATCAAAGAAGAAAAGAATGTTTGCAACAGACAAATGATTTGTTGCCAGATACGTCAAAATTTCCAGAACACGACGTGAGACAAGAGGTGGGAGACCTACAGAACAACAAAAGAGATCACTTATGTAAAATGTCATTATAACTGGATTAAATGTAGTATGTATGATTAAAATAGCACCTTCAGTTGTCTGTGATCGACCATAAACTATGTTCCACTGGCATCCATACAGCCTATGTGAATCAGGTGTGGCTGACTTATTAACTAGAGCTTCACCATCTGGTTCGATTATATCAAGCAAAAGGCGAATTAAATTAGCACGTGTTGTGCTATGTGCACATAGGTTCAGCATAAGTCTTTGAAGAAGACCTTTCCCAAGGGGCTGCCAACAAAAATAAATAAATAATAATTAATCATGAATGATATACCACATTTCACATAACCAGATGCACCGAATTGAAAAGAATTGGCATATACAACATAAGGGACATCAGCAAGGGCTACGCTAGATTGGAGTTTTTGCGTTTGCCAAGGTAGCCAACGCTGCCCACAACCTGGCCAGTAAATATTTCACATGCACCATGATTGCATGTGACCTAAGGCTGCTGCTCATAGATGACTGTAACCATTCATTTTTCCAGGATGATAGAGTAGGGTTTAAAACAGGAACCGTTAAAAGCGTGTCTTTACAATCTACATTAAATTTATCTTCTAGATACCAAAGATAAGTAATTTGTACACACTACTCACTGATCTGCGTGTTTGAGGCAAGATTTAAACATATATGAGCAATGGTTCTAAAGAGAGTCACCTGAAATTGACTTCATTAGGCAACCTTACAGATGCTTGGCATTAATTAAAACTCAAAACAGTTTCCAGAGAAACATGCCATTATAGCTTCTCCCTTCTCTAGAATTCATGTTCGCATAAGCTACACATTTCTGAGTTTTCACAGATCTAAACTCAAGCTATATGATATAAGCACACTGCACGTATAACACCTAGCACCAAATGACACAGGACTTGACTGAAAAAGAGCAATTTTGATAGCAATGGCTCAAAGGCATCCTGTTCCATTTATTTTCGGGTGAATTTGCCAGCAAATGTGATCATTGCATACAATAATCATACTAATTGCCAACCAAATTAGATTCACCAATCCAGATAAGCATTGAATTAAGACTTTACCTGAGCTAATCTTAATAGACGAATTAAGGCTTTTAAAGCATCCATATTGAAAAGAGGCTCTCCTTCAAGCTCTTTGATATTTAAGTTGTTCGCAACCAGAGGCACAGTTCTTCGACCAATCGTAACACCGACACCTCGATCCATCACTGCCTGACGGACAATTGCCAATCTCCTATTATCAAGCCTATGGTTCCCACTGAAGAGGCTACCGCGTGCATGATAGTGACTAGCTGCTCGATCCCTAAGCATTTGTGCCTCAGCCAGAAAATTTGATGGCAATGATGATAAAACTGCTTCTGAAGAGGTCAAAAGTACCTAGAAGTGCAGGCATAGTACAATGAGAAGAAACTCTGTTACATAAATAAATTATAGAAATACAAGTCAAATATCTACCTCTTGACGAAGATCAGGAGGAAAAGTAGCGATGATTGAGGCATTATCCATGTCAACAGGTTGTCCTTCAGCCTGTTGAGAATGTACAAGCCTCTGTGCTTGCTGCTGAGCCAAAACTTCTGCTTGAATGTCAGGTGGCAGGGCAGCTAAAAACTCAGGATCAATTTCCTCAGCAAGTGGTGGCGTAAATCTCGCAGGTTGCACGGGTTGAGCCTGCTGTGAAGCTAGAACCTCTGCGCGCAAATCATCAGGCAATGCCTCCAAGAAAGTTGGATCAATGGCATTTGTACTGGTAACTTCATTAGTCATATTAACCGCAGCAACCTGATTAGATTCTAAAGGGACTTCTACACCTTGCCGGGCAGACAAATCTTCTCTATTAAATGAAGTAGGATCGTTACTCTCAGCCTCATTCCCAATGGCATCTGTGCCATTCATGTCTACATCAATGCTTGTGTGAATAGAGCCCATGTGACCATCACTTGTATCTGGAATTGTGGATCCCGAATCAATTATGGCATGGCTGCTGGAGTGGCTTTCAGTTCTAGATGTCCCATCAGCACCACGACTGGGAAATCCTGAACGTTCATTATCAAGATGAAGTTCAGGACAATCTTGCATCTGAAGATCATTCTGCAAATAAATGGGTGCCACGCCACTCTCAGGAATTGTTTCCAACAGTCCACTGCCAGAGCTAACTCCCTGAAAGATATGCATGCTTTCGTTTCCATTACCTGTGCCATTGTACACACTGAGTAAACCCGACATCGATTCTCCAGTGACCTGACTCCCCTCTGCATTGCCAACTGTCGACTCTCCATCACCTGTTCCACAATGAACATCATGAAGTACTGAAACTTCTCCAGTCGCTACGTTTCCTTCTTGCTGTGAAGTCGAAATTACATACTCTTGATTTTGTACTTCAATTGGTTGAACAGAAGCATCATCTGCTGCCACTTGTAATTCACTGTTGGTAGCCAATGACGCATTTTGGTGATGTTGCTCCTGGTTAGATTCCCCAGACTGTCTCTGAACCGAAGAATTATTTACAGAAACCAGACTACCAGCCAGCTGAGAAACAAACTGCTCCTCCACAGCCTGTGCAATGATAGCAGCCTGACTACCAGCTTGTGGTTGTCCATCATCAGTCCATCGGCCATCACTCAACCCCCTTCTACCACCAACATGAAAAGGATCCATTCCTAGCGTGAAATCAATTAATTGTGGTGGCGCAGAACCAACTAAACGGTCACCAAAAAGAGTAGTCGCTGTATTTTCAGATGGGAAACCAGAATCAAACATGTACAAATGAGTGACATCAAAGCTTCCAACTGAAAAAGCTTCTAAGTCTCTAGACGAGTTTGCAGCAGAAGGCCACAGTGAACCATTAGAATCCACTGCTGGTGATGGTCTAGTGAGCAATGGATGTTGTAAAGCATTGCCATCTAAGCTTGGACGTTCAAGGAAACCTCTGCCACTTTGTCGTCGGCGTTCAATGCCCAATGGGCGACGAAAATGGAAAGTATCATCAGCATTTATCCCTTGAAAAGGCTCTGTGGCAACATCGATAAAACCACCAACATCACCAGATCCCCTTAAAATTCGCAGGCGATCCAAACCATCTAAGCCTTCCCTCCACCTTACTTCTATGACACGGTCTTGACTGAATTCATCATCCTCATCAATATCATCATTATATTCATCTACTAAACCACTTTCATTATGATCCTCCACGTCTGTGTCAGCTAGAGACATAAGAGCAGCTCCCTCTTCTGCTATATCTTCATCTTCCTCATCATCATCATCATCCACATCATCACCATCATCCCCCATGTCTTCATCATCTTCATCAGCCATATCATCATCTGTCCTGTGCTCAACCTGGAAAGATATCCCAACCCCATCTGCTCCTTGCAAGACACTCCCTCCATTCATCTCTTCACGCATAAAGTCCTCTCCATGCTCCAGAGATGGATCAGTGACAGCATTTTCTTCACTTTGTGCTCTCAGATCTTGTTCCATGGCCTCATCAGGATGCTCATTATGGTCAGTTCCATTATGAGATTCCTGAATCTGTGATTCCTCAGGCTGATTGGCATCAGTTTCTGGTTGAGAGCCAACAATGTAGCTCTGATTTAGGGCATCATCACGTGGAGATGCATCATTACTGTCTTCAATTCTGTCATTTGTTTTTTTCTTGTTGAGTCCATCTGCCTTGAATAGCTGATCACTAGCATTCGCAGCCCGTGTTAAGTTCTCCAAAGCCTTAAGCATTAGATTGACAACTTTTGGAGCATTGGGGTGGTCAAGGTCAATCACTTGTAGAACACCAGTTAATGATTGCACCATTCCTCCATCTATCATAGTCTTGGCAATGTCCGGCGAACACCCAGGAGCATGTCCAGGAAAGCTACTGGAAGAAATACTTTTAGACAAAATAGCATTTATTAAGTCCGAAAAAGTCAGAACCTTTTTATTTGGCAACAGCTTCCCATTAGAAGCATTGTTCACAAAGCTTGAGAAAGAGGAAAGGGCTTTCACTAGTTCATTAATAACTCGTCTACGCCCCTCACTAGAACGACCAGACAGCATTACCAAAAACGAAGATGCTTTGTCAGACAACTTGTCCTTCCACTCGTCTGAACCTCCAGCTGGTAGATCAGAAGATAATGGAAGCAGTTCGTGAATAATATGATGCAATATCCCACCATGTGTAGAGCTATCTGGATGACCAGATCCTCGTAGCTGACTAGTTTCAGAATCACGTTTCAGCACAACCCCTACAGCATGCATATACATGAGAAGAATATGACTCATCAATTTCAGGGCAAATGTCACCTTTGCAAATGCAGATCCTTCAGAGAGGTTGTCACTGTCCAAACTCATTTCGTCAACTTTCGATTTGCCTTTGTTCCTCAATGTAGATTCATTAATGTCCATCAGTGAAAAAGAACCCACATCATCCTCATTTTTTGAGGATTGTGGATAGCTCATAATTATTTCCAAAAGCTGATCAATGACTACAGACAGAACTGCAGGAACTTTCTTTTGACTCCGGGAATACTTAGTTGGTGGATCATTTAGTCTGCCGTCAGACATCTTAATACATTCATTTGAAATTACCACTCCCTCAGCACCAGAGGACTTTGTCTTTTCCCTCTCTTTTTCCTTACATATGACTACACTAATTCTCCCTCCTGAAGACTCCAACTGGCAAACTGCAGCAGCCGCCCTCATGAAAATTGTGGGATCTCTAGATATCACAGGTGCCATCGAAGTCAAAAATAGTCGTGGGGAAAGCCGACCAGCATGCCGGCTAAGGGAGCCCATTAAAGTCTGTTTTATCTCCAACTCCATGGCAGTCTGAAGAGTGTGTGGATCTTCAAGCAGATGACGAACGATAGCTGATGCAAGGCTTTCAAAACCAGGGAAAACACAACTTTTTGGAAGGCTAAAAAGAGCAACCAAACCACCACTGTCAAGAAATTGCAGGGCGAGGGCGTGTGTTTTTGTAATGCGAGCACATAATTGCAGAACAGCATGCATCACAGGAGCTGGAACATGCTGTTTCATGAGATCACAAGCAATTGCCAGTGTCCGCTGACTCTCCTCAAGAGTCAGATGACCAGTGGATAGCCCCAAGATTCTCTCAAACACATTGCTGGATTCCTTCTCACAGCCATCAGCTGCAGGTTTATTCTCACTAATTGGTTCTGTGGCAGGTAGCAACGTTTCCTTTCCAAGTAAGTTGTTCACGGATGCAGTTCCTTCGGCATTTTCTGTGGGAACCTTGGGTTTACACTGCAACATGTTATCCAAGACAAGCAACAGTGCACTAATGCATTTTGACACTGAAATATCATCTCTGGATTCATTCTTCATACTGAAGTTTGTAAGGATATCTAGTGCAGCCGAGACAACACCATTCTCTGCAGCAATTTCTCGAGTGGCAGCATCTTCAGTTAGTAACAGCACCAATATATGACATAAGCCAACAATTTCTTTAGAGAAATCTGTCAAACAAAGTTTTAATTGCTGGATGAGATAAGAAACTACCCTTCGTCGATTTTCTCCCTTATCACAGTTGCAGAGAGTTACCAGTAAGTCTGTTAATTGGAAGACGACTGAGTCACTAGATTGAAATAGTTTCATAGATGCAGAAAGTATATCATCAACTGGGGGTACATTCACCGCTCTTTCTTCAGTAAATATATCTCTTGGCTTATCAGTATTATCCTCCTTTGATGTTTCGGATGAATTTCCAAGTGATAACGCAAGGGCTTGGGCAAGCTGAACATCCTCCTGCACAAGTTCCTCAGGATGACTAAATAACCAATCCATGGCCATTTCAACACTATTTGTACCAATGCTTCTCAGAGCCTCCTCAGCTCTGACCCTACTAAAGCCCATCTCAACAATGGAAGCAATTGAAGATTCATCTAAAGGAGGGAACAAAAGCCTCTGGCTAGTGCTTCCAGTAACATTATTACGACCACGCTTTGCATCTCCAACACCAGAGTATACAAGAGTGACAATAGAGATGAGAGAAGTAATAAAGGATGGGTTGCAGCAAGGAAATAGTGGATGATTCCAGATAGGAAATATCACATCCAAAACTTGAGATTGCAATATTCGAACAAACGCCTCAGGATCCCTTGGAACAGAAAATAATCCAATAGACAGCCCATCTGCAACTGGCTGAACAAGAAGTTGAGCTTGGGATGGCGAAGGAGATAGGAGAAGAGAAGAGTTAGCAAAGTATCCCAACAAATGGCAATAGCTTTTCAACGTATCAAGCAACCAAGAGCTATGAGATAACTTATTTCTGTCAGTAGCTTTGCCTTGATCAGGACCTGACATGGGGATAGAATAAGGTAGCGTCCAAAGTAATTGGCTTGTGGCCTCAAATGTAGTCAGAAGCTCTTTAAATGTTCCATTTACATAGAAACTGTTCACAATTGCTGTATTACATGAGCGCCGTCTGCTATCAAAGGTAAGTGCAATCATGTCATCCACAACCTTTCCAAGATACCTGCACTTCACAGAGAGAGAGATTTCAAGGCCAGTAGTTGAATGCCCTGAGTAACTAAGAGCTTCGTGAAAAAGCTTTGCAAGAGCTGTAGTAAGATTCTTGGAAGCAGGACTCAGAGAACCATGATCAGCTCTGCGACGGGCTGTCAGTCCTTTCACAAGAGAAGCATGGAAAGAACGAATAGATGAAACAAGTCTGGGCAAAATTTCTGATATCAGGACAGCTGGGCTTTTCTTTTTAACATCTTGGACCGAGGAAGCCTCAGAAGAGTTCATAGAACCTTCTGCATCAGTGAAAGAAGCATCAAGCTGTCGGCTTGTCCTTCCACCACGAGTCCGTGAGGGTACTTGCCGGCCATGCCGGTGAAGATTTTCAGCTGAACGAACTGCTGAGAAAATCTCTTGTGCAAAATTCCATTCTGACGCAGGACCATTTCTTACTGAGACTGGATTCATATATCTGACAAGTGGAGCAATATTTGTGTCATCATCACTTTCTCTACCAGCAGTAGTTGGTAAGGATGCATCAGCTGCACCAGGTTCTTGACTAATATCCTGCTTCTCATCTGCCTTGTAGTCACAACATAAGGAAATCTGCCAAAGCATTTCCTTATAAACCTTTCCCAAGTCTTTCAAGATGTCAGCATCTGCAGAGCTCAATTCAGATGTCATTGTAGTCGTCCCTTTCAACAAAAAATTTGAAAGGGATAGTAAACCATCCAGATTGAAAAGGTGTCTGAAAAATCTTATCTGCTTTGCAGTTTCAAGCTCAACAATTTTTGAACCACGGACAGAAATCATCAATTCATTGGTTAACTTAAGATGTTCCCTTAAAAAAGAGCAAACTGCCCGAGAAAGAGAGGCAGAATGTTGAGGCGAAAAATTTTTGAACGCAACAGCTATATTCTGACCAATGGACACAGAAAAAGGCATCAGTTGCAGCGTAAATAATTGGAGAACGGCTTCAATACCCTTCCTCTCAATGAATTGACGGCAGGTGTCAGCATTTTGGAGGATAGTTTCAAGCAGTCGAGCAACATTGCTCACACATTCTGGAAGAAATAGCTCAACGTTCATGGATAATCCGTCTGAAGATGCCTCAACCATCAGTCCAGATGTCTTGGAGGATTCTCCTTCAACGAGAAAAACTGAACCTTTTTCATTGAGGTCGGCATCCATGATAAAGGGAGTTGAAGAGCATGAAGAGTCCAGGGAAGGAGAAGCATCAACCCCAGATCCCATTTTTAACACTGTATTCAAAATCTCAATCAGCATATCCACACCAGAACTGCGAAGAGAGGAAGCATGCCTTAGAAGTTCATCCAAACCACTGGACAGAGATCCTGGAGTATCACCAGAAAGGGCACGTAAATATGTCCTGCAAGTAAATATTTTGACAAAACACATTAGAGCATTACGATCTTTGACTTCTTGGAGACCAGTATTATTCAGGCATAGAGCATCCAGGCACTGTGGTATGCAACCAATTGCTTCAGAAGAGCAGATGACACCCCCAGTAATAGCATCAAGAAACGCCTGAGGCACGCCAGCAGCATCTAGGACAGGGAAACAGGTAGGATCTTTGTGAATAAGATCACTCATCACTGTCGCCGCTAGAGAAAACACTCCACCACCAAAGTCCTTGGCTTTTCTGAAAATAAGGCTTAAGCAATGAGGCAACAAACTCTCTTCTGAGCCATATATGCGAGATGTAGTTCCAGGGGCATATGTCCCAAGTGATATTGCACGAAGTAAGGCTTTGATAAGTAACCTTCGATGATAGCTGACCAAGGATTCAGAATACAGAGGTTGTGAATCAAGGTCAAATGAAGCACTAACAATTTGTTTACCCTTCTGATGAGAGAGAGATTCTTCTCCAAGTTTCTTTGGACTCTTCTCAACAGAAGACACTTCAACTTTTAAGCGTGTAATAGTATCATCTAAGCCCCCTAAATCTCTAAACAAACTGACTGCTGGGTTGCTGTAGTCCATGAAATGCTCCAGGACATTGACTGCCGTACTAACCAAGTGTAAATGTTGAGGGTTTGTATCTTTCAAGAGAGGTAGAAGTGTGGGTATAAATCCCGCTTCCCTCAGAGCTGAAGAACCAGGTGATGAAGAAACCAAAACTGTGACAAGAGATAAAAGTGCCTCACCAAAAACCACAGACCATTTTGTAGTTTCACTTGTAATAGTGTTGATGGTTTTCTGCATAAGACTCGCAAGAATTCCTCTATGGCCACCAGATGTTACAGATGTTACCACAGTTGGTTGGTGTGATCGTTCCTGACAAAGAGCAACAAGTGAAAGAACGCCCAATATCCGAATTTTCTCCGGAATTAATTCTTCATAGCTCATTAATGACACTAACTCATTGACAAACTCTGGTTCATTGTTAAAGAAATTAGTCAAGTTGTCAGTATCACTACTTGCATGAACAAGAACAATAAATGCATATAAACGGATGCAAATGTACTGCTGTCGAGAATGTAGAGAACCAAAAGCCCTTGCAAATCTCAATCTCGTCAAAAGTGAAAACCTCAGGCTAGGAGAAACTTTGTACTCATCCACTAAGTTCTTCAAGAGTTGAAGATCACTCTCCTCATGTGAACTGATATTTTTCACATGAATGATTTGCAAACCTTGTGCAGAATGGTCTGCATTATTGCATTCATTTAGAGTATCAGCAGCTGCATAGAATTCAAAGTGAAGTGTAGAGCCAATATCATAGGCAACTGAATCACAACCGTCTTGCAAAGAGCAAGCAATTAACCCTAGTCCCTCTTCTTTGCTTCCCCAACCTTGTGAAATAGCAAGTAACTTTGAAGTCAAACTGGCATCTCTTATACAACATTTCCCAATTGTTTTCTTCAAAAAGGCTGCCAATGTCTGCAAACTAGACTCAACTACATCTCCATCAGCAGAAGCAAGCAAAGCAGAAAGATGCTGCTGCATTCGTTTACAATAAAAAAATCGTCAATAAGCTACAAGAAACTAACACAAGACTTTTCATTTACCAGAACAAAAACGTGTGCAGCTTAAACAAATGAGAAAGCGGGAATGAAAACAGATATATTTAGCATATTGGCCATCAAATTATGAGACACAAATTTAGCAGATTCAAGATTTAGAGAAAAAAGTAACTCCAAGTTAAGAAACGTACTTCATAAGAGCTATAAAAGTGCTTGTTTGCGCAATTTTCCAAGATAATCCTTACAACCCGAAGAATTTGAAGAACTGCTTCTTTAGGGAAAGTAGGATCAGCTTCCAGGAAATCATCCTCAAGCCGCAAATCCTTCCTTGGTTTAACACATTTCTCAAAAAACGAATCAAAATGATTAAAAAGTTCGACCCAGTGATGAAAATCCCCCTGTTCACGGTTCAGATGAAATTGGTCAGATATTTGTACATAGCTTGAGTAAAATAATCATAATATAATTTTACTTATCATAAATGTGACCATAATAAGAGGCGCCGATATACCTTGTCAAACTCCCACACAAAGCCCTTCAAGGGAGTTTCAATATCCTCAAATGGAACATAGGTGACACTATTGATAAAGGATCGTATCTTGGAAGGCTGCAATAAAAGTAAAACCAGACCAATCTTATCGTTTCTCCCATAATAAAAGTGTAAATTGCCTTATTTTCTCAAGAGTGAGGAATTTCATCAAGGACAAACATTAAAATGAAAGCGCATTCTTGACAAACCACAAGAAATAATCATAGTCTTAAGATGCAATGCTGCAGATCACTTTGTGGAAAATAACAAGGATCACATACAAAAGACAGTAAATATAAATATTTCGCTTTTCCAACTTCTGAATTTAGAAAAGTATTCACCTTGTTTTTGTATGGAAGAAGTTTTATGTATTAGGAAAAATTAAAAGCATACCTCTTTCAGATCACTGTATTGACAAGAGACAAGTCACAGCAAGAATTAACTTGCGGGAGACAAAAATGATCACTTGAAAATGGCTCAATTTCAGAAAGATAATAAATCAGCCAACTTGATAGCATAAGTGATAACCTACATAGCCGTGATTAAGTGCAGTCCTCACTCGTTACTATAACTACGCAGGTGTCCACTTTCAGATCATTGATTAAGTAAGTACCCATGATATAGTCAAGTAGATTCTCTGCACCAGCAGTACAAGTATAGTTGAAAAATGTGGCACCTAATTTACAAGCTTCCCATGGCCTACACTAATGCTTCACGGCTACTTTGTGCACATTACTACTTTACAAACTAAGCTGGCGTATTCCACCACCTAATGGCTGTGGAGATTCGAAATAGATAAATGCATGTCACATAGAAAAAGAAAAAACACTACTTAAATTCCAGCGAATAGTGGCAGCTGAACAGAGTTCAGTAAAAAATTACAGCACTATAGATGAGCAGTTTTAACAATCAGAATGTCAACATATTCCACCTTGGCCATGCAAAATATCTTGATTTTAGGAAGATGGTCGGCGCATATGTTTTGATATCAACTTTGATATCTTATGTTTTGAAATATGATGAATAAATAACCATTGGACAAATCAAAACTATAGGTAGAGAAGAGGGATAGGTTTAATTTCACCTCTGAAGAAATATTACAGAAACTAAGAATAAAAGTTAATGCTTTGGAGGCTACGTGTTCATATTGAGATTGATAACATTGAATAACAAGAAAAGATAACAGTTGACTAATTGAGTGCACCATCATGTGCAATCTAGAAAGTAATATCCAAGAAGTTGAGATACACTGGCAGAGAATCTAATCAACGCAAAGCATTCTGACATGGTGGATTGATTACAATCAACTAGAGTAAGAATGGTGAACGATTCTCTCACTACCTTCTGCCTCATATGTGAGAAGAAAAAGGCAGGGATGTTTAAAGAGGACTCTATTATACATTTTGACCTGACCAATACAGATGTAACATCTTTAAAGATTAGTCACTGGAAGGAGAAATAATTGGAAAAAGAAGTAATAGGTCTTTTCTTTAAAAGTGACTAAATATGTTAACCTCATGATTCAGTTCAACCAAATTTCGTGAGAATTCAGATTTTATCATCCAACTTCCAGTCATGTTATGGTTTACCAGCGGAGGTCCATGTCATTAGATAACGCATGTCATTGTGAACAGGTAATAGCTTTGTTCCACACACTGAACATGCAGTGTTATCCATGCACCGAACCTGTCTCCTTGGTAGCAATACTAAATAAATGGGCCTAACATAGAAACTTCCTAGTGAACCAATACGTTGTCAGTCAGTTGAGAGTGTTTCCTAGAAGAACCGTCCAAACTATATCATTGCAATCAAGAAAAAAGGTGTAAACGGTGAAGATAATTATTTCAGCCATATATCTTTCAGACACAGTTTTGCATCAGCTATTAACAATAAAGAGCACACAAAAAAAAAGCAGTCAATTATTAGATTAACAAAAGGCATCAAAACATACGACCAAAATAATCCATATGTTACTGTAAAAATGACACCAGTCATGACACCAAAGTTTAATCACGAAATAGGACACCCTAAGAAACTGTGGCAGATAAAAAAAACAGCTTGTATAGAAACACTAACAAACAATGGCCGATTGCATGTACAGTATATTCCGAGATTTTCAACGCAAAATGATATAATCTGGATAATCTGGCATATCCAGGCATGAAAAGGATTGACATAAGAAATTCCAGACCATTCAAAGATCAAGAAGTGAATCTCAATGACACCAAACTCGCATCAATAGCGCATCTTTTAGAAGTTCAACTACCTTTTAAGAGTACATCAAAGAAATTTTGAGTATCAAAGATAATCCATAATCACAAGAAAAATCAAACATAAACCGGCATCTTCATTAAAGCAACATAATCACAAGCAGGCAAAGCTGCTTAGAAAACTCCAGTAAAGTATTTCCGAATCCAAAAAACTCTCAAGAACTTTAAAAACGAACAAAAAAATTCAAAAAAGAGCTTTTATTTTTCTCATTCACAGAGTATCATCCTGAGTCTATGAAATAAGAAAAAATTAAAAACAACATTGAGGGGTCAGTCCGATCGTCCTATCAGAGGACATACACTGCAGTTTACCTTGAGCAGGATTGCACTTCTGTTCCAATGCATGACAAAATTTTGCTCCAAGGAAAGATAAAATACATATATAAAAAGGTTTACATGAGCGAGAACTAGAAACTGAATCCTAACAAAGACAACGCAAAAATTCCTTCCCTGACAATGGTAAAACAAGATAGAGGTGCAAGTCCCCAAACTACCTTAAGAGCATGCCAACACGAACCTGAATCTCCGAAACTAATTTAGTTCCCATCGAATCCCATAGAATCTTATAATTTGAGAAAAAATATCTCAATCATGGGAAAAAATTGAAGCGTAAACAGAAAAAATGCCAACAATACTACATTTTCGAACATATTTAACTTCATAATTCTACAAAAGAAGACAACATAAGAAAGAAAAGAGAAATTAAAAAACGAGTTTGTCCATCCTCATTTCCTCGTAGAAAATAAAATCGTCAAAGAAACATCAGAGGCAACACGAATCTTCCCAAAAAAATTACTGAAACATGCTCATAGAAGCTGCACTATCCCCTGCCCTTAAAAATATTGAGATACTTCTTCCAGATAATACCGACATCAAATCCTCATGGTGAAAAAAAGAGAATAAAATCTAAAAGTAAACTTTAATCAAGGGCGTACCACTTCCAAAACTCTCCTTCTTTTAAGCTTCATCTTCAAATTACCATCGCAGGGCCGACACCCCCGCGGCAAGCACAGAACTCCAGCCCCACCCTAACAGTGATCACCGGAGCGGAAAAGGCCTGGATAGAGAAGGCGATGTAGGAACGACCGGCGCGCAGGGCAGTAGGGCTTCTACCGCATAAATCGGGCCGATGGCGACGGTGCAAAAGAGAGAAGGGGCAACCCCTGGTGTCTGGCAGGCCGGGAAAACGAGACTTCCCCCATCGAAGGGAGAATTAGGGTTTCTTCGTCCCTCCGACGATCGGCTTCGGTGAAGACGAGGACCGGATGGGTAGCGGGGAGGGTGATGGAGTGGGGTAGAATTCTGAAGGAGAGCCAACGCTGTGGCGTCCCCGTATTTATATAACAGTGAGAAAAGAGGAGGCACCCAAAAGTACGGGACGGCTCGAGAAGAGAGAGAGAGAGAGAGAGAGAGAGACCCTTTGTGCTGGTTCACGGAGGGAGGGTATCTTTCGAATGGATAAAACTTTTCACAAGCTTACTTTTACCCCTATTTTATCACAACAGTGAGCACACATCCAAGGAGGAAGGATATCTTTCGAAGATATATAACCTTTTCACAATTTTACTTTTACCCTCCCTATCACGACAAGTAACGTCATCTTTCAATTACGACGTGCCCATTTGACGAGAAAGTCCCCCAATCTTCGGGGAAACCGCATGCAGCACCCATTTTCTGCCATATTTAGGCACATCATCTCCTTTTTTATGATTGAAAAAAGGGGAAATAGGGGATTGGTAAATGGATGGTGTTTACCTCGATATTTATTAGAAAATCCCACTTTTTGAGCATCCCACTAAAAAAAATCGATTAGAAAAAAATAATTATGAGACATTATTTTTCTAATTTTTTATAAATTATAGCTATAAAATATATAAAATAAAACATTTTCCATTGAACAAGATTGCAATTATATCTGTGTAACAATCTATTTTCCAATTTAATATAAGCAGAAGTCATTTCATTGACCCACAATGTCCTCGTTGACATTGTCATGAACTATGGAAATTATCAGAGCACAGATAGAACAAAACCGGGTGGGGGTGTTTTTATATCTACAACATTAATTATAAAAATAAATAAATAATAATTTAATACTCGGATGCCATGAACTGATCAAGACAATAAAAGGAGAAAAAGTCGGATTATTTCGTCATGAAAAGAGGGCCAGAGCACTCATCATATAAGCGGAGTATATGCACAAGACTCTGTTTATTTACCGGAAATAGTAATAATCAACTCTCATAAACAATAATCCTCATAATTTATAGTCAACTGCATTCATTCATCAGATGAGATTCAACCACATTCCAGCATTTCAGCTCATATTTCTTTTTTGGTCTCCCAGCTCAATCAATCCTTCCTGTCTTCCATCCCTGCCTGAGCTTTAGCAGAGATTCCAGTAATGGTTACAAGAAACAGACAGAAAAGTGAGCAGATGTCTTTCTGATGAACTTGGTTTCTGTGGCTTCGCCATCTAGAGAAGCAGCCAAGGATGGGAAGCAAGCTGCCAGTGTTCATTAGGAGCCCACCCACACCGGGCAGCCCTCCACAGAACAACGTGCAGGGTGTTGTGGGAGCCCATACCAGGAGGCCCTGGCTTCACGCAGGATGATGAACTTTGAGGCCATCTCTTCAGTTTGTCATGAACCGAGACTCAAAAAGGGGCAGATAGCCAGTCACCAATGGCATTGCAACCACCAAAATGGAAAATGACACCAGATTTGATTCACTTAATCGTCACCATCAGGGAAGTCAAATATAGTATTGCTGACAGGAGAAGAGGGGTCACCTACCAGAGGCTTCCCTCTCCTGGAGGTGAACATGGAGACCCCTGACGTTTTCTTACCTGATGAAGGCCCAGATTTGCTTGTTGCAAGGACAAGACGCTTCCCCACTTCACTTCTTCTGAGCTTGTCTGATGATCCCATATGAGAATCATCTCTATGACCCTCGCAGTTATCACCAGGGGCTGACAATGGAGCAGTTCCTCTCTCCTTCTCATGAAAAATGACCTCTGATGTCTTCTCCGACTGCTTCAAAGAACCATCGGCACCAACTGAAGCTGACCCACTGCTCTTAATACGGCTTTCTCCAGTCCTGTCAGTCATACCGACTCTCCCGAATGCTGTTGTACTAATAGTGCACGAATCCACGTCGTCAAGATCAGAGAAGTAACTTGAAATGATCCCTGTGATGGAGACTCTTCCAGGAAAGCTTTCGCTTGGAGTTTCAGCAAGCCATGAAGGTTTCTCATCCTTTCTACATATAGCATCTTCAGAAGGCAAGCTCCCACCATTTAGGCCAATATCCAGGAGTTCAAACTTCATGGCACCACTGCCATCTTTTCTTCTTTTCTCTTGCTGATAATCTAAACCAGCAATCGTCTCTGAGGCTACCATCCCTTTGCCCGATAATACATTTCTTGTTCCGATATCATCCAAAGTTCTCCCAGAAGCATCATTTGAACCAGTTTCAGGGGCACGTTTTCTGAGTTGGCCTCTCTTTTGTGTTTGTTCTTCATAGCCCTGTATTGTGTGTGGCATAGTTGCCGCCAGTCCCACAGAACCCTCTAAAGGAGAGATATCCATGAACAGGAACCATGTGATCCGCAGCCCACTAAAGACATTCCAAACAGGCATTGAATCCGGGAGATGGTAGTGGTGGATTTTTCTTTTCACCTGTTTAATTGAATAAAACCTGGGAGCGGTCACCCAAAGTCCCTTGAGTTAAATCTTTGCGAACAGAACGATGACCAGGAGAATAAAATCAATAGGGCATACCAGCAAAGCATGGACCTTGATCTTTCCAAGTTTTGGGAAACAAGCAGAATGCTCCCTTCCCAGTTTTTCTGCAGAAGTCAAGGATGTGTTATTCCAAAAAGCCAAGAAAATAGAAGGACAATATATCCTAAAACTTAGATACATGAGGTTGATTATGATTGCAACAGACATCATCCCTTTATATATTAACCATCAGGTCTATGGAAATTTCAAAAACTATACACAAAAATCGTATTGACCACCTTGGAAAATAACAAAGATATTGTCTAAACATTTAAGAAAAGCAAACCATATATTGTTTTCGTCAAGAGGATCACACAAGTAGACCCACCTGTGTATCATCTACAAGGAACTATTATCGATAGTTTTATGAGTATTATATGAGCTCCATCATATAATGAGCATTCCCCCAAGAAGAAAATGGGTTTCGATTGTAGAACATAAATCTATTAAGTCAATGTAAACATTAGGTTGTTCCAAACTAACCACTATTTGACCATCGTCTAGGCCGTGCAAAATATCGAATTAACATCTCATACCCTCTTTCAACTGAATATCCTCGGCATATTCATTAATCCATCCCCTTGCTGAAAAAACATACATCCAAGTTCCCTGGTGCATTTATGTAGTGACCAAGTGTTGATCTGCAGAAAGACGCTAGAAGCATAGGTGCTGTCCCCCATGAAGAGACTCGGTTCCTATGCTTCCCTAAGGGTCAACGGATCCAAGGAAGAAGAAAGGGCTAATCCACCGCAAAAAGCATACGAAAATGAAAATGGTTTAACATCTGGAGAACCACCGGTCCCAAGATGGCAAAAAAGCATACCAAAAAGGCCATTTCTCGTGGAGCTAAAGAATAGTTCCTAGAAAAAGACTACTCATCACGAAGCATATGAAACGAGACGAAAATAAAAAAAAATAAAGAATGAAAGAAAGAACGCGAGGTTGCGACGAGCCAGACAGGAGCGGAAGGCGACCTTTCTTTCCCATCACTTACTCTTCAGATTCCCGACGGTGATATCCGCAGGAACGGCTACCGCGAGACGGGTGCCAAGGTTGGTGTCCGCGAACAATGGCCTCTGCGCCACCGGCGCCATCGCCGGAACCACCTCGAACGTCGCTCCGTCGTCTGGAATTTCCCGCAAGCCTCGCACTCCTACGCTCTTGTTGGCGGGACGACAGTTCCGAATATATTATATCTGACCGACAAACTGACTTCTCCCTCTCCTATGGCCCACGGGATGGACGGTAAAGATAACCCACTTCCGAGGAACCCCAGGATTCACTGAAGTTTACTGTTCTACCCCGGTAAAACTAAAAAATGTACATTTCTTCCCACTCCGAGCCTGAAACTCTTGTACCAAGAATGAGTGCTCATGAGAATGGATTTTGTGAATGCATCATTCCATTCACCAACGTCCAATGTCACACTAATCAAGTTTTTTGACTCATTTTTTGTGGTGGTCAATCATGATTTAGGAAAGGAGATCTTTCTAGAATAAATTTCAAGTGGATTGAGATCAGGTGAAGGATACATTAATCAAAGACCCATTTTCTATGGAGATAGAACACATAGAGTTCTTGATTGTATATTTACAAAAATGGACGAAAAAATATGACTAAGAGCACCAAGTGTTGACTTTCCGGTCATTGACATTTTGGGATTGGTAGAGAGAACGTATAAATATGAAATTTTCATTTTACAACTATATGCCATTGATGGTTTATCACATAAATAATTGATGATAATGTTTTATTTACTTTCAAAATTGAAATATACATAAATAGTTGACTAATCTTATTTGAAAAATCTAGCATGATTAGAAAAGTCATAACATTACTGAAGTGGGATAAATCAAGGGGTCAACTTGGATCGGATGTCTTCATGGTCCCACTCTAATCAACTCCATCATTCTTGTTGACCAAATATCAATCTAGTGTTCTTGGCACTAGAGAGCTCGAAAAGTTGCTTCTTCAGCCGTTGACAGCCTAATACTAAGAGACTCTCCAAGGAAAGAAACAAGGTGTTGACTTTCAGGTCATTGACATTTTGGCATTGGTGGAGTCAATATATAAAGATGAAATTTTCAGTTTACAACCATGTGGCATTGACATCTTATTACATATACAAATGATGATATTGTTTTACTTACTTTCAAAATTGAAAAGGACATAGAGTTGACTAATCTTATTTGGAAAAATAGCAACACAAAGACAATGAAAAGAACACAGAGTCATCAAATAAAAAGAGGTGAAATTATGGGTATTATAGTTACAATAAATATATTATTATAAGGTGACTTTCAACCATTTTGGGATATGGAATCTAAGAGTAAAGTAGCATTTATGCCCCAACCTATATGGATGGATATTATTGAAAATTTATAAAAAATATTTATTTAGGATTTTCTATTAGATGACTTTCTTAAGCATACATTATTACTCAAATCATCCAAACTATGAAAACAATAAGTGCTTTGATTTCTTTAAGGGTTCTTATTGGCACCCATTACTATTTAAATTGTAGGTAACGCGAGTGGAGAGGGCTCATTGAGAATGCTTGTTAAGAGGCCAAAATATGCTCACCAACCCATATAGTCTGCAATATTTCATTTATATCTTTTTCATTTTTTAAAACCTTAATTACATACTCTCGTGATTATATGACATAACCTCCATCTAAACTTAATTATGTTTCATAGGTAACCCCCTTTTATGATGGTTTAAATGAAATTTTGTAAAGGCTGCAATTTTCAATAATTACGAGGCTACTTATATATATTATTTTATATTTTTTTGTTATATAACGATATTAATTTAGGTGGAAAAAATTAATTTCCTATTTATTCCGAATATATGCAAAAATTGCTATTTCCTTTTATCCAGTCTTTTATAGTATATTGTACGACAAACCCATTTTCTGAAATGAATGCTAGAGCAAAAAAAACTTTTAAAAATCATTTGCATTTATTTTATATGAATATGATCATTTTTTCATTAATTATAATAATTATATTAGAAACATAACCCCATGATTCGTACTTCACCAGGATGATTAATTTCTACTATGAAACAAGTAATAGAACCTTATGCTACTATACACATGAAGTCGAGGAATATTCCGTATTATGGATGTTGGAAATATTTTATTTTCTGTGAATATTCCATATTGGGAATGGATGATTTATTTTTGTTATTTATTTTTAGATTAATAATAAAACTAGAAGGGTCTCCATCCCAAACCCCAACCCACAAAACCCCGCTGCCAGAGCGCCGTTGTCGCCCCCCACCTCCCGCTCTCCTCCACCAGTTCCAGAGGTCCGGAGCCGGCGAATCCTCCTCCTCTGCTGTCCATCGGCACTCCGGCTTGCTCCTCCATTATCGTCCACTCAAGCTTTTCTACTTTCCGTGGCCCTTCTACCCATTTTCCTCCCTCCCTCACCCCCGCATGTGTCACTACTCTGTTCCCAGCGCCACCGAGTACCTTTATCTGTCGTCCTGCCTCCTCCCTCCAATGTCGTCCCCATCGTCTGGCGCCGGAACTTGCTGACAACTGGAGGCTGGCTTCGTCTGGTGTCGTTTGTGCTTCGTGAAGGTTTGATAGGTTTCTCTGCTCCCGCGTTCGCGTACAGGTTGCATGGGCTACTTCTACCAGTGTTCTCATCTCTCGCCGCCCTTTCTGTCTTCAAAAAGTGGCGCATGAGGTGGGAATGAGGAAGCCGCTGATTCTAAGGGCCTTTTCTGTGGCTGTGACCTTGACGCCGTTGCGCTCATTGCCTCCGTCCCGATGTCTGTTCTCCACCTCGGCGTCGGCGGCTACGGCTGCGGGTGGCATCGTGGCGGTGAAGAAGGTGACCAAGTCGAACTTCACCTCGGCTTTGGAAGAACTGCGGGCCCAAGTCCGCGCTTCAGATTTCGTCGCCGTGGACCTAGAGATGACAGGCGTGACGAGTGCCCCCTGGAGAGAGGCTTTTGAGTTTGACCGCTCCGACGTACGCTACTCGAAGGTGAAGGACTCTGCGGAGAAATTCGCCGTTGTGCAATTCGGGGTTTGCCCTTTCCGGTGGGATGATACAAAGGAGTCTTTCGTCGCCCATCCGTGAGTTTCCTCTTCCTCCCGTCATTGTCTTTGCTTTGTTTTATGCAGTAACAATATTTCGTTACTCGACACTGACAGTTATTTTGTCATGAACGATTATTCATCGTAATTGTTGGAATTATTCGCACGAAGGCCAGTGTTCTACAATGCTAATGCCATAATTTGAGTTTAGTGGGCCAAGTTAATTCTTTGAGTGAGATTATCCTAGCCTTTTCATCTCACGTTCCCTTGAGCTACTTAGCATTTGTCCCAGCGTTGAATCAAGATTCTTCAATTTCATCTGCATGTATGTGGATTTTTCTAGAGGTAGTTATTCCATGGTTAATAAAATACAAACTTTGGAATACACTGAGGCTCATTCTGGATGGCACGATGGTGTACATAAAAGACAGCATACACTGAAGGAGAAACTAAAAAGGATCTCAAAGAACCTGCACCTCCTAGATATCCCCAATGTAACTTGTAGCCTTAATTCTGGCCCAGATGCAGGAAGTTTCCTGTCCATGAGTCAGTGAGCTATCATAATCCCCCTCTTCTTTAAAACTCCAACTATTCGTTTCACTGAGCATGCTTGCCACTTTGGTTTGAGTTCCATTTTTGCTGCAGTTTGATGAGCTTAAATTGGGGTATGGTGAATGGACTGAATAGGTTTAAGTAGGAATGCCCGAAGGATGTTAAACTGCCTTTTGGGGTTACTAATTAGCTCAACTATGATTCAACACAAAAGTTGGTGAATCCCAACCTCAAAAGAAGGCCGAATGGATGTCAAACCTTTTTGTCTACTCAAACATGCACTTGGTATGGAAAGCAATTGATCCTAGCTTTTAATGAATGCATGACAAACTATCATGCGTAATACAACTCAATTTGGTGACTACTTTATTATTTAAATGTCATGCGCATTATATATGAAGTTTGTGAAAAAAAAAGGTTTCATGCACCTACTACAGGTTCTACTGGCTTATCATTTTAACTGCATCATGTGCTATTCGTTACTGTATTTTTCTTGTAGTTATATTCCAAGGAATGAGACCTTGTTTATCCTATTTTTTTACTTTTGACGGCTAATACTTTTGCAAGGTTTTTCAATATAGTTGCATATTAAAATGGACTGCTCAACTACATATCTCATTTTTCAACAGGCACAATTTCTACATATTTCCTCGGGGAGAGCTTTCAATTGATGGGCCATGTAATGAATTTCACTGCCAGACTACTTCGATTAACTTTTTGGCTAAATACCAGTTTGATTTTAATGCATGCATTTATGAAGGTACCATCCCTATCTTGCCTGCACGTATTTTATGACAGATAAAATATGTTTTTTGAACAAAATTCAGTTATGACAGAATATTGCTTAGTTGGCCAGCATTATATAATGGTCAAGAGAGGAATAGAACCATAGTTGTCTGAAACTTAAAACCCCCCTCTCCCCTGGACAGAGAATGAAGGGGAAAAAAAAAAGGGCAGTCAGATCTGTTAGAGAGTGCATAAAGCTATTCGGATACAGCAGGCTATGTTTAGGCTAATTCACTGGTGTAATTTGCTGATTTTTACAGTTGTGTACTAGTCAGCTCGGGGTTTTCATCTAGTGATGTATGTGGAAATGTAACTTTCTATCATTTGATTTGGAAGATATAACCAGCATCAGGCCACATCTCTACCGAATCAGCCAAATTTAGATTGTTAACATTAACAATAGTGGCTTTATTTATAAAATGTCAATAAAATATTAAAATCCATGCCAAGACAACTCTCCCATTGTCTCCCACCCGTTCACCAGCTGATTGATGCTGGCGGCAGTGGTAGTAGGCCTCAGTCACCCCTGCTGAAGCCAAACTGGCTGAGGATGTTGCTGCCTCCAACAGCAAAGGCTGGTTTTCTTTCATTTTTTGAACTTCCTTCTCTACCTCTTCTATCTTGCTTTCCTTCCTTCTTCCACCACCCCAGAAGGCCTCTTAGTGACTGGGGACCTTTCAAAGGCCAGTTGAAGCCCTAACTAGGTTACTATTATGGTTTTATTTTTTTTGGGTCCTGCAACTCCCACATTAATGCCGTTCAAGATGATTTAAACCTAGGTGTGTAGAAGTCAAAGAGAAAATCTGTCACAGTTGGTCAGTCTTGAAGGGCGACTTTTGTTTTTAGTGATTGATTTGGTTTGACCTCTTTGGGTGGAAGCACGAGTTTCCTGGAGAGGTGCACTGTTGTGAGATCACTCCCCAGACCCCTCCATGCATTACCCAGCAGAGGTTGTCCTGTTCCCGTTTTGAAAGATCCCCCTGATTGCGGCTGCTGTTGGTTTCAAGAGCTGTGGGAATCTGGTTCTGGCCTTCAGTGCTGCCTTTTCGTGTTATGGTTTATAATTCATTGGAAATTTCGGTAGATATTTAATGTTTGTTGTTGCTACTACGTACACAGTAGCTACGATGCATACGTCTTTGTATGATGAGTGAAGATCCTAGATTAATTTTCTTCATAATCGTAGTATGTTTGGAAAATTTGGTGTATTTACGTCATTTGAATAATCTCAGGAATATCATATTTGTCAAGAGCACAAGAAGCCAAAGCTCTGAATGGTATGTCTGCGGAAACTGAGGGGAGATTATCAAATTCCATGAAAAGTGGAACTGAACCTTCGGAGATGCCCTTAGTGCGTACGGCTGATGTACTTTTTACAGAAAGGATGAAGATTAGATTCCATGAGTGGCATAACAGTATAGTAAACTCTCAAGGTGTGCACTGTACTGAGGGAGGAAGTAACAGCTTCAAATCTCAATTTCAGACCAGCTTCTTCAAGATGCGTCCAGCTATTACATTGAGTGGATTCAGCTCTCGTCAGCATAAATTAATTCAAATGGTATGTGCTCTTTTGTTTTAATTCAGTTTTCACCAGCACAAACTTATTCAACTGTTTGACATCTTTTGCTCAAGCTTTCTAAAGCCCCCCAAAAGTGGGGTAAGATTACATGCTTGTGGGATACCAGATATTCTTCATACAATATCTTGTCACTTCCGTCAGCCATATGCCTTTTCGATCCTCTGTTTTTGATAATTTTACTTTAAATGTCTTATGAAAAAAAGAATGAATGACTTGCCTGTTTCAACTTTGAATCCTCTGAATTGATGTGATTTTGGATGACACTTTCGTTTTATATTTTTTTTCTGAGAATCAGATCAAGTAATGCTCAGGAAGAATTTTTTGGATTTATTTTTATACTTTCCATTGTGAATAAATATTCACTTAATTGCTCGTAAATGGTTAAATAACATGGTTTTTTTCCATGTCCATGACCTAGTTTCTGTGTATACAAAAAAGGGATGAGAAACCATGTCAACCATCTAGCTACGATTCATCTATTATTCCGCCTTTTGTGTTTCTCATTGATTTTTTTTTTCCTGATCTTTCTTCTCTTCTAACTATATTTTATGCTATAATATGAGATGTACTGTACTAAGCAGATGATCTTGCTCTAAATAATGAAAATTTGTTTTCAGGTCATTAGAAAGAATTTTGATGATCTTGTATATGTCTGTGCGACTGGTGACAACTTGGAAGATCAAAAGAAAGTGGTTTATGCAGCTTCCAAGGATGATAAAGTTTTGCTTATGGTACGATACAGGCTGAAAGTGGCAGAAAGATCTTTCTCCGTTGTAGTAACAAGCTGGATATTGATTAGATTTTGCATCTGGTCCTCACCATGACTTAATATTTTTCCATTTCTTTTCTCCCATAGTGATTGCTTTCACATTTATTAAAAAAAAAGACATAGAAGACTGTAAAATAATTGAAGTCTAACGGTCAGAATTGTGCCATGTCTGACCTAAATCTTATTAATGCTAGACATATGTTAAACCTATAACACAGTCTAGAAAAAATTATGGTTGACGATCAAGCCAGAAAAGGGAGACCAAATAAAACCAACTCTTTGCAAATGTGATTATGGTTATGCACCCGCCCAAGTTTTAACCCATTAAACCGTTGATCTTATTTTTGGTGATTTTGTCTAGACTTATTTGGTTTTCAGTCATATGAACAAAACACCTTAGTCAGCAATGGTGTCAAATCTCTTCTTAGAGGGCTTGTTATTGCCTTCATCCCCACTCTTGTTCTTTGTTGGTTCAACACTATTGCATGAGATATCTGTACTCCTACATGGTGCCGCAAAGATTCACCAGATTTTGTGGTGAAGACCAGAAAGCGATTTATTGATTCCGTCCTCTCTGTGTACGTCTCGTTTGTCAGCGTTTCACCATCCCTGGCATGGAGATGTTTTCTGGTTGAACCCCATCATATTGCAGCAGCCCAGACAAAGACTGTATTATCTTCAGTGAAATATACGTGCTTTCTCAACAATGTCATTGATCCGCAGAATTATGGACCATTCACTCAGCACCAAAATTCTGCTTGTTGTTGCACAGGTTTTATCAAGATTTATATGTTATCTATTAGCAACAGTTTTTTTTTATACTTTTCCCATTGGAAGACCCAGAAAAGATGTTCTTTTGTCACTCGATATTATTTGTTCCTTACAAGTGGCGGACATATATAAATACAACTGAAGCAAGGGAGTTGGTTTTATTCTTGCAACAAGAAAAAATAAATGATTGTATTGACTTGTGACTCGTAATGTGGCAAACAATAAATAATATCTGCCTTTTCTTTGGGAAAATAAAACGATCCCATCTGGTCTAATGCTATACGCATTCATTAATTCGATAAGATTCTCCAATAGTCCCTGGAAGTATGCAGTGTGCGTTTCTGGAATATCATCAATCATCTTTCTTTTTTTCACGTTAACTTGTGCATCAAAAACGGTAATTTTTTTGTTCTATTCATTTTCTTTCCACAGGAAGAGATCCGGAATGATTTATTAAATATGTCTAAGGAAAAATTAGCATGTGCAGTGGGCTTTCGACAAGTTATTGATCTCCTTTCGTCAGAAGACAAGTTGCTTGTGGGCCACAATTGCTTTTTAGGTACATTTGCCTGATAAAGAGTTTCCTTCACTTATCTTAAATACTGAATTTTCCTTTTCATGTGATACAGATTTTGCACATATATACAGCAAATTTATTGGGCCTCTCCCCTCCTCAATAACTGAATTCGCTTCAGCATTACACAAAACTTTTGCACACATTATTGACACCAGGCATCTCTTGAAGGCAAACCCTGTGATTCGTCAGCTAATAAAGAAAAACAGCACTTCTCTCTCTTCAGCTTTCTCTCTGTTATGTCCTCACATCTCCCTTGCCTCTCACAATATCAGGTCAGCTTCATATTCAGATGTGAAAGTTGAGGTGAAGGCAGATGCTACTGGGTATGATTCAAATATCTAATGTCATTTGATCCTTAATTTCTGCATGTGGATTTTAGGCTTCTTTCATTATCACATTGGTATTATGCTGATCTTTGCAAAAATTCTCTACTTGTGTGATTTTGCATGCCTGTGCATAGAAAAAGTATCTCCCTGTGAAACTCTTGATTGAGAACATTCTACAAAGCATAATCTTACAGTGGTCATGATTTGCTCTACATTTTTTTTCTAAAGTTACGCTCAAATTTATGACTGCTTAAAACGACATGGAATTATGCAGATCATTTATTTGAAACTCGTACAACTTCAATTAGAAAAAAAGAGAACTTGTAGGGATAAAAGGTGTACTCGTGTCTCTACAAAATACTGAGCAACCTCTGGATGAAAATCCTTCTTCCCTCACCTTCGAACATATGTTTCCTCCTGAAGTTTTAAGTTGACAATTAAATTCGTTGTTGTGAAAGGAAACTAGGCATGTGGATGTCTGGGTAGCGGTTCTCTAGTTCTTGCCGACGACAGAGACTTTACTAATTTATGTATAGCTTTAAAAATTAGATGATGATATTTATGATGATAATTTACTAATTAGGTTGTCACTTCGTTATCCGATGTAGCTTAAGAATGGATGAGACATCCTGCTGACAGTGTTGAACATTTGATATTGTTTGTTCTGGAAACTAAGTACATGAAGTTCCATAATTTTGAACTTCACAATGAAAAACAGTTTATCCATAGGATCCCCAACAGTTCGGGGGGGTGGGGGGGGCTTCTGTAGTCCAGCCCAGACGTGGCCATTTCCTACGAGGCCAGGCATGTTGAAGAGCCCTCAAAATATATTCCGTACTAAATGGGGAGGGTTCTTGTGGCAATATTTTTGCACGCTCTTTTATTTTAAAATTTATTTATTTATTATTTATGTCATTGTTATCTTTCGGTGAAGTCACCCCGCAGTAGGTCTCCCTTGGGTGGGGAGAATCGATGGAGTGAGGGGTTGGATTTCAATGCTAACCTAAGGGAAAAAAGTGGGTTGTGCTGGCCTAGGTCCCACTGATTTTATACCTTTCGGTGTAATGTTAGGATTCGCTCATTATATCTGATTACTGCAACGAAAAAGTTAGGAGAAAAAGACACCTACTTAGTTCTGTTCTCATCTTGCAGGTCAAATTCAGGTGCCAAGCATGAAGCTGGCTATGATGCTTTCATGACCGGATGCATATTTGCCCAGTCATGTAGCCATTTGGGCATTGACTTTAAACTCCCATCAGCATCAACAAAACTGGCCGAGAACCCTAATCTTCAGAACCACATCAATCTTCTTTACCCAAGTTGGAATTGTGGGGTGGTCATCAATCTGCAGACTGGTGAAGAGATCATGGAGTCGAGCGCTCAGCTGTTCAAGTGGAGGTACCCTAAGATGATCTTTGATAATACCATCATCCTCTGGGGATTTTCTGCTACGATCAAGCCAAGGGAATTGAAAGAGTGCCTATGCACAGCGTTTGGCCAGGATTCTATCACCTCAATCTTCTACTTAGATGCAACTGCGGCACTCGTTCAATTTAGCAAGCAAGAACTAGCCTCAGATTTTTTAATCTTGAAAGACTCCCTAGAGAGAAATGATGATGCAATAAGAGTGCTCCATCCTCTTTCAAGACTGTTAGACGGAGGTCGGACCAGTGCTGGAAGTTATGAAATCTACAAGAAATTCTGTTGCTCCCCTATTTCTAAGCCTTTGATTGCAGAGCAGGCTGAAGCGATGGGCATTAGATGGGAGACGAGTGCTCCACAGGGGTTTCCAGGTTGCAGTAAAGGCTCTGACAGCAGAGTACAACACCTTACTTCGGCTTCTGTTGCTAAACATAGTGAAGGGGATGTGGGTCCAGTTAGGAAGGACCCTCACCGCATTTCATGTGAAGATATATTGGATTCCTTGTATGCTTCTCATGCTTTGGTCGGGAGATGAACAGGTTATTTTTCAATGGATTGAATTGGAATGATGGCACTGTTGACCAAGAACTTCTTTGGCTGCCATACACTATTTATTTTGCTAATTATAGAAACCCTCAGATGGTGATCCAGGTAAAAGCACCCTGAATAGCAACTGTATATGCGAGCTCCTCCAAGGCAATGGCAATGAGGCAGGTATTTATTTACGTCCACAACCCATCTGCTCGAGCTAGAGACCCTTATTTCGTACTGAAGCTGTCTAATGTTCCATCTAATTTTAGATCTTAACCCCAATCTTCTAAAAACATGTCTCAAAAACTACTCAACCAATTATATTTTAATCGAAACAGCCCATGCAAGTAGATGCAATTTAGATACGATCACTGTCTTAAAAATCAGCGGTTTTATATCTACCTTCATAGTTAGTGTGAAACAATGGATATTTGGTTTCTAGCTTTCCCCAAGGGAATGGAATTATTAGCAAGCTCTTCTACTTTTCTCTTAGATGATTACTATCGTTCAGCGAAATCATTCTATCAACTTTCAATGTCATCTGTTGGAGGGAAGGACAGGGGCGGAGAGGGAGATTCGAACAGGTCCAGTCTAAAGCTAAGAAATGTCAACTAAAATAGCAACTGATAATGTGAAATATCCGGCTGATTTTTGGAGTTTTCATTAAAACCAATGCCTCTCCTCTGATTTTATTTTTTTTAATTTCACAGTCACCTTCTTTTCCTAGCTGCTCATCTTACAGCATGGGTTCCTCATGGGGAGAGCCGAAACTGTGGCAATCATCAGTCAAGTAAATCAGGCATATGAATGAACCCATCTGAAGAGAAGGCGATTATGGATGAGCCTGTGCTTTCTTCAGACCCAGCACTGGAGAATAAGATAGACGCCATCATCTGGTGATATACTTCACCTTCTCTAGTGCACAAGACAGAAAAACCCTTCAGAAAATAGAAATTACAAGAGGCCAACCAGCTCACATCTGGTGGCTTCTGCCCAGCATTCAACCACTAGATGATCACAAAAGAGAAAGAACCTACCCACCTTGTTATTAGGTTTAGGGCTGTTATATCTGCACTTGTCTGAATGTTAGGTTGATCCTGATGGAGCCGGCCTTTGCCCGTTTGGGTATGGAATGAAGCCAATCTCTCTGGGTGAATCCTCTCATGGCCAATAGCGAACCATGCTTCAACACCAGCGAGTGCTGGTCGAGGCAGTTCTCTCTGGGCCGTTTCCCTGATGATGAACAGTCAAAAAAGGTATTTTTTTTTCTAAGAATAGTACAAGGCCATTGATTTAGTATGGAAAGAGAGCTCAGAGTTGCAGGTGCCCAGCTGGGAAGCTTTCTTCCTACCTAGATGCTTACCATGGGGAGCAGCTCTGGTGGGCTTCTTCTTCCTCAGGAGGAAGTCCCTCTCACATCCCAGTGAGACTGATGCTATCTCTGGAGCAGGCCCATACAGCTTCTCATCGTCAGAGTGCCAAGCCACATAGTCAGAACCCCCCTTGTATCTATTTAAGAGCAAGCTGTTGAAGCTGCTGCCTGGGAGAGCTTCAAGAACCTGTGTAGAGAGAGAGAGAGAGAGAGAGAGAGAGAGAGAGAGAGGAAGGAGAGAGAAGATGAACTACACTGATGGAGGGGTAGCTTTTTTCATAAGGCTGGTGGAGAGATCATGAGTCCTTACGGCCTCCAGGATATCTTTCAGTGGCGGGTAGTCGCCCCATGAATGCGCAGTGGGCTTGTACCCGCTGTATTGCAGTTCTGGGAGGCCTTGATCAGCGATGTAGCATGTATCTCGAGGCTGCATGAAATGTATATTTTTAGTAAAAAATAAGGAGGAAGAAGACGAATGGCCTAGATCAACAGTATAATATTTTCTAATTTAAGACAATATATATTTTTTAATTTCAGTTTTTACTCACAGAAAGGTGCTAAGTGAATCACATCAGATTTGTTCATGTGGGCATCAAGTAATATTTTATCAATTTCTATTATAAGTTGATATTGATATTTATTCAGTGAATATTATGGAAACTATGGGAGATTGTAGCAGGGTTTACACTAAAACGAAAAAAAAAAAACTAAGGGTTTATCTGAGCCATGCACCAAGACCGCTAGAATGGAAGGGTGGGTCCTTCTCGTTATATCTAAAGTGGCTGAGCAGCCGCGGAGTAATGGCGGCGTAGATGTTCTTCGGTGGCCCTAGTCCACATTAAACCCTAAAACATGAGCCACATAGAACATAAACCCTGAACCCTAAACATCTGAGGTATGAAGATGATGCATTCTCCTTCAACCTGTTATGTTAGTGCCAGAAATACCTTGGAAAACCTACTAAACTTGCATGGGGGAGCAGCTTCAACCTACCCAAAACAAGAGAAATAATGGGGGACCACATCTCTGAGCTCAGGGTTAGGAGCAGAGACGACAACAGAAGAACCCCCATTAGAGCAGACTGAAGGTCACTGGAGTATGAATCCCCCCAGCTGAAGCACGGGCAGTCCAGAAGCTCCTCACGGCAAGAGCATCCATTAGATGGCGCCGAATGGCCGAGGGGGGGTGGGGCTGGAACCAGCGGAGAGGCTAACCTGGAGGCAAGACCTGCCAAAGACGCGGATGGTAGGCCTGGTCCAGGGGATCTCCCTGTTGAGATAATCGAACAGCGTCCAGGACCGGTGCTGCGGCAGGAATCGAGGGACGTAGATGAGTTCGCTCCCCTCGCCGAGGTCGATGGCCCGCCTCCCGCCCTTCTCGTCTGGTTCTTGGTCGGGGATCTCCGTCATGAACGCCCGGAGAGTGGGATTCATGGCGCCGCGCCGGAACCCGCGAAATGAGTGAACTTCGATTCAAATCCCGCCTTTGGATGCCGAGTATATACTGCCCGGATCATCTACGTGGTCTCGACTTTTGCTATTTTAATAAAAAAAACAATTTTTATTCAAGATCAGGATGTCCCTCGAGCCGAGATAATCTCGAGGATCTAAATCCGGTAATACTGATCGCAAAGATCTCTTGGTAGGCGTATGAATATATCTCACAGTCCATCAAGGCTATGGATGAGGGGATTGTTAAGCTGTGAAGAGAAAGATATGTTGATGATCTTGCTGGGAAAAAGATACTGCTTTTCAGGGGATTTGAGTTGGGTTGATTCCCCACTAAACTGTGTTTCCATTCATATGAATGCCAAATCTTGATGGGGAGGTGAATCGTTCGTCTTGGACTAATAAGGGATGGAAATAACACATGAATTATAGTGATTTAATCTTACATGCTTTTACAATATTTTAAGAACTCATTGCTCTTATTAAGTAGAGCCAATATCACAAGACAAAGTTACTATTTTAATTCAGTAATTCATAATATAAATAGAGTCATATGTTACCCATTTTGGGACCTCAAGCACTCGTTTTCTTAGTTTTTAAGAGATAATTAAGGCGTATAAGTTATTTTTATAAATAACTTATTATATAAGTTATTTTTGTTATTCCTATAAATAATTTATGGAGAAATCAAGTGCTATAACATTTTTTGGATGCCCTTTTGCTATCTTTTGTGGGTTTCTTCCATGGAGGAACGTGGGACAATTTATAGAAGTTTATTTGTATTTAAATGGTAATTATATTCGTAATTTATTATATATCTTTCTAGGGTTTACTTATAAACAATAAGCACATGATGAAAGCATTCTTGAACTTTACTATTATTTCATCACCTCGTAAGATTATTTCACATTTTGCACAATTACTATGTTTAGTACGATTTTCATAATTGTCCATTTTTGCATCCTTAAATTATTATCAAGCTCTGTTGGAAATAATCTCCCTCTTTTTCATAAGACAAAAAATCTATAGTTAATTATTATAGACAATATGGTTCGAAATTTTGAGGGTCAACCTTTCTATTTCATAATATCATAGTCAACTGCTATGAATATGTTATTATGTTTGATAATATTGAATCGATAATAGAAAATGATGAATCCTAAGACCGTTCTAGATGACTAAACTGTATTTTTTAATTTACACAAAAAATAACCAAATAGATTTAGCTATTCATATTTAAATTTACAGCTTAATCATCACCATATTTGGATTTTTCGTGAAGATGTTTGATAATCTAATTAATCAGCACATATTTTTATAAACCATATCAATGCATGTATTGGCTAGAGGCTAATCATATGCGTTTAATGTCGTCATGTAGATATTTTCAAGAGAATCAGATGACCAAACAATCAAAGGATGTACCTGAACATATGCTCATTAAGGCAAAAAAATCTAGTAAAATGAGCATTCAAGTACCATTGCTATTACTAGGTGGTCGTCTTGATAAAAAAATATTTTAATAATGAGCGATTATCGCATCAAAATTTAATTTTATAATTCTCAATTCCTTATCTTAAAAAAATTAAGATAAAATTTTAAAAAGGTTTTTGAGTGAGAAAAAACATTATAAAATGGCAATAGATAAATATTTTCTATAATAATTTATGCGTAATCCATATACCTCTATATTTTTTATAAAATCTTATTTCCCTTCTCTAATGGTCAAGTTTTTTGTGTTACAAATAATCTAGGGTTATAAAGCCAATAAAATGGTTTAAGGATTATATAAGTCATTACATAATAATGAGGGTGCAAGGATGAAAAGACGGAAGTTCCTCCAACTTCCTTGAACTGGGCTAGCCGGCAGTGAGGAAAGAGGTTTAAACCCTTGCTGGGTCTTTGGGAATGGAGGCGCCGGAGGAGGATAGCCAGGCTGCGGTCGCCGACGGCGAGGATGCGCCTCCGGCCCAGAAGCTCTCCAAGAACGCCCGGAAGAAGCAGCAGAAGCAGGAGTTCCGGGAGAAGCGGAAGGCTGAGAGGAAGGCCGCCGAGAAGGAGAAGAAGAAGCGAGAGCTGGAGAGGAAGCGGCGGGAGTGGGACGAGAAGCTCGCCGGAGCGTCCGAGGAGGAGCGAGTGCGTCTGGTGGAGTCCCGAAGAGAGGCGAGAAGGGAGCGAATGGAGCAGAGGTCTGAGGAGCGGGAGATGAAGATCGCGCGGCTTAGGGGGGCCACCGAGGTGGGGCAGAAGCTGGTGCTTGACCTCGAGTTCGGCCACCTAATGTCTCCCAGTGAGATCCACAGTCTCGTGCATCAGGTATGCCGTTTTCTTCGTTCTTTTTCTATCGTCTGCCAATACCTTGACTGGCTGAAAATAAGCGTCCAGTTTGAATCTCTCCTAGGATTCCATATATACTTAGTCTCTTCCTTAGGATGTTACCTCTGTTGCCTGGCTGGCTTTTTGAGCTGCATTCTATTTCATTAATCCCATGTCCAAGACTTCCTTTGGACTTGCTCACAGGTGAATCTAGTGGAACCTAGTAGATAATGTCCTACGCACCGTCCTATATTATAGAACTTGTGAAACATATGCTTGCTCGCTTGAAATGTAGGTCCATAAGTTATGCTGTAACTAGGTTCAGACTGGCATGTAAATTCAACATGAAACTATGAATTCCTTTTTGCGCCTCGGTAGTTCTTTCTGAAGGCCGTGGGAACAATTCTAGAGGAACTTAGTGGTTGATGAAGTTGCCATCAATGTTTCTTCTCTTAAAAATGCGGTTCGCTTTTATAATTCTGTTGAATAAGCTAATGAGAGTTGCAGGTCATGTATTGTTATGCAGTCAATGGAAAGTCTACATCACCGGCTCATCTGTGGTTGACTGGATGCACAGGAGAAATCGACAGCCAGTTGAAGAAACTCCCAGGATATGAAAAATGGATAATTGAAAGGGAGAGCAGATCTTACATTGATGCCCTGCACCATGAGAAGGAAAATATGGTTTACTTAACTGCAGATGCAGAGGTTGAACTTCACGAGCTCGATCTGAAGAAAATATATATAATTGGCGGCTTGGTTGATCGCAACAGATGGAAAGGGATAACACAGAGGAAAGCAAAAGAACAGGGAATACAGTCTGCAAAGCTTCCCATTGGTGGGTACCTCAAGATGTCCAGCTCCAAGGTAATTTAGATTTTTATTCAATAAATATCTGTGCAGAATTGAACTAGCAAAATTTTTTCCTGCACTTAAAACCCGAATATCTCATATAAAATGATACTTGCGTTACCAACAACCGGACAGAATGAACCATGTTGATTCAGGTTGTTTCTAGATCTTGCTGCTACTGACCGTGATTAATTATTAGGTCAGTGAATTAGATTGAGCAAGATTCTAAAGATTACCATATGGTTTTCTATCTCCTGCAGTGGTGGCTATAGCTTCTCGGTTTGGTTTTGGTTTTTATGGACGGGGTGTTTATTCAAACTTTGTTAAATTTTGAAATATATAAAATTTTCTCTAAGAGTTCTTGTATTCATATTTTCTGAAGCAGGTTCTCACCGTAAACCAAGTTGTTGAGATTTTGCTGAAATTCTTGGAAACAAAGGACTGGAAGGCTTCATTCTTCAAGGTGATTCCCCAAAGGAAAATATGTGAGGAGGAACCTGAAAGCAGAAATGAAGATGCCTTAACAGACATAGAGGAGGCGGGTGATGAAGGTGATGCTGATTCTGGGGCGGAGGAGAATGCAGAGGACGAGGTCGAGGGTGAGAGAAAAAGGATGCGCATGGAAGGCACCATTGATGGTTCAGGGTGAATTTAGGGCACGTTTTTAATGCAGTGGCCCTGATTTTTCGTAATTCTTGTGATGTATGGGATACCTACTCTTAATCATCAATCAATCATTAAGAGTTGCCTGATGAATCCTAGTTCAATGGTGTCAGAATCAGGGCTTTCCCTTCAGTATCAGCTGATTACGTTGACATATCCGAGTTGTGAGTAATATCCATGGTTGTCAGCCAAAAGCTGGGATTGGAACATGAGCTTCAGATCAAAGGTTTCTGGATGGAATCCAGGTGTTATGCTATCCCTTCTCACCTTCTTATGGCCTCTGTTGGAAACATTTTTTAAAGGATATCTGAAATTTTCTCTTGGGTTTGTAGAGATGTGAACTGTGATAGATAATCTGCTACCTTGCTCTTCTCCAGAGCTCCAAAGGGTAGATGGAATATTTATCTCGTTTGCTAGGAATCTAGATAGATGTTTAGATGCTAGAGTCTCTCTTACGTTTGACTTTGTACTCCGAGAATGAATGGATTTTTCTTCTTTTCCTTGAGTCGTATTACCTTAACTAGCAGCATTTATCAACTTACAGTGGGGCCAACTCTTGCTTATTTTCTCTTTAACGACCTTTAAGTAGTAAAATGGTCGTATTGTGTGCGGTCAGCATTCATATCCTCGCTTACTGCTGAAACTTATTTAGCCCACATCGGACAGCAGGTTCACATGTTACCTCCTGGTTAATTATAATCTAGAACGTATGACATGAGAGAAAAAAATTAGGATCGAAATCTAACTCGAGTTAGTACAAAATTCAAGCCTCCATTCCCAAGTAAGCCTCATCTTCTTAATTATATGCCTGTGAAGAGTTTAGGAATGCATATGTTTGGATTACAATGCACCAGGGAAATCTGGAGTTAGCTTGAGTCTCAAAATCCCAGCTTAGAAAGAAAAAAATTGCTTGGCTTCATCCAAACCTGTCTTTATCCAGGCCCAGTTTGGACTTTGATAGGCTCCGATTTGGAAGTTTACAGCATATTCTTCTTTCCATGCTGTTGACCAGGGTGTCCCTCTCCCCCCTTACCGTCTCTCTCTTCTCTCTCTCTCTTTCTCTCTCCCTTTCATATATAGTGCATGCTGTACAAGACGAGATTTTCATGGTTGTCTGTCCTTGAGCGTGATTTCCTAGCTTTTCTTTGAGTTCAGAGTTCAAAAAGATGCTTGAGCTGAGCTTGGCAAGGCCCCAGCCTATTGACCGTCCTAAATCACAACATTCTTCTAAATAATGTTGGTTAAATTTTTATGTTTCTCTAAATAATTTTGTATTTTTCTCTGTATTATATTCTGTAAAGCTGAATACCAGTACAATGGTCAAAAAAATAAATAGACTGGAGCCTACCTAAGTTGGTTGTGATAAACCTCCCTATTTTAGGGTAAACATTACAAATGAAGGAATCATGCTATATCCTAGACTTAGAGAAGACTGACATAAGTCGATGCATCAGAACATCTTCTCGATTTTGTTGAGCTTCTGTATTCTTCGCATAGATCTAATTGACATAACCAACATTATACCTGCATGCCATAATTCAAAAATTAGTCACTAGCATTCATATAATGTCAGCATCGTGGGGAAAAACATTGAAAATTCATCAGCTCTGGAAAATACTTGAAATCTTTTACGATTCATTCAATGGGTTGATTTTTCCACTCTAACCGCTATGAATACAAGCCTGTATCATCACTCTTATCTCAACTGTACCAGACATTGAACACGAAATGGTACACACCAACCTTTAGTCATTGATCATTAAATATTAAGTCTTGGTGCCCTACACACATCATTGTTAGATTTTCTTAAGCCCAATATGCTGTCAATGGTGTGAACATTATCTTATAAGCCGACTCTTGATGGGTTTGAATCAGAGCAAGTGATCCAGTTAGATATGCAAAATACTCACCAGCACCAATGAAAGTTCCATTAGCAATATCGGGGATGCCTTGGCTGCTTATTGTGACTCCAATATGCAGCAGTGTTCCTCCCAAAACTGTATAAATAGTAGCCATTTGCATGATTGATGCCTTCTGAGCCGCTCTTTCGGACTGAAAGTAGATTTCATTTACTCATTCAGGATAAGATCAACAAGACTAGAAAAACCTGATAGAAGAGCTACGTTTCTTCTAACTTTGGAAAGATCTATCCTCTGAAGTCATACAGGTTCTGTTAGGCAGACTGGCTGATGAGAGAATAGATGGGGAGCATACCTCAAGTACTCTGACTCTCAGTTTCAAGTCACCAGACTCTAGCTGTCTTATAAACTCTTCTATTTGCTGGATTCTGTAGGGCATGGAGAGAGTGTAATTTCTGGCCTGCAACCAAGCAACATAAGTCTGTAAACCTGGGTGATGAGCCAACAATTCTTATTATCTTTGACCAGAATCAGAAAAAAAAAGAGAGAGGATAATCCATGAAATATTTACTACTAGAGTATGCTGCCTTTCATAACGCCCTAGACTCTGCAGGTTTATCTATCAGTTGTTCTCAATATTGAAGCGAACACAAAGATGAAGGACAGGAAGAGATGGAGTTCAAAGTCGGTACGTCATTCGTTTGCCGTCTTATCTCCTCCACCAGTTCTGCTCCACTGCGTTGTTTCTGTCTTGTGTCTATCAGCTCCTGCATTTCAACCATGTATGTATATATGTATGGTAAATTAGCTTTTCTGTGACAATATACCACGAAAGATAGCATCAATGGCTTAAATCAGCACATACCTGCACATAAGGTGCGGCGACTCTTGCAAAGGAAAATTCTGGATCTAGAATGTACCCAATGCCTGTTGAGGAGAAAATTCATGGGTAAATTGACTTTGATTAGCTATCAACCACTTATTTGAGACCATTCATAGTGATAAGAACCAAAACCTTGGTAATAGAGAGATGATGAAAGAAAATTTCTGTTCCATCAACATATAACATTGATCTGGAACACAAGGCATAATCTTGAGAATCTGATGCTGTTGGACCTGTTGAATCTTGTTTCAGCTCCTCTTGTTTAGTGTTTTTCTTATTTTCTGATCATGAGCATCGATATCCACTATCTAATTGGATAATAATTATCTACTGTCTGATCACGTCATCATCCTCATAAATGTACCACTGTAAGTTGTGCGCACAGACCAAGAGCAGTGCCTCGTAATTCCATTCATACCCCCTTGAACTTGTTCAATTTCTTTTATTCCTTCGTTGCGTATTCCCCTTGACTTATACGGCTTGGTACCCTTGACCAGAGCCCTTTCACTCGAACATTTGAACATATTAGCTTGCCATCTTCATGGTCTTACTGACCTATTCACTTACCTTGTGAACCCACAGATGCTTCCTTTCCCTTCAAGGTAGGGTTTTTTTTTCATCCAATACGATCCATACCCATCGTCTATAATTCTGTATTCGACAATTTACACCGACTTACCATGGAACTTATGCAATGTATGCTAATTTATTAAAAATTAGAGAAAATTGATTGATTTTTTAAATATTATTCATTTTATACATTCATTGAAAGGAACATGGAAGGAATACTTTTTCCCTTTCCCTATAATGCAATATTTTCCTGTGCTTATTCCACCAATAGAGCCAACATCTAAAGAAGTCTGCCCACAAGTTAGGAACATAATATTTCATGCATTGAAGTGAGAACTGACCTTCAATGGTTGTGAATGCCTTCATCACAAAGGTGAAAGTGGAAGGAAATGAAATCGGCTTGTCAGAGGCTATTGCAAACAAATCCTGCAAAACATAGTCCCCATGATTTACCAAGATATCAATCATCATATCCTAATAATCTATAGTTCATGAGGGCATATTAAAATTTAATTATTCACTATTTTAGTTATTTTTTAGAAAACAAAAAAAAAACTTGACTGACCTCACCGATTGCAGCCACAGTCTGCGCCTGATCCGGCCTTTGGTTCATTAAATTGTCCATGAAGAATTGCACAGTTCTCCGCACCTAAGCATTCAAAACTTATATCATCATCCGATATTTGCCCAGACTTCTCTCTACTAAACGGAAAATAAGCTGCAGAGGCACTGACTGATGTCATGTCTCCAGTTGGTTGAAGCACTTCCAGATCAATGAGACTTCTCAACACCTGCATTGATGCGGCCGTGTTATTCCCCCTTAGAACACATATTCATATTTATTTTATAAAATTATCGTTGCAAACCTATTTTTGCACCTTTTATCAATATAATCATATATATTTTTATATATAAGAACTAATATGAGGATACTCATAACAATCACAGACTTTGGTCAAGGTCTGTTAATCTTTCCCTTGATTTATGGACATTTTACTGCACAAAATCATAATTTATCCGTGTTGATTATCATGGGTCATAATGATAAAAAATATTGCACGTTCCTCAAGTCCGATTATATTGTTCATAAAATTTCTTCATATATATCACCTCTGATTTTCTGTGGTAGCAATGAACAATGCTAACAGTGACGAACCTTCTTAGTATCTTTCTCGTACACTGCAAAGAACAGCTCCAGCAGTCTCTCTTGCGTGAACGATTTGATCTCACCCATCATTCCAAAGTCATAGTACACGAGAGATCCATCCCCATCGATAGCAAGATTTCCAGGATGCGGATCGGCGTGGAAGAAACCAGCCTTCAATATCTACATCAACCCCGAACCCAATTGAGAAGGTAAGTGAACTGACATTCGTAGCTTATTTAATCATTATTACTAATAATATCGATAAATTATAATAATAAGGTCAGAAAATATCTACAGAAAATTATTTTTAGAAAGATGTGGAGTTTACCTGGATCAGGTATGATTCTATTGCATTTGAAGCGATCTTAGAACGGCGATAGCCTCTGGCATCTATCTTATCCAGATCAGTTATTTTTATTCCTGCCCACAGAAAAATTGCTGAATCTAGTAAAGAACATGCAAGAACATTGATCAAATCTTTTCCTTCGTTGTGTGCCCATTTCAGGAGAGATATGATTCACTCCAGGTTAGTTACCTGGGACGTACTCGAGAGTCAATACTTTTCTTGATGTGTATTCCCATAGAACAAGCTAAGAAAAGAAAGAGGATGATCGATTAGGATGAAATTATTTTTCAGAAAATAAAAATAAAAATTGGCGCAATCGTTGAGAAGAACTTACTGGCACTCGGACCCACTTTACATTTCTGAAATCTCGACGAAATCTATCTGCGTTCTTTCCCTCGTTGATGTAATCAATTTCTTCATACAAAACCCTTCAAAAAAATAAAAAAATAAGATGCAAGAACATGATCATGGGGGTTCATGTCATAGAATCATGATCGAGTAAATAAGGAAAAAGGGGAAAATGATCAATAATTATTATGTTGGATTAAAAAAAACCCATTTTCAGACTGTTCTCAAAATCACCAGCATTGGGATAGAAATCAAGGAGCATAATCATGGGGGCTTCTGTCATAGAAACATGGTCACGTAAATAAGGAAAAAAAAGAGGAAATTGATTAATAATTATTATATTGCATTAAAAAAAACCCATTTCCAGGTTGTTCTCATAATCACCAGCATTGGGTTAGAAATCATGGAACATGATCATGGGAGCTCATGTCATAGAAACATGATCAAGCAAATAAGGAAAAAAAGGAAATTGATTAATAATTATTATGTTGCATTAAAAAAAAACCATTTCCAGGATGTTCTCGGAATCACCATCATTGAGATAGTATGGATCTAAGACTTACTTTGAACATTCGTCGTATATTGCAACCCAATCCCTCTTTGGCCCTCCAAATGCTTCACTTCTCTGAAAGTACTCGGTTACAATTTTTAGGTTTCCTAGAGAAAATCAAAACGCAGATCTTAGCAAAATATCATATCATCTTATAACTTCCAGATCAAAACCGAAATGAGAAATGCATCGGAAAAAATAAAAAAAGTTCATAGATGAGCAAGCATTTTACATAAATGAATCTTATCCATTTAATTACAAAAAATCGATTTTTTTTCGTATAATGTTGTTAGGTCGCATATAGTGATTAATTGATCCCATACTTAGATCTATGTCGAACAGCTTCTTCAGACCAGGCCTTTGGACCTTGACCACCACCTTCTCTCCATTGTGCAGAGTAGCACGATGCACCTAAGTAAAAAAAAAATCAAACCAATATATTTGGGTACATCAGGGAGAAGCAAGATAATCAGTCTACATTGATAATATTTTTTTTAAAAATATAATTCATCTGACGAACTAATGAAAAATTGCCTGCTCTATGCTCAAGGAAGACGGAGAGTTTCCATGAAAATAATGAAAATTCCGTCCGCGCTTAATTATTGGTAAATAATTAAATAATTACCGGAAAGTTTCTATGAAAAAAGTGAGCGGTAAAATATAGGAAAATAGTTGCGATTAAGTGCTTGCATAGAGAATGAGATCATCAAGAAATGAGAGATGATGCGGTGTAGAGGGGGCTACCTGGCCGAGACTAGCGGCGGCGATCGGCCGGTCTTCGAATTCCTTGAATAGCACGTTGATGGGGGCGCCGAGCTCGGCCTCTATGTAACCCCTCGCCCTGGCCGGCGAGAACGCGGGCACCCGGTCCTGCGGATCGTCCCACCATTTCCAAAAGGCAAGGACGTCAACGACCCATCTCTCTCTAAAAAGATTACTTGTCGCTCGCTCACTTGGAGCTTAGCGAGTTCATCGACGAACTCCCTGGGGAGGTCTCTATCTCTCTCTCTAGATATATATCTATATATATTCTCTCTCTCTCCCTCTCTCTCTCTCTCTAAAAGAGATAAGTGGTCGCTTGCTAACTTGGAGCTTGGCAAGCTCATCGACGAACTCCCTCGGAAGGGCTCTCTCTCTCTCTCTCTCGATCTCGTTAAAGGTGATAACTGGTCGCTTGCTCACCTGGAGCTTAGCGAGCTCATCGACGTACTCCCTGGGGAGGAGGTCGGACCTGGTAGAGAAGAGCTGCCCGAGCTTGATGAAGGTGGGCCCCAGCTGCAACACGCAGTCCCGCAGCCACGTAGCCGTCCGCCGCCACCTGGCTTTCTGCAATTGGTCGAAAGCGACAGTTAGGACAAAACATAGGAAGATAATCGTATGCCCCATATATACGGAAATTGAACAAGAAATAAAAATATTTACATATGTAATCGGCTTATAATTTTTAAATATATGATAAAATTTTAGTCCGAAGCTCTCTCTCTTCCCACCCATCATCAGAACGGTTGATCATGGGTGAGCCTGATCGACGTCGAGGTCGGAGTCGATCAGACGCTAATCCGACCGTTCAATCCCGGGCCTGTCTTGTCGGGCCCGGCCCGCCGCCCTATAATTAATCACGTTTTTTATGCACTTCCACGTCTACGGAGGACAACGCGACGATTTCCAGGGGTCTCGGAAGTCATCATGCATAGGAAGAAGGCGACAGGCGCGGCGGTGGGAGAGAGAGAGAGAGCGAGCGAGAGAGAGAGAGAGAGAGAGAGAGAGAGAGAGAGAGAGAGAGAGAGAGAGAGAGACTGATGCGTGAGGCTCTTTCTCACCTGCTTCTCCTCTGTGAAGCCCCCGCGGTACGTCCATTCGGCGGCGTCCATCTTCACCCGGAGGTTGAGTGTGAGGAGGAAGCTCCATACATCCACCGTCCTCCGCCAGGCATTGTACCCTCCCTGCTCCCACCCGAACGCCACCACCGCCGCCGCCGCCGCCGCCGTTCTTACTTCCTCTCCCGAGCTTGGCGGCACCGGCGGCCGGCGGCGGACCCGTTCCACGGCAACGAGGGGCCCCTCGGGCGAGCTCCTCCTCGCTAGCTCCGTCGTAGGAACCATCCTCGAAGGGCGCCCGTTGATGCGCCGCCCTGCCGCGCCGGGCCTCTGCTGCTGTTGCGCCGCCCGCACCGGCGGCGCCGCCCGGAAAAAGGGCCCTCCTCCGCCGCCGGTCCTCGCCCGAAGAGAGAATTCCGCCCCTCGGAGGCCCATCTTGAGAGATCGTTACTGGGGGGGGTGGGGGGGAGGAATCCCGAGTGGTGCACTTTCAGAGGACTTTAAACCGGGAGGAAGAAGAGGGAGGAGCTTCCGTATGGAGAAGCCAAACCTAGGAAAATAGCAGACCTAGCCAATGGGATCCCGCCACGTAAGCTTGACGTGCCGGACCCGACTTGGGCACCTGCAAAGTGGTTAGCTCGAAGAAAATATTTTTATGAAAATGCCAAATATTTCTTAAATAGCCGACAAGAGAGTAAAAAATGGGAAAGGATCTGACGGTCATGATTAGAATGGAGGGCTCAGATGATTCCACGCATCAGACAATGTGAGGGATCTCGACCAAGGTTTCCGAAGTCAAAAACCCATATATTTATATTGGACGGCTTTCAGATAAACATACCTTATTTTATGTAAGTTTATTTATTTTTGATAGGTCCTCCAGATAAATTATCATGATATATATGCCCCCCTTTCTCTCTCTAAATTGCCATTGCTAAAAAAATGGATATTCATAAATGAAATATGAATATTTTCTTTTAATGTAGCGTACATTTCTAAAATGGCTCAAAGACCATGTAGAGCCATCCAGGGCCAGGCCCAGGCTGCCCAAAAGCCCGTAATTTTCTCCGGGCCCCGGACCAGGCCCAGGCCCATCATGTCTCTCCCTCTCCACGTATACAAGCCCGAGAGAGAGAGAGAGGTTTTTCTGGGTTTGAGTGTGCTTTAGAGAGAGGAATCTTACCGAGCCGGGCCTAGCAAAACTCCCTACCGGCCCGGGCACTGGTTCGAGTGGAGGACGTGGACGGTCAGCTTACCGCCAAGGGTTCGGTAGGGTTGGCGACTGGGACCGCAGTCCGTTCCGTGCACATCTCTACCTCCAGCGGGCCCCCAGTGCACCGGGAAACAAACCGTTAAAGTGTGGGGTCCACAGTGAAGACATGAACCTTTAGAGGCGTATTCATCTAAAGATGCACAAGATAAGGACTTTTTCTGAAATAGCCAAGGAGGGCTTTTCTTAAATTTGAGCTACTTAGTTTTTGTGCGAGTTGAGATGACTTTTATCTAACTTTTCAAGGGAGTTCTCTCTCTCTCTCTCTCTCTCTCTCTCTCCCTCTCTCTCCCCCCCTCTCTCTCTCACTCATTCCCCCCCCCCCTCTCTCTCTCTCTCTCTCTCTCCTACGTGGACGTAAAGAGTCAGCTTAGATATCGCCGAGGTCTGAACTTCATTGGGTCAGCCTGAAGCCTGCTTTATATTTACTTATGTAGAGCATTTTGCTCAATATACAAACTAAGTTAGCTGACGGATTCCATATTCCCTATAAATTGACTGAGAAAATATAATCTTCTATGTTTTCATTCCTTGAATCCGTTAGTTAGACTCTCAAAATAAGAGAGATTACAAACTGAAGATCAAGATTTAGACAGAGAGAGAGAGAGAGAGAGAGAGAGAGAGAGAGTAAAGACGTGTCTTTCTTTCATAGATCCATCCAGCATTCCGAGGCATAGAGAGGGAAAGGACAGGGACCCTCCTACAGAACCAGTCATCACCCACATCTGCGAGCAACTTACGACCAAATATCAAGGAAAAGCTCTCTTCCTCCCCCTACAGTTCTTGATGTCCATTCCATCACCAATCCTCACCAACTAAGAAAGTCCAACAGATGTTGCAGAGGGTTCCCTCATCTCAAATTTTACCATAAAAAGACACTGAGTTTGCCCTTGGTCGTTGACCATGAAGCAAGGAGGCAAAATTTTCAGAAACCAGGCGTAAACATTGAACAAAGTCAACTCCTGGACTGTTCACCTTCAGAAGACTGAGTGAGGAAGCCGCCGTTCACCCAGCCTAAGGCGCCACATAAATCTTCACCTTCTCCCCAAGAATTTCAAGTCTTCATCCATCCTCAGCTTTCCTTTTCCGTGACAGTCAGGGATGTGGGTTTCTGTGCAAACCCACATCCGATCAAGAAGATAATCACCAAGTGAGGGGCTTCTGACAGAGGATTAGGGTTTCTTGGGTCTCTTCGGGGAGGATTGGCCACCATTGACGCCCTCGCCGCCTCTTTTCACTGTGCTGCCATTGTCGCAGGGGGTGGCATCCGGCGACGATGCCTTTGAATCTTCTTCGGAGATGTCGTGTTTCAGGATATTGGTGACCATTGCGTCCACACGGAGTTCAGATCTGAGGAGGGATCTCCGCTTGACGGTCGCATGCTGCCCACATGATCGATCTTCGATCGCAGAGGCCCGGAGGTTCTGGATAATCAGATCCTCGTCGCTGTCGAAGCTCTTGCTTGAAACCTGCACGGGCAAACAGGATGATTACTATTTCTTCTCGTCGTTGGTCTCGGCGAGGACACGGTCACAGTGAATCAAGAACAGTCCGATGGGTTTGACCCACCAAAGATTAGATAATATCAATTAGGAGATAATCCGGTGGGGAGTTGACTTTGATACTTTTTAAAGAAATCTGGGACAAATAAATGAAGATGCGCTGCGTAATAGAGGGAATTGTCTACCTGGAAGTCAACGGCCCATTCGATTATGATGAATGGACAACCACAGCCTTCGATGAGGTTGAACTTCAACATTATGTTAAATGATCTGGCCTTCGTCTTCCTGGAGGAATAGCAAGAAAAAAAGGAAAATAATAAAAAATAAATACCAGTACAGTGGATTTTTCTATATTTTTTTTCACAGGGTTTATCTGTTTTTTATATTCATGTACTGTTCGGAATACCTCCTCAGAGAAAATGGCTGCTCGTCTAAAAGGGCAGTCTTTAAATCCGGCCTGTCAGGGAAAGAGACCTGAGGAGCGGAAAGAGAAAATCCACGTCAGAAAATATCACAAAATGGAAAATCAGCTGAAGAAGGGAAAGCCACGTCAGATCTGCATGGTTCGCTATAAATGGTGGGGGATTTCCTGTTGATGATACTCTTTACATTACACAGTTCACATGTCAGCAAAATCGATAACTAAATAAGAGATTCCAGAAGAAGCGTAAAAGACCCAGATTATCTAGGCCAAAAATAATAATAAAAATCATCATTCTGCACCTAAAAGGGGAAAAAGGAGTAATTTTTCTTGGTAGGAAGGGGCAGGAACATCTCCTGGCCATGCTCTTGTTGAGCTTCTGTGAACTGATCAAAAGAAGCTGCTCCCTCATCTTCGTGCACTTAAATGCCCAGGGAAACCAAATCTTTGATGCTCGAACTCATCTCAGTCTAATTAATCCCCCATTGAAGGGCATGATTCTGTTTCTTGTGGGCACAGCTCCACGGAAGAGTATCATTTTCTTACACGGATGAGAAGAGAATTCGATGCGTAGATTCAATAAATTGAGAAATTAGTGGCACAGTGCTACCTTGCCCTCATCTCGATAGATGTCTTGGGTAATCATTCTCGAATTAGTTCCTGGCCACTAACTAGAATGGGTCATGTCCCACTGACTACCATGACTAGTAGCTCATTTGCAGATGAACCCTAACCACTAATGAAGGAAAATAACAAGTAGAAAGAAATTTTCTAAATGGTCCCGCCCACTAGAGCCACAGAGAGTAGCAAAGCGTTTCCATGTGTAGCTCAATAAAGGTAGCGACCCAACTGAGTGGGCTCTGAGCTAGAGAGCTAAACAGGTAGTATCCATTTTATTGTGAGCAACTCCAGCAGAGAGCTAGAGAGCTAAAAAGAGTACTGGAGCAGAAGCTAAAAAAACGATCAAAGCTGGCTAATGTCTGCAAACTACGACTATAGGTTTCAGTCTTGCTAAAGCCAGTTCGTTCGCCTTGATAGCATCTTAGGAACGGTTCGGTAGATCACATTCATAAACTTGTTCAGTAAACATTCGATACAAAGAGAAGATATACCTAAGTAAACCAGAACTCATATTCATTAACCTAAAAAGTTTTTCATCCAATTCTTCTGTTTCTCAATCCTTAAATAAATCCGTAAGATAACAGAAACCTTCTTCAATGAATTTCAAGACAAAATCAAAGAAGGGTAAATGAGATTCATACCTCCACAGATTTTATGAATGGTAATGGAGCTTTCTGACCATGGATGCTAGAAATCCTCAGTGTCCAACATACATATAGGTTCCCTGGATCATGAAGCCAAAGTAATGTAAGACAGAGAAAACCGATTTGTCCATCAACCGTTCAATTTTTATGTTCTCAATATAATGTCATCCATGAAATATTAGTAAGTCTATCATATGTTAACCAGGTACTAACCTAAAGCACTCTTTCAGGTGCACAGATCTTTACAACTTAAAAAGATTACAAAAGTCTCAAAGAATGTAATTCGCACCGCTATCGTCATCATCAAAAGTTGTCAGCGTTGTGGACGACTCATATCCAAATTTAAACAATTGAGGAGAATAAGATAAGCAAAAAGCCATTGTTGAATCTCCTTCACCACTCCAACGCAAGGTAGAAGATCACATCAGACATTTTTTGAAAATCCAAGAACTCGATAAATCATTGTTAAACAGATCATGAATATGTAAAGAACCCTCATCAGAAAAGTTTGAAATTGAACAAAGAGTACATAAAAAGTTAAAATACATTTTTTGGATGCAAAATCTGACTAAAAATAGACACCAATGCAAACATAAAAATTATCACTTGATAGCAAGAAAATGTTTTTTTTGGTAAGGAAAAAAGTAAACTGCAAGAGATTTGTAAACTGCAGGAGATAACAAGCTTACTTTTGGGGGATTGAGAAAGGGCAAGCTGGATCAGATCAATTCTAACATATGGCGGTATCTGTAGATTAAGACTTTTCATCAAACCGGCAATTACCTGTGCAAGTAGTCACCAGTAAAGAATTAGGCCAAAAATAAATGCGAAATGAAAAGAAAAGCACTCTGCACAAGCAACACACGGAATACAGCACCATCGTTGACATAAAACTGTGATTATTGTAGAAAACGGTATTTAATGATGATAAAAAGTTGTCAACTGCAATGTATTTCAAATTTTGGAAAAATTTGAATAATCTTAAAACAAGCCTGATACACCACACACTTGATTTAAAGGTGCTTTTTTATAATTATAGTGTAAGTTATTTATTACGATGATTGAGTTGTGATGTATGTCTACTATCAATCTGACGTATCACCAACTTTACAAATGAGAAGTGATATTGAAGGGTGAAGACAAAGTCGAATTGCATTCATGCTTTACAGAACACACTAGATATTTCAACAAATGAATGCCCTGATCTCGCCAAAAATTGGTCCAACTAGAGAACTGTTGAATGGAGCTCTGACTATTTCAAATTCAAAATGCTTGTCGTATCTGTTGTACTATTCATGAACATAAAGTATGCACAACATGCTAACACATAATCAAAGAACTACGATTTTATAAAAAAATCATTAACATTGATATAACTCTTTACAAACTATTTGGTTTGTAATATTTACAATTCTTATTAAAAGAAAATGCGCGTAGACATACCAAATTAATAATATATAAAACCTAATGATCTTTGAAAGTTGCAAAAAAAAAACTACTACATAGGCACAATAGATACAAACAGGCAAACATTTTAAATGATAAAAATTGGAATGTACCAGAATTCATCTGCTAATGATAAAAAATGACGCTCAATCCAACGTCACTGAAGGTATATGTGAGGGATTAATGATAGAAAACAATACTAATGGATTTACAAGCTAGTAACATTTAAAATGATAAAAATTTCTCATATGGCATAGTCCGATTGCTAATGAAAAGAAAGGACGCATAATTCAAGGCTGCTTAAAGGTATCTGTGAGGGACTATTCATCAAAAACCATATAATGGATTTACCCATGAAGATCCATAATTTGCAATCCATTCCATGGATTGTGTATGAAAAATAAGAAACATCATCATAAGAAAAATTAATTTCAAAAAGGATGATCCAGTAATAAATACCTACCTTATCAACGAACCCGTGGATCACCAAAGTTGCTTTTTTGTCCTTTGGGGTTGGCTGAAACATCAACCAAAAGGGAATTAAGAAGAAACTCCCATAAACCATAAAATGACCATATACAGTATTATCATTGAAATTATAAAGCTTTCTTGATCTAACATCAATGACACATTATGATTTGTTAAGCATAGAAGTGGTTAGGGATGTTGGGAAGCCAAGTCATCAAAGAAATGGTGTCACCAAAAGTTATGTAACGAAGCAGCATTTGCATGAATATTCAGGGATGCTCTGGAAAAGGAACAAAGCATTTTACCAGACACGAGCCAAACATAGTTCTAAAAAGACACGGGGCTTGTGCACCAACAGTGTGACCAAAACTTTTAGAGATTTAACAGAGCAACATTCTATATGACCAACGAGCTACCGATTTTTTCATCCGCAAAGTAAACTAAATTTTTTAAGTTCAAAACGTAATAAATAATTTTAAAGAAACAAAAAAGAATGAAGTAATATACATTGAATGCCTGTCCACAGTGGTCAAAGGACCTTCAGCAATTTGGTCGAAGAAAATATAAAATAAACGAGTCTTGAAAGCGAAATGATATGCTTCAAATTGTAAAAAGAATTAAAGTGAAGCAAGAATAGTGTACCTGAAGGTTCACGATTACAACCTTCCCTCCACCGCGAATGGACTTCAAAGGCAAGTTGCAAGCAGGAGTAATCTGTAAACTGGACGCAATAAAAAGCCTAAGCAACTAAACGCCATTCCACTTTTAACCCAAGAATGCGGACAGTACATTAATGCACAATAAAATGTAATGACTAAGTAATCAATCCCCGAAGGGAGAAGCCAGAAATAGTTATCACCCAATGAAAAGGCTGATACTTCCGAATCCTATTGTTCAATCAAAAGGGTGATGTAACAGAATTGGTGTTGACACATGTTGGGAAGGATCAGCAGCTGTATACAACTATTCAAGATGAAATATCACTACCCTTCAGGGGTTGACACCAGAACTCTTATAAGCAGCAAAATAACTTGTAAAAAATGAACAATAAAATAAAAGAAGAACTATTTGCAACTGATTGATCCACACTGTGTGGGAGATATACGAGACCTTTAAGTTGAGAATGAAGTGATGCTTAGTGTCAAAATGAAATTTTAAATTATCAGATGTCGTCTAAGTTGCTATTTTTTTCGTTTTATGTTGTTCAAGTTTGCAGTATGGTGAAGACACTTTTTGTAAAGGAGCTACAAAGCACTTTTTTGGGAGCTAAATTCAAATAAGTCGGGAAAACTAGCAGTATTCCCAAGTATAGTTACTTTGGAGAGCGTACAAAAACCAACTATAGCTCCCTCAATTAGCTAAAATTTAATCCTGGAAACTGTTTCTTGAAGATGACCTTCTAAGAAGCCTACTGTTGCTTTATCAATGAACTTTTCTAAGTTGGTTGTAAGCATGTTGACGTTCCTTTCTTTTTGATATTTGATTGTTGTGCTGATTAATATATGTTTGGATCCACTTGACATCTAAGGCGTTGTGGCCACAGACTTCTCATTTAAACCATGTAACATATTTGGCCTCGTCTTAAAAACCAGACTTGTATTAAAGATTTTTATTGATAAATAATTCCTACGGTCTGAGACAAGTTCGGGTTCTTGTTCCACAAAGCCATGTACGGGTTTTGAACTCATTATTCTGTTCATTAGTGCATGAACTGGTCCCCGCTGCAGATGCAGGTCTCGTACCACTGAAGGAAATATATCAGACTGTTGATCCCATCCACATCATAAATGGATCCCCTACCTGATCTATTTCATATCCTTCCAAGTTCATTACAGTCAACACATCAACCCCGCAGCATATCAATTGTGATTCAGATCACCTCCCCAAGCCTACCTTGATCAAAGAAAAGTAGGCCTGTCAAGAAGAGACATCCTCAAGCTCAAACTGTCTCCTTACTTCCCAACCCTACCTTTGATCTTTCTCCAGAAGGTAATCCACCCTGCCTGTATGGCCCTTGACAAACACGACCCTTCAAGTTCCATTCAGCGTTTCTCTATCTTTTCAGTGTATGAAATCTGAGACAGAAACAGGAACGATGCGATACACTACTCAAAATGCTTGACGGACAGGGATGCAAGCTTTATTCTAAGTACGAGAGAATCTTTTACCAAAATGAGCGATGTCCCCTCATAATGATGGGCAACCATATGCTGAAAAAAGAATTGAAGTAAACAATACTTTCAAGAAAGATTCATGCGATTAAATTTAGGAATCAGATTGCTGACTTCAGCGAAGGAAGGATATTAGCTATCAAAAGATCATTTCATACAAGCATATAGATCAAACTTGGATGTAGATCTAGATAAATATCGTAAGGGATACCTTCCATAAGTTCAGTTAATGAAAGAAATTCATACATGGGAACTAATAAAAAATTCATGATAGTTCATTACAAAACTCATTCATTCCTCCAATGTAAATTAGACCGGGTATGAAATTTCAAAACCGAGGATTCTTAAAGAAAGGAAGTCGTTCATTAAATTTCAACAATTAACATACCTGGTTCCCAAACAGAGTACGACATCTGCTATTTTGCAGTGTTTCTCTGCAGCATTCATCTCTTTAGGCGGCAAAGCATCCTGTAAGTAGCAAAACAAACAAAAATTGTGATCCTAAAAAAAGACACATAACAAGCTATTATCCGAACAAACCACTTTCATGAGCTTAATAGGACATAAAAACTGTGAGATACATCATGTACACATCAGATAAGCAGGACGGTTAGCACTTGCATACGTCCAATGGCATGTTCTAAGACATAACTCGCCTGAGCATCAAACAGAATTTTTCACTGCCGTGGCATCCAATGGCATGGACTATGATGGAGAAAGACCAGCCGTGCATTTTCACAACAACCACACCAGAAATTTCCAACACAATGACAATATAAAACTGATTGAAACAGGAATAAAAAAGGACGGGTTAACTTTCAGCAAAATCCATCCACCTGATAGCATCAAATGATGAGGTAAGGAGCCAGATGACACAGCCTATGAACCACGATTCTACATACCAATTATTTCAACATGTAATAATATAAAGCTATTCGATGAAAGGAAAATCTATTCCATAAGTTGCTACTAACTTGGCAACATAATGCTCAAAACTAGGTGGATGAAAACTGTGCCACTCATGAACCATTTGTGGTACAAGATATGATAGGTCAATTATAGGACGAAAACAACAGGCTATTTTTTATTCAATAACCTCTGCATGGCTGCCAAGATGTTGATAGAAAGTGTAAAGAACATTTTGGTGCCTTGACATCAGTTAATTTTGGTGGAGAGTAATTAGACATGTGGATATAGCACTTATGCGTCCCCTTTCTTTTCCTATAAACTGTGTTACTATCCAAAGGAAAAGGCTCAAACTGAAAAGACGTTTATATATTTCTACATTAAGAGATCAAACAAAGCAATGAGAGAATGAGAAATGAAGACCTAGCAGTGAAGCTTTCACAGTGAAGTTTGCGATATTTCTTGATTGATTATATCTGAATAATATATAAAATGTAAGAGCGATGGATGCCCCAATTATTCTAACCGAGAGGTACTTCAGTGGAAAACACAAAGTTGAATAAATGGAAATACCTACCCATGTCTATTCGATTCTAATTCAATGTGCAACATAACAGTGCTTAGTGCCAAACATAAAAAATTGGTATGAACACTTATGTGAACCTTACTTGGGCGTATCGGATTGAGAAATGGACAACACTATAAAGCCAACGCAGTGATCAACACCTCTAGTAAAGTTCCGGCATTATAAGGTAAAAGTGATTTCGAAGCCTCAAAACACCTTTTTAACAGATATCTATGCCAAGGAAAGCACATAAAATACTGCAGATAACAAGCAAATACCAAAAGCTTCCAAGTAAAACACTTTGGTTAATCGGGAATTGTTCTACCTCCCAGTCAAGAACTGTGTCTATGAGCTTTGCTCCACACTTCGAGTCTGAACAGTAGCGTGATGTTTCCTTCATTCCAATAGTCTCAATCTCAAAATCACGAATATACCTTCACAAATGAATAAAAGAGTTGTATTGACTGATGGAATAAATTTAACAACGGATTACATCATGCAGTAGACAGAACTGAAAAATATCAGAAACCATTTGACAAAAAGCTTTGCATCTAATTTGGCCCAAATGATAATTCCATTGATCTTCTACTTTCAAGAGCTGTTTCCTCCATCTAAAATAAACAAAAAAATCCTAGAAAGCCCTTCATTTTGATCAAATTTTCTCTAAATGTTTTTGCAACCCCATAACCACATCCACATCTATGGTACATTATTAAGAAAGAAGACATACTCTAATCCACAAGACGGACAAATCTCCCTGAAAGAATTTCCATGCAGTTCTGCAAGTTTCTCCCGTGGTATTCCAGATCGAAGATGGAGACTGTCCACATTCTGTCAAAAGGAATTTGAAAACAGGTAGTCTCATGAACTTTCCAAATACTTCCCTAACAATATGCACAGCTGTTGCCCAAGTTACGATAATATAGAACAAATTTGACTGAGGCCCGAGCGAATTAAAATTCATTTAAATCATGCCACATTATTCAACTCATTAGCAATGTTGAAATCGTGCACAACATTTGAAAGAGGATTTTCCTTTTCATCTCCTGCAGAACTAGCAATAATGAGGAAATACTTGTTACTCGTATAATGATCATGAATTTAACCACAGTACTTTCAACAAAGCTTTCATGCGAAGAAATAAATGAAAAAATGATATAAACTCAACTGATACACCAAAATAAAGGGAAACGATATAATTTTACCCTAAACATCCAAAATTGTTGCAAATCCTTCATGAAATGCTAAAATATCATAGTATTTTTTGTTTATATACGCCTACCACTCAATCCTAAACAGGTACTTTTCAGGGAAACCTCTAAATAACACTATACCGATGATGGTCAGTAAACTAACATTCATATTGGCACTGCAGCTCGACTTCAGCCACCTTGGTCAAGATTAAATGGATATGCTTGTTACATTTAAGGAAAGCAACAAACAGGAAAACCAGCATGATAAAACTAGTTTATAAGTGATACCAGGAGCACAATAAAATAATGAAGTAAGCGATTTATCAGTTGACAACTTAGTCGCTGACGATTCAAATTACTGAACTACATGTATCTTTAAGTTGCAACCACAAATGAAACTTCAAATTTTCATCCTCGTTGATCTGTGAAGAACTCAACCATGCTATGGAAATGAAATTAGGACAAGTATAGCCCTTAACTGATAGTTCTGTCTACAAACACCATTTTTTTTTCTAAAACGTAGAAGATAATTGGATTTGATAATAATTAATTACCATATGAGTATTTTCCATCATTAAAAAGTTCAGTCACAATTTTCCCTGACTTAGGATCTATCAGGAACAAAACTGGCTGTTGGATGAAAGATCAGAGAATCTACCGTCAACAAATACTAATATTAGAGATTCTAAGATATTTCAATATAGAACGCACATGGGATTATGTTTAGTAAACTACAGGAAAAGACAATTGGCCTGTTTCAAGTGTATACAATGAACACTAAATGTATCCTGTTCCAGATGAGAGACATGAACTATGGACATCTTGCATACTGTAAGCAACTTCTTTTCTTTACTCTTAATCTGAACCCATTATGTTGTGTCATTTCCCATGGTTAAAACCTGTGAATACAAGACTGACTCGGTGTTGACATTGTCAGAGAATTTTTCAAATTACTTAGAATCTGTCCAAAATATAAAACTACTGCGTATCTTTCAAAGCCTTGCGAATCATCAAAAAATAGGATGAGAGCAGGTACAACGGTATTATTATCCTTTTTTATGGATGTAATTTTTTTTCTAAAAGGCATCAATTCCTTAGAAATAATGATGATACTCTCCTTCCTAAGTAACATTGTGTTCACACGGATTCAATATGAGCATATAGTTTTGATTGTTTAAACCGAATATAGGGTGACAATTATATTATGCATTATCAAATTGCAACCTTCAGTGGAAAAAAGGCTGTCAGATGCAATGCTCCGCAGGATAAAAAACACTCAGAAGCTACAAAAGGAAAAATAACGATATTTCAGCTAAAATGCGGGTGCTACCTGGCTAATAAGAAACTTCAAGATACCAGCCCTCTCCAGTTCGACCAAAGCCATGTGAGTAAGACTTGGCATTGCACGATGAAATGGAAGGGATGCTTTGGGTAAATCCTTGCCTTCTCGCTACACAGAACACGAAAACAACCTGAGGTATCCAGCATCCTTTTCCATTGTACTAAGTAGAGAAATACGAGAAATATGACTTTAATCTGTCATCAGATGTAAAAAATAAATAATCCATTGATACTATTTATCTAAAAAAGCGTACACACTGGTAAAGTTCTTCAGTTGGGTTCTCTTCCCAAATGGAAGCTGCAAGGTTACACATTCAGAGACGATCGGTCATGCCTCTCGGCCATCCATTAAGACAGTGTTCCAATGTGTGGCAAACAGAGATCACCCTCTAAATTTTCGTCCCCTCGAGTATGGTGGTAATTTGAAAGAGATTTGGGCCAACAGATCATTTTTTTAAACAGCATGTATACCAGTCAACCAAAAAATAATGAGAATGCAGGCACTAGCAACAACAATGATAAGAGTAATAAATTATTATTTGTCATACCTTAAACATATACAAAGATCTTAACAATAACAGGAATGACAAATATAACAACATACTGTGCCTTACAAATTTCTTAACAATCTGGACAATATTGAGGTAACCTTCATCTTCATAAAAGAAAGTTCAGCCCATTCGGATCAGAATTTTTAGTTCAAAATGATCTTTTTTCTTTATTATCAAAAATCTAAAAGCACATGCATGTGTTGTATGGATTACCTGAAGTGTCCAGATCCCCTTCGGACCTCGAAAATCAGGTATACCACAAGAAGTTGATATCCCTGCCCCGGTGAATACTACCAGGTGTTTGCTCTGCAACCAAGGATGGATCAAACTGAACTTAAAATGGATACGAAAAGTAAATGCATCCCTCGACCCAGACATGTTTATACATCATTGAGCAACATAAATCAGTTGGGTAGACCAAGATTCATGTCCTAACCTTCTTTATCAAAAGGGCAAGCTCTTCAACCTGTATTTATAAAGTTAAAAACCAAAAAGAGTTAGATATTATTGTAGAAAGCCACTTTCACCGATATTAAATAAATCCAATGTAAAATAAACGTGAGGTTGTGATTAAAGATTAATAACGTTCCACCTTCCACAATGTATACTTGTACTATGTTTTTGATAACAGAAGCTGGTTAATTGGCCAGAAAATGTGTTTGGGTAAAGGAGATATCAAATTGCTTTTTTGCTTAAGCTTCAGCCGGTAGACGTAGTTGAAAATAGTTCAGTACAACTCTGTTCACAACGTTAAAATTTCCTATTTGGTAGACTGAGGACAGTATAAAAGCGCCAATAATTTGGTAATTACATGCACTAAGACAGCTATTTTTCTAACTTTTCTCAGACAAAAATACGTATTATTCTAATACCTTGGATGACAATTTCGTTCATAGTCATTCCCCTTCCAAAATATGGTAGTTACAACTGTTAATATGATTGAGCAGGGGAAAAAAAACCTATCAGAGACTAAATTTAAGCTAAATACCAATCATATCACCAAAACTGTACAAACCGAAATTGGCAATAACAGAATGCTGAAATCTCAACGACTATAATAAAATTAAATTTTCACCTGGCTTGACAAAGTGATTTGTGACAGTCAATACGGCAACAGATTGATCGTAAAACTCGAGCCAAAAAAGACGCACTCCTATCTAGATTGCCTATCTAGATTGTCTAGTCTGGCAAACAGTGAAAGATATACATGCTATCCATCGGAAAATTGCAACCACGAACGAAAAGGAAAGATCCTTCATTATGGTTACAAATATATTCCTTGTTGTGTAACCAACAACATTGCCCCAAACAGAAGCGAGTAAACAGTTCAACATGCGTTCTGCGAAACTGATAAATTGCTAGACGGATTCAAGGTAGTTCCTCGTCATTACCCTCGCCGGATGCTACAGCCGATGCAAACAAGAGGGATTGCCGATGAAGGTAAACGGCCAAGAGGAGGATGAACCGGAACAAAAGAACCAGAAATACAAGCGGAGGGAGAGACACAAGCCAAACGAGGGAATTTCCCACAACTCCAAACCTTCTGCTGCAAGACAACGGACGAGTCGAAAATCTCGGACATCCCGACGGTTCCGACATCCTCCTTGTAGGAGAGCTTCTCCGCATAGCCCAGCGACATGCCCCTGTCCACACCTCTCTTTTTCCGTATCCCCTTCCGTCCCAAACCCACAATTCCTTCCTCTTTCCCTCGCTCTGCTACTGTAGAGACTAGTAGTGAACTCTACCAAAAACCAAACTAGCGTCACCCAGTAAGAGAGAGAGAGAGAGGGAGGAGGGAAAGAGAGAGAGAGACGACAAAGGGAGGATCTTTTGCCTAACGTCCGAGGGGAGTTTGGATGCTGCGGATCATTTATTAAAGGCATAAATGAGAGGCGGTGACCTCCCTGAACTTGAACCTACCGAATACCTGGCATTCACGCGCTCTCCTGAGCAATGTCCGGGGGCGCCGGTAACCACACACGAGTGTCGAGACACCGCATGATGGCCGTAGCCCGGCGAGTTCCCTCCCACGCGACAAATAATATTCTATTTTAAATAATTCCCCCAAATATTGTAAATAATCACCCTATCGAGTAAATATTCCAACTAAAATTTATTTTAATCTTCATCAAATAATATGTACGGATCACTCACTCAGGAGAGTCAAATGGGTCCACCCAACCTCCCTACCTTCACAAGACAAGGCAGATTGAATTTAGTATAGTTGCCAATCCATACAATAATTTGCTCATTATGTTTCATATTCTAATCTTACTCTAATTAAAAATTCACAGGATATTTTGGACATATTATTCCATAGGATAATCTTTGTCTAATAGGCAATCCATACATTTGCTCACAATTTCCCATATTTTAATCTGTCTAATTGGTAGTCCATTCTATATTATACTAATATTATTCTGTAATTTATATATCTTCTATGAGAATTAGAATGATTATAACCATTCCATTCCTTTTTAATATTATAATAATGAATATCATTAATATTCTTATTAGTTGAAGAAAATGTGATTGCATACTCATCAACACTAAATATAATTTTTGAATCAATTAAAAACATATATTGACAATCATGATCCAAAGTTTTCGTATAATCTAATTTTTATATAACCATTTAGGTGATAATTAAAAGTACTCAAATAATTACTAAAGAGTCAAACCTAACTATCCCCATAAATAATCTCGCATTGTTATGTAGTGGTGCTGGTCCATTAGCATAACAGCCTAGCCTCCCCCCACATCTCTCAACCTATGTATTATGTAGAGCTACTTTGTCCTAATGTCATGCTGCACATTGTCATTGATGTGCTGTCATCATCCAAACCTAAAATCATGTTGCCATTATCCAACCTTGCTACACCCCCAAGATTCATGGAATGCTCCCCTTAAACCTCCTTATGTGGTGGCACAATTATCCACTTGAGCTGCACACATACACTCGTGTGAGCCTTGTGTGCTCCACATGTCATGTTATGCTGATGCCATGCTAGAGCATGTTTCTTTGCAAGGTTAGTAGAGACTTTTTATGAACCTTACTTTAACTAAATGGTGCCATTTGATGAAGTCGTGCACACTCACACATGATCCTCTATGGCTCATCAATGTCGCATCATGCCACCTCATGTCTATGAGCAAGCACAACATAATATGCCTCCATGTTGCATCATACTGCATAGTGCCGATGCGTGCCCACCATAGGGTTGCCTTCATGTTGGTGATTCATTCACCCTCTTAACCTTTCTCTTTTAGGTATGAGGTGACACAACCCCCCCCACCTCCACCCCACCCCACCCCACTCCTATTTCAGTGGCATCCTTCATCAAAACTAGATAAGTCATTGACATTGAAATATGCAAAACTAGATGTATGGCTAGTCTTTTCATCTAAGGTAGGAGGCTCATTTGCCTACCCACGCTTTAACCTCAAATGGTCAATCATATTGGGGCACCAACCCCTAGTGTTGAGGTCTAAGATGTAATTATTGATGTGAGGTCTACTTCATGCCCATGGTAATCAATAATTTTTTTCATTTAATGTGCTACACATCTCATATACCTTCATGCACTCTAGGCATGCTTAGGTGTACACATTATTGGTTGAACAATTTTGTGACTTTTTATATTTTTCTAGATTTGGTAAAGTGTGCAATTGTTGTCACACTATTAGCTTGAATGATGGTAGGCCCATCATTGAGCTCCAATGGAGGTTGTAGAAGAATTGGGGGCAATGTTGAAAAATTCTACCTAATTTTCTTAATAAGTCATAAGATCATGATGAAAACATTAGTTTAACCTACATTTTATATGCTTTACTTGACTATCAGTTTATCAATAAAAGCTTATTGAGAACTTAAGCTTGTGTCTAATTATGTCAAAAGTGTTGTCCAAAAGTGGCAATTAAATTATGCAAATGATTGATGATGATTTTTTGTATGGAGGAGTGGAACATCTTTAACTATAAAAACATTTCTATTAGTAGTTTCACAAACACAATGTACTTAGGGAAGCAATTGATGATGCCAATAACTAATTTGAGCCTCTTCACCTTTTGATAAGCTAATGATAAAATCTATTGAGATTTCATTGTGACTCTTATAGTCAATATAGAATGTATAGTGACTCTAATGTGCTAACTATCTTGGCACACGTGGTGAATATATCTATTTCTACATCTTTGTCCATATTAAGCTAATAATAATTGTGAGATAACATATGATCATGCACTCATATCTAGGGTGTCTAATTGAAGATGTGTTGTGTGCCTCTTGCAACAAGTGTCATGATGAGTCTTAGTTGTGTTATAAGACAATAAAATTTTATTAATTCATAACCTAAGTTTTAAGATATTTTAATCAATAAAATTTAATATAATTTGCTCATTTTTCACAAAGATGGAAGGTAAAAATATATCTTTAGTGTTCTCAAGATTGTAAGTCAAAAAACTAAGAAATAGAAAGGGGAAAGAGAAGGTCTCTTTTATTGTCAAATCACTGTAGTAGATCTTCTTTTTCCCATTTACTTATGAACTGAAGTGGTGAATATAGGTCCTTGTTTAGTTACACCTCCAATCTAGATCAGTTCAAAATCACCGTGAATCAGGCTGAGCTGTTGGATCCTAGATTGTCACATGGATGAACAAAAAAAAAAAAAGAAACAAAGGGGAGGAAGAGAAAGTCTTCATTTAGAGTGGATGGTGTGTAACTCAATGAGATCTTTAAAATGACACAATAGATGGTTATAAAGAATTATACTTGATCCTATCATGTGTCACCTCACACGATATAATTGAATAATGACTAAAATGAAACATAGAGGAAGTTGTATCGAAATAAGAGAGAAAATGCAAGGGAATCCTATTGCAACTCTATCTCCACATAGTGAAAGTTAAAAAAGAGAAAATAAACTAAAAAAATAAAACAAGAAGCAAATTAAAAATTCTAGAAATAGAAAATAGAAAATAGAAAATATTTATATAGAAAAGGGGACTTCTACTCCTCCATGCCATTATGGTGAAGAACGAGGCATCCCCAAAAGAAAGAAGAAGATGTCAACCATAAGATATCCATTTTTTTGTTGATCTTGCGTCAATTTAAAATGTGAAAGAAGTACAAACATGTTGCATGAATTAGTTCTAAAAAATGACATAAAAATTTAATGAAATAGTGGAAAGATTCAATCACAACAACTGATTTCTAATAGTTGGTGCTTGAGCTTGTTGACATGCCAAGATCGTTGATTTAATCATCCTTTTTGTGTTGATCTCATTGAGACCATTTGAAGTTTACTCATAGGGTCATGTCTTAATCAAATGGTCTCAATGGTCTTAATCAAATATTCTCCACCTCCATCGTGGATGCGGAGGAGACCCGTTGATTAAATGGTCTCATTGAGACCATTTAATCATCTATAATTACTTACGTATGAATCACCAGGCAGAACTCTATTTCCGCCCCATTCGCATTCACTAGGTGCTGATGTCATCTTGATGTCTGCACCCTTATTTTCCTTTTTCATGAATTTTAAATATATTTATTTTTCATTTACTAGTATAAAATTCATAAAAAATAGTATTATTTGAGAAAAATTCTAAATAATTACCAGATATATATTACATCCATATGATTGACTTAGAAAATTATCACTATTTTTGAAAGTTTTATTGAATTATAATTGATATATTTATTCAGAAATACTTCTAAATATTTAAAAATTTATATTTTCTAGTTTTATAAATTTTAAATTTACATGATTTACTATACAACGATTAAGTCATGTCAATGGTCTTTTTTATTCCTCTCATGTCGTAGACCCTAATGATTCTTGCTTCATCATCCTTTAGGAGTCGGCGGATCTCCAACAACGTCTCCTCCTCGTCCACCATTGAGAGTGAAGAGCTCAAGATTAGAATCACCACAGGCGGCGGTGCTTGGACGATTAAGTGGAGATTGCTCTTTTGGGTCTTCAACCTCTAGACTTTGAGACACTTGGCAACTTCACTTTTGGATAAGGATCTAAAAGAAGAGCCCTTAGAGGAGCCCGCCCTCTGTTGTGAGGGAACCTAGAATTTGTTCACCTAGGCCTCAATGTTCATCATCTCTTCAAGCCATTTCTTGGCCTGCTCAATCCCCTCCAAGTTCTCATGCTCACCTGATCTGGTGATTTAGGTCATCGTCTTAAAAGAGCCTTATGTTCTGAAGGTTCAAGAGGACATCACTATCTAGTTGGGCTACTCTCACCTTGACCAGGGCCAGACACTTCCAAGGCATCTAGTTGACCAAGGCTAGCACCCTATTGAAGGTTTTCTTCGACATGAAGTTCCTTCTACTACTGGATAAGCTTTGGGAGAAACTAGACCTCGGCATTGTAGGCATCTCCTTATCCTCCCTTGGTAAAGGAAGCAAGATACTCTTTACCACATGGATAGAGAAAGTGTGCAACCGGATGGACGTTGAGCAGAAAGTTAAGGTGCATGTGTTGAATCCATCAAACTTTTGGAAACTCTTTTGCCAAAAGCTGGGCAGGGGAGAAGATGGTGAGTCTTCACTCTACACGGAGTTCTTCACCAGGTTCTCCTGACCTCTTCTTCCCATGGCCGCTTGATCCCTCTTTATAACCAAAGTCCTAGTATTGCATGTCCTGCATGCTCCCACGCGTGTTTGTCCCCTTCAGCATGACTCCAACCAGCTTTGCCTCATTCCTAGGTTGGACCGCTTCTTCGGGACCTCTTTCCTATTGTGCCCATTTGAGTTGTTAGGGTCTCAATAGAAGATCAGTTGGATCCCTCTATGAGATCTCTGGCATAATTCATTGCTAAAAAATGTGGAGGCCTACCGATCAATGAAGAGGTAAATCAATTACACTTGTCTTTCTGCATTTAGAAAATTTCTATAGCTTAATATTCTTGAGCAATATTAAAATTTGTTTTTTTCACTCACAATATTTTTAAAAGTCAAAATTTAAAGCAAGCCTGACATGCATAACTTTCTCAGCCCTTGTAGATTGTAGATTATGACAATATAGAATGTCTTTTTTTTATGTGTTCACCTCTATTGGTGCTTTCTTTTTGAAGATTTTATTGATTTTGTCATGCTATCAGTCATCCATGCTTCTTCTTTTTTCTTGTATGTGAAATGGTTTTCCTATAGGATGTTCGATGTGACTTATTTCTTGATAAGATCATCAAAGTGCATTATTTTTATGATTGATTATGCTCAGTTCTATTTTTCATGTTTTATTGATAAAAATAGATGTACTTTCATACTTCATTGCTATTATTACTTTTTCTAGTTTTGTTATGGGAGTTTAGATGTCTCACAAGATCTACTGAATATCTGGTGGTTGCTTTTGAGGTGTTCTTCAAGTAGATGGTTAAAAGTGATGGTATTTTCTTTCTTTCCATTTTCTTATGCTTGAATTGAATTTTTTTAATGAACCATAATCATGCTTATTGGTGGGTTTGTTCTCATGAACATGAAATCAAGCATATGCAGATTGTTTTAACTAGAACTTATGATGTACAGATTGTTTGATGAGTATTAGGAATGGAATTTGCATCTATTTTTGGTTGATTTTGTAATCATTGGTGTTTCTCAAACACCTGTACTAAGATGTTTATTTTTACACCGTTCCTAATGAATGTATGTTGTCCTCCTTCTTGTTCTTACACCATGGTGGAGTTGTCAATGCATTTACTAGTATCAGAAAGAAAGCTTGTCTTGCCATATCTTCCCGAGTTTACTTCAGTTTCTATCTCACTATGTGTAATTCTTTGTCAAGTGGGATTTGAACATGAGCAACATATGATTATGAGGTTGTTGATTTTCTAAAAGTTTTTTATTTACACTGTTGTCTTTTAGTTTTATTAAAATGTTACTCATATGATGATTATTAATTTAACCATATAGTGCTTTTCAACAAATCTTTCAAGAGAATAAATAAGACAGTGATATAAACTCAATTAATAAACAAGAACGATATAATCTTACCTTGAACATCCAAAATCCTTGCAAATCTTTCATGTACAGTGTTATGGTATGAGAATGAAATCATGATAAGTGTAGCCCTTTTTAACAAATGATTGTCTACAATTTTTCTTTGACTTGGGATTTGTCAAACACAAATCAATATGTTGCATGAAAGATTAGTGAATCTATCATCAATAAATACTAATCTTAGATTATTTCTTAGACATTTCTATCTAGAACCCACATGAGACTATGTTTTGTAAACAACATCAAAAGGCAATTTATATGACTGAAATGTATGCAATTCATATTACATGTATCATTTTTGAGAGAGATGAACTATCAACACCGTGCTTGTTGTGCCCATTATGTTCTGTAATTTTCTAGTGATAAAAAATCTGTGAATACAAGACTAACTCATTGTTGACATCACCATAAAATATTTCAGCAAAAGTGTTGCTGCTACCTACCTATTAAAAACTTCAAGATACCAATCCTCTCTAGTTCGACCAAGGCCATGTGAGTAAGACTTGACATTGCATGATAAAATCATAATTAGGCTGGTTTCCTATTCTATGTAGCAAAAAGGCAAGGATTTAATCAAAGCCTGATTACAATCTTTCAATCATAGGTAGAAAAAAGAAAACATAATCCATTGATACTATAAAAGTAAAAAAATATAAACGTTGATAAGTTTTTCAATGGTGAGCTCTTCCCGATTGAAACATGGAGAGTACACACTCTCCATGTTGACAATCAGTCATGCCTCTTGGCCATCCATTAAAGATAATGTTCAACTGTGTGGTTAATAGAAGGTTACCCTCTAAACTTTCGTCCCCTCCAATCTAGTGCTATAATCATAAGTGCTTTATAAGTGATACTAGAGGCACAAGAAAATTTAAGTTGAAACCAACAATGAAGTTTAAATTTTCATCTACGTTAGTATGTTATGTAAAAAAGTATGATATGAATGAAATTAGGGCACAATTATAGCCCGTTTTAACTGATGATCATGTCTGCAAATATAGAAAATTTTCAAAAATGTACAATATAATTAGATTTGATAATATTCAATGACCATATTAGAGTATTTTTATCATTAAATTCAATCACAATTTTTCTTTGACCTAGGATGTATTAGGCACAAGTAAACCCTTTGCATGAAAAATTAGTGAATCAATCTATCATCAATAAACTCAAATATTATAGATTTCCATAGAAATTTGGAGATAGAATGCATGCGAATGAAAGTATGTTTAGTAAGCTACAGAGAAAGAACAATTTATGTGACTCAAGTGTACAGGGATGGTATGGGAATGAAATTAGGATAAGTATAGTCCTTTTAACTGATGATTCCGTTTGCAAGCACCAATTTTTTTCTAAAACGTAGAATATGATTGGATTTGATATAACCAACAACCATAGGAGTGTATTTTTCATCATTAAAATTCAATCATAATGTTTCCTTGACTTAAGATCTATCAAGCACATTTCAGCTGGTTGCATGAAAAATCAGTTAATCAAGCTATCATCCATAAGTGTACTAATATTATACATTTCCTCAGCTCAGACATTTGAAGATGGAACGCACATGAGAGAATGTTTTGCAAGCTGCAGCAGAAGACAATTTATGTGATTGAAGTGGATGCAATTCACATTCTTCACCAATCGAATTCCTTGGCTGCTTCATTTCAACCGCAAAAATAAATCTGCCGTGCTTCTTCCAAAAATCGTAATATTATCAAAGTAGACGACAAAAGGGCATAAACTTGGATCGGACGTCTTCATGCTCCCACTCTAATTGAAAGGTACTCCTTGGCGGATGTATCTTTCAATCGGTCGAAACTGAACTTGAGAAGAATTAGAACCTCTTTCATGTCTCCGAGCTCTGCGGGTATGCCCTTCAGCGCCATGAGAGCCTCTTTCCACTCGCCATGGGTGGTGGCATCCGCCATGGCGCGGCCTACGGTGATGAGGGTGATCGGAAGGCCTCCGCATTTTTGACAAACGGCTTCTGCGAGAGACCTTATAGAGAGATCATTCCACTGGTCTTCTCCTTTTCCCATCTTTTGGCAGAAGAGCGTCCAAGAGCTCTCTGAATTCAACAAGGGCACCTTAACTTTCCCTTGAGCATCCATATCGATGCACACTTTCAGTGAGCGAGTGGTGAAGACGATCTTGCTTCCGTTCCTGAGAGAGGAGAAGGGGACGCCTACAGCGCTGAGGTCTAGTTTCTCCCACAGGTCGTCCAGCAGCAGAAGGAAATTCTTCTTGGGGCAAGAGTAACCCAACCGGACGGCGATTTTTTTTCAATATCAAAACTACTTAAACACAGAAACCTGCCCTTCATTGATTCTCACTCCCAAATTTTTTCAGTCTAGGGGCATCATATTTCATAATAAGAGAACTGTTGCATAATTGGGGACACTCGGAACGATTTTATCCGGATCGAGTGGTCCTGAGAAAAAATCAAATCGGCGTAAAGGAATATGATGGTGACCAAAATTTCATGTTGATTGAAGCAATCGCGATATGCTTAATCTAAAGAAATTAAATAAGAACTGTGATTATGGTTTGAATGAATCTTATAGATATTAATATGTATGCATCTGGCATGCCTGTGTAAGCAAATCTTTAGCGATAAGTTGAATCTGTAAGAACAAGACTTGCCTTGTTCGGAGTTCAGTGGATGGATAGTTTTTCAGAACAGTTGAGTGGGAGCGGGCAGCCATGGCATCTGTAGACGGTTGCTGGCCTCCACGAATGGCCATGCGACCGTCTGCGAATGTGCTGTTCCCGCCGAACGTCCGCGCGCTCGGTTCGGCAGCTCGCCGTGGCGTACCGAGCCGAGCGCCGCCGGCATTCGGTAATGACTGCCGCGTTCCATCGCGAAAGGAGCTGAGCACGGTTGTGCGCTCGGCTCCGTTCGGGAATTCGCCGGTGCTCGTTTGATGCGGTTCTGGTCTTTGAGTTCAATGGCGGTGAAGTAAAGGGAGGTGGAGAGAGGAAGAGGGCGGACGCAGAGGATGGAGAGGGAGAGAGGACGAGTGAGAAGCAGAGGATGGAGAGACGGAAAGACAGCAGGAAGAGAGGAAGGGTCGGCGGAGAAGGAGGGCCACGCGGGGGAGAGGGATGGAGAGAGGAGCGCTGAGGGTGAGAGAACTAAAGACGAAGAAGAGGAAGATGGATAGGGAGAGAGTAAGGGGAGAATGAGGGTGGAGAGAGAGAAGAGGGGGAGTTGGAGGGAAGGAGGGTGAGAGAGAGAGAGAGAGAGAGAAGAAAGGGAGGGAGAGAGGAAACGTAAGAGGAAGGGAAGATGCAGGAGCATGCCAGGGCGAGAGGGAGGTAAATTAGAGTCAAATCCATTCTCTGAATCGCCATCGCCATGAGCATCCCAAAAACGTTGATAGATAAGAAGTTGCTGGTTCTTGAACTCCATCTGGTCATCAAAACAATACCATGGCGGTGAAGTTGATCAGATTAAACCTTCTTCTGTCTCATTCAGTTGCTGCAACGAGGATCCGGGCCTGGCGCAAGAAGCTCCCACGCCATTACGGTGGTCGGCAGCAGGGCCTACGCCTTTGGCGGAGAATTCACCCCCCGCGTCCCCGTGGACAACAAGATCCATGTCTTCGACCTGGAGACTCTCACCTGGTCCGTTCCAGAGGTCACCGGAGACATCCCGCCGCCGAGGGTCGGCGTCACCATGGCCACCGTCGGTAAGACCATCTACGTCTTCGGTGGTCGTGACGCAGAGCACAAGGAGCTGAACGAGCTCTACTCGTTCGACACAACCACGGACAACTGGACCCTTCTGTCCTCCGGCGAGCTCGGCCCGCCCAGCCGGAGCTACCACTCGACGGCCGCGGACGGCCACCATGTCTACATCTTTGGCGGGTGCGGAGTCGCCGGGAGGCTCAATGACCTCTGGGCTTACGATGTTTTGGACGGGAAGTGGGTCAAGTTCCCGGAGCCAGGGAAGAGCTGCCGTCCCCGGGGAGGAACTGGGCTCGCCGTGGCCGGAGAGAAGATCTGGATAGTTTATGGTTTCGCAGGTGAAGAGGTAGACGACGTCCACTGCTTCGACCCGGCCTCCGGGGAGTGGACGGAGGTGGAGACAACCGGGGACAAACCTTGCCCTCGGAGCGTCTTCTCCATAGCCGGCATTGGAAAGCGCGTGATCATATGCGGAGGCGAAGTTGATCCGAGCGATCTCGGCCATCTCGGCGCCGGGAGCTTCGCCGGCGATTCGTACGTGTTGGACACGGCGACGAAAGCATGGAAGAAGCTGGCGGAGGTGGCGGAGCCCGGGGAGCACCCCGGGCCTCGCGGCTGGTGCGCGTTCTCCGTGGGTCGCCGGGACGGGGAGGAAGGGCTGCTTGTCTACGGTGGGAATTCGCCCACCAATGACCGGCTGGACGACATCTTCTTCTTCACTCCTTCCTTTGGCAGGTGAGGAAATGCTATGAAGGTATCGGAGGCCATGGATCTATCCTGGAAGGTATCTGTGCTTTTTATGTTGTAAACTCTTCAAATGCCCGACTTGTGGGCAAGGTATGTATATCTGGGTTTACTCGGAGTCCAACGAAAGCTTATATTCAGAAACTATCGAGGTCCGACCGCCTGAGAACGTCTGGTTAATTCTGATGCCCAGGACTCTGTCTCCTCTCTGTCTCTCGCTACCTCGCTCGCTCGTCTTCAGGTTTCAAGGTGGCCTGTTCTTGTTTCTAGGTTTATTTTATGCTGAACGTAAGAACATAGGATCATGGATCATTTACTCCCTTAGCTTATCATAAATATCTTGGAACTTATGAATAAAAAAGGATTTAAGTGAACATAAATAGCGTTTCATGGCATGCATGAAAAAGTCAAAATGATTTAGTTAACTTAGATGATAAGTAATTTAAGAACATAGGATCATGGATCATTTGCTCCCTTAGTTATGATAAATCTCCTGGAACCTATGAATAAAAAAGGATATAAGTAAGCATAAATAGCGTTTCATGGCATGAATGAAAAAGTCAAAATGATTTGGTTAACCTAAATGATAAGTAATTTAAGAAGATAGGATCATGGATCATTTGCTCCCTTAGTTATTATAAATCTCTTGGAACTTATGAATAAAAAAAGATTTAAGTGAACATAAATAGCGTTTCATGGCATGAATGAAAAAGTCAAAATGATTTAGTCAACTTAAATGAAAAGTAATTTATGAAAAAGTCAATGTAGAGGAAGTAATGAACTATGAATGTGTTGCATATTGGAAACAAGTTCCCTTCTTTACTGTTATTCGAACCATATCATGTTCCGCAATTTTATTCTGGATGTAATTTCCTTTCATTAATGATATCCGTCAGTAAGAAATAACGACGATACAAAGTTTGAGATGTTGTTATCGTAGGTAACTTCATGCGCCGTTTATTTGCAAGGACCCCAGCTGGACAGGCGAACGTTGACCATCAACTGTTGGCTGCTGGAATATTTCAACCGTGCTAATAGTTCAATGTCAACCGTAAATTTCGGTGAAATCGGATAATCGGGAGAGAGAGGAGGAAAGGCGGTGGTGGACTACAGATGCGGATGTTGAATGGATCCTGTTCGTAGGTTATAAACAGTTATGTTGCATTTCTACATTGGTTGAAAATAAGGGGTAAACTTGGATCGGACGTCTTCATGCTCCCACTCTAATCCATTCCACCATTCTTGTTTACAGAAGATGCGTTGGATGTTCTTGGCAGTAGAGAGCCCAAAGGGCAGCTTTTTCAGCTCTGGACAGTCTCCTACACCGATACTCTCCAAGGCAGGAAACAACAATGGATGCCTACATATGCTCCTCAAATTCGGAAGATCTTTCAACCAAATCAACATTAATTTAGGGAAGAAAGAATCATTTTGATAATCCACGTTGTCCACCGTCACCTCTTCGACTACTATCACCTCTTCTATTCTCGAACATCCATGTAGTATTAACTCCTCAATGCAGGACAGTTGTCTGATCCATGTTATGTCCTCCAATGCTTCACATCTGATAATCCACAATCCCCGAAGGTTTTTGAAGATGGCAGCTGTGGTGAGCCCCCTCACAAACACGTTGCCATCTTTCCAAGAGATCGTTGCTCGGGGAAGTTCACCCAATGTCAGTTCCTCCAGCTCCGAGAACTGGCTCGTGTTGAAGACCAGCTCTTCCAAGCAAATAGAATTCCAAATCTCAAGCCTTCTCAGGCCCTTCATAATCTCAAGAAAAGCAGACAAATCTAAAGATCGGATTCCCACCTCTAGCACACATAGAAATCTGATCGACGCAGACAGTCTCTGAGAGTTCAGTACAGCCTCCAGGTCTTCATGCGTCATCCATGTTATAGAAATACCGAGCTCCGTCAGGTTCCACATGCCGTCCTCCAAGTCTTTCAGACAGAGTTGTCTCCCCTCATGGTCAATCACACCATCGCTACCACCGCCCTCCCATCCTGCTCTAAACTCATAGTTACTCCCATAAATGTTCAACGACTGCAGCCTTTCAAGCGATGAGACCGCTTCGCGTGGGATACTCTTAAGAGACCAGGTTTTCTCCAAACGCAGTTTTCTCAGCTTCGTCAAATTCCTGACCTCCATGGGTAATGATTTCAGGGCAGTCCTTGATAGATTGAGATACCGCAGTTCTACCAGTGACCCGATTTCCCGGGGGAGAACCCTTATTTTCGTAAAGGACAGATCTAAAACACGAAGGCTCGGCATGAACTGGAAAAACCCACCGGGGATTTCCTCCAGATGACGGCCTGGTTCGTTCAGCAACAGCGTCTGCAGATTGGGGCAACGAGGCTCCTCAGGGAGCAGGCGTATCTCATTATGCATCAGAGATATCCTTCTCGCCTCCGTCCATCTTTCCGGCGTCGGCACGTGCCTCAACTGCTCCCCGGAGTTCACCAAGAAGACATTCCCTCTCTTGTCGCCTTCGCCGCTGGTTATCCACAACGCCATCTCGAGGACCGTGTCATGGAGCTTCACGTGTCTTCCTTTGACCACCCCGTCTTCTAGCAGACAGGCAGCCTTGAGTGTGGTGATGACAACGAGGCCGCGGTTACGAGCTCTGTCAATGGAGTCGGGATAGGATCCCCTATCTAAGAGCCCTTCGCCCACCCAGTAATCAATGAGCTGAGGTATCTTGATGTTCTCATCCTCTGGGAAGAGGGCGCAGTAGAGAAGGCACTCCTTGGCGGATGTATCTTTCAGTCTGTCGAAACTGAACTTGAGAAGAATTAGAACCTCTTTCATGTCTCCGAGCTCCACGGGTATGCCCTTCAGCGCCATGAGAGCCTCTTTCCACTCGCCATGGGTGGTGGCATCCGCCATGGCGCGGCCTACGGTGATGAGGGTGATCGGAAGGCCTCCGCATTTTTGACAAACGGCTTTTGCGAGAGACCTTATGGAGAGATCATTCCACTGGTCTTCTCTTTTTCCCATCTTTTGGGAGAAGAGCGTCCAAGAGCTCTCTGGATTCAACAATGGCACCTTAACTTTCCCTTGAGCATCCATATCGATGCACACTTTCAGTGAGCGTGTGGTAAAGACTACCTTGTTTCCGTTCCTGAAAGAAGAGGAGGAGAAGGGGACGCCTATAACGCCGAGGTCTAGTTTCTCCCATAGGTCGTCCAGCAGCAGAAGGAACTTCCTCTTGGAGAAGACCATGTCGGTTGGATGCATTGGACAAGGCAAGGGTCACTATTATAATACAACTTATTTCGGAGAAAATATACCAAAATCCTATTGAAACAGTCAAAAATTGCTTCATTTTTCTTCATTCAACTACAAAGTGAATGACCTCAGTCGAGGATCAGAAATATACTCAATAAGTTATATTCTTCTTCATAAATAAGCAGCATGAGCAAGATAAAGAGGTTGCCATCTCCTCTAGCTGAGAGGTGCTATAAAGCAAGCCAATACTAAATTTAGTAGTAAAAATTATTAAATTTAGTAGTAAGTAATATAAGGTACTCACTAGCTAAATTTCTTAAATTTCCCTTGCTACGGAAGCGAGAAAATACTGAAATGATCAGGGAATAATGAACTCATCGAGGGTCTTTGCTAGAGATCATCAAAGTTTTTTTGAGGCCTCAACCATGTGATCTGAAGCTTTAGCTCTTGATTTTACAACCTATACATTACTGTGGCCGCCTCCTGCCTTCACCGATGACGCGTCCACCGCCACCGTTCACTCGCCGCCGCCCCGCCGCTGAAATGCCCGAATTAGGATTTCGGCAGAGACTCCCTTAAGGGGGATACTTATTGGGCCTCACCCACCTTACCCGCCGGCCCAGCCATCAGGCCCACCAAGCTAATCCACCGCGTTGTCCCGCATCAAATAGTCTCATGATTGAGGAAGATATATTCTTGAGGTAACTTCGGGGACAGTCGAATATTACATCTTTTGCGCACTACGCCTCCTCATCTCCCTTCTGTTTCTCCACCGCCGTCTGATCTCATCAAGAGTGAGGTCAGTAGTGGGTCAAGACTCCAGTCGATTCGATCTAGTGATTTGGGTCATCGTCTCCAAGGAGCTTGATGTTCTGAAGATTCAAGAGGACATCGGCGTCCGATTGGGCTACTGTCGCCCCGGCGAGGGCCAGGGCCCGACCCTTCCACGGCATCTACACGACAGGGCCACCACCCTACTGAGTGCCCTCTCCCAGAGGAGGTTCCTTCTTCTGCTGGACGATCTGTGGGAGAAACTAGACCTCGGTGCTGTAGGCGTCCCAGTCTCTCTCAGGAACGGAAGCAAGATAGTCTTCACCACACGGTCACTGAAAGTGTGCAACGAGATGGACGCTCAGGAGCGAGTCAAAGTGCCCCTTTTGAATCAGGCGAGTTCTTGGAAGCTGTTCTGCCAAAGGCTGGGAAGGGGAGAAGACCAGTGGGATCCCTCCATGAAATCTCTCGCATCGGCAGTTGCTGCAAAATGCGGTGGCCTGCCGCTCACACTCATCACCGTAGGCCGGGGCATGGCGGATGCCGCCACCCGCGGCGAGTGGGAAGAAGCTCTCAAGTCGCTTAAGGGTATTCCTGCGGAGCTCGGTGACATGAAGGAGGTTCTAACTCTGCTCAAGTTCAGCTTCGACAGACTGAAAGATACATCCGCCAGGGAGTGCCTTCTCTACTGCGCCCTCTTCCCAGAGGATCACAACATCGATATAAGTCAGCTCATTGAGTACTATGTAGGAGAAGGGCTCTTAGAAAGGGGACGCCATCCCGACTCTATTGATAGAGCTCGTAATCGCGGGCTCATCACCGTCACGAGTCTCAAAGCTGCCTGCCTGCTAGAAGACGGGAACAACAGAGGACGAGAGGTAAAGCTCCATGACACGGTCCGCGAGATGGCCTTGTGGATAACTAGAGGCGAAGAGGACGAAAAGAATGTCTTTTTGGTGAACTCCGGGGAGAGGTTGACCCGCGTGCGGATTCCGGAAAGATGGATGGAGTCAAGAAGGATATCGTTCATGCACAACGAGATAGGCGTGCTCCCTGAGGAGCCCAGCTGTCATAATCTGCAGACACTGTTGCTGAACAACAACCATCCTCTAAGGGAAATCCCCGGTGGGTTTTTCCAGTTCATGCCGAGACTTCTTGTTTTAGATCTGTCGAGAACAGGAATAAGCCTTCTCCCCCCGGGAATCGGGTCGCTGGTTGAACTGCAGCAGCTCAATCTATCAGAGACTTTCCTGGGATCATTGCCCGTGGAGGTAGGGAGGTTGACGAAGCTGAGACAACTGCGTTTGGAGGACGTCTATTGTCTGAAGAGTATCCCACGCGAGGCGGTCTCGTCGCTTTCAGGGCTGCAGTCGTTGAACATTTTTAAGAGTTACTATGAGTTGAGAGGAGGATGGAAGGACGGTGGTAGCGATTGTGTGAGTGATCATGAGGGGAGACAACTCTGTCTGAAAGACTTGGACTGCTTGGGGCAACTGACGGAGCTCGGTCTTTCTATAACAGGCATGACGCATGAAGACATGCAGGCTTTCCTGGACTCTCACGGGCTGTGCGCATCTATCAGATTTCTATGCCTGAAAGAGGTGGGAAGTTCGTCTTTTGATTTGTCTGCTTGTCTTCAGGTTATGAAAGGCCCTTTTCATTGAGCATTCTACCCACTTGGAAGAGCTGATCTTCAACACGAACCAGCCCTCGGAGTTGGAGGGTCTGACATTGTTGCAGCTTCACCGAGCAACGATATCTTGGAAAGATAGAAACGTGTTCGTGAGGGATCTCAGCACAGGTGTCATCTTCAAAAACCTTCTGCATCTAGAGATTCCCAAATGTGCAGCATTGGAGGACATAACATGGATCAGAGAACTGCCATGCATCGAGATCTTCAGACTAAGCCGATGCTTGAAAATAGTAGAGCTGATTTCTAATAGTTGGGGTTTGAGCTTGTTGACATGCCAAGATCGTTGATTTAATCATCCTTTTTGTGCTGATCTCATTGAGACCATTTGAAATTTACTCATAGGGTCATGTCTTAATTAACACTTCAACACCACTTTAGAAAATTATTAAGAAATTATCAAAAGTTATAACTTTGTAATTCTAATTCAAAATATAACCTCATGAATAAATTTTCGTCAAAAATAAAATGTATATCAAGGCTATAAACCTTAGATGATTGACTAACACAAATAAAAAAGATTGAAATAATTAAATATGATATAAATCATATAAATATATTTATAATCTAAAGTTTACTTTATACAACTTCAAACACATGCAAATGCATTGTAACATAAATAATGCACATTTTACATCAATTAATACAAAACTTAGATCAATTTTACCTTGTTTATCATATGGAAATAGAGCATTAACATGTTATTATAAGCATTACGTTTATATGCATGTATCTCCTTCAAGATCATGTCATTAGTCATCAAGACTACTACAAGATTCTTCTTGTTCTCCTTGTGACTGAGATTGCTATCCACCTACATCTAACTTGTACTTTAAGATAAAGCAATATTCTATAAAGAAATCTTGACATTGAGCCTATTTTGGTTAGACCTTTCATTACATTTCATTATGAGTAGTTAGCACATGATTGGTGCATATAATGAAGTGAATAAGTTGGAGATAATGATATCCCAATATAATGCACCACAACTATCATCTCTTTTTGTGTATATAGTAATATTATTCCATGAATATATAAAAATAATTGACCAAGTGAAGGAAAGACAAGCTTCTACGCCTGACTTGACTCTTGTTACTTGTTGATGGCATGTACATTCATTTATATTCTATCACATCACACAATATGGTCAAACAAATCCACTTCCTTTAACATAAAGTCACACATATTAGATTGAGAAATAATTAGTCCTCTCTCAACTTGCATTACACCACTTAGACATTGGTTGATGTAGCCTCAATTTTATACTCATAAGGGAGAAATAATTTTCAAGCTCATATCTATCTTTTAGGAGATCAAATTTAAAGAAGAGCTCCTCTATGTGGGCAACTCTTCAAGATCAATTCTCTAGCCCTCCTCACACTAAGGTGGAAGTCACACTAAGGCTTTTTACATCACATTTCAAATTCGTTTGAGAGAAAAAAATCTTCAAAGGACTTGTCCTACATTAATTAGTCTCCATTGTCATGTATGTTGCTGTCATGAAGTTGTCTATGGCATGCACATCCACATGAACTTGTAGTGGTGCAACATTGGCAAGTAGTCCACATGAATTCATAGTGGTGCCATTGTGCTCTGCATGCATGCTTGTTATGATGTTAGGTGCTCCATGCCCATTTCTTGTCTCAATATAGTCCTCTTATGTGAGTCAATTTTATTCCCATAAGGTCACAAGGAAGATTTCCTCGCCTTTCCTCTAGTCATCTTGTAGTTGGAAGGTTGATAGCATATGTTCTCCCTATTGTGTGCTCTTTTCTACCACAACACAATATGACCTTAATCTTCTTATCAAAAAGACGTTATAAAATAGGATTAAAGTCCTAACATGAGATAGAATAATGATGCTCATACTAAAGATGATGTTGAAATCATCTACTAGTAGAACTATGGAATATGTTGTAACCCTCCGCATTTCTATCTCTATGAGCTCCATGCATGGAACTAGTAGAAATCAACTTTCTTGTAGAAGAAGTATTGTGAATTATAATCATCAAGATAATTGGTCAAGTGTTGATGCTAACTTCTAAGTAGATGAAGCTAGACTCACTCGATTCGATAGGTTTTACTATAATAAGGCACTCAATAGTTGAAGAGAATTCAATGTGGATTTAATGTCCTCCAATGAGATTTCTTGTGACAATGTGTCAAATGCACCCTACTTGTAAGTGTGGTGTAGTCTTTAGTGTGTTGTGATGATATAAATGTTGCATTCACTCTTCAACAAAGTGTCCTAGTATACCACCACAATAGTTTTGGGTACTCCTTGATTATGAATCTAGCATGGTGCCTTAGTCTGTACTAGATTAACAACCATGCTTGGTGCCACCACAATACTTATCATAATCATTGCTCATTGTACTAGCATAAAGCATAATCATTGCTCATTGTACAAGCTTTTGATAGTCCAATAGTACATTAACCATTGTCATGGCCAATTACATTCTCTAGGTCCTACAGTCATTTTGCCTATGCCTAATTATAGAAACATGATAAAATTGATAAAATTGATAAAATTTTATTTGTTATATATATTCTTAGTGTAAAAAATAAGTGAATTAAATTACTTCACATACTCCCTCATAAAATCAATGTGTTACAACTGTTGGAGAGTGGAACTTACCAATCTACATGATGTTAATCATAAATAATCATTTCCTCCACAAAGTAATCTCAAGTTTGTTAAGGGGTCATACCCATCCTCTATCTTGACATTATATAATAGGTGCATGCACAATAGTATGATATTCTCTAATTTAATTAGACCAATAATTTAATTATGTGAAAATAATTTTCAAGACTAAATGGTTCGTCAATCAGACCAATATACTTACTAGTTATTTTACTCAATTAATTTTAAAAACACGTGTCATTTAAAAATTACACGGGACAAAATGAAGCCTGCTTCTTCACACATCTTATTTTAGCATTATCAATACAAATATTTTCTAGAATTATCCTCATCACATCTACATATTTAATCACATAATGATTAGAAATAAAATTGGAATCAGAAAGTTGTGTGATGTGACTTGCCCACCAATTAGAAATAAAATATAGTCACGCGGTCATAATATATTAAATTTGAACAAATACACATGATAAGAACCTCTTATATGTATGACCAATTTGCTCACCATTTATAACTAAAAATAATCATGGCATGTGCATGTTCGAGTCACATGAGAGCTCAAAATTAGTACTTTTGGATATAAAACAAGGTCAACAATGCCCACTTCATGAGAAACATTAAATTATGTGATCGCCATGATTACTCTTTATAAAAGAATACTTTTTTTCAGGGTGGTGGGAGGGATGACCGTGATTTCATGAGAAAAGTCAATGTCAAAAGAGCCTCCACCATATTCAGGTATTACGATTCAGCCATACTCTCTGATCGAAAACAGACGCGCGGCTGGTCGCGGAACTGAGAGGGGAGGGTTGGCAATGAATGTAAATAAATCGATAATTATGGCTCATTATTACTGTAAACGATCGCCCACAGTTTTCTCTTGCCGCGGTTTCCCGGTATGGAGAAGAATAAGAGCCAGAAGAGGCGGGAGGGGGGATACAGAGAGAGTGAGAGATAGAGAGAGTAGAGAGAGAGGAGCAACAGTCTAGCGATGGCGGAGGAACTCCAAGGGAAATGGATCAAGGTTGGTATCCATAGTTTCACGGAATTTCTCGACTTCAATTCTGTTCCTAGCCCCTGCAACCTTCGTCGTTCTCCCTTGTCTCTGTAATTCTCTTATATCAGCGTATCCCTCCATCCTCCGACAATCGGTTTTCCTTCCTTCCGTCGCGCGGGTCTTCTTGGTTTCTCGCTCTGCGGTCGATTTTCCGATCTTCGCTGGTTTTAATTCCAATTTAAATAAGAGAACTGTCGCGTAATTGGGGACACTCGGAACGATTTTATCCGGATCGAGTGGTCCTGAGAAAAAATCAAATCGGCGTAAAGGAATATGATGGTGACCAAAATTTCATGTTGATTGAAGCAATCGCGATATGCTTAATCTAAAGAAATTAAATAAGAATTGTGATTATGGTTTGAATGAATCTTATACATATTAATATGTATGCATCTGGCATGCCTGTGTAAGCAAATCTTTAGCGATAAGTTGAATCTGTAAGAAGTCCAGTGGATGGATAGTTTTTCAGAACAGTTGAGTGGGAGCGGGCAGCCATGGCATCTGTAGACGGTTGCTGGCCTCCACGAATGGCCATGCGACCGTCTGCGAATGTGCTGTTCCCGCCGAACGTCCGCGCGCTCGGTTCGGCAGCTCGCCGTGGCGTACCGAGCCGAGCGCCGCCGGCGTTCGCTAATGGCCGCCGCGTTCCATCGCGAAAGGAGCTGAGCACGGTTGTGCGCTCGGCTCCGTTCGGGAATTCGCCGGTGTTCGCTTGATGTGGTTCGGCGGAGGAGGGCCACGCGGGGGAGAGGGATGGAGAGAGGAGCGCTGAGGGTGAGAGAACTAAAGACGAAGAAGAGGAAGATGGATACGGAGAGAGTAAGGGGAGAATGAGGGTGGAGAGAGAGAAGAGGGGGAGTTGGAGGGAAGGAGGGTGAGAGAGAGAGAGAGAGAGAGAAGAAAGGGAGGGAGAGAGGAAACGTAAGAGGAAGGGAAGATGCAGGAGCATGCCAAGGCGAGAGGGAGGTAAATTAGAGAAAAATCCATTCGCTGAATCGCCATCGCCATGAGCATCCCAAAAACGTTGATAGATAAGAAGTTGCTGGTTCTTGAACTCCATCTGGTCATCAAAACAATACCATGGCGGTGAAGTTGATCAGATTAAACCTTCTTCTGTCTCATTCAGTTGCTGCAACGAGGATCCGGGCCTGGCGCAAGAAGCTCCCACGCCATTACGGTGGTCGGCAGCAGGGCCTACGCCTTTGGCGGAGAATTCACCCCCCGCGTCCCCGTGGACAACAAGATCCATGTCTTCGACCTGGAGACTCTCACCTGGTCCGTTCCAGAGGTCACCGGAGACATCCCGCCGCCGAGGGTCGGCGTCACCATGGCCACCGTCGGTAAGACCATCTACGTCTTCGGTGGTCGTGACGCAGAGTACAAGGAGCTGAACGAGCTCTACTCGTTCGACACAACCACGGACAACTGGACCCTTCTGTCCTCCGGCGAGCTCGGCCCGCCCAGCCGGAGCTACCACTCGACGGCCGCGGACGGCCACCATGTCTACATCTTTGGCGGGTGCGGAGTCGCCGGGAGGCTCAATGACCTCTGGGCTTACGATGTTTTGGACGGGAAGTGGGTCAAGTTCCCGGAGCCAGGGAAGAGCTGCCGTCCCCGGGGAGGAACTGGGCTCGCCGTGGCCGGAGAGAAGATCTGGATAGTTTATGGTTTCGCAGGTGAAGAGGTAGACGACGTCCACTGCTTCGACCCGGCCTCCGGGGAGTGGACGGAGGTGGAGACAACCGGGGACAAACCTTGCCCTCGGAGCGTCTTCTCCATAGCCAGCATTGGACAGCGCGTGATCATATGCGGAGGCGAAGTTGATCCGAGCGATCTCGGCCATCTCGGCGCCGGGAGCTTCGCCGGCGATTCGTACGTGTTGGACACGGCGACGAAAGCATGGAAGAAGCTGGCGGAGGTGGCGGAGCCCGGGGAGCACCCCGGGCCTCGCGGCTGGTGCGCGTTCTCCGTGGGTCGCCGGGACGGGGAGGAAGGGCTGCTTGTCTACGGTGGGAATTCGCCCACCAATGACCGGCTGGACGACATCTTCTTCTTCACTCCTTCCTTTGGCAGGTGAGGAAATGCTATGAAGGTATCGGAGGCCATGGATCTATCCTGGAAGGTATCTGTGCTTTTTATGTTGTAAACTCTTCAAATGCCCGACTTGTGGGCAAGGTATGTATATCTGTGTTTACTCGGAGTCCAACGAAAGCTTATATTCAGAAACTATCGAGGTCCGACCGCCTGAGAACGTCTGGTTAATTCTGATGCCCAGGACTCTGTCTCCTCTCTGTCTCTCGCTACCTCGCTCGCTCGTCTTCAGGTTTCAAGGTGGCCTGTTCTTGTTTCTAGGTTTATTTTATGCTGAACGTAAGAACATAGGATCATGGATCATTTACTCCCTTAGCTTATCATAAATATCTTGGAACTTATGAATAAAAAAGGATATAAGTAAGCATAAATAGCGTTTCATGGCATGCATGAAAAAGTCAAAATGATTTGGTTAACCTAAATGATAAGTAATTTAAGAACATAGGATCATGGATCATTTGCTCCCTTAGTTATTATAAATCTCTTGGAACTTATGAATAAAAAAAGATTTAAGTGAACATAAATAGCGTTTCATGGCATGAATGAAAAAGTCAAAATGATTTGGTTAACTTAAATGATAAGTAATTTAAGAAGATAGGATCATGGATTATTTGCTCCCTTAGTTATTATAAATCTCTTGGAACTTATGAATAGAAAACGATTTAAGTAAACATAAATAGCGTTTCATGGCATGAATGAAAAAGTCAAAATGATTTAGTCAACTTAAATGAAAAGTAATTTATGAAAAAGTCAATGTAGAGGGAGTAATGAACTATGAATGCGTTGAATATTGGAAACAAGTTCCCTTCTTTACTGTTATTGGAACCATATCATGTTCCGCAATTTTATTCTGGATGTAATTTCCTTTCATTAATGATATCCGTCAGTAAGAAATAACGACGATACAAAGTTTGAGATGTTGTTATCGTAGGTAACTTCATGCGCCGTTTATTTGCAAGGACCCCAGCTGGACAGGCGAACGTTGACCATCAACTGTTGGCTGCTGGAATATTTCAACCGTGCTAATAGTTCAATGTCAACCGTAAATTTCGGTGAAATCGGACGATCGGGAGAGAGAGGAGGAAAGGCGGTGGTGGACTACAGATGCGGATGTTGAATGGATCCTGTTCGTAGATTATAAACAGTTATGTTGCATTTCTACATTGGTTGAAAACAAGGGGTAAACTTGGATCGGACGTCTTCATGCTCCCACTCTAATCCATTCCACCATTCTTGTTTACCGAAGATGCGTTGGATGTTCTTGGCAGTAGAGAACCCAAAGGGCAGCTTCTTCAGCTCTGGACAGTTGACTACTTCGATTTCCTCCAAGGAAGGAAGCAACAACGGATGCTTACATATGCTCCTCAAATTCGGAAGATCATACAACCAAATCCACTTTAATTTAGGGAAGAAAGAATCATTTTGATAATCCACGTTGTCCACCGTCACCTCTTCGACTACTATCACCTCTTCTATTCTCGAACATCCATCTAGTCCTAACATCTCAATGCAGGGCAGTTGTCTGATCCACGTTATGTCCTCCAATGCTTCACATTCGGTAATCGACAATCCCCGAAGGTTTTTGAAGATGGCAGCTGTGGTGTAGCCATCTTTCCAAGAGATCGTTGCTCGGGGAAGTTCACCCAATGTCAGTTCCTCCAGCTCCGAGAGCTGGTTCGTGTTGAAGACCGGCTCTTCCAAGTCGGTAGAACTCCAAATCCCAAGCCTTCTCAGGCCCTTCATAATCTCAAGAAAAGCAGACAAATCTAAAGACCGGATTCCCACCTTTAGCAGACATAGTAATCTGATCGACGCAGACAGTCTCTGAGAGTTCAGTACAGCCTGCATGTCTTCATGGGTCATCCATGTTATAGAAATACCGAGCTCCGTCAGGTTCCACATGCCGTCCTCCAAGTCTTTCAGACAGAGTTGTCTCCCCTCACGGTCAATCACACCATCGCTACCACCGCCCTCCCATCCTGCTCTAAACTCATAGTTACTGTTAAAAATGTTCAACGACTGCAGCCTTTCAAGCGATGAGACCGCCTCGCGTGGGATACTCTTAAGAAGATTAGTGTACTCCAGACGCAGTTGTGTCAGCCTCGTCAAATTCCGGGAGCAGGCGTATCTCATTACGCATCAGAGATATCCTTCTCGCCTCCGTCCATCTTTCCGGCGTCGGCACGTGCCTCAACTGCTCCCCGGAGTTCACCAAGAAGACATTCCCTCTCTTGTCGCCTTCGCCGCTGGTTATCCACAACGCCATCTCGCGGACCGTGTCATGGAGCTTCACCTGTCTTCCTTTGACCTCCCCGTCTTCTAGCAGACAGGCAGCCTTGAGATTCTTGATGGCCAGGTGGCCGCGGTTACGTGCTCTCTCAATGGGGTCGGGATGGCGTCCCGTATCTAAGAGCCCTTCACCCACCCAGTAATCAATGAGCTCGCTTATAAGGATGTTGTGATCCTTCGGGTAGAGGGCGCAGTAGAGAAGGCACTCCTTGGCGGGTGTATCTTTCAATCGGTCGAAACTGAACTTGAGAAGAATTAGGACCTTTTTCATGTCTCCGAGCTCCGCGGGTATGCTCTTCAGCGCCATGAGAGCCACTTGCCACTCGTCACGGGTCGTGACGCCTGCCATGGCCCGGCCTACGGTAATGAGGGTGATCGGAAGGCCTCCGCATTTTTGACAAACGGCTTCTGCGAGAGACCTTATAGAGAGATCATTCCACTGGTCTTCTCCTTTTCCCATCTTTTGGCAGAAGAGCGTCCAAGAGCTCTCTGAATTCAACAAGGGCACCTTAACAACGGCTTCAGCGAGAGATCTCATAGATGGGTCCCACTGGTCTTCTTTCCTGCCCAGCTTTTGGCAGAAGAGCTTCCAAGAGCTCTTTCGATTCAAGAGGGGCACCTTAACTTTCCTCTGAGCGTCCATATCGTTGCACACTTTCTCTGATCGTGTGGTGAAGAATACCTTACTTCCGTTCCTGAAAGAGGAAGAGAAGGGGACTCCTACAGCTTCGAGATCTAGTTTCTCCCACAGGTCGTCCAGCAGCAGAAGGAAATTCCTCTTGGAGAGGGCGCTCAGTAGGGTATTGACCCTGTCGGTTGGATGCTCTGGGAGGGTCTGGCCCTGGCCTTTTCCGGGGCGAGAGTAGCCCAGCCGGACGGCGATGTCCTCTTGAACCTTCCGGACATCAAGCTCCTTGGAGACGGTGACCCAAATCACCAGATCGAAACCGCCGGATCCCCTCTGGAGGAACTCGTTGTTGATCGCCTTCAAGAGGGTCGTCTTCCCTATTCCTCCCAAGCCGTAGATCCCGACGACTAGCGCTTCATTGTCTTCCAGGAGGCTGCGGATCTCCGACAACGTCTTCTCCGCGTCCACGATGGAGGCTGAATAGATCGGCTGCGGAACCACCGCGGGCGGCGGCGCCTGGATGAGTAGGGGAGGAGATTGCCCCTCTGGGTCTTCAGCCTCTGGACTTCTTTCAGGCACTCGCCAGCTTCACAACCGAGCCGATAAGAGGATCGTAAAGAAGAGCCCTCAGAGGAGGCCCCCCTCTGCTGGAAGGAAACCCCGAAAACGGCCGCCCTGGACTCGATCTCCTGCACCTTCCTGAGCCAAGCCTGGACCTGGCGGGTCGGCCTCATGTCCTCAAGCTCTCGTTGTTTGATCTTCTCTTGTAGATCTTCTCTTACAACGATCAGATTTGTCATCTCCCTGTCCAGCTCCGCCGCTCTGGAGTCCAGCAGAATGAGAGTGACGATTCCACCGGCGGCCAGATTCCACACCCAGGAGACGGCTTCCCCCGTGCTGCTCTGCAGGAAATTTTGCATACCCTGCGATAACGGATCCCAGAAGAATCCCAGACAAACAAGGAAGGGATTCATGCCGGCAATCCCTACCAGTGAGGAAGGAAGGGATCGCGTAGAGCCGCACTGCTCACCGAACAGCTGGAAAGATAAGATGGATGAGGAGTCGTGGAGCTCAGAAAATGTAATTTTGTTTGTTGGGATCACCGCACGGGATCCTCATCTGAATATCTTCCACCGTCTTCTGCCGATTCTCCCTCATTGACTTAAACTGTTCAGCCCCTGTGAGATCATTTTCTTCCGATCAAGTGTTGACTTCTGGTTTATTTGTGCCATCAATCTCAGCCGTTCATTCAGGTGAAATCGGGCGATAGGGATCGATAGACCTTCGATGACGATGGGGATCGGGAGGAGAGAGGGGCTCCGGGCGGACCCCCTCACTCTCTCTCTCTCTATCTGTCTCGCTACAAGAGAAAGGCGTGGAGAGAGAGAAAGAGAGAGGAGGTGGTCTTCAACCTTCCTTCGTACTTCCAGAGGATTAGGTTTCAGGGAAGTTCAAAAGAAATCGCCGGGGGGGGGGTGGTTCATTTCTTCCTCACATCTCTCTAGTCCGGCGCGAGATTTCTTTTGAACGAGGACTCCCACGATCTCTACCAAGGACGTCAATGTGGGGGAGAATGATAGGTCTCCCTTTTCTCCGTGAGATGGATGGACCTTCCTGTTTACCGGAGGGAGTCCCGTGGGTGCGTCGGGCGAGGGCGTAGGGGGTAGTAGGAGGGAGGAGTAGACAGCGAACTAGTTAGGTGCGTAGACAAGGCATCTGGGAAAGGGGTCGTACCCTGCACTCTGCGTGGACAAACCTCCAAGGGGAAGAGGGAAAAGGACAATGGAACTGCGCAGAAGCCCGATAGTAGCCACTCCGAGGGGACAAACCTCCACACTCCACTAGGGGAATACTTGTTTGTCCCTCGCCTATCCTCCCTCCTTTGCGTGCCACGGATCCTTTGTGTCATGTGCGAGTCTTTCCTAGATACCTGTGGATCTGAAATGAGACGAAAGTGGCGGCGGCCTGATCCCTTCAGGTCTCCCTGCGGGGATGTGATGGGCCCGCCAGTAGACCATCAGAGAACTTCCTCGAGACGCCCCGCAGGAGCGAGGACGCGGGTTTCACCGGGGAGGCGGAGGTGGAGAAGAAGCCGGAGACATTGCTGCCACCGCCGCCGCCCCCACCGTTGCCGTTGCCGTCGCTGTTGCCGTTGCCGTTGCCTCAGAGACCTCCTTTTCTACCGGTGATGCATCAGCCTCCGCTCTTGCTGCCCCCTCCCCCGCTGCAGAAGAAGCGGCCTTCGGTTTTCCCCGAGCGGCCGACGTTGATCCCTGGCATCGGTGGGGATCGGGCGAGAGAGACATCGATGGATCGAGGGGGTTTCCTGATGTGGGATTCCAAGGGCCCAACGAGCCGGCAGCGGTGAGGTAGGCCAGCCTTCTGTAGGGCTCCCTCCAGTGCCCGGGCAGTATGGGTTACCAAACTTCCCTGGTGATGGTTTTCAGAGGCAACAAGCTGCAGCCGCGGTTGGTATTGATGCCAGTTTCCTGCTGATGCCGTTTATGGCGGCGTGCTGCTGGAGGAAATTGCAATGCCCTTGGAACGGGTAATGTTTAGCGACTGCAGGTCTGGAAGCGATGAGACCTCGTGTGGGATTCTCTCCAGAGGATTTACGTCCTCCAAATGCACTTCTTTCAGCTTCGTCGACCTCCCTAACGGGCAATGATCCAAGCCCAGTTCATGATAGATTGAAAAACCGCAGTTTCAAGCCGTGACCCGATTTCCGGTGGAAGAAGCCTTATTCCCGTGTTCGACAGATCCAAAACAAGAAGTCTCAGCATGAGCTGGAAAAACCCTCGGTCGATGTCCCTCAGACGATATTTTCCGTTCAGCAACAGCGTCTGCAGATTATGCACCTGAGCTGGCTCCTCAGGGAGCACACCAATCCTATTGTGCACGAGAGATATCCTCCTTGCCTCCGTCCATCTTTCTGGCGCCGGGACGTGCCTCAACCTCTCCCCGGAGTTCACCAAGAAGACATTCCCATTCTCGTGGCCTTCCCCGCTGGTTATCCACAAGGCCATCTCGGGGACCGTGTCATGGAGCTTCACCCGTCTTCCTTCAATATCGCCGCCTTTTAGCAGGCGGGCACTTTGAGATTGGTGATAGGGATGTCGCCGCGGTTACGAGATCTATCGATAGAGTCGGGATAGCGTCCCCTTTGTAAGAGGCCTTCGCCTACCCAGTAGTTAATTAGCTGTATTATATCGATGTCGTGATCCTCTGGGAAGAGGACGCATTAGAGAAGGCACTCCCTGGCAGATGTATCTTCCAATCTGTCGAAACTGAACTTGAGAAGAGTTCGAAACTTTTCATGTCTCCGAGCCTGTTCCCACTCACCACGAGTGGTGGCATCTTCCATGGCCCGGCATACGGTGATAAGGGTGATCGGCAGGCCACCGCATTTCGCGGCAACGACTTCAGCGAGGGTTCCCACTGGTCTTCTTCCCTTGACTTCCCTCTGAGCATCCATCCCAGTGCACACACTATCAGTGACCGTATGGTGATGACTATCTTGCTTCCGTTCCTGAAGGAAGAGAAGGAGAAGGGGACGCCTACAGAGCCGAGGACTAGTTTCTCCCACAAGTCGTCAGTAGAAGGAACTGAAGGAAAATAATGGGAGAGAAACTTGGAGATAATATATTGATTTTGTGGAAAGAATGGTCGAAGGAGGAAGAGAGAAGAAAATGGATTTCTCGCACACTGAAACCCCCAGAAAGCACGAAGTTAGTAATTTAAACTTGTGAGGAGAGAGAGAGAGAGAGTATTCTTTGAAAAAAAAAAGAGATATTATCAGATAGTATATTACATCTCTGTGATCAACTTAAAAATTTATTAATATTTTAAAAACCTTTTATCTAATTATAATTTATTTATTTATTATAAACTATTTTAAAGTTTTAAATATTAATATTTAAAAAAATTTAAAATATTAAATTTATGCTATTTATTATACAATAGTTAGGTCATATTAAAAATTATTCAGAAGTCTAAACAATGGGATTCGATAATGGAAAAGTTAATAAATCAATGGTATGAGTCTTTGCAAAATATGATTTATGACAATATGGTACTCTGTTGATCAAATTATGACCAAATATTACATTTCCAAAATAAATGGATGAAAATAAGGATGTGAAGTATAGGCACCTCAAATAAATTGAGACATGCATTGGGCACTTCAAGCTAACAAGATGCTCAAAAATAAAAGATTTGAGAGTAGTTGAAGAGGTGATGGATGATGAGGATTTTGAAAATGGATATATTTTTTTTCCAAACTAAGGTTTATTTACCTACAAAGTGCACCGAATGTGAGGAGGAGCATGTGCATATATCTCTTGTTGTTTCTTTCCTTAGTGCTACTCCAAGTGGATGACTGTCCATAGCTAAAGAAGCTGCTCTTTGGGCTTTTTGGTGCTAAGAACATCAAAATGATCAGTGGAAATAAAGAATGGTGGAATCGATTAGAGTGGGACAATGAAGACAGCTAAATATATTTGATTGAGTGACTAGGTAGAATTTAACATCTATTGGACATAGTTCCCTTGTTCATTGGCAGCCATACAAAGAGTGGTGTGTATCAGAGTAGTTATTTTACCCTCCTTCTAGCTGATTATGCATCTCTCTCTATCATTATGGCTTGATTTAAATTATTCCTACTTACCTTCTTATACCTTGATAGATTTAATGAAATGTCTTGGTCTACTAAGTTAGTTATAAAAAAATTGGGTGATGTTATCATCACTTCTCATGATCTATTCAAGATCTTTGTTATGTGACTACATGTCTACACTACATCAAGGCCACATGTTTAGTTGAATTTGATCTCACAATTCAATTGACCATGTGTTTGAATTTGATCTGAATTTTGTTCTTGGGTTTTGAATTTAAACTAGATAATTTCAAGAGAAGAATTAGTGTTTTATCAATAGACAACTATTTGTGTTAGATTGGAAGAAGTCATTGGTTTAACTTTTGAAAAAAAAAGAAAGTGGTTACTCTCTTGGCTGAATGTAGGATCTCGAGACAAATAGTCTTTGACTAAATTGTCTGCCAAATTGACTTGCAAAATCTGATCAAAAGAGAATTGATAAATTAGAGGAACACGTGAATTATTGTTTTATCCGACCAAATGAATTAAGTAGTGAGATTTCAAAAGGAAATACTTATCTTGTCTAATTTACATCTTGGCTATGCCTCCGCCTATTATGCCTTAGAAGCAAAGTCAATGATTGCTCTCTCTCTCTCTCTCACGTGCATGCACGCCCATCCCTTCCTTCTTGTGTAGAGATTATCAACATGAATTTCTTCTTTGTTCATTTGAATTTTTTTTGGAATCACATACCACAATCTGCATGATTTCTTGTAGAGCAGAACGGGGAAGCCCTCTCCTAGGTATGAAATCTCCGCCTATCATTGCCGGCCATTGTGATTGATCAGCCGACCTCTTCACTCTACGACAACATGAGCGTGGAGGAGACATTGTCGGAGATCCGCCATCTCTTGGAAGATGATGAAGTGAGAATCATTAGGAACTACAACATAGGAGCAATTGGGAAGACCACCCTTTTGAAGGCAATCGACGATGAGCTCCTCGGAGACGGTGACCCAAATCACCAGATCGAATCGGCCTTCGTCTTTAAGAGGGTGGTCTTCTCTATTCCTCCCATGTAGTAGACCCCCATGATTCTTGCTTCATCGTCCTCCAAGAGTTGCGGATCTCTAACAACGTCTCCTCCTCATCCGCCATCGAGAGTGAAGAGCTCAAGATCAGAATCACCGCGGGCGGTGGTGCTTGAACGATTAGGTGGAGATTGCTCTTCTGGGTCTTTAGCCTCTAGACTTTGAGACACTCGGCAGCTTCACTCTTGGATAAGGATCCAAAAGAAGAGCCCTCAAAGGAGCCCACCATCTACTGTGAGGGAACATGGAATTTGTTCACCTAGGCCTCGATGTTCATCACCTCTTCGAGCCATTTCTCAGCCTACTCGATCCCCTCCAAGTACTCACGCTCGCCTGATCTGGTGACTTGGGTCACCGTCTTAAAAGAGCCTTATGTTCTGAAGGTTCAAGAAGACATCGCTGTCTAGTTAGGCTACTCTCACCCCAACCAAGGCCAGACGCTTCCAAGGCATCCAATTGACTAGGGCCAGCACCCTATTGAAGGTCTTCTTTGACATGAAGTTCCTTCTACTGCTGGATAATCTTTGGGAAAAACTAGACCTCGACGTTGTAGGCATCTCCTTATCCTCCCTTGGGAAAGGAAACAAGATACTCTTTACCATATGGATACAGAAAGTGTGCAACCGGATGGACGTTGAGCGGAAAGTTAAGGTGCCCGTGTTGAATCCAGCAAACTCTTGGAAACTCTTTAGCCAAAAGCTGAGTAGGGGAGAAGATGGTGAGTCTCCACTCTGCACGGAGTTCTTCACCAGGTTCTCCCGACCTCCTCTTTTCGTGGCCACTCGATCCCTCTTTATAACCAAAGTCTTAGTATTGCATGTCCTACATGCTCCCACGTGCGTTTGTCCCCTTCAGCGTGCGACTCCAGCCAACCTTGCCTCGGTCCTAGCTGGGCCGACTTCTTCGGGACCTCTTTCCTATTGAGCCCATTTGAGTTGTTAGGGTCTCAACAAAAGACTAGTTGGATCCTCTATTCTGCCAGAATATGTTGCTAAAAAATGTGGAGGCCTATCGATCAAGTAGCAATGAAAAGGTAAACCAATTACATTTGTCTTTCTGCATTCAAAAGATTTCCATAGCTTAATATTCTCGAGCAATATCAAAATTTAATTTTTTTGCTCACAATATTTTTAAAAGTCAAAATTTAAAGCAAGCCTAACATGCATAACTTTCCCAACCTTTGTAGATTGTAGATTATGACAATATAGAATGTCTTTTTTTTATGTGTTCACCTCTATTGGTACTTTCTTTTAGAAACTTTTACTGATTTTTATCATGCTATCAGCCATCCATGCTTCTTTTTTTTCTTGTCTATGGAACGGTTTTCTTGTAGAATGTTCTATGTGACTTGCTCCTTGATAAGATCATCAAAGTGCATTATTTTTATGATGGATCATGCTCAATTCTATTTTGCATGTTTTATCGATAAAAATAGATGTACTTTCATACTTCACTATTATTATTACTTTTTTCAGTTTTTTCTGTGGGAGTTTAGATGTCTCACAAGATTTGTTGAATATATGGTGGTTGCTTTTGAGGTGTTCTTCTTGAAGTAGATGGTTAAAGTGATGGTATTTTATTTCTCTCCATTTTTTTATGCTTGAATTGAATTTTTTTGATGAACCAGAATCATGCTTATTGGTAGGTTCATTCTTGTGAACATGAAATCAAGTATATGCAGATTGTTTTAACTAGAACTTATAACATATAGCTTGTTTGACTGGTATCAAGAAATGGAATTCACATCTACTTCTGGTTGATTTTGTAATCCTCAATGTTTCTCAGACACCCGTATCAAGATGTCTATTTTTACACCATTCCTAATGAATGTATGTTGTCCTCTTTCTTGTTCTTACATCATGGTGGAGTTGTCAATACATTTACTAGTATCATAGAGAGAGCTCACCTTGCCATATCTTCTTGAGTTTACTTTAGTTTCTATCTCACTATGTAATTCTTTGTCAAGTGGGATTTGAACGTGGGCAACCTACGATTATGAAGTTGTTGATTTTCTAAAGGTTTTTTTATTTACACCATCATCTTTTAGTTTTATTAAAATGTTACTCATACGATGATCATTAATTTAACTGCATAATATTTTTCAGTAAATCTTTCAAGAGAATAAATAGATAGGCAGTGATATAAACTCAATTAATAAACAAGAACGATATAATCTTACCTTGAACATCTAAAATTCTTGCAAATCTTTCATGTATAGAGTCATAGTATGGGAATGAAATCATGACAAGTGTAGCCCTTTTTAACAGATGGTTGCATCTATAATTTTTCTTTGACTTGGGATTTGTCAGACACAAATCAATATGTTGCATGAAAGATCAGTGAATCTATCATCAATAGATACTAATCTTAGATTATTTTTTAGACATTTCAATCTAGAACCCACATGAGACTATGTTTTGTAAACAATATCAAAAGACAATTTATATGACTGAAATGTACGCAATGCATATTACATGTATCATTCTTGAGATAGATGAACTATTGACACCTTGCTTGTTGTGCTCATTATGTTCTATAATTTCCTAGTGATAAAAAATCTGTGAGTACAAGACTAACTCATTGTTGACATCACTATAAACTATTTCAGCAAAAGTGCTGCTGTTACTTGCCTAATAAGAAACTTCAAGATACCAGTCCTCTCCAGTTCGATCAAGGCCATGCGAGTAAGACTTGGCATTGCATGATAAAATCATAATTAGGTTGGTTTCCTATTCTATGTAGCAAAAAGGCAAGGATTTAGTCAACGCCTGATTTCAATCTTTCCATCATAAGTAGAAAAAAAAAAGCATAATCCATTGATACTATAAAAAGTAAAAAAGCATATATGTTGATAAGTTCTTCAATGGTGAGCTCTTCTTGATTGGAATATGGAGAGTACACACTCTCCATGTTGACAATCAATCATGCCTCTTGACCATCCATTAAAGATAATGTTCAATTGTGTGGTTAATAGAAGGTTACCCTCTAAACTTTCGTCCCCTCTAATCTGGTGTTATAATCATAAATAGTTTACAAGTGATACTAAAGGCACAAGAAAACTTAAGTTGAAACCAACAATGAAGTTTAAATTTTCATCTACGTTAGTATGTTATGTAAGAAACTATGATATAAATGAAATTAGGGCACAATTATAACCCGTTTTAACTAATGATCATGTCTGTAAGCATAAAATAATTTCAAAAATGTACAATATAATTGGATTTGATAATATTCAATGACCATATTAGAGTATTTTTTATCATTAAATTCAATCACAATTTTTCTTTGACCTTAGGATGTATCAAGCACAAGTAAACCCTTTGCATGAAAAATTAGTGAATCAATCTATCATCAATAAACTCAAATATTATAGATTTCCACAAACATTTGGAGATAGAATGCATGCGAATGAGGGTAAGTTTAGTAAGCTGCAGAGAAAGAACAATTTATGTGACTCAAGTATATAGGGCTATGGTATGGGAATGAAATTAGGATAAGTATAGCCCTTTTAACTGATGATTCCGTTTGCAAGCACTAATTTTTTCTAAAACGTAGAACATAATTGGATTTGATATAACCAACCACCATAGGATAGTATTTTTCATCATTAAAATTCAATCATAATATTTCCTTGACTTAAGATCTATCAAGCACATTTCAGCTGGTTGCATGAAAAATCAGTTAATCAAGCTATCATCCATAAGTGTACTAATATTATACATTTCCTCAGCTCAAACATTTGAAGATGGAACGCAAATGAGAGAATGTTCTGCAAGCTGCAGCAGAAGACAATTTATGTGATTGAAGTGGATGCAATTCACATTCTTCACCAATCGAATTCCTTGGCTGTTTCATTTCAACCGCAAAAATAAAGCTGCCATGCTTCTTCCAAGAATCGTAATATTACCAAAGTAGACGATAAAAGGGGATAAAACTTGGATCGGACGTCTTCATGCTCCCACTATAATTGAAAGGCACTCCTTGGCGGATGTATCTTTCAATCTGTCGAAACTGAACACGAGAAGAATTAGAACCTCTTTCATGTCTTCGAGCTCCACGGGTATGCCCTTCAGCGCCATGAGAGTCACTTTCCACTCGCCATGGGTGGTGGCATCCACCATGGCCCAGCCTACGGTGATGAGGGTGATCAGAAGGCCTCCGCATTTTTGACAAACGGCTTCTGCGAGAAAACCCACCGGGGATTTCCTCCAGATGACGTCTGTTGTACTTCAGCAACAGCGTCTGCAGATTGGGGCAACGAGGCTCCTCAGGGAGCAGGCGTATCTCATTACGCATCAGAGATATCCTTCTCGCCTCCGTCCATCTTTCCGGCGTCGGCACGTGCTTCAACTGCTCCCCGGAATTCACCAAGAAGATATTCCCTCTCTCGTCGCCTTCGCCGCTGGTTATCCACAACGCCATCTCGCGGACCGTGTCATGGAGCTTCACGTCTCTTCCTTTGACCTCCCCATCTTCTAGCAGGCAGGCAGCCTCGAGAGTGGTGATGACAACGAGGCCGCGGTTACGAGCTCTCTCAATGGGGTCGGGATGGCGTCCCGTATCTAAGAGCCCTTCACCCACCCAGTAATCAATGAGCTCGCTTATAAGGATGTTGCGATCCTCTGGGAAGAGGGCGCAGTAGAAAAGGCACTCCTTGGCGGATCTATCTTTCAATCTGTCGAAACTGAACTCGAGAAGAATTAGAACCTCTTTCATGTCTCCGAGCTCCGCGGGTATGCTCTTCAGCGCCATGAGAGCCACTTGCCACTCGTCACGGGTCGTGACGCCTGCCATGGCCCGGCCTACGGTAATGAGGGTGGTCGATTGGCAGGCCTACGCATTTTGGGGCAACGGCTTCAGCGAGAGATCTCATAGAGGGATCCCACTGGTCTTCTTCCCTGCCCCGCTTTTGGCAGAAGAGCTTCCAAGAGCTCTTTCGATTCAAGAGGGAGTCTCTAAAGAAAAAATCAAATCGGCGTAAAGGAATATGATGGTGACCAAAATTTCATGTTGATTGAAGCAATCGCGATATGCTTAATCTAAAGAAATTAAGTAAGAATTGTGATTATGGTTTGAATGAATCTTATAGATATTAATATGTATGCATCTGGCATGCCTGTGTAAGCAAATCTTTAGCGATAAGTTGAATCTGTAAGAACAAGACTTGCCTTGTTCGGAGTCCAGTGGATGGATAGTTTTTCAGAACTGTTGAGTGGGAGCGGGCAGCCATGGCATCTGTAGACGATTGCTGGCCTCCACGAATGGCCATGCGACCGTCTGCGAATGTGCTGTTGCCGCCGAACGTCCGCGCGCTCGGTTCGGCAGCTCGCCGTGGCGTACCGAACCGAGCGCCTCCGGCGTTCGCTAATGGCCGCTGCGTTCCATCGCGAAAGGAGCTGAGTACGGTGGTGCGCTCGGCTCCGTTCGGGAATTCGCCGGTGCTCGCTTGATGTGGTTCTGGTCTTTGAGTTCAATGGCGGTGAAGTAGAGGGAGGTGGAGAGAGGGAGAGGGCGGACGCAGAGGATGGAGAGAGAGAGAGGACGAGTGGGAAGCAGAGGATGGAGAGACGGAAAGACAGCAGGAAGAGAGGAAGGGTCGGCGGAGAAGGAGGGCCACGCGGGGGAGAGGGATGGAGAGAGGAGCGCAGAGGGCGAGAGAACTAAAGACGAAGAAGAGGAAGATGGATACGGAGAGAGTAAGGGGAGAATGAGGGTGGATAGAGAGAAGAGGGGGAGTTGGAGGGAAGGAGGGTGAGAGAGAGAGAGAGAGAGAGAGAGAGAGAGAGAGAGAGTAAGAGAGAGAGAGAAGAAAGGGAGGGAGAGAGGAAACGTAAGAGGAAGGGAAGATGCAGGAGCATGCCAGGGCGAGAGGGAGGTAAATTAGAGTCAAATCCATTCTCTGAATCGCCATCGCCATGACCATCCCAAAAACGTTGATAGATAAGAAGTTGCTGGTTCTTGAACTCCATCTGGTCATCAAAACAATACCATGGCGGTGAAGTTGATCAGATTAAACCTTCTTCTGTCTCATTCAGTTGCTGCAACGAGGATCCGGGCCTGGCGCAAGAAGCTCCCACGCCATTACGGTGGTCGGCAGCAGGGCCTACGCCTTTGGCGGAGAATTCACCCCCCGCGTCCCCGTGGACAACAAGATCCATGTCTTCGACCTGGAGACTCTCACCTGGTCCGTTCCAGAGGTCACCGGAGACATCCCGCCGCCGAGGGTCGGCGTCACCAGGGCCACCGTCGGTAAGACCATCTACGTCTTCGGTGGTCGTGACGCAGAGCACAAGGAGCTGAACGAGCTCTACTCGTTCGACACAACCACGGACAACTGGACCCTTCTGTCCTCCGGCGAGCTCGGCCCCCCCAGCCGGAGCTACCACTCGAGGGCCGCGGACGGCCACCATGTCTACATCTTTGGCGGGTGCGGAGTCGCCGGGAGGCTCAATGACCTCTGGGCTTACGATGTTTTGGACGGGAAGTGGGTCAAGTTCCCGGAGCCAGGGAAGAGCTGCCGTCCCCGGGGAGGAACTGAGCTCGCCGTGGCCGGAGAGAAGATCTGGATAGTTTATGGTTTCGCAGGTGAAGAGGTAGACGACGTCCACTGCTTCGACCCGGCCTCCGGGGAGTGGACGGAGGTGGAGACAACCGGGGACAAACCTTGCCCTCGGAGCGTCTTCTCCATAGCCAGCATTGGACTGCGCGTGATCATATGCGGAGGCGAAGTTGATCCGAGCGATCTCGGCCATCTCGGCGCCGGGAGCTTCGCCGGCGATTCGTACGTGTTGGACACGGCGACGAAAGCATGGAAGAAGCTGGCGGAGGTGGCGGAGCCCGGGGAGCACCCCGGGCCTCGCGGCTGGTGCGCGTTCTCCGTGGGTCGCCGGGACGGGGAGGAAGGGCTGCTTGTCTACGGTGGGAATTCGCCCACCAATGACCGGCTGGATGACATCTTCTTCTTCACTCCTTCCTTTGGCAGGTGAGCATAAATAGCGTTTCATGGCATGAATGAAAAAGTCAAAATGATTTGGTTAACTTAAATGATAAGTAATTTAAGAACATAGGATCATGGATCATTTGCTCCCTTAGTTATTATAAATCTCTTGGAACTTATGAATAAAAAAGATTTAAGTGAACATAAATAGCGTTTCATAGCATGAATGAAAAAGTCAAAATGATTTGGTTAACTTAAAAGGATAAGTAATTTAAGAACATAGGATCATGGATCATTTACTCCCTTAGCTTATCATAAATATCTTGGAACTTCTGAATAAAAAAAGATTTAAGTAAACATAAATAGCGTTTCATGGCATGAATGAAAAAGTCAAAATGATTTAGTTAACTTAAATGAAAAGTGATTTATGAAAAAGTTAATGTAGAGGGAGTAATGAACTATGAATGCGTTGCATATTGGAAACAAGTTCCCTTCTTTACTGTTATTGGAACCATATCATGTTCCGTAATTTTATTCTGGATGTAATTTCCTTTCATTAATGATATCCGTCAGTAAGAAATAACGACGATACAAAGTTTGAGATGTTGTTATCGTAGGTAACTTCATGCGCCGTTTATTTGCAAGGACCCCAGCTGGACAGGCGAACGTTGACCATCAACTGTTGGCTGCTGGAATATTTCAACCGTGCTAATAGTTCAATGTCAACCGTAAATTTCGGTGAAATCGGACGATCGGGAGAGAGAGGAGGAAAGGCGGTGGTGGACTACAGATGCGGATGTTGAATGGATCCTGTTCGTAGGTTATAAAAAGTTATGTTGCATTTCTACATTGGTTGAAAATAAGGGGTAAACTTGGACCGGACGTCTTCATGCTCCAACTCTAATCCATTCCACCATTCTTGTTTACCGAAGATGCGTTGGATGTTCTTGGCAGTAGAGAACCCAAAGGGCAGCTTCTTCAGCTCTGGACAGTTGACCACTTCGATTTCCTCCAAGGAAGGGAGCAACAACGGATGCCTACATATGCTCCTCAAATTCGGAAGATCATTCAACGAAATGAACTTTAATTTAGGGAAGAAAGAATAATTTTCATAATCCACGTTGTCCACCGTCACCTCTTCGACTACTATCACCTCTTCTATTCTCGAACATCCATCTAGTCCTAACATCTCAATGCAGGGCAGTTGTCTGATCCACGTTATGTCCTCCAATGCTTCACATTCGGTAATCGACAATCCCCGAAGGTTTTTGAAGATGGCAGCTGTGGTGTAGCCATCTTTCCAAGAGATCGTTGCTCGGGGAAGTGTAACCAGTACCAGTTCCTCCAGCTCCGAGAGCTGGTTCGTGTTGAAGACCAGCTCTTTCAAGTCGGTAGAATCCCAAATCTCAAGCCTTCTCGCCCTTCATAATCTCAAGAAAAGCAGACAAATCTAAAGGCTGGATTCCCACCTCTGGCAGACATAGAAATCTGATCGACGCAGACAGTCTCTGAGAGTTTAGTACAGCCTGCATGTCTTCATGCGTCATGCCTGTTGTAGAAATACCGAGCTCCGTCAGGTTCCACATGCCGTCCTCCAAGTCTTTTAGACAGAGTTGTCTCCCCTCATGGTCAATCACACCATCGCTACCACCGCCCTCCCCTCCTGCTCTAAACTCATAGTTACTGTTAAAAATGTTCAACGACTGCAGCCTTTCAAGCGATGAGACCGCCTCGCGTGGGATACTCTTAAGAAGATTCGTGTACTCCAGATGCAGTTGTCTCAGCTTCGTCAAATTCCTGACCTCCATGGGTAATGATTCCAGGGAAGTGAATGATAGATCGAGATACCGCAGTTCTACCAGTGACCCGACTTCCGGGGGGAGAACCCTTATTCCCGTCCACGACAGATCTAAAACACGAAGGCTCGGCATGAACGGGAAAAACCCACCGGGGATTTCCTCCAAATGACGTCCGTTGTCGTTCAGCAACAGCGTCTGCAGATTGGGGCAACGAGGCTCCTCAGGGAGCAGGCGTATCTCATTACGCATCAGAGATATCCTTCTCGCCTCCGTCCATCTTTCCGGCGTCGGCACGTGCCTCAACTGCTCCCCGGAGTTCACCAAGAAGATATTCCCTCTCTCGTAGCCTTCGCCGCTGGTTATCCACAAAGTCATCTCGCGGACCGTGTCATGGAGCTTCACCTGTCTTCCTTTCCAGAACCCGTCTTCTAGCAGGCAGGCAGCCTTCAGATTGGTGATGACACCGAGGCCGCGGTTACGAGCTCTGTCAATGGGGTCGGGATAGGATCCCCTATCTAAGAGCCCTTCGCCCACCCAGTAATCAATGAGCTCGCTTATAAGGATGTTGTGATCCTCTGGGAAGAGGGCGCAGTAGAGAAGGCACTCCTTGGCGGATGTATCTTTCAATCGGTCGAAACTGAACTGGAGAAGAATTAGAACCTTTTTCATGTCTCCGAGCTCCACGGGTATGCTCTTCAGCGCCATGAGAGCCACTTGCCACTCGTCACGGGTCGTGACGCCTGCCATGGCCCGGCCTACGGTAATGAGGGTGATCGGCAGGCCGCATTTTGGGGCAACGGCTTCAGCGAGAGATCTCATAGATGGGTCCCACTGGTCTTCTTTCCTGCCCAGCTTTTGGCAGAAGAGCTTCCAAGAGCTCTTTCGATTCAAGAGGGGCACCTTAACTTTCCTCTGAGCGTCCATATCGTTGCACACTTTCTCTGATCGTGTGGTGAAGAATACCTTACTTCCGTTCCTGAAAGAGGAAGAGAAGGGGACTCCTACAGCTTCGAGATCTAGTTTCTCCCACAGGTCGTCCAGCAGCAGAAGGAAATTCCTCTTGGAGAGGGCGCTCAGTAGGGTGTTGACCCTGTCGGTTAGATGCTCTGGGAGGGTCTGGCCCTGGCCTTTTCCGGGGCGAGAGTAGCCCAGCCGGACGGCGATGTCCTCTTGAACCTTCCGGACATCAAGCTCCTTGGAGACGGTGACCCAAATCACCAGATCGAAACCGCCGGATCCCCTCTGGAGGAACTCGTTGTTGATCGCCTTCAAGAGGGTCGTCTTCCCTATTCCTCCCATGCCGTAGATCCTGATGACTGGCGCTTCATTGTCTTCCAGGAGGCTGCAGATCTCCGACAACGTCTTCTCCGCGTCCACGATGGAGGCTGAAGAGATCGGCTGCGGAACCACCGCGGGCGGCGGCGCCGGGATGAGTAGGGGGAGGAGATTATTCTTTTGGGTCTTCAGCCTCTGGACTTCTTTCAGGCACTCGGCAGCTTCACAACCGAGCTTATAGGAGGACCGCCAAGAAGAGCCCTCAGAGGAGGCCCCCCTCTGCTGGAAGGAAACCCGGAAAACGGCCGCCCTGGACTCGATCTCCTGCACCGCCCTGAGCCAAGCCTGGGCTTGGTGGGTCGGCCCCATGTCCTCAAGCTCCCCTTGTTTGATCTTCTCTTGTAGATCTGCTCTTACAACGATCAGATCTGTCATCTCCTGTCCAGCTCCTCCGCTCTGGAGTCCAGCAGAATGAGAGTGACGATTCCACCGGCGGCCAGATTCCACACCCAGGAGACGGCTTCCCCCGTGCTGCTCTGCAGGAAATTTTGCACACCCTGCGATAACGGATCCCAGAAGAATCCCAGACAAACAAGGAAGGGATTCATGCCGATAATCCTTACGCAGTGAGGAAGGAAGGGATCCGGGGGAGAGAGAGAGAGAGAGAGAGCAACGGCTGCCTTTCTGCCGAGAGATAACAGGCGAGGGGGAATTACATAGCCAGTATACACCAGCCATTTCTTAGCTTCACCTCGAAGCTTGTCGGGTAGAGGCGCACTGCTCATCGAACGGCTGGAAAGATAAGATGGATGAGGAATCGTGGAGCTCAGAAGATGTAATTTTGTTTCTTGGGGTCACCGCGTAGGATCCTCAGCTGAATATCTTCCACCGTCTTCCACCGTTTCTCCTTCATTGACCTAACTGTTCGTATCATGTGCGATCATTTTCTTCCGACTAGTCTGCAATATCTTCTGCTTCATCCTTTCGCAGAAGAGCTTCCAAGAGCTCTCTGAATTCAACAAGGGCACCTTAACTTTCCGCTGAGTGTCCATCCTGCTGCAAACTTTCAATGACCGTGTTGTGAAGACAATCTTGCTTCCGTGGCTGAGCGACGAGGAGGAGGAGAAGGGGACGCCCACCGTGCCGAGGTCTAGCGTCTCCCACAGGTCGTCCAGCAACAGAAGGAAGTTCCTCTGGGAGAGGGCTCTGAGTAGGGTGCTGGCCCTGTTGGGTGGCTGCCCTGGAAGGGTCGGGCCCTGGCCCTCTCCGGGACCAGAGTAGCCCAACCGGGCAGCGATTTCCTCTTGAATCTTCAGGACATCACGCTCCTTGGAGACGGTGACGCAAATCACCAGATCGAATCGGTCAGGTCCCCTACGTAAAAGCTCGTCGTTGATCGCCTTCAAGGGGGTGGTCTTCCCTATTCCCCCCATGCCGTATATCCCGATGATTCCCCCTGCGTCGTCCTCCAGGAGACGGAGGATCTCTGACAACGTGTCCTCCTCATATACCATCGAGATTGAAGAGCCCGGCAGCGGAACCACCGCGGGCGGCAGCGCCTGGATGAAGAGGGGGAGATTGTTCTTTTGGGTCTTCAGCCTCTGGACTTCTTTCAGACAGTCGGCAGCTTCACAACCGAGCCGTTAGGAGGATCGCAAAGAAGAGCCTTCAGATGATGCCCCCCTCAGCTCGAAGGAAACCTGGAAATTAGCAGCCCTGGCCTCGATCTCCTGCACCTCCCTGAGCCAACCCTGGGCCTGGTGGGTCGGCCCCATGTTCTCAAGCTCCCCTTTTTTTATCTCAACCAGTAGATCTGCTCTTACAGCGATCAGATCTGTCTTCCTCCCGTGCAGCTCCTCTGCCCTGGAGTCCAGAAGGAAGAGAGTGACGATTCCAGCTTCGCCTGATTCCACGCCAAGGAGACGACTTGCCCGGTGCTGGTCTCCAGGAAACTAACCAGAGCGTTCGATATGGGTTCCCAGATGAATCCCAGACAATGCGAGAAGCGATCCATGCTGATAATCGCTACGCAGGAAGGAAGAGATCGGCGAGAGGTGGAGAGAGCAGTGGTTAACTTTGCTGCCAAGGTGTAACAGGCGGGGGGAGTTGCGTGGCCAAGATATATATATCTATATCAGCCATTTTCAAGCTGGCAGCTCGAAGTCTGTCGGGTAGAAGCTCACTGCTGACCTCGCCGTTGGAGAGATCGCACGGCGCAGGAGAGAAACACAGAGGAGAAGAGGTGGCATGGAGGTTACAAGAGACTATTTTCTGTCCCAGTCATGGCATGGAACCCCGATCTGAATGTCTTCCATTGCCTCCTGCCGGTTCACCTAATCCTTCATTCCCACAATCTCAAGGTTTCCAGCTCCGAGAGCTGGTTCGGGGTCGAAGATCAGATCTTCCAAGTGGGTTGAATCCCAAGTAATAACCCTATCCTTATCAGGCCTCACATGACCTCAAGAAAAGCAGAATAATTAAGAAGGCAAGGGAGAGACAGAGTCTTAATTTGCTTGGCACGACTCTCTAGCCTCCTGGTTTAAGATATGGTTACCTCAGGTCACTGCACACGCCATTCATTTACAGGGACCCGGCCGCCAGTTCCACCGCCAGCAGTGAGGGGGGTAAGTTAACCGTCAAGCGTTAACGACTGGGATACTCCGACCGCGTACATTTCGGTGGAATCGGGCGATGGGATTCGATACACCGTTTGGCGACGGTGGATTGAGAGGAGAGATCGCCTCCGGCCGGTTCCCCGGATCTTTCGTGAGAGGGCAAGCGGCAAACCTGCGGAGGGGCCATCTTTTCTCACATCTTTCTTACATCTTTCTTGCGCGGCACGAGATTCGCCATGGATGATGATGCCGGCGAGGACGTTGGGAGTGCCCCGGCTCAGTTACACCGCAGCGGAAGGCCATCTCCGCCGTCCAGGACGACGAGGACGCCTATTTTGGAGAGGACTAGGACAACCTGTACAATGTTGGGGAGAGCTTCCTCCAGACGCTCCGCAGGGGTGTAGGCGGAGCTGGAGAAGAAACCGGGGACGTTGACGGAGCATTGATGGAGCTGGTGGCTTTGGGAGCGTGCTGAATCCGTTTCACCAAAGGGAGGCCATTGTTGTGAACGGGAGCCTTGCACGTGCCCCCCCACCCTGTTCGCATAACGGCATAGTGCGGTTATGCGAGAAGTGCTCTAATGTATACACATCAGAGCACATGGTGAGGTAATGCGGAATTTGGTAATGCGGAATTTCCTGCATAACGCACGTTACTGGACAGTTTTGGCCAGCTAGTTATTTCTTACGGTTATTCCTTTCCCCCTCTTTGTTTTCTTATTTAAAGAGGACTGTAAGAGTTTTTCAACAGCGAGAAAGTTTTCCTTGTTCCTCCTGCTGTTTTTCCTGTGACTCGTGAGGTGATCTCGCCGGCGACGTCTTAACTGCCGTCGTCTCTCCGGCGAGTTTCTGACAAGTGGTATCAGAGCTCCTAGGTTGCGGGCCGGGACTCGATCGCGGCAAGGTACAGCCGTTGGAATCGAGAACGCGCAATCGAGACGCGCTATGGCAGGAGGAAAGGACGGCGTGGTCCAGAGGGTGATTCGTGAGGTGAGCGCCGGGACCGGGTTCCCAATGCTCACCAAGACCAACTACTCCGACTGGGCACCGCTCGACGCGCTCTGTAGCGCCGTGCCGCCAGAAATGTGGCCGGTGATCGCGAACAAGGAGACGGCCAAGGAGGCCTGGGAGGCTATCGCCACCATGCGGATCGGCGATGACCGCGTAAAGAAGACGTCGGCTCAGAACTTGCGGCGGCAGTTCGACTCGGCGACGTTCAAGGAGGGAGAGTCTGTTGAGGACTACGTGCTGCGTCTCAACAGCATGGCGTCGACTCTCACCACCCTCGGCGACAAGGTCGAAGAGACGCAGGTAGTGGAGAAGATAATCCGCAGTGTTCCCCAGCATTTCAGGCAGATCGTGGTCGCGATCACGATGCTGGTCGACGTGTCGACGCTCACCGTCGCGGATTTGACGGGTCGGCTCAAGGCGGCGGAGGATGCCTTCGAGGAACCGCCGTCGGCTATGCACCACGACGGCAAGCTGTACCTGACCGAGGAAGAGTGGGACGCACGGCGGAGGAAGCGTGATGCTGAGAAAACTGGTGGTGGAGGTAGCAGCAGCGTGACGCACCGTGGCAGACATGGGCGCGGGCGCGGGCGCGGCCGTGGCAGCGACAAGGGCTCGTCATCAGGCGGCCTGACGGGCAACTCAGGCCGGCCCAGCGGTGATGAGTGCAGGAGATGCGGGAAGCTGGGCCACTGGGCCCGCGAGTGCCGCTCCAAGCCCAAGAAAGAGCAGGTCCACGTCGTCCAGAATGAGGAGGAGGCCTCGCTCCTTCTCGTGAAGTCAACAACGGCCATATCGACGGCGCCGCCACCAACCTCCACTCCACCACGTTTTGCTGCGACTCCGCAAGTAGAGGATCGGCTCCGGCGTGCAAGCCCACCGCCGCCGGGAGCAAAAGGGGTCCCCGTCAATGGAGGGGCTGCCAAAGAAGAGAAAAAGCCAGGCGCCCAGACCCAGATCCATCTGCGGGAAGAGGTGTTCTCCCACCTTGAAGAGGAGGAGCTGCATGATGAGGAGGCGTGGGTCGTGGACACAGGCGCCATGAACCACATGTCGGGTTACCGTACGGCTTTCACCGAGCTAGACACGGAGGTACTTGGGACGATGCGGTTCGGCGATGACTCGATGGCGTGGATCGAAGGCTGGGGGGCAATTGCGTTCCAGTGCAAGAACGGCGAGCACCGGTCCTTCGCGGGGGTGTATTACATTCCCCAACTGACGACGAACATCGTCAGCGTCGGCCAACTCGATGAGGCCGGGTACCATATTGACATCGAGAAAGGGGCGATGAAGATCCATGAGCCAGGCGGACGGCTCCTAGCGAAGGCCATGCGCGGAGAGAACAGGCTGTACATTCTCCACGCCAAGCTGGTTCGGCAGGTGTGCCTGGAGGCGCGGGCAGTCGAAGAAGCTTGGAAATGGCACGCGCGCCTCGGCCATGTCAATATGACCGCACTGCAGAAGATGGCTCGGGAGGAGCTGGTGCGCGGGTTGCCGGCAGTTGGTCAGGTGGACCAGCTGTGTGAGGCGTGTCTCGCTGGCAAGCAGAAGCGGTCGCCATTCCCCCAGCAAGGAGAGTACCGGGCGCGGCATGTTCTGGAGCTGGTGCACAGTGACCTCTGTGGTCCGATTGCGCCGGAAACGCCAAACGGCAGCAAGTATTTCCTGCTGTTCGTGGATGATCGAAGCCGGTACATGTGGGTGGCCATGCTGCGTTCAAAGGACCGTGCTGCGGTGGCCATCAAGGAGATCAAGGCTCGGGTAGAAGGCGAGTCAGGACTGAAGCTGGGAGCGCTCCGTACTGATCGGGGAGGCGAATTCACCTCACATGAGTTCGTAGAGTACTGCGTGGGAGAAGGTATTCATCGTCAACACACGGCACCATATAGCCCGCAACAGAATGGCATCGTCGAGCGTAGGAATGGCACGGTGGTAGCAACCGCGAGGAGCATGCTCAAGGCAAAGGGGCTACCGGGCTGGTTTTGGGGTGAGGCAGTGGCAACTGCTGTATACATCCTGAACCGGTGTCCGACGAAGAGCATGGACGGCATGACGCCTTTCGAGGTATGGCATGAGAAGAAGCCGGCGATGCACCATCTGAAGGTGTTCGGATGCATCGCCTACGTCCTGAACATGACACTGCATCTCAAGAAGCTGGAGGACCGCGGGCGCAAGATGATTTTCATCGGCTACGAGTGCGGATCAAAGGCCTACTGTGCCTACGATCCCACCATGAGGCGTGTCCATGTGACATGGGACGTGGTGTTCGACGAAAATGCCCAGTGGGACTAGAGCAGTGGCGCAGAGCAAGGGGATGCGGGCAGTCACGACGACATGTTCACATTGGAGTATGCCGTCGGGAACCAGGTACCTCCGGAGCTCGATGGCGCCATCGAGGTACTTGAGAATGATGCGCCGGGACCGGAGCCGATGTCGCCACCGTCTGTGCACTACAGTGGGGGAGCGGCGCCGATTGAAAATGGAGGAGAGGAGGTGGAGTTCGCCACTCCACTTAGTGTCCACATCGACCACCTGGATGCTAATCACGATGATGCGCCACTCTGGTTATGCAAGATCGACAACATAGTTGGGCTGGCCTCGCCGCATGGTCTCGCGCCGTGGGCATTAATTGTAGAGGAGCTGCATGTTGTAAGTTCTGATGAGTCGGTCTCTTTTGTTGAAGCAGAGGGCCACCCGAGCTGGAGGAAGGCTATGGAGGAGGAGATGGCGTCAATTGAGGAGAACTGCACCTGGTCCCTAGTAGACCTCCCACATGGTCGCTGGGAGATTGAGTTGAAGTGGGTGTACAAAGTGAAGCGGGATGAAAACGGAGCCGTGGCGAAGTACAAGGCGCGCCTGGTGGTGAAGGGCTATGTGCAATGCCAAGGGATCGACTACGACGAGGTGTTCGCACCTGTGGCGTGGCTGGACACAGTGCGCCTTCTCATTGCTCTCGTGGCGCATGAGGGGTGGGAGGTGCACCATGGATGTCAAGTCGGCGTTCTTGAATGGCGATCTCAAGGAAGAGGTGTACATGGAGCAGCTGGCTAGTTTAATCAGCACGGGCAACGAGCACAAGGTGTTCAAGCTGAAGAAGTCACTCTACGGCTTACATCAGGCGCCTAGGGCCTAGAACGCGAAGCTGGACGAAACGCTACTATCGTTTAGATTTAGGAGGAGTCCGTCGGAACATGCCATCTACACCAGGCGAAACGAGGAGGCACAGCTGATGGTCAGGGTGTACGTCGATGACCTGGTGATCATCGGCGCCAACTGCGACGACATCAAGCAGTTCAAAAAAGAGATGGCTAACGCATTCAAGATGAGCGACCTCGACCTGCTTTGCTACTATCTTGACATTGAAGTTAGGCAGAGTGCGAGGGGCACCTCGATCAGCCAAGGAGCCTATGTCGCCAAGATTCTGGAGAGGAGCGGGATGGCAGGGTGCAATCCCTGTCAAGTACCAATGGCAACACGTTTGAAACTGAGCAAGAGGAGCACGGAGCCGCTGGTGGATGCAACAGCATACAGAAACATCATGGGGAGTCTCAGGTACCTGGTCAATACTCGTCCAGATTTGGCATTTGCTGTTGGCTATGTGAGTCATCTTCTAGAGGAGCCACGGAAGGATCACTTGGCTGCTGTGAAGCAAATTCTCCGCTATGTGAGGGGAACCAAGAGCTGGGGTCTCAAGTATGAAAGAAAGGAGGAGCAAGTCCAACTGACAGGGTTCAGCGATAGTGATTTTGCTGGTGATGTTGATGCTCGGAAGAGCACGACTGGAGTTATTTTCTTCTTGGCCAACAGCCCAATTACTTGACAGTCGATGAAACAGAAGGTGGTGGCTCAGTCTAGCTGCGAGGCAGAGTATATTGCGGCCGCCAATGCTGCCTGCCAGGGTGTGTGGCTCACTCGGGTGTTAGCAGAGGTGCATGGCTCAATACCAAGCGTGCCGATGCTGAAGGTGGACAACAAGTCTGCCATAGCGTTAATCAAGAATCTAGTTCTCTATGGACACAGCAAACACATTGAAGTGAAGTATCATCTTGTTCGAGAATCCGTAGAAAAGGGTCAGATCAACGTGGAGTTCATCAAGAGCGAAGAACAGTTAAGAGACATTCTGACGAAGCCACTTAGAAAAGTTAAGTTCCATGAGTTTCGCACTAAGATTGGCCTCGTTGATGTTCGTGCTAAGTACAGCAAGGCTCAGGAGTAGATTGTTGTGAACGGGAGCCTTGCACGTGCCCCCCCACCCTGTTCGCATAACGGCATAGTACAGTTATGCGAGAAGTGCTCTAATGTATACACATCAGAGCACATGGTGAGGTAATGCGGAATTTGGTAATGCGGAATTTCCTGCATAACGCACGTTACTGGCCAGTTTTGGCCAGCTAGTTATTTCTTACGGTTATTCCTTTCCCCCTCTTTGTTTTCTTATTTAAAGAGGACTGTAAGAGTTTTTCAACAGCGAGAAAGTTTTCCTTGTTCCTCCTGCTGTTTTTCTTGTGACTCGTGAGGTGATCTCGCCGGCGACGTCTTAACTGCCGTCGTCTCTCCGGTGAGTTTCTGACAGCCATCTCCGCCGTCGAGGACGACGAGGATACCTACGTTGGAGAGGAGGACGGGGACTACGATGACCCGTACAACGTAGGGGAGAACTTCCTCCACAGGCTCTGAAGGGGTGAGGAAGCGGGTTTCCCTCGGGAGGCGGAGGTGGATAAGAAGCCAGAGACATTGCAGCCACAGCCGGTGCCCCGTCATTGGCGTTGCCTCAGAGGCCTCCTTTCTCTGCCGGAGATGCAGCAGCCGCCTCCGCTCTTGCTTCCCCCTCCACCCCCCCCGGCTGCCCAAGCAGCCGCCTTGGGTTCTCCCAGAGCGGCCTTCGTTTGATCCCTGACATCGGTTGGGATCCGGTACACACATGAGTATATGTTTAGTAAGCTACATGAAAAGACAATTTATGTGATTGAACTGTATACAATTCACATTACATGTATCGTTTTCGCCATTAGAGAAATTAACTATGAACACCTTGCATATTGGAAGCAGCTTCCTTGCACATTACTCTTATCTAGAACCCCATTGTGTTCTGTAGCTTTTCATGGTTAAAAATCTGTGAATACGAGACTGACGCAGTGTGGATATCGTCAGTGACTTTTTCAAACTACTTTAGATCTGTCGAGAACAGAAAGCTATTATTATCTTTCAGAGCCTTGTGAGTCATCGAACATTGATTGGTATGACAACAGGCACATTGGTAGCATCTCTCTGGTGGAGCCCGAGATTCGCCAAGGGGGACGACGCCGGCGAGGGCTTTGGGAGCGTGTCCGACCAGTTTCACCGCAGCGAGGCATCTCCGCCGTCCAGGACGAGGACGCCTACCTTGGAGAGGAGGACGAGGACTACGATGACCTCTACAACGACCTGTACAATGTAGAGGGCTTCCTCCAGACTCTCCGCAGGGGCGAGGACGCGGGTTTCCACCCCCGAGAGGCGGAGATCTGCAAGTATGCGAGGAGGGCCGGTGGAGTTAAAAAAGTCCAGTTCCTTGATGAGAGGGACCGGGTGAGTTCTTCGAGATTGAGCATATCATCATTATCTCCGTGTCGTGGCAGGTTGACTTCTCCACACAGATAGCCAGAGCCCTGTTATTCAATGACGACATTCTTCAACTTCCCTTCACCACCATCGAATTACTAACGTGGGAGAAAATAAGGGGTAAACTTGGATCGGACGTCTTCATGCTCCCACTGTAATCCATCCCACCATTCTTGTTCAGCATAGATTTCTTGGATATTCTTGGCACTAGAGAGCCCAAAGGGTAGCTTCTTCAGCTCTGGGCAGCCTGATACTGTGATTGTCACCAAGGAACGAAACAGCAACGGATGCCTACATATGCTCCTCAAATTCGGAAGATCATGCAACCAAATCCACTTTAATTTAGGGAAGAAGGAATCATTTTCATAATCCACGTTGTCCACCGTCACCTCTTCGACTACTATCACCTCTTCTATTTTCGAACATCCAGTTAGTTCTAAGGTCTCAATGCAGGGCAGTTGTCTGATCCACGTTATGTCCTCCAATGCTTCACATTTGCTAATCCACAATTTCCGAAGGTTTCTGAAGATGGCAGCTGTCGTGGGCCCCCTCGCAAACACGTTGCCATCTTTCCAAGAGATCGTTGCTCGGGGAAGTGTAGCCAATGTCAGTCCCTCCAGCTCCGAGAGCTGGTTCGTGTTGAAGACCAGCTCTTCCAAGTCGGTAGAATCCATAATCTCAAGCCTTCTCACGCCCTTCATAATCTCAAGAAAAGCAGACAAATCTATAGATCGGATTCCCACCTCTAGCACACATAGAAATCTGATCGACGCAGACAGTCTCTGAGAGTTCAGTACAGCCTGCATGTCTTCATGCGTCATCCATGTTATAGAAATACCGAGCTCCGTCAGGTTCCACATGCCGTCCTCCAAGTCTTTCAGACAGAGTTGTCTCCCCTCATGGTCAATCACACCATCGCTACCACCGCCCTCCCATCCTGCTCTAAAGTTACTCATAAAAATGTTCAACGACTGCAGCCTTTCAAGCGATGAGACCGCCTCGCGTGGGATACTCTTAAGAGTCCAGGTTCCCTCCAAACGCACATGTCTCAGCTTCGTCAAATTCCTGACCTCCATGGGTAATGATTCCAGGGGAGTCCATGATAGATTGAGATACCGCAGTTCTACCAGTGACCCGATTTCCGGGGGGAGAACCCTTATTCCCGTCGCCGACAGATCTAAAACACGAAGGCTCGGCATGAACTGGAAAAACCCACCGGGGATTTCCTCCAGATGATGCTCGTTGTTGTTCAGCAACAGCGTCTGCAGATTGGGGCAACGAGGCTCCTCAGGGAGCAGGCGTATCTCATTACGCATCAGAGATATCCTTCTCGCCTCCGTCCATCTTTCCGGCGTCGGCACGTGCCTCAACTGCTCCCCGGAGTTCACCAAGAAGACATTCCCTCTCTTGTCGCCTTCGCCGCTGGTTATCCACAACGCCATCTCCCGGACCGTGTCATGGAGCTTCACCTGTCTTCCTTTGACCTCCCCGTCTTCTAGCAGACAAGCAGCCTTGAGATTCTTGATGGCCAGGTGGCCGCGGTACCGAGCTCTCTCAATGGGGTCGGGATGGCGTCCCGTATCTAAGAGCCCTTCACCCACCCAGCACTCAATGAGCCGAGGTATCTTGATGTTGTGATCCTCCGGGTAGAGGGCGCAGTAGAGAAGACACTCCCTGGCAGATGTATCTTTCAATCGGTCGAAACTGAACTTGAGAAGAATTAGAACCTCTTTCATGTCTCCGAGCTCTGCGGGTATGCTCTTCAGCGCCATGAGAGCCACTTGCCACTCGTCACGGGTCGTGACGCCTGCCATGGCCCGGCCTACGGTAATGAGGGTGATCGGAAGGCCTCCGCATTTTTGACAAACGGCTTCTGCGAGAGACCTTATAGAGAGATCATTCCACTGGTCTTCTCCTTTTCCCATCTTTTGGCAGAAGAGCGTCCAAGAGCTCTTTCGATTCAAGAGGGGCACCTTAACTTTCCTCTGAGCGTCCATATCGTTGCACACTTTCTCTGATCGTGTGGTGAAGAATACCTTACTTCCGTTCCTGAAAGAGGAAGAGAAGGGGACTCCTACAGCTTCGAGATCTAGTTTCTCCCACAGGTCGTCAAGCAGCAGAAGGAACTTCGTCTGGGAGAGAGCCCTCAGCAGGGTATTGACCCTGTTGTATGGATGCTCTGGGAGGGTCGGGCCCTGGCCCTCGCCGGGGCGAGAGTAGCCTAACCGGACGGCGATGTCCTCTTGAACCTTCAGGATATCAAGTTCCTTGGAGACGGTTACCCAAATCACTAGATCGAATCGACTGGAGGGCTCGTTGTTGATCGCCTTCAAGAGGGTCGTCTTCCCTATTCCTCCCAAGCCGTAGATCCCGACGACTGGCGCTTCATTGTCTTCCAGGAGGCTGCGGATCTCCGACAACGTCTTCTCCGCGTCCACGATGGAGGCTGAAGAGATCGGCTGCGGAACCACCGCGAGCGGCGGCGCCGGGATGAGTAGGGGGAGGAGATTGTTCTTTTGGGTCTTCAGCCTCTGGACTTCTTTCAGGCACTCGGCAGCTTCACAACCGAGCTTATAGGAGGACCGCCAAGAAGAGCCCTCAGAGGAGGCCCCCCTCTGCTGGAAGGAAACCCGGAAAACGGCCGCCCTGGACTCGATCTCCTGCACCTTCCTGAGCCAAGCCTGGACCTGGCGGGTCGGCCCCATGTCCTCAAGCTCCCCTTGTTTGATCTCCTCTTGTAGATCTTCTCCTACAACCATTAGATCTGTCATCTCCCTGTCCAGCTCCTCCGCTCTGGAGTCCAGCAGAATGAGACTGACGATTCCACCGGCGGCCAGATTCCACACCCAGGAGACGGCTTTCCCCGTGCTGCTCTGCAGGAAATTTTGCATACCCTGCGATAACAGATCCCAGAAGAATCCCAGAAAAACAAGGAAGGGATTCATGCCGGCAATTCCTACCCAGTGAGGAAGGAAGGGCTCGCGTAGAGCCGCACTGCTCACCGAACAGCTGGAAAGATAAGATAAGATAGATGAGGAGTCGTGGAGCTCAGAAGATGTAATTTTGTTTCTTGGGGTCAACGCGTAGGATCCTCATCTGAATATCTTCCACCGTCTTGTACCGTTTCTCCTTCATTGACCTAACTGTTCATATCATGTGCGATCATTTTCTTCCGACTAGTCTGCAATATCTTCTGCTTCATCTTTCGGTCTGCTGGTCCCGTCTATCTGACGCGCCTCCAAGTTACCTGATTCCTTCTTCAATCTCAAAACTACTTAAACACAGAATCCTGCCCTTCATTCATTCTCACTCCCAAATTTTTTCAGTCTAGGGACATCATATTTCATAATAAATAACTTACTCACTATTATAATACTACTTATTTAGGAGAAAATTTACCAAAATTCTATTGAAACAGTGAAAAATTGCTTCGTTTTTCTTCATTTAACTACAAAGTGAATGACCTCAGTCGAGGATCAGAAATATACTCAAGAATTTATATTCTTCTTCATAAATAAGCAGCATGAGCGAGATAAAGAGGTTGCCGTCTCCTCTGGCAGAGAGGTGCTATAAAGCAAGCCAATACTAAATTTAGTAGTAAAAATTATTAAATTTAGTAGTAAGTAATATAAGGTACTCACTAGCTAAATTTCTTAAATTTCCCTTGCTAGGGAAGTGAGAAAATACTGAAATGATCAGGGAATAATGAACTCATCGAGGGTTTTTGCTAGAGATCATCAAGTTTTTTTGAGGCCTCAACCATGTGATCTGAAGCTTTAGCTCTTGATTTTACAACCTATACATTACTGTGGCCGCCTCCTGCCTTCACCGATGACGCGTCCACTGCCACCGTTCACTCGCCGGCGCCCCGCCGCTGAAACGCCCGAATTAGGATTTCGGCAGCGACTCCCTTAAGGGGGACACTTATTGGGCCTCACCCACCTTACCCGCCGGCCCAGCCATCAGGCCCACCAAGCTAATCCACCGCGTTGTCCCCCATCAATTAGTCTCGTGATTGAGGAAGATATACTCTTGAGGTAACTTTGGGGACAATCGAATATTACATCTTTTGCGCAGTACGCCTCCTCATCTCCCTTCTGTTTCTCCACCGCCGTCTGATCTCATCAAGAGTGAGGTTTCCACCCGACAGACTTCAAGGTGCCAGCAAGAAAATGGTTGATATACGACGTGGCGTGCCGGATCAGTTTCACCGCAGCGAGGCCATCTCCGCCGTCCAGGACGAGGACGCCTATCTTGGAGAGGACGAGGACTACGACGATCTCTACAACGACGTCAATGTGGGGGAGAACTTCCTCCAGACGCTCCGCAGGGGCGATGACGCGGATTTCCCCCGGGAGGCGGAGGTGGAGAAGAAGCCTGAGACATTGCTGCCACCGCCGCCGCCCCCACCGTTGCCGTTGCCTCAGAGGCCTCCTTCTCTGCCGGTGATGCAGCAGCCTCCGCTCTCCCCCGCTGCAGCACCAGCCGCCTTCGGTTTTCCCCGAGCGGCCGACGTTGATCCCTGGCATCGGCGGGGATCCTTCGGGTGAGAGAGGCATCGATGGATCGAGGGGGTTTCCTGAGGTAGGATTCCAAGGGCCCAACGAGCCGGCAGCGGTGAGGGCTCCGGCTTCCGGGTTTGTTGGTCCTCGTCCCGAGGTGGGCCAGCCTTCTGTACGCCCCCCTCCAGTGCCCGGGCAGTATGGGGTACCAAACTCTCCTGGTGATGGCTTTCAGAGGCAACAAGCTGCTGCAGCTGTTGGTATTGGTGCCAGTCCTGCTGGTGCCTTTTCTGGTGGTGGTGCTGGAGGAAATTATGGTGTCAATCTGAATGGTGGAACCGGTGTAGTTGTCGCTGGCGGCGTTGGTGGGGCATCAGGTGGAACATCCTGTTCGTAGGGGATCTCCATTGGTGGACTACCGATGCTTATCTTGAATCGGAGCTCTGCAGGTATGGGCAGGTGAAGGAGTTCAAGTTCTTTGATGAGAGGGCAAGTGGTAAATCTAAGGGCTACGGTCAGGTTGAGTTCTTCGACCCAATGGCTGCAGCAGCTTGCAAGGAAGGGATGAATGGGCATATGTTTAATGGCAGGGCTTGTGTCGTGGCCTTTGCGTCACCAAACACTGTTCGTCGGATGGGAGAGGCGCAAGTGAGTAAGAGCCAGGCAATGACACAGGCACAGACACCTCCATCTCAGGGTAGGAGCAGAGGAGGCGGGGGAATCGTATTTATAATACAACTACCTTATGTGGGCCAGCCACTAAGAGACAGAAAAATAAAGCCCACTAAAGACAGAAAATAAAGCCTACTAAATGACAAAAACTACTTAATAAGGACGAAATAATGTACTCTTTTTGTATTAGATACTAACACTCCCCCTTAATGCAAAAACGTCTCATAATAGACTCTCTAAGCTTGAAAAACTTTGAGTACTCCACTATGCCTTCATAAAATCATCTGCCACTTGATCTATTGTTGAGTAAAATTTTATCTAATGTAATTTGAAGCAACTAAATCTTGGATAAAATGACGTCGTATTTCAATATGTTTTGTTCATCCATGAAATTTTGATTCTTTGTCATAGAGATAGTTGTCATGTTGTCACAATAAATTAAGTCTTGATTGTTAAGGATTTACATCATGTAAGATTCTCCGCATCTATATTACTTACTATGTAGCTATTGAAGTAGTAATATATTCAACTATTGAAGGTGATAATAGAGTAGATTTTTATTTTTTAGAAGCTCATGAGATTGCACTTGAACTAAATCTGCAAACAGAATCATTTGTACTTTTTTTGTCATCAACATGATCTGCCCAATCACTATCTAAATCACCATGCAAATTAAATTAAGAAATATGTTGATATAAATTCTATAATTGATAGTCCTATGAATATATTGAAATATTCTCTTTGCTGCTCCAAGATGATGAACTAATGGTGAATGCATAAATCTTGAAATCACAAAAACTGAAAATCTAGTCGAGTATTCATAGTTCTATCATTGCACCATATGTTCTGTATTCATGTTAGTGTTGAAAGAAAAGAAAAGAAAAATTATATGTTTGGTTTCCATGAAGATTAAGAATCTCTTTTGTTGTTAGATATTTGTTGTAATAACAATGCTTTGGTTATGCTAATGTTCTTCAACCATTAAACAACCTATCACGGAATGTGAGATACGTCGTGTAGAGTTGCTAGAGACACTTCTATGCATTGGTGTTGATCTGCAGCCTTATGGGTGGATTGCCATGGTGGAGTTGTCAATGCATTTACTAGTGTCACAGAGAGAGCTCACCTTGTCATATCTTCTCGAGTTTTCGTTGTCTCATTATCTATAATCCTTACTCATATGGAGTTTGAACATGAGGAACTTACAATTCCAAAGTTGTTTATCAATGGGTAGGTGAAAGTTTCTTATCCTCATTTCTTGTGTAACCTTTACTGAAATATTTTTTTATACACTATAATATTTTAGTTTTATTAAAATGGGCGGAGAGGAGATTGTGGTAAGATACGTGGTCATTGGAAGGACAACTTTTTTCATGGAATGTGGCTGAAAGCAACAGCCCGCCAAAATTCTCTAAGACATGCCCCACTTTTATGCAACTTAACTTCGTCATGTCACAGTCGTTGGAGATACAAAAGTTATAATTTTTACAATATTGATGACAATTGTCGAAGATGATTCATTGACCCACTTCATTAATTTTTTAAACTTCACAAAAATATCTAAATTAATTTTAGTGATCATTGTCATAAAGTTCAAACTCTATTATTTTTACTTTATACTTATTTTTTTATTTATTGAATAATAGTTTGTGTGATTTCAAGTCTTTCAAACCCTTTTCATTTAAATACAATTCCTTTGGTTTTTCTAAATTTTAATTTGATCAATTAAATCATATGTAATTACTTATGTAAGAATTATTAGATGGAATTATGTTATGTCAAAATCACATTTATCAAGGTGCTGATGTCATCTCAACATCCACACTTAAAATTTTCTATTTTTATAAAATTGTAAATATATTTGTATTCATCATTTAGTCTATAAATCATCAAAAACAAGTATTTTTTGAAAAAAATTGAAGTACTATCAGATAGTATATTACATCTCTGTGATCAACTTAAAAAATTATCAATATTTAAAAACCCTTTTTATCTAATTATAATTTATTTATTTATTATAACATATTTTAAATTTTCAACTATTAATATTATAAATTTGAAAAATATCAAATTTATGCTATTTATTATACAATAATTAGGTCATATTAAAAATTATTCAAAAGTACAAACAATGGGATTCGATAATAGAAAAATTAATAAATCAATTATATGAGTCTTTGTAAAATATGTTTTAAGACAATATGGTACTCAATTGATCAAATTCTGACCAAATATTATACTTACAGAATAAATGGATGAAAATAAGGATGTGAAGTATAGACACCTCAAATGAATTGAGACATGCATTGGGCACTACGTATTCCGGAAGTTTTAAGCTTTGACAGTTTAAATGGACATTCTACTTGATTATGGGCTGTTTACAGAACCCCTCTCAGATAGATGGTTTTTAACATCAGTGACATTTGTTCTGGTCCACCTGCTTTCTCCTTTCTTTCACTTCGGGCAACTTCCTGCCTGTCTATCTAATTATCATTCCTTCATTATTTAATAATCCCATTTTCATTGCAAATGTACTTGGGTCTTTTTGTGCTAAGTGCATCTTAGTGTATATTTTTGCCGTCGCCGCTAATCATGCAATGAGTAGTTTGTCATTTATAGTGCGTGATACTTAATTACAAGGATTTTTGGACATTTCTACAATCATATTGTCTACTTCTATTATCGTCATAGATGAATTAATTGACTTACTGCCCTCGCCACTGATCCGATTGATGGATGTGCTCATTGCCAGCTCTTTGTTTGGATTCACCAACGGTTCAACAACATCTGCACTTGTTGATTCATCCCAGGAATTTGGATTCCAGATGTCTGAAGGTCATGGTCTTCATTTCAGTGATGAGAATTCGATTGGTAGAACTGTACCTGGTGGAACACATGCAGAATCTGTTCAAACTACCAATGGATTTCCATCATCCAGAACTCTCTCTGGAGTAGACGCCTCTGCCTCCGATCCGGTACTAGTGCATTCTATTGATCGACGTGTCTCTGGCATGGTGGGTGCTATCCAACACACAGTTGGTATCAACGTGGCCACATCAGATACATATGCTGGTAATGATATGCCGTCAAATGAGAGGGCAACAGAAAGAACCACCTTCGTTAGACAGGGGAACCTGCCAACTAATTCTCAGGTTCTTGATGCACCTCAACCTTTATCAAATTCGCAGTTTGGCTCATCAAGTAGTTGGGCCTCTTCAAACTATGGCAGCAGGCCACAAGTCATTGCTCCTCAGAAAGGTAAAGGAAGGATGAGGGCACTTCATTCTCTGTTCCTAGACCAGCATATGCATAATGACTTTTTCTGAGTATTTATAGCTTTTCCTCCACATGCACTTTCTTTTTCTCTATCATAGTTTCTTTGAGATTTTTTAGCTTGGGTCACAAATTATAGGGTGACTTGTGATGAATTTTTCTTCATTATCCACTTCACATTCATGTATTTTCAGTAGATTCTTAAATTGCGAATAGCATTACGAATCTGGTTGCAGTTTCTTTTCAGTGAGATCTTGTGACAAGTTTCCAATACTTGACAAGGTCATTATTGGAGTTACTATCATTACTTAACTTTGATATTTGTCTGGAAATTCTAACTGGCACGTCTTGAAAGAACTCTCACTCAGGAAATTTTTAACATTAATATATTTAGCGCTAGCGATCTGTCACTGCCCTACGGTTATTTTGCATCTCCTTTACTCATAGACTGGGGGAAATTGCATCTCATGACTTAACCAGGACTTACGTATCATTTGAAGGCTCTCACAATCAGTTCCTTTTGTTGATAATGAGGGAAACAGCCATCAGTACTTAGTGCACGATTTTATTTGATGATATTTTTATTCTGACGTGTTTTTATGTTTCCAATTTTTGTAGTATCTGATGATGAATACATGCTGCATTGCAAACACATCTTTAATTGCCTTATTTTCAAGTATTGATTCGTTTTATTCTTGAATATTTACTTGGACTTGCTAAGGAGTTTATTTCTCTTTTCATGTTTTCGGTTCTCAATTTTAAATATTTAGTGTCAGGTTTAATCAGGCCTCTGGTCTGCTTGGGCATCCTGACTATCGTCTCTGGAATAAAAAATACAGTGTGTGCGTCTGGTGTTCTTTTCTGGTGATCTGTTCGAATTGCAACCTGGAATTTTTGCGACCATATCTAGGCTTGTTTTGCTTTGTTGTGATAATGGTTATTCTCATCGGTCTGGAAGTTCGCGTGATGATTATTTTTATTAATTGGGTATTGGGTTTTCTTTGGCCAGCTGCTCCTAGTAAGGAGTGGAAACCAAAATCAGCAATCCAAGTCCCTGGTCAAGTTGCTGTAACAACTGGTGTGGCTGCTGATGCGCCTGGTTCGTTTGAAACAAATTCTTGGTCTGAACCTGGTGTTCCTGAAGAAGCCGCCTCCAAGATTGAGTTGAAGTTGGAAGATCTACACTTATCAGATGGTGAACATGTTATCATTCCAAACCATCTGCAGGTCCCAGAAGCTGAAAGAAGTGGACTGAGCTTTGGAAGCTTTGATGCCAGTTTCTCATTGCCATTTTTGGGTCATTTTCACCTACCTGGCTTAGAGAGTCTCTCTTCTCTCTCTTCTCTCTCTCCTTTTTTTTTGTTGAGGTCATTGAACTCGGAATACATCTTTTGCGCAGTACGCCTCCTCATCTCCCTTCTGTTTCTCCACCGCCGTCTGATCTCATCAAGAGTGAGGTTTCCACCCGACAGACTTCAAGGTGCCAGCAAGAAAATGGTTGATATATATCTTGGCTTTGCAACTCCCCTGCCGATCTCTTCCTTCCTGCGTAGAAACTATCAGCATGAATGGCTGCCTTGCTTGTCTGGGATTCTTCTGGGATCCCATATCTCTTGCTCCCTTAGTTATGATAAATCTCTTGGAACTTACGGATAGAAAAGGATTTAAGTAAACATAAATAGCGTTTCATGGGATGAATGAAAAAGTCAAAATGATTTGGTTAACTTAAATGAAAAGTAATTTATGAAAAAGTCAATGTAGAGGGAGTAATGAACTATGAATGCATTGCATATTGGAAACAAGTTCCCTTGTTTACTGTTATTGGAACCATATGATGTTCCGTAATTTTATTCTGGATGTAATTTCCTTTCATTAATGATATCCGTCGGTAAGAAATAACGACGATACAAAGTTTGAGATGTTGTTATCGTAGGTAACTTCATGCGCCGTTTATTTGCAAGGACCCCAGCTGGACAGGCGAACGTTGACCATCATCTGTTGGCTGCTGGAATATTTCAACCGTGCTAATAGTTCAATGTCAACCGTAAATTTCGGTGAAATCGGATGATCGGGAGAGAGAGGAGGAAAGGCGGTGGTGGACTACAGATGCGGATGTTGAATGGATCCTGTTCGTAGGTTATAAACAGTTATGTTGCATTTCTACATTGGTTGAAAACAAGGGGTAAACTTGGACCGGACGTCTTCATGCTCCCACTCTAATTGTTCCAACCATTCTTTTTCACCAACGATCTCTTTGATGTTCTTGGCAGTAGAGAGCCCAAAGGGCAGCTTCTTCAGCTCTGGACAGTTGCTTACATTGATACGCTCCAAGGCAGGAAATAACAACGGATGCCTACATATGCTCCTCAAATTCGGAAGATCATACAACCAAATCAACTGTAATTTAGGGAAGAAAGAATCATTTTCATAATCCACGTTGTCCACCGTCACCTCTTCGACTACTATCACCTCTTCTATTCTCGAACATCCATCTAGTATTAACTCCTGAATGCAGGGCAGTTGTCTGATCCACGTTATGTCCTCCAATGCTTCACATCTGATAATCCACAATCCCCGAAGGTTTTTGAAGATGTTGCTCGCAAACACGTTGCCATCTTTCCAAGAGATCGTTGCTCGGGGAAGTGTATCCAATGCCAGTTCCTCCAGCTCCGAGAAATGGTTGGTGTTGAAGACCAGCTCTTCCAAGTCGGTAGAATCCGAAATCTCAAGTATTCTCAGGCCCTTCAAAATCTCATGAAAAGCAGACAAATCTAAAGATCGGATTCCCACCTTTAGCAGACCTAGAAATCTGATCGACGCAGACAGTCTCTGAGAGTTCAGTACAGCCTGCATGTCTTCATGCGTCATCCATGTTATAGAAATACCGAGCTCCGTCAGGTTCCACATGCCGTCCTCCAAGTCTTTCAGACACAGTTGTCTCCCCTCATGGTCAATCACACCATCGCTACCACCGCCCTCCCCTCCTGCTCTAAACTTACTCCTATAAATGTTCAACGACTGCAGCCTTTCAAGCGATGAGACCGTCTCGCGTGGGATACTCTTAAGAGACCGGGTGTTCTCCAAATCCAGTTGTCTCAGCTTCGTCAAATTCCTGACCTCCATGGGTAATGATTCCAAGGGAGTCCTTGATAGATTGAGATACCGCAGTTCTACCAGTGACCCGATTTCCCGGGGGAGAACCTTTATTTTCGTCCACGACAGATCTAAAACACGAAGGCTCGGCATGAACTGGAAAAACCCACCGGGGATTTCCTCCAGATGAGGTCTGTTGTGGTTCAGCAACAGCGTCTGCAGATTGGGGCAACGAGGCTCCTCAGGGAGCAGGCGTATCTCATTACGCATCAGAGATATCCTTCTCGCCTCCGTCCATCTTTCCGGCGTCGGCACGTGCCTCAACTGCTCCCCGGAGTTCACCAAGAAGACATTCCCTCTCTTGTCGCCTTCGCCGCTGGTTATCCACAACGCCATCTCCCGGACCGTGTCATGGAGCTTCACGAATGTTCCTTTGATCGCCCCGTCTTCTAGCAGGCAGGCAGCCTTGAGAGTGGTGATGACAACGAGGCCGCGGTTACGAGCTCTGTCAATGGGGTCGGGATAGGATCCCCTATCTAAGAGCCCTTCGCCCACCCAGTAATCAATGAGCACGCTTAAAACGATGTTGTGATCCTCTGGGAAGAGGGCGCAGTAGAGAAGGCACTCCTTGGCGGATGTATCTTTCAATCTGTCGAAACTGAACTTGAGAAGAATTAGAACCTCTTTCATGTCTCCGAGCTCCACGGGTATGCCCTTCAGCGCCATGAGAGCCTCTTGCCACTCGTCAGGGGTCGTGACGCCTGCCATGGCCCGGCCTACCGTAATGAGGGTGATTGGCAGGCCTCCGCATTTTGCGGCAACGGCTTCAGCGAGAGATCTCATAGAGGGATCCCACTGGTCTTCTTCCCTGCCCAGCTTTTGGCAGAAGAGCTTCCAAGAGCTCTTTCGATTCAAGAGGGGCACCTTAACTTTCCTCTGAGCGTCCATATCGTTGCACACTTTCTCTGATCGTGTGGTAAAGACTACCTTACTTCCGTTCCTGAAAGAGGAAGAGAAGGGGACGCCTACAGCTTCGAGATCTAGTTTCTCCCACAGGTCGTCCAGCAGCAGAAGGAAATTCCTCTTGGAGAGGGCGCTCAGTAGGGTGTTGACCCTGTCGGTTGGATGCTCTGGGAGGGTCTGGCCCTGGCCTTTTCCGGGGCGAGAGTAGCCCAGCCGGACGGCGATGTCCTCTTGAACCTTCCGGACATCAAGCTCCTTGGAGACGGTGACCCAAATCACCAGATCGAAACCGCCGGATCCCCTCTGGAGGAACTCGTTGTTGATCGCCTTCAAGAGGGTCGTCTTCCCTACTCCTCCCAAGCCGTAGATCCCGATGACTGGCGCTTCATTGTCTTCCAGGAGGCTGCGGATCTCCGACAACGTCTTCTCCGCGTCCACGATGGAGGCTGAAGAGATCGGCTGCGGAACCACCGCGGGCGGCGGCGCCTGGATGAGTAGGGGGAGGAGATTGCCCCTCTGGGTCTTCAGCCTCTGGACTTCTTTCAGGCACTCGGCAGCTTCACAACCGAGCCGATAAGAGGATCGTAAAGAGGAGCCCTCAGGGGAGGCCCCCCTCTGCTGGAAGGAAACCCGGAAATCGGCCTCCCTGGACTCGATCTCCTGCACCTTCCTGAGCCAATTCTTGGCCTGGGAGGTCGGCCCCATGTCCTCAAGCTCCCCTTGTTTGATATGCTCTTCTAGATCTTCTCTTAGACAGATCAGATCTGTCATCTCCCTGCCCAGCTCCTCCGCTCTGGAGTCCAGCAGAATGAGAGTGACGATTCCACCGGCGGCCAGATTCCACACCCAGGAGACGGCTTCCCCCGTGCTGCTCTGCAGGAAATTTTGCACACCCTGCGATAAGGGATCCCAGAAGAATCCCAGACAAACAAGGAAGGGATTCATGCCGATAATCCCTACGCAGTGAGGAAGGAAGGGATCGGGGAGAGAGAGAGAGAGAGCAACGGCTGCCTTCCTGCCGAGGGATAACAGGCGAGGGGGAATTACATAGCCAGTATACACCAGCCATTTCTTAGCTTCACCTCGAAGCTTGTCGGGTAGAGGCGCACTGCGCACCTAACAGCTGGAAAGATAAGATGGATGAGGAGTCGTGGAGCTCAGAAGATGTAATTTTTTTTTCAATCCCTGATCGATGTATCTTTCAATCTTTCAAAACTAAACTTGAGAAGAGTTAGAACCTCTTCCATGTCTCCGAGCTCTGCGGGTATGCTCTTCAGCGCCATGAGAGCCTCTTTCCACGCGCCAGGGGTGGTGGCATCCGCCATGGCCCGGCCTACGGTGATGAGAGTCATCGGCAGGCCTCCGCATTTTTTATAAACGGCTTCTGCGAGAGTTTTCAAAAATAGATCCCACTGGTCTTCTTCCCTTCCCAGCTTTTGGCAGAAGAGCTTCCAAGAGCTCTCTGAATTCAACAAGGCCACCTTAACTTTCCGCTGAGCGTCCATCCTGCTGCAAACTTTTTGTAGCAGGATGGACGACAGGAAATAAAGCCTACTAAATGACAAAAACTACTTAATAAGGACGAAATAATGTACTCTTTTTGTATTAGATACTAACACTCCCCCTTAATGCAAAAACGTCTCATAATAGACTCTCTAAGCTTGAAAAACTTTGAGTACTCCACTATGCCTTCATAAAATCATCTGCCACTTGATCTATTGTTGAGTAAAATTTCATCTAATGTAATTTGAAGCAACTAAATCTTGGATAAAATGACGTCGTATTTCAATATGTTTTGTTCATCCATGAAATTTTGATTCTTTGTCATAGAGATAGTTGTCATGTTGTCACAATAAATTAAGTCTTGATTGTTAAGGATTTACATCATGTAAGATTCTCCGCATCTATATTACTTACTATGTAGCTATTGAAGTAGTAATATATTCAACTATTGAAGGTGATAATAGAGTAGATTTTTATTTTTTAGAAGCTCATGAGATTGCACTTGAACTAAATTTGCAAACATAATCACTTGTACTTTTTTTGTCATCAACATAATCTGCCGAATCACTATCTAAATCAGCAAGAAAATTAAATTAAGAAATATGTTAATATAAAATTTCATAATTGATAGTCCTACGAATATATTAAAATATTCTCTTTGCTGCTCCAAGATGATGAACTAATAGTGAATGTATAAATCTTGAAATCATAATAATTGAAAATCTAGTCGAGTATTCATAGTTAACTATCATTGCACCATATGTTTTGTATTCATGTTAATGTTGAAAAAAAAGAAAAGAAAATTATATATTTGGTTTCCATGAAGATTAAGAATCTCTTTTGTTATTAGATATTTGTTGTAATAACAATGCTTTGGTTATGCTAATATTTGGTTAAACAACATGTCATGGAATGTAAGATACGTTGTGTAGAGTTGCTGGAGACACTTTTGTGCATTTGCGTTGATCTACATAAGCCTTATGGGTGGATTACCATGGTGGAGTTGTCAATACATTTACTAGTATCACAAAGAGAGCTCACCTTGTCATATCTTCTCGAGTTTTCTTCGAGAGATGTTGTCTCATTATTTATAATCCTTAGTCATGTGGAGTTTGAACGTGAGGAATTTATAATTCTGAAATTATTTATCAATGGGTAAGTGAAAATTTCTTATCCTCATTTGTTGTGTAACCTTTACTGAAATATTTTTTTATACATTATAATCTTTTAGTTTTATTAAAATGGGTAGAGAGTAGATTGTGGTGAGATATGTGGTCATTGGAATGACAACTTTTTTCATGGAATGTGGCTGAAACTCAACAGCCCGCCAAAATTCTCTAAGACATGCCCCATTTTTATTCAACTCAACTTCATCATGTCACAGTCATTGGATATACGAAAGTTATAATATTTACTATATTAGATGAAAATTGTCAAAGATGATTCATTGACCTACTTCATTGATTTTTAAACTTCACAAAAATATCAAAAATGAATTTTGGTGATCACTGTCGTAAAGTTCAAACTCTATTTTATTTATTTTTTATTTATTTTTTGATTTATTAAATAATAGTTTGTGTGATTTCAAGTTTTTCAAACCTTTTCATTCAAATACAATTCCTTTAGTTTTTCTAAATTTTAATTTGATCAATTAAATCATATGTAATTACTTATGTAAGAATTATTAGATGGAACTAATGATCAAAATCACATTTATCAAGGTGCTGATGTCATCTCAACATCCACACTTAAAATTTTCCATTTTTAGAAAATTTTAAATATATTTTATATTCATCATTTAGTCCATAAATCATAAAAACTAGTATTCTTTGAAAAAAATTGACGTATTATCAAATAGTATATTACATCTCTATGATCAAATTAAAAATTTATAAATATTTTAAAAAACTTTTATCTAATTCTAATTTATTTATTTATTATAAAATATTTTAAAGTTTTAAATATTCATATTTTAAAATTGTATAAATATTAAATTTATGATATTTATTATACAATAATTAGGTCATATTAAAAATTATTCAGAAGTATAAACAATGGGATTCAATAATGGAAAAAATAATAAATCAATTATATGAGTCTTTGTAAAATATGCCTTAAGACAATATGGTACTCAATTGATCAAATTTTGACCAAATATTATATTTCCAGAATAAATAGATGAAAATAAGGATGTGAAGTATAGACACCTCAAATGAATTGAGACATGAATCGGGCACTTCAAGCTAATAGGATGCTCAAAAATAAAAGATTTGAGAGTAGTTGAAGAGGTGATGGATGATGAGGATTTTGAAAATGAATATATTTTTTTCCAAACTAAGGTTTATTTACCTACAAAGTGCATCGAATGTGAGGAAGAGCTTGTGCATACATCTCTTGTTGTTTCCTTCCTTGGTGCTACTCCAAGTGGATGACTGTCCATAGGTGAAGAAGCTGCTCTTTGGGCTCTCTGGTGCTAAGAACATCAAAGTGATCGGTGGAAACAAAGAATGGTGGAATCGATTAGAGTGGGACAATGAAGACAGCCAAATATATTTGATTGAGTGACTAGGTAGATTTTAACCTCTATTGGACAGAGTTCTCTTGTTCATTAGCAGCCATACAAAGAGTGGTGTGTATTAGAGTAGTTATTTTACCCTCCTAGTTGATTATGCATCTCTCTCTCTCGTTATGGCTTGATTTAAATTATTCCTACTTACCTTCTTATACCTTGATAGATTTAATGAAATGTCTTAGTCTACTAAGTTAGTTATAAAAAAATTAGGTGATGTTATCATCACTTCTCATGATCTATCCAAGATCTTTGTTATGTGACTACATGTCTGCACTACATTAGGGCCCCATGTTTAGTTGAATGTGATCTCACAGTTCAATTGACCATGTGTTTGAATTTGATCTGAATTTTGTTCTTGGGTTTTGAATTTAAACTAGATAATTTCAAGAGAAGAATTAATGTTTTATCAATAGATGACTATGTGTTAGATTGGAAGAAGTCATTGGCTTAACTTCCAAAAAAAAAGAAAATAGTTGCTCTCTTGGCAGAATGTAGGATCTCGAGACAAATAGTCTTTGACTAAATCATTTGCCAAACTAACTTGTAAAATCCGATCAAAAGAGAATTGATAAATTAGAGGAACACATAAATTATCATTTATTTGACCAAATGGATTAAGTAGTGAGATTTCCAAAGGAAACGCTTATCTTGTCTAATTTACATCTTGGCTATACCTCTTTCTGTTATGCCTTGGAAGCAAAGTCAATGATTGCTCTCTCTCTCTCTCTCTCGTGCATGCGCACACGCCCATCCCTTCCTTCCTATGTAGAGAATTTCCTCAGAGACGGTGACCCAAATCACCAGATCGAATCGGCCTTTGCCTTTAAGAGGGTGGTCTTCCCTATTCCTCCCATGTCATAGACCTTGATGATTCTCACTTCATCGTCCTCCAGGAGTTGGTGGATCTTCAACAACATCTCCTCCTCATCCACCATCGAGAGTGAAGAGCTCAGGATTGGAATCATCGTGGGTGACAGCGCCTAGACGATTAGGTGGAGATTGCTCTTCTAGGTCTTCAGCCTCTGAACTTTGAGACACTCAGTAGCTTCACTCTTGGATAAGGATCCAAAAGAAGAGCCCTCAGAGGAGCCCGCCCTCTGTTGTGTGGGAACCTAGAATTTGTTCACCTAGGCCTCGATGTTCATCACCTCTTTGAGGCATTTCTCGGCCCACTCGATCCCCTCTAAGTTCTCATGCTCATCTAATCTAGTGATTTGGGTCACCGTCTTAAAGGAGCCTTATGTTCTGAAGGTTTAAGAGGACATCGTCGTCCAGTTGGGCTACTCTCGCCCCGACCAGGGCTAGACGCTTCCAGGGCATCCAATTGACTAGGGCCAGCACCTTGCTGAAGGTTTTCTCCGACATGAAGTTCCTTCTGCTGTTGGATGATCTTTGAGAGAAACTAGACCTCGGTGCTATAGGCATCTCCTTATCCTCCCTTGGGAAAGGAAGCAAGATACTCTTTACCACACAGATAGAGAAAGTGTCCAACTGGATGAACGTTGAGTAGAAAGTTAAGGTGCTCGTGTTGAATCCAGCAAACTTTTGGGAACTCTTTTGCCAAAAGTTGGGCAGGGAAGAAGATGGCGAGTCTCCACTCCACATGGAGTTCTTCACCAAGTTCTCCCGACCTCCTCTTCTCGTGGCCACTCGATCCCTCTTTATAACTGAAGTCTTGGTGTTGCATGTCTTGCATGCTCCCATGTGCGTTTGTCCCTTTCAGCATATGACTCCAGCCAGCCTTGCCTCATTCTTGGGCTGGGCCGACTTCTTTGGAACCTCTTTCCTATTGAGCCCATTTAAAAAAAAAAGCTAGTGATGCTTTCGGCTACTAGACATTTGAGTTGTCAAGGTCTCAACAAAAGACCAGTTGGATCCCTCTATGAGATCTCTGGCATAATCTGTTGCTAAAAAATGTGAAGGCCTACCGATCAAGTAGCAATGAAGAGGTAAACCAATTACACTTGTCTTTCTCCATTCAAAAGATTTCCTTAGCTTAATATTCTCAAGCAATATTTTTTTTTTTTTTTTGCTCACAATATTTTTAAAAGTCAAAATTTCTCAGCCCTTGTAGATTGTAAATTATGACAATATAGAATGTCTTTTTTTATGTGTTCACCTCTATTGGTGCTTTCTTTTTGAAGATTTTACTGATTTTTATCACGTTAGCAGCCATCTATGCTTGTTTGTTTTCTCGTCTATGGAACACTTTTTCTATAGGATGTTCGATGTGACTTATTCCTTGATAAGATCATCAAAGTGAATTATTTTTATGATCGATCATGTTCAGTTCTATTTTGCATGCTTTATTGATAAAAATAGATGTACTTTCATACTTCATTGCTATTATTACTTTTTTCAATTTTGTTTGTGGGAGTTCTGATGTCTCACAAGATCTGTTGAATATCTGGTGGTTGCTTTTGAGGTGTTCTTCTTGAAGTAGATGGTTAAAAGTGATGGTATTTTCTTTCTCTCTATTTTCTTATGCTTGAATTAAACTTTTTTGATGAACCAGAATCATGCTTATTGGTGGGTTTGTTCTCATGAACATGAAATCAGGCATATGCAGATTGTTTTAACTAGAACTTATAATGTACAAATTATTTGACCAATATCAAGAAATGGAATTCGCATCTACTTCTGGTTGATTTTGTAATCCTTGGTGTTTCTCAGACACTCGTACTAGGATGCCTATTTTTACACTGTTCCTAATGAATGTATGTTGTCCTCCTTCTTGTTCTTACACCATGGTGTAGTTGTCAATACATTTATTGGTATCACAGAGAGAGCTTGCCTTGTCATATCTTCTCGAGTTTACTTCAATTTCTATTTCACTATGTGTAATTCTTTGTCAAGTGGGATTTGAACATGAGCAACATACGATTATGAGGTTTTTGATTTTCTGAAGGTTTTTTTATTTACACCATCGTCTTTTAGTTTTATTAAAATATTACTCATATGATGATAATTAATTTAACCGCATATTGTTTTTCAGTAAATCTTTCAAGAGAATAAATAGATGGGCAATGATATAAACTCAATTAATAAATAAGAACGATATAATCTTATCCTAAACATCTAAAATCCTTGCAGATCTTTCATGTATAGGGTTATTGACGTGACTCAGTCATTTTATAGTAAATCACATAAATTTAAAATTTGTAAAACTAGAAAATATGAATTTTCAGATATTTAGAAGTATTTATGAATAAATATATCAAGTATAAATCAATAAAACTTTCAAAAATAGCAATAATTTTCCAAGTCGATCATAGGGATGTAATATAATATCTAGTAATTATTCTCAATTTTTTTCAAAGAATACTACTTTATATGAATTTTATACTAATAAATGAAAATAAAATATATTTAAAATTAAAAAAAAAAAAGAAATAAGGGTGCGAATGTCAGGATGACTTCAGCATCTAGCAAACATGAATCAGGTGAAAATAAAATTTTGCTTAGCGATTCTAACGTAAGTAATTACAGATGATTTAATTGATCAAATTAAGATCTATAAATGATGAAAGAATTGTAATGAAATAGAGTATATCTTGGTAAATTTAAAATCAAAAAATTATCACTAAAAGAAGTGAAAATTAAGTTGAAAGCAAGAAAGCAGAGTTCTGACGTTGCAGCGGCAATGCGTTGGTGATAAATCGGAATCCTAAGCATTCGAGAGGATCATCGTGTAATGTCCACAGCCTCGAAGGCTCTCTTTGGACAAAGACGACATGGGCAATCTCTAGATCTTCTTGAAAAGTCTAGAGATTAATAAAATGAGTCATCGAATCGTCTCCGGTGGCTGTCACCTAGTGGAGTGGAAAAACGGCCACTTTGTGGCTTTTCAACGGCTGTCACCCAACGGAGAGGAGTTGAATGGAGGTGGGGTGCATGTTAGGGAGCTTCATCCTCAGGTCTGTGCAGCAAGAGGACGCTCTTCATCGCATCTAGTATGCTCTCAAGAGGTTGCGACTCATCTCCCAGCCAATCGTCTTCTTCCCGATGATGACTTGTTTGTCGATCAATCAAAGATACTTTATTAGATGGATTCACGATTCTTTTATCACGAATCGTTCATAAATTTTAGTAACAATACTCCGTGAATCATGTTGACGAGATTTTTGCCGATGATCTAACGATTCTAGTTGCTTAATCCTTCACCGACGATGTATAGGAAAGTCGCAATAATCAGATAAAAAAATATGAGTTTTGGCTCTAGGAGGATTTGAACCCATGTTGATTGCTCGCCCTTTTTGGAGAAGGTGACATGTGTTTAGTCCCACATCAGTTGTGCACGAAAGTTTTTGGTGAATATAAAGTAATATTAGATTCTTGATGAAGCCCCTTTCTTGTACATGTACGACCACTCCTTGCCCCATAGTTGGCTAGCCACTAGTGACATGGAAGGGGAGTGTCGCACACGTGCCCCCATTGGTTTAAGTTACTCGAGCCCCTACTCACGGCTCCTGCCTAACTACACTTCTGACCCGCTTGCAGGCCCGGCTGGCCGGTGGACCCCCCTCGTTTTGCTATATTTTTATTTTTATTTATTTTCCTTTATTTATCTCAAAAGTAAGACTGTAAAAATCGTATAAAATCACATAATTACCCAAAAAATCACATTAATCAACTGAAAATTACTTTTCACACTTTAACACAAATATAAGTCTATTTATCATGAGTTAAGGCTAAAAATATATTATTTATTAATTATTAACTCATGATAATAAAAACTTATCACACCCCCCAACTTAAATCATTGCTAGTCTCTTAGTAATAGAATTATGAAAATAAAATTTTCAAATCTCAAACGTCATATTTCAATACATAAAAAAATTACAAATAGAAATGATGCACCTTTAGACACTTTGGACTCTTATATCAAGTATTTAAGAATGATGTCAAACACTTAAATATTTAACCACTCTTGGGAATAACAATTTAGACTTCACCGCTTCTATTCACATCTTTATCACTTCTTCACTCATAGATATATTTATAAGATGTTCCAATTATCAATAATCATCCAAGAATAATATTGATCCTACATTTCTCTTTTTTCATGGCTTGATTTTTAAATTTGCATTATATTTTTTTTCTTTTTCTTTGATATATATAGTAGATAAGTAGTTTTTCTTGTAAATAAATTTTGACAATAAGAATGATGTCTCACACCCTGCATGTGTACTTTTCATTTTTAGGGCTTTCACTTTATCCACTTATTTTGTAGCCAGTATTTTTCTATACATGATTTTCGACAATGAGAATCATGTCTCACACCCTCCATGTGTACTTTTCGTTTCTAGATTTTTCACATTACTCTCTTTTTTTTCGAAATAAGTGATTTCTCCTCACAAGTCCTATAGATCTGAGTGTTAAAATCTCTATTAAACTCAAATGATCAATCAAATTTTCACATCAAGTAAATACTATCTATCAAGATCATGAAGTAAAAATTAGTCAAATCAAATCCATGTTATCTATCATGTATCCAAGGAGTATTCTAATATTTCTTGCTACTAGATCATTCTTTTGACTCAATAATAATCTTCCTAGTATCTTTTGGTATCAATCAATCTAATTGACTTAATTTTTCATACATGCAATATGATGTAAGAAATTTGTAAATTAGATAGTTCTGATAGTTCTATTTTCTATTTTCAGTTCTATTTTTAGCACAATAAATTTGACAAAAATAAATCAAAACTATCCTCTTTATAGTTGTAATTTCGAATTTCAGTAATATATGTCTAGGGGATTGAAATATGAGAAAAGAGTCTCTAGAATTTTAAATTGCAGGCTGTTTTTGGTCTACTATTTTTGACAATCTTTTGTTCTTGACAGAAAACCAGAAAATAGATGTTGTAGTTTATCTGAATTTTATTTTATTTTATATTTTTTTAGTTGTTGTTCTAATACAAACACATGTTCTTAATCGTCCTACAACATAAATTAATAATAAATACTTCACCCCCTAATTTAAAAAAGACATTGTCCTCAATGACACAGAAAATCGAAATAGAATATGCAGAAAATATAATTTTCAAGTGAAGCATGCATATGTGCAAAGTTAAGCATTAAAAATATTTTCATAAATGATAAAGCTCAGAAAGACATCACCTCAACCTCATTTTTAATTTTCCACTTCATCTTACACTCTTCCTCCTAGATTTTTTCGAAAAAAACAAATATAGAGACTACTATGAAATTCTAAGAAAAATAGAGCTTAGAAAAAAATCAAACAAAATGAAATAAAAATCATGGATTGCCTCCCATCCAGCCTTGAATTTAATGTCTTCAGCTGGACAGCTCTTAGATCATATAAGATGATCTATGGCCATCAAAATATATTTGTATCCCAAGGTAAGTTTTATGATATTCCTTTTCAGATTTAACATAAATTCATATACTTCATATATATACCTTGACATACTTTCAGCCAAAACAAAAAGAAAATTAAAAAAAATTTCCCAAAAATAATATTTTCATTTTGAAAAGAATCTTTCCTCATTTCTATCTTGTTTTGTAAAGCTCTCATTCATTATTAAATACTTTCTATTAATAGACCATAAAATGTGATCAGGCTATATAATTTTCAAATTAGCTCTTACCCAATCTAAATTTTTTTCATCTAAATTGATATCTCTAATTCTTCCATTCATCCATTTCTTAATGTCTTCTTTTATCTACATAATCTTCTCTTGCTCCATTTTATCTTTCATATATATTTGTTCAAATTGCGAGGAGTGAAATATTTCAAGCTTAGAAGTAATTCTAATGGGCTGTGGGTTTTGAAGGATAGAAGGATTGTCTTCTTTAATCTCAGATCTAATGAATTTAGTAAGATTCAAATTTTCTCCTCCAAAATTATCTATATATTCATATCCATTATTTTCGTTTCTCCTCATTAGTTGAATCAACTCTTTTTCTAGCTTTTTGTTTCTCAACTCATCAAATTCTTCATCTTCCTAAGAGCTATCTTTTAATTTCAGTATATGATATACATCATCATCCTCACTATCAGCATCTATGGCTGTAAAATTATGATTAGATTATTAATTTCGTTTCCTACATCTCCCAAATCAATTGATTTTTCCTCACCTAAAATATGTTTTTCTTCATTTCTGTCTTTACTTCCTTCTACTAAAATTTAGATTATTTTTTCATGATCAACTACTATTTCTTCATCTAAGAGCTCTTTCTCCTCATCATCCTCACTATATTCATTCATCAATTGTGAGTAATAAATAATTTTATTCAAATTTTCTACTACTATATTTTCAGCGTTAATATTCTCATTTACTTCTAATAGCTCATCGATTTCTTCTAATAATTAGAAATAAGGATCAAGTAAAATATTCTCACTCAATGTATTCACTATCCTAATATTTTCATTTCGTGGATTTTTTTTAAAAATTCATGCTACTAGACTCTACTTGCTGAAATCCTATTGTTGGGTGGTTCCCTAGATTTTCTATGGGCTGACTAGGTAGTTGTCCTTCTTCTCTCTTATTCCCAAGAGCTTCTATAATTTGTTTCTAGTGCAGCATCATAGTTTATTGCATCATTTGATTCATAATTTATTATATCATTTAGCTCATTTGTTTCATCATTTCTATAATATCAAGTTGGATTTGAGAGGGCTGATTTTTCTGAAATCTGTTTTCTTATTTTGGACGAAATTCAGAGTTTGAATTGGGTCTAAGTGCTTCTGGATGTTTAATATTATTTGGGTCTCTCCATGAAAAATTATTCCTCTAATTAGGATTATAAGTATTTGAAAAAGGCTCCTGATTTCTATTAAAACTGTGAGCTACATTACTTGTTCTCACATAGGGTGAAATGATTGATTTAAATTATAGCATTGAAATTCAGAATAATCATTTTCACCATACATAAGATATACTATTTGAATTAAATTGAGGGTTAATAGGCTTTCTAATATTGTCAATAAGTAAATCAAGTTTTTCTAATATTTGATTAATCTGATTAACCTCATTTCTAAATTTAAAATCATCATTATGATGCAATTCATAAATTTCTCTCTTCTTATCCTTGTCATATAATTTAAAAGAGGCTTGATCTTTAGAATTTTCACTTAAATTCTCATAAAAACTGTAAATCTTATTAGGGGTTTTCTCTATAAAAGCTCCCCCACATATAGAATCAACCATATTTCTATGTTGTTCTAATAATTCATCATAAAAGATTATATTGAGCTGCCACTTAAATATAGCATGATGATGACACTTTTTAAGTAAATCTTTAAATGTTTCTCATGTCTCATATAAAGTTTCTCCTGATCTTTGAGAAAAACTCCATATATATTTTCTCATATTTTGTGTTTTACTTAAGGGATAAAATTTTCGAAGAAAGGCCCATTTTATGTCCTTCTAACTAGTTAATTCTCTATCTAATGTGGATAACTAATGACTAGCTTTGTCCCTAAGTGTATGAGGAAATAATTTCATCTTAATAATTTCCAGTGTAACTTGAGAGAGATTAACTAAATCATAGACCATATGAAATTTTTCTAAGTGCTGATGAGGTTCCTCTAAAAGTAATCCATGAAAATTAGAGAGCATTTAAAAAATTCTTGGATTTTTTTCAATTTTTTGAATGGGTGCTAATGGGACTCTAATATTAGATGCTCTTTGAAATGAATAAGGGATATAATGATTTTTCATGGCCATAAGATTGTTCCCAGTTTGACTTGTACTTCCTTCAAGATCTATCAAAAATAATTTTTCTTTTGGATTTTTAGTTTTGAATGAAATAATAAAAGGATTTTCTAACCTTGGTTGCAAGGATCTTCCACCATACATACAAAATCAATAAATTTGAGGGAATTTTTTTTTAGAAATTGTTACCCTCCTTTAGTATGCTCCAGTCTTTGCCTTGTTTCTCTTTGTTCCTTTTTTTAAAAAAACAAAAAATTGGCAAAAAGAAAATAAAATAAGAGTTAAATTTTTTTGTGTACTCTAAGAGAAAAATAGAAAAATACTAAATGTTATGTAATACATCCCCGACAAAATTTGACGTGACTCAATTGTTGTATAGTAAATCATGCAAATTTAAAATTTATAAAACTAGAAAATACGATTTTTCAGATATTTAGAAGTATTTCTGAACAAATATATCAAGTATACTTCAATAAAACTTTCAAAAATAGTATTAATTTTTCAGGTCGATCATAGAGATATAATATAATATCTAGTAATTAGTCAAAATTTTTCTCAAAGAATACTACTTTCTATGAATTTTGTACTAAGAAATGAAAAGAAAATATATTTAAAATTCATGAAAAAAAGAAAATAAGGGTGCATATGTCAAGATGATGTCAGTGCCTGGCAAATACAAATCAAGTAGAAATAGAGTTCCACCTAGTGATTCTTACGTAAGTGATTACAGACGATTTAATTGATCAAATTAAGATCTGTAAAAACAGAAAGAATCGTAATGAAATGAAGTATATCTTGGTAAATTTAAAAATAATAAATTATCATTAAAAGAAGTGAAAATTAATTTGAAAGTAGGAAAATAGAGTTCCGGCATCGTGGCGGTGATGCGTTGGCGATGCACTAGAATCCTAAGCATTCGAGATGATCGTCATGTAGTGTCCACGGCCTTGAAGGCTCTCCTTGAACAAAGATAATGTGGGTAATCTCTAGATTTCCTTGCAAAGTCTAGAGATCAATGAAATGGGTTGTCGAATAGTCTTCAGTGGCTGTCACCCGGCAGAGCGGAAAAACAATAACTTTGTGGCTCTTCGGCGGCTGTCACTTGACAGAGAGGAGTTGGATGGAGGTGGGGCGCGTGTTAGAGAGCTTCATCCTCAAGTCCGCTCAACAAGAGGATGCTCTTCATTGTATTTGATATGCTCTCAGGAGGTGGTGACTCATCTCCCAGCAAATCGTCCTCTTCCTGATGATGGCTTGTTCATTGATCAATCAGAAATGCTTTACTACATGGATTTACGATCTTTTTATCGCGAATCATTCAAAAATTTTAGTAACAATGATCTACAATACACGTTGACGAGATTTTTGCCGATGATCTAGCGATTCTGGTTGCTTAATCCTTCACCAACGATCTGCAAGAAAGTCACGATAATCAAATAAAAAAATATGAGTTTTGGCTTTGGGAGGATTTGAAACTGCACCAGTTGCCCACCCTTTCTAGGAAAGGTGACGCGAGTTTAGTCCCACATCGGTTGTGCATGGAAGTATTTAGCAAATATAAAGTAATATTAGATTTCCGATCAAGCCCCTTTCTCGCACGTGTATGACCACACCTTGCCCCACAACCAATTGGCCACTAGTGACGTGGAAGAGGAGTGGCGCACACATGCCCACATCGATTCAAGCCGCTCGAGCCCCTGCTCGCGGCTCCTGCCCAACTGCACTTCTGACCCGCTTGCGGGCTTGGCTGGCTGGTGGATCCCCCTCGTTTTGTTATATTTTTCTTTTAATTTCTTTTCCTTCATTTATCTTAAAAGTAAGATTGTAAAAATCATAGAAAATCACATAATTACCCAAAAATTCATGTTAATCAATTGAAAACCACTTTTCACATTTTAACACAAATATAAGTCTATTTATCATGAGCTAAGGCTAAAACTATATTATTTATTAATTATTAACTCATGGTAATAAAAACTTATCAATTATGGTATGAGAATGAAATCATGACAAGTGTAGCCCTTTTTAATAGATGGTTGAGTCTACAATTTTTCTTTGACTTAGGATTTGTCAAACACAAATCAATATGTTGTATGAAAGATCAATGAATCTATCATCAATAAATACTAATCTTAGATTATTTCTTAGACATTTCTATTTAGAACCCACGAGACTATGGTTTGTAAACAACATCAAAAGGTAATTTATATGACTGAAATGTACGCAATTCATATTACATGTATCATTCTTGAGAGAGATGAACTATTGGCACCTTGCTTGTTGTGCCCATTATGTTTTGTAATTTCCTAGTGATAAAAATTCTATGAATACAAGATTAACTCATTGTTGACATCACCAAAAAATGTTTCAGCAAAAGTGCTATTGTTACCTGCCTAATAAGAAACTTCAAGATACCAATCTTCTCTAGTTCGACCAAGGCCATGTGAGTAAGACTTGACATTGCATGATAAAATCATAATCAGGTTGGTTTCCTGTTCTGTGTAGCAAAAAGGTAAGGATTTAGCCAAAGCTTGATTTCAATCTTTTCATCGTAGGTAGAAAAAAGAAAGCATAATCTATTGATACTATAAAAAGTAAAAAAGTATATACGTTGATAAGTTCTTCAATGGTGATCTCTTCCCAATTGGAACATGGAGAGTACACACTCTCCATGTTGACAATTAGTCATGCCTCTTGACCATCCATGAAAAATAATGTTCAATTGTGTGGTTAATAGAAGGTTGCCCTCTCAACTTTTGTCCCCTCCAATCTGGTGCTATAATCATAAGTAGTTTATAAGTGATACTAGAGGCACAAGAAAACTTAAGTTGAAACCAATAATGAAGTTTATATTTTCATCTACTTTAGTATGTTATGTAAAAGAGTATGATATGAATGAAATTAGGGCACAATTATAGCCTGTTTTAACTGATGATCATGTCTGCAAGCATAAAAAAATTTCAAAAATGTACAATATAATTGGATTTGATAATATTCAATGACCATATTAGAGTATTTTTATCATTAAATTTAATCACAATTTTTCTTTAACCTTAGATGTATCAGGCATAAGTAAACCCTTTGCATGAAAAATTAGTGAATCAATCTATCATGAATAAACTCAAATATTATAGATTTCCACAGACATTTGGGGATAGAATGCATGCGAATGAGAGTATATTTAGTAAGCTACAGAGAAATAACAATTTATGTAACTCAAGTGTACAAGGCTATGGTATGGGAATGAAATTAGGATAAGTATAGCCCTTTTAACTGATGATTATGTTTGCAAGCACCATTTTTTTTCTAAAATGTAGAATATAATTGGATTTGATATAACCAACGACCATAGGAGAGTATTTTTCATCATTAAAATTCAATCATAATGTTTCCTTGACTTAAATCTATCAAGCACATTTCAGCTGGTTGCATGAAAAATCAGTTAATCAAGCTATCATCCATAAGTGTACTAATATTATACATTTCCTCAGCTCAGACATTTGATGATGGAACACACATGAGAAAATGTTTTGCAAGCTACAGTAGAAGACAATTTATGTGATTGAAGTGGATGCAATTCACATTCTTCACCAATCGAATTCCTTGGCTGTTTCATTTCAACCGCAAAAATAAATATGCCGTGCTTCTTCCAAAAATCGTAATATTACCAAAGTAGACGACAAAAGGGGATAAACTTGGACTGGACGTCTTCATGCTCCCAGTCTAATTGTTCCAACCATTCTTTTTCACCAAAGATGCATTGGATGTTCTTGGCAGTAGAGAGACCAAAGGGCAGCTTCTTCAGCTCTGGACAGTTGATTACTTTTATATCCTCCAAGGCAGGAAACAACAACGGATGCCTACATATACTCAAATTCGGAAGATCTTCCAAAAAAATCCGCTTTAATCCAGGAAAGAAAGAATCATTTTGATAATCCACGTTGTCCACCGTCACCTCTTCGACTACTATCACCTCTTCTATTCTCGAACATCCATGTAGTATTAACTCCTCAATGCAGGACAGTTGTCTGATCCATGTTATGTCCTCCAATGCTTCACATCTGATAATCCACAATCCCCGAAGGTTTTTGAAGATGGCAGCTGTGGTGAGCCCCCTCACAAACACGTTGCCATCTTTCCAAGAGATCGTTGCTCGGGGAAGTTCACCCAATGTCAGTTCCTCCAGCTCCGAGAAATGGCTCGTGTTGAAGACCAGCTCTTCCAAGCAAATAGAATTCCAAATCTCAAGCCCTCTCAGGCCCTTCATAATCTCAAGAAAAGCAGACAAATCTAAAGATCGGATTCCCACCTCTAGCACACATAGAAATCTGATCGACGCAGACAGTCTCTGAGAGTTCAGTACAGCCTCCAGGTCTTCATGCGTCATCCATGTTATAGAAATACCGAGCTCCGTCAGGTTCCACATGCCGTCCTCCAAGTCTTTCAGACACAGTTGTCTCCCCTCACGGTCAATCACACCATCGCTACCACCGCCCTCCCCTCCTGCTCTAAACTCATAGTTACTCCCATAAATGTTCAACGACTGCAGCCTTTCAAGCGATGAGACCGCCTCGCGTGGGATACTCTTAAGAGACAGGGTGTTCTCCAAATGCAGTTGTCTCAGCTTCGTCAAATTACTGACCTCCATGGGTAATGATTCCAGGGGAATCCATGATAGATTGAGATACCGCAGTTCTAGCAGTGACTTGATTTCCGGGGGGAGAACCCTTATTCCTGTCCACGACAGATCTAAAACACGAAGGCTCGGCATGAACTGGAAAAACCCACCGGGGATTTCCTCCAGATGATGCTCGTTGTCGTTCAGCAACAGCGTCTGCAGATTGGGGCAACGAGGCTCCTCAGGGAGCAGGCGTATCTCATTACGCATGAGAGATATCCTTCTCGCCTCCGTCCATCTTTCCGGCGTCGGCACGTACCTCAACTTCTCCCCGGAGTTCACCAAGAAGACATTCCCTCTCTTGTCGCCTTCGCCGCTGGTTATCCACAACGCCATCTCCCGGACCGTGTCATGGAGCTTCACGTGTCTTCCTTTGTCCTTCCCGTCTTCTAGCAGGCAGGCAGCCTTGAGATTCTTGATGACAACGAGGCCGCGGTCACGAGCTCTCTCAATGGGGTCGGGATGGCGTCCCCTATCTAAGAGCCCTTCGCCCACCCAGTAATCAATGAGCTCGCTTATAAGGATGTTGTGATCCTCTGAGAAGAGGGCTAAGTACAGAAGGCACTCCTTGGCGGATGTATCTTACAATCTGTCGAAACTGAACTCGAGAAGAATTAGAACCTCTGTCATGTCTCCGAGCTCCACGGGTATGCCCTTCAGCGCCATGAGAGCCTCTTTCCACTCGCCATGGGTGGTGCCATCCGCCATGGCCCGGCCTACGGTGATGAGGGTGATCGGAAGGCCTCCGCATTTTTGACAAACGGCTTCTGCGAGAGACCTTATAGAGAGATCATTCCACTGGTCTTCTCCTTTTCCTATCTTTTCGCAGAAGAGCGTCCAAGAGCTCTCTGAATTCAACAAGGGCACCTTAACTTTCCCATGAGCGTCCATATCGTTGCACACTTTCTCTGATCGTGTGGTGAAGAATACCTTACTTCCGTTCCTGAAAGAGGAAGAGAAGGGGACTCCTACAGCTTCGAGATCTAGTTTCTCCCACAGGTCGTCCAGCAGCAGAAGGAAATTCCTCCTGGAGAGGGCGCTCAGTAGGGTGTTGACCCTGTCGGTTGGATGCGCTAGGAGGGTCTGGCCCTGGCCTTTTCCGGGGCGAGAGTAGCCCAACCGGACGGCGATGTCCTCTTGAACCTTCAGGATATCAAGTTCATTGGAGACGGTTACCCAAATCACTAGATCGAATCGACTGGCGGGCTCGTTGTTGATCGCCTTCAAGAGGGTCGTCTTCCCTATTCCTCCCAAGCCGTAGATCCCGATGACTGGCGCTTCATTGTCTTCCAGGAGGCTGCGGATCTCCGACAACGTCTTCTCCGCGTCCACGATGGAGGCTGAAGAGATCGGCTGCGGAACCACCGCGGGCGGCGGCGCCGGGATGAGTTGGGGGAGGAGATTGTTCTTTTGGGTCTTCAGCCTCTGGACTTCTTTCAGGCACTCGGCAGCTTCACAACCGAGCTTATAGGAGGACCGCCAAGAAGAGCCCTCAGAGGAGGCCCCCCTCTGCTGGAAGGAAACCCGGAAATCGGCCGCCCTGGACTCGATCTCCTGCACCGCCCTGAGCCAAGCCTGGGCCTGGTGGGTCGGCCCCTTGTCCTCAAGCTCCCCTTGTTTGATATGCTCTTCTAGATCTTCTCTTAGAACGATCAGATCTGTCATCTCCCTGTCCAGCTCCTCCGCTCTGGAGTCCAGCAGAATGAGAGTGACGATTCCACCGGCGGCCAGATTCCACACCCAGGAGACGGCTTCCCCCGTGCTGCTCTGCAGGAAATTTTGCATACCCTGCGATAACGGATCCCAGAAGAACCCAGACAAACAAGGAAGGGATTCATGCCGCCAATCCCTACCCAGTGAGGAAGGAAGGGATCGCGTAGAGGCGCACTGCTCATCGAACAGCTGGAAAGATAAGATGGATGAGGAATCGTGGAGCTCAGAAGATGTAATTTTGTTTCTTGGGGTCACCGCATGGGATCCTCATCTGAATATCTTCCACCGTCTTCTGCCGATTCTCCCTCATTGACTTTAACTGTTCAGCCCCTGTGAGATCATTTTCTTCCGATCAAGTGTTGACTTCTGGTTTATTTGAACCATCAATCTCAGCCGTTCATTCAGGTGAAATGGGGCGATGGGGATCGATAGACCTTCGATGACGATGGGGATCGGGAGGAGAGAGGGGCTCCGGGCGGACCCCCTCACTCTCTCTCTCTCTATCTGTCTCGCTACAAGAGAAAGGCGTGGAGAGAGAGAAAGAGAGAGGAGGTGGTCTTCAACCTTCCTTCGTACTTCCAGAGGATTAGGTTTCAGGGAAGTTCAAAAGAAATCGCCGGGGGGGGGTGGTTCATTTCTTCCTCACATCTCTCTAGTCCGGCGCGAGATTTCTTTTGAACGAGGACTCCGACGATCTCTACCAACGACGTCAATGTGGGGGAGAATGATAGGTCTCCCTTTTCTCCGTGAGATGGATGGACCTTCCTGTTTACCGGAGGGAATCCCGTGGGTGCGTCGGTCGAGGGCGTAGGGGGTAGTAGGAGGGAGGAGTAGACAGCGAACTAGTTAGGTGCGTAGACAAGGCATCTGGGAAAGGGGTCGTACCCTGCACTCTGCGTGGACAAACCTCCGAGGGGAAGAGGGAAAAGGACAATGGAACTGCGCAGAAGCCCGATAGTAGCCACTCCGAGGGGACAAACCTCCACTCTCCACTAGGGGAATACTTGATTGTCCGTCGCCTATCCTCCCTCCTTTGCGTGCCACGGATCCTTCGCGTCATGTGCGAGCCTTTCCTAGATACCTGTGGATGTGAAATGAGACGAAAGTGGCGGCGGCCTGCCAGTAGACCATCAGAGAACTTCCTCGAGACGCCCCGCAGGAGCGAGGACGCGGGTTTCCCCGGGGAGGCGGAGGTGGAGAAGAAGCCGGAGACATTGCTGCCACCGCCGCCGCCCCCACCGTTGCCGTTGCCGTTGCCGTTGCCTCAGTGGCCTATTATCTCTGCCGGTGATGCAGCAGCCACCGCTCTTGCTGCCCCCTCCCCCGCTGCAGCAGCAGGAGCCTTCGGTTTTCCCCGAGCGGCCGACGTTGATCCCTGGCATCGGTAGGGATCCTGCGGGCGAGAGAGACATCGATGGATCGAGGGGGTTTCCTGAGGTGGGATTCCAAGGGCCCAACGAGCCGGCAGCGGTGAGGTAGGCCAGCCTTCCGTAGGGCTCCCTCCAGTGCCCCGGCAGTATGGGTTACCAAACTTCCCTGGTGATGGTTTTCAGAGGCAACAAGCTGCAGCCGCGATTGGTATTGATGCAAGTTTCCTGCTGATGCCGTTTATGGCGGTGTGGTGCTGGAGGAAATTGCAATGCCCTTGGAACGGGCAATGTTCAGCGACTGCAGATCTGGAAGCGATGAGACCTCGTGTGGGATTCTCTCCAGAGGATTGACGTCCTCCAAATGCACTTCTCTCAGCTTCGTCGACCTCCCTAACGGGCAATGATTCAAGGCCAGTTCATGATAGATTGAGAAACCGCAGTTTCAAGCCGTGACCCGATTTCCGGTGGAAGAAGCCTTATTCCCGTGTTCGACAGATCCAAAACAAGAAGTTCCGGCATGAACTGGAAAAACCCTCGGTCGATGTCCCTCAGACGATATTTTCCGTTCAGCAACAGCGTCTTCAGATTATGCATCTGAGCTGGCTCCTCAGGGAGCACACCAATCCTATTGTGCACGAGAGATATCCTCCTTGCCTCCGTCCATCTTTCTGGCGCTGGGACGTGCCTCAACCTCTCCCCGGAGTTCACCAAGAAGACATTCCCATTCTCGTGGCCTTCCCCGCTGGTTATCCACAAGGCCATCTCGGGGACCGTGTCATGGAGCTTCACCCGTCTTCCTTCAATATCGCCGCCTTTTAGCAGGCGGGCACTTTGAGATTGGTGATAGGGATGTCGCCGCGGTTACGAGATCTATCGATAGAGTCGGGATAGCGTCCACTTTGTAAGAGGCCTTCGCCTACCCAGTAGTTAATTAGCTGTATTATATCGATGTCGTGATCCTCTGGGAAGAGGATGCATTAGAGAAGGCACTCCCTGGCAGATGTATCTTCCAATCTGTCGAAACTGAACTTGAGAAGAGTTCGAAACTTTTCATGTCTCCGAGCCTGTTCCCACCCACCACGAGTGGTGGCATCCTCCATGGCCCGGCCTACGGTGATAAGGGTGATCGGCAGGCCACCGCATTTTGCGGCAACGGCTTCAGCGAGGGATCCCACTGGTCTTCTTCCCTACCCAGCTTTTGGCAGATGAGCTTTTGGCGTGTTTTCTGCCAAAAGCTCATCTTCCATCCCAGTGCACCTTGACTTCCCTCTGAGCATCCATCCCAGTGCACACTTTCAGTGACCGTATGGTGATGACTATCTTGCTTCCGTTCCTGAAGGAAGAGAAGGAGAAGGGGACGCCTACAGAGCCGAGGACTAGTTTCTCCCACAAGTCGTCAGTAGAAGGAACTGAAGGAAAATAATGGGAGAGAAACTTGGAGATAATATATTGATTTTGTGGAAAGAATGGTCGAAGGAGGAAGAGACAAGAAAATGGATTTCTCGCACACCGAAACCCCCAGAAAACACGAAATTAGTAACTAAAACTTGTATTAGATAAATAAAGCCCACTAAAGACAGAAAATAAAGCCTACTAAATGACAAAAACTACTTAATAAGGACGAAATAATGTACTCTTTTTGTATTAGATACTAACACTCCCCCTTAATGCAAAAACGTCTCATAATAGACTCTCTAAACTTGAAAACTTTGAGTACTCCACTATGCCTTCCTAAAATCATCTGCCACTTGATCTATTGTTGAGTAAAATTTCATCTCTATGTAATTTGAAGCAACTAAATCTTAGATAAAATGACGTCATATTTCAATATGTTTTGTTCATCCATGAAATTTTGATTCTTTGTCATAGAGATAGTGTCATGTCATCGCAATAAATCAAGTCTTAATTGTTAAGGATTTACATCATGTAAGATTCTTTGTATCTATATTACTTACTATGTAGCTATTGAAGTAGTAATATATTCAACTACTTACGGTGATAATAGAGTAGACTTTTATTTTTTAGAAGCTCATGAGATTGCACTTGAACTAAATCTGGAGATAGAATCACTTGTACTTCTTTTGTCATCAACATAATCTGCTTAATCACTATCTAAATCACCATGAAAATTAAATTAAGAAATATATTGATATAAAATTTCGTAATCGATAGTCCAACGAATATATTGAAGTATTCTCTTTGCTGCTCCAAGATGATGAACTAATGGTGAATGCATAAATCTTGAAATCATAATAATTGAAAATCTAGTCGAGTACTCATAGTTAACTATCATTGCACCATATGTTCTGTATTCATGTTAGTGTTGAAAGAAAAGAAAAAAAAATTATATGTTTGGTTTCCATGAAGATTAAGAATCTCTTTTGTTGTTAGATATTTGTTGTAATAACAATGCTTTGGTTATACTAATGTTCTTCAACCATTTAAACAACTTATCACAGAATGTAAGATACGTCGTGTAGAGTTGTTGGAGACACTTCTGTGCATTTCTTGTGGGTAGGTCAATGTTTCTTATCCCCATTTCTTGTGTAACCCTTATTGAAATATTATTTTATACACTATAATCTTTTAGTTTTATTAAAATGGACAAAGAGGAGATTGTGGTGAGATACCTGGTCATTGGAAGAACAACTTTTTTCATGGAATGTGACTGAAAGGCAACAGCCTGCCAAAATTCTCTAAGATATGCCCCTCTTTTATTCAGCTCAACTTCATCATGTCATAGTCATTAGAGATACGAAAGTTATAATTTTTAATATATTAGATGACAATTGTTGAAGATGATTCATTAACCCACTTTATTGATTTTTAAACTTCAGAAAAATATCAAAAATGAATTTTGGTGATCACTGTCGTAAAGTTCAAACTCTATTTTTCTTACTTTTATACTTATTTTTTGATTTATTGAATGATAGTTTGTGTGATTTTAAGTTTTTCAAACCTTTTTTATTTAAATATAATTCTTTTGGTTTTTCTAAATTTTAATTTGATCAATTAAATCATATGTAATTACTTATGTAAGAATTATTAGATGGAACTATGTTATGTCAAAATCACATTTATCAAGGTGCTGATGTCATCTCAACATCCACACTTAAAATTTTCCATTTTTATAAAATTTTAAAAATATTTCATATTCATCATTTAATCTATAAATCATAAAAACTAGTATTCTTTGAAAAAAATTGAGGTATTATCTACTAGTATATTATATCTCTATGATCAACCTAAAAATTTATCAATATTTTTAAAACCTTTTATCTAATTATAATTTATTTATTTATTATAAATATTTTAAAGTTTTAAATATTAAAATTTTAAATTTGTATAAATATTAAATTTATGCTATTTATTATATAATAATTAGGTCATATTAAAAATTATTCAGAAGTATAAACAATAAGATTTGATAATAGAAAAAATAATAAATCAATTATATGAGTCTTTGTAAAATATGCTTTAAAACAATACGGTACTTAGTTGATGAAATCTGACAAAATATTATATTTCCAGAATAAATGGATGAAAATTGAGACATGCATTGGGCACTTCAAGCTAATAGGATGCTCAAAAATAAAAGATTTGAGAGTAGTTGAAGAGGTGATGGATGATGAGGATTTGAAAATGAATATATCTATTTTTTTCCAATTTAAGGTTTATTTACCTGCAAAGTGCACCGAATGTGAGGATTTAAGTAAACATAAATAGCGTTTCATGGCATGAATGAAAAAGTCAAAATGATTTGGTTAACTTAAATGAAAAGTAATTTATGAAAAAGTCAATGTAGAGGGAGTAATGAACTATGAATGCGTTGCATATTGGAAACAAGTTCCCTTGTTTACTGTTATTGGAACCATATGATGTTCCGTAATTTTATTCTGGATGTAATTTCCTTTCATTAATGATATCCGTCAGTAAGAAATAACGACGATACAAAGTTTGAGATGTTGTTATCGTAGGTAAGGACCCCAGCTGGACAGGCGAACGTTGACCATCAACTGTTGGCTGCTGGAATATTTCAACCGTGCTAATAGTTCAATGTCAACTGTAAATTTCGGTGAAATCGGACGATCGGGAGAGAGAGGAGGAAAGGCGCGGAGAAAGGCACCCGCCCCTTCACCCCTTCATTTCTGCTCCCTCGGTTAGGGTTCGGAGAATTTGAAAATGGTTTTGGAGATCAGGGTGGCGATTTCTTCCTCACGCCTCTCTGGTGCGGCACAAGATTCGCGATTGAGGACGACGCCGGCGAGGGCTTTGGGAGAATGCTAGATCAGTTTCACCGCAGCGAGGCCATCTCCGCCGTCTAGGACGAGAAGGATGCCTACCTTGGAGAGGAGGACGAGGGTTAGGACTAGGACGACCTCTACGACGACGCCAATGTAAGGTTCCTCAATGTAGAAGAAGAAGCCGGAGACGTTGCGGCCACCGCCGCCGCCCCCGCCGTTGCCGTTGCCTCAGAGGTCTCCTTCCCTGCCGGTCATTCATCAGCCCCCGCTCCTGCCTCCCTTCTTTTACCCCCTGCAGCAGCAGCTGCCTTTGGTTTTCCCAGAGTGGCGGACGTCGATCCCTGGCATCGGTTGGGATTCTGCGGTCGAGAGAGGTTGCGATGGATCCTGTTCGTAGGGTATCCATGGTGGTGGACTACAGATGCGGATGTTGAATGGGCAGGTGTAGGAATTAAAGTTCTTTGATGAGAGGGCAAGTAGCAACTGTAAGACCGAAGTTCATCTTCGTGTCATGTTCTCCACATAGAGCTTATTATTCAATGGCTATTTGCTTTACCAATGGAATTGCCTAGATGTTACATAAGATGCATGAAAATCGTAATATTACTACTATGGGGAAAAATAGGAGCTAAACCATGGTCTCACTCTAATCCATTCCACCATTCTTGTTCACCAAGGATCAGTCTGATGTTCTTGGCACTATGGTGCCCAAAGGGTAGCTTCTTCAGCTCTGGACGTTCAGATACTCGGACCATCTCCAAGCAAGGAAACAACAAGGGATGCTTATATATGCACCTCAAATTTGGCAGATGCAGTTGCCCGGAAATGTAGAGCACCCACAATTATGTTGCATTTCTGCATTGGTTGAAAATAAGGGGTAAACTTGGATCGGACGTCTTCATGCTCCCACTCTAATCCATTCCACCATTCTTGTTTACAGAAGATGCGTTGGATGTTCTTGGCAGTAGAGAACCCAAAGGGCAGCTTCTTCAGATCTGGACAGTTGGCTACATCGACTTCCTCCAAGGAAGAAAACAACAAGGGATGCCTTGTTCCTCCAAAAATCGTTATAGTATCACCTACTTGGTCGAAAATAAGGGGTCAACTTGGACCGAACGTCTTCATGGTCCCACTCTAATTGTTTCAACCATTCTTTTTCACCAGAGATGCGTTGGATGTTCTTGGCAGTAGAGAGCCCAAAGGGCAGCTTCTTCAGCTCTGGACAGTTGATTACATGGAATTCCTCCAAGGAAGGGAGCAACAACGGATGCCTACATATGCTCCTCAAATTCGGAAGATCTTGCAACCAAATCCACCTTAATTTAGGGAAGAAAGAATCATTTTCATAATCCACGTTGTCCACCGTCACCTCTTCGACTACTATCACCTCTTCTATTCTCGAACATTCAGTTAGTGATAAGATCTCAATGCAGGGCAGTTGTCTGATCCAGGTTATGTCCTCCAATGCTTCACATTTCTCAATCCACAATCTCCGAAGGTTTTTGAAGATGGCAGCTGTGGTGGGCCCCCTCACAAACACGTTGCCATCTTTCCAAGAGATCGTTGCTCGGGGAAGTTCACCCAATGTCAGTTCCTCCAGCTCCGAGAGCTGGTTCGTGTTGAAGACCAGCTCTTCCAAGTCGGTAGAATCCGAAATCTCAAGCCTTCTCAGGGCTTTCATGAATCCCAAATCAACAGACGAGAGTTGAACCTGTTGAAGCCGTAGAAATCTGATCGACGCAGACAGTCTCTGAGAGTTCAGTACAGCCTGCATGTCTTCATGCGTCATGCCTGTTATACAAATACCGAGCTCCGTCAGGTTCCACATGCCGTCCTCCAAGTCTTTCAGACAGAGTTGTCTCCCCTCATGGTCAATCACACCATCGCTACCACCGCCCTCCCCTCCTGCTCTAAACTCATAGTTACTCCCATAAATGTTCAACGACTGCAGCCTTTCAAGCGATGAGACCGCCTCGCGTGGGATACTCTTAAGAGTCCAGGTTCCCTCCAAACGCAGATGTCTCAGCTTCGTCAAATTCCTGACCTCCATGGGTAATGATTCCAGGGGAGTCCTTGATAGATTGAGATACCGCAGTTCTACCAGTGACCCGATTTCCGGGGGGAGAACCCTTATTCCCGTCCACGACAGATTTAAAACACGAAGGCTCGGCATGAACTGGAAAAACCCACCGGGGATTTCCTCCAGATGAGGTATGTTGTAATTCAGCAACAGCGTCTGCAGATTGGGGCAACGAGGCTCCTCAGGGAGCAGGCGTATCTCATTACACATCAGAGATATCCTTCTCGCCTCCGTCCATCTTTCCGGCGTCGGCACGTGCCTCAACTGCTCCCCGGAGTTCACCAAGAAGACATTCCCTCTCTCGTCGCCTACGCCGCTGGTTATCCACAACGCCATCTCGCGGACCGTGTCATGGAGCTTCACGTCTCTTCCTTTGTCCTCCCCGTCTTCTAGCAGACAGGCAGCCTTGAGAGTGGTGATGACAACGAGGCCGCGGTTACGAGCTCTGTCAATGGAGTCGGGATAGCATCCCCTATCTAAGAGCCCTTCACCCACCCAGTAATCAATGAGCTCGCTTATAAGGATGCTGTCATCCTCTTGGAAGAGGGCGCAGTAGAGAAGGCACTCCTTGGCGGATGTATCTTTCAGTCTGTCGAAACTGAACTTGAGAAGAATTAGAACCTCTTTCATGTCTCCGAGCTCCACGGGTATGCCCTTCAGCGCCATGAGAGCCTCTTTCCACTCGCCATGGGTGGTGGCATCCGCCATGGCCCGGCCTACGGTGATGAGGGTGATCGGAAGGCCTCCGCATTTTTGACAAACGGCTTCTGCGAGAGACCTTATAGAGCGATCATTCCACTGGTCTTCTTCCCTGCCCAGCTTTTGGCAGAAGAGCGTCCAAGAGCTCTTTCGATTTAAGAGGGGCACCTTAACTTTCCTCTTAGCGTCCATATCGTTGCACACTGTCACTGAGCGTGTGGTAAAGACTACCTTGCTTCCGTTCCTGAAAAAAGAGGAGGAGAAGGGGACGCCTATAGAACCGAGGTCTAGTTTCTCCCACACGTCGTCCAGCAGCAGAAGGAACTTCTTCTGGGAGAGGCCCATCAGCAGGGTCCTGGCCCGGTTCTCGCCGTGGAGAGGGCAGCCCAACTGGGTGGCAATTTGCTCTTGAACCTTCAGGATATCAGGTTCCTTGGAGACGGTTACCCAAATCACCAGATCGAAACGGCCGGATCCCCTCGGGAGGAACTCGTTGTTGATCGCCTTCAAGAGGGTCGTCTTCCCTATTCCTCCCAAGCCGTAGATCCCGATGACTGGAGCTTCATTGTCTTCCAGGAGGCTGCGGATCTCCGACAACGTCTTCTCCGCGCCCACGTTGTCGCAGAGTGAAGAGCTTGGCTGCGGAACCACCGCGGGCGGCCGCGCCGGGATGAGTTGGTCGAGGAGATTGTTCTTTTCGGTCTTCAGCCTCTGGACTTCTTTCAGGCACTCGGCAGCTTCACAACCGAGCCGATAAGAGGATCGTAAAGAGGAGCCCTCAGGGGAGGCCCCCCTCTGCTGGAAGGAAACCCGGAAATCGGCCTCCCTGGACTCGATCTCCTGCACCTTCCTGAGCCAATTCTTGGCCTGGGAGGTCGGCCCCATGTCCTCAAGCTCCCCTTGTTTGATATGCTCTTCTAGATCTTCTCTTAGACAGATCAGATCTGTCATCTCCCTGCCCAGCTCCTCCGCTCTGGAGTCCAGCAGAATGAGAGTGACGATTCCACCGGCGGCCAGATTCCACACCCAGGAGACGGCTTCCCCCGTGCTGCTCTGCAGGAAATTTTGCACACCCTGCGATAAGGGATCCCAGAAGAATCCCAGACAAACAAGGAAGGGATTCATGCCGATAATCCCTACGCAGTGAGGAAGGAAGGGATCGGGGAGAGAGAGAGAGAGAGAGCAACGGCTGCCTTCCTGCCGAGGGATAACAGGCGAGGGGGAATTACATAGGCAGTATACACCAGCCATTTCTTAGCTTCACCTCGAAGCTTGTCGGGTAGAGGCGCACTGCGCACCTAACAGCTGGAAAGATAAGATGGATGAGGAGTCGTGGAGCTCAGAAGATGTAATTTTGTTTTCAATCCCTGATGGATGTATCTTTCAATCTTTCAAAACTGAACTTGAGAAGAGTTAGAACCTCTTCCATGTCTCCGAGCTCTGCGGGTATGCTCTTCAGCGCCATGAGAGCCTCTTTCCACGCGCCAGGGGTGGTGGCATCCGCCATGGCCCGGCCTACGGTGATGAGAGTCATCGGCAGGCCTCCGCATTTTTTATAAACGGCTTCTGCGAGAGTTTTCAAAAATAGATCCCACTGGTCTTCTTCCCTTCCCAGCTTTTGGCAGAAGAGCTTCCAAGAGCTCTCTGAATTCAACAAGGCCACCTTAACTTTCCGCTGAGCGTCCATCCTGCTGCAAACTTTTTGTAGCAGGATGGACGACAGGAAATAAAGCCTACTAAATGACAAAAACTACTTAATAAGGACGAAATAATGTACTCTTTTTGTATTAGATACTAACACTCCCCCTTAATGCAAAAACGTCTCATAATAGACTCTCTAAGCTTGAAAAACTTTGAGTACTCCACTATGCCTTCATAAAATCATCTGCCACTTGATCTATTGTTGAGTAAAATTTCATCTCTATGTAATTTGAAGCAACTAAATCTTAGATAAAATGACGTCGTATTTCAATATGTTTTGTTCATCCATGAAATTTTGATTCTTTGTCATAGAGATAGTTGTCATGTTGTCACAATAAATTAAGTTTTGATTTTTAAGGATTTACATCATGTAAGATTCTCCGCATCTATATTACTTACTATGTAGCTATTGAAGTAGTAATATATTCAACTATTGAAGGTGATAATAGAGTAGATTTTTATTTTTTAGAAGCTCATGAGATTGCACTTGAACTAAATCTGCAAACAGAATCATTTGTACTTTTTTTGTCATCAACATGATCTGCCCAATCACTATCTAAATCACCATGCAAATTAAATTAAGAAATATGTTGATATAAATTCTATAATTGATAGTCCTATGAATATATTGAAATATTCTCTTTGCTGCTCCAAGATGATGAACTAATGGTGAATGCATAAATCTTGAAATCACAAAAACTGAAAATCTAGTCGAGTATTCATAGTTCTATCATTGCACCATATGTTATGTATTCATGTTAGTGTTGAAAGAAAAGAAAAGAAAAATTATATGTTTGGTTTCCATGAAGATTAAGAATCTCTTTTGTTGTTAGATATTTGTTGTAATAACAATGCTTTGGTTATGCTAATGTTCTTCAACCATTAAACAACCTATCACGGAATGTGAGATACGTCGTGTAGAGTTGCTAGAGACACTTCTATGCATTGGTGTTGATCTGCAGCCTTATGGGTGGATTGCCATGGTGGAGTTGTCAATGCATTTACTAGTGTCACAGAGAGAGCTCACCTTGTCATATCTTCTCGAGTTTTCGTTGTCTCATTATCTATAATCCTTAGTCATGTGGAGTTTGAACATGAGGAACTTACAATTCCAAAGTTGTTTATCAATGGGTAGGTGAAAGTTTCTTATCCTCATTTCTTGTGTAACCTTTACTGAAATATTTTTTTATACACTATAATCTTTTAGTTTTATTAAAATGGGCGGAGAAGAGATTGTGGTGAGATACGTGGTCATTGGAAGGACAACTTTTTTCATGGAATGTGGCTGAAAGCAACAGCCCGCCAAAATTCTCTAAGACATGCCCCACTTTTATGCAACTTAACTTCGTCATGTCACAGTCGTTGGAGATACAAAAGTTATAATTTTTACAATATTAGATGACAATTGTCGAAGATGATTCATTGACCCACTTCATTAATTTTTTAAACTTCACAAAAATATCTAAATTAATTTTAGTGATCATTGTCATAAAGTTCAAACTCTATTATTTTTACTTTATACTTATTTTTTTGATTTATTGAATAATAATTTGTGTGATTTCAAGTCTTTCAAACCTTTTTCATTTAAAGACAATTCCTTTGGTTTTTCTAAATTTTAATTTGATCAATTAAATCATATGTAATTACTTATGTAAGAATTATTAGATGGAATTATGTTATGTCAAAATCACATTTATCAAGGTGCTGATGTCATCTCAACATCCACACTTAAAATTTTCTATTTTTATAAAATTGTAAATATATTTGTATTCATCATTTAGTCTATAAATCATCAAAAACAAGTATTTTTTGAAAAAAATTGAAGTACTATCAGATAGTATATTACATCTCTGTGATCAACTTAAAAAATTATCAATATTTAAAAACCCTTTTTATCTAACTATAATTTATTTATTTATTATAACATATTTTAAATTTTCAAATATTAATATTATAAAATTTTAAAAATATTAAATTTATGGTATTTATTATACAATAATTAGGTCATATTAAAAATTATTCAAAAGTACAAACAATGGGATTCGATAATAGAAAAATTAATAAATCAATTATATGAGTCTTTGTAAAATATGTTTTAAGACAATATGGTACTCAATTGATCAAATTCTGACCAAATATTATACTTACAGAATAAATGGATGAAAATAAGGATGTGAAGTATAGACACCTCAAATGAATTGAGACATGCATTGGGCACTACGTATTTCGGAAGTTTTAAGCTTTGACAGTTTAAATGGACATTCTACTTGATTATGGGCTGTTTACAGAACCCCTCTCAGATAGATGGTTTTTAACATCAGTGACATTTGTTCTGGTCCACCTGCTTTCTCCTTTCTTTCACTTCGGGCAACTTCCTGCCTGTCTATCTAATTATCATTCCTTCATTATTTAATAATCCCATTTTCATTGCAAATGTACTTGGGTCTTTTTGTGCTAAGTGCATCTTAGTGTATATTTTTGCCGTCGCCGCTAATCATGCAGTGAGTAGTTTGTCATTTATAGTGCGTGATACTTAATTACAAGGATTTTTGGACATTTCTACAATCATATTGTCTACTTCTATTATCGTCATAGATGAATTAATTGACTTACTGCCCTCGCCACTGATCCGATTGATGGATGTGCTCATTGCCAGCTCTTTGTTTGGATTCACCAACGGTTCAACAACATCTGCACTTGTTGATTCATCCCAGGAATTTGGATTCCAGATGTCTGAAGGTCATGGTCTTCATTTCAGTGATGAGAATTCGATTGGTAGAACTGTACCTGGTGGAACACATGCAGAATCTGTTCAAACTACCAATGGATTTCCATCATCCAGAACTCTCTCTGGGGTAGACGCCTCTGCCTCCGATCCGGTACTAGTGCATTCTATTGATCGACGTGTCGCTGGCATGGTGGGTGCTATCCAACACACAGTTGGTATCAACGTGGCCACATCAGATACATATGCTGGTTATGATATGCCGTCAAATGAAAGGGCAACAGAAAGAACCACCTTCGTTAGACAGGGGAACCTGCCAACTAATTCTCAGGTTCTTGATGCACCTCAACCTTTATCAAATTCGCAGTTTGGCTCATCAAGTAGTTGGGCCTCTTCAAACTATGGCAGCAGGCCACAAGTCATTGCTCCTCAGAAAGGTAAAGGAAGGATTAAGGCAATTCATTCTCTGTCCTAGACCAGCATATGCATAATGACTTTTTCTGAGTATTTATAGCTTTTCCTCCACATGCACTTTCTTTTTCTCTATCATAGTTTCTTTGAGATTTTTTAGCTTGGGTCACAAATTATAGGGTGACTTGTGATGAATTTTTCTTCATTATCCACTTCACATTCATGTATCTTCAGTAGATTCTTAAATTGCGAATAGCATTACGAATCTGGTTGCAAATTCTTTTCAGTGAGATCTTGTGACAAGTTTCCAATACTTGACAAGGTCATTATTGGAGTTACTATCATTACTTAACTTTGACATTTGTCTGGAGATTCTAACTGGCACGTCTTGAAAGAACTCTCACTCAGGAAATTTTTAACATTAGTATATTTAGCGCTAGCGATCTGTCACTGCCCTACGGTTATTTTGCATCTCCTATACTCATAGACTGGGGGAAATTGCATCTCATGACTTAACCAGGACTTACGTATCATTTGAAGGCTCTCACAATCAGTTCCTTTTGTTGATAATGAGGGAAACAGCCATCAGTACTTAGTGCACGATTTTATTTGATGATATTTTTATTCTGACGTGTTTTTGTGTTTCCAATTTTTGTAGTATCTGATGATGAATACATGCTGCATTGCAAACACATCTTTAATTGCCTTATTTTCAAGTATTAATTCGTTTTATTCTTGAATATTTACTTGGACTTGCTAAGGAGTTTATTTCTCTTTTCATGTTTTCGGTTCTCAATTTTAAATATTTAGTGTCAGGTTTAATCAGGCCTCTGGTCTGCTTGGGCATCCTGACTATCGTCTCTGGAATAAAAAATACAGTGTGTGCGTCTGGTGTTCTTTTCTGGTGATCTGTTTGAATTTCAACCTGGAATTTTTGCGACCATATCTAGGCTTGTTTTGCTTTGTTGTGATAATGGTTATTCTCATCGGTCTGGAAGTTCGCGTGATGATTATTTTTATTAATTGGGTATTGGGTTTTCTTTGGCCAGCTGCTCCTAGTAAGGAGTGGAAACCAAAATCAGCAATCCAAGTCCCTGGTCAAGTTGCTGTAACAACTGGTGTGGCTGCTGATGCGCCTGGTTCGTTTGAAACAAATTCTTGGTCTGAACCTGGTGTTCCTGAAGAAGCCGCCTCCAAGATTGAGTTGAAGTTGGAAGATCTACACTTATCAGATGGTGAACATGTTATCATTCCAAACCATCTGCAGGTCCCAGAAGCTGAAAGAAGTGGACTGAGCTTTGGAAGCTTTGATGCCAGTTTCTCATTGCCATTTTTGGGTCATTTTCACCTACCTGGCCTAGAGAGTCTCTCTTCTCTCTCTTCTCTCTCTCCTTTTTTTTTGTTGAGGTCATTGGACTCGGAATACATCTTTTGCGCAGTACGCCTCCTCATCTCCCTTCTGTTTCTCCACCGCCGTCTGATCTCATCAAGAGTGAGGTTTCCACCCGACAGACTTCAAGGTGCCAGCAAGAAAATGGTTTGATATATATCTTTGCTTTGCAACTCCCCTGCCGATCTCTTCCTTCCTGCGTAGAAACTATCAGCATGAATGGCTGCCTTGTTTGTCTGGGATTCTTCTGGGATCCCATATCTCTTGCTCCCTTAGTTATGATAAATCTCTTGGAACTTATGAATAAAAAAGGATTTAAGTAAACATAAATAGCGTTTCATGGGATGAATGAAAAAGTCAAAATGATTTGGTTAACTTAAATGAAAAGTAATTTATGAAAAAGTCAATGTAGAGGGAGTAATGAACTATGAATGCATTGCATATTGGAAACAAGTTCCCTTGTTTACTGTTATTGGAACCATATGATGTTCCGTAATTTTATTCTGGATGTAATTTCCTTTCATTAATGATATCCGTCAGTAAGAAATAACGACGATACAAAGTTTGAGATGTTGTTATCGTAGGTAACTTCATGCGCCGTTTATTTGCAAGGACCCCAGCTGGACAGGCGAACGTTGACCATCAACTGTTGGCTGCTGGAATATTTCAACCGTGCTAATAGTTCAATGTCAACCGTAAATTTCGGTGAAATCGGACGATCGGGAGGGAGAGGAGGAAAGGCGGTGGTGGACTACAGATGCGGATGTTGAATGGATCCTGTTCGTAGGTTATAAACATTTATGTTGCATTTCTACCTTGGTCGAAAATAAGGGGTAAACTTGGACCGGACGTCTTCATGCTCCCACTCTAATCCATTCCACCATTCTTTTTCACCAACGATCTCTTTGATGTTCTTGGCAGTAGAGAGCCCAAAGGGCAGCTTCTTCAGCTCTGGACAGTTGCTTACATTGATACGCTCCAAGGCAGGAAACAACAACGGATGCCTACATATGCTCCTCAAATTCGGAAGATCATACAACCAAATCCACTTTAATTTAGGGAAGAAAGAATCATTTTCATAATCCACGTTGTCCACCGTCACCTCTTCGACTACTATCACCTCTTCTATTTTCGAACATCCAAATAGTGTTAACTCCTCAATGCAGGGCAGTTGTCTGATCCATGTTATGTCCTCCAATGCTTCACATTTGGTAATCGACAATCCCCGAAGGTTTTTGAAGATGGCAGCTGTGGTGGGCCCCCTCACAAACACGTTGCCATCTTTCCAAGAGATCGTTGCTCGGGGAAGAGACAACAATACCAGTTCCTCCAGCTCCGAAAGCTGGTTCGTGTTGAAGACGAGCTCTTCCAAGTCGGTAGAATCCCAAATCTCAAGCCTTCTCAGGGCTTTCATGAATCCCAAATCAACAGACGAGAGTCGAACCTGTTGAAGCTGTAGAAGTCTGATCGACGCAGACAGTCTCTGAGAGTTCAGTACAGCCTGCATGTCTTCATGCGTCATCCATGTTATAGAAAGATCGAGCTCCGTCAGCTGCCCCATGCCGTCCTCCAAGTCTTTCAGACAGAGTTGTCTCCCCTCATGGTCAATCACACCATCGCTACCACCGCCCTCCCATCCTCCTCTAAACTCATAGTTACTGTTAAAAATGTTCAACGACTGCAGCCTTTCAAGCGATGAGACCGTCTCGCGTGGGATACTCTTAAGAGACCGGGTGTTCTCCAAATCCAGTTGTCTCAGCTTCGTCAAATTCCTGACCTCCATGGGTAATGATTCCAGGGGAGTATCTGATAGATTGAGATACCGCAGTTCTACCAGTGACCCGATTTCCGGGGGGAGAACCCTTATTTCCGTAAAGGACAGATCTAAAACACGAAGGCTCGGCATGAACTGGAAAAACCCACCGGGGATTTCCTCCAGATGAGGCTCGTTGTCGTTCAGCAACAGCGTCTGCAGATTGGGGCAACGAGGCTCCTCAGGGAGCAGGCGTATCTCATTACGCATCAGAGATATCCTTCTCGCCTCCGTCCATCTTTCCGGCGTCGGCACGTGCCTCAACTGCTCCCCGGAGTTCACCAAGAAGACATTCCCTCTCTCGTCGCCTTCGCCGCTGGTTATCCACAACGCCATCTCCCGGACCGTGTCATGGAGCTTCACCAGTCTTCCTTTGACCTCCCCGTCTTCTAGCAGACAGGCAGCCTTGAGAGTGGTGATGACAACGAGGCCGCGGTTACGAGCTCTGTCAATGGAGTCGGGATAGCATCCCCTATCTAAGAGCCCTTCACCCACCCAGTAATCAATGAGCACGCTTATAACGATGTTGTGATCCTCTTGGAAGAGGGCGCAGTAGAGAAGGCACTCCTTGGCGGATGTATCTTTCAATCTGTCGAAACTGAACTTGAGAAGAATTAGAACCTCTTTCATGTCTCCGAGCTCCACGGGTATGCTCTTCAGCGCCATGAGAGCCTCTTTCCACTCGCCATGGGTGGTGGCATCCGCCATGGCCCGGCCTACGGTGATGAGGGTGATCGGAAGGCCTCCGCATTTTTGACAAACGGCTTCTGCGAGAGACCTTATAGAGCGATCATTCCACTGGTCTTCTTCCCTGCCCAGCTTTTGGCAGAAGAGCTTCCAAGAGCTCTTTCGATTTAAGAGGGGCACCTTAACTTTCCTCTTAGCGTCCATATCGTTGCACACTTTCTCTGATCGTGTGGTAAAGACTACCTTACTTCCGTTCCTGAAAGAGGAAGCGAAGGGGACGCCTACAGCTTCGAGATCTAGTTTCTCCCACAGGTCGTCCAGCAGCAGAAGGAAATTCCTCTTGGAGAGGGCGCTCAGTAGGGTGTTGACCCTGTCGGTTGGATGCTCTGGGAGGGTCTGGCCCTGGCCTTTTCCGGGGCGAGAGTAGCCCAACCGGACGGCGATGTCCTCTTGAACCTTCCGGACATCAAGCTCCTTGGAGACGATGACCCAAATCACCAGATCGAAACCGCCGGATCCCCTCGGGAGGAACTCGTTGTTGATCGCCTTCAAGAGGGTCGTCTTCCCTACTCCTCCCAAGCCGTAGATCCCGATGACTGGCGCTTCATTGTCTTCCAGGAGGCTGCGGATCTCCGACAACGTCTTCTCCGCGTCCACGATGGAGGCTGAAGAGATCGGCTGCGGAACCACCGCGGGCGGCGGCGCCTGGATGAGTAGGGGGAGGAGATTGCCCCTCTGGGTCTTCAGCCTCTGGACTTCTTTCAGGCACTCGCCAGCTTCACAACCGAGCCGATAAGAGGATCGTAAAGAAGAGCCCACAGAGGAGGCCCCCCTCTGCTGGAAGGAAACCCGGAAAACGGCCGCCCTGGACTCGATCTCCTGCACCGCCCTGAGCCAAGCCTGGACCTGGCGGGTCGGCCCCATGTCCTCAAGCTCCCGTTGTTTGATCTCCTCTTGTAGATCTTCTCTTACAACGATCAGATCTGTCATCTCCCTGTCCAGCTCCTCCGCTCTGGAGTCCAGCAGAATGAGAGTGACGATTCCACCGGCGGCCAGATTCCACACCCAGGAGACGGCTTCCCCCGTGCTGCTCTGCAGGAAATTTTGCATACCCTGCGATAACGGATCCCAGAAGAATCCCAGACAAATAAGGAAGGGATTCATGCCGGCAATTCCTACCCAGTGAGGAAGGAAGGGCTCGCGTAGAGCCGCACTGCTCACCGAACAGCTGGAAAGATAAGATAAGATGGATGAGGAGTCGTGGAGCTCAGAAGATGTAATTTTGTTTCTTGGGGTCACCGAATGGGATCCTCATCTGAATATCTTCCACCGTCTTCTACCGTTTCTCCTTCATTGACCTAACTGTTCATATCATGTGCGATCATTTTCTTCCGACTAGTCTGCAATATCTTCTGCTTCATCTTTCGGGGTGCTGGTCCCGTCTATCTGACGCGCCTCCAAGTTACCTGATTCCTTCTTCAAGTATGAGACTCTTGAATATAATCTACCCTTCGCATTGACCAAGTTATTTAAAAGTATTAAATACTTGGGTTTATTAAATAATTCTAAATTTTTATGAAGTGAAATGCAAGTGTAGCTTCTTTTCTTTACTTAATAGCCTTCTATGCTTTGCATAAATATTATTAAAATTGAAATAATTATGAGGCTTGTATTAATTAAAGGTATTATATTAGAGTAAATTTCAGTAGTGGTTTTAGAGCATTACTGGCGGGAGAGAGGTAGAGATGTCTTTGGATAATGTTCGGTCAGGTATAGCTACCCAACCCAGTTGCCAGTTCAATCACCGACGGTGAGGTGGTTCGTTGGGAGGCGATAAGTTGACGATCCACTGTTGACTTCTGGTATATTTGAACCATCCATCTCAGCCGTTCATTCTAGTGAAATCGGGAGATGGGGAACCTCTTTCATGTCTCCGAGCTCCGCAGGTATGCCCTTTAGGGCCATAAGAGCCTCTTTCCACTCGCCATGGGTGGTGGCATCCGCCATGGCCCAGCCTACGGTGATGAGGGTAATCGGAAGGCCTCCGCATTTTTGACAAACGGCTTCTGCGAGAGACATTATAGAGAGATCATTCCACTGGTCTTCTCTTTTTCCCATCTTTTGGTAGAAGAGTGTCCAAGAGCTCTCTGAATTCAATAAGGGCACCTTAACTTTCCTTTGAGCGTCCATATCGATGCACACTTTCAGTGAGCGTGTGGTGAAGACGTTCTTGCTTCCGTTCCTGAGAGTGGAGAAGGGGACGCCTATAGCGCCGAGGTCTAGTTTCTCCCACAGGTCGTCCAGCAGCAGAAGGAACTTCCTCTTGGAGAGGACCATGTCGGTTGGATGCACTGGACAAGGCAAGGGTCACTATTATAATATAAATTATTTTGAAGAAAATATACCAAAATTCTATTGAAACAGTCAAAAATTGCTTCATTTTTCTTCATTCAACTACAAAGTGAATGACCTCAGTCGAGGATCAGAAATATACTCAATAATTTATATTCTTCTTCATAAATAAGCAGCATGAGCGAGATAAAGAGGTTGCCGTCTCCTCTGGCAGAGAGGTGCTATAAAGCAAGCCAATACTAAATTTAGTAGTAAAAATTATTAAATTTAGTAGTAAGTAATATAAGGTACTCACTAGCTAAATTTCTTAAATTTCCCTTGCTACGAAAGCGAGAAAATACTGAAATGATGAGGGAATAATGAACTCATCGAGGGTCTTTGCTAGAGATCATCAAGTTTTTTTGAGGCCTCAACCATGTGATCTGAAGCTTTAGCTCTTGATTTTACAACCTATACATTACAGTGGCCGCCTCCTGCCTTCACCGATGACGCATCCACCGCCACCGTTCACTCGCCGGCGCCCCGCCGCTGAAACGCCCGAATTAGGATTTCGGCAGCGACTCCCTTAAGGGGGACACTTATTGGGCCTGACCCACCTTACCCGCCGGCCCAGCCATCAGGCCCACCAAGCTAATCCACCGCGTTGTCCCGCATCAAATAGTCTCATGATTGAGGAAGATATATTCTTGAGGTAACTTCGGGAACAGTCAAATATTCCATCTTTTGCACACTACGCCTCCTCATCTCCCTTCTGTTTCTCCACCGCCGTCTGATCTCATCAAGAGTGAGGTCAGCAGTGGGTCAAGACTCCAGTCGATTCGATCTAGTGATTTGGGTCATCGTCTCCAAGGAGCTTGATGTCCTGAAGGTTCAAGAGGACATCGGCGTCCGATTGGGCTACTGTCGCCCCGGCGAGGGCCAGGGCCCGACCTTTCCACGGCATCTACACGACAGGGCCACCACCCTGCTGAGTGCCCTCTCCCAGAGGAGGTTCCTTCTTCTGCTGGACGATCTGTGGGAGAAACTAGACCTCGGTGCTGTAGGCGTCCCAGTCTCTCTCAGGAACGGAAGCAAGATAGTCTTCACCACACGGTCACTGAAAGTGTGCAACGAGATGGACGCTCAGGAGCGAGTCAAAGTGCCCCTTTTGAATCAGGCGAGTTCTTGGAAGCTGTTCTGCCAAAGGCTGGGAAGGGGAGAAGACCAGTGGGATCCCTCCATGAAATCTCTCGCATCGGCAGTTGCTGCAAAATGCGGTGGCCTGCCGCTCACACTCATCACCGTAGGCCGGGGCATGGCGGATGCCACCACCCGCGGCGAGTGGGAAGAGGCTCTCAAGTCGCTTAAGGGTATTCCTGCGGAGCTCGGTGACATGAAGGAGGTTCTAACTCTGCTCAAGTTCAGCTTCGACAGGCTGAAAGATACATCCGCCAGGGAGTGCCTTCTCTACTGCGCCCTCTTCCCAGAGGATCACAACATCGATATAAGTCAGCTCATTGAGTACTGTGTAGGAGAAGGGCTCTTAGAAAGGGGACGCCATCCCGACTCTATTGATAGAGCTCGTAATCGCGGGCTCATCACCGTCACAAGTCTCAAAGCTGACTGCCTGCTAGAAGACGGGAACAACAGAGGATGAGAGGTAAAGCTCCATGACACGGTCCGCGAGATGGCCTTGTGGATAACTAGAGGCGAAGAGGACGAAAAGAATGTCTTTTTGGTGAACTCCGGGGAGAGGTTGACCCGCGTGCGGATTCCGGAAAGATGGATGGAGTCAAGAAGGATATCGTTCATGCACAACGAGATAGGCGTGCTCCTTGAGGAGCCCAGCTGTCATAATCTGCAGACACTGTTGCTGAACAACAGCCATCCTCTAAGGGAAATCCCCGGTGGGTTTTTCCAGTTCATGCCGAGACTTCTTGTTTTAGATCTGTCGAGAACAGGAATAAGCCTTCTCCCCTCGGGAATCGGGTCGCTGGTTGAACTGCGGCAGCTCAATCTATCAGAGACTTTCCTGGGATCATTGCCCGTGGAGGTAGGGAGGTTGACGAAGCTGAGACAACTGCGTTTGGAGGACGTCTATTGTCTGAAGAGTATCCCACGCGAGGCGGTCTCGTCGCTTTCAGGGCTGCAGTCGTTGAACATTTTTAAGAGTTACTATGAGTTGAGAGGAGGATGGAAGGACGGTGGTAGCGATTGTGTGAGTGATCATGAGGGAAGACAACTCTGTCTGAAAGACTTGGACGGCTTGGGGCAACTGACGGAGCTCGGTCTTTCTATAACAAGCATGACGCATGAAGACATGCAGGCTTTCCTGGACTCTCACGGGCTGTGCGCATCTATCAGATTTCTATGCCTGAAAGAGGTGGGAAGCTCGTCTTTTGATTTGTCTGCTTGTCTTCAGGTTATGAAAGGCCTGAGAACGCTTTTCATTGAGCATTCTACCCACATGGAAGAGCTGATCTTCAACACGAACCAGCCCTCGGAGTTGGAGGGTCTGACATTATTGCAGCTTCACTGAGCAACGATATCTTGGAAAGATAGAAACGTGTTCGTGAGGGATCTCAGCACAGGTGTCATCTTCGAAAACCTTCTGCATCTAGAGATTTCCAAATGTGCAGCATTGGAGGACATAACATGGATTAGAGGACTGCCATGCATCGAGATCTTCAGACTAAGCTGATGCTTGAAAATAGTAGAGCTGATAGTAGTTCAAGAGGTGATGAATGGCGACGTGGACTATGAAAAGGATTCTTTTTTTCCCAAATTAAAGGAGATTTACTTGCATAATCTTGTCAATTTGAGGAACGTTTGTAGGCATCCCTTGTCGTTTCCTTCCTTGGAAAGAGTGGTAGTATCAGACTGTCTAGCGCTGAAGAAGCTACCCTTTGGGCTCTCTAGTGCCAAGAACATCAAAGAGATCCGTGGTGAGCGATGGTGGTGGAATCTATTAGAATGGGACCAGAACGTCCGATCCACATTTGCACCTTATTTTTCCCCATTTTTTTAATATTACGATTTTTCTAGGGACACCAGATTTTCTTGCATTTTATGTAACATCTAAGCAATTCCAGGGTGAAGCATGCAGTCATTGAATAGGAAACTATGTGGAGAACATGAGACTAAGATGATGATTGGCTTCAAAATGTCAAATTAATCGTGAATATGATTATCCAAATAACCTTTTCTTGGCACCAAAATGTATCTAGTTACCCAACTTAGACATTGTGCTATATGTCATATCAAATTTGATTAAGTCATTGACCCAATCAGATGAAGCCTTGGAAAGTAGGCCAAATATATATCATAATCACAATAATTCTATTGATGTGATTTATAACTGATATTTCATAACAATGTGACGTGCATTGGGTATGGTTGTGAACAAAGTTTTTATGCACACTATTTATTTAAGATTTATTTTCCCACTCAATCTAATGTATGAATAAAAATATGCTTATATTTCCATTCTATTCTTATCATACCTAAGTTATCATCAGTCATCAAAGTTCTCTTGCACTTTAGATGAAGAAGGTAGAAAGTTATTCAAAAATAGTAACATTGATCTTTAATTATTCCCATACAGTAGTGACTAAATTTGGTATACTCTATATGATTTTGGATTTAATATGACTGCATCTTCTATGATTTCAAGCCTTCTCTCACATCAACTAACCGTTATAGAAGTCTCTCAAGAATGTAGTATTGAGTGTTTGTAGTTTTATTATCTTTCATGTTTCAGTGAAAAGGAGAAAATGATAAAGGTTACATTTTATGAAGAAATTAAAATAGAAAACCTTATCCAATAAATAGAAAAAAGCAATAAACGATAAACTATGTAGTACAAACAATTAATCATTCAATTTTCATTAGTTATAACATCTATGAATGGTTGGTTTTGCAATTTTTGAACACCACAAAATATGAAATGAATTTCATTAAAATAAATAAAATCAAGCATTTCTTTTTCAACATTTTTGCATAAACCTTCTCATAATTGTTTTTTGAAGAAAAAAAGTTGCACCAAGCTCACTAATGTTTTCACATTCATGTCAAAAATTAAATGTATTGTAAGAAGTATTTATCTTCAAAAGCGTGAACATTTAGTCTGATTACATTTTTTCATAAGGTTTAAGGGCACACTTGGACCTAGAAGTTTAGTTTCATTAATATTATCCTAATTAAATGTATACATTTTTTATCTTTTCTTTTCATCTTGAAGTACTTAGACCTCAATGTAAATCCTAATGAAACCAAGATTTTATAATTGTTCAACCCGCTTCCTATGTCTCTCTAAGAATACTCTATTCTTAGGTTTTGTTAAACCTATATTTAGTAATAACTTCTAAATACTATGCTCATCTCCCTAAGAATTTCACTCTAGAATTCTCTTATAGATTCATGACTTTTGGGGAGTCAAAATTGATTACACATCTTCTAGGGTCGTCTTACTTTTCATTTTCTTTAATGGATCTCATTTTTAATCTGTACTCTGATATGCAAAGTGACAAAAGTAATTGGATATCTGACGAGACTAAATCGTATGGTCGTTGAATGCACACAATTCAGTGTCAAAAAAAAGTCCTAATCTTACCAATTTATGATTAATCAAGTAATTAATTAGTATAATGGTAATTAAGGGTCGAATCCACAGAGAATTAGGGAAATTTGAGAGATATCTTTGAAATTCGATCAAATCGGACGATGAAATTAGGTTAGAAATTGAGCAATTTAGTATATTAAGAAAGACAACTCAATTTCTAATCCACGTAATCAAAAAACAGGTGATTTGCATGAGAATTCGAGGAGTAATCGAAGTTTGAAGTTAAGAGAAATTTTCGTATCGTGAAATGATTAAAAACAGAAATTAAAACTAAATTAAACTTAATCTACAATACTTAAAGTAAAATTAACACTAAATGATGAAAGATTAAGATGAAAAAAAACAATCTAACCCAAATAAGCCTTCTAAATGATCCAATTAATCGCCGGATGCAAGGCTTTTCATTCCGAATTTTCGAAGACGAAAGAGGAGTTCAAGACTTGATTTCTTCCAATTCTTTCAACAAAACATTGAAATTAAACATTCAACAGAAGAGGAAATGAGTTGCGAACACAATGCAAAAAATGGCGCGCGAATTGGAGCTCTAAACAAGGAGAATTTGAAGATTGATTGCGGCCGTTCTTCCGTCGCGAAGAACGGATTTTATAAAATTCGGAAATGATCGTGGCCGTCCGATCTGATGGAGTTATCGCGATGGACGATCGCGATGAGACGCCTCTTTACGAATCGTCGCGACGATTCGACGATCGTCCGATCCTGATCGTGCGGTTAAGATGTGATTTGACGTCCATCTGATGTGAATAATCTGGACCGTTATAACTCTCGATCAGACGGTCACGATTTATTCACTTAAGTGAGTATTTAGGCACGTGGTTGATCTCTGATCGCGTGGACCTCGATTCCACGATATCTACGCACGCTATTTGTCGCGATGTCGATCGGACGCACGAGATCACGCCACGCGTCCTGCACATAAGAAAACTTTAATTAATTTTATACATTTATGTATTATATAAAATAAATACATAAGTGTTAATAAATATCTTTTCTCTCATATTTTCACTCTTAAAACATGATTATGATCATAAATATAATTAGGATTAAAGATTGTAATGTGTAATTATTTATAATAATCCATAATTTGGTGTATTTTTAGATCATAACATGAATTTATACAAAATGATAGAAATATACTTAAAATATGATAACATGCATATATTTGTAATGATTAATGCCTTAATTTGCATTAATAATTATATAATTACATGCATAAATAGCATGTTATCAATATCCCTCCCCTTTGCCTCATAACACAAAAAAATTATGCTTGACATAAACTTTTTCATAACCGTGCACAGAAAGTTTTACTGTATTATGCTTGACATACACATTTATAAATGTTCATCTCAGTTTCATAACCTATTGACAGATATGATAAATAGTTGATGTAGTAAATCTCTCTCTCTCTCTCCCTCTCTCTCTCTCTCTCTCTCTCTCTCTCTCTCTCTCACACACACACACACACACACACACACACACACACTCACACACACACACTCCTTCACCACAAACTCTCTAAAACCTTACACTAGTTTTAGTCTTATATTATTAACTTTTAATTTCTACCACCAAAATATTTATTTAAATTTTAATAGTATTTATGCAAAACATAAAAGATCAAGAAAACTTCACAAGAAAAAAATGTATACTACTTTAAGTAGATAATAGAGGCTACATTGGTATTTCACTCTATGAAAATGTAGATCATTTTAAGAAATCTTATTATCCTAGACTAGTTTCACACCTAAAAAATGGTAACTGATATTTGTATTGGTTTCAAGGTAAGCTTGATTACATATCAGCTGTAGAGATGAGCTAGTTTTCTATTTAGTTTTAGCATTTTATATATTTTTACTTATTTGTATTAATTTCTAACATAATGGGTTGACCAAGTCAAACATGAATTGACATAGAAGGTGTTGGATCAACACATACCGATTTGGGCCAAGATAGATAGTCTTAAGTCAACATAGTATGTTCACTATTAATTAGGTTGTTATGAATGTGTAGAACATCAAGATTTGTAGTGATTTGGCTTTTCCTGAGCTATCAACCATCCGAACGTTCTTACCTTTGATTTTCACTATTCTATTTTAGATATTTATCACATAAAATCATGGGATCAGAATGTCCCTCACTTGATAAATTCCCTAGTCTATCATGTCATGATGGACACTAAGGTACTAGCATAGTATATCTCCCAAATGATAGAATTTTTTGTGTTTTTCGAATGTAATCAGGTGGCTATCATTCTGATTTCAATGTTCTATTATTGACGTCTTTGATCTGTACCATTTACTTACATGATAGCTATTTAATAATGGTGGAATTTTTCCCTGCTCAATCATATTAATAATGGTAGCTACCATATTTTGGAAGAGTGATTGCGAATGAAATTTTCATCCAACGTGTTTAGACTGATATGGTTTTTAATTAGCTGTGTTGATTTTCACATGTAGTTACTAAATTATAACTGTTTTTGTGCTGTCAGTCTGTCAAATAAGAAAATTTATACTTGTTCACAAAGTTGTACCGAATTCTTTCTCAACTCAATCTACCATCTGGGGCTAAAGAAAAATGCTGAATCGTCTTGATCACTGTTATCGCGGCATTAAAAATATAACTTGTTATCCTCTTGCCCCCTCTCTGGCCATTCAACTTGCTTCTGATGTTGGCAGCGCAGTACAAGGAGACATTCTTGAAGGTGGAACGTTAACCTAAATATTTTCATTTGGAACCAAAAGTTCTGATCCGAAGGTTACCAGGATATTCTCTGGTTTGTTAAAATCTTATGGAAGGCACAGTATATTATTATATTTCCCTTATATTAATGGCTCAGGGCTTTAAGATAAACGATAATTTATTACTATTAACACCGTTGTCGTTAGTTCCTTAATTCTCATTATTTTTTGGGTGACTAGTATGGATGCTGCTGAACCTGTTGGCCCAAATCTCGTCCAAATTACCACCGCACTAGAAGGGCCTGCTGCATCACCGGATGGGAGGCCTCTGAGGCGACGGCAACGACGGGGGCAGCGGTAGCGGCACTGTCTCCGGCTTCTTCTCCACGTCGGGCTCCCGGGGGAAACCTCCCCCCTGCGGAGCCTCTGGAGGAAGTTCCCCCCCTAAATTGATGTCAGTCTTCTTCCTCCTCTCCAAGGTAGCCATCCTCGTCGTCCCAGACCACGGCGATGGCCTCGCTGCGGAGAAAATGATCCAGCACACTCCCAAAGCCCTCGTCGGCGTCACCCTCCACCGGCTGCAACAGAGAGATGCAATGAAGAAATGCTTTCCAAGGGTGAAGTCAGCAGTGGGGTTCTACCCAACGGACTTTGAGGTGCCAGCTAGAAAATGGCTAACAAACACCTTGGCTATGCAATGTCAGAAACTCGCTGGAGAGACGACGGCAGTTAGGACGTCGCCGGCGAGATCACCTCACGAGTCACAGGAAAAACAGCAGGAGGAACAATGAAAACTTTCTCGCTACTAAAAAAAACTCTTACAGCCCTCTTTTTATAAGGAAGAAAGGGGGAAAAGGAATAACCGTAAGAAATAACTAGCTGGCCAAAACTGGCCAGTACCGTGCGTTATGCAGGAGATTCCGCATTACCAAATTTCGCATTACCTAACAATGTGCTCTGACGTGTATCCGTTAGAGCACTTCTCGCATAACCGCACTATGCCGTTATGCGAACGTGGTGGGGGGGCACGTGCAAGGCTCCCGTTCACAACATGCAACTCTTCCGGCTCTTAAGCCTTGGCAGGAAAGTTAACCATTGCTCTCTTTCTCTCTCTCCGATCCCGTCCTTCCTGCGTAGAGATTATCAGCATGAAATTGCTTCCTTGCTTGTTTAGGATTCTTCGGGATCATTGGGATCTACGGCATGAGATCCTCTAGAAGGCGATCCACGACGAGCTCCTCCAGAGGGGATCCGGCCGATTTGGTCCGGTGATCCGGGTCACCGTGAGAGTTTGATTGACGCACGCAGTCTGTGAGAGTTCAGTAAAGTCTGCATCTCTTCAAGCGTCACGCCTCTTACAGAAAGACCGAGCTCCGACAGCTGCCGCATGTCCAGATCTTTCAGACAGACTTGGATCCCATTAGGATCACTCACACAACCGCTAGCAGCGTCCTTCCATCCTCCTCTCAACTCATAGTAACTTCCAAACATGTTCAACGACTGCAGCGCTGAAAGTAAGAAGATCGCCTCGCGTGGGATACTCTTCAGTCTAGAGACAGGCTCCAAACTCAGTTGTCTCAGCTTCGTCAACCTCCCTATTTCCATGGGTAATGATTCTAGGAAAGTCCTTGATAGATTCAGCAGCCGCAGTTCATCCAGTGACGCGATTCCCGGCGGAAGAAGTCTGATTCCCCTTCTCGACAGATCTAAAAGAACAAGTCTCGGAATGAACTGGAAAAACCCACCGGGGATGTCCTTTAGACGATAGTTGTCGTTCAGCAACAGCGTCTCCAGATTAGGGCATCTGGGTTCCTCGGGGAGCACGCTTACCTCGTTGTACATGAGAGATATCCTTTTCGCCTCCATCCATCTTTCCGGGGTCGGCACGTGCCTCAACTGCTCCCCTGAGTTCACCAAGAAGACATTCCCCTCCTCGTCGCCTTCGCCGCTGGTTATCCACAAGGCCATCTCACGGACCGTGTCATAGAACTTCGCCTGTCTTTGTTTGATGTTCCCGACTTCTAGCAGGCAGGTAGCTTTGAGACTGTTGATGACCAGGTGGCCGCGATTACGAGCTCTATGAATGGAGTCAGGATAGCGTCCTTTATCTAAAAGTTCCACGCCAGCCCAGTACTCAATGAGGTCGTTTATATCAATGTTGTGATCCTCTGGGAAGAGGACGCAGTAAAGAAGGCACTCCCTGGTGGATGTATCTTTCAATCTTTCAAAACTGAACTGGAGAAGAGTTAGAACCTCTTCCATGTCTCCGAGCTCTGCGGGTATGCTCTTCAGCGCCATGAGAGCCTCTTTCCACGCGCCAGGGGTGGTGGCATCCGCCATGGCCCGGCCTACGGTGATGAGAGTCATCGGCAGGCCTCCGCATTTTTTATAAACGGCTTCTGCGAGAGTTTTCAAAAATAGATCCCACTGGTCTTCTTCCCTTCCCAGCTTTTGGCAGAAGAGCTTCCAAGAGCTCTCTGAATTCAACAAGGCCACCTTAACTTTCCGCTGAGCGTCCATCCTGCTGCAAACTTTTTGTAGCAGGATGGACGACAGGAAATAAAGCCTACTAAATGACAAAAACTACTTAATAAGGACGAAATAATGTACTCTTTTTGTATTAGATACTAACACTCCCCCTTAATGCAAAAACGTCTCATAATAGACTCTCTAAGCTTGAAAAACTTTGAGTACTCCACTATGCCTTCATAAAATCATCTGCCACTTGATCTATTGTTGAGTAAAATTTTATCTAATGTAATTTGAAGCAACTAAATCTTAGATAAAATGACGTCGTATTTCAATATGTTTTGTTCATCCATGAAATTTTGATTCTTTGTCATAGAGATAGTTGTCATGTTGTCACAATAAATTAAGTCTTGATTGTTAAGGATTTACATCATGTAAGATTCTCCGCATCTATATTACTTACTATGTAGCTATTGAAGTAGTAATATATTCAACTACTGAAGGTGATAATAGAGTAGATTTTTATTTTTTAGAAGCTCATGAGATTGCACTTGAACTAAATTTGCAAACATAATCACTTGTACTTTTTTTGTCATCAACATAATCTGCCGAATCACTATCTAAATCAGCAAGAAAATTAAATTAAGAAATATGTTAATATAAAATTTCATAATTGATAGTCCTACGAATATATTAAAATATTCTCTTTGCTGCTCCAAGATGATGAACTAATAGTGAATGTATAAATCTTGAAATCATAATAATTGAAAATCTAGTCGAGTATTCATAGTTAACTATCATTGCACCATATGTTTTGTATTCATGTTAATGTTGAAAAAAAAGAAAAGAAAATTATATATTTGGTTTCCATGAAGATTAAGAATCTCTTTTGTTATTAGATATTTGTTGTAATAACAATGCTTTGGTTATGCTAATATTTGGTTAAACAACATGTCACGGAATGTAAGATACGTTGTGTAGAGTTGCTGGAGACACTTTTGTGCATTTGCGTTGATCTACATAAGCCTTATGGGTGGATTACCATGGTGGAGTTGTCAATACATTTACTAGTATCACAAAGAGAGCTCACCTTGTCATATCTTCTCGAGTTTTCTTCGAGAGATGTTGTCTCATTATTTATAATCCTTAGTCATGTGGAGTTTGAACGTGAGGAATTTATAATTCTGAAATTATTTATCAATGGGTAAGTGAAAATTTCTTATCCTCATTTGTTGTGTAACCTTTACTGAAATATTTTTTTATACATTATAATCTTTTAGTTTTATTAAAATGGGTAGAGAGTAGATTGTGGTGAGATATGTGGTCATTGGAATGACAACTTTTTTCATGGAATGTGGCTGAAACTCAACAGCCCGCCAAAATTCTCTAAGACATGCCCCATTTTTATTCAACTCAACTTCATCATGTCACAGTCATTGGATATACGAAAGTTATAATATTTACTATATTAGATGAAAATTGTCAAAGATGATTCATTGACCTACTTCATTGATTTTTAAACTTCACAAAAATATCAAAAATGAATTTTGGTGATCACTGTCGTAAAGTTCAAACTCTATTTTTTTTATTTTTTATTTATTTTTTGATTTATTAAATAATAGTTTGTGTGATTTCAAGTTTTTCAAACCTTTTCATTTAAATACAATTCCTTTAGTTTTTCTAAGTTTTAATTTGATCAATTAAATCATATGTAATTACTTATGTAAGAATTATTAGATGGAACTAATGATCAAAATCACATTTATCAAGGTGCTGATGTCATCTCAACATCCACACTTAAAATTTTCCATTTTTAGAAAATTTTAAATATATTTTATATTCATCATTTAGTCCATAAATCATAAAAACTAGTATTCTTTGAAAAAAATTGACGTATTATCAAATAGTATATTACATCTCTATGATCAACTTAAAAATTTATAAATATTTTAAAAAACTTTTATCTAATTCTAATTTATTTATTTATTATAAAATATTTTAAAGTTTTAAATATTAATATTTTAAAATTGTATAAATATTAAATTTATGATATTTATTATACAATAATTAGGTCATATTAAAAATTATTCAGAAGTATAAACAATGGGATTCAATAATGGAAAAAATAATAATTCAATTATATGAGTCTTTGTAAAATATGCCTTAAGACAATATGGTACTCAATTGATCAAATTTTGACCAAATATTATATTTCCAGAATAAATAGATGAAAATAAGGATGTGAAGTATAGACACCTCAAATGAATTGAGACATGCATCGGGCACTTCAAGCTAATAGGATGCTCAAAAATAAAAGATTTGAGAGTAGTTGAAGAGGTGATGGATGATGAGGATTTTGAAAATGAATATATTTTTTTCCAAACTAAGGTTTATTTACCTACAAAGTGCATCGAATGTGAGGAAGAGCTTGTGCATACATCTCTTGTTGTTTCCTTCCTTGGTGCTACTCCAAGTGGATGACTGTCCATAGGTGAAGAAGCTGCTCTTTGGGCTCTCTAGTGCTAAGAACATCAAAGTGATCAGTGGAAACAAAGAATGGTGGAATCGATTAGAGTGGGACAATGAAGACAGCCAAATATATTTGATTGAGTGACTAGGTAGATTTTAACCTCTATTGGACAGAGTTCTCTTGTTCATTAGCAGCCATACAAAGAGTGGTGTGTATTAGAGTAGTTATTTTACCCTCCTAGTTGATTATGCATCTCTCTCTCTCGTTATGGCTTGATTTAAATTATTCCTACTTACCTTCTTATACCTTGATAGATTTAATGAAATGTCTTAGTCTACTAAGTTAGTTATAAAAAAATTAGGTGATGTTATCATCACTTCTCATGATCTATCCAAGATCTTTGTTATGTGACTACATGTCTGCACTACATTAGGGCCCCATGTTTAGTTGAATGTGATCTCACAGTTCAATTGACCATGTGTTTGAATTTGATCTGAATTTTGTTCTTGGGTTTTGAATTTAAACTAGATAATTTCAAGAGAAGAATTAATGTTTTATCAATAGATGACTATGTGTTAGATTGGAAGAAGTCATTGGCTTAACTTCCAAAAAAAAAGAAAATAGTTGCTCTCTTGGCAGAATGTAGGATCTCGAGACAAATAGTCTTTGACTAAATCATTTGCCAAACTAACTTGTAAAATCCGATCAAAAGAGAATTGATAAATTAGAGGAACACATAAATTATCATTTATTTGACCAAATGGATTAAGTAGTGAGATTTCCAAAGGAAACGCTTATCTTGTCTAATTTACATCTTGGCTATACCTCTTTCTGTTATGCCTTGGAAGCAAAGTCAATGATTGCTCTCTCTCTCTCTCTCTCGTGCATGCGCACACGCCCATCCCTTCCTTCCTATGTAGAGAATTTCCTCAGAGACGGTGACCCAAATCACCAGATCGAATCGGCCTTTGCCTTTAAGAGGGTGGTCTTCCCTATTCCTCCCATGTCATAGACCTTGATGATTCTCACTTCATCGTCCTCCAGGAGTTGGTGGATCTTCAACAACATCTCCTCCTCATCCACCATCGAGAGTGAAGAGCTCAGGATTGGAATCATCGTGGGTGACAGCGCCTAGACGATTAGGTGGAGATTGCTCTTCTAGGTCTTCAGCCTCTGAACTTTGAGACACTCAGTAGCTTCACTCTTGGATAAGGATCCAAAAGAAGAGCCCTCAGAGGAGCCCGCCCTCTGTTGTGTGGGAACCTAGAATTTGTTCACCTAGGCCTCGATGTTCATCACCTCTTTGAGGCATTTCTCGGCCCACTCGATCCCCTCTAAGTTCTCATGCTCATCTAATCTAGTGATTTGGGTCACCGTCTTAAAGGAGCCTTATGTTCTGAAGGTTTAAGAGGACATCGTCGTCCAGTTGGGCTACTCTCGCCCCGACCAGGGCTAGACGCTTCCAGGGCATCCAATTGACTAGGGCCAGCACCTTGCTGAAGGTTTTCTCCGACATGAAGTTCCTTCTGCTGTTGGATGATCTTTGAGAGAAACTAGACCTCGGTGCTATAGGCATCTCCTTATCCTCCCTTGGGAAAGGAAGCAAGATACTCTTTACCACACAGATAGAGAAAGTGTCCAACTGGATGAACGTTGAGTAGAAAGTTAAGGTGCTCGTGTTGAATCCAGCAAACTTTTGGGAACTCTTTTGCCAAAAGTTGGGCAGGGAAGAAGATGGCGAGTCTCCACTCCACATGGAGTTCTTCACCAAGTTCTCCCGACCTCCTCTTCTCGTGGCCACTCGATCCCTCTTTATAACTGAAGTCTTGGTGTTGCATGTCTTGCATGCTCCCATGTGCGTTTGTCCCTTTCAGCATATGACTCCAGCCAGCCTTGCCTCATTCTTGGGCTGGGCCGACTTCTTTGGAACCTCTTTCCTATTGAGCCCATTTAAAAAAAAAAGCTAGTGATGCTTTCGGCTACTAGACATTTGAGTTGTCAAGGTCTCAACAAAAGACCAGTTGGATCCCTCTATGAGATCTCTAGCATAATCTGTTGCTAAAAAATGTGAAGGCCTACCGATCAAGTAGCAATGAAGAGGTAAACCAATTACACTTGTCTTTCTCCATTCAAAAGATTTCCTTAGCTTAATATTCTCAAGCAATATTAATTTTTTTTTTTTTGCTCACAATATTTTTAAAAGTCAAAATTTCTCAGCCCTTGTAGATTGTAAATTATGACAATATAGAATGTCTTTTTTTATGTGTTCACCTCTATTGGTGCTTTCTTTTTGAAGATTTTACTGATTTTTATCACGTTAGCAGCCATCTATGCTTGTTTGTTTTCTCGTCTATGGAACACTTTTTCTATAGGATGTTCGATGTGACTTATTCCTTGATAAGATCATCAAAGTGAATTATTTTTATGATCGATCATGTTCAGTTCTATTTTGCATGCTTTATTGATAAAAATAGATGTACTTTCATACTTCATTGCTATTATTACTTTTTTCAATTTTGTTTGTGGGAGTTCTGATGTCTCACAAGATCTGTTGAATATCTGGTGGTTGCTTTTGAGGTGTTCTTCTTGAAGTAGATGGTTAAAAGTGATGGTATTTTCTTTCTCTCTATTTTCTTATGCTTGAATTAAACTTTTTTGATGAACCAGAATCATGCTTATTGGTGGGTTTGTTCTCATGAACATGAAATCAGGCATATGCAGATTGTTTTAACTAGAACTTATAATGTACAAATTATTTGACCAATATCAAGAAATGGAATTCGCATCTACTTCTGGTTGATTTTGTAATCCTTGGTGTTTCTCAGACACTCGTACTAGGATGCCTATTTTTACACTGTTCCTAATGAATGTATGTTGTCCTCCTTCTTGTTCTTACACCATGGTGTAGTTGTCAATACATTTATTGGTATCACAGAGAGAGCTTGCCTTGTCATATCTTCTCGAGTTTACTTCAATTTCTATTTCACTATGTGTAATTCTTTGTCAAGTGGGATTTGAACATGAGCAACATACGATTATGAGGTTTTTGATTTTCTGAAGGTTTTTTTATTTACACCATCGTCTTTTAGTTTTATTAAAATATTACTCATATGATGATAATTAATTTAACCGCATATTGTTTTTCAGTAAATCTTTCAAGAGAATAAATAGATGGGCAATGATATAAACTCAATTAATAAATAAGAACGATATAATCTTATCCTAAACATCTAAAATCCTTGCAGATCTTTCATGTATAGGGTTATTGACGTGACTCAGTCATTTTATAGTAAATCACATAAATTTAAAATTTGTAAAACTAGAAAATATGAATTTTCAGATATTTAGAAGTATTTATGAATAAATATATCAAGTATAAATCAATAAAACTTTCAAAAATAGCAATAATTTTCCAAGTCGATCATAGGGATGTAATATAATATCTAGTAATTATTCTCAATTTTTTTCAAAGAATACTACTTTATATGAATTTTATACTAATAAATGAAAATAAAATATATTTAAAATTAAAAAAAAAAAAGAAATAAGGGTGCGAATGTCAGGATGACTTCAGCATCTAGCAAACATGAATCAGGTGAAAATAAAATTTTGCTTAGCGATTCTAACGTAAGTAATTACAGATGATTTAATTGATCAAATTAAGATCTATAAATGATGAAAGAATTGTAATGAAATAGAGTATATCTTGGTAAATTTAAAATCAAAAAATTATCACTAAAAGAAGTGAAAATTAAGTTGAAAGCAAGAAAGCAGAGTTCTGACGTTGCAGCGGCAATGCGTTGGTGATAAATCGGAATCCTAAGCATTCGAGAGGATCATCGTGTAATGTCCACAGCCTCGAAGGCTCTCTTTGGACAAAGACGACATGGGCAATCTCTAGATCTTCTTGAAAAGTCTAGAGATTAATAAAATGAGTCATCGAATCGTCTCCGGTGGCTGTCACCTAGTGGAGTGGAAAAACGGCCACTTTGTGGCTTTTCAACGGCTGTCACCCAACGGAGAGGAGTTGAATGGAGGTGGGGTGCATGTTAGGGAGCTTCATCCTCAGGTCTGTGCAGCAAGAGGACGCTCTTCATCGCATCTAGTATGCTCTCAAGAGGTTGCGACTCATCTCCCAGCCAATCGTCTTCTTCCCGATGATGACTTGTTTGTCGATCAATCAAAGATACTTTATTAGATGGATTCACGATTCTTTTATCACGAATCGTTCATAAATTTTAGTAACAATACTCCGTGAATCATGTTGACGAGATTTTTGCCGATGATCTAACGATTCTAGTTGCTTAATCCTTCACCGACGATGTATAGGAAAGTCGCAATAATCAGATAAAAAAATATGAGTTTTGGCTCTAGGAGGATTTGAACCCATGTTGATTGCCCGCCCTTTTTGGAGAAGGTGACATGTGTTTAGTCCCACATCAGTTGTGCACGAAAGTTTTTGGTGAATATAAAGTAATATTAGATTCTTGATGAAGCCCCTTTCTTGTACATGTACGACCACTCCTTGCCCCATAGTTGGCTAGCCACTAGTGACATGGAAGGGGAGTGTCGCACACGTGCCCCCATTGGTTTAAGTTACTCGAGCCCCTACTCACGGCTCCTGCCTAACTACACTTCTGACCCGCTTGCAGGCCCGGCTGGCCGGTGGACCCCCCTCGTTTTGCTATATTTTTATTTTTATTTATTTTCCTTTATTTATCTCAAAAGTAAGACTGTAAAAATCGTATAAAATCACATAATTACCCAAAAAATCACATTAATCAACTGAAAATTACTTTTCACACTTTAACACAAATATAAGTCTATTTATCATGAGTTAAGGCTAAAAATATATTATTTATTAATTATTAACTCATGATAATAAAAACTTATCCAACCCCCCAACTTAAATCATTGCTAGTCTCTTAGTAATAGAATTATGAAAATAAAATTTTCAAATCTCAAACGTCATATTTCAATACATAAAAAAATTACAAATAGAAATGATGCACCTTTAGACACTTTGGACTCTTATATCAAGTATTTAAGAATGATGTCAAACACTTAAATATTTAACCACTCTTGGGAATAACAATTTAGACTTCACCGCTTCTATTCACATCTTTATCACTTCTTCACTCATAGATATATTTATAAGATGTTCCAATTATCAATAATCATCCAAGAATAATATTGATCCTACATTTCTCTTTTTTCATGGCTTGATTTTTAAATTTGCATTATATTTTTTTTCTTTTTCTTTGATATATATAGTAGATAAGTAGTTTTTCTTGTAGATAAATTTTGACAATAAGAATGATGTCTCACACCCTGCATGTGTACTTTTCATTTTTAGGGCTTTCACTTTATCCACTTATTTTGTAGCCAGTATTTTTCTATACATGATTTTCGACAATGAGAATCATGTCTCACACCCTCCATGTGTACTTTTCGTTTCTAGATTTTTCACATTACTCTCTTTTTTTTCGAAATAAGTGATTTCTCCTCACAAGTCCTATAGATCTGAGTGTTAAAATCTCTATTAAACTCAAATGATCAATCAAATTTTCACATCAAGTAAATACTATCTATCAAGATCATGAAGTAAAAATTAGTCAAATCAAATCCATGTTATCTATCATGTATCCAAGGAGTATTCTAATATTTCTTGCTACTAGATCATTCTTTTGACTCAATAATAATCTTCCTAGTATCTTTTGGTATCAATCAATCTAATTGACTTAATTTTTCATACATGCAATATGATGTAAGAAATTTGTAAATTAGATAGTTCTGATAGTTCTATTTTCTATTTTCAGTTCTATTTTTAGCACAATAAATTTGACAAAAATAAATCAAAACTATCCTCTTTATAGTTGTAATTTCGAATTTCAGTAATATATGTCTAGGGGATTGAAATATGAGAAAAGAGTCTCTAGAATTTTAAATTGCAGGCTGTTTTTGGTCTACTATTTTTGACAATCTTTTGTTCTTGACAGAAAACCAGAAAATAGATGTTGTAGTTTATCTGAATTTTATTTTATTTTATATTTTTTTAGTTGTTGTTCTAATACAAACACATGTTCTTAATCGTCCTACAACATAAATTAATAATAAATACTTCACCCCCTAATTTAAAAAAGACATTGTCCTCAATGACACAGAAAATCGAAATAGAATATGCAGAAAATATAATTTTCAAGTGAAGCATGCATATGTGCAAAGTTAAGCATTAAAAATATTTTCATAAATGATAAAGCTCAGAAAGACATCACCTCAACCTCATTTTTAATTTTCCACTTCATCTTACACTCTTCCTCCTAGATTTTTTCGAAAAAAACAAATATAGAGACTACTATGAAATTCTAAGAAAAATAGAGCTTAGAAAAAAATCAAACAAAATGAAATAAAAATCATGGATTGCCTCCCATCCAGCCTTGAATTTAATGTCTTCAGCTGGACAGCTCTTAGATCATATAAGATGATCTATGGCCATCAAAATATATTTGTATCCCAAGGTAAGTTTTATGATATTCCTTTTCAGATTTAACATAAATTCATATACTTCATATATATACCTTGACATACTTTCAGCCAAAACAAAAAGAAAATTAAAAAAAATTTCCCAAAAATAATATTTTCATTTTGAAAAGAATCTTTCCTCATTTCTATCTTGTTTTGTAAAGCTCTCATTCATTATTAAATACTTTCTATTAATAGACCATAAAATGTGATCAGGCTATATAATTTTCAAATTAGCTCTTACCCAATCTAAATTTTTTTCATCTAAATTGATATCTCTAATTCTTTCATTCATCCATTTCTTAATGTCTTCTTTTATCTACATAATCTTCTCTTGCTCCATTTTATCTTTCATATATATTTGTTCAAATTGCGAGGAGTGAAATATTTCAAGCTTAGAAGTAATTCTAATGGGCTGTGGGTTTTGAAGGATAGAAGGATTGTCTTCTTTAATCTCAGATCTAATGAATTTAGTAAGATTCAAATTTTCTCCTCCAAAATTATCTATATATTCATATCCATTATTTTCGTTTCTCCTCATTAGTTGAATCAACTCTTTTTCTAGCTTTTTGTTTCTCAACTCATCAAATTCTTCATCTTCCTAAGAGCTATCTTTTAATTTCAGTATATGATATACATCATCATCCTCACTATCAGCATCTATGGCTGTAAAATTATGATTAGATTATTAATTTCGTTTCCTACATCTCCCAAATCAATTGATTTTTCCTCACCTAAAATATGTTTTTCTTCATTTCTGTCTTTACTTCCTTCTACTAAAATTTAGATTATTTTTTCATGATCAACTACTATTTCTTCATCTAAGAGCTCTTTCTCCTCATCATCCTCACTATATTCATTCATCAATTGTGAGTAATAAATAATTTTATTCAAATTTTCTACTACTATATTTTCAGCGTTAATATTCTCATTTACTTCTAATAGCTCATCGATTTCTTCTAATAATTAGAAATAAGGATCAAGTAAAATATTCTCACTCAATGTATTCACTATCCTAATATTTTCATTTCGTGGATTTTTTTTAAAAATTCATGCTACTAGACTCTACTTGCTGAAATCCTATTGTTGGGTGGTTCCCTAGATTTTCTATGGGCTGACTAGGTAGTTGTCCTTCTTCTCTCTTATTCCCAAGAGCTTCTATAATTTGTTTCTAGTGCAGCATCATTTGATTCATAGTTTATTGCATCATTTGATTCATAATTTATTATATCATTTGGCTCATTTGTTTCATCATTTCTATAATATCAAGTTGGATTTGAGAGGGCTGATTTTTCTGAAATCTGTTTTCTTATTTTGGACGAAATTCAGAGTTTGAATTGGGTCTAAGTGCTTCTGGATGTTTAATATTATTTGGGTCTCTCCATGAAAAATTATTCCTCTAATTAGGATTATAAGTATTTGAAAAAGGCTCCTGATTTCTATTAAAACTGTGAGCTACATTACTTGTTCTCACATAGGGTGAAATGATTGATTTAAATTATAGCATTGAAATTTAGAATAATCATTTTCACCATACATAAGATATACTATTTGAATTAAATTGAGGGTTAATAGGCTTTCTAATATTGTCAATAAGTAAATCAAGTTTTTCTAATATTTGATTAATCTGATTAACCTCATTTCTAAATTTAAAATCATCATTATGATGCAATTCATAAATTTCTCTCTTCTTATCCTTGTCATATAATTTAAAAGAGGCTTGATCTTTAGAATTTTCACTTAAATTCTCATAAAAACTGTAAATCTTATTAGGGGTTTTCTCTATAAAAGCTCCCCCACATATAGAATCAACCATATTTCTATGTTGTTCTAATAATTCATCATAAAAGATTATATTGAGCTGCCACTTAAATATAGCATGATGATGACACTTTTTAAGTAAATCTTTAAATGTTTCTCATGTCTCATATAAAGTTTCTCCTGATCTTTGAGAAAAACTCCATATATATTTTCTCATATTTTGTGTTTTACTTAAGGGATAAAATTTTCGAAGAAAGGCCCATTTTATGTCCTTCTAACTAGTTAATTCTCTATCTAATGTGGATAACTAATGACTAGCTTTGTCCCTAAGTGTATGAGGAAATAATTTCATCTTAATAATTTCCAGTGTAACTTGAGAGAGATTAACTAAATCATAGACCATATGAAATTTTTCTAAGTGCTGATGAGGTTCCTCTAAAAGTAATCCATGAAAATTAGAGAGCATTTAAAAAATTCTTGGATTTTTTTCAATTTTTTGAATGGGTGCTAATGGGACTCTAATATTAGATGCTCTTTGAAATGAATAAGGGATATAATGATTTTTCATGGCCATAAGATTGTTCCCAGTTTGACTTGTACTTCCTTCAAGATCTATCAAAAATAAATTTTCTTTTGGATTTTTAGTTTTGAATGAAATAATAAAAGGATTTTCTAACCTTGGTTGCAAGGATCTTCCACCATACATACAAAATCAATAAATTTGAGGGAATTTTTTTTTAGAAATTGTTACCCTCCTTTAGTATGCTCCAGTCTTTGCCTTGTTTCTCTTTGTTCCTTTTTTTAAAAAAACAAAAAATTGGCAAAAAGAAAATAAAATAAGAGTTAAATTTTTTTGTGTACTCTAAGAGAAAAATAGAAAAATACTAAATGTTATGTAATACATCCCCGACAAAATTTGACGTGACTCAATTGTTGTATAGTAAATCATGCAAATTTAAAATTTATAAAACTAGAAAATACGATTTTTCAGATATTTAGAAGTATTTCTAAACAAATATATCAAGTATACTTCAATAAAACTTTCAAAAATAGTAGTAATTTTTCAGGTCGATCATAGAGATATAATATAATATCTAGTAATTAGTCAAAATTTTTCTCAAAGAATACTACTTTCTATGAATTTTGTACTAAGAAATGAAAAGAAAATATATTTAAAATTCATGAAAAAAAGAAAATAAGGGTGCATATGTCAAGATGATGTCAGTGCCTGGCAAATACAAATCAAGTAGAAATAGAGTTCCACCTAGTGATTCTTACGTAAGTGATTACAAACGATTTAATTGATCAAATTAAGATCTGTAAAAACAGAAAGAATCGTAATGAAATGAAGTATATCTTGGTAAATTTAAAAATAATAAATTATCATTAAAAGAAGTGAAAATTAAGTTGAAAGTAGGAAAATAGAGTTCCGGCATCGTGGCGGTGATACGTTGGCGATGCACTAGAATCCTAAGCATTCGAGATGATCGTCATGTAGTGTCCACGGCCTTGAAGGCTCTCCTTGAACAAAGATAATGTGGGTAATCTCTAGATTTCCTTGCAAAGTCTAGAGATCAATGAAATGGGTTGTCGAATAGTCTTCAGTGGCTGTCACCCAGCAGAGTGGAAAAATAATAACTTTGTGGCTCTTCGGCGGCTGTCACTTGACAGAGAGGAGTTGGATGGAGGTGGGGCGCGTGTTAGAGAGCTTCATCCTCAAGTCCGCTCAACAAGAGGACGCTCTTCATTGTATTTGATATGCTCTCAGGAGGTGGTGACTCATCTCCCAGCAAATCGTCCTCTTCCTGATGATGGCTTGTTCATTGATCAATCAGAAATGCTTTACTACATGGATTTACGATCTTTTTATCGCGAATCATTCAAAAATTTTAGTAACAATGATCTACAATACACGTTGACGAGATTTTTGCCGATGATCTAGCGATTATGGTTGCTTAATCCTTCACCAACGATCTGCAAGAAAGTCACGATAATCAAATAAAAAAATATGAGTTTTGGCTTTGGGAGGATTTGAAACTGCACCAGTTGCCCACCCTTTCTAGGAAAGGTGACGCGAGTTTAGTCCCACATCGGTTGTGCATGGAAGTATTTAGCAAATATAAAGTAATATTAGATTTCCGATCAAGCCCCTTTCTCGCACGTGTATGACCACACCTTGCCCCACAACCAATTGGCCACTAGTGACGTGGAAGAGGAGTGGCGCACACATGCCCACATCGATTCAAGCCGCTCGAGCCCCTGCTCGCGGCTCCTGCCCAACTGCACTTCCGACCCGCTTGCGGGCTTGGCTGGCCGGTGGATCCCCCTCGTTTTGTTATATTTTTCTTTTAATTTCTTTTCCTTCATTTATCTTAAAAGTAAGATTGTAAAAATCATAGAAAATCACATAATTACCCAAAAATTCATGTTAATCAATTGAAAACCACTTTTCACATTTTAACACAAATATAAGTCTATTTATCATGAGCTAAGGCTAAAACTATATTATTTATTAATTATTAACTCATGGTAATAAAAACTTATCAATTATGGTATGAGAATGAAATCATGACAAGTGTAGCCCTTTTTAATAGATGGTTGAGTCTACAATTTTTCTTTGACTTAGGATTTGTCAAACACAAATCAATATGTTGTATGAAAGATCAATGAATCTATCATCAATAAATACTAATCTTAGATTATTTCTTAGACATTTCTATCTAGAACCCACGAGACTATGGTTTGTAAACAACATCAAAAGGTAATTTATATGACTGAAATGTACGCATTTCATATTACATGTATCATTCTTGAGAGAGATGAACTATTGGCACCTTGCTTGTTGTGCCCATTATGTTTTGTAATTTCCTAGTGATAAAAATTCTATGAATACAAGATTAACTCATTGTTGACATCACCAAAAAATGTTTCAGCAAAAGTGCTATTGTTACCTGCCTAATAAGAAACTTCAAGATACCAATCTTCTCCAGTTCGACCAAGGCCATGTGAGTAAGACTTGACATTGCATGATAAAATCATAATCAGGTTGGTTTCCTGTTCTGTGTAGCAAAAAGGTAAGGATTTAGCCAAAGCTTGATTTCAATCTTTTCATCGTAGGTAGAAAAAAGAAAGCATAATCTATTGATACTATAAAAAGTAAAAAAGTATATACGTTGATAAGTTCTTCAATGGTGATCTCTTCCCAATTGGAACATGGAGAGTACACACTCTCCATGTTGACAATTAGTCATGCCTCTTGACCATCCATGAAAAATAATGTTCAATTGTGTGGTTAATAGAAGGTTGCCCTCTCAACTTTTGTCCCCTCCAATCTGGTGCTATAATCATAAGTAGTTTATAAGTGATACTAGAGGCACAAGAAAACTTAAGTTGAAACCAATAATGAAGTTTATATTTTCATCTACTTTAGTATGTTATGTAAAAGAGTATGATATGAATGAAATTAGGGCACAATTATAGCCTGTTTTAACTGATGATCATGTCTGCAAGCATAAAAAAATTTCAAAAATGTACAATATAATTGGATTTGATAATATTCAATGACCATATTAGAGTATTTTTATCATTAAATTTAATCACAATTTTTCTTTAACCTTAGATGTATCAGGCATAAGTAAACCCTTTGCATGAAAAATTAGTGAATCAATCTATCATGAATAAACTCAAATATTATAGATTTCCACAGACATTTGGGGATAGAATGCATGCGAATGAGAGTATATTTAGTAAGCTACAGAGAAATAACAATTTATGTAACTCAAGTGTACAAGGCTATGGTATGGGAATGAAATTAGGATAAGTATAGCCCTTTTAACTGATGATTATGTTTGCAAGCACAATTTTTTTTCTAAAATGTAGAATATAATTGGATTTGATATAACCAACGACCATAGGAGAGTATTTTTCATCATTAAAATTCAATCATAATGTTTCCTTTGACTTAAATCTATCAAGCACATTTCAGCTGGTTGCATGAAAAATCAGTTAATCAAGCTATCATCCATAAGTGTACTAATATTATACATTTCCTCAGCTCAGACATTTGATGATGGAACACACATGAGAAAATGTTTTGCAAGCTACAGTAGAAGACAATTTATGTGATTGAAGTGGATGCAATTCACATTCTTCACCAATCGAATTCCTTGGCTGTTTCATTTCAACCGCAAAAATAAATATGCCGTGCTTCTTCCAAAAATCGTAATATTACCAAAGTAGACGACAAAAGGGGATAAACTTGGACTGGACGTCTTCATGGTCCCAGTCTAATTGTTCCAACCATTCCTTTTCACCAAAGATGCATTGGATGTTCTTGGCAGTAGAGAGACCAAAGGACAGCTTCTTCAGCTCTGGACAGTTGATTACTTTTATATCCTCCAAGGCAGGAAACAACAACGGATGCCTACATATACTCAAATTCGGAAGATCTTCCAAAAAAATCCGCTTTAATCCAGGAAAGAAAGAATCATTTTCATAATCCACGTTGTCCACCGTCACCTCTTCGACTACTATCACCTCTTCTATTCTCGAACATCCAGTTAGTTCCAAGGTCTCAATGCAGGGCAGTTGTCTGATCCACGTTATGTCCTCCAATGCTTCACATTTGCTAATCCACAATTTCCGAAGGTTTTTGAAGATGGCAGCTGTGGTGGGCCCCCTCACAAACACGTTGCCATCATTCCAAGAGATCGTTGCTCGGGGAAGAGACAACAATACCAGTTCCTCCAGCTCTGAGAGCTGGTTCGTGTTGAAGACCAGCTCTTCCAAGTCGGTAGAACTCCAAATCCCAAGCCTTCTCAGGCCCTTCATAATCTCAAGAAAAGCAGACAACTCTAAAGACCGGATTCCCACCACATACAGATTTAGAAATCTGATCGACGCAGACAGTCTCTGAAAGTTCAGTACAGCCTGCATGTGTTCATGCGTCATCCATGTTATAAAAATACCGAGCTCCGTCAGGTTCCACATGCCGTCCTCCAAGTCTTTCAGACAGAATTGTCTCCCCTCATGGTCAATCACACCATCACTACCACCGCCCTCCCCTCATGGTTGAGGCCTCAACCATGTGATCTGAAGCTTTAGCTCTTGATTTTACAACCTATACATTACAGTGGCCGCCTCCTGCCTTCACCGATGACGCATCCACCGCCACCGTTCACTCGCCGGCGCCCCGCCGCTGAAACGCCCGAATTAGGATTTCGGCAGCGACTCCCTTAAGGGGGACACTTATTGGGCCTGACCCACCTTACCCGCCGGCCCAGCCATCAGGCCCACCAAGCTAATCCACCGCGTTGTCCCGCATCAAATAGTCTCATGATTGAGGAAGATATATTCTTGAGGTAACTTCGGGGACAGTCGAATATTACAGCTTTTGCGCACTACGCCTCCTCATCTCCCTTCTGTTTCTCCAACACCGTCTGATCTCATCAAGAGTGAGGTTTCCACCCGACAGACTTCAAGGTGCCAGCAAGAAAATGGTTGCCTTGTTTGTCTGGGATTCTTCTGGGATCCCATATCTCAGAGTCTGCAAAGTTTGCTGATGACCTCTGGGCTTACGATGTTTTGGACGGGAAGTGGGTCAAGTTCCCGGAGCCAGGGAAGAGCTGCCGTCCCCGGGGAGGAACTGGGCTCTCCGTAGCGGGCGAGAAGATCTGGATAGTTTATGGTTTCGCAGGTGAAGAGGTAGACGACGTCCACTGCTTCGACCCGGCCTCCGGGGAGTGGACGGAGGTGGAGACAACCGGGGACAAACCTTGTCCTCGGAGCGTCTTCTCCATAGCCAGCATTGGACAGCGGGTGATCATATGCGGAGGCGAAGTTGATCCGAGCGATCTCGGCCATCTCGGCGCCGGGAGCTTCGCCGGCGATTCGTACGTGTTGGACACGGCGACGAAAGCATGGAAGAAACTGGCGGAGGTGGCGGAGCCCGGGGAGCACCCCGGGCCTCGCGGCTGGTGCGCGTTCTCCGTGGGTCGCCGGAACGGGGAGGAAGGGCTGCTTGTCTACGGTGGGAATTCGCCCACCAATGACCGTCTGGACGACATCTTCTTCTTCACTCCTTCCTTTGGCAGGTGAGGAAATGCTATGAAGGTATCGGACGCCATGGATCTATCCTGGAAGGTATCTGTGCTTTATATGTTGTAAACTCTTCAAGTGCCCGACTTGTGGGCAAGGTATGTATATCTGGGTTTACTCGGAGTCCAACGAAAGCTTATATTCAGAAACTATCGAGGTCCGACCGCCTGAGAACGTCTGGTTAATTCTGATGCCCAGGTCTCTGTCTCCTCTCTGTCTCTCGCTACCTCGCTCGCTCGTCTTCAGGTTTCAAGGTGGCCTGTTCTTGTTTCTAGGTTTATTTTATGCTGAACGTAAGAACATAGGATCATGGATCATTTACTCCCTTAGCTTATCATAAATATCTTGGAACTTATGAATAAAAAATGATTTGAGTAAACATAAATAGCGTTTCATGGCATGAATGAAAAAGTCAAAATGATTTGGTTAACTTAAAGGATAAGTAATTTAAGAACATAGGATCATGGATCATTTGCTCCCTTAGTTATGATAAATCTCTTGGAATTACAGATAGAAAACGATTTAAGTAAACATAAATAACGTTTCATGGCATGAATGAAAAAGTCAAAATGATTTGGTTAACTTAAATGAAAAGTAATTTATGAAAAAGTCAATGTAGAAGGAGTAATGAACTATGAATGCGTTGCATATTGGAAACAAGTTCACTTCTTTACTATTATTGGAACCATATGATGTTCCGTAATTTTATTCTGGATGTAATTTCCTTTCATTAATGATATCCGTCAGTAAGAAATAACGACGATACAAAGTTTGAGATGTTGTTATCGTAGGTAAGGACCCCAGCTGGACAGGCGAACGTTGACCATCAACTGTTGGCTGCTGGAATATTTCAACCGTGCTAATAGTTCAATGTCAACCGTAAATTTCGGTGAAATCGGATAATCGGGAGAGAGAGGAGGAAAGGCGGTGGTGGACTACAGATGCGGATGTTGAATGGATCCTGTTCGTAGGTTATAAACAGTTATGTTGCATTTCTACATTGGTTGAAAATAAGGGGTAAACTTGGATCGGACGTCTTCATGCTCCCACTCTAATCCATTCCACCATTCTTGTTTACAGAAGATGCGTTGGATGTTCTTGGCAGTAGAGAGCCCAAAGGGCAGCTTTTTCAGCTCTGGACAGTCTCCTACACCGATACTCTCCAAGGCAGGAAACAACAATGGATGCCTACATATGCTCCTCAAATTCGGAAGATCTTTCAACCAAATCAACATTAATTTAGGGAAGAAAGAATCATTTTGATAATCCACGTTGTCCACCGTCACCTCTTCGACTACTATCACCTCTTCTATTCTCGAACATCCATCTAGTCCTAACATCTCAATGCAGGGCAGTTGTCTGATCCACGTTATGTCCTCCAATGCTTCACATTCGGTAATCGACAATCCCCGAAGGTTTTTGAAGATGGCAGCAGTGGTGGGCCCCCTCACAAACACGTTGCCATCTTTCCAAGAGATCGTTGCTCGGGGAAGAGAAAACAATCCCAGTTCCTCCAGCTCCGAGAGCTGGTTCGTGTTGAAGACGAGCTCTTCCAAGTCGGTAGAATCCGAAATATCAAGTATTCTCAGGCCCTTCATAATCTCATGAAAAGCAGACAAATCTAAAGATCGGATTCCCACCTCTAGCACACATAGAAATCTGATCGACGCAGACAGTCTCTGAGAGTTCAGTACAGCCTCCAGGTCTTCATGCGTCATCCATGTTATAGAAATACCGAGCTCCGTCAGCTTCCACATGCCGTCCAAGTCTTTCAGACAGAGTTGTCTCCCCTCACGGTCAATCACACCATCGCTACCACCGCCCTCCCATCCTGCTCTAAACTCATAGTTACTGTTAAAAATGTTCAACGACTGCAGCCTTTCAAGCGATGAGACCGCCTCGCGTGGGATACTCTTAAGAAGATTAGTGTACTCCAGACGCAGTTGTGTCAGCTTCGTCAAATTCCTGACCTCCATGGGTAATGATTCCAGGGGAGTCCTTGATAGATTGAGATACCGCAGTTCTACCAGTGACCCGATTTCCGGGGGGAGAACCCTTATTCCTGTCCACGACAGATCTAAAACACGAAGGCTCGGCATGAACTGGAAAAACCCACCGGGGATTTCCTCCAGATGACGTCCGTTGTGGTTCAGCAACAGCGTCTGCAGATTGGGGCAACGAGGCTCCTCAGGGAGCAGGCGTATCTCATTACGCATGAGAGATATCCTTCTCGCCTCCGTCCATCTTTCCGGCGTCGGCACGTACCTCAACTTCTCCCCGGAGTTCACCAAGAAGACATTCCCTCTCTTGTCGCCTTCGCCGCTGGTTATCCACAACGCCATCTCCCGGACCGTGTCATGGAGCTTCACGTGTCTTCCTTTGTCCTTCCCGTCTTCTAGCAGGCAGGCAGCCTTGAGATTCTTGATGACAACGAGGCCGCGGTCACGAGCTCTCTCAATGGGGTCGGGATGGCGTCCCCTATCTAAGAGCCCTTCACCCACCCAGTAATCAATGAGCTCGCTTATAAGGATGTTGTGATCCTCTTGGAAGAGGGCGCAATAGAGAAGGCACTCCTTGGCGGATGTATCTTTCAATCTGTCGAAACTGAACTCGAGAAGAATTAGAACCTCTGTCATGTCTCCGAGCTCCACGGGTATGCCCTTCAGCGCCATGAGAGCCTCTTTCCACTCGGCATGGGTGGTGGCATCCGCCATGGCCCGGCCTACGGTGATGAGGGTGATCGGAAGGCCTCCGCATTTTTGACAAACGGCTTCTGCGAGAGACCTTATAGAGAGATCATTCCACTGGTCTTCTCCTTTTCCTCTCTTTTGGCAGAAGAGCGTCCAAGAGCTCTTTCGATTCAAGAGGGGCACCTTAACTTTCCCATGAGCGTCCATATCGTTGCACACTTTCTCTGATCGTGTGGTGAAGAATACCTTACTTCCGTTCCTGAAAGAGGAAGAGAAGGGGACTCCTACAGCTTCGAGATCTAGTTTCTCCCACAGGTCGTCCAGCAGCAGAAGGAAATTCCTCCTGGAGAGGGCGCTCAGTAGGGTGTTGACCCTGTCGGTTGGATGCGCTAGGAGGGTCTGGCCCTGGCCTTTTCCGGGGCGAGAGTAGCCCAACCGGACGGCGATGTCCTCTTGAACCTTCAGGATATCAAGTTCCTTGGAGACGGTTACCCAAATCACTAGATCGAATCGACTGGCGGGCTCGTTGTTGATCGCCTTCAAGAGGGTCGTCTTCCCTATTCCTCCCAAGCCGTAGATCCCGATGACTGGCGCTTCATTGTCTTCCAGGAGGCTGCGGATCTCCGACAACGTCTTCTCCGCGTCCACGATGGAGGCTGAAGAGATCGGCTGCGGAACCACCGCGGGCGGCGGCGCCGGGATGAGTTGGGGGAGGAGATTGTTCTTTTGGGTCTTTAGCCTCTGGACTTCTTTCAGGCACTCGGCAGCTTCACAACCGAGCCGATAAGAGGATCGTAAAGAAGAGCCCTCAGAGGAGGCCCCCATCTGCTGGAAGGAAACCCGGAAATCGGCCGCCCTGGACTCGATCTCCTGCACCGCCCTGAGCCAAGCCTGGGCCTGGTGGGTCGGCCCCTTGTCCTCAAGCTCCCCTTGTTTGATATGCTCTTCTAGATCTTCTCTTAGAACGATCAGATCTGTCATCTCCCTGTCCAGCTCCTCCGCTCTGGAGTCCAGCAGAATGAGAGTGACGATTCCACCGGCGGCCAGATTCCACACCCAGGAGACGGCTTCCCCCGTGCTGCTCTGCAGGAAATTTTGCATACCCTGCGATAACGGATCCCAGAAGAACCCAGACAAACAAGGAAGGGATTCATGCCGCCAATCCCTACCCAGTGAGGAAGGAAGAGATCGCGTAGAGGCGCACTGCTCATCGAACAGCTGGAAAGATAAGATGGATGAGGAATCGTGGAGCTCAGAAGATGTAATTTTGTTTCTTGGGGTCACCGCATGGGATCCTCATCTGAATATCTTCCACCGTCTTCTGCCGATTCTCCCTCATTGACTTTAACTGTTCAGCCCCTGTGAGATCATTTTCTTCCGATCAAGTGTTGACTTCTGGTTTATTTGAACCATCAATCTCAGCCGTTCATTCAGGTGAAATGGGGCAATGGGGATCGATAGACCTTCGATGACGATGGGGATCGGGAGGAGAGAGGGGCTCCGGGCGGACCCCCTCACTCTCTCTCTCTCTATCTGTCTCGCTACAAGAGAAAGGCGTGGAGAGAGAGAAAGAGAGAGGAGGTGGTCTTCAACCTTCCTTCGTACTTCCAGAGGATTAGGTTTCAGGGAAGTTCAAAAGAAATCGCCGGGGGGGGGGGTGGTTCATTTCTTCCTCACATCTCTCTAGTCCGGCGCGAGATTTCTTTTGAACGAGGACTCCGACGATCTCTACCAACGACGTCAATGTGGGGGAGAATGATAGGTCTCCCTTTTCTCCGTGAGATGGATGGACCTTCCTGTTTACCGGAGGGAGTCCCGTGGGTGCATCGGTCGAGGGCGTAGGGGGTAGCAGGAGGGAGGAGTAGACAGCGAACTAGTTGGGTGCGTACACAAGGCATCTGGGAAAGGGGTCGTACCCTGCACTCTGCGTGGACAAACCTCCGAGGGGAAGAGGGAAAAGGACAATGGAACTGCGCAGAAGCCCGATAGTAGCCACTCCGAGGGGACAAACCTCCACTCTCCACTAGGGGAATACTTGATTGTCCGTCGCCTATCCTCCCTCCTTTGCGTGCCACGGATCCTTCGCGTCATGTGCGAGCCTTTCCTAGATACCTGTGGATGTGAAATGAGACGAAAGTGGCGGCGGCCTGCCAGTAGACCATCAGAGAACTTCCTCGAGACGCCCCGCAGGAGCGAGGACGCGGGTTTCCCCGGGGAGGCGGAGGTGGAGAAGAAGCCGGAGACATTGCTGCCACCGCCGCCGCCCCCACCGTTGCCGTTGCCGTTGCCGTTGCCTCAGTGGCCTATTATCTCTGCCGGTGATGCAGCAGCCACCGCTCTTGCTGCCCCCTCCCCCGCTGCAGCAGCAGGAGCCTTCGGTTTTCCCCGAGCGGCCGACGTTGATCCCTGGCATCGGTAGGGATCCTGCGGGCGAGAGAGACATCGATGGATCGAGGGGGTTTCCTGAGGTGGGATTCCAAGGGCCCAACGAGCCGGCAGCGGTGAGGTAGGCCAGCCTTCCGTAGGGCTCCCTCCAGTGCCCCGGCAGTATGGGTTACCAAACTTCCCTGGTGATGGTTTTCAGAGGCAACAAGCTGCAGCCGCGATTGGTATTGATGCCAGTTTCCTGCTGATGCCGTTTATGGCGGTGTGGTGCTGGAGGAAATTGCAATGCCCTTGGAACGGGCAATGTTCAGCGACTGCAGATCTGGAAGCGATGAGACCTCGTGTGGGATTCTCTCCAGAGGATTGACGTCCTCCAAATGCACTTCTCTCAGCTTCGTCGACCTCCCTAACGGGCAATGATTCAAGGCCAGTTCATGATAGATTGAGAAACCGCAGTTTCAAGCCGTGACCCGATTTCCGGTGGAAGAAGCCTTATTCCCGTGTTCGACAGATCCAAAACAAGAAGTCTCGGCATGAACTGGAAAAACCCTCGGTCGATGTCCCTCAGACGATATTTTCCGTTCAGCAACAGCGTCTTCAGATTATGCATCTGAGCTGGCTCCTCAGGGAGCACACCAATCCTATTGTGCACGAGAGATATCCTCCTTGCCTCCGTCCATCTTTCTGGCGCTGGGACGTGCCTCAACCTCTCCCCGGAGTTCACCAAGAAGACATTCCCATTCTCGTGGCCTTCCCCGCTGGTTATCCACAAGGCCATCTCGGGGACCGTGTCATGGAGCTTCACCCGTCTTCCTTCAATATCGCCGCCTTTTAGCAGGCGGGCACTTTGAGATTGGTGATAGGGATGTCGCCGCGGTTACGAGATCTATCGATAGAGTCGGGATAGCGTCCACTTTGTAAGAGGCCTTCGCCTACCCAGTAGTTAATTAGCTGTATTATATCGATGTCGTGATCCTCTGGGAAGAGGATGCATTAGAGAAGGCACTCCCTGGCAGATGTATCTTCCAATCTGTCGAAACTGAACTTGAGAAGAGTTCGAAACTTTTCATGTCTCCGAGCCTGTTCCCACCCACCACGAGTGGTGGCATCCTCCATGGCCCGGCCTACGGTGATAAGGGTGATCGGCAGGCCACCGCATTTTGTGGCAACGGCTTCAGCGAGGGATCCCACTGGTCTTCTTCCCTACCCAGCTTTTGGCAGATGAGCTTTTGGCGTGTTTTCTGCCAAAAGCTCATCTTCCATCCCAGTGCACCTTGACTTCCCTCTGAGCATCCATCCTAGTGCACACTTTCAGTGACCGTATGGTGATGACTATCTTGCTTCCGTTCCTGAAGGAAGAGAAGGAGAAGGGGACGCCTACAGAGCCGAGGACTAGTTTCTCCCACAAGTCGTCAGTAGAAGGAACTGAAGGAAAATAATGGGAGAGAAACTTGGAGATAATATATTGATTTTGTGGAAAGAATGGTCGAAGGAGGAAGAGACAAGAAAATGGATTTCTCGCACACCGAAACCCCCAGAAAACACGAAATTAGTAACTAAAACTTGTATTAGATAAATAAAGCCCACTAAAGACAGAAAATAAAGCCTACTAAATGACAAAAACTACTTAATAAGGACGAAATAATGTACTCTTTTTGTATTAGATACTAACACTCCCCCTTAATGCAAAAACGTCTCATAATAGACTCTCTAAACTTGAAAACTTTGAGTACTCCACTATGCCTTCCTAAAATCATCTGCCACTTGATCTATTGTTGAGTAAAATTTCATCTCTATGTAATTTGAAGCAACTAAATCTTAGATAAAATGACGTCATATTTCAATATGTTTTGTTCATCCATGAAATTTTGATTCTTTGTCATAGAGATAGTGTCATGTCATCGCAATAAATCAAGTCTTAATTGTTAAGGATTTACATCATGTAAGATTCTTTGTATCTATATTACTTACTATGTAGCTATTGAAGTAGTAATATATTCAACTACTTACGGTGATAATAGAGTAGACTTTTATTTTTTAGAAGCTCATGAGATTGCACTTGAACTAAATCTGGAGATAGAATCACTTGTACTTCTTTTGTCATCAACATAATCTGCTTAATCACTATCTAAATCACCATGAAAATTAAATTAAGAAATATATTGATATAAAATTTCGTAATCGATAGTCCAACGAATATATTGAAGTATTCTCTTTGCTGCTCCAAGATGATGAACTAATGGTGAATGCATAAATCTTGAAATCATAATAATTGAAAATCTAGTCGAGTACTCATAGTTAACTATCATTGCACCATATGTTCTGTATTCATGTTAGTGTTGAAAGAAAAGAAAAAAAAATTATATGTTTGGTTTCCATGAAGATTAAGAATCTCTTTTGTTGTTAGATATTTGTTGTAATAACAATGCTTTGGTTATACTAATGTTCTTCAACCATTTAAACAACTTATCACAGAATGTAAGATACGTCGTGTAGAGTTGTTGGAGACACTTCTGTGCATTTCTTGTGGGTAGGTCAATGTTTCTTATCCCCATTTCTTGTGTAACCCTTATTGAAATATTATTTTATACACTATAATCTTTTAGTTTTATTAAAATGGACAAAGAGGAGATTGTGGTGAGATACCTGGTCATTGGAAGAACAACTTTTTTCATGGAATGTGACTGAAAGGCAACAGCCTGCCAAAATTCTCTAAGATATGCCCCTCTTTTATTCAGCTCAACTTCATCATGTCATAGTCATTAGAGATACGAAAGTTATAATTTTTAATATATTAGATGACAATTGTTGAAGATGATTCATTAACCCACTTTATTGATTTTTAAACTTCAGAAAAATATATAAATTAATTTTGGTGATTATTGTCGTAAAGTTCAAACTCTATTTTTCTTACTTTTATACTTATTTTTTGATTTATTGAATGATAGTTTGTGTGATTTTAAGTTTTTCAAACCTTTTTTATTTAAATATAATTCTTTTGGTTTTTCTAAATTTTAATTTGATCAATTAAATCATATGTAATTACTTATGTAAGAATTATTAGATGGAACTATGTTATGTCAAAATCACATTTATCAAGGTGCTGATGTCATCTCAACATCCACACTTAAAATTTTCCATTTTTATAAAAATTTAAATATATTTTATATTCATCATTTAGTCTATAAATCATAAAAACTAGTATTTTTTGAAAAAAATTAAGATATTATCAGATATTATATTAAATCTTTGTGATCAACTTAAAAATTTATCAATATTTTTAAAACCTTTTATCTAATTATAATTTATTTATTTATTATAAATATTTTAAAGTTTTAAATATTAACATTTTAAATTTGTATAAATATTAAATTTATGCTATTTATTATACAACAATTAGGTCATATTAAACATTATTCAAAAGTCTTAAAAATGGCATTCGATAATGGAAAAATTAATAAATCAATTATATGAGTCTTTGTAAAATATGCTTTTGAGACAATTTTGTACTCAATTGATCAGATTCTAACCAAATATTATATTTCAAGAATAAATGGATGAAAATAAGAATATGAAGTACAGGCACCTCAAATAAATTGAGACATGCATTGGGCACTTCAAGCTAACAGGATGCTCAAAAATAAAAGATTTGAGAGTAGTTGAAGAGGTGATGGATGATGAGGATTTTGAAAATGAATATATTTTTTATCCAAACTAAGGTTTATTTACCTACAAAGTGCACCGAATGTGAGGAGGAGCATGTGCATACATCTCTTGTTATTTCCTTCCTTGGTGCTACTCCAAGTGGATGACTGTCCAAAGCTCAAGAGGCTGCTCTTTTTGGGCTCTCTGGTGCTAAGAACATCAAAGTGATCAGTAGGAATAAAGAATGGTGGAATTGATTAGAGTGGGACAATGAAGACAGCCAAATATACTTGATTGAGTGACTAGGTAGAATTTAACATCTATTGGACAGAGTTCTCTTATTAATTAGCAGTCATACAAAGAGTGTTGTGTATTAGAATAGTTATTTTACCCTCCTTCTAGCTGATTATGCATCTCTCTCTCTCTCTCTCTTGTTATGGCTTGATTACAAATTATTCCTACTTACCTTCTTATACCTTGATGGATTTAATGAAATGTCTTGATCTACTAAGTTAGTTATAAAAAAATTGGGTGATGTTATCATCACTTCTCATGATCTATTCAAGATCTTCGTTATGTGGCAACATGTTTGTATTGCATCAGGGCCCCATATTTAGTTGAACTTGATCTCACAGTTCAACTGACCATGGGTTTGAATTTGATCTGAATTTTATTCTTGGGTTTTCAATTTAAACTAGATAATTTCAAGAGAAGAATTAGTGTTTTATCAATAGACAACTATTTGTGTTAGATTAGAAGAAGTCATTGGCTTAATTTCTCAAAAAAATAAAATAATTACTCTCTTGGCTTAATATAGGATCTTGAGACAAATAGTCTTTGACTAAATCATCTACCAAACTGACTTGAAATATCCGATCCAAAGAAAATTGATAAATTAGAAGAACACATGAATTATCATTTTATCTGGCCAAATGGATTAAGTAGTGAGATTTCCAAAGGAAACGCTTATCTTGTCTAATTTACACCTTGGCTATGCCTTAGAAGTAAAATCAGCGATTACTCTCTCTCTCTCTCTCTCTCTCGTGTGCACACACGCCCACCCCTTCCTTCCTACGTAGAGATTATCAGCATGAATTGCTTCTTTGTTTGTTTGAAATTCTTCTGGAATCATATACCACAGTCTGCATTATTTCTTATAGAGCAGAATGAGGAAGCCCTCTCCTAGGTATGGAATCTTTGCTTGTCATTGCTGGCCATTGTGATTGAGCAGCTGACCTCTTCACTCTACAACAACATAAGCGTAGAGAAGACGTTGTCGGAGATTTACTATTTCTTGAAGGACGATGAAGTAGGAATCATCAAGAACTATAGCATGAGAGCAATTGGGAAGACCACCCTCTTGAAGGCGATCAACAACAAGCTCCTCGGAGAGGGTGACCCAAATCACCAGATTGAATCGGCCTTCGCCTTTAAGAGGGTGGTCTTCCCTATTCCTCCTATGCCGTAGACCCTGATGATTCTTGGTTCATCGTCCTCTAGGAGTTAGCGGATCTCCGACAATGTCTCCTCCTCGTCCACCATCAAGAGTGAAGAGCTCAAGATCAAAATTACTGTGGGCGGTGGCGCCTGGATGATTAGGTGGAGATTGCTCTTTTGGGTCTTCAGCCTCTAGACTTTGAGGCACTCGACAAGTTCACTCTTGGATAAGGATCCAAAAGAAGAGCCCTCAGAGGAGCCTGCCCTCTACTGTGAGGGAACCTGATATTTGTTCACCTAGGCCTCAATGTTTATCACCTCTTCGAGCCATTTCTTGACCTGCTCGATCCCCTCCAAGTTCTCACGCTTGCCTGATCTGGTGACTTGGGTCAGCATCTTAACAAAGCCTTATGTTTTGAAGGTTCAAGAGGACATCGCCGTCTAGTTGGGCTACTCTCGCCGACCAAGGCCATATGCTTCTAGGGCATTCAATTGACCAAGGCCAGCACCCTATTGAAGGTCTTCTCCGATATGAAGTTCCTTCTATTGCTGGATGATCTTTGGGAGAAACTAGACCTCGGTGCTGTAGGCATCTCCTTATCCTCCCTTGGAAAAGGAAGCAAGACACTTTTTACCACACAGATAGAGAAAGTGTGCAACCAGATTGACACTGAGTGGAAAGTTAAGGTGCCCGTGTTGAATCCAGCGAACTCCTAAAAACTCTTTTGCCAAAAGCTAGGTAGGGGAGAAGATGGTGAGTCTCCACTCCACGAAGTTCTTCACCAGGTTCTCTCGACCTCCTCTTCCCGTGGTCACTCGATCCCTCTTTATAACTAAAGTCTTGGTGTTACATGTCCTGCATGCTCCCACGTGCGTTTGTCCCCTTCGGCGTGTGACTCTAGCTAGCCTTGCCTCGTTCTTGGGCTGGGCCAACTTCTTCAAGAGTTGTCAAGGTTTCAACAGAAGACCAATTGGATCCCTCTATGAGATCTTTCACATAATCCGTTGCTAAAAAATGTGGAGGCCTACCGATCAAGTAGCAATGAAGAGGTAAACCAATTATGCTTGTCTTTCTCCATTTAGAAGATTTCCATAGCTTAATATTCTCAAGCTATTTTTTTTTTTTTTTCACTCACAATATTTTTAAAAGTCAAAATTTAAAGCAAGCTTGACATGCATAACTTTCCCAGCCCTTGCAAATTGTAGATTATGACAATATAGAATGTCTTCTTTTTATGTGTTCAGCTCTATTGATACTTTCTTTTAGAAGATTTTACTGATTTTTGTCACGCTATCAACCATCTATGCTTCTTTTTTTTTCTCATTTGTGGAACGGTTTTCTTGTAGGATGTTCGATGTGACTTATTCCTTGATAAGATCATCAAAGTGCATTATTTTTATGATCGATCATGCTTAGTTCTATTTTGCATATTTTATCAACAAAAATAGATGTACTTTCATACTTCGCTACTATTATTACTTTTTTCAGTTTTGTTTGTGGGAGTTCAGATGTCTCACAAGATCTGTTGAATATCTAACGGTTGCTTTTGAGGTGTTCTTCTTGAAGTAGATGGTTAAAAGTGATGGTATTTTCTTTCTCTCTATTTTATTATACTTGAATTGATTTTTTTTGATGAACCAGAATGATGTTTATCGGTGGGTTTGTTCTCATGAACATAAAATTAGGCATATGCAGATTGTTTTAACTAGAACTTATAACATACAGATTATTTGACTGGTATTAAGAAATAGAATTTTCATCTACTTTTAGTTGATTTTGTAATCCTTCGTGTTTCTCAGACACCCATACTAAGATGCTTATTTTTACATCATTCTTAATGAATGTATGTTGTCCTCCTTCCTATTCTTACACCATGGTGGAGTTGTCAATGCATTTACTGGTATCACAGAAAGAGCTTGCCTTGCCATATCTTCTCGAGTTTACTTCAATTTCTATCTCACTATGTGTAATTCTTTGTCAAGTGGGATTTGAACATGAGCAATATACAATTATGAGGTTGTTGGTTTTCTAAAGGTTTTTTTATTTACACCGTCATCTTTTATTAAAATGTTTACTCATATGATGATCATTAATTTAACCGCATAATACTTTTCAGCAAATCTTTCAAGAGAATAAATAGATGGGCAGTGATATAAACTCAATTACTAAACAAGAACGATATAATCTTACCCTGAACATCCAAAATCCTTACAAATCTTTCATGTACATGGTTATGATATGGGAATGAAATCATGACAAGTGTATCCCTTTTTAACAGATCATTGCATCTATAATTTTTCTTTGACTTGGGATTTGTCAAACATAAATCAATATGTTGCATGAAAGATCAGTGAATCTACCATCAATAAATACTAATGTTAGATTATTTCTTAGACATTTCTATCTAGAACCCACATGAGACTATGTTTGTAAACAACATCAAAAGGCAATTTATATGACTTAAATGTACGTAATTCATATTACATGTATCATTCTTGAGAGAGATGAACTATTGGCACCTTGCTTGTTGCGCCCATTATGTTCTGTAATTTCCTAGCGATAAAAAATATGTGAATACAAGACTAACTCATTGTTGACATCATCAGAAAATATTTCAACAAAAGTGCTGCTGCTACCTGCCTAATAAGAAACTTCAAGATATCAGTCCTCTCTAGTTCGACCAAGGCCATGTGAGTAAGACTTGGTATTGCATGATAAAATCATAATCAAGTTGGTTTCCTATTTTGTGTAGCAAAAAGGCAAGGATTTAGCCAAAGCCTGATTTCAATCTTTCCATCATAGGTAGAAAAAAGAAAGTATAATCCATTGATATTATAAAATGTAAAAAAGCATATACATTGATAAGTTCTTCAATGGTGATCTTTTCCCGATTGGAACATGGAGAGTACACACTCTCCATGTTGACAATCAGTCATGCCTCTTGGCCATCCATTAAAGATAATGTTCAATTGAGTGGTTAACAGAAGGTTGTCCTCTAAACTTTCGTCCCCTCCAATCTAGAGCTATAATCATAAGTAGTTTATAAGTGATACTTCAAGCACAAGAGAACTTAAGTTGAAACCAACAATGAGATTTAAATTTTCATCTACATATGTATGTTATGTAAAAGAGTATGATATGGATGAAATTAGGGCACAATTATAGCTCGTTTTAACTAATGACCCTATTTGCAAGCAAAGAAAAATTTCAAAAAAGTACAATATAATTAGATTTGATAATATTCAATGACCATATTATATTATTTTTATCATTAAATTCAATCACAATTTTTCTTTGACCTAGGATGTATCAAGTACAAGTAAACCCTTTGCATGAAAAATTAGTGAATCAATCTATCATCAATAAACTCAAATATTATAGATTTCCATAGACATTTGGAACCTCTTTCATGTCTCTGAGCTCCACGGGCATGCCCTTTAGGGCCATAAGAGCCTCTTTCCACTCACCATGGGTGGTGGCATCCGCCATGGCCCGACCTATGGTGATGAGGGTGATCGAAAGGCCTCCGCATTTTTGACAAATGGCTTCTGCGAGAGACATTGTAGGGAGATCATTCCACTGGTCTTCTCCTTTTCCCATCTTTTGGTAGAAGAGCATCCAAGAGCTCTCTGGATTCAACAAGGGCACCTTAACTTTCCCTTGAGCATCCATATTGATGCACACTTTCTCTGATTGTGTGGTGAAGAATACCTTACTTCCATTCCTGAAAGAGGAAGAGAAGGGGACTCCTACAGCTTCGAGATCTAGTTTCTCCCATAGGTCGTCTAGTAGCAGAAGGAAATTCCTCTTGGAGAGGACCATGTTGGTTGGATGCACTAGGAGGGTCTGACCCTGGTCTTGTCTAGGGCGAGAGTAGCCCAACCGAATAGTGATTTTTTTTCAATGTCAAAACTAAAACACAGAAACCTGCCCTTCATTGATTCTCACTCCTAAATTTTTTCAGTCTAGGGACATCATATTTCATAATAAATAACTTACTCACTATTATAATACAACTTATTTTGGAGAAAATATATCAAAATTCTATTGAAACTATCAAAAATTGCTTCATTTTTCTTAATTCAACTACAAAGTGAATGACCTCAGTCGAAGATTAGAAATATATCCAAGAATTTATATTCTTCTTCATAAATAAGCAGCATGAGCAAGATAAAGAGGTTGACGTCTCCTCTAGCAGAGAGGTGCTATAAAGCAAGCCAATACTAAATTTAGTAGTAAAAAATATTAAATTTAGTAGTAAGTAATATAAGGTACTCACTAGCTAAATTTCTTGAATTTCCCTTGCTAGGGAAGCAAGAAAATACTGAAACGATCAGGGAATAATGAACTCATCGAGGGTTTTTGCTAGAGATCATCAAGTTTTTTTGAGGCCTCACCCATGTGATCTGAAGCTTTAGCTCTTGATTTTACAACCTATGCATTCCTGTGGCCAAGATTTGCATTGCTACCAATAATTTAGAACTATTGCTCAACGCAAGAGTATATTATGTTAAATAGTGATGGGGATGGGGACATGCCACGTCATCAGTGTATGCCACGCCAGCCAAGTATCCGGCCACATCAGCATGGTTTACCACGTCATCGTCGAATGCCACATCATTCCTATAAAATAGGAATGAGCTTGCAGCACGACGCACCTCCGTCGCGCGTCCTCAGGGTGCCGCCGCCCTTCTCGCCTCCTCCGCTTCACCCCTGATGAGCCGCCTCATCGTCGCCATTCCTCTCCGGTGCCGCCGTCCCACCTTCCAGCAGCCTCATCGTCGCCGTCTCCCTCCGGTGCCGCCGTCCCGCCTTCCCGCCGCCTCCGTCGTCGCCGCCTCCTGCCTTCACCGATGACGCGTCCACCGCCACCGTTCACTCGCCGCCGCCCCGCCGCTAAAACGCCCGAATTAGGATTTCGGCAGCGACTCCCTTAAGGGGGACACTTATTGGGCCTCACCCACCTTACCCGCCGGCCCAGCCATCAGGCCCACCAAGCTAATCCACCGCGTTGTCCCGCATCAAATAGTCTCATGATTGAGGAAGATATATTCTTGATGTAACTTCGGGAACAGTCGAATATTACATCTTTTGCGCACTACGCCTCCTCATCTCCCTTCTGTTTCTCCACCGCCGTCTGATCTCATCAAGAGTAAGGTCAGCAGTCGGTCAAGACTCCAGTCGATTCGATCTAGTGATTTGGGTCATCGTCTCCAAGGAGCTTGATGTCCTGAAGGTTCAAGAGGACATCGGCGTCCGATTGGGCTACTGTCGCCCCGGCGAGGGCCAGGGCCCGACCCTTCCACGGCATCTACACGACAGGGCCACCACCCTGCTGAGTGCCCTCTCCCAGAGGAGGTTCCTTCTTCTGCTGGACGATCTGTGGGAGAAACTAGACCTCGGTGCTGTAGGCGTCCCAGACTCTCTCAGGAACGGAAGCAAGATAGTCTTCACCACACGGTCACTGAAAGTGTGTAACGAGATGGACGCTCAGCAGCGAGTCAAAGTCCCCCTTTTGAATCAGGCGAGTTCTTGGAAGCTGTTCTGCCAAAGGCTGGGAAGGGGAGAAGACCAGTGGGATCCCTCCATGAAATCTCTCGCATCGGCAGTTGCTGCAAAATGCGGTGGCCTGCCGCTCACACTCATCACCGTAGGCCGGGGTATGGCGGATGCCACCACCCGCGGCGAGTGGGAAGAGGCTCTCAAGTCGCTTAAGGGTATTCCTGCGAAGCTTGGTGACATGAAGGAGGTTCTAACTCTTCTCAAGTTCAGCTTCGACAGACTGAAAGATACATCCGCCAGGGAGTGCCTCCTCTACTGCGCCCTCTTCCCAGAGGATCACAACATCGATATAAGTCAGCTCATTGAGTACTGTGTAGAAGAAGGGCTCTTAGAAAGGGGACGCCATCCCGACTCTATTGATAGAGCTCGTAATCGCGGGCTCATCACCGTCACGAGTCTCAAAGCTGCCTGCCTGCTAGAAGACGGGAACAACAGAGGACGAGAGGTAAAGCTCCATGACACGGTCCGCGAGATGGCCTTGTGGATAACTAGCGGCGAAGAGGACGAAAAGAATGTCTTTTTGGTGAACTCCGGGGAGAGGTTGACCCGCGTGCGGATTCCGGAAAGATGGATGGAGTCAAGAAGGATATCGTTCATGCACAACGAGATAGGCGTGCTCCCTGAGGAGCCCAGCTGTGATAATCTGCAGACACTGTTGCTGAACAACAACCATCCTCCAAGGGAAATCCCCGGTGGGTTTTTCCAGTTCATGCCGAGACTTCTTGTTTTAGATCTGTCGAGAACAGGAATAAGCTTTCTCCCCCCGGGAATCGGGTCGCTGGTTGAACTGCAGCAGCTCAATCTATCAGAGACTTTCCTGGGATCATTGCCCGTGGAGGTAGGGAGGTTGACGAAGCTGAGACAACTGCGTTTGGAGGACGTCTATTGTCTGAAGAGTATCCCACGCGAGGCGGTCTCGTCGCTTTCAGGGCTGCAGTCGTTGAACATTTTTAAGAGTTACTATGAGTTGAGAGGAGGATGGAAGGACGGTGGTAGCGATTGTGTGAGTGATCATGAGGGGAGACAACTCTGTCTGAAAGACTTGGACGGCTTGGGGCAACTGACGGAGCTCGGTCTTTCTATAACAGGCATGACGCATGAAGACATGCAGGCTTTCCTGGACTCTCACGGGCTGTGCGCATCTATCAGATTTCTATGCATGAAAGAGGTGGGAAGCTCGTCTTTTGATTTGTCTGCTTGTCTTCAGGTTATGAAAGGCCTGAGAACGCTTTTCATTGAGCATTCTACCCACTTGGAAGAGCTGATCTTCAACACGAACCAGCCCTCGGAGTTGGAGGGTCTGACATTGTTGCAGCTTCACCGAGCAACGATATCTTGGAAAGATAGAAACGTGTTCGTGAGGGATCTCAGCACAGGTGTCATCTTCAAAAGCCTTCTGCATCTAGAGATTTCCAAATGTGCAGCATTGGAGGACATCACATGGATCAGAGAACTGCCATGCATCGAGATCTTCAGACTAAGCCGATGCTTGAAAATAGTAGAGCTGATAGTAGTTCAAGAGGTGATGAATGGCGACGTGGACTATGAAAAGGATTCTTTTTTTCGCAAATTAAAGGAGATTTACTTGCATAATCTCGTCAGTTTGAGGAACGTCTGTAGGCATCCCTTGTCGTTTCCTTCCTTGGAAAGAGTGGTAGTATCACTGTCTAGCGCTGAAGAAGCTACCCTTTGGGCTCTCTAGTGCCAAGAACATCAAAGAGATCCGTGGTGAGTGATGGTGGTGGAATCTATTAGAATGAGACCAGGACGTCCGATCCACATTTGCACCTTATTTTTCCCCATTTTTTTAATATTACGATTTTTCTAGGGACACCAGATTTTCTTGCATTTTATGTAACATCTAAGCAATTCCAAGGTGAAGCATGCAGTCATTGAATAGGAAACTATGTGGAGAACATGAGACTAAGATGATGATTGGCTTCAAAATGTCAAATTAATCGTGAATATGATGATCCAAATAACCTTTTCTTGGCACCAAAATGTATCTAGTTACCTAACTTAGCCACTGTGCTATATGTCATATCAAATTTGATTAAGTCATTGACCCAATCAGATGAAGCCTTGGAAAGTAGGCCAAATATATATCATAATCACAACAATTCTATTGATGTGATATATAGCTGATATTTCATAACAATGTGACGTGCATTGGGTATGGTTGTGAACAAAGTTTTTATGCACACTATTTATTTAAGAATTATTTTCCCACTCAATCTGATGTATGAATAAAAATATGCTTATATTTCCATTCTATTCTTATCATACCTAAGTTATCATCAGTCATTGAAGTTCTCTTGCACTTTAGATGAAGAAGGTAGAAAGTTATTCAAAAATAGTAACATTGATCTTTAATTATTCCCATATAGTAGTGACTAAATTTGGTATACTCTATATGATTTTGGATTTAATATGACTGCATCTTCTATGATTTCAAGCCTTCTCTCACATTAACTAACCCTTATACAAGTCTCTCAAGAATGTAGTATTGAGTATTTGTAGTTTTATTATCTTTCATGTTTCAATGAAAAGGAGAAAATGATAAAAGTTGCATTTTATGAAGAAATTAAAAATATAAAACCTTATCCAATAAATAGAAAAAAGCAATAAAAGGTAAACTATGTAGTACAAACAATTAATCATTCAATTTTCATTAGTTATAACATTATGAATGGTTGGTTTTGCAATTTTTGAACACCAAAAAATATGAAATGAATTTCATTAAAATAAATAAAATCAAGCATTTCTTCTCAATATTGGATATCCCTCCCCTTTGCCCCATAACACAAAAAAATTATGCTTGACATAAACTTTTTCATAACCGTGCACAGAAAGTTTTACTGTATTATGCTGTACATGCACATTTATAAATGTTCATCTCAGTTTCATAACCTATTGACAGATATGATAAATAGTTGATGCAGTCAATCTCTCTCTCTCTCTCTCTCTCTCTCTCTCTCTCTCACACACACACACACACACACACACTCCTTCACCACAAACTCTCTAAAACCTTACACTAAATTTGAGTCTTATATTATTAACTTTTAAATTTCTACCACCAAAATATTTATTTAAATTTTAATACTATTTATGCAAAACATAAAAAGATCAAGAAAACTTCACAAGGAAAAATGTATACTACTTTAAGTAGATAATAGAGGCTACATTGGTATTTCACTCTATGAAAATGTAGATCATTTTAAGAAATATTATTATCCTAGACTAGTTTCACTCCTAAAAAATGGTAACTGATATTTGTATTGGTTTCAAGGTAAGCTTGATTATATATCAACTGTAGAGATGAGCTAGTTTTCTATTGATTTTTAGCATTTTCTATATTTTTACTTATTTCTATTAATTTCTAACATAATAGGTTGACCAAGTCAAACATGAATTGACATAGAAGGTATTGGATCAACACATACCGATTTGGGCCAAGGTAGATAGTCTTAAGTCAACATAGTATGTTATTTAATTAGCTATCAACCATCTGAATGTTCATACCTTCTCGCTTCCCTAGCAAGGGAAATTTAAGAATTTTAGGTAGTGAGTACCTTATATTACTTACTACTAAATTTAATAATTTTTACTACTAAATTTAGTATTGGCTTGCTTTATAGCACCTCTCTGCTAGAGGAGACGACAACCTCTTTATCTAGCTCATGCTGCTTATTTATCAAGAAGAATATCAATTTTTGAGTATATTTCTGATCCTCAACTAAGGTCATTCACTCTGTAGTTGAATGAAGAAAAATGAAGCAATTTTTCATTGTTTCAATAGAATTTTGGTATATTTTCTCTGAAATAAGTTGTATTATAATAGAGAGTAAGTTATTTATTATGAAATATGATGTCCCTAGACTGAAAAAATTTGGAAGTGAGAATCAATGAAGGGCAGGTTTCTATGTTTAAGTAGTTTTGATATTGAAAAAAAATCGATGTTCAGTTGGGCTATTCTCGCCCCAAACAAGACCAAGGTCAAACCCTCCTAGTGCATCCAACCGACATGGTCCTCTCCAAGAGGAATTTCCTTCTGCTGCTGGACGACAAACTCTATTTCTTTTACTTTATACTTATTTTTTGATTTATTGAATGATAGTTTGTGTAATTTCAAGTTTTTCAAACCTTTTTTATTTAAATACAATTCCGTTAGTTTTTCTAAATTTTAATTTGATCAATTAAATCATATGTAATTACTTATGTAAAAATTATTAGATGGAACTATGTTATGTCAAAATCACATTTATCAAGGTGCTGATGTCATCTCAACATCCACACTTAAAATTTTCCATTTATATAAAATTTTAAATATATTTTATATTCATCATTTAGTCTATAAATCATAAAAACTAGTATTCTTTAAAAACAATTGAGGTATTATCAGATAGTATATTACATCTCTATGATCAAGTTAAAAATTTATCAATATTTTAAAAACCTTTTATCTAATTATAATTTATTTATTTACTATAAAATATTTTAAAGTTTTAAATATTAATATTTTAAAATTGTATAACTATTAAATTTATGCTATTTATTATATAATAATTAGGTCATATTAAAAATTATTCAGAAGTATAAACAATGGGATTCAATAATGAAAAAATTAATAAATCAATTATATGAGTCTTTGTAAAATATGCTTTAAGACAATATGGTACTTAGTTGATCAAATTCTGACCAAATATTATATTTCTAGAATAAATGGATGAAAATAAGGATGTGAAGTAAAGACACCTCAAATGAATGGAGACATGCATTGAGCACTTCAAGTTAACAGGATGCAAAAAAATAAAAGATTTGAGAGTAGTTGAAGAGGTGATGGATGATGAAGATTTTGAAAATAAATATTTTTTTTCCAAACTAAGGTTTATTTACCTGCAAAGTGCACTGAATGTGAGGAGGAGCATGTGCATACATCTCTTGTTATTTCCTTCCTTGGTGCTACTCTAAGTGGATAACTGTCTTGAGCTGAAGAAGCTACTCTTTGGGCTCTCTAGTGCAAAGAACATCAAAGTGATCAGTCGTAACAAAGAATGGTGGAATCCATTAGAGTGAGACAATGAAGACAACAAAATTTATTTAATTGAGTGACTAGATAGAATTCAACATCTATTGGACAGAGTTCTCTTGTTCATTAGCAGCCATACAAAGAGTGGTGTGTATCAGAGTAGTTATTTTACCCTCCTTCTAACTCATTATTCATCTCTCTCTCGTTATGGCTTGATTTAAATTATTCTTACTTACCTTCTTATATCTTGATGGATTTAATGAAATATCTTGGTCCACTAAGTTAGTTATAAAAAAATTTGGTGATGATCTATCCAAGATCTTCATTATGTGACTACATGTCTCCAGTGCATCAAGGCCCCATGTTTAGTTGAATTTGATCTCAAGGAGCACCAAGGCTCCTCAAGGAGCACGCTTATCTCATTACGCATCAGAGATATCCTTCTCGCCTCCATCCATCTTTCCGGCGTTGGCACATGCCTCAACTGCTCCCCGGAGTTCACCAAGAAGACATTCCCTCTCTCATCACCTTCGCCGCTGGTTATCCACAATGCCATCTCGCGAACCGTGTCATGGCGCTTCACCTGTATTCCTTCCCCGTACACATCTTCTAGCAGGCAGGCAGCCTTGAGATTCTTGATGACAATGAGGCCGCCGTCACGAGCTCTCTCAATGGGGTTGGGATGGCGTCCTGTATCTAAGAGCCCCTCACCCACCCAGTAATCAACAAGCTCGCTTATAAGGATGTTGTGATCCTCTTGGAAGAGGGAGCAATAGAGAAGGCACTCCTTGGCGGATGTATCTTTCAATCTGTCGAAACTGAACTTGAGAAGAATTAGAACCTCTTTCATGTCTCCGAGCTCCACGGGTATGCCCTTCAGCGCCATGAGAGCCTCTTTCCACTCGCCATGGGTGGTGGCATCCGCCATGGCCCGGCCTACGGTGATGAGGGTGATCGGAAGGCCTCCGCATTTTTGACAAACGGCTTCTGCGAGAGACCTTATAGAGAGATCATTTCACTGGTCTTCTCCTTTTCCCATCTTTTGGCAAAAGAGCATCCAAGAGCTCTCTAGATTCAACAAGGGCACCTTAACTTTCCTCTGAGCATCCATATCGATACACACTTTTAGTGAGTGTGTGGTGAAGACGATCTTGCTTCTGTTCCTGAAAGAGGAAGAGAAGGGGACGCCTACAGTTTCGAGATCTAGTTTCTCCCACAGGTCGTCAGCAGCAAAAGGAAATTCCTCTTGGAGAGGACCGTGTCGGTTGGATGCACTGGACAAGGCAAGGGTCACTATTATAATACAACTTATTTCAGATAAAATATATCAAAATTCTATTGAAACAATGAAAAATTACTTCATTTTTCTTCATTCAACTACAAAATGAATGACCTTAGTTGAGGATCAGAAATATACTCAAGAAGAATAAGCAGCATGAGCTAGATAAAGAGGTTGTCGTCTCCTCTAGCAGAGAGGTGCTATAAAGCAAGCCAATACTAAATTTAGTAGTAAAAATTATTAAATTTAGTAGTAAGTAATATAAGGTACTCACTAGCTAAATTTCTTAAATTTCCCTTGCTAGGGAAGCGAGAAAATACTGAAATGATCAGGGAATAATGAACTCATCGAGGGTTTTTGCTAGAGATCATCAAGTTTTTTTGAGGCCTAACCCATGTGATCTGAAGCTTTAGCTCTTGATTTTACAACCTATGCATTCCTGTGGCCAAGATTTGCATTGCTACCAATAATTTAGAACTATTGCTCAACGCAAGAGTATATTATGTTAAATAGTGATGGGGATGGGACATGCCATGTCATTAGTGCATCCACGCCAGCCTAGTATCCCGCCACATCAGCATGGTCTACCACGTCATCGTCGAATGCCACGTCATTCCTATAAAATATCCCTTTAATGACACCTCCTTTCATATTCTATAAAATATCCCTGTACTGACGATTGAACAAAGAAAAGAAGAGGAGGAGAAGAAATAAATTTTAGGTATTTGGTTAAGATTACAGCAAAGTCACCCCATTTAGGGTTTGGTCGCGAGGACCACCGTCGAGTCCGGTCAGTGGGATGGTCGAGAGGACCACCTTAGCCCCCGGTCAAGGGGATGGTCGCGAGGACCACCGCCGACACCGGTCGGAGCTTGCGGCCCGACGCGCCTCCGTCGCGCGTCCTCAGGGCGCCGCCGCCCTTCTCGCCTCCGCCGTCCCGCCTTCCAGCAGCCTCATCGTCGCCGTCTCCCTCCGGTGCCGCCGTCCCGCCTTCCCGCCGCCTCCGTCGTCACCGCCTCCTGCCTCCACCGATGACGCGTCCACCGCCACCGTTCACTCGCGGCCGCCCCGCCGCTGAAACGCCCGAATTAGGATTTCGGCAGCGACTCCATTAAGGGGAACACTTATTGGGCCTCACCCACCTTACCCGCCGGCCCAACCATCAGGCCCACCAAGCTAATCCACCGCGTTGTCCCGCATCAAATAGTCTCATGATTGAGGAAGATATATTCTTGATGTAACTTCGGGAACAGTCGAATATTACATCTTTTGCGCACTACGCCTCCTCATCTCCCTTCTGTTTCTCCACCGCCGTCTGATCTCATCAAGAGTGAGGTTTCCACCCGACAAACTTCAAGGTGCCAGCAAGAAAATGATTGATATATATCTTGGCTTTGCAACTCCCCTGCCGATCTCTTCCTTCCTGCGTAGAAACTATCAGCATGAATTGCTGCCTTGCTTGTCTGGGATTCTTCTGGGATCCCATATCTCAGAGTCTGCAAAGCTTGCTGCTTGCTGATGACCTCTGGGCTTACGATGTTTTGGACGGGAAGTGGGTCAAGTTCCCGGAGCCAGGGAAGAGCTGCCGTCCCCGGGGAGGAACTGGGCTCGCCGTAGCCGGAGAGAAGATCTGGATAGTTTATGGTTTCTCAGGTGAAGAGGTAGACGACGTCCACTGCTTCGACCCGGCCTCCGGGGAGTGGACGGAGGTGGAGACAACCGGGGACAAACCTTGCCCTCGGAGCGTCTTCTCCATAGCCAGCATTGGACAGCGCGTGATCATATGCGGAGGCGAAGTTGATCCGAACGATCTCGGCCATCTCGGCGCCGTGAGCTTCGCCGGCGATTCGTACGTGTTGGACACGGCGACGAAAGCATGGAAGAAGCTGGCGGAGGTGGCGGAGCCCGGGGAGCACCCCGGGCCTCGCGGCTGGTGCGCGTTCTCCGTGGGTCGCCGGGACGGGGAGGAAGGGCTGCTTGTCTACAGTGGGAATTCGCCCACCAATGACCGTCTGTGACGACATCTTCTTCTTCACTCCTTCCTTTGCCAGGTGAGGAAATGCTATGAAGGTATCGGACGCCATGGATCTATCCTGGAAGGTATCTGTGCTTTTTATGTTGTAAACTCTTCAAATGCCCGACTTGTGGGCAAGGTATGTATATCTGGGTTTACTCGGAGTCCAACGAAAGCTTATATTCAGAAACTATCGAGGTCCGACCGCCTGAGAACGTCTGGTTAATTCTGATGCCCAGGTCTCTGTCTCCTCTCTGTCTCTCGCTACCTCGCTCGCTCGTCTTCAGGTTTCAAGGTGACCTGTTCTTGTTTCTAGGTTTATTTTATGCTGAACGTAAGAACATAGGATCATGGATCATTTACTCCCTTAGCTTATCATAAATATCTTGGAACTTATGAATAAAAAAGGATTTAAGTGAACATAAATAGAGTTTCGTGGCATGAATGAAAAAGTCAAAATGATTTGGTTAACTTAAATGATAAGTAATTTAAGAACATAGGATCATGGATCATTTGCTCCCTTAGTTATGATAAATCTCTTGGAACTTACGGATAGAAAACGATTTAAGTAAACATAAATAGCGTTTCATGGCATGAATGAAAAAGTCAAAATGATTTAGTTAACTTAAATGAAAAGTAATTTATGAAAAAGTCAATGTAGAGGGAGTAATGAACTATGAATGCGTTGCATATTGGAAACGAGTTCCCTTGTTTACTGTTATTGGAACCATATGATGTTCCGTAATTTTATTCTGGATGTAATTTCCTTTCATTAATGATATCCGTTAGTAAGAAATAACGACGATACAAAGTTTGAGATGTTGTTATCGTAGGTAACTTCATGCGCCGTTTATTTGCAAGGACCCCAGCTGGACAGGCGAACGTTGACCATCAACTGTTGGCTGCTGGAATATTTCAACCGTGCTAATAGTTCAATGTCAACGTTAAATTTCGGTGAAATCGGACGATCGGGAGAGAGAGGAGGAAAGGCGGGGAGAAAGGCACCCGCCCCTTCACCCCTTCATTTCTGCTCCCTCGGTTAGGGTTCGGAGAATTTGAAAATGGTTTTGGAGATCAGGGTGGCGATTTCTTCCTCACGCCTCTCTGGTGCGGCACAAGATTCGCGATTGAGGACGACACCGGCGAGGGCTTTGGGAGAATGCTGGATCAGATTCACCGCAGCGAGGCCATCTCCGCCGTCTAGGACGAGAAGGATGCCTACCTTGGAGAGGAGGACGAGGATTAGGACTAGGACGACCTCTACGACGACGCCAATGTAAGGTTCCTCCATGTAGAAGAAGAAGCCGGAGATGTTGCGGCCACCGCCGCCGCCCCCGCCGTTGCCGTTGCCTCAGAGGTCTCCTTCCCTGCCGGTCATTCATCAGCCCCCGCTCCTGCCTCCCTTCTTTTACCCCCTGCAGCAGCAGCCGCCTTTGGTTTTCCCAGAGTGGCGGACGTCGATCCCTGGCATGGGTGGGGATCCTGCGGTCGAGAGAGGTTGCGATGGATCCTGTTCGTAGGGTATCCACGGTGGTGGACTAGAGATGCGGATGTTGAATGGGCAGGTGTAGGAGTTAAAGTTCATTGATGAGAGGGCAAGTAGCAACTGTAAGACCGAAGCATCATCTTCGTGTCATGTTCTCCACATAGAGCTTATTATTCAATGGCTATTTGCTTTACCAATAGAAAAATAGGAGCTAAACTTGGATTGGACGTCTTCATGCTCTCACTCTAATCCATTCCACCATTCTTGTTCACCAAGGATCAGTCTGATGTTCTTGGCACTATGGTGCCCAAAGGGTAGCTTCTTCAGCTCTGGACATTCAGATACTCGGACCATCTCCAAGCAAGGAAACAACAAGGGATGCTTATATATGCTCCTCAAATTTGGCAGATGCAGTTGCCCGGAAATGTAGAGCAGCCGCAATTATACAAGCATAAACAGTTATGTTGCATTTCTACATTGGTTGAAAATAAGGGGTAAACTTGGATCGGACGTCTTCATGCTCCCACTCTAATCCATTCCACCATTCTTGTTTACCGAAGATGCGTTGGATGTTCTTGGCAGTAGAGAACCCAAAGGGCAGCTTCTTCAGATCTGGACAGTTGACTACTTCGATTTCCTCCAAGGAAGAGAGCAACAACGGATGCCTACATATGCTCCTCAAATTCGGAAGATCTTTCAACCAAATCCACCTTAATTTAGGGAAGAAAGAATCATTTTCATAATCCACGTTGTCCACCGTCACCTCTTCGACTACTATCACCTCTTCTATTCTCGAACATCCAAATAGTGATAAGGTTTCAATGCAGGGCAGTTGTCTGATCCACGTTATGTCCTCCAATGCTTCACATTTGGTAATCGACAATTCCCGAAGGTTTTTGAAGATGGCAGCTGTGGTGGGCCCCCTCACAAACACGTTGCCATCTTTCCAAGAGATCGTTGCTCGGGGAAGAGACAACAATACCAGTTCCTCCAGCTCTGAGAGCTGGTTCGTGTTGAAGACCAGCTCTTCCAAGTCGGTAGAACTCCAAATCCCAAGCCTTCTCAGGCCCTTCATAATCTCAAGAAAAGCAGACAACTCTAAAGACCGGATTCTCACCACATACAGATGTAGAAATCTGACCGACGCAGACAGTCTCTGAGAGTTCAGTACAGCCTGCATGTCTTCATGCGTCATCCATGTTATAAAAATACCGAGCTCCGTCAGCTGCCCCATGCCGTCCAAGTCTTTCAGACAGAGTTGTCTCCCCTCATGGTCAACCACACCATCGCTACCACCGCCCTCCCATCCTGCTCTAAACTTACTCCTAAAAATGTTCAACGACTGCAGCCTTTCAAGCGATGAGACCGCCTCGCGTGGGATACTCTTAAGAAGATTAGTGTACTCCAGACGCAGTTGTCTCAGCTTCGTCAAATTATTGACCTCCATGGGTAATGATTCCAGGGGAGTCCATGATAGATTGAGATACCGCAGTTCTACCAGTGACCCGATTTCCGGGGGGAGAACCCTTATTCCCGTCCACGACAGATCTAAAACACGAAGGCTCTGCATGAACTGGAAAAACCCACCGGGGATTTCCTCCAGATGACGTCCGTTGTGGTTCAGCAACAGCGTCTGCAGATTGGGGCAACGAGGCTCCTCAGGAAGCAGGCGTATCTCATTACGCATCAGGGATATCCTTCTCGCCTCCGTCCATCTTTCCGGCGTCGGCACGTGCCTCAACTTCTCCCCGGAGTTCACCAAGAAGACATTCCCTCTCTCGTCGCCTTCGCCGCTGTTTATCCACAACGCCATCTCGCGGACCGTGTCATGGAGCTTCACGTGTCTTCCTTTGACCTCCCCGTCTTCTAGCAGGCAGGCAGCCTTGAGATTCTTGATGACAACGAGGCCGCGGTTACGAGCTCTCTCAATGGGGTCGGGATGGCGTCCCGTATCTAAGAGCCCTTCACCCACCCAGTAATCAATGAGCTCGCTTATAAGGATGTTGTGATCCTCTTGGAAGAGGGCGCAATAGAGAAGGCACTCCTTTGCGGATGTATCTTTCAATCTGTCGAAACTGAACTTGAGAAGAATTAGAACCTCTTTCATGTCTCCGAGCTCCACGGGTATGCCCTTCAGCGCCATGAGAGCCTCTTTCCACTCGCCATGGGTGGTGGCATCCGCCATGGCCCGGCCTACGGTGATGAGGGTGATCGGAAGGCCTCCGCATTTTTGACAAACGGCTTCTGCGAGAGACCTTATAGAGAGATCATTCCACTGGTCTTCTCCTTTTCCCATCTTTTGGCGGAAGAGCGTCCAAGAGCTCTCTGAATTCAACAAGGGCACCTTAACTTTCCCTTGAGCATCCATATCGATGCACACTTTCAGTGAGCGTGTGGTGAAAACGATCTTGCTTCCGTTCCTGAAAGAGGAAGAGAAGGGGACGCCTACAGCTTCGAGATCTAGTTTCTCCCACAGGTCGTCCAGCAGCAAAAGGAAATTCCTCTTGGAGAGGGCGCTCAGTAGGGTGTTGACCCTGTCGGTTGGATGCTCTGGGAGGGTCTGGCCCTGGCCTTTTCCGGGGCGAGAGTAGCTTAGCCGGACGGCGATGTCCTCTTGAACCTTCCGGACATCAAGCTCCTTGGAGACGGTGACCCAAATCACCAGATCGAAACCGCCGGATCCCCTCTGGAGGAACTCGTTGTTGATCGCCTTCAAGAGGGTCGTCTTCCCAATTCCTCCCAAGCCGTAGATCCCGATGACTGGCGCTTCATTGTCTTCCAGGAGGCTGCGGATCTCCGACAGCGTCTTCTCCGCGTCCACGATGGAGGCCGAAGAGACCGGCTGCGGAACCACCGCGGGCAGCGGCGCCCGGATGAGTCGGGGGAGGAGATTGTTCTTTTCGGTCTTCAGCCTCTGGACTTCTTTCAGGCACTCGCCAGCTTCACAACCGAGCTTATAGGAGGATCGCCAAGAAGAGCCCTCAGGGGAGGCCCCCCTCTGCTGGAAGGAAACCCGGAAAACGGCCGCCCTGGACTCGATCTCCTGCACCTTCCTGAGCCAAGCCTGGACCTGGCGGGTCGGCCCCATGTCCTCAAGCTCCCCTTGTTTGATCTCCTCTTCTAGATCTGCTCTTACAAGGATCAGATCTGTCATCTCCCTGTCCAGCTCCTCCGCTCTGGAGTCCAGCAGAATGAGACTGGCGATTCCACCGGCGGCCAGATTCCATACCCAGGAGACGGCTTCCCCCGTGCTGCTCTGCAGGAAATTTTGCATACCCTGCGATAACAGATCCCAGAAGAATCCCAGAAAAAAAAGGAAGGGATTCATGCCGGCAATTCCTACCCAGTGAGGAAGGAAGAGATCGCGTAGAGCCGCACTGCTCACCGAACAGCTGGAAAGATAAGATGGATGAGGAGTCGTGGAGCTCAGAAAATGTAATTTTGTTTCTTGGGGTCACCGCATGGGATCCTCATCTGAATATCTTCCACCGTCTTCTGCCGATTCTCCGGCATTGACTTAAACTGTTCAGTCCCTGTGAGATCATTTTCTTCCGATCAAGTGTTGACTTCTGGTTTATTTGAACCATCAATCTCAGCCGTTCATTCAGGTGAAATCGGGCGATGGGGATCGATAGACCTTCGATGACGATGGGGATCGGGAGGAGAGAGGGGCTCCGGGCGGACCCCCTCACTCTCTCTCTCTCTCTCTCTCTCGCTACAAGAGAAAGGCGTGGAGAGAGAGAAAGAGAGAGGAGGTGGCCTTCAACCTTCTTTCCTACTTCCAGAGGATTAGGTTTCAGGGAAGTTCAAAAGAAATCGCCGGGGGGGGGGTGGTTCATTTCTTCCTCACATCTCTCTAGTCCGGCGCGAGATTTCTTTTGAACGAGGACTCCGACGATCTCTACCAAGGACGTCAATGTGGGGGAGAATGATAGGTCTCCCTTTTCTCCGTAAGATGGATGGAGCTTCCTGTTTACCGGAGGGAGTCCCGTGGGTGCGTCGGTCGAGGGCGTAGGGCGTAGTAGGACGGAGGAGTAGACAACGAACTAGTTGGGTGCGTACACAAGGCATCTGGGAAAGGGGTCGTACCCTGCACTCTGCGTGGACAAACCTCCGAGGGGAAGAGGGAAAAGGACAATGGAACTGCGCAGAAGCCCGATACTAGCCACTCCGAGGGGACAAACCTCCACACTCCACTAGGGGAAGACTTGATTGTCCCTCGCCTATCCTCCAACCTTTGCGTGCCACGGATACTTCGCGTCATGTGCGAGCCTTTCCTAGATACCTGTGGATGTGAAATGAGACGAAAGTGGCGGCGGTCTGCTTCCTTCAGGTCCTCCTGCGAGGATGTGATGGGCCCGCCAGTAGACCATCAGAGAACTTCCTCGAGACGCCGCGCAGGAGCGAGGACGCGGGTTTCCCCGGGGAGGCGGAGGTGGAGAAGAAGCCGGAGACATTGCTGCCACCGCCGCCGCCGCCCCACCGTTGCCGTTGCCGTTGCCGTTGCCTCAGAGGCCTCCTTCTCTGCCGGTGATGCAGCAGCCTCCGCTCTTGCTGCCCCCTCCCCCCCTGCAGCAGTAGCAGGCTTCGGTTTTCCCCGAGCGGCCGACGTTGATCCCTGGCATCGGTGGGGATCCTGCGGGCGAGAGAGACATCGATGGATCGAGGGGGTTTCCTGAGGTGGGATTCCAAGGGCCCAACGAGCCGGCAGCGGTGAGGTAGGCCAGCCTTCTGTAGGGCTCCCTCCAGTGCCCGGGCAGTATGGGTTACCAAACTTCCCTGGTGATGGTTTTCAGAGGCAACAAGCTGCAGCCGCGGTTGGTATTGATGCCAGTTTCCTGCTGATGCGGTTTATGGCGGTGTGGTGCTAGAGGAAAATTGCAATGCCAATCTCAATGGTGGAGGAAGCGGTTCAGTTGTCGCTGCCGGCGTTGGTGGAGCATCAGGTGGAACCATCTTGTTCGAAGTTGTCGCTACCTTCCCTCCCCACCTGCAGTGGCTTCTCATGTGAATCTGGCCTTCAATGGAAGGGGGATGCTGACAGGTGGTGTAGGAATGTGGTCAGCTCCTAATGCAGATGCATTGGGAGGTGAAGAACACACCAAAGACCGGGGCAGGGAGACGGACCGAGGGAGAAGCTGGAGATAGTCATCGGGGTGATGGGCGGGAAAGAGAAGTCCATAAATGTGTAAAAATACTTATAAAAAGCTGAAGATACTATGTAGCTATTGAAGTAGTAATATATTTAACTACTGAAGGTGATAATAGAGTAGATTTTTATTTTTTAAAAGCTCATGAGATTGCACTTGAACTAAATTTGCAAACAGAATCACTTGTACGTTTTTTGTCATCAACATAATCTGCCCAATCACTATCTAAATCACCATGCAAATTAAATTAAGAAATATGTTGATATAAAATTTCATAATTGATAGTCCTATGAATATATTGAAGTATTCTCTTTGCTGCTCCAAGATGATGAACTAATGGTGAATACATAAATCTTGTAATCATAATAACTGAAAGTTTAGTCGAGTATTCATAGTTAACTATCATTGCACCATATGTTTTGTATTCATGTTAGTGTTGAAAGAAAAGAAAAAAAAATTATATGTTTGGTTTCCATGAAGATTAAGAATCTCTTTTGTTGTTAGATATTTGTTGTAATAACAATGCTTTGGTTATGCTAATGTTCTTCAACCATTTAAACAACATGTCACAAAATGTAAGATATGTCATGTAGAGTTGCTGGAGACACTTCTGTGCATTTGCGTTGATCTACATAAGCCTTATGAGTGGATTAACATGGTGGAGTTGTCAATGCATTTACTAGTATCATAAAGAGAGCCCACCTTGTCATATCTTATCGAGTTTTCTTCAAGGGATGTTGTCTCATTATCTATAATCTTTAGTCATGTGGAGTTTGAATGTGAGGAACTTACAATTCGAAAGTTCTTTATTAGTGGGTAGGTGAAAGTTTATTATCCCCATTTCTTGTGTAACCCTTATTGAAATATTTTTTTATACACTATAATCTTTTAGTTTTATTAAAATGGAGAGAGAGGAGATTGTGGTGAGATACATGGTCATTGGAAGGACAACTTTTTTCAAGGAATGTGACTAAAATTAAACAGCTTGCAAAAATTCTCTAAGACATGCCCCACTTTTATTCAACTCAACTTCATCATGTCACAGTCATTGGAGATACAAAAGTTATAATTTTTACTATATTAGATGACAATTGTCGAAGATGATTCATCGACCCACTTCATTGATTTTTAAACTTCACAAAAATATCTAAATTAATTTTGGTGATTACTATCGTAAAGTTCAAACTCTATTTTTTTGTACTTTATACTTATTTTTTGATTTATTGAATGATAGTTTGTGTGATTTCAAGTTTTTCAAACCTTTTTTATTTAAATACAATTCCTTTGGTTTTTCTAAATTTTAATTTGATCAATTAAATCATATGTAATTACTTATGTAAAAATTATTAGATGAAACTATGTTATGTCAAAATCACATTTATCAAGGTGCTGATGTCATCTCAACATCCACACTTAAAATTTTCCATTTATATAAAATTTTAAATATATTTTATATTCATCATTTAGTCTATAAAGCATAAAAAATAGTATTCTTTGAAAAAAAATTAAGTTATTATCAGATAGTATATTACATCTCTGTGATCAACTTAAAAATTTATCAATATTTCAAAAAAAAATTATCTAATTATAATTTATTTATTTATTATAAAATATTTTAAAGTTTAAAATATTAATATTTTAAAATATTAAAAATATTAAATTTATGCTATTTATTATACAATAATTAAGTCATTAAAAATTATTCAGAAGTATAAACAATGGGATTTGATAATAGGAAAATTCATAAATCAATTATATGAGTCTTTGTAAAATATGCTTTAAGACAATATGGTACTTAGTTGATCAAATTCTGACCAAATATTATATTTCCACAATAAATGGATGAAAATTGAGACATGCATTGGGCACTTCAATCTAACAAGATGCTCAAAAATAAAAGATTTGAGAGTAGTTGAAGAGGTGTGGATGATGAGGATTTTGAAAATGAATATATATTTTTTCCAAACTAAGGTTTATTTACCTGCAAAGTGCACCGAATGTGAGGAGGAGCATGTGCATACATCTCTTGTTGTTTCCTTCCTTGGTGCTACTCCAAGTGGATGACTGTCTAGAGCTGAAGACGCTGCTCTTTTTGAGCTCTCTGGTGCTAAGAACATCAAAGTGATTGGCAGAAATAAAAAATGGTGGAATTGATTAGAGTGGAACAATAAAAACAACCAAATATATCTGATTGAGTGACTAGATAGAATTCAACATCTATTGGACAGAGTTCTCTTATTCATTAGTAGTCATACAAAGAGTGATGTGTATCAAAGTAGTTATTTTACCCTCCTTCTAGCTAATTATACATCTCTCTCTCGTTATGGCTTGATTTAAATTATTCCTACTTACCTTCTTATACCTTGAAGGATTTAATGAAATGTCTTGGTCTACTAAGTTAGTTATTAAAAAATTGGGTGATGTTATCATCACTTCTCATAATCTATCCAAGATCTTCTTTATGTGACTACATGTCTGCACTGCATTAGGGCCCTATGTTTAGTTGAATTTGATCTCATAGTTCAGCTGACCATGTGTTTGAATTTGATCTGAATTTTGTTCTTGGGTTTTGAATTTAAACTAGATAATTTCAAGAGAAGAATTAGTGTTTTATCAATAGATGACTATTTGTGTTAGATTGGAAGAAGTCATTGGCTTAACTTCAAAAAAAAAATAAAAATGGTTACTCTCTTGGCTGAATGTAGGATCTTGAGACAAATAGTATTTGACTAAATCATCTGCCAAACTAACTTGCAAAATCTGATCGAAAGAGAATTGATAAATTAGAGGAGCATATGAATTATCGTTTTATCCGACCAAATGGATTAAGTAGTGAGGTTTCCAAAGGAAACACTTATCTTGTCGAATTTACATCTTGGCTATGCCTCTGCCTATTATACCTTGGAAGCAAAGTCAACAATTGTTCTCTCTCTCTCTCTCTCTCTCTCTCTCTCTCTCTCTCTCTCTCTCTCTCTCTCTCTCTCTCTCTCTCTCTCTCTCTCTCACGCACATGCCCATCCCTTCCTTCTTGCATGGAGATTATCAGTATGAATTGCTTCTTTGTTCGTTTGAAATTCTTCTGGAATCACCTATTGCAGTTTACATGATTTCCTATAGATTAGAATAGGGAAGCCCTCTCCTAGGTATGGAATCTCCACCTGTTATTGCCGGCCATTCTAATTGAGCAGCCGACCTCTTTACTCAATGACAACATGGGCATGGAGGAGACATTGTCGGAGATCCACCATCTCCTAGAGGACAATGAAGCAGGAATCATCAGGAACTACAACACGGGAGCAATTGGGAAGACCACCCTCTTGAAGGCAGTCGACGATGAGCTCCTCGGAGATGGTGACCCAAATCACCAGATCAAATCGGCCTTCGCCTTTAAGAGGGTGATCTTCTCTATTCCTCCCATGCAGTAGACCCCGATGATTCCTGTTTCATCGTCCTCCAGGAGTCAGCAGATCTTCGACAACATCTCCTCCTCATCCACCATCGAGAGTGAAGAGCTCAAGATCAGAATCACCGCGGGCAGCGGCACCTGGACGATTAGGTGGAGATTGCTCTTTTGGGTCTTCAGCCTCTAGACTTTGAGACACTCGGCAGCTTCACTTTTGGATAAGGATCCAAAAGAAGAGCCCTTAGAGGAGCCCGCTCTCTATTGTGAGGGAGCTTGGAATTTGTTCACATAGGCCTCAATGTTCATCATCTCTTTGAGCCATTTCTTGGCCTGCTCGATCCCCTCCAAGTTCTCACGCTCGCTTGATCTAGTGACTTGGGTCACCGTCTTAAAGGAGCCTTATGTTCTGAAGGTTCAAGAAGACATCACCATTGAGTCGGGCTACCCTCGCCTCAACCAAGGCCAGATGCTTTTAGGGCATCCAATCGACTAGGGTCAGCACCCTATTGAAGGTCTTCTCCGACATCGGCGCTGTAGGCATCTCCTTATCCTCCTTGGCAAAGGAAGCAAGATACTCTTTACCACATGGATAGAGAAAGTGTGCAAATGAATGGACGTTGAGTGGAAAGTTAAGGTGTTCATGTTGAATCCAATGAACTCTTGGAAACTCTTTTGCCAAAAGCTGGGTAGGGGAGAAGATGGCAAGTCTCCACTCCTCATAGAGTTCTTCACCAAGTTCTCCCGACCTCCTCTTCCCATGGTCGCTCGATCCCTCTATATAAGCGAAGTCCTAGTGTTGCATGTCTTGCATGCTCCCACGTGTGTTTGTCCCCTTTAGCATGTGACTCCAACCAGCCTTGCCTCGTTCTTGGGCTGAGCTGACTTCTTCGGGACCTCTTTCCTATTGAGCCCATTTGAGTTGTCAAGGTCTCAACAAAAGACCAGTTGTATCCTTCTATGAGATTTCTCGTAGAATCTGTTGCTAAAAAATGTGGAGGCCTATTGACGTGACTCAGTCGTTGTATATTAAATCACGCAAATATAAAATTTATAAAACTAGAAAATACAAATTTTCAGATATTTAGAAGTATTTCTAAATAAATATATCAATTATAATTTAATAAAAATTCCAAAAATAGTGGTAATTTTCCAGGTCGATCACAGGGATGTAATATAATATCTAGTAATTATTCAGAATTTTTCTCAATGAATAAGATTTTCTTATGAATTTTATACTAGGAAATAAAAAAGAAATATATTTAAAATTCACAAAAAAAAGGAAATAAGGGTGCGGACGTCAGGATGACGTCAGCGCCCGGCGAACGCGAATCAGACAGAAACAGAGTTCTGCCCGGCGATTCTTACGTAAGCGATTACAGACGACTTAATTAATCAAATTAAGATCTGTAAAAGCCGGAAGAATCGTAATTGAACGAAGTATAGTTTGGTAAATTAAAATCACACAAAGTATCACTAAATGAAGCGTAAATTATATTGAAAGCAGGAAAATAGAGTTCCGGCGTCGCGACGGCGATGCGTCGGCGATGCGTCGGTGATGCACTGGAATCCTGAGCGTTCGGGAGGATCATCGTGCAGTGTCCACGGCCTCGAAGGCTCTCCTTGGACAAAGACGACGTGGGCAATCTCTAAATCTTCTCGTGAAGTCTAGAGATCAATGAAGTGGGTCGTCGAATCATCTCTGGCGGCTATCAGCCGGCGGAGCGGAAAAACGGCGACTTTGCGGCTCTCCGGCAACTGTCACCCGATGAAGAGGAGCTGGATGGAGGTGGGGCGCGTGTCAGGGAGCTTCATCCTCAAGTCCGTGCAGCAAGAGGAGACTCTTCATCGCGTCTGGTACGCTCTCAAGAGGTGGCGACTGGTCTCCCGGCGGATCGTCCTCTTCCCAACGACGGCTTGTTTGTCGATCAATCGGAGATGATTTACTCAATGGGTTTGCGATCCTTTTATCGCGAATCGTTCAGCAATTTTAGTAGCAATGCTCCGCGAATCGCGTTGATGAGATTTTCGCCGATGATCCAGCGATTCTCGTTGCTTAATCCTTCACTGGTGATCTGCAAGAAAGTCGTGATAATCAAATAAAAATATATGAATTTTGACTCTGGAAGGATTCAAACCCGCGCCGGTCGCCCGCCTCTTCTGAGGAAGGTTAGCTTTGTAAGCAAAGTCCCTTCTCTCGTGTGTATGACCACTCCTTGCCCCACAGCGGGCTGGCCACCGGTGACGTGGAAGGGGAGTGGCTACGCGTGCCCTGTCAATTCCCAAGCCAAGCTGCTCGAGCCCCTACTCGCAGCTTACTCCTCGACTGCGCTTCCGACCTGCTTGCGGGCCCGGCTGGCTGGCGGGTCACCCTATTTTTGCAATATTTTTATTTTTATTTCTTGTTCTTCATTTATCTCAAAAGTAAAACTATAAACATCATATAAAATCACATAATTACCCAAAAATTCACATTAATCAATTGAAAATCAAAAATCATTCTTTAACACAAATATAAGTCTATTTATCATGAGTTAAGGCTAAAACTATATTATTTACTAATTATTAACTCATGATAATGAAGACTTATCACCTACCGATCCATAGCTTAATATTTTCCAACAATATTAATTTTTTTTTTGCTCACAATATTTTTAAAAGTCAAAATTTAAAGCAAGCCTGACAGGCATAACTTTTCCAGGCCTTGTAGATTGTAGATTATGACAATATAGAATGTCTTTTTTTTATATGTTCACCTCTATTGGTTCTTTCTTTTAGAAAATTTTACTGATTTTTATCATGCTATCAGCCATCCATGCTTTTTTTTCTCTTTTCTGTGGAACGGTTTTCCTGTAGAATGTTCTATGTGACTTACTCCTTGATAAGATCATCAAAGTGCATTATTTTTATGATCGATCATGCTTAGTTCTATTTTGCATGTTTTATCAATAAAAATAGATGTACTTTCATACTTCACTGCTATTATTACTTTTTCAAATTTTGTTTGTGGGAGTTTAGATGTCTCACAAGATCTGCTGAATATCTAGTGGTTGCTTTTGAGGTGTTCTTCTTGAAGTAGATGGTTAAAAGTGATGGTATCTTCTTTCTCTCCATTTTCTTATGCTTGAATTGATTTTTTTTGATGAACCAGAATCATGCTTATTGGTGGGTTCGTTCTCATGAACATGAAATCAAGCATATGCGGATTGTTTTAACTAGAACTTATACGTATAGATTGTTTCACCGGTATCAGGAAATGGAATTCACATCTACTTCTGGTTGATTTTGTAAACCTTGGTATTTCTCAGACACCCGTACTAGGATGCCTATTTTTACACCGTTCCTAATAAATGTATGTTGTCCTCCTTCTTATTCTTACACCATGGTGGAGTTGTCAATGCATTTACTAGTATCACATAGAGAGCTTGCTTTATCATATCTTCCCGAGTTTACTTCAGTTTCTATCTCACTGTGTAATTCTTTGTCAAGTGGGATTTGAACATGAGCAATATATGATTATGAGGTTGTTGATTTTCTAAAAGTTTTTTTATTTACACCATCATCTTTTAGTTTTATTAAAATATTACTCATACAATGATCATTAATTTAACTGCATAGTACTTTTTAGTAAATTTTTCAAGAGAATAAATAGATGGGTAGTGATATAAACTCAATTAATAAACAAGAATGGTATAATCTTACCTTGAACATCTAAAATCCTTGCAACTCTTTCATGTATAGAGTTATGGTATGGGAATGAAATCATGACAAGTGTAGCCCTTTTTAATAGATAGTTGCATCTACAATTTTTCTTTAACTAGGGATTTGTCAAACACAAATCAATATGTTGCATGAAAGATCAGTGAATCTATCATCAATAAATACTAATCTTAGATTATTTCTTAGACATTTCCATCTAGAACTCACATGAGACTATATTTTGTAAACAACATCAAAAGGCAATTTATATGACTGAAATGTACGCAATTCATATTACATGTATCATTTCTGAGAGAGATGAACTATTGGCACCTTACTTGTTGTGCCCATTATGTTATGTAATTTCCTAGTGATAAAAAATCTTTGAACACAGACTAACATAGTGTTGACATCACCAGAAAATATTTCAACAAAAGTTCTGTTGCTACCTACCTAATAAGAAACTTCAAGATACCAGTCCTCTCTAATTTGACCAAGGCCATGTGAGTAAGACTTGGCATTGCATGATAAAATCATAATCAGGTTGGTTTCCTATTCTGTGCAGCAAAAAGGCAATGATTTAGCCAAAGCCTGATTTCAATCTTTCCATCATAGGTAGAAAGAAGAAAGCATAATCCATTGATACTATAAAAAGTAAAAAAGCATACACGTTGATAAGTTCTTCAATGGTGATCTCTTCCCGATTAGAACATGGAGAGTACACACTCTCCATGTTGACAATCAGTCATGCCTCTTGGCCATCCATTAAAGATAATGTTCAATTGTGTGGTGAACAAAAGGTTGCCTTCTAAACTTTCATCCCCTCCAATCTAGTGCTATAATCATAAGTAGTTTACAAGTGATACTAGAGACACAAGAAAACTTAAGTTGAAACAAACATTAAAGTTTAAATTTTCATCTACGTTAGTATGTTGTGTAAAAGAGTATGATATGAATGAAATTAGAACACAATTATAGCCCATTTTAACTAATGATCATGTCTACAAGCATAGAAAAATTTCAAAAATGTACAATATAATTGGATTTGATAATATTCAATGACCATATTAAAGTATTTTTATCATTAAATTCAATCACAATTTTTCTTTAACCTAGGATGTATCAAGCACAAGTAAACCCTTTGTCTGAAAAATTAGTGAATCAATCTATAATATCAATAAACTCAAATATTATAGATTTCCATAGACATTTGGAGATAGAATGCATGCAAATGAGAGTATGTCTAGTAAACTATAGAGAAAGAACAATTTATGTGACTCAAGTGTACAGGGCTATGGTATGGAAATGAAATTAGTATAAGTATAGTTGATAAGTTTTCATTATCATGAGCTAATAACTAGTAAATAGTATAGTTTTAGCCTTAACTCATAATAAATAAACTTATATTTATGTTTAAGTGTGAAAAGTTATTTTTAGTTGATTAATGTGAATTTTTGGGTAATTATGTGATTTTATATGAATTTATATAATTTTTATAGTTTTACTTTTCAGATAAATGAAGAAAAAGAAATAAAAATAAAAATAAAACAAAATGGTGGGGACTCACCAGCCAGCTAGGCCTGCAAGTGGGGTGGAAGCGTAGTTGAGGAGAGTAGCCACAAGCAAGGGCTCAAGTGACTTAGACCGATAGGGGCACGTGTGCGCCGCCCCCCTTTCACGTCATTGGTGGCCAGTCAGCTGTGAGGTAAAGAGTGGTCATACATGTGTGAGAAAAGGACTCGATCGAAAATGTAATATTATTATATTCACTAGAAATATCAGCACAAAACTAATGTGGGACTAAACCTGCGCGGGTTTGAATCCTCCTAGAGCCAAAATTCATATTTTTTTAGCTAATTATCACGACTTTCCTATAGATCGCCGATGAAGGATTAAGCAACCAAAATCGCTAGATCATTGGTGAAAATCTCGTCAACATGATTCGCAGAGCATTGTTACTAAAATTCTTGAACAATTCGTGATAAAAGGATCGTGAATCCATTGAGTAAAGCATCTCTGATTGATTAACGAACAAGTTGTTGTCGAGAAGAAGACGATATGTCAGGAGATGAGTCGTCACCTCCTAAGAGCATACTGGATGCGATGAAGAGCCTCCTCTTATTGCGTAGACTTAAGGATGAAGCTTCCTGACACGTGCCCCACCTCCATCTAGCTCCTCTTCTTCAAGTGATAGTCCTAAAGAGCTGCAAAGTTGTTGTTTTTCTGCTTCGCCGGGTGACAGCCGCCAGAGATGATTCAATGACCCATTTCATTGATCTCTAGACTTCGCAAAGAGATCTAGAGATTTCTCACATCATCTTTCTCCAAAGAAAGCCTTCGAGGCCATGGACATTACACGACGATCCTCCCAAACATATAGGATGCCAGTGCATTACCGACACATCACTACTACGATGCCAAAACTCTATTTTCCTACTTTCAACTTAATTTCTATTTCATTTAGTAATAATTTATTGATTTTAAACTTACCAAGATATACTTCATTCCATTACAATTTTTCTAGTTTTTACAGATCTTAATTTGATCAACTAAATTATTTATAATCGCTTACGTAAGAATCACCAGGTGGAACTCTTTTTTCGCTTGATTTGCATTGGTTAGGTGCTGACATCATCCTGATCTCTTTTTCGTAAATTTTAAATATATTTTCTTTTTATTTCTTAATATAAAATTCATAGAAAATAATATTCTTTGAGAAAAATTCTGAATAATTACCAGATATTATATTACATTCTTATGACTGACCTGAAAAATCACTACTATTTTTAAAATTTTTATTCAATTATATTTGATATATTTGTTCTGAAATACTTCTAAATATTCAAAAATTCATATTTTCTAGTTTTATAAATTTTAAATTTACGTGATTTACTATACAACGACTAAATCATGTCAATAGCCCCTTTAACTGATGATTCCATTTGCAAGCACCAAGTTTTTTCTAAAATGTAGAATATAATTAGATTTGATATAACCAACGACCATATGAGAGTATTTTTCATCATTAAAATTCAATCACAATGTTTCCTTGACTTAAGATCTATCAAGTACATTTCAGCTGGTTGTATGAAAAATCAGTTAATCAAGCTATCATCCATAAGTGCACTAATATTATACATTTCCTCAGCTTAGACATTTGAAGACAGAACGCACATGAGAGAATGTTTTGCAAGCTATAGTAGAAGACAATTTATGTGATTGAAGTAGATGCAATTCACATTCTTCACCAATCGAATTCCTTGGCTGTTTCATTTCAACCACAAAAATAAATTTGCCGTGCTTCTTTCAAAAATCGTAATATTACCAAAATAGACGACAAAAGGGGATAAACTTTGATCAGATGTCTTCATGCTCCCACTCTAATTGAAAGGCACTCCTTGGCGGATGTATCTTTCAATCTGTCGAAACTGAACTCAAGAAGAATTATAACCTCTTTCATGTCTCCGATCTCCACGGGTATGCCCTTCAGTGCCATGAGAGTCTCTTTCCACTCGCCATGGGTGGTGGCATCCGCCATGGCTCGGCCTACAGTGATGAGGGTGATCAGAAGGCCTCCACATTTTTGACAAACTGCTTTTGTGAGAGGCCTTATAGAGAGATCATTCCACTAGTCTTCTCCTTTTCCCATCTTTTGGTAGAGGAGCGTCCAACAGCTCTTAATTCAACAAGGGAACCTTAACTTTCCCTTGAGCATCCATATCGATGCACACATTCAGTGAGCGTGTGGTGAAGACAATCTTGCTTATGTTCCTGAGAGAGGAGAAGGGGATGCCTACAGCGCCGAGGTCTAGTTTCTCCCACAGGTCATTCAGCAGTAGAAGGAAATTCCTCTTGGAGAGGACCATGTCGGTTGGATGTGCTAGGAGGGTTTGACCCTGGTCTTGTCCTGGGCAAGAGTAGCCTAACCGGATGGCGATTTTTTTCAATATCAAAACTACTTAAACAAAGAAACCTGCCCTTCATTGATTCTCACCCCCAATTTTTTTCAGTCTAGGGACATAATATTTCACAATAAATAACTTACTCACTATTATAATACAACTTATTTTGAAGAAAATATACCAAAATTCAATTGAAACAATCAAAAATTGCTTCATTTTTCTTCATTCAACTACAAAGTGAATGACCTTGGTCGAGGATCAGAAATATACTCAAGAATTTATATTCTTCTTCATAAATACATAGCATGAGCGAGATAAAGAGGTTGTTGTCTCCTCTGGCAGAGAGGTGCTATAAAGCAAGCCAATACTAAATTTAGTAGTAAAAATTATTAAATTTAGTAGTAAGTAATATAAGGTACTCACTAGCTAAATTTCTTAAATTTCCCTTGCTAGGGAAGTGAGAAAATACTGAAATGATCAGGGAATAATGAACTCATCGAGGGTTTTTGCTAGAGATCATCAAGTTTTTTTGAGGCCTAACCCATGTGATCTGAAGCTTTAGCTCTTGATTTTACAACCTATGCATTCCTGTGGCCAAGATTTGCATTGCTACCAATAATTTAGAACTATTGCTCAACGCAAGAGTATATTATGTTAAATAGTGATGGGGATGGGACATGCCATGTCATTAGTGCATCCACGCCAGCCTAGTATCCCGCCACATCAGCATGGTCTACCACGTCATCGTCGAATGCCACGTCATTCCTATAAAATATCCCTTTAATGACACCTCCTTTCATATTCTATAAAATATCCCTGTACTGACGATTGAACAAAGAAAAGAAGAGGAGGAGAAGAAATAAATTTTAGGTATTTGGTTAAGATTACAGCAAAGTCACCCCATTTAGGGTTTGGTCGCGAGGACCACCGTCGAGTCCGGTCAGTGGGATGGTCGAGAGGACCACCGTAGCCCCCGGTCAAGGGGATGGTCGCGAGGACCACCGCCGACACCGGTCGGAGCTTGCGGCCCGACGCGCCTCCGTCGCGCGTCCTCAAGGCGCCGCCGCCCTTCTCGCCTCCGCCGTCCTGCCTTCCAGCAGCCTCATCGTCGCCGTCTCCCTCCGGTGCCGCCATCCCGCCTTCCCGCCGCCTCCTGCTTTCACCGATGACGCGTCCACCGCCACCGTTCTCTCCCCGGCGCCCCGCCGCTGAAACGCCCGAATTAGGATTTCGGCAGCGACTCCCTTAAGGGGGCACTTATTGGGCCTCGCTCACTTTACCTGCCGGCCCAGCCATCAGGCCCACCAAGCTAATCCACCGCGTTGTCCCGCATCAAATAGTCTCATGATTGAGGAAGATATATTCTTGAGATAACTTCGGGGAAAGTCGAATATTACATCTTTTGCGCACTACGCCTCCTCATCTCCCTTCTGTTTCTCCACCGCCGTCTGATCTCATCAAGAGTGAGGTCAGGAGTGGGTCAAGACTCCAGTCGATTCGATCTAGTGATTTGGGTCATCGTCTCCAAGGAGCTTGATGTCCTGAAGGTTCAAGAGGACATCGGCGTCCGATTGGGCTACTGTCGCCCCGGCGAGGGCCAGGGCCCGACCCTTCCACGGCATCTACACGACAGGGCCACCACCCTGCTGAGTGCCCTCTCCCAGAGGAGGTTCCTTCTTCTGCTGGACGATCTGTGGGAGAAACTAGACCTCGGTGCTGTAGGCGTCCCAGTCTCTCTCAGGAACGGAAGCAAGATAGTCTTCACCACACGGTCACTGAAAGTGTTCAACGAGATGGACGCTCAGCAGCGAGTCAAAGTGCCCCTTTTGAATCAGGCGAGTTCTTGGAAGCTGTTCTGCCAAAGGCTGGGAAGGGGAGAAGACCAGTGGGATCCCTCCATGAAATCTCTCGCATCGGCAGTTGCTGCAAAATGCGGTGGCCTGCCGCTCACACTCATCACCGTAGGCCGGGGTATGGCGGATGCCACCACCCGCGGCGAGTGGGAAGAGGCTCTCAAGTCGCTTAAGGGTATTCCTGCGAAGCTTGGTGACATGAAGGAGGTTCTAACTCTTCTCAAGTTCAGCTTCGACAGACTGAAAGATACATCCGCCAGGGAGTGCCTCCTCTACTGCGCCCTCTTCCCAGAGGATCACAACATCGATATAAGTCAGCTCATTGAGTACTGTGTAGAAGAAGGGCTCTTAGAAAGGGGACGCCATCCCGACTCTATTGATAGAGCTCGTAATCGCGGGCTCATCACCGTCACGAGTCTCAAAGCTGCCTGCCTGCTAGAAGACGGGAACAACAGAGGACGAGAGGTAAAGCTCCATGACACGGTCCGCGAGATGGCCTTGTGGATAACTAGCGGCGAAGAGGACGAAAAGAATGTCTTTTTGGTGAACTCCGGGGAGAGGTTGACCCGCGTGCGGATTCCGGAAAGATGGATGGAGTCAAGAAGGATATCGTTCATGCACAACGAGATAGGCGTGCTCCCTGAGGAGCCCAGCTGTGATAATCTGCAGACACTGTTGCTGAACAACAACCATCCTCCAAGGGAAATCCCCGGTGGGTTTTTCCAGTTCATGCCGAGACTTCTTGTTTTAGATCTGTCGAGAACAGGAATAAGCCTTCTCCCCCCGGGAATCGGGTCGCTGGTTGAACTGCAGCAGCTCAATCTATCAGAGACTTTCCTGGGATCATTGCCCGTGGAGGTAGGGAGGTTGACGAAGCTGAGACAACTGCGTTTGGAGGACGTCTATTGTCTGAAGAGTATCCCACGCGAGGCGGTCTCGTCGCTTTCAGGGCTGCAGTCGTTGAACATTTTTAAGAGTTACTATGAGTTGAGAGGAGGATGGAAGGACGGTGGTAGCGATTGTGTGAGTGATCATGAGGGGAGACAACTCTGTCTGAAAGACTTGGACGGCTTGGGGCAACTGACGGAGCTCGGTCTTTCTATAACAGGCATGACGCATGAAGACATGCAGGCTTTCCTGGACTCTCACGGGCTGTGCGCATCTATCAGATTTCTATGCATGAAAGAGGTGGGAAGCTCGTCTTTTGATTTGTCTGCTTGTCTTCAGGTTATGAAAGGCCTGAGAACGCTTTTCATTGAGCATTCTACCCACTTGGAAGAGCTGATATTCAACACGAACCAGCCCTCGGAGTTGGAGGGTCTGACATTGTTGCAGCTTCACCGAGCAACGATATCTTGGAAAGATAGAAACGTGTTCGTGAGGGATCTCAGCACAGGTGTCATCTTCAAAAGCCTTCTGCATCTAGAGATTTCCAAATGTGCAGCATTGGAGGACATCACATGGATCAGAGAACTGCCATGCATCGAGATCTTCAGACTAAGCCGATGCTTGAAAATAGTAGAGCTGATAGTAGTTCAAGAGGTGATGAATGGCGACGTGGACTATGAAAAGGATTCTTTTTTTCCCAAATTAAAGGAGATTTACTTGCATAATCTTGTCAATTTAAGGAACGTCTGTAGGCATCCCTTGTCGTTTCCTTCCTTGGAAAGAGTGGTAGTATCAGACTGTCTAGCGCTGAAGAAGCTACCCTTTGGGCTCTCTAGTGCCAAGAACATCAAAGAGATCCGTGGTGAGTGATGGTGGTGGAATCTATTAGAATGAGACCAGGACGTCCGATCCACATTTGCTCCTTATTTTTCCCCATTTTTTTAATATTACGATTTTCTAGGGACACCAGATTTTCTTGCATTTTATGTAACATCTAAGCAATTCCAAGGTGAAGCATGCAGTCATTGAATAGGAAACTATGTGGAGAACATGAGACTAAGATGATGATCGGCTTCAAAATGTCAAATTAATCGTGAATATGATTATCCAAATAACCTTTTCTTGGCACCAAAATGTATCTAGTTACCCAACTTAGCCACTGTGTTATATGTCATATCAAATTTGATTAAGTCATTGACCCAATCAGATGAAGCCTTGGAAAGTAGGCCAAATATATATCATAATCACAACAATTCTATTGATGTGATATATAGCTGATATTTCATAACAATGTGACGTGCATTGGGTATGGTTGTGAACAAAGTTTTTATGCACACTATTTATTTAAGAATTATTTTCCCACTCAATCTGATGTATGAATAAAAATATGCTTATATTTCCATTCTATTCTTATCATACCTAAGTAATCATCAGTCATTGAAGTTCTCTTGCACTTTAGATGAAGAAGGTAGAAAGTTATTCAAAAATAGTAACATTGATCTTTAATTATTCCCATATAGTAGTGACTAAATTTGGTATACTCTATATGATTTTGGATTTAATATGACTGCATCTTCTATGATTTCAAGCCTTCTCTCACATTAACTAACCCTTATACAAGTCTCTCAAGAATGTAGTATTGAGTATTTGTAGTTTTATTATCTTTCATGTTTCAGTGAAAAGGAGAAAATGATAAAAGTTACATTTTATGAAGAAATTAAAAATCGAAAACCTTATCCAATAAATAGAAAAAAGCAATAAAAGGTAAACTATGTAGTACAAACAATTAATCATTCAATTTTCATTAGTTATAACATCTATGAATGGTTGGTTTTGCAATTTTTGAACACCAAAAAATATGAAATGAATTTCATTAAAATAAATAAAATCAAGCATTTCTTTTCAATATTGGATATCCCTCCCCTTTGCCTCATAACACAAAAAAATTATGCTTGACATAAACTTTTTCATAACCGTGCACAGAAAGTTTTACTGTATTATGCTGTACATGCACATTTATAAATGTTCATCTCAGTTTCATAACCTATTGACAGATATGATAAATAGTTGATGCAGTCAATCTCTCTCTCTCTCTCTCTCTCTCTCTCTCTCTCTCTCTCACACACACACACACACACACACTCCTTCACCACAAACTCTCTAAAACCTTACACTAAATTTTAGTCTTATATTATTAACTTTTAAATTTCTACCACCAAAATATTTATTTAAATTTTAATACTATTTATGCAAAACATAAAAAGATCAAGAAAACTTCACAAGAAAAAATGTATACTACTTTAAGTAGATAATAGAGGCTGCATTGGTATTTCACTCTATGAAAATGTAGATCATTTTAAGAAATATTATTATCCTAGACTAGTTTCACTGCTAAAAAATGGTAACTGATATTTGTATTGGTTTCAAGGTAAGCTTGATTACATATCAACTGTAGAGATGAGCTAGTTTTCTATTTATTTTTAGCATTTTCTATATATTTTTACTTATTTCTATTAATTTCTAACATAATGGGTTGACCAAGTCAAACATGAATTGACATAGAAGGTATTGGATCAACACATACCGATTTGGGCCAAGATAGATAGTCTTAAGTCAACATAGTATGTTATTTAATTAGCTATCAACCATCTGAATGTTCTTACCTTTGATTTTCACTATTCTATTTTAGATATTTATCACATAAAATCATGGGATCAGAATGTCTCTCACTTGATAAATTCACTAGTCTATCATGTCATGATGGACACTAAGGTACTAGCATAGTATATCTCTCAAATGATTGAATTTTTTGTGTTTTCCGAATGTAATCAGATGGCTATCATTCTGATTTCAATGTTCTATTATTGCGTCTTTGATCTGTACCATTTACATACATGATAGCTATTTAATAATGGTAGAATTTTTCCCTGCTCAATCATATTAATAATGGTAGCTACCATATTTTGGAAGAGTGATTGCGAACGAAATTTTCATCCAACGTGTTTAGACTGATATGGTTTTTAATTAGCTGTGTTGATTTTCACATGTAGTTACTAAATTATAACTTTTTTTGTGCTGTCAGTCTGTCAAATAAGAAAATTTATACTTGTCCACAAAGTTGTACCGAATTCTTTCTCAACTCAATCTACCATCTGAGGCTAAAGAAAAATTCTGAATCGTCTTGATCACTGTTATCGCGACATTAAAAATATAACTTGTTATCCTCTCGCCCCCTCTCTGGCCATTCAACTTGCTTCTGTTGTTGACAGCGCAGTACAAGGAGATATTCTTGAAGGTGGAACGTTAACCTAAATATTTTCATTTGGAACCAAAAGTTCTGATCCGAAGGTTACCAGGATATTCTCTGGTTTGTTAAAATCTTATGGAAGGCACAGTATATTATTATATTTCCCTTATATTAATGGCTCAGGGCTTTAAGATAAACGATAACTTATTACTGTTAACACCGTTGTCGTTAGTTCCTTAATTCTCATTATTTTTTGGGTGACTAGTATGGATGCTGCTGAACCTGTTGGCCCAAATCTCTTCCAAATTACCACCACACTAGAAGGGGCTGCTGCATCACCGGATGGGAGGCCTCTGAGGCGACGGCAACGACGGGGGCAGCGGTAGCGGCACTGTCTCCGGCTTCTTCTCCACGTCGGGCTCCCGAGGGAAACCCCCGTCGTCGCCCCTGCGGAGCCTCTGGAGGAAGTTCCCCCCCTATATTGATGTCAGTCTTCTTCCTCCTCTCCAAGGTAGCCATCCTCGTCGTCCCAGACAACGGAGATGGCCTCGCTGCGGAGAAAATGATCCAGCACACTCCCGAAGCCCTCGTCGGCGTCGCCCTCCACCGGCTGCAACAGAGAGATGCAATGAAGAAATGCTTTCCAAGGGTGAAGTCAGCAGTGGGCTTCTACCCGACGGACTTTGAGGTGCCAGCTAGAAAATGGCTAACAAACACCTTGGCTATGCAACTCTTCCGGCTCTTAAGCCTTGGCAGGAAAGTTAACCATTGCTCTCTTTCTCTCTCTCCGATCCCGTCCTTCCTGCGTAGAGATTATCAGCATGAAATTGCTTCCTTGCTTGTTTAGGATTCTTCGGGATCATTGGGATCTACGGCATGAGATCCTCTAGAAGGCGATCAACGACGAGCTCCTCCAGAGGGGATCCGGCCGATTTGGTCCGGTGATCCGGGTCACCGTGAGAGTTTGATTGACGCACGCAGTGTGTGAGAGTTCAGTAAAGTCTGCATCTCTTCAAGCGTCACGCCTCTTACAGAAAGACCGAGCTCCGACAGCTGCCGCATGTCCAGATCTTTCAGACAGACTTGGATCCCATTAGGATCACTCACACAACCGCTAGCAGCGTCCTTCCATCCTCCTCTCAACTCATAGTAACTTCCAAACATGTTCAACGACTGCAGCGCTGAAAGTGAGGAGATCGCCTCGCGTGGGATACTCTTCAGTCTAGAGACAGGCTCCAAACTCAGTTGTCTCAGCTTCGTCAACCTCCCTATTTCCATGGGTAATGATTCCAGTGACGCAGTTCATCCAGTGACGCGATTCCCGGCGGAGAAGTCTGATTTCCGCCTCCGTCCATCTTTCCGGCGTCGGCACGTGCCTAAACTGCTCCCCTGAGTTCACCAAGAAGACATTCCCCTTCTCGTCGCCTTCGCCGCTGGTTATCCACAAGGCCATCTCACGGACCGTGTCATAGAACTTCGCCTGTCTTTGTTTGATGTTCCCGACTTCTAGCAGGCAGGTAGCTTTGAGACTGTTGATGACCAGGTGGCCGCGATTACGAGCTCTATGAATGGAGTCAGGATAGCGTCCTTTATCTAAAAGCCTCACGCCAGCCCAGTACTCAATGAGGTCGTTTATATCAATGTTGTGATCCTCTGGGAAGAGGACGCCGTAAAGAAGGCACTCCCTGGTGGATGTATCTTTCAATCTTTCAAAACTGAACTTGAGAAGAGTTTGAACCTCTTCCATGTCTCCGAGCTCTGCGGGTATGTTCTTTAGCGCCATGAGAGCCTCTTTCCACGCGCCAGGGGTGGTGGCATCCGCCATGGCCCGGCCTACGGTGATGAGAGTCATCGGCAGGCCTCCGCATTGTTTATAAACGGCTTCTGCGAGAGTTTTCAAAAATAGATCCCACTGGTCTTCTTCCCTTCCCAGCTTTTGGCAGAAGAGCGTCCATCCTGCTGCAAACTTTCAATGACCGTGTTGTGAAGACAATCTTGCTTCCGTGGCTGAGCGACGAGGAGGAGGAGGAGGAGGAGGAGGAGGAGAAGGGGACGCCCACCGTGCCGAGGTCTAGCGTCTCCCACAGGTCGTCCAGCAACAGAAGGAAGTTCCTCTGGGAGAGGACCCTGAGTAGGGTGCTGGCCCTGTTGGGTGGCTGCCTTGGAAGGGTCGGGCCCTGGCCCTCTCCGGGACCAGAGTAGCCCAACCGGGCAGCGATTTCCTCTTGAATCTTCAGGACATCAAGCTCCTTGGAGACGGTGACGCAAATAACCAGATTGAATCGGCCAGGTCCCCTATGCAAGAGCTCGTCGTTAATCGCCTTCAAGGGGGTGGTCTTCCCTATTCCCCCCATGCCGTATATCCCGATGATTCCCCCTGCGTCGTCCTCCAGGAGACGGAGGATCTCTGACAACGTGTCCTCCTTATATACCATCGAGATTGAAGAGCCCGGCAGCGGAACCACCGCGGGCGGCAGCGCCTGGATGAAGAGGGGGAGATTGTTCTTTTGGGTCTTCAGCCTCTGGACTTCTTTCAGACGGTCGGCAGCTTCACAACGGAGCCGTTAGGAGGATCGCAAAAAAGAGCCTTCAGATGATGCCTCCCTCAGCTCGAAGGAAACCTGGAAGTTAAAGTTCTTTGATGAGAGGGCAAGTAGCAACTGTAAGACCGAAGCATCATCTTCGTGTCAGGTTCTCCATATAGAGCTTATTATTCAATGGCTATTTGCTTTACCAATGGAATTGCCTAGATGTTACATAAGATGCATGAAAATCGTAATATTACTACTATGGGGAAAAATAGGAGCTAAACCATGGTCTCACTCTAATCCATTCCACCATTCTTGTTCAGCAAGGATCAGTCTGATGTTCTTGGCACTATGGTGCCCAAAGGGTAGCTTCTTCAGCTCTGGACATTCAGATACTCGGACCATCTCCAAGCAAGGAAACAACAAGGGATGCTTATATATGCTCCTCAAATTTGGCAGATGCAGTTGCCCGGAAATGTAGAGCAGCCGCAATTATACAAGCATAAACATTTATGTTGCATTTCTACATTGGTTGAAAATAAGGGGTAAACTTGGATCGGACGTCTTCATGCTCCCACTCTAATCCATTCCACCATTCTTGTTTACCGAAGATGCGTTGGATGTTCTTGGCAGTAGAGAGCCCAAAGGGCAGCTTCTTCAGCTCTCGACAGTAGATTACATGGACTTCCTCCAAGGAAGGGAGCAACAACGGATGCCTACATATGCTCCTCAAATTCGGAAGATCATGCAACGAAATCCGTTTTAATTTAGGGAAGAAAGAATCATTTTGATAATCCACGTTGTCCACCGTCACCTCTTCGACTACTATCACCTCTTCTATTCTCGAACATCCATATAGTTTTAAGGTCTCAATGCAGGGCAGTTGTCTGATCCACGTTATGTCCTCCAATGCTTCACATTTGGTAATCGACAATTTCCGAAGGTTTTTGAAGATGGCAGCTGTGGTGGGCCCCCTCACAAACACGTTGCCATCTTTCCAAGAGATCGTTGCTCGGGGAAGTGTACCCAATCCCAGTTCCTCCAGCTCCGAGAAATGGCTGGTGTTAAAGACGAGCTCTTCCAAGTCGGTAGAATCCGAAATCTCAAGCCTTCTCAGGGCTTTCATGAATCCCAAATCAACAGACGAGAGTCGAACCTGTTGAAGCTGTAGAAGTCTGATCGACGCAGACAGTCTCTGAGAGTTCAGTACAGCCTGCATGTCTTCATGCGTCATGCCTGTTATAGAAATACCGAGCTCCGTCAGGTTCCTCATGCCGTCCTCCAAGTCTTTCAGACAGAGTTGTCTCCCCTCATGGTCAATCACACCATCGCTACCACCGCCCTCCCCTCCTGCTCTAAGCTCATAGTTACTCCTAAAAATGTTCAACGACTGCAGCCTTTCAAGCGATGAGACCGCCTCGCGTGGGATACTCTTAAGAGTCCAGGTTCCCTCCAAACGCACATGTCTCAGCTTCGTCAAATTCCTGACCTCCATGGGTAATGATTCCAGGGGAGTCCATGATAGATTGAGATACCGCAGTTCTACCAGTGACCCGATTTCCGGGGGGAGAACCCTTATTTCCGTCGCCGACAGATCTAAAACACGAAGGCTCGGCATGAACTGGAAAAACCCACCGGGGATTTCCTCCAGATGAGGTCTGTTGTGGTTCAGCAACAGCGTCTGCAGATTGGGGCAACGAGGCTCCTCAGGGAGCAGGCGTATCTCATTATACATGAGAGATATCCTTCTCGCCTCCGTCCATCTTTCCGGCGTCGGCACGTGCCTCAACTGCTCCCCGGAGTTCACCAAGAAGACATTCCCTCTCTCGTCGCCTTCGCCGCTGGTTATCCACAACGCCATCTCCCGGACCGTGTCATGGAGCTTCACGTGTCTTCCTTTGTCCTCCCCGTCTTCTAGCAGGCAGGCAGCCTTGAGAGTGGTGATGACAACGAGGCCGCGGTACCGAGCTCTCTCAATGGGGTCGGGATGGCGTCCCCTATCTAAGAGCCCTTCGCCCACCCAGTAATCAATGAGCTCGCTTATAAGGATGTTGTGATCCTCTGAGAAGAGGGCGGAGTAGAGAAGGCACTCCTTGGCGGATGTATCTTTCAATCTGTCGAAACTGAACTCGAGAAGAATTAGAACCTCTTTCATGTCTCCGAGCTCCACGGGTATGCCCTTCAGCGCCATGAGAGCCTCTTTCCACTCGCCATGGGTGGTGGCATCCGCCATGGCACGGCCTACGGTGATGAGGGTGATCGGAAGGCCTCCGCATTTTTGACAAACGGCTTCTGCGAGAGACCTTATAGAGAGATCATTCCACTGGTCTTCTCCTTTTCCTATCTTTTGGCAGAAGAGCGTCCAAGAGCTCTTTCGATTTAAGAGGGGCACCTTAACTTTGCTCTGAGCATCCATATCGATGCACACTTTCAGTGAGCGTGTGGTGAAGACGATCTTGCTTCCGTTCCTGAGAGAGGAGAAGGGGACGCCTACAGCGCCGAGATCTAGTTTCTCCCACAGGTCGTCCAGTAGCAGAAGGAAATTCGTCTTGGAGAGGGCGCTCAGTAGGGTGTTGACCCTGTCGGTTGGATGCTCTGGGAGGGTCTGGCCCTGGCCTTTTCCGGGGCGAGAGTAGCCCAGCCGGACGGCGATGTCCTCTTGAACCTTCCGGACATCAAGCTCCTTGGAGACGGTGACCCAAATCACCAGATCGAAACCGCCGGATCCCCTCTGGAGGAACTCGTTGTTGATCGCCTTCAAGAGGGTCGTCTTCCCAATTCCTCCCAAGCCGTAGATCCCGATGACTGGAGCTTCATTGTCTTCCAGGAGGCTGCGGATCTCCGACAACGTCTTCTCCGCGTCCACGATGGAGGCCGAAGAGATCGGCTGCGGAACCACCGCGGGCGGCGGCGCCGCGATGAGTCGGGGGAGGAGATTGCCCCTCTGGGTCTTCAGCCTCTGGACTTCTTTCAGGCACTCGCCAGCTTCACAACCGAGCTTATAGGAGGATCGCCAAGAAGAGCCCTCAGGGGAGGCCCCCCTCTGCTGGAAGGAAACCCGGAAAACGGCCGCCCTGGACTCGATCTCCTGCACCTTCCTGAGCCAAGCCTGGACCTGGCGGGTCGGCCCCATGTCCTCAAGCTCCCCTTGCTTGATCTCCTCTTCTAGATCTGCTCTTACAAGGATCAGATCTGTTATCTCCCTGTCCAGCTCCTCCGCTCTGGAGTCCAGCAGAATGAGACTGACGATTCCACCGGCGGCCAGATTCCACACCCAGGAGACGGCTTCCCCCGTGCTGCTCTGCAGGAAATTTTGCATACCCTGCGATAACAGATCCCAGAAGAATCCCAGAAAAACAAGGAAGGGATTCATGCCGGCAATCCCTACCCAGTGAGGAAGGAAGGGATCGCGTAGAGCCGCACTGCTCACCGAACAGCTGGAAAGATAAGATAAGATGGATGAGGAGTCGTGGAGCTCAGAAGATGTAATTTTGTTTCTTGGGGTCACCGCATGGGATCCTCATCTGAATATCTTCCACCGTCTTCTGCCGATTCTCCCTCATTGACTTAAACTGTTCAGCCCCTGTGAGATCATTTTCTTCCGATCAAGTGTTGGCTTCTGGTATATTTGAACCATCAATCTCAGCCGTTCATTCAGGTGAAATCGGGCGATAGGGATCGATAGACCTTCGATGACGATGGGGATCGGGAGGAGAGAGGGGCTCCGGGCGGACCCCCTCACTCTCTCTCTCTCTATCTCTCTCGCTACAAGAGAAAGGCGTGGAGAGAGAGAAAGAGAGAGGAGGTGGTCTTCAACCTTCCTTCGTACTTCCAGAGGGTTAGGTTTCTGGGAAGTTCAAAAGAAATCGCCGGGGGGGGGGTGGTTTATTTCTTCCTCACATCTCTCTAGTCCGGCGCGAGATTTCTTTTGAACGAGGACTCCGACGATCTCTACCAACGACGTCAATGTGGGGGAGAATGATAGGTCTCCCTTTTCTCCGTGAGATGGATGGACATTCCTGTTTACCGGAGGGAGTCCCGTGGGTGCATCGGTCGGGGGCGTAGGGGGTAGCAGGAGGGAGGAGTAGACAGCGAACTAGTTGGGTGCGTACACAAGGCATCTGGGAAAGGGGTCGTACCCTGCCTGATACACGATAGGAGATACACGAGAGGGTAAAGAGGGAAAAGGACAATGGAACTGCGCAGAAGCCCGATAGTAGCCACTCCGAGGGGACAAACCTCCACACTCCACTAGGGGAATACTTGTTTGTCCCTCGCCATCCTCCAACCTTTGCGTGCCACGGATCCTTTGCGTCATGTGCGAGTCTTTCCTAGATACCTGTGGATGTGAAATGAGACGAAAGTGGCGGCGGCCTGCTTCCTTCAGGTCCTCCTGCGAGCATGTGATGGGCCCGCCAGTAGACCATCAGAGAACTTCCTCGAGACGCCCCGCAGGGGCGACGACGCGGGTTTCCCCGGGGAGGCGGAGGTGGAGAAGAAGCCGGAGACATTGCTGCCACCGCCGCCGCCGCCCCACCGTTGCCGTTACCGTTGCCGTTGCCTCAGAGGCCTCCTCTGCCGGTGATGCAGCAGCCTCCGCTCTTGCTGCCCCCTCCCCCGCTGCATCAGCAGCAGCCTTCGGTTTTCCCCGAGCGGCCGACGTTGATCCCTGGCATCGGTGGGGATCCTGCGGGCGAGAGAGACATCGATGGATCGAGGGGGTTTCCTGAGGTGGGATTCCAAGGGCCCAACGAGCCGGCAGCGGTGAGGTAGGCCAGCCTTCTGTAGGGCTCCCTCCAGTGCCCGGGCTGTATGGGTTACCAAACTTCCCTGGTGATGGTTTTCAGAGGCAACAAGCTGCAGCCGCGGTTGGTATTGATGCCAGTTTCCTGCTGATGCGGTTTATGGCGGTGTGGTGCTGGAGGAAAATTGGAATGCCAATCTCAATGGTGGAGGAAGCGGTTCAGTTGTCGCTGCCGGCGTTGGAGGAGCATCAGGTGGAACCATCTTGTTCGAAGTTGTCGCTACCTTCCCTCCCCACCTGCAGTGGCTTCTCATGTGAATCTGGCCTTCAATGGAAGGGGGATGCTGACAGGTGGTGTAGGAATGTGGTCAGCTCCTAATGCAGATGCATTGGGAGGTGAAGAACACACCAAAGACCGGGGCAGGGAGACGGACCGTGGGAGAAGCTGGAGATAGGCATCGGGGTGATGGGGGGGAAAGAGAAGTCCATAAATGTGTAAAAATACTTATAAAAAGCTGAAGATACTATGTAGCTATTGAACTAGTAATATATTTAACTACTAAGGTGATAATAGAGTAGATTTTTATTTTTTAAAAGCTCATGAGATTGCACTTGAACTAAATTTGGAAATAGAATCACTTGTACCTTTTTTGTCATCAACATAATCTGCCCAATCATTATCTAAATCACCATGCAAATTAAATTAAGAAATATGTTGATATAAATTTTCATAATTGATAGTCCTATAAATATATTGAAGTATTCTCTTTGTTGCTCCAAGATGATGAACTAATGGTGAATACATAAATCTTGAAATTATAATAACTAAAAGTCTAGTCGAGTATTCATAGTTAACTATCATTGCACCATATGTTTTGTATTCATGTTAGTGTTGAAAGAAAAGAAAAGAAAATTATATATTTGGTTTCCATGAAGATTAAGAATCTCTTTTGTTATTAGATATTTGTTGTAATAACAATGATTTAGTTATGCTAATGTTCTTCAACCATTTAAACCACATGTCATGGAATGTAAGATATGTTGTGTAGAGTTGCTAAAGACACTTCTGTGTATTTTGTGTTGATCTGCATAAGCCTTATGATGGATTACCATGGTGGAGTTGTCAATACATTTACTAGTATCACAAAGAGAGCCAACCTTGTCATATCTTCTCGAATTTTCTTCAAAGGATGTTGTCTCATTATCTATAATCTTTAGTCATGTGGAGTTTGAATGTGAGTAACTTACAATTCGAAAGTTCTTTATTAGTGGGTTGGTGAAAATTTATTATCCCCATTTCTTGTGTAACCCTTATTGAAATATTTTTTTATACACTATAATCTTTTAGTTTTATTAAAATGGAAAGAGAAGAGATTGTGGTGAGATACGTAGTCATTGGAAGGATAACTTTTTTTAAGGAATGTGACTAAAATTCAATAGCCTGCCAAAATTCTCTAAGACATGCCTCACTTTTATTTAACTCAACTTCATCATGTCACAGTTATTGGAGATACAAATGTTATACTTTTTATTATATTAGATGACAATTGTCGAAAATGATTCATTGACTCACTTCATTGATTTTTAAACTTCACAAAAATATCTAAATTAATTTTGATGATTACTATCGTAAAGTTCAAACTCTATTTTTTTTACTTTATACTTTTTTTTTTATTTATTGAATGGTAGTGATTTCAAGTTTTTCAAACCTTTTTTATTTAAATACAATTCTTTTGGTTTTTCTAAATTTTAATTTGATCAATTAAATCATATGTAATTACTTATGTAAGAATTATTAGATGGAACTATGTTATGTCAAAATCACATTTATCAAGGTGCTGATGTCATCTCAACATCCACACTTAAAATTTTCTATTTTTATTAAATTTTAAATATATTTTATATTCATCATTTAGTCTATAAATCATAAAAACTAGTATTCTTTGAAAAAAATGGAGGTATTATCAGATAGTATATTACATCTCTATGATCAACTTAAAAATTTATCAATATTTTAAAAACCTTTTATCTAATTATAATTTATTTATTTATTATAAAATATTTTAAACTGTATAATAATAATATTTTAAAATTGTATAAATATTAAATTTATGCTATTTATTATATAATAGTTAGGTCATATTAAAAAATATTCAGAAGTATAAACAATGGGATTTAATAATAGAAAAATTCATAAATCAATTATATGAGTCTTCGTAAAATATGCTTTAAGATAATATGGTACTTAGTTGATCAAATATGACCAAATATTATATTTCCAGAATAAATGGATGAAAACTGAGACATGCATTGGGCACTTCAAGCTAACAAGATGCTTAAAAATAAAAGATTTGAGAGTAGTTGAAGAGGTGATGGATGATGAGGATTTTGAAAATGAATATATTTTTTTTCCAAAGTAGGGTTTATTTATCTGCAAAGTGCACCGAATGTGAGGAGGAGCATGTGCATACATCTCTTGTTGTATCTTGTCGGTCGAGAGAGGTTGCGATGGATCCTGTTCGTAGGGTATCCACGGTGGTGGACTAGAGATGCGGATGTTGAATGGGCAGGTGTAGGAGTTAAAGTTCTTTGATGAGAGGGCAAGTAGCAACTGTAAGACCGAAGCATCATCTTCGTGTCATGTTCTCCACATAAAGCTTATTATTCATGCTTCCACTCTAATTGTTCCAACCATTCATTTTCACCAAAGATGCCTTTGATGTTCTTGGCAGTAGAGAGCCCAAAGGGCAGCTTCTTCAGCTCTGGGCAGCCTGATACTGTGATTCTCTCCAAGGAAGGAAACAATAACGGATGCCTACATATGCTCCTCAAATTCGGAAGATCATGCAACGCAATCCACTTTAATTTAGGGAAGAAGGAATCATTTTCATAATCCACGTTGTCCACCGTCACCTCTTCGACTACTATCACCTCTTCTATTCTCGAACATTCAGTTAGTGATAAGATCTCAATGCAGGGCAGTTGTCTGATCCAGGTTATGTCCTCCAATGCTTCACATTTGTTAATGAACAATCCCCGAAGGTTTTTGAAGATGGCAGCTGTGGTGGGCCCCCTCACAAACGCGTTGCCATCTTTCCAAGAGATCGTTGCTCGGGGAAGTGTACCCAATCCCAGTTCCTCCAGCTCCGAGAAATGGCTGGTGTTAAGGACCAGCTCTTCCAAGTCGGTAGAACTCCGAATGCTAAGCCATCTCAGGCCCTTCATAATCTCAAGAAAAGCAGACAACTCTAAAGACCGGATTCTCACCACATACAGATGTAGAAATCTGATCGACGCAGACAGTCTCTGAGAGTTCAGTACAGCCTGCATGTCTTCATGCGTCATCCATGTTATAGAAATACCGAGCTCCGTCAGCTGCCCCATGCCGTCCAAGTCTTTCAGACAGAGTTGTCTCCCCTCATGGTCAATCACACCATCGCTACCACCGCCCTCCCCTCCTGCTCTAAACTTACTCCTATAAATGTTCAACGACTGCAGCCTTTCAAGCGATGAGACCGCCTCGCGTGGGATACTCTTAAGATACCAGGTGTTCTCCAAATGCAGTTGTCTCAGCTTCGTCAAATTCCTGACCTCCATGGGTAATGATTCCAGGGGAGTCCTTGATAGATTGAGATACCGCAGTTCTAGCAGTGACCCGATTTCCGGGGGGAGAACCCTTATTCCTGTCCACGACAGATCTAAAACACGAAGGCTCGGCATGAACTGGAAAAACCCACCGGGGATTTCCTCCAGAAGATGCTCGTTGTTGTTCAGCAACAGCGTCTGCAGATTGGGGCAACGAGGCTCCTCAGGGAGCAGGCGTATCTCATTATACATGAGAGATATCCTTCTCGCCTCCGTCCATCTTTCCGGCGTCGGCACGTGCCTCAACTGCTCCCCGGAGTTCACCAAGAAGACATTCCCTCTCTCGTCGCCTTCGCCACTGGTTATCCACAACGCCATCTCGCGGACCGTGTCATGGAGCTTCACGAATGTTCCTTTGATGTCCCCGTCTTCTAGCAGGCAGGCAGCCTTGAGAGTGGTGATGACAACGAGGCCGCGGTTACCAGCTCTGTCAATGGAGTCGGGATAGCATCCCCTATCTAAGAGCCCTTCGCCCACCCAGTAATCAATGAGCTGAGATATCTTGATGTTGTGATCCTCTGGGAAGAGGGCGCAGTAGAGAAGGCACTCCTTGGCGGATGTATCTTTCAATCTGTCGAAACTGAACTGGAGAAGAATTAGAACCTCTTTCATGTCTCCGAGCTCCACGGGTATGCCCTTCAGCGCCATGAGAGCCTCTTTCCACTCGCCATGGGTGGTGGCATCCGCCATGGCCCGGCCTACGGTGATGAGGGTGATCGGAAGGCCTCCGCATTTTTGACAAACGGCTTCTGCGAGAGACCTTATAGAGCGATCATTCCACTGGTCTTCTTCCCTGCCCAGCTTTTGGCAGAAGAGCGTCCAAGAGCTCTTTCGATTTAAGAGGGGCACCTTAACTTTCCTCTTAGCGTCCATATCGTTGCACACTGTCACTGAGCGTGTGGTAAAGACTACCTTGCTTCCGTTCCTGAAAAAAGAGGAGGAGAAGGGGACGCCTATAGAACCGAGGTCTAGTTTCTCCCACACGTCGTCCAGCAGCAGAAGGAACTTCTTCTGGGAGAGGCCCATCAGCAGGGTCCTGGCCCGGTTCTCGCCGTGGAGAGGGCAGCCCAACTGGGTGGCAATTTGCTCTTGAACCTTCAGGATATCAGGTTCCTTGGAGACGGTTACCCAAATCACCAGATCGAAACGGCCGGATCCCCTCGGGAGGAACTCGTTGTTGATCGCCTTCAAGAGGGTCGTCTTCCCTATTCCTCCCAAGCCGTAGATCCCGATGACTGGAGCTTCATTGTCTTCCAGGAGGCTGCGGATCTCCGACAACGTCTTCTCCGCGCCCACGTTGTCGCAGAGTGAAGAGCTTGGCTGCGGAACCACCGCGGGCGGCGGCGCCGGGATGAGTTGGTCGAGGAGATTGTTCTTTTCGGTCTTCAGCCTCTGGACTTCTTTCAGGCACTCGGCAGCTTCACAACCGAGCCGATAAGAGGATCGTAAAGAGGAGCCCTCAGGGGAGGCCCCCCTCTGCTGGAAGGAAACGCGGAAATCGGCCTCCCTGGACTCGATCTCCTGCACCTTCCTGAGCCAATTCTTGGCCTGGGAGGTCGGCCCCATGTCCTCAAGCTCCCCTTGTTTGATATGCTCTTCTAGATCTTCTCTTAGACAGATCAGATCTGTCATCTCCCTGCCCAGCTCCTCCGCTCTGGAGTCCAGCAGAATGAGACTGACGATTCCACCGGCGGCCAGATTCCACACCCAGGAGACGGCTTCCCCCGTGCTGCTCTGCAGGAAATTTTGCATACCCTGCGATAACGGATCCCAGAAGAATCCCAGACAAACAAGGAAGGGATTCATGCCGGCAATCCCTACCCAGTGAGGAAGGAAGGGATCGCGTAGAGCCGCACTGCTCACCGAACAGCTGGAAAGATAAGATAAGATGGATGAGGAGTCGTGGAGCTCAGAAGATGTAATTTTGTTTCTTGGGGTCACCGAATGGGATCCTCATCTGAATATCTTCCACCGTCTTCTACCGTTTCTCCTTCATTGACCTAACTGTTCATATCATGTGCGATCATTTTCTTCCGACTAGTCTGCAATATCTTCTGCTTCATCTTTCGGGGTGCTGGTCCCGTCTATCTGACGCGCCTCCAAGTTACCTGATTCCTTCTTCAAGTATGAGACTCTTGAATATAATCTACCCTTTGCATTGACCAAGTTATCTAAAAGTATTAGTGACATTGCAAATTTTGGGTGCAACAATGTATGTGTGCTAAGATACATTGACTTTAAGTCATATGGTTTAGGCCTCAATAGAGCTCTTTCAAAAAAAAAATCCTTAACGAGGTCAACGTTATCTAATAATTGCTTTTTCTCTCCTTTCCCTAACAAGATAATTCTGATTAATTTTACTTGTAAGTACCCTATATTCCTTACAACTAAATTTAATAATTTTCACTTATTATGGATCATTTTTCTTACATGCCCAGTCACCCATGAGACAAATACGGTTCATCATTTGAGCATTAATATTGAGATCTGTGCTCTCTCAAGTTATTTCCTATGTGAAATCACTATGATAAATGTTCATATCTGATTTTTTCAATCTAATTTATTTTAAACATGATTTAATTAATTAAAAACACGTAAAATATTAAAACTCAATAGAAAATCAATTCACTTCCCCTATTGATATATAATTTACTTGTGCTCTCATCATCTATATGTATCAATACATTTTTATTAAATACTTGGGTTTATTAAATAATTTACTTCTGCTTCTTTTCTTTACTTAATAGTCTTCTATGCTTTGCATAAATATTATTAAAATTGAAATAATTATGAGGCTTGTATTAATTAAAGGTATTATATTAGAGTAAATTTCAGTAGTGGTTTTAGAGCATTACTGGTGGGAGAAAGGTAGAGATGTCTTTGGATAATGTTCGGTCAGATATAGCTACCCGACCCAGTTGCCAGTTCAATCACCGACGGTGAGGTGGTTCTTTGGGAGGCGATAAGTTGACGATCCACTGTTGACTTCTGGTATATTTGAACCATCCATCTCAGCCGTTCATTCTAGTGAAATCGGGAGATGGGGATCGATAGACCTTCGATGACGATGGGGATCGGGATGAGAGAGCGCCTCCGGCCGGTCCCCCTTACTCTCTCTCTCTCTCGCTACAAGAAAAAGGCGTGGAGAGAGAAAGAGAGAGGAGGTGGCCTTCAACCTTCCTTCCTACTTCCACAGGGTTAGGGTTTCAGGTGAGTTCAAAAGAAATTTCGAGATCGGGCGGGTCATTTCTTCCTCACATCTCTCTGGTCCGGCGCGAGATTCGCCATGGAGGACGACGCCGGCGAGGGCTTCGGTGGCGTGCCGGATCAGTTTCACCGCAGCGAGGCCATCTCCGCCGTCCAGGACGAGGACGCCTATCTTGGAGAGGAGGACGAGGACTACGACGACCTCTACAACGACGTCAATGTGGGGGAGAACTTCCTCCAGACGCTCCGCAGGGGCGATGACGCGGGTTTCCCCCGGGAGGCGGAGGTGGAGAAGAAGCCGGAGACATTGCTGCCACCGCCGCCGCCCCCACCGTTGCCGTTGCCTCAGAGGCCTCCTTCTCTGCCGGTGATGCAGCAGCCTCCGCTCTTGCCGCCCCCTCCCCCGCTGCAGCAGCAGCCGCCTTCGGTTTTCCCCGAGCGGCCGACGTTGATCCCTGGCATCGGCGGGGATCCTTCGGGTGAGAGAGGCATCGATGGATCGAGGGGGTTTCCTGAGGTGGGATTCCAAGGGCCCAACGAGCCGGCAGCGGTGAGGGCTCCGGCTTCCGGGTTTGTTGGTCCTCGTCCCGAGGTGGGCCAGCCTTCTGTACGCCCCCCTCCAGTGCCCGGGCAGTATGGGGTACCAAACTTCCCTGGTGATGGCTTTCAGAGGCAACAAGCTGCTGCAGCTGTTGGTATTGGTGCCAGTCCTGCTGGTGCCGTTTCTGGTGGTGGTGCTGGAGGAAATTATGGTGTCAATCTGAATGGTGGAACCGGTGTAGTTGTCGCTGGCGGCGTTGGTGGGGCATCAGGTGGAACCATCCTGTTCGTAGGGGATCTCCATTGGTGGACTACCGATGCGGATCTTGAATCGGAGCTCTGCAAGTATGGGCAGGTGAAGGAGTTAAAGTTCTTTGATGAGAGGGCAAGTGGTAAATCTAAGGGCTACTGTCAGGTTGAGTTCTTCGACCCAATGGCTGCAGCAGCTTGCAAGGAAGGGATGAATGGGCATATGTTTAATGGCAGGGCTTGTGTCGTGGCCTTTGCGTCACCAAACACTGTTCGTCGGATGGGAGAGGCGCAAGTGAGTAAGAGCCAGGCAATGACACAGGCACAGACACCTCCATCTCAGGGTAGGAGCAGAGGAGGCGGGGGAATCGCTGCTGGAGGGAACCATGGAAGGGGTGGTGGGGGTGGAACTGGTAGTGGTGGTTGGGGAAGGGGGGGAGGAGGAATGGGAGGAAGGGGTCAGGTTGGTGGCATGAGAAATAGGATGGGGGCGGCAGGAGGAAGGGGCATAATGGGAAACGGTGGACTTGTCACACCGCCTCCACCACCGGTACTGCATCCTGGCGCAATGCTGGGTCAGGGTTTCGATCCTACTGGAGCTTATGGAGCGGCAATGGGGAGAATGGCTGGTGCATATGCTGGTTTTCCAGGTGGGCCTGGGGGTCCTCCTTTTCCTGGCATGCTTCCTTCCTTCCCTCCTGTAGTTGCTCCTCATGTGAATCCGGCTTTCTTTGGAAGGGGGATGCCGACAGGTGGTGTAGGAATGTGGTCAGATCCCAATGCGGCTGCATGGGGAGGTGAAGAACAGTCAAGCTATGGAGAGGATGCAGTATCAGACCAGCAGTATGGAGAAGTTAGCCATGGAAAAGATAGAGTTTCAGAGAGGAGACATCGAGATGACAGGGAGAAAGATGAAGGTGCTGGGAATGAATGGCCTGAAAGAAGGCACCATGATGAGAGGGATGCTGGCCGAGAAAGAGATAGAGACAGGGACAGGGAAAGAGACCGTGAAAGAGAGAGAGAAAGGGAAAGGGACAGAGACAGAGATAGGCACCGAGAAGACAGAGACAGGCATGGAGATCATCATAGGCATCGAGATGATGAGTGGGAGAGAAGTAGGTCATCAAGGACTAGGAGCAGATCTAGGGAGCATGATCATTCAAAGAGGCGGCGTGTTTCTCCTCGGTGACACATAACACTTTCATGGGTATGGACCAGTGGGATGATTTAGTTGGTCGATCAACATGTTTCTGGTTTTGCTTGCTTCAGGATTCTGTATCAATTTTGACTTCATTGCTATCCAAGTATCTCTTAACAGACAGGCAGTTGTCTGTTCGTAGCTATTAATTTGATGAAGTAAGTCCAGAGCCATGTTTTAATTTTTCTTCTATTTGTATTCAGATGCTCAACGAATTTGATTATTTCTCTGTGTAATCGATCCTCTCTATGCATGATCGCTAGTACATATATTGTAGGTTTTTTTCCCTTACATTACTAGACAGATTAATCTCGTAACGAAAATTCTGTATGCGATCATAGCATTATCGTATCGATTTATTATCAATTGGTATACTTGATCCAAAGATAAGTTTTTATGGCTTGTGCTGTTAACGAAATTATTTGCAAGTCCAAGAAGAATAACCAGGGGAAAGGGGTAGAGGAAAAGAGGTTACTAAGTTTTCATTGTACAACAAATTGCCATGCAGTCTGCTAATCTTAGTGTGCCATGAATTCACTCTGTAGGGCATTCATCTTGCCTTTTATCATTATGTCAAGTTATGAACTCACAGTATCTTGATGACTTTAAATGACTCCACATGACTTGTGACAGAATTTTGATTTATTTGTCAAATATGGGGTTGGTAGATCACAATTACGTTTATATTTTCATGGATTTTTAGAAAGGACACTGAATGTGCTTTGTATGTGGAAAACAATAACTGTATTGTGATTAACATGACTTTGTACTTGAGGTTTTGCACAGACCAAAACTGTCATTTGTATGAATCATATAAATTATATGATTAATAAATATTTTCAAACATAAGGACATGTATAAGTCCATTTTCTACCACACCCTCATGCAGTTTTAGTACGGACATTTCGGGTTATCATTCATTTCTGTAGTAACTGTCCAGCAGCCTGGGCCATTCGTGCACATCTAGTCAAACGAGACAGAAACTCCCTGGTCCATGCCCACTCATGAGAAGGGTGTTTAAACATTGCTTGGCTTCATGGAGTTAAGCATGAAGTTAAACATTCCATGAAATCTATGAATGGTAAATAGAAATGACGAGAAGAGTCAACGGTGGCACAAGGAATTTAAAGGAATTGGAAGAGGACCGTTAAGAGTCTCATAAGAAATTGCGGGAAAGTAGATCATCTCTCAAATGGACGAAGGCCGTGTTCTCCATTATGCCAATCTACAATCTACATAAATACAAGATCCCAAAGACCAGGTCAAAGATATCAGAAGGGATACTAGGTAAGTTTTGTTGCACCAGCGTGAAGGGGTGTGGTCGGAAGTCATTAAAGGCACTAAAGGAGAACTAATTGAGGGGAATGCAATTTGATCATGCGGGGAGATCTCTTGCAGGCATTAAATGCCCGGAAGATCTTTACATATATGTGTTTAGCCTAGGGCAAAGCTATGCCTTAGCTTGAAAAGGTAAGGCTTTTGATTTGCGGTTTCACTATCTCTTTCCAGCAGCCTACAATGCTAGCATCAACTAGGTAGAGGTCTTTGATGATGGGGCAGTGTGACAAGGTTGGTATGCAACATTTAGAATTAGAGATTTGACTACTCAAGGATCTATTATGTCCCACTTACATTAAGATTATCATCCATGATGTGTTATACACTGGGCTTTCGAGATTAGAGGGGGAAGATTGTCAGTCAACCTTTCACGTTATTGCAGATACAGGCATTTAGACATTTGAGTTTCTAAATCAACATACCTTTTGAAGTGGAGGTATTGGGAGGAGGAAATTCTTGGTTAAGAGAGTTTATGAGATTATTGTAGATGAGTCATTAGCATTAAAAACTTTCTTATCATGACGTTGGAAAGCCCATCTATTGACGAGGTGCGTTTTATACAGGAGACTGCTCATGCGTGACCAGTTATTCTCACTGTCTGAAAAAAATGCCATTGAAGAGTTATTGTCAAGGTTGTACCGACATTGGATTCTCAAAGGGCATTGCAAGTGTTCTCCACGGAGCTCTTGGGCCTATATGGAAGGAGGCTAACCTGAATATGTTTCGAAGACAGTTTTAGGTGCATGGGTGTTTAATTTCATATATGACAGGTGAAGAATTGATGACACTTTTTGAATGGAGGAAAATTTTCACATTTGGGTGCTCTGGCTTTGAAGTAGATCTTGCTGTCTTGGTATCTCTACAATTCTTCTTTTTGTATATAAAAGTTCTTGCAGAACACAGGGTTATATATCTCATCCTGTTTCTATGTTTAACGAAGGATGTGGCAGCACCCCCACTTTCTGCGGAAAAATAAGGTGGGAAACTCCTTCAGGGATTTCATGTTGCTAGATCCATGGAAGGAGATAATCTGACGATACAGAATGATCTGTGTTTAACAGTTCTTGAGGGTCGGGTGGAATGAGTTTTATTAGTTGAACCGCTTTAGTAGTTAGATGGTTGTGGTGAAAACTAGTCTGGACAAAGTCAGAGGAGATGGTTCCATTTTCCAATGTCTACAGTTCTGGTATTTATCTTGTTTCTTAATGACTTTGATTGAAGAATAGCTCGTGTGGTCCTGATTGTTCCTCAATAAGCCCATTATTTTGGAAGCATAGGAAACAGCTGGAAATGGGTGAGAGTTGTTGAAGATTGCTCACTTTTTGGAGAGTTGATGAGTAACTTGTATTCACTACCATTTAGATCCTGCAAAGCAAGTTTGTTCTAGACTTTTTGGAAGGTTTACAGTATCCAAGGAGCATGCGTAGATGAAGGATTGGATGGTATGTTATGGTGTTAGCTTTTTCTGGGATTTTAGTTGGGGTTGTGGGATTTTGGAAACATATGGAACACCTGGAGCTTCGCTGATGAATGGTGAGGATACCAGAATTTAAGTAAATCAATACCTCTTTCTGCACTATGAGCAATCTTTAGGAGGTCCCATTTTATTAATGTTTGATGAACTTCTTGATCCTGGTGGCTTGTGGAAGATTCTGAGAGTTTTTATTGTCTTGTCTGTGCTCCTCAATTTTTCTTATTTGGTTAATTCCTTTACTGAAAAATTTACTCAACTGGATGTCATTCTTTACCTCTGTCCGTTTGAATGGCCTTTTCAATGCATCCTTTCTTTTCATTTTTATTTTTTTTTCCCTTTTGAAAAGTTTTTTATTTTGCATTGTAGGGATTCATATACAAATTCATGTGTTTATTTTAGAGACTATTGATAGTCCTGGGAATGATAGTTTGAATGGAAAAGTGTAGTTTTCTGATTGCGCAGCTTCATTAAACGCCTGCTCACAGATGTGCTCTAACGACTCTTTTTTTGCATTCATGCAGCTCAGAGAGGCAGTCGAAGTCAAACCTGTCATGCAGTTTCCTGGTCCACCCTTCCATGCCGGCATTAGCTTTGTTTCAAGTTTCGAACAAATTAAGGACGACTCTTATGCAAAGAGCGGTTTATAGAACTCTATGGACGGCTTTCCACAGCCATGAAGTGCCCTATCTGCTTTCTGTTTGTAAACTTCTGTGACTCTAGGTATTTATGCATGTGATCTTTGTATGTTCTAGGAGTTTATAGTTGGCTCTCCCTCTGTACGAAGAAGCTCATTTGGTTTTCTCTTTTTGTTTACTTTTTGTTAGCCTTCCCTGTGGCACGGGAGTTCAGCGTGTGATGTTATAGATTCCTTACCCAATGCCACCTTAGGAGCCTTCTAACCATCACTAAATGAGAGATGATGATGACGACCAACTCGGAAATGGGTCACACACCACCTGTACATTCTTCTTGTATTCTCGTATGCCCATCAACAGCCACTGGTTGTAGTCTGTTTAGTCCAAACGTCCTGTGGTCTCTATGTTGCTCTACTGATTTCATTTCCTCAGTGGCGTTAATGGAGATGTTGGGCACTTAGGGTTTTCATCTGTACATATCCTTTTTTTTTGTCTTACTGTTGTAATGGAACATCCCCCCTGTTGCCATTTTCTTCTCTGAAGGAAGCGAGTGTTGTGGCATTGATGGAAAACTGTGGGGCACTTGGGGTTTCCATCTGTACATATGTGTCTTGACTCTTGTACTGGGAATCCCCCCCCCCCTCCCCCCTCTCTCCTCTGTTGCCATTTTTCTCTGAATGAAGCAAGTGTTGCGGCATTGATGGAAACTGTGGGTGCTTGGGGTTCTCATCTGTACATATCCTTTTATGTGTCTTTACTCTTGTACTGGGGAAACCCTCCTATTGCCATTTTTCTCTGAATGAAGCAAGAGTTGTGACATTGATGGAAACTGTGGGTACTTGGGGTTCTCATCTGTACATACCCTTTTATGTGTCTTCACTCTTGTACTGGGGAAATCCTCCAATTGCCATTTTTTTTCTGAATAAAGCGAGAGTTGTGGCATCAATGGAAACTCTGGCGCTTAGGGTTTTCATCTGTACATATCCTTTTATGTGTCTTTACTCTTGCACTGGCGAAACCCTCTTAATGCCATTTTTTTTTTAATAACGCGAGTGCTGTGGCATTGATGGAAACTTTGGGCGCTTAGGGTTTTCATCTGCACATGTCCTTTTTTATGTCTTACTCTTGTATTGGGGAAACCCTCCTATTCCCATTTTTTTCTGAATAAAGCGAGTGTTATGGCATTAATGGAGAATTCACTAGGGCCACTTTGCGTTTTCATCTGCACATATCCTTTTCTGTGTCTTTACTCTTATACTGGGGAAACCCAACCTCCTATTTCCATTTTTTTTCTGAATGAAGCAAGTCTTGTGTCATTGATGGAAACTGTGGGCTCTTAGGGGATTCAACTGCACATATCCTTTTTAATATCATACTCTTGTGTTGGGAAAATCCTCCTATTGCCATTTTCCTCAAGGAACATGTTAAATAAAGCAAGCACTGTGGTTTATATTAGATTGCTGTTCTTGTCTCCTCCGAGACATCAATGGAACCTGTCCATTGATTGATGTCTCCTTCAATCGGCCTGATACCACACGCTCTTGTACAAGTAAATGAACCAAAGTTTCCTCGAGGAAATAGACCAATATAATCTTTTTCCCATAGAAGTCTCTGTATTACCAAGTATTTAGTTTCCCTTTCTGATGGGTTGTTAGCTTGCGTGAATGTCAATCGATTACATGGGTGTTGTGAGTGATGGACGATTATAGAGCCCACCTGGATTCCCCTCACTTGGAGCTTGTCTACTCAAGTTAAAGGAAAAATAGGACATCATTCTACATAAGGAAATATACCCATAAGCAATCCACTTAGGGTTCTTCATTTTTTTGCTGGGCATGAAAGGTTTCCCCAGGCCCAGAACCCTATCTCAGTCTCGCTTATTCTCTTCTGGGTTGGCTTTTAAACAAACCGTAGAAAGAAGGCAGCTCCGATCTTGACCAGTCCAAGCTCTACGACGTCTGCCTTCTAGTCCTGTTCTGAGGGTCAACTCCAACCCCCGTGTCCATCTCCTGAAGCTGTCCTCGTTGGGGGCGAGCCCTAACGACGGCTCCCATCTTCTGGGAACTATTTTTTAGGCCTGGCTGAGAGGCGGTGATGAAGAACCTCCCGTTTTCTTGGAGGAAGAAAAGAGGGTCCGGAGCAGTTTAGGGTTTGGTTGGTTGATGGTAATAATCAGAAGGGGGAGGGTGAGATGAAGAAACTGCTAGGGTTTCAGCGATGGCGGCGTGCATGAGGGAGATGGGCTGTGAGGGCATTAGGGTTTGGTGGTTAGACCTAGAGATTGCCCTCTTCTTGTTCTACTTTGTCTACCATCATTTAGCTAACTTCATTCCACTGATTCTGATGAAAAGTGACGTCATAAATCATGAAACATCTTGACAATAGGCGATTAAAAGCAATCCTCTTAGCTTTAGGGATGCAATCACTCACAAATGGCTTGCCAAACTCCAACCAAACCAACCACAGGCCATCCTCCCCTGGTGAAGCCGCTCACCATATGAGTCATTGATGCAGCCCCATCCAGTGAGATGGAAGAACACAAAAAAAATAAATAATAAATAAAAATAGAGATTTAATATATATAAAAATAAAACCACTCATGCACAAAAAGCTAATCTTTATTTTACGCTGTTATGACAGAAATTATCTGAATAAATATCTCCATTTTCTGGCGTATTTTTTTATTCCAAGTTTCGAAAACATCGATAAATAATTTCAGGTATTTTTTGACACAAAAAAGTAGTTCCTTTTCTTAGGAACATAATACCCCACTTTCTGTTCTCTAAGAGATATTTGATTGGTAGAAATCTTTATGGGGCCATACACCGTTGACAAAGATGATTATTAATTTTTTTACCCCTCGGAGGTTCCAAGGCCCTTCTTTCTAATTATCCATGCAGTCAATTCTTGTGAAGTCCAAGAATTATAGAACTCGTCTTGTAGATTTGATGTACAATTTCCTCCCCAGCAACCGCCAGCTCATTTCCATCCTTTGACGGTGGAATGTACTCTTTTGCATTCATAAAAAATATGCTATTAATAGAAATGACCTGAGTAATCTCGGAGTTTTTCTCCCTTGCTGGCTACCACCAATCCCGTTGACTAAGTATCCATGCGAGGAGGCATATGGGATGGCGGGGGAGGGAGGGGAGGAGAAGCCACGTGGACTTATCTAAAGCCTGGTGCAAGAGCAGAAAAACGAAGAACAATAAAAATAGATATTGACCTCATCACATTGAGTTCTTCAGACTGCAGAAAAGGTAGGGATTTCGAGGAAGAACTAGATAACAGCAAAGCAGCCAGAATTCTATTTATACCAACAAGGGGAGCTGTCGCCTTCATACCTATTCGACACATCAGCACCATCGGCCGTTGACTGCCAGCCGTTGACATCTTTCGACCCAAGCTGCTGGTCCCCCAAGCAGCAGCCATCAAGGACGGGTCCTCAAGCTGCATGTTCTTGTCACACCTTCAGAAACCCAAAGTCGTGGAAGAGTCCCTGCAGGGCGGGAGCAGATTGGGGGCATCAGGGAGGGGAATGAAGGCAAGAGATGGGGGAAGGCGATTCGTTGACTTTGCCCATTGTATGATTATCTGACCATAAAGTAGAGGGATTGAGACCATAACAACTACGTTGACCAAGGGCTGGAGAAAGTGCCCATCACTGTTTCCCCTTGGAGAAAGAGTCAAGAATCATGGGTTGTCAAAGAAGTTCTTGAAATATCCCATTATACCAGTCAAATGGGTCTGGAGTGGAGAATAACAGATAAAAATCTGATCCATAAGAGGAAACACCAAAACATTAGGAAAATGAGACAACAAGCATTTGATCGGATGATGTTAATGTGATAGTGACAGAACTCCCAGGAATAGGGAAACCAGAAATAGAAATCCAGCTAGAAATAGAACTCACAGAAAAGTCAACTAGGAATTCAGGAGATATGACAGGGAAAGAGAAATGGGAGGGGAAGGGTTCCACAGAAATCGAGAGCTCTCCCCAACTCTCCTAGTTTGACCTTGCAAAAAAAGTCCCCACAGTGAGGGCCCTCTAGGACCTTACATTGTCCTCCTTACTGGGCCTCTCGAGGCCTAAGTAACCCGGGCAGTGGGCCTGGTAATGGGGCTCACAATGTCGATCCTAGCAGGTAGCAAAGAATAGAAATTCAACGTAGTTCAACAGAAAAATGCCCCTTGAAACTATAAACATGACTTGCGAGCTATGGAGCTGAGCGCGGACCAGGAGCACAGCAAGGGAGCACGCAAGCATAAAACGCAAGCAGTTGAATTATGTGTCATTAATAGTATTCTCCTCTCTTCCTATCCCAACTTAAAACACACAAAAGCAGTTGCAGTTGTTCCTCGGAAGAATGTTCATCTAAGCAAAATATATCTATTCAGAGAGGATTGAAGAGCAGAAATAGTAAAACTTGAAATTATAAACTCATGAAAACGAAACATTTGGGTTTTTTTCTTAAAAAAATGGCTTCCTCTGGTCTAGACTCGGCCCCATGAAGATTTTTCAGGGACAATTTCCCACTTTCTTCTCACTCAAATCCCTTCGTCAAACCGTATAAACGAACCATGAATAACAAACCTTTATGTTTGCTATATGTTATTTCTACAGCATGGCTAGTAAATGAAGTTTACAAACCTTGGCATCACTGATCGCATAAGCCACGCAGTAGTGCTCCTGAAGGAAGGGACAAATATGCAAAAGTGTCATAGTCAACATAAATAATAGTGCACTAGCATTTAAATTTATTGAAAAAGCGAGAAAAATGATTCGCATGATTGAAGCAACATTTATATCATCAGATGAGAACGGAAGATCAAAGCCCAATATGTTACAGGGAGAGAAGAAGGCTCTAAGTGTTGGTTAAAAGAGACTAATGGAGACTTCAGGTTACTCGATGGAATTTAATATTATTTCTCTTAATCACAATTTATTTCTAATTCACAAGTCACAATTCAAAAAAAAAAAAAAACAACAACAACAGTGCTGGGTTTGAACAGAGTCCTTGTAGGTATGGAGGCAAAAGAATTCATGAGAAAACAAAAGTACTGGGTTTAAACCAGCAGGAATCCAATCCTCTTATTGACTTGCCTGCATCATGTGCCACTCTTCAAACTCGTCGAACAATTCAAGCCGTTCAATCCTGCAGGATCAAAATGCGTAAATCTCATCTTCTTCTAAAAAATAAATCAATCAAACACAATAGAAAGTGGCACCACCTTCGTCTATCCTGAGCTTCAATGAATTCACTATAAACCTTCAGCATATCCCAAGCAACAGCTCTCTGGGATAAGTAGAGTAGGAAAAGTAGTCATAAAAGACAGAAAACAAGCATGGCCCCTAGAGAAAAGAATCACAAAAAAAAGTTTAACTAGGGGACCCGTATTCCTTTTATCCCTCACTTCAGTCCACAATTACCGGAAATATTACGATTCAATACCTTTTAAGCATGTTTCCAACAAAACTACATCAAAAGAATAAGATAGGGAATTACATTACGTTCACATAACCGAATGTTGAGATAGAGAGAGAGAGAGAGATAGAGAGAGATGGAAAGAGAGAGAGAGAGATGGTTTTCCTGCAAAAGCACAGCAGATAAAACAAGCATACCTGCCAACCCTGATCAACAAATAATTGTTCTTTAGCTGCTAAGGTTGGTGTCTCATGTATACCAAGTAGAGCACATCCTCGACTCTGAAAAGCAGACCACATTAAAAACATGAGTTATGCAATCTCCATCATAAGTATTTTGCACAGGCTTTATGACTTCTCTTAGACTAACCGCTAGTTATTTAAATGACAACAATTGATGCAGCCAACAAGTAACCGGGTGCGCTTAGGAGTTGGGCTGCTTATCCTAGTGAATAGGACCATAATGACTGGTACAGTCCATATTTTCGATTATGGAGCTTGTATGTAGGCATGGCACATCCAGTTCTGCCTCCAACACCATTACTCTTTCGCCTTTTAGGGAAGGTGATGCCCAGGGTACATTGGGTGAGACGAATTAGAAAATAATCGGTTCAAGAAAATCCTAGCGGAGAGTCCCTCCGTTTACCTCACCACTGCCACATCAGCTTCCTCTCCACTTCTGCCTTCCCACCATTGTCTAGCAACATCACAATAGTCTGCACCAGGACATGCTCAGGAGCTGCTGGCCATTTCCAGCTAACCCCATTCCTCCATTCTGCTTCTCTCATTCTAATATATCCAGCCTGCTCAGCCATGCCTGGCAACTCTCTCAGGAAGCACCAGTGGCAGACACGTAATGCCCTGCTGCTCCATCACCTTAGCTTCCCTGAGTTTGCCCAATGTCTCTGTTTCCAACCCATCACTGACCTGGAATAATGTCCGCTAGCAGAGAACAATAATCCGGCTCTCCTATGGGTCCCATCCGTCACCCGGCTCTTCCCACATCCCATTTCCATATTTTCCAGTCCTTTTCTCCCTGCTTGGTTTTCAACGAACCTAGCCCCATCCAATCAGTTCCAAAACTTTGGGTCCACCGACCATGAGTTGCATCAATAGTGTCCAGGCCAAAGACGGAGTCAGCAGCAAGGATTTGCTCGAGGAATTACTGCAATTTATCGTATTTTGTTTTGGAGTGATTGATCCTGAGTCCACTTTCCACAACTTTTGAACGTATATTATAGTTACATCTAATTCATCATTTAAAAGAGCTTCACTATAAATATTTTTACAACAATGATTTTAAAACAACCAATCAATTATACTCTTCCAGACCTCTCTTAAAAATCGCTCAATACCTTACACAGCATTACGAAACTAATGTGCCGATTATACCCAGTACCTTAAGCCGTGCATAGGATACAGTGAAAGGCACTGCCAACACATATATCCCGTATATAAAGATTGCGGGTAAGGCCATTGTTCCATTTATATCGTATACATATTGATAAATACAAATAAAAAATCCATGAATAATGATGCCCGAGCCCAAGATATTTCATGATATCATTCGGAGTACTTTTTCACAGGAACGCAAAAAAATTATATAGAAAATAAATGAAAATACCTTTAAAGTATTTTGTTAGTATATACATACATGCATTTTGGATTAAATTTTGGCAGAATGATGGCCCCAAGAATTCACCGTGCCAGCAAACTGGAAAAACGCGTGGATATAGATTTCAGTCACGTCTATCATAGGAGCAGGTTGCACAGGTTATCCTAGCATTCTACTAGACAGCACCATGAAAAGCAAAAGGTGAGTCAAGACAAACAAATCGCGTAAAACAATTACAAGAGAAACTCTGCAAGCATAAAAAACAAGGTAAGTGCGTATGTTTTTTGAACATCACAGCATTCAGCAATGAATGGATTACCTCTAAGTTTTTCATCATTTGCTCTCCAAAGGCATCATCAGGGAGGATCTGGGAGGTAGACAATAAGTGAGATAAAGCTTTCATATTATCTGTAAATAAGTTCACCTATCAAGAAGAAATCGTAGGACAGGGAGGGGAGCCTAGTCTCTTAGGAAAGAACCTGCTCGTATAAGAAAAAGATTGCAGTCGAGAATGTTTTTGCAGTCCAGCCAACAATAGCCTTGATTGAATCTGGATCCAAGTATATGAGAACGCACTCTGCAATTATAAATGTTGGCAAGCTGACAACAACATCAGAAGCAGTTTTTATTATTACCCGGCCTAGAAATTGAGCATCCTAGTGAAGAAAGCATAAAAAAAAAATGCATCACCGGGCGCTAAAGATATGAAGTTCAAAGTAAATATCCTCACAAAAAACAAAGCAAAAGATTATTTGTAAAGACAATCACATCGACAAACAATTGCTTACATGATAAATATTTTATAATATCCATATTATGAAGAATACAGGTCAGTATCCACTTGTTGCTACAATGTATTTCCCTCTTCCTGCATCACCACATTTGAGAACAGCATTCAGCTTGGAAAACCAAGACCACAAAGAAATCGGGTTTCCCACCACATCCCCTCTTCGCAATTATGCTTTGGTACATTTCAACGGTATGCAGATCAGAGATTACATCAAAGCAAGATGTTGTTGATGAGGTCTATAGAAATATGAGGAAGACGAAAGTGGCGACAGGTACTCATCACTGGTTCCTTTGTCTGCAGAAACTGAGCTTCTCACAACTTCCCCTCAAAGAAGATTCTTTGTTATGACTCTACTACATGTGGGTAAGGGTTATGTCGAGACAATGATCTTCACGGGGTCCAAACAAGTACGAGGAAAGTGAAAGGAATGCAGTAGATAGATAGTCATCGACACTTGAAAGAGAAAGCAGCATATATCTTACATTGTTATCATTAGCATCTGATAAGGCTTCCCAGTCCTTAATCATTTTGAACTAAACACATCCATCGCAATTGAATCCCTAAACCCTAATTACCAAACCTCAATACCCTCAAATATAGGAACATGACAATCTAAAGGAAAATGATAGAAATGAAGTGACACTAAATCAACACAAAGAGAGAAAAAAATGCGATCAAGCTTCCATGCCATCCGCATGGTCAATATACCATGCAGCCAGCACCTCCAATGAGATATCTTAAGGAGAAATCAAAGGATGCACCATAAATTGATGACAATTGAATATCAGAAATGCATCAATGACACGGATTTCTTGGAATTCATAAATTTGCTGTATGTGCAACATGTAAGAATTCTATTTTGTAAATTCAACTTTAATACTATTAAGATGTACATGACGCATAGTGAAGATGAATTTGCAGTTACTCAGATAAAAGTTATTCATACACAACATGCCTCCACGGTGGAGAAGAGTTAGCGACACTAAAGTAAATATGTATCAACCCAGTGCACATATATCGATAAAACATATCACATCCTACGTCCCATTTAGAGAATAGTTCTAATATGCATTTTAACCGAAAAAATGGGATACATGTAGTGCATAGACCGGAGAAGACATAACAAGAAGAACATTCAATTTCTTCAATAATGATATTGGAATGTGATGATTACCTTTTTTTCAAATTGTTCACACAGAACGAATAAGCACATTATTTATCAGGTATGAATGTTGTTCTGTAAATATTTAAGCTCTAAAGAAACATTTTGATATGGTTAAAAATTATTTTTTTACCTGGGATCCAACTGGGCCAAACTAATAACATCATCCAGCTTTTGGATGTCACGCAGATCAATAGGAAGCAACTTGTAATGATCACTTAGCACTTCGCCTCTCTCTGTCAATCAAATACTTAAAAAGTATGTAAGCACCAGCTTAAAATCAATCAATCAACACATTAGCATTCAAAGCTTCCAGATATCCTAACAACCACCCAGTGATAAGGTCATCACATAAGGATTTCTTGCACTCAAGGATAGAGGGGAAAAAAATGTATGGTGCCCTACCACTTCTTTTAAAGAACAGGAGTGAATGTAGCAGAACATGCATGTGTTTTGTTAGATACAAGCCATTAAGAGAAAAAAGAATAAACATCAAATAGGTCATTAAAGACTAGGATACCACCCATTTGGGGCATGGTTTGTAAAAAATTTAGAAATTCTTAGTTGTACCTGTGGAGAATACTTATTCCTGATAAAGGGGAACCGCACAATGATTAAATCAGCAGACACAATCTATTACCGAATTGCAAACAAGATAAACCGCAAACGAATTGTTTAGATACTCAAATTCGAAAAAGTTCCTACAAAAAATCAAAATCCTCACCAAAACGATTAAACATAAGTGCATCCCTTGCTAGAAAGCTGCATGTGAAGTACCCACTCGTAAAATTTGTCCGACATGTGTTACAAGAATAGATGAAAAACCTCAATTTTCAGGGTACTAAGATTGTTCATCCAACTTTTCATTGTGATTGATCCACGACTATATAACAATACCCAAGTCAACCTATTGTCTCCATATCTTTCTGCTTCTCACTGAATGATTGGTGAATCCTTGGTTTCCAATTTTCCTATCAGGTAAGTATAAACGATAATGCTGCCAATCTTTCTCTTGACACTTATCACTCTGGCAACCCCAATATTTTCAACATCGATCAGAAGACAACATCAGTGCTCAACCTAATGCAGCATCAACATCAATGTTCATAGCCAATTGATACATCAATGGCTAAGAAGGAGGATTCGCAGTGTGGCAGACAGAAGTGCATTGAAATAAGTTATTACCAACTAAAATCAGAATATTCCAATGGAATGTTGCCTCAAATAAACTGCCAACTTGTGGATGCAGTCTTTCAAGAGTCATTCTACAAACGATTTTTTGTCTTTTTTCTTAAATGTAAGTCACTGAATCACCATAAAAAATAGTTTTCAGATCCATTGGCATGCAGTAGGTGGGTAGAATTGAGAGCAGACACGATCCTCCGCAATCAGATCAGAGTTGATGGAAATTCGTTAAAAGCCATTATGATGGGGAAGCAGTGATAGGAATTTCTGACAAACGAAAGATGCAATGTGCATACCAATCAGATCAATAGAGGAGTGCACTATTGTGCCAAGAGTGGAAGATTCGTTAGAATCTCCTGAAAATCATTGATTTCAGTGACTTATGGATGCAAACCTCAGACATAGAAACTCACTAGGTCTTAGGAATGTAGATATTTTATTTGAGTAACTTCAGCAGGGATCTAGGGATAATGAAGCAACTTCTACAATAGTCACTGCTGTTTCTTATTTATCATGCCAGTGGTTTTTTCACTCACAGAAAAGGAAATTAGTGCCCAATAAGCCTTCTCTTAGTAACCTCCAACAACCTGCTGCACATTGGGACATGTCACTCGTAGAACATCCTCCACAATAATTCCCCTCTTTCGAAACATATTACCTGCCTACATGCATCTAGCCTTCTATTACCACAAAGACAACATTAACCTGTAGCAGTCCACCAAACACCTTTGGAGCAGAAGTCTTATTCTGGGTTGAGTTTGATATCCTAGATAAAGATCAGATTGGAAACTTTCACATTTGCTCCGTCGGAAATTATTCTATCTCTAATACCTATCTTGAGCTGGATATAAAAAGGAGAATTTCCCTTTCTTCCAGTTTTTCCTCGGAAAATAGTAAAAATGGTCACAGAAAGTATTCCGTAATAAATTGGACGACCTTATGATCCGTGCTAGCTGCTACGGTATGAGAGAGGAGTAGATTAAATCTACCCGCACCAAATCATCCTTCCAAACCGTTCTCTTCCCCGTCTCCTGTGTCAACCTTCATACCATCATATTTATGAGTCAGATCAGATGTTTGCTTCATTCCTTTTCAACAATAAAATGCATCTGAACTTCCTGACCCATATATACGCAGCTGCATTTCAAAATTACAATGGTTCAAAATCTCGAATTCGTAGTCTTATCTCTGTGACCTACGCTGCCTCGTTTTATCCCGCCAGTTCAATTGATAGCCTCAAAACTCGTCCGTCTACCCTTATCCATATATAATAGGTGCCACAACAGTGAAACAACATATGGAGTCATCAGTTTTCATATGATGACAAAATGTCCAGTGATAATTGAAAGATGACAAGACTACATACACCATTCTATAAAAGGAATATCAAGACTTGCGGTGCATCAGAAACATTAATATCACCACACTTTTCAACATAGAAGTATGAGATGAAGAACGATTTATGAAAATAATTCAATGAGTATCTCCAGTTTTTTTGCTTCGAGAAGATTCCGGAATCAATAATCTGGAGATTTTCTTAGGTAGTGTCCAATTGATGAGTCATGTTAACCACATCAGACGCATTTCCATTACTCCTATAAACCTTGTTTTACTTCTCCCTCAGTGGAAAGCCCACAACAGCTGGAGGTATTATCAGGTAATGATGATATATTCCATTCCTCCTCAACTTAGACAGTGAGAGAGCCTGTGAGCTTTCGATGTGAGTCATGGAAACATTTCTTTTTCCATTGGAAAGAATAAGCGTTCATAAGGATATTGTTATAATAGCCGATGAATGATGCTTCCAAACGCTCAAAAATCTATAATTATTTGGCTTAAATACAAAGGTAATAGAAAATAACGTGATACATGTCTGATGTCCATTGATTGAGATTTGTAAAAAAAAATTGAGAGGAAATTCTGCGAGCTTATAGCAGTACGAAAACTAAATTATACCAAGATGTACCTACCTCTGGAAATGGACGCTTCGGATCCAACTTTGTCTCTCAACTGACTGCAGTGATCAATCAAAGCAGCCTTCTTAGATGTTACCTAAATTTCGGCCAAGTTGTTACCTTCTCTAATAATCCTAAAAACTAAAATAGATGAAAGACGGACAAAGTTTTGCGGGACTGTCCATTTGCTAACCTCCTTGAAGTCCAACTCCACATACATGTGTGGCGCGAATCCTTCCTCCTGCAGTTGGAAGTAGGTGGTGTCGAACCCAGCGCCAAGGGACAGTATCTGCTTTTTGCAACCAGAATCGATGCTAAGAAACTGGAGCAGAAGCTGCCGTAGAGCGGCCCACCTAGCGTAGTAACCTTTCCATTCCCCATTCACCAACATCGTGTACATCAGACCGAGACCAGCAATAAAAACAACACAGAAAAAAGAGACATTGCAAAAAATACCGCGATTGATGATGGGAGACCTCCTGATAGGCCTTCTAACGAACAGGTGGACGTAGTCGTCCTTCATGTAACCCTTCTTCACACACGACCTGTCAGGATTGCAGGACGAAATCAAGAAAACCACAAGGCACAAAACGAACTACAACGAAGGAAGGCGAGAGAACACAGAATGGCGGCGGAGATAGACAGCAGGAAATGACTAGAGATCGACAAAGAGAAACAGTTCCTCAATTGTCAATGGAATGGATTCGAGTGAGCATCTCGTCGTCCAAATCGAAAACTACTGCAACAACTGCGCATCACGTACAGTTTACTGGCGGTGGCGTCGTCGTTGGTGGCCTGAACGGCCGCCGTGGTGCTACTGCCGCCGCCGGCGACGGAATCAGTAGGCGCCTTCGCCATCGCTTCCGCTCCCCAATCAAGGGAAGAGACGATCGACGGAGGAGGGGGAAGAAGAAGCTCACGAACCGGTCTGATAACCCGTTGGAACCGGAATCGGCTTGAGTTGTCCGAGTTCCACGGTACCGAATCAATATGGGCCTATGCCTCTCTTACGTAATGGGCCTTGGGCCCAACACTAAAAGAGCCATCAGATCCCTGCATTCGGTTCTTCACTGGGATTTAACTCTTATTCGTCAAAACAGTTGGCAATTTTTTTCCGAAAATTGCGGCGTTTTATGATGATCAGCCTTCTTGGCCAGCTACATTCACCCCAACTAAATTATTATTCACCCCATTTTTTATTTTTTAAGGAGAAAAATAAATCCCCCCTCCACCATCCTTGCCCAATTTTTTCTCCACCTTAATTATAAGAACGAGATATAATTTAAAATATATATATATATATTCAGAAAGAGATACCTACACATGGAATCAACAAGTCTACTCAGATAAATTATTAGGGTTTATTTATATTATTTAAAATAAGGCTTATTAAGTTGGATCCATGACCAAAGGAGTAATGTACTCGTGGTGATTATGTGGATTTAATTTTGGCGATTACGTGACAAAGTAATGAGATTATTTTTCTTAACCAAACCAAAATACCGTATTAACTACCAAAAATAGAACACAAAAAATACGTAATTTATATGACGTGGGGATAAAACTCATTCACCTTTTTTTTTATTACTTTCCTTTTGATCAATTAATTTTATTAAGTAAATCGAAAATAATATAATTAATTCTTCCCCAAAGTCACTACATTAACTTTATGAGAAATGTCGATCCAAACCAGATGCCAAAACAAGAAATGGTCAGGATATGCATGATATTCTTGTTTTATTTGGATTTTATACCCATCCAAGTTCATCTTAGGGTTTTTATTTTAAATTAAAACTAATAGTAGAATTATCTTGAGAATCCATTATTCTTTTAGTGTTCTATTTGAGAATAACATACAAAATATGGGCATTTTTTTGGATGCTCAAAGTGGAGATTTTACCATTTGTATGCTTTTTCATTCAATCAAAAAGAGGAAAATTAGATGAATATTTGGCTATGCTTGAGTGAAAACTACATTTACCAGCAATTGCTTGCCATCATAGGTGTAGAAGTTGCATGAGTTGTGCCTTAACCTTAGCATAGAAATATAATTTTATTTTTTTATTTTTTTCCACTCAAGGTTAATTATATTACATAATTGATAAAACCCAGAAATTTAATTTTGTTAATTTTTTTTTAGCTAGGCATAAATCATGATATGAAATGGAATGAACTTTAATAAGAAAAATAGTGAGACTTATTTGCTTGATTAATTTGAACTCATCGAGGATTGGCGAGCATGTTGAGGCATGAGAACTAGAATAATGGATGTTGAAATGGATGCATCAAAATGATATAAAAAAATAAATTCATCAATAATATAATGTGATATTTATAGTACCTATTGGGATTCTAACTTGAAAGAAGTTAGATTGATTAGAATTTAAAAAATTCCTATGTCCCCAATTTATTTCAAGGTTGATTTCTACCTTAGTGTTGACCTTAGAAAAAATTATTTAATCAGAAAATTATACATATTTCCAATATTAGAAACCCACAATTTCCCCCCCAAAAATTAAACATTAACATTTAGGTCCTATGAGTCTAAGCTTGCCTTAGACCATTAAAAGTTGTTGAGGCCTATTATCAATAAACACAAGCCCACAAGCCCACAAGCGTTGAGCTTTATTGAGCCTTGAGAACACAGGTTGAAGTGTGGGTTGCTGGCTAGGGGAGGGGGGTTGCTGTTTGGATGAATGTAAAAGTCGTGGGGTTATAGGGCAAGTTTCCAATATTTTAAAGTATATTTTTTAAAAACTTAGATCTTATCTTGATGTGTGCTAAAAGTCAGAATAATTTGTTTTTTCTTTATGGTTTATGGGTTTAGATGGTTGACTTTTGAGGCATTTATTACTTGGAGAGACTAAGTGCCACAAAAGGCAATTGCCCAAAGTAAGTAGAAAGGGCCCATCTCTTTTTAATAATATAATTATTTAAATTATATTATGATAATTAATATAATATAAACCTGATATATTTAACCATAAAATAAATAATTTTTCATGGAAGAAGAGTAAAAGGGAAGCCTGAAAGTTGATTATTTTTTATTTTTATTTTCTTCATAATCGATAACAATCATTTGAATATTATGTGTAATTTTTTTATTTAATATATTAATTTGCCGCCCTGATATAGATAGTATGAATATAATAAAAACGCCGGTCTCAGCTCTCACGCTCGTCCTGTGAGAGCAAAAGATTGACAGCGAATTGGCTCCGCAAGACGACGATGGGTTCTGTGTTTTTTGTGCTTATCCGAGTTCTCATGGAGATCAAGAGGGCAGAGCCTTGACAGACGAGGGTCAGAGGACGCAGAAACTGACTCGGAGCCTTCGGCTTGTCGTGATCGCGCCGCCCGGTGGTGCCCCACCGCCGGAGAACGAAGGCAGCCGGGGCGCGGGGGAAGCGAGGACAGGTTACCAACCACCGCCTCTTAGACCCACTGGCCGTCTCGAGGCGGATCAGTGAGGAAGGAGGGTTGATTCTGTGGTTTTCGAAGAAGATTAGATCTCACCAGCTTTGGCGGGTTTTCGTGAGGTGGCAGGTTCGATCTGATAGCTAACGTCACAGGACTTGTCCTGCAGGGCGGCGGAGGGAGGAAAACCCCCAGTCTCGCCAGCTGTGAGAGTTTTTGTAGAAATTCGCGAGCTCTCTCTCTCTCTCTCTCTCTCTCACGCTTGTTTGGTCAATCGAGCTCTAGAGCGGCTTAGTACCGTTTTTGCTTCTCTTCGCGAACGCGTGGGAGAGTGGAAGACGTGATGTCCCTATGACGGAGGTAGGATATATGAACTGCCGAGTTTTTTTGTTATTTATGGCTTCGATCTCCCTCCCCCTATCGCTGTGATTTCGGAGGTACCGGATTTTTTCGGAGCTCGGAGTTCCCGGACGACTCCATTTTCCTTTCCTCGTCGTGGTAATTTGAACACACTGGTCCACTTTTGGAAAATACCGTGCAAGCATTGAACAGCCTTTGATGCGCGGGGATCCTCTCTCATCCTCCGGCTTCGGATTTCATCTCCTGTTCCCCGATGAGCCCTGAAGGAATCTTCTCGGTAACAATTCATTGCTCTTCTTCTTTGCTTAGTATGGTGAATCTGAACTTGCCAGTTCTGGAGTTTCCCAGGCTCACCTTCCCTCAGAAATTTGCGCAAGAGGGGAATGATTCCACTGGGGGAAAAGAGCTGCTGGTCCGTCTGAAAACGGCCGTGGGTGCTTCACTTTATTCACCTAGCCCTCATAATTAATGCACCAAAACCGCCGGATCCGCATCGAGTGGTGTGGGGGAGAGAAATACCGAAACCGTTCGGCCCTGCCAACAGGAATTCAATGCTTCTTCCCTGTAACCCACGGCGCCACCTATCGCCAACCCATCAACATCTACTTGCTGGCTCTCCCCACCACCACGGCTGCTGCCTCGTTCCACTTCCTCTCTCATCCTGCACTCGGTCCGTGCCTTTTTATTTTAAAAATTAAACTCCTTTCCGTCGTTGGACGAAAAAGGTGGGGTAGAATTTTTGAGTTTTCCGATATCTGCTTCCCTTGTCCTCCTTCCAGGTAGTTATGAGATCTTAATTCCTGGCTTCCCTTGCTCGTTCCCTGTTGATATGAAGGATAGAACCGGATGCATACTTTTCTTTGGTGTCGAGATATGATCAATTTATTTGTTGGTTTGATGTTGATTTCCTCCTCTGTATTGATATTGTTTTCAGAGAAAGTGTGTTCCAATTCGAACATTGAAGAACTATTTTGAGGTATGTGAAGAAAAGCTATTTGTTTTAGTCATGTCCCCTGCCCTTCCTCTGCCCATCCTCACAATCTTCTGCCTATTTTTCATTTCAGTCAGATGGGAAGCTCTCCATCATGCAGCTGGGGCTTGTAACTAGGTGAGGGAAGTTTTCGGGATCCATAGCAGCCATATTTCAGGTAGTTTAGTCGAATGCCTTTATGCCATCGGATTTTTCTGGTTTCATATTTTCACGTTTGTATGCAAAAGAAATTAGCAATTGTCATACAACTTTTTCGGTACTCGTTCATCTTTACAAAGCACTCAAGATCTGCAGTGAATGCTTGTTCTTTTGCTTTTTTTAGCATACTCTTTGTGCACTTGTGCTGTTTTTTACTTTATTTCTTAGTTTGATTTGCCAAATTGTGGGGGGTAGATTCAAATCGGAACTGTCACACTCAGCAAGTAATAGCTAAGGTATACTAACAGAAAACTGAACAATTAAAGATAATAGACTTGTAATTAGTTGAGATGTTACAGAAGACATTACAAGTAGCGCCAGTTACAAAAGTTAAAGCAATTAATAATGACATGAGGAACAAGAAGAAGGAAAGAGTCGGAAACAGCGACCAAGAGAAAAAGAAGGTGTAGAGATCAGGTCGTCGATCAGGGGAAGGGAAAGCATGGCCATCCCTTACCAAATGCGAGCCCTGTTACGATGAGCCTGATTCATGCAAAACTTACTGATTTTATGTTTTCATAAAAAATAGAAAATAGTACTGGAATTTTTAATGTTTTACATTTTTAGCAAAATTGATTGTGTCGGGTCCAGTTGATCCCGGATTCAATCCCAAGGAATCTTGGCGTTACTCAATAATTTGATGCATATTTATGTTTCGGTATTCGTCATGGTTTTACTCATTTTATCGGAATTTATGCATCATGGCATCCTTGTCATGGTTCTTTCTGCTATTTCTTTCTTTTGATTCGTTTTTTTCCTAGGTTTATATTTTTTTCCTAATTTATTCATGAATGATATTGGCACTATGACATGTTGCATTGTTCACATCTAATTTTTCCAAAATTCCTCTCTGCAGGTAGCAAACCTGAACAACGCTAATCCTTTCGAGATCATGAGTGTCTGTGCAAAGACACCAAGCATAATCACGGCGGCTTGAATTCTAATAATGAGGCCAATAGGGGAGAATTACCACGGTGTACATCACTCAAGAAGCTTGTGGAAGTTAGACCAGGAGGATACCTTGCGCCAATGTGGATTACTCTATTAGCGGCTATCAAAACAATGAGAGACCTAAACTAGGAAAACAATAGTTTCTTTTTTGCATCAATTTGAGCCTTGCATGGAGAGCGGATTGACTGAAGTTGGACTACCGAAGACGCTTACCTGTGACAGTGAGGGCTCTTGTCTTGGTATCAAGGACATTTGTGTCGATGAAGGGATTAATTTAGTTCACAAAGCATCAGTAGTTACTATGGTCGAAGACGTTAAGCTTCATAGCAGCCCTCATCTAGTTGATGAATATTTCACCAATGAGATTCACACATCTGGTTCTGTACAGCCAAAGCTTGCCAGGAAACGCAGTTCTGAGACCGCAGAATATTCTTCTGGGAGTTCAGCAGAGGAATTCAAAGATACGACTGATACATTTCATGGAAATCCGTCTGATGAGGCTAATGTGAAGAGAATAGATGGAAAACTATGTCCTCCACCTGAGTCTGAGATACATCAGCTTCTAGGACACATTGGTGCTGATAGTAAAAATGTGAAGCCAGTTTCACTGGCGCATTTGCTACAGGAAGATAGGGAAAATCGTGGTTTTGTCTTTGAGCAGGCATCTGAAACCGAAGGATTGATCCCACTGGAAGAATTTGATCGAAGGTACTGCTCTCTTCATTCGTCTAATTTTGATGCCCACAATGATCCATCACATTTGGTCAACAATGGTCCAAGTCAACATCGGTCAGAAAATAATGGGTGTGTACGACCACCTTCTATGGAAACTGAGTCTCATCAGTTGCCACGTGTTAGAGGTGCCCATGTGACACCTGTCTCCGATGAATTACCTTCTCTCCACACGAACATCAACTGGGAAAAGGCTGATGAGGTAATTAATTACTAATTATTTTCGTATTCTCTTCGATGACGTTGTCTTAGTTTTCCTTCACTTTCATCAGGTTTATTTATTACTTTATTACTGAGTCAGGCTGATGGGTTTTCTATTGATTTAATTTTGTGGACATGAGGTGGTCCTTTAGATCTAAAGCACATGGTTCGGAACCTTGGTGCTCGAGTTGCTAATAAATATGTTAAGAATGATCCGGAACTAGTTATTATACGAAATATGTGATTATTAATATGGTTTTAAGTTGGAAGATGATGAACATTAACAGAGTATCAGAAACCATATCTTGTCAATAAATATATATGTTAGCTTTATGGCAAGGCTCCAAAGGTCTCTAAGAACAGCCCTGAATTGATAACGTCGAGTGTATTACTCTCATTGCCAATGCAAATATATGCATGAATTATTCTCCTATGCACTCAATGCTCTTGTGTTGTTGAAATGTGATGGTTTTTCTAATATAAGATCACAGGGTGCATTAATAGAATCAAATTCATCAACATCAGCTGTGAATTATGAGGAGCTCAAAGGAGGGAATGAAGCTGAAGCATTTACCTCCAACAAGTCTGGAGGTGACATCATTTCATATGATATGGGTATCAAAGGAACTCCTGAACTCGAACAATTTAGCATGCATGCAACTGGGACTACTATTAGTGGAAGGTCTTCAGATGGGTCGGCATCTTTGGCCTGGACTGGATTTAATCATCAGAGCCATTCAGACCCAAATATCCTGGGCTCAGCTTCTTTCTCCCATCAAATTCTGTACTTGGGTCAGGCGCCATACTCTGGCAACATCTCTCTGCGCTCAGACAGCAGCACAACAAGCACCCGCTCCTTTGCCTTCCCCGTGTATGCATGCTTCCACCATATCTTCATCTTTCATATATATATATATATATATATATATATATTGTTTGCTTGAAATAGTCATTTAATTATGTAATTAAAAGGAACATCTAGAAATAGAATCCCCTCTGTGGGTTGGTTAATTGTATAATTATTTATTTTCGTCTTCATCCTCTCTTGAGCAGATTGCAATCCGAGTGGAACAACAGCCCAGTGAGGATGGCGAGAGTTGAGCGCCGTCGCCTGAGGCGCGGCCGGTGGTGGGGATCGGGCCTCCTCTGCTGTAAATTCTGAAACTCCAACCCCTCTCTTTCTCTCTCTAAAGCCGGCATCTCATATCGGCTATCTGTTTAGCTGTAGGTTCCCATTATAGCCATCATATTCGTGCGCTCCCAGCCTATTTCAGGTGTGTACGTCACAGAAGTTTGGTATTCTTGTTCATGATGAAAGTGAGAGAGAAGAAGAAAAGGAGGAGGAAGCCTTCCCTCTTTGCTCTCTGCTTGGTGTGTCTGTCTAAAGCAGGGCAGAGGATTCCGCTCCCCTCCCCCAGTTTCCTTCCCCCCTTTGAGTTGGTCTGAGAACATGTGGGGGGAGAAAGAATGATATCGAATGATGATATTTTGCCCGGAGAACAAAGTCTTTGGGGTTATGTTTACTCTAGTTGATGCTGGCTTTTGCGCAGTGATGGAGAGAGAGAGGGAGAGGAGAGAGAGAGAGAGAGAGAGAGTAGAATTGGACGATTTCAAGGGGCATTCATTAGGTTGAGTAAAATATGGGTTTGCAAGTGATACGTATATTATAGATAGATGGCTAAAGAGGGAGAGGGGGAGAGAGAGAGAGAGAGAGAGAGAGAGAGAGAAGAAGTAGACGATTTCAAGGGGCATTCATTAGGATGAGTAAAATATGGGTTATCAAGTGATACCTATATTATAGAGAGATTGCTAAAGTGGAAGAGGGAGAGGGAGGGAGAGAGAGAGAAGAAGAAGAATTGGACGATTTCAAAGGGCATTCATTAGGATGAGTAAAATGTAGGTTAGCAAGTGATACGTATATTATAGATATATTGCTAGAGAGAGAGAGAGAGAGAGAGAGGAATTTGACGATTTCAAAGGGCATTCATTAGGATGAGTAAAATGTGGGTTAGCAAGTGATACATATATTATAGATATTATAGATAGATTGCTAGAGAGGGAGAGGGAGAGATAGAGAGAAGAATTGGATGATTTCAAGGGGCATTTATTAGGATGAGTAACGTGTTAGCAACTGATACATATATTATAGATAGATTGCTAGAGAGGGAGAGAGAGAGAGAGAGAGAGAGAGAGAGAAGAACTGGACGATTTCAAGGGGGCATTCATTACAATGTGTAAAATCTGGGTTTGCAAGTGAATGCATATTATAGATTGATTGCTAGAGAGGGAGAGGGAGAGAGAGAGAGAGAGAGAGATAAGTCTCTTTCCATGCCCAATTATACTTACGATCAATCAAAGCCTCTCTCTCTCTATCGTCGATGTATTTATCTCAAGCCAAATGATACGTACTATTATGATTTGACTTGAATAAGTAAGCTCGGCTACCTTCTCGTCATTCCTACACACTACTTTACATTTCCCACCTTAAAAATCAATAAATTGTTTTATTAAAGTATAAATATTCAGAACCCCAGCAGATGCGTCGGCTGGACGCTCAAGACACGCACGTGCCTATTATTCGTTACAACTAACCTAGAAAATTAACCTTCAACACTGTAGCACGTGCGGCGGCTCGTTTAATTTAATCGTTACAAGAAAAGTCCAGTGGGAGCGGAGTTTCTTGTCACGTTGTGCTCCCCCACGATCTGCGTTGTGCTGTGGACTTTTGTGCGTGGTGGGTCCTGCGTTTTTTTTGACCTTTGAAAGAATATCACAGTGGTATCCAGTTGCCTGCCACGTGGCTCCGTAAGGTTGCCGTCCTGGGTTTTGTGCGCGTGGCGGGCCAGAACCGTTCGAATTGTCACGTCGCGCAGTCTGAGAGATCACTCTGCTATGCTGTGCTTGACATTTGATGTGCCTAGCGGGCCCGCTGTGCTTTTTGGACGGTTGAAGTGAGTCGATGGGACCCAGACTTCCCACGTGGCGCTCTTCTCGATTTGCGCAGTGCGATATATTTGATTCGCATGGCGAGCCCCGCACGCACTGACGGCAGACCTAGGCCTAGGCTACCTCCGGCCCCGCCCATCTCCCATCCGGCGTAGCCCATCCACATTTCCGGGCCGGAAAAAAACGGGCCGGCTCGCGAGCGCTGAGAGGGGGGGGGGTGGGGGGCGGGTGCACTGGTTCTACCTTCTTCCCGCTCGAGCTCAAAAATAAGGTGGGGTTGTTAGGGGGAGGAGAAGGGATCCTCTGCAAATGCTGAGGAGGTTTTTCAGGTTCTCGGAGGAGGGGGCTTCTCTTGCTTCCCTCGCCGGCGTGTCCTCTTCGTCCTCGTCTTTCTCCACCTGTTCCCGCAGGCGAGCCACCGTTTCTCGCCCTTTTGAGGAGCCTCCCTGCCCGAAGAGGATCCCCTTCACTGTCTCCGCCCACCGGCGGACATGGCAGGATCCCTACCACTGGATGTCCGATACCCGGGATCCGGACCTCGCAGAGCACTTACGCCGGGAGAACCTCTACGCCGACGCCTTCATGGGGGACGCGGAAGGCCTGAGAAGGAGGCTGGTCTCGGAGATGCATAGCCGCATGCCGCCCAGGATATCCACCCCTCCTGAGCGATGGGGCTCCTGGTCAGTGAAAACTTCTACCTGACCTCCGTGGCATGCTGGAAGTTGGCATAATCCTTCTGTGGCATCATCCTCGTACTGCTTTATTGCTTCCTTGTTTCACATATTCGATCTTTTGTCTTTGTGAAACTGTGCTGGCTTGAATTTGGTTATGCTTACACTTAGGAAGCTGTTTGGTGGGTAAATGATAGTTTCTCTGATCCTCTTTATCGGAGGCGATTGGGTTGTTTCGTGTGACCAGAGTCGATAGGATAACGGTGGCCATCCTCAGAGTAAGACACTTCAGTGAGTTATTATCCACATCTCTTTTTACCCTTCTGATTCAAAATGACTTCGAATCAGAGTAAGACACCTTATATCATTTTTATATCATTTTATGTTATCACCTATTTGAGGGCCACGTGATAAAATCCATCGTGATTGGTTCAATCATTAAAATCATTTAAACATGAATTTGACCACCGGCTACAAAGCTTACACAAGACTATAAATGTACGTTGCTGTTGGTTCGGATCATAAGACTATAAGACGCAAGGCGCACATAAGATTTACAGACTCATTAAAAAAATGAGTTCGTCAATTTGGTATAAGATCCATTGAAGATCAAATGCATTATTGGGATGAAAATATATTAATGCTCATAAAAACACATTGTTGATAGGCCAGATCATTGCACACAAGGCCCAAAAAAGGTCAAATTAGTGATGGGGCTCGAAGTCTATATGTAAGGTTTGAGAGCATGTTGTTATGGAGTCAAATCATTGGACACGAGGTCTGCATAAAATTGACACAAGGAAAGAATTTTCTTGGACCTTGTGTGCTAATAGTACATGATTAACAGAGTAGTCAAAGGGGCGGATACTCCCTATCTTATAAACAACTTACGTTTAGGTGAGAAAGGGTGAGTGAGTCGAAACATAGAGGATGTAAGATTATCTGCTGATGAAAGATACTCTCTGGCCATGTGATTTATGAGGCCTATGAAACAATGAGGGTCATCTTGAAAACCTTTAGTTAAAGCGAAAAAATTATGTACGATAACTGAAGTGAGCTACCTTAAAAATGGTTTATTCTAGCTTAAAATGTTTTAGTTCGCTTATCTCTGATGCTAAGTGGGGACATAAATCTCAAGTATCCTGTGATTCATTCTTAAATTAAAATTTCACCTAGCTGACATACCCTGCTCTGATCATTACATCTTCTGTCACAAAAAAGTGAGGAACTATTCTTGAAGTAGAATTTTTCTTGCTTTGCCCTTCTTCTAGATTTGAGAACATACATTTTAGGAAGATTGTTGAACTGTAGGGAAGACGTGCAGGAAATTCAAAAACCTTCCAGTGTATCGCGAGACAGGGGGAAACCAGTGCTGAAGTCTCACTTTCAGGAGCTTTATGGAAGATGAATTTTCTTAGTTTCCTGGACTTGTCGGCCTTTATTTTTGCAAATTCACCGTCTGCTTTAAAGACAGTAGATGGTGGAGAGGGACTGTGGTCTAGCCAAGTCTTTTAGGAATTTCTATGAGATAGAGTCAGTGCTTGGTCAAATACTAAAGCTTGGGATTTATTTTTATAATCAGGGTCACATTGTGGGGAAGAAGGCCCATAAGAGATAACTCACTGTTGAAAGAATCAGAATTTTCAATCCTACCGAAAAATGAGTCTTTCAATTGAAGCTGTTGATCATTAATCAGTAGATTATAGTGTAACTGTTTATTTGGAATACCATATATTCTCTTTTTTGGATCCTATGGGACAATGCTACATATATTTTTGATACCTTGATCAGAATGGTTGAGTAATTGGTTGTAGTTGTACATGGACCTAGAGTGACAAGATATGCATCATCTATGAATTGTCATCTCAGTTTCACAGTTTTGGTGCTTCTTATGCCTTCTTTATTGTGCTTCATGTGGATTGATTACCTACCCATTAGTGTGTTTTATTGATGAAAGTTCCTTCCTAGTGGCCGTTATCTTTCATTGATTCCTTTGACAGGCTCTACTATCAGTATGTACCTGAGGGTAGGGAATATCCAGTCTTGTGCCGAAGATGGGAGGGGAATAGTGGTTTCTCAAAGTTATTTTCTGGTTTCATAGAAAGGTTCAGAAATGAGCACATTTTGCTCGATTGGAATGATCTTGCAGAACAATTTGGTATGTGCTTTTGTCATCCTCATCCTGTAATTTCCTATTTCTTACTTTTTTCCATACCTTTTGTTTCATTGTTTGTGAGTGGCTCTGCCCATTTTCGTTGATTGTTTCTGCTTGAATTTGATTTTGGCATCAAGAAATGAAGCCTTATTGCTTCTTGGGTTGGCATGATTACTATCCTTCCAATTATATGATGCACTGAAGTAGAATTATATGATGCTTCAAAGAAAATGAGGCATTTTCTTTGATATTAATAAGGGACAGATTTCTTACATCTGACTTTGTTTATTGACTTGAGTCTGTAAAGGGATAGGCTTTCTTTGACGTGATGAATGAAGATTCCTAATCGTGATAATATATCTTACCGTTGGTGATGACTAGGGTTTTTAGTTTCTGAGAAAAGCAACTACCATTGTATCTCCTGCTTGCTTGATTATTTCGGCTATTTTTAGAGGTTTTTTCTGTTCTTTCTATCTCAGTTAGAGATTATGGGTTTAGTAAATCTTTGTTCCATAAATAAGAGAGTAAAGGACTAATGCATCACCGTCTGGTGAAATGTGTAGGTTATGTTCATGTGGGCACATGTAGAGTCTCTCCTGATCACAGGTTCCTTGCGTACACAGTGGACACTTCTGGTGGGGAGCTATTTCAGCTTCAGGTTAAAGACCTTCAAACTGGACAGATTGCCAAAAATTCAGAAGTTAATGGGGTTTTCAGTTTGGCGTGGGCTGTTAACAATGATCGTCTGTTTTATACTACCTGTGATGAAACTCAGCGTCCTTGCAGGAAACTTCCTTTTCTTTATTCTTCTTTTTCATTGTAAAATTTTCAGATGAGATATGATTTTTCTCTGTTTATTGTTTAACAGGGTTCTTTGCAAAAAAATGAGGTCAAGGGTGGAGGATGAGTTGTTATTTACTGAAAACGATACAACTTGCTGTGTAGATATTACGTGCACAAAAGATGGGAGATATATTACCATAAATTCTAACACAAGGTCATCATCCGAGGAAAGTCTCTTTTCTCAATCTTAATAGTTAGCAAATGCATTTGACGGAATGTATTCTGTTGTAAATGCATGTCTCCCTGATAGGTGGCTGTATACTTCCATGCAGATTCATGTAATTGATTCAAGAAATGTGCAAAATGAACTTGTCCTGGTGCAGAAACGTGTGACTGGTGTGCAGTACTTTTTGGAGCATCACCATGGTTTTTTTTATATCCTTACCAATTCTCCGTCAAAACATATAGTTCGTGATCCAGGAGGGTATCACTTAGTTAGATGCAGAGCGGAAAAGTTTCCTTTGACAAATTATCAGGTGAGCTTCAAATTTTCTCGTCTATGATGTGATTGTTCGAATCACAATAAATAAATATTTTTATGAGGATATAATAAGGAATTTTTTTATCTTGATTATTAATTGATAAATAAGTAATAACCCACACTATTCGTAAAAATAAATAGTACCTACTGTTATGACTTTTAATCTGTTGTGCGCCACATATATTTTTTCAAGCATTTATCAAATATTGTCTGTTTCTTGTTATATTTGATATTACCTTTAAAGTATTTATGATTGGTGTTGCCAGTCACCTTCACATAGGACAGTGGACTACTGCCTTCATTGTCTTAAAAACCTTGGTCTGAACATAAACCCTGCCAGTTGGCAGGCTTTTCTTCTTTTGTAGTTTCGTGTTTACTTTCGTCAATTAAATATCAATGTATTTTCATATTATATCCTTATTTGGTTTTTCACAGGTTTCTGTCGTTTCATTCCATTATGTTAGTGAGTCCTACCCTGATTGACGACAGTTGAGACGTCTGTTTGAGAATCACCACTTGATGCTTCGGTTTGAATTATATGCTGAGAGTCTGGAACTTATCCCATATTAATTTCTAAAAGACATTTTGAGTAGAAATTGGCATAGTTTTGGAAGGGAGAGCAGTACACTCCAAGATTTTCGAGCAGGATTGGGATAAGATTGATTTGGAGAGACGGGGTAAAATTGAAAAAAAGGGAACTTTGTTATTTTGCTGTCGTTGGAATCTTCTGTTTGCTTATACGCGCTGTTGGTGGAGACCATGGCAATATGCATGGAGTTATTTTAACAGTTAATGGTTTACTCGGTTGTGCATCATTATTCTTTTAGTTCAATGGTATTATGGCAATAGCCACTTTCATAAAAAGTGAGTGGAAGCCAATAGTGGAGCTAATCAAATGCTAAACTTTCGAACTGGCGTGTTTCCTTCCTGTATATTTATTAAACTCCCGTCTTTGTTGTTTCATTGCACAAGATGCCTCTTTTCTGCCCTTAGTATTCTATTTCTCTTTCTTAATGATGAATTTTGATAAAAAAAATTCAAGATAATATAGGTGGAACGTTTTCTTCTCATTTCCAATTCTTGCTTCTCACACTGTGCTAGTTGTCACTACTTCTTTTCCAAATTCGATGTCTAATTGTTGAAGCGGTACTTCTTCATGACATTCGAAGTTTTGTTTCAGGATTTTATCATGCCAGGTCAGGACGTCATCTTTCAGGATATGGATCTCTTTGATGGGCATTTAGTCCTATTTCTGCAGAAAGGGGAGCTTCCTATGTTTTGTTCCATAGATTTGCCTATTGATGTCGATCTCAAGGTATCCATTTCAATCATCTTCGTCTTCATTATTTTTCCTGAATTGAGTCAGAATTATTGTTCTTTAAAGTTGAAATAATTGTCTGATCTTCCAATACAATCGGATTTAGATAACCATAACTTATCTTATGATCCCCTTCCTCCTTAAGGACGTGGCATGTGGATGCCAGTGCCGATTGGAGGAGTTCATTTTGGTTTCCAATTAATATCCGAATCGTATTTTGTTTTTATGAAACTTATAAAGTGGGTTACTGATAATGGAATGAGACTATTTTGTGGGCTGCATCAATGTCACATGCCATTTTATTGACCGGCATGTCTATAAGTAACAGTAGTAGTTGTGTATTTTTGTTATATTTACTATTTCTTTGTTGACTCACTCGAAATGAATTTATTTTTGCAGGAACCATTTCAAGTTGAGGATCTCAAACCGTGGTTTTTCCCATTGCCATCTAGTTCATGCAGCATTGTTCCTGGTTCAAATCAAGATTTCATGACATCCAGTTATCGTGTCGTCATTTCATCACCAGTGGTACAGTTCACCAGCTTAACCTTAGTTCTACCTTCAAAACGTGAAACAAACAAATTAAGCAGCATGGCATATATTGAATACGTAAAAATAAACTGTATTGCCACTTTTTTGATGGAAAAACATCAAATTGAAAGGCTGGCATCTAATTGAGTAAACAGAAATATGAGAACAAGTTAAAAGGTGATACATCACTCGCTGACTGTAAGATTATTTTTACATGCTAGTGAAGTACACTGCTCCTTCAAAGTTCGAAGTATGCAATGATTTTTATTACAACTAAACTGTCCCTCAGTCATTATTTCGTACAAAGGGTAAAAACCAGTTGATACATTGAATTTAAACGAAGAAGGGTACACCTCACTAAGATCTAATCGTAGCCATATTGAAGAAACTCAAAGGGTGAGCCCACCAGCTCTCCAGCTTTGACATCTGGTTTCTACCGGCTATTGATCTGCACTGCCTGTCTAAGAAGCCGCAATGGTGACGATAGGCTGCTCTATCACCATCTGGTATCCTTGTCATCTGTCATTACTTCGTATCACCATCTGGTCTCCATGTGGTGCAGGGCTTATTTTCTAAGTCTCTGCAAGCAGCCATTTAATCATTTTAGCTCCCCTTGGTGTTGTTTCTCAATGAGAAAACCAGAGCCTAAGCCGTAGTCATTCACCCTATTTCACTAAAGAAAGATTTCTCCTTGCAATAAATCTCAGAACATTTATAAATATCAGGCCCAGGGGCCTGACACATACCTAATATATTCATCTGCTAATAGCCCAGTCAACTTTAGATGTTTGGAATTGTGGACGTTAAATTATCGTGCTGTCAAGAGTTAATGTAAACTGACATTAAAAATTGCTGCATAGTACCTTTTAATGTTCATGCAATGCATTTAACTTACATGTGAGATGAATCTTGGTGATAATTGTATGAGATGAAGTTCATTTAGCAAATTTATGAGATAATAGTGGGTTCTTAGCCTATATAGGTACCAACTAGATCCTGACTTCTAGGGACAAGATCCATATTAGGTCTTGTTGTATCATATACCACTAGGCATTAAGCCTACAAAAAGTCGTATTTGGCTTATTTGAGTTGGATCTAACCAATAGGTTTCAAGCTCAGATAAAGTCTTAGTTGATATGCACCATTGGGCGCAGATGTTCTAAATTGGACCCAATTATTACATTGGTTTGAATCATTAGATCGAAGGCCTACATAAAGCCTTTTCGAATCTAGATCATGGGGCACAGGGGTCACAATAATCTAATTTAGTTTTTTGACCACTAGACAATACTGGGCTTGAGACACACATAGAGTCTTATTAGATCTTGAGCTCAGGCTTCTTTGAACGGGTTGGGGATTGGGCTTAAGCTTCTTTAAATGACACAGGCTTATGAAAACAGGCCTGAGCTTCTTTTAGAAAATAGGCTTGGTTTTCTTAAAGTGGACGCAATTGTCAACTCTAATTTACCCTTCTTTCTTCTTTGATCTTTCTGCTGAGTGTCTGTGTGGCCTTGTCACTTGTTTCCTTTTTGGCAGACGATCAGATCCCTGTCTATGGAGGCTCTACTTTGCACTTTCTTTGAGTCCAGTAGTGTCCTTGGGTGTAGGTTCCCTTTGAGGGAGAAACAGGTCTTTTGATTGATACCTTCCGATATGGGAAAAGTTTTAATGGGCAAATGGCTCATCTTCTGGCCATTTCAGTTCAAATTTCTGCAGTGAGAAACTGTCTGGTTGGCCGTATCCTCTCCTCTGATTCCTCTTTGTGTCAGGGTAGTGGAGCCGAATCCAATCCTCACCACCAGCAATCTTGCCAAGGATCTATGCTGACTTGTAGATAGAGAAGAATAGGAATACAAGAAAATGGAGATTGGGTTCTGACTGGAACCCTAGCTCCTATCCGTGTTGACCATTCAAGAGGGCCAACCCTCTCCTGCAATGCCACCACCTGAAACCTAAAACAGTCTTACCTTTCCCTCGTCCTGATCCTGCCCTAATAACCACCTTTTCCCTGCATTTTATTTACCTAATTACCCCCCCTACTTATACCTCACGTGACCCACAAGCCCTCTTGCTCCTGGTGTGAAGGCCCCTCGAGGGCCTTGTTTAGTGGCCCTGTTACTTGTATATAACACATTTTCGATGTGAACAGAGAGTTGAGTTTTTCCTCAGCATATCCTCTTAGGAATTGCACCACTGTTCACGACAATATCCATGGGATACAACACTCCAAGAAGTTCAGACGAAAGATGATCTCGAATGCAATCAGTCAACCAAAAAAAAACGATTCATTTATAGAAATTAGGGAGAAAGAGAGCGGAATTGGTAAAAAATTCATGAACAAGAAAAGAAAGAGATCACAACTTCTTTTTCTCATACTGACTTTCTTTATTTATTCTCACACCTTGGAAAAACAATCTCCAACTCGGAACTGATATGCTGGCTCATTCAACTCAGTCAATTTAATTTGCTCAGTATGGGATCACATCAGATTCCCTGGCTGATGGACAGTGAACCCATAAGGACTCCTCTATCTTCTTTCCCTAACTCTAGCAATAGATGAAAGTCAATAGCAACCTTCTTCTGGTAGAAAGGTGTTTATGGGTGCAGGATGGAACATCACTTTTCTGTGTGTAGTTCCTTCTTTTGGTCAGAGGCGGCTTCTCGTTTCACTGGAGATGGAGTATAAAGTAGGTGACTTCTTTTTTCCCTCTTCTCTGCAAACAGTGAAATCTTTCTCTCGTGATTTCTCATCCTGTCAGAGCTCGAGGATGCAATTGGTAGACCACATGTCATTGCTGCCTGTGTCATTTTTTCTTTTTGCTATAGCGTTGTCCATATCTATTTTGTTCCTTAACTCGATTCATTTTTTCGTCCGAGAGTGTATTCCCTATTTACAAATGTCCACTAATTTCTCATTCCGTCAGAGCTCAGGGAGGATGAGATTGACAGACCACATGTCATTGCTGCCTGTTTCCTTTTTTTGGCTATAGCGTTGTCCATATCTACTTGATCCCTTAACTCGATTCATCTTTTCTTCTGGGATTGTATGTCCTATTTATGAAAGTTAACTGTTTTCCTCTTTCTCTTTCGATTCTGTCTACTTATCTATTCTCTCTTTTCTTCTCTAAATCTTAGATTCCTGATCTCATTGTTGACTACAACATGTCGAAGAAGACATTCAGTATCATGCATCAGGAGGAGGTACTGGGCGTAACAGAAGCATATAAAAATTCAATTCATTTACATTCAGATGATGGGAATATGAATTCGGATTATAGAAAGCATCTGCAAAACATGGAGGGCAATCAGAGTTGGGGTGACCTTTCAGATGAATTATACTGTGAGAGGACAGAAGTGACTTCCCATGATAACGTCAAGGTTCCTTTGACCATTTTGTATTCTAACAAAGCTTGGCGTTCTGAGAAATCTCCTGGCCTTCTATATGGATATGGATCTTATGGGGAAACATTGGATAAAAGCTGGTGTGCAAATCGCATAAGCTTACTTAACCGGGGATGGGTTTTAGCATTTGCAGATGTCAGGTAAATTTAACATCTATTCAGCTTTCTCCCTCTCTCTCACTCGCTCGTTCGTGTTTTATTGCAGATCTTCCTGATAGCAAGATTCTGTTCTCAAACTCCCTTGCATATGCAAGCATAACCAGTACTTGATTGTTCATATATTAATCAAGAGTATATGAATGCTCGGTTTCAGAAATAGAAATATAAGAAAAAGTAGAAATGTTTTTTGGCTGAAGAAAGATGGGGCAAATGGGAGAATGGCATAAAGAGTTCCTTTCTTATAAAGAATAGAAAATAAAAACGATCCACATGATATAGGTGGAGTGCGTGTATGATGGAGTTGTGCAGTGGACGGTGTAATCATGATTTTGCGGGATAAAAACCTCGACTGCAGATGGATTTTGGTAACAAGTGACTGCACTGCTTGAAGCCATCAGATGTGATTGTCAAGCCCTTACAAATTCCGCTGAGCATCCGAGTTAAAAGCAAAACCATACGATCATAAGAGGCGGAAATTCCTCTGCCCATTCATCTTCTTCCAACCTTATTCAGATCCATTCAGATTGCTTTTCCTCCCCTTCAATATTCCTCGTACATAATCCCTACATTATTTTGCTCCTAGCTTTTTGTTTCCTTCTAGGTAAGCACTCTGGTGGGCTCTGCTGGGTTGTATCCTGTAATCACAACCAGCTCCGTCCATGGTGCAGTGACAACCCCAACCCCATCATTCTCATTAAGACAGATTGCATTAAGACACAAATCATACACATCCTTTTACCTCAATGATTTTGCATAAACTTATCTTTCATGGTATTTTAAATTGATCTCTGTTAAAAAGTATCTTCTGATTCCCCTGACAGAGGTGGAGGAGGAGTTGATCCTTCATGGCATGAGGCTGGCAGTGGACCTTACAAGCTAAACTCAATACTTGATTTTGCTGCATGTGGCATGTACCTTGTCAAGGAGGGTTATGTCAATGAAGATCAACTTTGTGCAATTGGCCATAGTGCAGGTGGTCTCCTCGTTGCAGCTACAATCAATATGTATTCTGATCTATTTTGCGCTGCTATCTTGAAGGTAGGAAAACCCTTGATCCTTTCCCAGTGTGCTTTCTTGTCCTCCTTTAGAATCGTGTGTGCTTCTGCATTCTACTATTTCCAAATGAAGATTACTACATCTAGATTCGTGGTCATTTATTTTTCCCTTAGTCACTTCCTTTTTTAACCTTTTTATGCATGAAGCGCGAAACAAATTGAAAAGAAATGTAGCTGGTTCAAATATTTAATCATAGGATTCTCGTAGGCTGTGCCATGTGGATAATGGAACAGGTAATGAAACCTGTTGGAAATAAGATGGAGCAGGCCCATATATTTTAAGCACGGTTCATTTCGCCCTTTCTAATATGACACTGTTCTAGCCTAGTGTAACCCAAGTGTGCCTTGCATGTGATCATCTGATTGTTTGCTTCCATGGTTGTTTGATTAATCATATGCAAAAATCAACAGAGAAATCACGGCGACCCATGATATCTGTTGATTTGTGGAGCAGTTAGTTGTGCATGGCACTGGACTCTTCAATATACATCACATTGACGGTGGAAATGTATAGTGTTTTATTCAGTTCTGTATGTCTAACATAAAGCAGGTTCCTTTTCTCGATGTCTGCAACACAATGCTAAATCCTAGCTTGCCCCTTACAAGCTTGGATTATGAGGAATTTGGGGACCCTAGGATTGAGGCTGAATTTGAGCTCATCCACAGCTATTCTCCCTACGATAATATCCCCTTGGGGGTGTGTCATCCTCCCGTACTGGTTACAGCCTCATTTCACGATTCAAGGTAAGTATTTTCTCCTTCTGCTGGTACAATATTCACATGCTTTTCTATGTCAAGAGAGATTATTTGGAATGCGCCATCCAGTGTGGTGAATCAGAAAGCTAATGGGCAAATCATCCACATAGTCCTGTCATGTTTTCCATATAATATATTTTTCCCCTAGAAATGAACATGGTGCCCTCATCCTTATTCTCCGCATCTCTATTCATCAGATTGAAATTCGTGCTCACTATGCCTTTATATCTCATTTATATGGGTCCTTTATGTCGCAATGCCATAATGAATATTTCTTTTAGTTAATTATGAGAAAAATCTCAGAGAAAATCCACATTTTGGTATCCCGGCATGCTCTCTCTTCTTATCTGATTTATTGCTTTCCATATTCAGGGTGGGAGTCTGGGAAGCTGCCAAGTGGGTGGCAAGAGCAAGGGACAGTTCATGCTCAGCCTGCTCTCGGAGCATCATCCTGAGAACAAATATGAATGGCGGGCATTTTGGAGAGGGTGGCCGCTTTGCAGAGTGCGAGGACATCGCTCTTGAATATGCATTTCTAATCAAGGTGATTGGAGAGCTCGGTGATGAGGACCCTGCTCAGAAGTTGGGTAAAAGAACTCAAAGCCAAGAGCGATAATTGGAAATGTAGGGTAACATCATTGGAGAAGCAATTGATGACTGATCATCAAGGGTTATGAATGGTCTTTTAGCTAAATAAAAATGAGTGTTAGGGATCTGTTAGGGCCCTCAATCTCCAATGGTCAATAACCACAATACTCAGAATGGAAAGGGAGGAAATGATCTGGCAGCCAAGGAAACTAAGCAAATGGGCTTCAAAGAATCCTAACAGTTAACAGGGACATTTGAGAGCCCACCCACTCTTCTAGCTACACCCTTAAGATGTTTCTTGATTCCCCCCAGTCGTATACCTAACTCATGTAGAAAAGGAAATGATTCTTTCTTGCTTCATGGGGCTCTAGTCTAGCCCTCTTGCATAGGGGAAGAATGGGCCACGTTGGGCAGCTTATTGGACTTCTTAGAACTTTCCTGACTCTTGAGGATGCTAAGCTCACTAGGGGCCCAATATCATTTCTTGCCATTTTAGACACCTTGTCCTCAAGGTGAAATGCAGGAAATTGATGTCGTCGTGCGATTGTCAGCTCTCAAGTGATGTTCTCTTTGAAAATTTGATGCCACTTGACCAAAACTTTTGTTCCTTGGGTGGAGGGATGAATGATGAGAATGTTTTGTTCACAGTCTAATTAAGATTGGCATCTGGTAGTGGAAGAAGTGGTAGTCATCTCCTTGTGCTCCAATTGCACTATTAGACTGAAAGATGAAAGGTTAAGTGAATGTAGGCTGAGAGTGTTAGATGTAACTTTTAGGTAACTGGTTTAATTTGCTTTACAATCTCAAAGAGTTTGAAGTAGCACAAAGAGTTTCTTATCAGGTTGACGAGCAGGAGAGTTGAGGTGATAAGGATAGAGCTTGAGGTAGAAAGTCCCCCAAAGCATGTTTCATGCTCTGATGTTTTCCATCTACCTTGACCTTTATGTGAGATTGGGCTTGAAGATATAACTTGAGATATGTCAAAATTACACATGCTCTTGGAGTTGTCTGATGTCTGTGGTTGTCTCCCCTTATGTGTCAAAATAGATCAACATGGGCAGGTCTCTGCTTTATAGAATCTTGAAGGGAGTGAAACCAATAGAAGCAGAAAAGGACGTGTAATATTTGGCTCATGGAAGTCATTTGCTTTATTGGCATGACCAACCATTTGAGAGACAAAGGAGCTATGATTTAAGACATCGATTGGCCACATCTATGTGGTCATCATATTGGGGATGATAGGTTATGCTGCAATACAGTTTTGTGGCTGCAATTTAGAAATTTCAGACTAGAATTGACTTGTAAAAATCTAGTCTATGTTAGAGATGATGGTAAAGGGTAACTTATGCAGCCATATAATATCTAGAAGGAAAAGCTATGTCACCTCCTAAGTAGACGAAGGTGTTTGAGCTGGGAGAAGTGGGTGTACTCAATAAAGTAATCAACCACTATTATAATATAATTTCAGGATGTTGACCTTAGCAGTCCTTCAATGAAATTCATTGACATTTCTTCCCATACCTTATATGGAATTGGCAATGACCAGAGTAGACCTACAAGAGAATTGCCCATATATTATCAAATAATTTACTTGATCCCACTCCATAACACATCTTATGTGAGGCATTTACATGTTCAAAGAAAGTTTAAATGTTCACCAGGGGCAAATGTGAGAGAGTTGATTATCTTCCTGGACCTCTTTTAAAATAGCTTACACATCTAAAGACTAATGTCACTCTTTAGAGTGCTACTTGTGCAAGCCAGTAAGAAAGAGCATCACCACCCTATTGCTAGTCTTAGATTCATACTTTGTCTTGAAATCATAACCCATGATTTTGCCTAAAACAATTCTGAAACTCTAGATGAATTTTGTTGTTATTCGAATAGAAATTTCATGTTATGTTGATCTGTGTAAATAATAAAACATGGACCTAATAATTAGTATGATCACAATTAATTGACATTCATAAATGGGTTTGAGTTAGTTCTTGATCAATATCACTTGGCTGAAAAAGCCACTTGCCTTGATGTTGAAGACCTACAAGAAATTAGATAAGGTCAAAATAGGGATTGAGGTTAGGGTTACCTTGAGTTGGTCAAATGTTGCTGCCTCCCCTCATTTGGATGAACACTTTTTTAGCTTCTACATTAAGGCCCAAGTCATTGCTTTATAATTGACTATGAATCTTTTATAACAGCCAATGAGCCCAAAGAACCTTCACAACTCCTTGAGGGTGGAGGATGTTGGCCATGTAATGATGGCTATGATTTTATCTTGGTCTACCTCTACCCCTTTTGTTGACTCCAATGACCTAAGTACTTGATACACTCCTAGCCAAATAAGTATTTTTTGTATTTAGGTAGAACTAGTGGTACCCAAGTGTTGTTAGAACCTATTTCAAATGTGCCTCATGTGTCACGATGTCCTTCTAAACTAATATGTCACTAAAAAATATAAATATAAATTTGTGGATGGTTCTCATATGACAAAATTCATTTGAAAGACTGAAATGTAGTTGATGCATTTGAAAGATTGAAGAACATAACCTATAAATTGTGCATCATTCATGCTTTATGAAGGTTGCTTTCAAAATATATGACTCCCTTTTTTTGATTTAAAGGTAGCTAGATTTCAAATCAAGTTTTGAGAAGATTGATGATCCATAAAGCTCATCTAATAACTTAGATATGAGTAAAATTGATAACTTACTAGGGATGGTAACCTAGTCTATGAAGAATTATCAACTCTTGTCCCTTTTTTACTAGTAAAATTGGGCTTGAGGAAGGGTTATTAGAGGTTGGACGATCCCTACTGCCTGCACCTCTTTAATTAATTTCTCAATTCCACACTCCTAAAAATGGGGATAACCATTGGGCCTGACATTGGCTAGTGTGGCACCTAGTTGTAACATAAGGGTTGATGTATCTTGTTAGTGGGAGTGTCAAGATGGTGATGACGACAGTCTTCACGAGTTTGTTTAAAGTTGTTTTATTAGATTTGAGGAATTATGAGCCAATGCGGGAATAGAATGATTTGATGTAACATGGTCCATTGAAAAAGGTTGACACAATTTCACTAGACATATGTCCCCCCTACTCGACCTCTTTGGCTAAGAATTTTATAGAAATAATCAACGACAACAAACTTGTTGAAGTGTATGGTGAGGTTACTCCAATAGACTTCCATGGTGCTAAGTAATTTGAGCCACTGCATTCTTAGAATCAAGTTGATGTTACCTATGTTTAAGGGAAGTAAATTCTCTTATATTATTAAACTAGACACTTCCAGCAAATCATATTTCTAGATGTCCTTGCTCTTCATTGTGACATGTGCCCATAATTACTTCATAATTTGTTGTCAAAGTCACTAATAATATTAAATTTTCCTTAGTTTAATGAAAATAAAATTATGGCTAGCTTTGCAATCCTTTGGAATTGTTACCTCTTATCGCCTACCTTCTTTCAGAATTTCATGTCCTAGGGTATATCAATCCCAATGCCAAATTGAGCGATAACTCTATATTCTATATTAGCTATAGTTTTATCTTGTTATCTATCTCCTCACTATCTTTGATGTCCACACTTTTTGTTGGTATCTCCTACTCGTAATCTTTCTCATGAACTATGTGGATTTAAAGATCCAACCTGCACACATAACTAGAAGTAAACTTTGCATCATAAGGAAAACTAACGCCTTTTGAGTCATTGGACATATAGATCAATTTTTATGAGGTTGGGACTCCTTGTCGATAAAGGAGGGTCCCTACCCCCAAAAATGGATCATGTGATCCTCCATTATTGGATCTGCCCATATATGCTTCTTGTGGTCACCCTCTAGTTAATTTGGTTGTGGTGTAGTCTCCATTTCATGTGAAAATCTTATGCATACAATGAATTTGTTTTGTTGTAGAGGTTTGGCTTTGCGATCTTCGACCCTATGATCTCCTTCATTTAGTTAGCCCTTCCATTTATGATGACATTAGTTCAAAATCCCTCATGCATTCTACTACTAATCTAAACTGCGTAATGACTAAAAAATACTTGCAAAGAGTGTCTACTTGAGTGGACCCAAAATGTTTTATTAGTTTCTATTTAAGATCTCATTAGTTCATGAATGGGCTTCTAACATTGATCTAATAATATCATATTGGAGCCTCCTCAAAGTTCAATCATATTGTCATCATCTTCTCAACCTCTATCATTGGGTGTACTATAAAAAATAGCTCTACTTGGCATATTCAACCTTATGGGTTGTTAACATCGAATATCTGAAGCTCAAAGTGTTGCCCACTGCTCCAAGAGTCTACAGTATTTTTGGGTGTGTTGTGTTTGGCATAATCCATCATCAACCTATTACAAGGTCTAATAGCCTTCCTCCCTCCTTGAGTCTCGTACCATCTATCTAGACTCTCCCTCTTTGTGATAGTTTCCCTCTCAGCTCATTGTCCTCCTACATTTGATGTGAAATTGTAATAGTTCATAAATGATCTCATTAGATGCACCATATTGTTGTAATTTCTCAATATTTTACCTCTATTGCTATTTACCATTATAAAGTATTATCCATCTTTCTAACATGTTCGTCTTTCATCTCTTCTAGTTTCTAGCTACTTTGAATGTCATCACACCCTTTTTTATTATTTCTATGATATCAAAATGATAAGGTCATTGATCTGCAATGTTTAATAACAATAGTACTTGGAATGAAAGGGTGAAAATGCTCTCATAATCAAGAAAAATAAGGAAACAAGCTCCAAAGGACCGAAAGAGTTCAGTGGGGATGTTTGAGAGCCCCCCCCCCTCTCATCTACAGCCTTTTGAGGTTTCTTGATACCTCTCACCCCCTCTTCAATGAAACCTTGATACTCAGACACCCATATTAAAGAAAATGACCACCTTCACCCTTCATGGGGCTTTGGTCTAAATCTCCCCACAGGGGTAGAATGGGTCTTCTAGTGTATGTCACTAGCCTTCTTAGATGCTTTTGCATCTCAAGTATGTTAGGCCAGGCCCACTAGGGGCCCATCAGGATGACAATGTTTCTTTGACATTTAATTCAGGTCAACCAATGAGGCTCCATGTGTTCAATCACTTTTGAATGCACATCAATTGGGGTTAAGTAATTTATGGCTCACTAGCTATACAGGATCATGTTTTATGGACAGTTCATGGAGAGGCTGCTTATTGTTAGAAGGTTATGAAGGTTTTGATGTGTTTCCCTCTTCTCCTATTTTTTTTTTAAATGATAGATTTATTGTGAAAGCATGTTCATTATTAATCAAATGATAATACAACATGTTACATGATTTTATGAGAAGAACAGATGAAGGAGAAATAGTTGACCATCATTTGAAGGTTCTTCAACGAACAAAACCAGAGAAAACTCATTTTATTTTATTTTTGTGAATTTTAAATTCAAATTAGATAGCTGATGATGCACTTAATAGTGATGATGCATTGGAGTTATTTTTTTGTGATTCATTCGGTAATATAGTTTTTTATGAAATTTAAGAAAATTCTATTTTGGTTAACATTATTTTTATCAAAATATTTTATCATGGATGTTCAACAACCATGGGAAATTTCAATTTACTAAGTGATAGATACATTATTTTATTTTAATATGATTAAATCTATTATATGATCTTTCTAATATACCTCAATTTGTGCATAAAATATTTTAAATATTCTTTATTGAACTGGCCAATAAAAATCATTGAAAAATATTTTTATTGAAAACTATATAATTTTAATACTTGACTAGAAATAAAACTTATCTCAATGGTAACCTTCCAGACATATAATTCTACTGTGCAAAAATAATCATTCAAAAAATGGAAGCAGGGTATTACCTAATGAAAATAAACCATAGATTTCAAAACTATATCCACCAATTGTCCCATTTTAGTAAATAAATTGAGGGTTGGTCCTCGTGGAAGACATTTGGGCTCAATCTAACCGCTGATGGGCCCAGCCCATTAACACTCCCCTCCCTCCTAATCTATGTTATAAATTCCAAAGTACTGAAATAAATAAAAGATATAGACCTGGTTAGAAGTAATAAATAAACCTTAAGAAAAGTACTATCCCACATCAGGTAGTAAAGGTGGGAGTGTGAAAAAGGGGAGAGAGAAAGAGAGAGAGAGAAGACAGCAGGCGAGTTATGGAAACTATAATCCATGTGGACGACCATATGGATTGGGCCCATCTTGAGGACCCGACGCCTTTTGGGCTTTTATGTTGGACCAAATCGTCCAAGTTTCAGGCCCAGTTCCTTTTTCCTGGTCTAATTCTTACACATCTGAGCCCACCATTCTTCTCTCTCACCCATCTAGCACCGTCTCTTTCTCTTCTTCTCTCTCCTATCCATCTAGCACATCACCTCTCTCTCTCTCCATCTCTCTCACCCATCTAGTGCCTCTCTCTCTCTCTATTTCTCTCACCCATCTAGTAACCTCTCTCTCTCTCTCCCTCTATCTATCTCACCCATCCAGCACCCTCTCTTTCTTTTCTTCTCTCTCTTACCCATCTAGGACCCCACCTCTCTCTCTCTCCATCTCTCACCCATCTAGTGCCCTCTCTCTCTCTTACCCATCTAGTACCCTCTCTCTCTCTCTTACCCATCAAACCCCCCCCCCCTCTCTCTCTCTCTTCATCTCTCTCACCCATCTAGTACCCTCTCTCTCTCTTTATTACCGATCTAGCAGCCCCCCCTCTCTCTTTCTCTCTCTATTATTTACTATCTGCCTCTTTCTTTGGGCTTCTGAGTTGACCCAATGGTCACGATATGAGCCTAATTTTCCATTTCTGCTGTAATTATTACACGTGAGCAGGCTTACCGGTTCCATGGGCCCCACCCAAATGGGACACCATAATTTCAAGACATGTGTTGAAAAACCGTCGTCAGCCAGTCAGATCCGCTCACTTTTTAACTGTTTTGACACGTGTACTTGCACGTGCGATCGTCCTATTTGATTGCGTTCAGCCCATTAATGGGCTTCCCACGTTGGGCGGTTCAGATGCGGCGGTTGGTGGCGCATCCTTGTTCAATGGAGGAGCGAGCGCCACGCGGACTACGTGGAAGACCTCTTTCTGACGTAGCTGACGCCGTCACTTAACGGCGCGCACCGACAGCAGCAATTGGACGGCTCCATCTGGGCCCCACCCCAACAAAGCAAAATGCCCCACTTGCACAAATCGCCTCCTCAAATATTTATAAAATATATACATTATAATATATTGTAAATGGGCTTTTCTTGGGCCGTTTCTCTTAAAAAAGAGAAAATATATTAATATAATATATCGTATTTATTTCATTAAAAAATATTATCAGGAAATGTTGTTCAGACATAAGAATCATAGCGGAATATTTTTATTCAAATAATAAATGGGTTTTATTTTATAAAAGAAACCGTGGACCTCGGTTGAAAGCGGACCATGACTTTCCAGAGAAGACGAGACAACGGCCGGGGACCGTCGTCGTTCCCTAACATCCCCATCGTATTTTTATACTTGGCATCATGTCCTAACCTTTTCCTATTTGTGAAATAGCCCATCTCATTTAAAATTTTGACCCCTATTCAAAATTAAACACTTAAATTAACAAGAATAATCATAAAGCACATTTTTTAAAAAAATACTTTTTATTTCTGAAATACTTCCTTTAGGGCTACATATGTTATTAATCATAATGCATGGGTACATCAGATGTTAAGGACAGAAGAGTGAGGGTCACTTATAATTTTGAGGGTAGGAGGGTAGAGGTATACGAACGTGTGATGACGTCATCCTTACTAAAATACGCCTCTTCATGGCGGTGCAGTTTAAATGGCAGCCTCTGCCCACCTGCGGAAGGTGACAGGAGGGTTGGGGAGCCGAGCCCCCCGATCGATCGATCGTCGGTGGGTCGCCCGCCGGAGATTCATCGGAGTTGGTGCAGTTCTTGCCGGTGGAGGAGAAGCGCCGCCAGATTTGAGGGATCGTCACCGGAGTTCCGTGCCAATGGGACGGTGGAGGAAGTTGTAAATTGGTTTGTCGCGACCTGTCTGGATCGAAGAACGGATTGAGGAGAGAACTGGTTCAATGTGGATGTAGGAGGAGGTCGTTTTGAGGCATTCATTGCTGTTGGAGGGAGTTTGGGCGTAGATTCTTTGGATTTTTCGCACGGCATTTGTTGCTGTTGCTGGGAGTGTTTTCCGCCATCTTTACAGCGGCGCAGATCGGGATCGAATTTCGCTAGGTTTTCCTAAATCTCTTGTTTTACGCGTGGCCATTCTTTCCGTGACGCTGGGGACGAATTTGGAGGAAGATAGAGTTGATTGATGCATGGAGGAGAGTTGTCCCTCTGAGGGCAGCCATGTGCAGATTTGAGAACTTGATAGAATCCCAGTACAGAGCGGAGGAGAAGATGGGTTTGAGGCCTGCTGGAGAGGGCAAGGGGGAGAAGCCCAAGGGCTCGGTGGTGATGGCGGGAAGGTCGCGGAAGAATCTGTGGATCATCCGCGCGACGACGACTGTTCTTCTGTGGACCTGTGTTATGCAGCTCACGGCGCTGGGAGATATGTGGGGGCCCCGGGTGCTGAAGGGCTGGCCGTCCTGCTTCACTTCGCCTGGTTCGACTCCCATGGCGGTGATCTCCTCCCTTCCGCCATCAATCGAGGCAGAGAAGTTGGTGCTCCCCCCCAAAAGTGAGTTCATGTTCCTCTATAATCTGGTTCATGGCTTCCGACTGATTTCCCAATTTGTCGAAATATCCACACTAAAAGTATTCATCTTCACTTCCCCACTTGCCTAAAGCCTGAGCTTCCCCGAATTCTATGATCAAATGGGTGGGAGTTCCTGGTCCATGGGAATTCTCTCTCATGGTTAAACTCTCCATGGAACTGCTTCTTTTTATCTGCTGCTAGAAACATCTTTGCCACTTGTGGAAAAACTGGAAAGGTGGCCACTGTAGAGACATGGCCTCATTTTAGCATAGCCATTCTGGTCCCAAAAGCTGTGTTTCCCCTTCTTGACACTACCTCTTATGGAATCTGAAGAGTTTGCTTGCTTAAAATGTCATCCAGGAGTTTACAAGAACAACGGGTATCTAATGGTTTCATGCAATGGAGGACTGAATCAGATGCGGGCAGCGGTGGGTACTCTGATATCAATGTTTTCTCATTTTTCTGTGTATAGAAATTAATCATGTATCTCCATTCTAATCTGGTTACTCAACTGCTGGATCATCTGCTCAAACTTCTTTGCAGATTTGTGACATGGTTGCTATTGCGAGATATCTCAATGTGACTCTCATCGTACCAGAGCTGGATAAAACTTCCTTTTGGGCGGATCCAAGGTCTGCAGATTCTAAAATTATCATATACCTACTTTGTTTTACTATATTATGTTCTTCTGATTCCTCTCACTGCTAAAAAGATCTCTTAATGCTCCGCAGTGAGTTTCAGGACATATTCGACGTGGATTATTTCATTACATCCTTACGAGATGAGGTCCGAATACTGAAGGAATTGCCACCCAGACTGAAGAGAAGGGTAGAGCTGGGAATGGTCCATTCCATGCCTCCTGTTAGCTGGTCAAACATATCTTACTACCTCAATCAGGTCAACCCCCCTCTCTCTCTCTAGGGCAGCTCTGCATCAGCTAGATGAGTATGAAAAGAAAGCTCACGGCCAGACCTCTTCTTTTCGTGCAGATTCTTCCCCTGATAAAGAAGCACAAGATTGTGCATTTGAACAAGACTGATGCCCGCCTTGCCAATAATGGGCTGCCATTGGAGATCCAGAAGCTGCGATGCCGTGTAAACTACAGCGCACTGAGGTTCACTTCCCAAATTGAAGAGCTGGGGAGAAAGGTGGTCGCCCTGTTACGGAAAAAAGGCCCCTTTCTGGTCCTCCATCTGCGATACGAGATGGACATGCTAGCTTTCTCCGGCTGTACTCATGGCTGCACAGACGCAGAGGTAGAAGAATTGACGAGAATGAGGTACTGGGTCCTCATCCCCTTCCACCTTTCTCGCAGTGGTTTCACTACCATTCTTAGAATCTGACCAGTCGCTTCTATATCTGCAGATATGCCTACCCATGGTGGAAGGAGAAGGTTATAGATTCTGTTCAGAAGAGGAAAGACGGCCTCTGCCCTCTGACTCCTGAGGAAACCGCCCTGGCCTTGAGAGCATTAGGCATCGATGGCAACCTACAGATCTACATTGCTGCTGGAGAAATATACGGCGGGCGGAGGAGGATGGAAAGCCTTCTCTCATCATATCCCAATCTGGTTAGTAACTTGAGAGAGACTATTTTCTTTCCATATTCTCCTTCCTCTTTTTCTTTGCCTAATTGAGCTGTTTATTTCCTAAATAGGTGCGCAAAGAGGCGCTATTGGAACCATCGGATCTCATGTCCTTTCAGAATCATTCTTCTCAGATGGCAGCTTTAGATTACTTGGTATCTCTCGAGAGTGATATATTTTTTCCCACATACGATGGTAATATGGCCAAAGTTGTGGAAGGCCACCGCAGGTATTAAAATATCTTAATTCTTTACTGCATTTCTGACACCCACAGCCGTCAGATCTCATTTAAGGCTTTGAATTGTTCTATACTGCGCAGAGAAATTATTTTTACCAGCAAAAAAAAATAATCTTGGTCAACGGGGTTTATTTTATTCTGTCTGTTCCGATCTTTTTAACCGTGATCATTACCTATCATTCAATTGGAAAAAGGGTTGACTTTTCTCTACTGGCGGCAGAGCATTTACTTACCTTAACCCACCAAAAAAAGAAAAATCTGATTCACCATACTTTCTTTTTGATTTGACGTTCTGTGGTTGATCCAGGTATCTGGGCTTTAAGAAGACGATCTTGTTGGATCGCCAGCGTCTGATAAACTCCGTTGACCTCTTCCACAATGGGTCCTTGAGCTGGTCAGAATTCTCCGCCATGGTGAAGGCGGCGCTTGCGGATCGGATGGCGGCTCCGGCAAGGCGGGTGGTGATTCCTGATCGCCCCAAGGAGGAGGACTCCTTCTACGCCAACCCACAGGAATGCCTGCTACAATCAACCAGATAGCTAGCAACTTACGCCCTTCCAGTATATATATACACAATCTCTATAGAGCTCCTCTTGAGCCTGCTGGTGGGTGGTACATTGATTCTAGAGAGAGGATGGAAGCCCAATTCATGGGTTTTTATCCAAATAAACCCCTCCTTACCCCTTTTTAGAGAGAGAGAGAGAGAGAGAAGGGGGAGGGGAGATGAGGGAGGGGTTCATTGTTTCAGGCATGAAGAGCTCAGAAGTAGGTTCCCTCTGTGGTTCTTCTCGGAAGCCATGTCGTTCATTGTTGTTGTCATCATCATTCTTTTATTTCATTGGTATTATCATTGACGAGGGATAGTTTATGAAAGGCCCCTTTGCCGCATCTCTCTCTCTCTCTCTCGCTCTCTCTCACTCGCTCTGGCATTGAGTTGATGCTTTGGTCTAAGAAACTAGTCTTGGAAAACCCAAAGAAGAGAGGAGATTCTTCGACGACGACCTTTTCAAGAGAGAGAGAGAGGTTGATGGTTTAACTACTAGCGAGAGGGAGAGAGTTCGTGTGTGAGTGAGAGAGAGAGAGATGTTGATGGTTTAATTGCTAGCCGAGAGAGAGAGAGAGAAAGAGTGTGTGAGTGCGTGCGTGCGTGCGTGCGTGTGTGTGTGTGTGTGTGAGAGAGAGAGAGAGAGAGAGTGAGTCAGTGTGTTTTTGTGTGTGCGTGCGTGCGTGTGTGTGTGTGTGTGTGTGTGTGTGTGTGTGTGTGTGTGTGTGTGTGTGTGTGTGTGTGTGTGTGTGAGTGAGAGAGAGAGAGAGAGAGTGAGTCTGTGTTTTTGTGTGTGCGTGTGTGTGTGAGAGAGAGAGAGAGATAATGCTTGAACGGCGTGGGTAGAGAGAAGGTCGCCTATAGAGGGAAAGGAAAGCAGGTGGGGTGGGTGAGGTGGGGGAGGGGGAATAACAAAGAGATCGATGAGACTCCGCCGGGTACTGAAAGACGGAGGGGGATTGTCTCATCGTACGAAGCTGGTCCAGTCCGAGTTGTACAACTCGACGCCAGCTGCTTGCCAGCGCGACGAGGCCCCACACCCCCAGTTTTGTCGTCAACCCGCACGTACGAGTCTCTCTTTCTCTCTCTATAAATTAAACCATCAATCTCTCTCTCTCAAGACCAATTAAACACCAACCCCGGCATCTTCTCTCACTAGCATGTGAAACGGCCAACCTCGTTGACCTCTCCCCAACAGTTAAACACCAACTCTTTCTCTCTCTCTCGCTAGCCATTAAACCACCAACCTCTCTCTCCCTCAAGACCAATTAAACCACCAACACACCTTGCATCTTCTCTCACTACCATTTGAAACCACCAACCTCGTTGACCCCTCCCAAATATTTAAACACAAACCCAAACCTGTTCTGCATCTCTCTCTCTCTCTATCTCTTACTCACTCACTCCCACTCGCTCGCTCTCTCTCCAACCAAGGTTAACTGAATTCTCTCACATAACTCTAAACCACCAAGTGAGAGAGAGAGAGAGAGAGAGAGAGAGGGCAAGTGTGACAATTACTTAATGGGCCCTACAGGTCCAATGCAGAAGGGGCAATGCCCACCCACGAGGGAACAAGAAGGGAACCGATGCTTAATCCACAGTCTCATTGACTTCCATAGTCAAGGGGACTACCCCTAGAAGAAAGACTTTTTCCCTACAGTAAAAAGTCAACCCCAACTTCAACCTTTTCTGTCACTTCATCTAAAGACTTGCACAACAATGACCAAATCACACTAATGACGATCCGAATTCACCGCAAAACAATTTCACTACTATATCTTTCACCGGTCGGATCAGTCAGACTCTTCAGCTGACCGATGAAGGTCCAACATCAGATAGGTCAACTCCAGACCAAATCACACTAATGACGATCTAAAGTCACCGCAAAACAGTTTTGCTACTATATCTTCACGGTAAGATCAGTCAACTATTCAGCTGACCGATGAAGGTTCAATGTCAGATAGGTCAACTCCAGACCAAATAATGCTTATGAAGATCTAAATTCTTCACGAATCAGTCACGATTAGATTATTCGAGGTCGGAGCAGTCAACTCTTCAGCTGACCGATGAGGGTTTGACCTCGATTGGTCAACTCCAGACCAAATCAGCCCACGAATTCTATTCTGAACTTGCCATGTCGCCTAAATTTGGGCAAGAATCATCCAACTCAAGTTCAGATCTAATAAATTCGGATAGGAAAAAGATCCCACAATTAGAAGAATGAAGCTCAGATTGGTCAACTCTGGATCAGATCATATATTCTGATTCGAGACAAGGGGAGATCCCGATCAGCTGGGCAAGAACCATTAGAAAGCACAAGCTTGGATCATGAAAAATAAATTAAAAAACCTAGGTGGCCTCCCCTCGATGATATCCAAACTAGGGTTTGGCCGGGGTAAGGCATGTAGTCAGTCTGCAGACGAGATTAGCAGCAGATGATGAACAGCATAGAGAGAGAGAGAGAGAGAGAGAGAGAGAGAGAGAGAGAGAGAGAGAGAGACTATAAAGAGAAATTCATGAACAGGGTAGATTCTCAGGTGTGAAGAAACACAGAAGAGATTTCCAGATTGCATCAATGGACGAATGAGGATAGAAAAACCCTAGCGATGCCCTGGCCCGCCACAGATCACCATCATCAGAGGGTAACATAAGAGCGAGGAGAGAGAGAGAGAGCTAGACAGCATCTGATTTGGGTCTCTTGCACCCAAACCCAGGATCCTCAACGCAGTCCCTGGACCTCGATTGATGGCCCGCCGCTTGGTCTTCCAGGTCCTAACAAACGCCCGAAAGTCAACTGCACTAAAAATCTGTTTCCCATACCAAGGAACCGGAAAACTAAATAAAATAATAATAATAAAAGGTCCTGGGAATTCTAGTTCTAGTTTGTTCCATCCCAAGTTTTCCACTAGAAAAAATAAAAAATAAAAAGAAAATAAAACCGGTGTAAAGAAGACGAAGAAGAAGATGAGATTACCTTGTGAATGGGGCCTGGCCAGGCGATCGATCGACGGGCAAGATTGATCTGGACGGAGATGCTGGCTTCTGAGAGATCAATGCCCGAGTTCCGCAGGGCCTGTGCAAGAGCAGCGAGGAACCTGTGGGCTCCAAGATCACGAGGGGACCGTGGGAAGGGGTGAGTCACCCAATAACAGTACAAGAGAGAGAGAGAGAGAGAGAGAGAGAGAGATTGATCTTTCTAGGTGCTGCAAAGTTGACCAAATTGGTAGGGTTGGGCAGCCCTAGAAGACCAGCATTAGATTATCATGAAAAAATGTTTTTTTTAATAAAAAACTAATCTCCAAAGATACTAGATTATTTTTTATTCCTGATTGAGTAAAGACGAGAGGGAATTTTCTCTAGGCATTAACAAAAGCATTATACATACTAAAGGGAAATAACAAAGAACAGTAATCGATTTTTCTCAGGATATTAACATAAAATTATATAAACGAAAATAACAAAGAACAGGAATTGATTTTTCCCTGGATATGAACACAAAGAAAACAGCAAAGGGTACGGACTGAGCTTCCATTGGATACTAGGGCGAACATTATGCACAATAAAGAAAAAAAAAGGGCAAAAGATAGGAAATGACACAAACCTAGAACTATATATATTGAAAAATCTCAAAAAAGTGAGTAATAATAATATCCTCCCCATCAAAATACACTTTGGATAGTTCATCTGGCAAAAAATGTCCGAATTAGTGAACCCAAAAGCCCAGCCCACCACGTAAAATTACTTTTCATGAAAAAAATATTATCCCCAAATATTAGATAATTTTATGATTCCTTCGCCAAGTGAACCTTCCAGAAAAAAATTCTCCACAGATATTAATATTAAAAAATTATATAATCATCATCACCCTGGAACTATATATGAAAAATTATAGAAACAGATGACTGATGATAATGGCTTACCTGTCAGAATATTCGCAGGACAAATTAATTGTCCCCTCATCGATGACCAGCTCCTCTTGCCCCCCGCTTAATGCATCAGTGTCAATGCTGTTCCCCATGGTGCACGGTCTCAGCCCCAGAAGCGCCAGAGGACTTGCCGCTACAGTCTCGAGATCGGTATTCAAGCTGTGCTGTGGTTGGCACAGTCCCTCCCTGTTTGTAGCAGGAGGATACTGAATCGGGATGGGTGGGACAGCCAACTTGCCGGCCAGAGCCGAGCTTAGATTCACAGACTCAGCCACATCCTGGGAGCTTGAGATGGCCAATTGGGAATCTGACATGGCCCCGTCAGAGGGAAACATAAAGCCCGTGGATGCTGGGGTGTTTCTCCTGAGCGAAGGATCTCCAGGCCCCTGGCTGTTCTTCTGTTCCAACCAGGAGACGGACAGAGAAACAAAAAATTCATAAGCATTTGTATCGGACGAAAATTCCCTAAGATCCAGTGCCTACAGCAGTCCAAGAAACAAGAGGCAATCACGATGATATATTGGAGAAGATTATTAAAACTAATCCTGTGACAAGAACAGAATAAACCACCGACTTATTGACTTTTTGGGTCTGAGGGTATGTATAACAAAGGGGTGTGGTTTAGAACAGTTGGACTGCCAGATTCGACTTGGATGCATGGAGATATGGTCTTCTCATTGGACTGGAAACCGAAGTCAGTCAAAGCCAAAATCAAATTTTAATAAAAAATAAATATGGAATTTTCACTTTAAAAAAAAACATAAACACATTAATCTAAAAGAAAGGTATCTCTAGCAAGCCCCTTTCTCCCCATCCCTAATGCTTTATTAGCCACGAACTGTGGAAGAGTGGGAAGGGCTTCAGGCAAAGGGTTGTCTTGGAGCCAGCAGTGGGTTGAACGGTCTGGCGGTTGTTGGTCTATCCAATAAGGTATACCAAACTAGAAGTAGAAGTCTATGGAAAGCAGTATTACGGATGCCACTAAAGAGGTCTTCAGGTAACCTATGGCATGATGTAGGAGATATGAAATGGTGGGATAAAGGGCTCAACTAAAGAAGAAGATCCAGAAAAGCTCTATTAACACAGGCATCAATCAAAAAGTATAGATGGTCATGCTAACATACAATGGTCCGTGACTTAAATCAAAAATTTCATCTAAGATGCGCTGAAGAAGGTGCATTGCTAATTTGCAATGTCTTTATTTGGTTATAAATGCTTGTGAACGAGAAGGACCCATGTCCACCAAATTCAATGTACTACAAAAGAGAGGTGGAAAGGTGCTACTGTAAGACCAGCAAATCTTAGAGAAGTGTTAGATCTATACTTACAAGTTCTTGAAGGAGAAAATAATGACAGATCCAGACTGCAGCATGCAGTACAGTGGTGAAGAAAGGAGCGCTTTAATAGAAGTAGCTTACCCTCATTATAAATGGAGACTACTATGGGAGACATCAGACGAGAACATTGTGCAGACGAATGGAATATCTATTAAAATCTGTAGGACTATTGGCCAGTCAATTTGAAAAGAGATTTAACCAGCGGAACGAAAAGCTGATGATCCTCCCCTGCAAACAGATATGAGCAATACTGCAAGGAAACATTGATTTTTCAATGTGATACGATTTTGTCGATAATGAGGAAACCCAAAGAAAGATGTACTACAATCATGAATAATCGCTTTAAATCTGTCTGGCAATCACGTTTCATGGAATGACACTACAACGGCAATGAAAACATTTAGGGACAAAGAATCAGACTTTCATACAGTCTATGGTTATGACATCACAAACTAGATTCTAGAATAAGGGAGCACCTGATTGTCATGCGTCACAACATTACCACAAAAGGCAGATGTGAATACAAATGAAATGAGCGAAAACGAATTGTACAGAGGAAGTTCCACTAGAAATATGATGAGCACTTTGGATCCTTGTTTACCCAACCATATTGACTATAAGTTGTATGCTGAAGCAGACAGGAACTAAATGGCTAACAACAGGGGAAGTCAACAGATGGAAAAGAAACAAGGAGGTGACACTGTAGATGCATAGTGAAGATTATTTCCCTTGGTTTGTGGATATCACATCATATTCTCCCTATTTACTGTTTCCTGAGTCATTTTTTCACCCAGTCAAAGTCAATAAACTTCATGCACTGTTTGAAGTTAGCAGTTCTCCTCATAGTAGGCACAGCACAATTTACACTTTTTGATCTACCATGAAGAACTGATACCAACTCAACTATGGTGTGTAAGCACAGTTGAAAAAGTTGTTTACAAATGAAATAAGTGTGCGGATGTATACCACCTGGCTACATGTGGCACACTAGAGAAATCCTCACTGAAAAAAGCGTCTTGATTGCAACTAGGTATGCTCATCAAATAATTATGTACAAATCCTTCCACTCCCAGCTATTCATCCAAACACAGGTAAGAAAGAGGTACAGACTTGATCTAACAATGGAAACTATGACTTGATCAGTGTTACCAAAAAGAGCTGCAGATAAAAGCACCACGAAATGATTAAAGCTCTAAGCATAGATGTAGAGTCGCATGAAAATATTACACGTGCTCATGCATGCAAGCAGATGTAGAAGGTAGAGTACTCCTCTATTACCCATGGCACCAGCTTTGCATTGTTTGGGTTGTATATTGGGTAGTTCAATTCATACTTGAGCACTTTTTCTTGTAAAATCTGGATATATTCAATGACCTGGAATGGAAATTTGCGGTTTAGGAAGATAATCTGAAGGCAAATTATTTTAAAGTAAAAGAATTTTTCAAAGCTTCATCTCAAATGAAACTGGGAGCTACCTCCAAAAGAAAGGATGCTTTATCTCGTTTCTGATCACTGTCTGGTATGAGGTCTCTTAATATCCGAAATCTGTATAAAAGAAAGTTACATATTTGTCTTTCCTTCACTGAATCACTTTTATCGGAAACATCTATGAGTTTCTTCACAGATTCAGCTTTAAAAAAAATGTTAGCTGGCATAAATTTCCAAGAAAATGGAAGCAAAACTAAATGGCAAGGACCCTAACAAATTTTGGAGATCATTACACAAAATCTTTCCCATTTTCATGTAGATTAACAGGGGACCAATATGGTGCAAGCTTTCTCAAAATAAATCATCACTGCATGTGAAATGAGGTCTCTGACGAACTAGATATTTCCTAAAAGAATTTTCATGACATACAAAAAAAAAAATCGAAATAAGCTGGCCTTAATTTGATAGTCAAATCTACCAAACATAAAGGCAAACAGGATGTCATTTGTCATCAACAACAATTCCTTTTTCATGTACACATGCCAATTGGACAGATTAAATATGAGTCTCGTTTCTCACCCACTTAGAATTACACCAGTGGCCTAGTTTACCCAAAAAGTTTTGTCCATTTGCTGTAAAAGGTTGGTTTGCAAAAGTGAATGGATGATCATTCCAATGAGAAAATCGTAAGTTCCTTCAATGACCTGAAGAAGGGACAAAGATAACAACAATGTCCCGATCCACATCTGAAAAGTACAACACAGAAGACAGATTCGGCATGCAAAGATTAATCGTTCAACATGATACCCCATTTTACTGAGATTAATTGAGAAGCACCTCTTTTGTGTCCTTGATGAAAAAAATGATCGTTGAACAAGATAACCACACTAGGTTAAGTTTGATAAGAAATAATAGTTAACAACAAAAGTTCACCTCAGCAATTGAGCCCCTTAGCATACTTGCTCAGATCCCAACAACCATATAATCGTTGTCCGTAAACCGATGGCCACAGTTAAGCCCATTTCATGGAAAATAAAATAAATTCCTACTCACACACTGACGACCATATCACACATGGAAGACAATGGTGAACCACAAAGCTTCAACAGAGAATTGTATGAAAAAGGAATTGTGTAAAAGAAGGAAGAGATAAATCAACAGGGAAAGATAGAATCTAGCAGATGAACAAGAGGAGAACATATAAAAAACATTACGGACACACCATGCTGGACAAGAACTTGAAACCACGGAAAAGAGAGCTGAAGAAATCAACAATCAAATGAAAGTGCAGGATTCTCGCCTGTCATTGATCCTGCTCCTCCGGCGTTGCTCAGTGGCTGAATGTTTAGATCGCGGCGTGGAGGGCTTCTGGTCAGTGCAGCTGTTGTCATTGTTCCTGTGTCTGTCACTGTCTACTTTCGCCGCCACTTCTGCAACGGACCGTACGACAAAAACGAGTTAACGAATGAACGAACGAAGTTGGGAGAAAATCATAGCAACGAATTCGTATTCGCTCAAGGAGCATGGATAAGATTCATCGGTAAGCCGACAGAGACGTAACAATGAACAACCCTTCGGCTACCCTAGTCTACCGCACCCACGGACGTAATCTAGGGCAGCTACGGAAACCAAACCTTTCCGGGAGGACGTCTCCTTCCCAAAATCGTCATCGTCATCGTCATCGTCATCCATGAAGGACTTGTTGGATCTTGACGCCGTCTCCATTGATCGAGCTCTCCTGCTCGCCGCTCCAACGCAAAACACGCACAGAGAAGGAAATCTAGAACACCAGATTATCGACCAGCCGGGCAGCACGAAGGAGGCAGAGCAGGGATGGAGGACCCACAGCAGCCACCGGAGAAGATCAACAAGGTGAGGGGAACCTGCCGCTCTTGTTGCCGCTGGTCCGGGGTTTGGGGTGAGGGGCGAAGCAGAAAGAGAGAGAGAGAGAGAGAGAGAGTAGTTGGTGATACGGCGTTGGGGAGCAGCAGTTAATGCCCGTTTAAAATTCAACGAGCCCCAGACAGGGTTCTCAAAAGGGGGTAAGCCCATTAAGGCCCAGCTTGCTTCTTCCTAATTTCCAACTATATTTTCATTTTATTTTCTTCATTAAAATATTTTTTTACTAATACCTGTATAGAATATATGAATTAAGTGTATTCCTTTCATATTTTTTTAATATGAATCATAAATTTTTTATTTAATATAAAATTTCATTTTTCGTATTAATATGAAAAAACTAATGTGAATTTGTTTAAAATTTAAACCGAATAAATTAAAAGTAAGTATTATGACATAATAGCCTTGAAATATAATTAAAATTTAAATTTTTAATAATTATTAGACATTTACATGTTTTCTTAATCAATAGTGTTCTTAAACATAACCTATAAATTTCATAATATTCAATTCATAGTGTTAAATAAGTAGACTTAAAACTATACTTCTAGCCCAAAAACATGCAAAAAAATATCCCATAGAAAAATTTAAATGTGGCAAAGTTTCAAGCATGTTGCATATGGATAATTATTAATATATACTAAAATAGGGGATGAATTTCTCTAAGCAAAGAAAAGCTTGGTTAAATCTTTTAATGTTGATTATCTTACATATTTGTAATTTTTTAGTCACTTCCATTTTTAAATGCAATAATTGATGATACCTGATTTTGTTAAAAAATATAGAAATTTGTTTTAAAATATATTTAATTACCATAGGAAATATTTATTTTCCCTAAAATAGAAGTATATTCTGAGGTTACCTATACAAGTTCATAAATAGACTACCAAACTACCAATTCTATGTATTTTTAGGTTCTAATTAATATCAAATAAATGGTTTATTTTAGCCCATCGATCATAAATTAATTACAAAAAAGAAAATCAGCCCCAGTTACATTCATAAAGGCAACAAATATTACACGATTTTACATTGTCAAGCTTACATAGTTCCCCCTGACAGCCAATCGAGAGAGAGAGAGAGAGAGAGAGAGAGGGAGAGGGAGCGGTGCAGCCCCCCCTAACCGAAATTTATCTTGTGTGCTTTGGAGAAGTGCTTGCCAGCGGCGACCATGGTCGCCTCGGGGGCGGCGGGCGAGGCCGCCGGCGAGCGGCTACCTTCGCCGCCGCTTGGCCGTCTGGGCGCCGTAGTGCATGCTCGCCAGGGCTTCAGTAACCGCGAGTACCATTTCCTTTCATTCTCCTTCTCCTTCCCCATCTCGTCCTCCGGTCTCAGCCAAACTAAAAGAGGAATTACACAAGATCGCCGCAAGAGGACTTCAGAGCTCTGGTCGCCCGAGGTGGCCGGAAAACTTCGAGTTCCAACTTCAGAGAGAACGATCGGGCAGCGCGTTGGCGGAGGAAGAAGAAGAAGAAGAAGAATCGGTGGTGCCCTTGCTGGAGGATCAGTGTGACGAGTTCGTTTAGTTTCAGCGGGCTGTGAATTTATAGAGCTCCCGTTTTCTTAGAGCTCACGTTTTCTTAGAGCTCAATCAAGGTCCGTCTAGGTTCCGCGTGGAAGTGGAGAAGTCTTTTTTTAAAATAACCCCCTACTTAATAAAGTTTAGGAGTTTTCGACGAAGTGCCGTGGCAGTGGTCAGTCAAAGATGGCTTGGTCCTCAAGCCTTTGGTCGTCATCTTCACTTCGTGACTCCCACGGATTTTGGAGAAACTCCCCCAGCTGACCACTGCCCGTTGACTGCCTCTTAACGGCCCATATCATGCGTGTCCACGGGTCTGACTAAAGCAGTCACGATAACTGTTTGGTCCTGGTAACCCTCCATGAAGTGTCCGCCTGCCGCCTGGAAAATCAGGCGCACCATAATAATTATCATGATTTTTTATAAGTAGATTACATTTTAGAACAAAGGGCTCCCTTTTTATAATAATAATAATTATTATTATACTATTAATAGTGATAATAGTTGATTGTGGGGAATAAAGGATTTTATTTAGACAATAATGTTATTTGCCCTCTAGTTTCAGATTCTGTAGTATATTCTATTTTTAATGTGTCTAGACTTTCTTATTTTTTCGTAGTACATTTCAGGAAAAGTAAGTAAATAGACAATAATATTCCTGATTAATTAAAAAAATACAATAACAATCGGGGCAGGAGGTCTTTGATTGAAGATCCTTAGAAGTCAACGCTCAGTTCCATTTTAAAATATCAATCCATCTCTGAATGGCGGACAGCTCGTGGAGATCGAAACACCCAAAGGAGGGGAGAACTACTAATACATGGCGAAAGAGAGGGAGGGAGAGATAGATGGGTAAATTGATAGAAAGAGAGAGAGAGAGAGAGAGAGAGATAGATCAATAGATAGAGAGAGACTGCTAGATATAAGATAGAGAGAGAGAGAGAGAGGGAGAGACAGAGAGAGAGAGATAGATAGATAGATAGATAGATAGATAGATAGATAGATAGATCTGAAACTCTGTCCGCGATTCCTCCCCGGACTCGAGCACCTCTGGCGACCACCTAAGAGAAGCTCACCTGGTGTGACCTGGAGAAGTGCCTGGCGACGGCCGCCATGGCCGCCAGGGGCCCGCCGAACGAACCCGATCGGCGGCGAGTTGCACCGACGAGGTGGGCGGCGCCCTCCCCCGCCGCGAACGATGCCGAGCGGCGGTTTGCACCTGCGAAACCCACAGCGCCGCCCACCATGGCGGCGCCCTCCGCCGCAGCGAACGAGGCCGCACGGCGGGGAGTTGCACCGGCAAGGTGGGCGGCGCCTCCCACCACAGTGGCCGCACGGTGGCCCCCTCCGCCGTGGTGGGCCGCGCACGCCAGCTACGGCTTCAAGAACCGCCTAAACCAGCTCCCCCCGTCCTTACCAATCTTCCCCTCTCTGAGCTCCTCTCCTTTCTAAAAAATGAAAACAGCGACCACCCGAGAGGGAGGGAGGAGGAGGATCGGCCGGCGAGACAACGGTGGGAGGAAGAAAAAAATCGATGGGGGCGAGTCCACTCGGTGGGAGAAGGATTGATAGGTGAGTCAGAAGGACGAGTCGGCAGCGTGGCTTATATAAGCTCTCTGTTGGGCCGAGTCGGCGGTGCACTTACCCAATTCTGTTGACACTCTGTGACATCTTCTGTAAGAGTCAACAGCTTGACTTTTTATTTTTTTAATATTTATTGGAATATAAGTAATCCCAATATAAACCCACAGTGGTCCTCTAATGGGTGTATAATAAATCAATAAATTTTAATTTATAGTATTTTGAAATTAAAAAACCCTCCAGAACCTTCCAAATTATTACGTCAAAATGATCATCTTTATGTATTTCTCATACAGTAATATATCAAAAGACATATTTCTGATGGAGAAAATATAAAAATATGTATAGAAATATATTCATTTTTATAGGAAATATTTATTTTCCCTTTAATAAATATATATTCTGACTGGCCACTTATTCAAGAACATCTACTCGTGATCTTATCTGTATATAAATTCATATATAAACTACCAAATTGCCAAGTTTCTGCATTTTTTAGGTTCTAATAAATATAAATAGACTCAAATAAATGTTATAACGGGTCATAGGGCCTGGTGGAGCTGGAATAGGAAAGATCGACGGCCCTGAATGATGAAGTTCTCAAGAAAAGCATGATCGGACGGTTGCCAGAGCGTCCGTGGATCATTACTGAACTGCAAAAGAAATCAGCCCCAGTCATACACGATTTTACATTGTCAAGCTTACATAGTTCCCCCTGAGAGCCAATGGAAGAAGAGAGAGAGGAGAGAGAGAGAGAGAGAGAGAGAGTGTGCCGCCCCACTATCCGAACGTTATCTTGTGCACTTTGGAGAAGTGCTTGCCAGCGGCGACTATGGCCGCCTCGGGGGCGGCGGGTGAGGGGCTACCTTCGCCGCCGCTCGGCCGTCTGGCTGCCGCGGCCCACGCTCTCCAGTGCTTCAGTAGCCACCAATACCATCTCCCTTCATTTTCCTTCTCCTTCCCCATCTCGTCCTCCGATCTTAGCCAAACTAAAAGAGGAATTACCAGATCACCGCAAGAGGACATAAGAGCTCCGGTCGCCGGAGATGGCCGGAGGGCTTCGAGTTCGAACGTCATGGAGAAGGATCGGGCGGCGGCGATGCGACGGATCGGGTTGTCGGAGGAAGAAGAAGATGAAGAGGAAGAGGATGAAGAAGAAGAATCGGTGGAGTCTTTGCTGGAGGATCAGTGCGACGAGTTCGTAGCCTCGGTGGGCTGTGAATTTATATAGGTCCCGTTTCTTGGCGCTTAGTCATGGTCGGTCGAGGTTCCGCTTGGAAGTGGAGAAGCTTTTTTTAAAATAACCCCCTACTTAATTAAAGTTTCAGTAAGAATTTCCGACGAAGTGACGTGGCAGTGGTCAGTCAAAGATGGCTTGGCACTCAAGCCTTTGGTCGCTATCTTCACTTCCTAGCTCCCACGGGTTTCGAAGAAACTTCCAGCTGACTACTAACCGTTGGCCGCCTCTTACGGCCCATATCATACGTGTCCGCGCGTTGACTACATCAGTCACTAACTGTTTGGTCCGAGTCAATCATCCATGAAGTGTCCGCTCTTACGGCCTCTTACGGCCCATATCACATATGTTGGAGTAGACTCATGTTGATTCTATTGAAGTAAACGTATGATCATTCTTCAGGCACTGGACTCACCCTATTTATACCACAAAAGTAATGAAATCTCAAAAGTCAACTCACACAGCACAAAAGATATCTTTTTTATAATACGAATAATCATACTAATACTAATAATAGTGATAACAGTAGATTATGGGAAATAAATATTTTATTTAGACTAATATTAATTTTACTTGAAATTTGAGTGTTTAGAATGTGTTTAGGACCTTTCTTTATTATTTGGATAAAATGTGTTTAGAATTTCTTATTTTCGTGGTAAATTTCAGGAAACGTAAATGGACAATAATATTCCAGATTAATTAAAAAAATAAAACAGTTCTTGAGGTTCATCAATCGTGGCAGGAGATCTTTGATCGTAGATCGATAGAAGTCAACACTCAGATCCTTTCTGAAATATCTATTTTTGAATGGTGGACAACCCACGGAGATGGAAACCCCTCAATGCGGGGAGAACAACTGATGCATGGAGAAAGAGGGGGACAGAGGGGGAGAGAGAGAGAGAGAGAGAGAGATGTATAGAGAGAGATAGAGATAGATGGAGAGAGAGAGGGAGGTGGGCGAGCACCTTTGACGACCACCTAAGCGAAGCTCACCTGGTGTGCCCTGGAGAAGTGCCCGGCGGCGGCCGCCATGGCCGCCACCACGGGTTCGGCCAGCGAACCCAATCGGCGGCGAGTTGCACCGGCGAGGTGGGCGGCGCCCTACTCCGCTGCGAACGAGGCCAAGCGCCGATTTGCACTGGCGAAACCCTCATCACCGCCCACCACGGCGGAGAACGAGGGCGAGCGGGGGGGAGTTGCACCGGTGAAGTGGTCATCACCACCCACCATGGCGCCTAACGATGCCATGCGGCGGGGAGCTGCACCGGCGAGATGGGCGGCGGTGCCCGCCACGGTGGCCGGCCGGCGGCTCCCTCCATCGTGGTGAGCGGCGTCGCCAGCTACGGCTTCAAGAGCCGCCTGAACCAGCCCCCCCCCGTCCTTCTCCATCTTCCCCTCTCTGAGCTCTTCTCCTTTCTAAAAGAGGAAAAACTCTGACCACCGGACATCGCCCCACGGCGACTTCGCCGGAGATAGAGAGAGGAGGATCAGCCGGCGAGTTAACTCGGCTGGGAGACGGATCGATTGGCGAGTCAGAAGGACGATTCGGCAGTATGTTTATATAAGCCCTCTGTTGGGCCCAGTCGGCGGTGCACTTAATTCTGTTGACACTCTGTGACATTTTCTGTAAGAGTCAACAAGTTGACTTTTATTTTTTAATATTTACTGGAATACAAATAATCCTGAAATGCTCAATTAAAATTAATTTATAATATTTTGAAAAAGAACCTCCATCTGTGGGTCCCACTCAAATGACCTCTCCGCATCCCAAGTTTCATGGCCACGCGAAGGCCTCTCAAATCCCATCCTTCCGGAACCTTCCAAAATTATTGCGCCACATTTTATGCAACACAGTAATATATAAAAATTACTGCTTTAATTTTATTTATATTTAAATCCTTATTCTGCGAAATTATGTGCACAAAGATGAGACTAGTTTCAAAGGGTTGTATATCACATTTACCACAAGCATCATGACAGTGGACCTGGATTATTAATATAAACCCAGATATTAGGATTTCTTTAACTTATGTACCTTTGAACGCATCCTGGTACGCGTATATTTTGTCTTTTTGCCCTTAAGAAGGGTATGAATAAGTTTTAATATTCCTATGGACATTACCGTGTCCAGAAAGCTGTGGCATGAGGGGTGAAAACGAAGGTAAATATTTTTTAGGGACCGTCCTGTTGTTTAACTAACCAGGGTTAATTCTGGGCGGCGAGAGTTAAAGAAGGGCTGCGGAGACTTGAGGGGGCCTCTGAAGGAGACTGAGTGAAGGTTTTGGGGAAGCTGTGGGCTCCGAAGGATTCTCGATCGGGCGTAGGGGGGGAGGAGAGGGAGGATCCTCCTCCTACGAGCTCCGTTGGAATCGCTCCCCTAACAGATTTCCTCGGTGAGTAGATCGTGACGGATCTGCCATTCTTATCCGTACATCCTTGGATGAGGATGCAGTACTCGTCTGAATCCGAGTCTGAGATTGAATGTGACTTCTGAACTAGAGTTTCGATCCTGTTTTTTTTTCCTTTTGGTCGAGATCTGCTTCGTGGTATTTAGCTAGTATTACAGATCTTGGCCTATTCTGGTCAGCAGTTTCAGATCTGTGATATCTATGCAGCTTGGGGGCTCCTCGTAGATAGCATTCCTCGCGTGGGTTTTTGCCGTAGAAGTTGATGCTCAGTTTCTGTTCTCATTCATTGATTATTCAAGAAATGTCATTGCTTGTAGGATTGCACGTGCATAGGAGTATGTTTATTGAGGGATATTTATCTTCTAGTTGCATCCATGCATTTACCCTCTCCATTGCTAACACCTCATCTTTAGAGGAAATCTCTCCTGGAAGGCAAGATCCCTGTCACTTGCTGCTATTAAGCTAGCATAATTTAGACATCTTTTTTCTATGGTCAAATAAAGTAAATTCTTGTTTATCTAAAAGCTACTCATTTCTAGCGGCCACTTTCCACTGCAGCGTGTTATTGTTCGATGTTTACCTATTTTAACGTGGACCAGTCTACACCATTGCTCGCTTGATCCTTATAATTCTTTAACACGATCTAGAGTGTTACACTTAGAAGCGGATGGTGGATCTACAATCCGTGATTTATTTTTAACTTTTATACATATCGAACAAAAAACTGCTGCTGTTCTTAAACTGGATGATTAGTCAGTCTGATTCCTAACGGGAGCACCTGTTCTCTTTATGATAAATGGTGGGCCCATTTATTTCCGGATTACGGCTGTCTTTCACGACTGAACCCATGAAAAGAGAAAAAAAAACTGGAACCAGAAGGCTTCTCAGTTAAACATCCCGTCCTTTTTTAAGCCACTGCTGCTTGGTGTTCATCTGCATCAGCTGCATGTCTATGCAGCTAAACATTTGCGTTGTTTTTCTTCAAAGTTATCTTCTTTAGCATCCAAACTGTTTGCTCTTTTATGTTTTCTTTATAGAAGTCTGATCTTTAATGCATACATTTAGGGAAATGCTTAGAATCTGCAAAGATAGCCATACTTCTCTTTGTTGGCTTGGCAAGTGGAACCAGAGTTGATCCTAATCAGGTTTTCTACCCTTTTGCAGGCAATCAGCTTATTTCGCCATCCGGTATGATGATTTCTCCATTGTAGAGAACTTTCTTGGATGCCCTTGAATCTCTCTCTCCCATGCTGCTCCAGGAGTTACCAAAGCTATAGACTCACTTCATGATTGTGCGGGCAACAAATCTGCCTCCCCCCATCATCCGATCAACCTCTGTGTTCAGCTCGGACAGGAGGGAGAAGACAAAGAGGAAGAAATAGTCCTCCCCTGTTTCTCCAGCACTCTATCCTTTGCACAGCATGTCTCCTAACTTGGAAAGTCCTATTCAGACGCAAATGGCTGTGGCAGTTCATGATTATACTCTCAGCAGTGAGTACCATAGCAACAGAAGTGAAGGCAAGCCCGTAGGGAGGAGGAGGCATGTGTTTGCCCAAGCTGACACTGCATGTGTTCTGGGCATAGGATTGGACCAAGAAGACAATGTCCACACTGTTAAAAGGAGACTGCAGCTGGCCCTTAATCTGCCGACTGGGGAGAACTCGTTTGCCATGGGTGACCTCAGTGCCATCTTCAGTGATCCTTTCCCCCTCCTCGGACCGAAATTCATCCACAGGAGCTTTTCCACACCATGCCTCTTCCCAACTGGAAGGGATCTTCAGCAGAGGGATCAGAGCGGCACCATTGAGATCATTTGCTGCTCGAGCGACTACACTTGTATCAAACAGCTGGTGGGTGATGTTGCTAAGGCTATTAAGAGTGGAGTGGAACCCACCAAGGTGCACCATGGGCTTGGCGGTGCTTACTATTTCAGGAACAGCAGTGGCGACAATGTTGCCATAGTCAAGCCAGCAGATGAGGAGCCATTTGCGCCCAACAATCCCAAGGGTTTTGTGGGGAAGTCCATGGGCCAGCCAGGGCTGAAGCGGTCAGTGCGTGTGGGGGAGACAGGATTCAGGGAAGTGGCTGCATATCTTCTGGACTATGATCACTTTGCTAGCGTCCCCCCAACAGCTCTTGTCAGGATCACCCACTCTGTCTTCAACATCAACGATCATGACAGCAGTATGATCCAGGAGAGGAAGCAGCAGGGTATCTGTAAAATTGCCTCATTCCAGCAGTTCATCCCTCATGACTTCGATGCCAGTGACTATGGTGCCTCCAGCTTCCCAGTGGCAGCTGTTCACCGGGTCGGGATTCTTGACATCAGGATCTTCAACACAGATCGGCATGGTGGGAATCTCCTTGTTAGGAAGCTTCACGGTGGTGGTGTTGGCAGGTTTGGCAGCACAGTGGAGCTGATCCCCATTGATCACGGCCTCTGCCTGCCTGAAAACTTAGAAGACCCCTACTTTGAGTGGATCCACTGGCCTCAGGCTTCAATCCCCTTCTCTGACGAGGAGCTCGAGTACATTGCCAAGCTGGACCCTGCAAAGGATGCCGAGCTGCTTCGGGCAGAGCTGCCGATGATCCATGAGGCATGCCTCCGGGTGCTGGCCCTCTGCACAATCTTCCTCAAGGAGGCGGCAGCATTCGGTCTCTGCCTGTCTGAGATCGGGGAGATGATGAGCAGGGAGTTCAGGGGGATGGAGGAGGGCCCGAGCGAGCTTGAGGTTGTCTGCATGGAGGCAAGGAGATTGGTGGGGGAAGCCCAGGATTTCTCTCCTCGTCCTCTGATTGGAGTTCCTGATGAGGACCAGTTTCAGTTTGACGTTGACTGCGAGGATGGTGACTCCGTACTGGCAGTGACTGCACTGCCAGCCCCCCAACTCGGGTTCTGTGGGGGTAGTAGCTTCGGAAACCCACTCTGGAAGTTGGAGGAAACCGTGGAGGAGGAAGATGATGATGATGGTGACGGTGATGGTGATGGTGATGGTGATGGTGATGGTGATGGTGATGGTGATGGTGGTGATGAAGAAGATGGAGATGGTGGGGATGTCAGAGAAGACGCCACCGGCGGCTCCAAGATCCACTGTGTTGACCGGCTTCCATCAATCCACGGGCTGTCCATGTCATTGAAGGGTGTCGGCCTTGCCAACAGGAGCCAAATTTACAAGGCTGGGAGCAGCAGTGGCAGTGGACTTCGGGTGACCCACCGGAGTGCCGATGAGCAGCTGGCGGCAAGTGCCAGCTTTGTGAAGCTGGCAGACATGGGTGGCGAGGATTGGGCGGCCTTCCTCACAAAGTTCCAGGAGCTGCTGCCGGGGGCCTTCCTTGGCCGCCGGTCAACGGCATCAAGGCACCGGCTTGGAACGTCTTGCCAATTTTAGCAGGCAGTGGCGGCATCGGCTTGGTACCAAGCAAGATCACACTCAACCCCTCTGGCGCCTTGGGGTCGGCGGCCGGAGAACCCTAATTATTGCTGGAGGAGGTGGTGGTCTCAACATGTAAATAGGTTAGTATGATCCTTCCTTGTTGCTTTCTTTGTTGGCCTTGGGTTTGGTAGACTGTTCTGGTGTTTTTCCAGGGAGAATAAGGCCGGAAAAAAAAATATAAAAAATAGGAGAGCGTTGTATATTTCTGTAGGGGATCTCTCTCATAGAGTTGATGTGTAAGTTAGATGATGCTATGCTGTGCTGTGGTGGATTTCTCTGCCCCCTTGTTTTTTTAGTCCCTTCATAAGCTGACTGACATGTATCTCTGTCTGGTTACAACACCTAATGTGGATGTAGAGAGAGAGAGAGAGAGAGAGAGAGAGAGAGAGAGAGAGAGAGAGAGAGAGAGAGAGATCGGTGTGAACAGGAATAAACTTTCAACGTTTACCACCATTATCGTCATCAACATTGAGATAGAGAGAGGAGAATTTAAGAACCCAAGGAATGGGCACTGAAGTTCAGTGTTATTAAGTCTAACCTAAGACGAGAGGGAGAGATTGATGTGGGCAATAAGATTTTCAAGCTTTTCCATCATCATTGCCATCAGTATAGAGTGAGTGAGTGAGAGAGAGAGAGAGAGAGAGAGGAGGGGGGGAGGATTCAGGAACCCAATGAATGAGCACTTAAGTTCAATATTATTATGTCTAATCTAAGAGGAGAGAGAGAGAGAGAGAGAGAGAGAGAGAGAGAGAGAGAGAGAATGAACTTCCAATCTTTACCATCAACATTGTGACGTAGCACATTCAAAGTTCAGCAGTAGTAAACCATAAGAGCCTTGGAAGGAAGCATGAATACTCCCCAAGCACGAGACAACAAATATCTTATATGGCATCTACTAAAATGTCATATTTGTGTTAGATATTTATCGAGTTGGTTTTCCGTCTTTAATTATATTTTGAATTTGTTCTAAAATGATATTTTAAAGTGTTATATTCAAAAATAACATTTTAAAGAATAATTTCAAATCATTTAAATTTGCTCTAAATGTCATTAAAGTTGATCCATCTTTACAAAAACCACACAAGTAAATAGAAACTCCGCTCATTCCATCTCTTTGCATGTGGATTCGAACACTCTCTTGTGAATTCAAAGAAATATTAATCTTTGTGGAATCAAAAGTCAAAGTTTCTAATTTTATATGTTCAACATCTGATTTCTTACTTATTTCATCTCACTCTACTTGTGAATTCAAATGTTCTCTTGTGAATTCAAAGACATATCAATCTTTGTGGAATGAAAATTCGTAGTTTCTAATTTTATATATTCAAGATCTAATTTCTCACATATTTGATACCTCTCTGCTTGTGGATTCAAATAAATATTAATGAATTCTATAGATTCAAGATCTAATTTCGTGTTTATTCCATCTCTCTTTGCTTGTGGATTCAAAGAAATATTAATTAATTCTATATATTCAACATCTAAATCCTTGCTTTTTCCCTCTCTCTTTGCTTGTGAGCTTTAGTGATCTCTTGTGGATTCAAAGAAATATTAATTAATATTATATATTCGAGAGCTAATTTCTTGCTTATTCCATCCCGCTCTAATATTGAATTCAAATGGTCTCTCGTGGGTTCAAAGAAATATTAATCTGTGGATTCAAAAGTGAAAGTTTCTAATCATATAGATTAAATATCTACGTTTTTCATTAAAATTTTATTTCTTGTGAATTTAAATATGGAATTTATTCTTCATGCAACTGCGATTATATCACATTGTCATCAACAATCAACATTGAGAGGAAGAGAGAGACCCAGTGGAAAGAAATGATAGCGGAGGTCGGGGGTAGCCTCAGATACATGTTATTTCCTCAGGAGCAATAACACATCTCCAATTCTCTTCATCTCTATCGAGCCAGGCAGGGCTAAAGAGAGAAGCAGTAGATTATTTGCAAAGAAATCACAGAGAGAGAGAGAGAGAGAGATGCGGTGGTTATTCGCGGGAGTAGAAGCGGTCGAGGGTCTTGGCGGGGATGCGGTGGAGGAGCTCGCGGGGGAAGATGCGGAGGAGGGACCACGCGAGGTCCAGCGACTGGAAGATGTTCCGGGTGTCGTACGCCCCCTGGCTCACGAACTTCCGCTCGAACTTGTCCAGGAACTCCAGGTACAGCTGCCCCAACCAGCCACAAAATCAGCGAAAGAATGAGATTGAGGGATGAAGAGAAAGATAAAGAGAGATAGAGAGAGCGAGAGAGGGAGGGATGGAGGGAAAGAGATAAAAAGATAGATAGATAGAGAGAGAGAGAGAGAGAGAGAGAGAGAGAGAGAGAGAGAGAGAGAGAGAGAGACCAGGTCCTCAGAGGAGAGCGCTTCCTCTCCAACAACAGCCTTCATCGCCTGGACGTCCTTCCCAATGGCATAATTCGCGTACAGCTGAGAAAATTCAACTCTTCAGAACCACAAAAATATCCAGCGAGAGAGAGAGAGAGAGAGAGAGAGAGAGAGAGAGAGAGAGAGATGATCAAGAGCAAAGGAAGGTCATCAAAGAGACCAACCAGAGAGAATTCCCCACCTGGTTCGAAACATCCGCATGATCACGCCGAGTCATCCCCTCCCCAATCGCACTCTGCGACCAAATGCCGATTCAAATCCCACAGCTTCATTAATAAAATAATAATAATCACAGAGCAAGGAGATTAACCTTCATCAGACGTGACAGAGACGGAAGAACGTTGATCGGCGGGTAGATCTGCGGAAAAAAAGGAAACCTTCAGTTCTCGCCATGAATCAATCTGACGCAGCTGATTCGAGATAAGATTCTATTTCACTGAGCGAATACCCAGGAACACTAGATAATTCTCGATGAATTTCTCTGTCAAATCACGGTTTTCCGAATAGAGGTAACAGGCTCTTGAATCATCTTGGCGGCGGGGGCAAGGCATGTTCTTCCCAGAAAAAAAATACTAGGAATAGTAGTATGCAGAAAAAAAAAAAGTGAATGCCCAGGAACCCTAGATAATTCTCGATGAATTTCTGCCAAATCACGGTTTTCCAATTCAAGGCATGTTTTTTTTTCGCAGAAAAATGACTAGGAATAGTAATATGCAGAAAAAAAATAAAGGTTTATTATTATTATTAAATCTATGTTGGAACTTAGTTCTTTCCCAAAAAACTATCGAACCATAGTATGAAAACAAAAATGGATAATGATTAACGGCAAGCTCATCACCTGCCGATTGTGGAGCTGCCTGTCGATGTAGATCTGGCCCTCGGTGATGTACCCCGTGAGATCTGGAGTAGGGTGCGTGATATCTGTCCAGTTAAGATTAAAAAACAAAAAAAATCAAATTCCTAGGATCTGGGAGAAAGAAAATACAGCATTGGATCATGGAGGTGAATGAAGGCCAACGATGAGTACGTGTGAAGAAAGGGGTCGAGAGGTAGGAAGTGAATCGCTTGAAGAACCCAGCAATCATCACCATACTTTACTTAATACTAGTAGAAATTCCCAATATATGCATACATACATGCGCGCATGCATACATACATACATCTAATTTTTTAATTGATAACGTTAAGAAAGTCAGAAAATATTGGAAGAGAAATATTCACGTAATTATTGAAATTGTTTGCTCTTTTTTTTTCTTTTCTCTTTTTGGCTTCGAAATACTACTATTTAAAAAAATTATCACCATATTTTACATACATACATACATACCTGAAGAACCCATCAATCATCACCATATTTTAGATACATGCATGCATGCCTATACGTATATAAAATGCATGCGTACATACATCTAATGTTTTAATTGATAGTGATAAGAAATTCAGAAAATATCGGAAGAGATATTCATGTAGTACTTGAAAGAACTTGCTCTTTTTTTTTTCTTTTTTGGCTACTAAATACTACTATTTAAAATTTTCGTGTTATCTCTTACATATCTGCATAAATAGTAAAAGGAGCAATGCAATGATTATTACAGAAATTGAAGAACATTACCATCATTAGGCATGGTAAGGATGGGGATCTGAGTGATGGAACCCTTTCTTCCTTCGATACGCCCAGCGCGCTCATAAATTGTCGCCAAATCAGTGTACATGTACCCAGGGTAACCACGTCTTCCGGGCACCTCCTCTCGAGCTGCAGACACCTGATTTAAAAAAGAAAAAAAGGGAATTATTTCTGTCGAATAAAGAAGTCACGAGATTAACTTCACCATTGACCGATCCAGGAAGAGTCAACTGACGGCGTCTCTGAATGATTGCTCATCACAGAAAAACAATGCTGACCGTTGAATAATAAATAAATCGATTGGGCTCCCACTACCTTCTCCTGGTCAAGATAATTTTTTATATTTACAGGGAAAAACATAATTTTCCAAATATGGCAATCCCTGTTGAGGAGATCTCATTATTATCCCCAAAAAAGAACGGGGCTCTTCTTTCTTTGACATACTCTAAGAGACTAGCAGAACTACTGACAGTAATTCTCATGCTAATCTATTGGTTTTATGAATGATACTCATATGGCCTGAAATTGATTGGAAATTATTCATAAAAAATCTACCAGCACAATTCAAACCAAAAAATGTTGACAAAGGCAGGCACATGAGATCACCATTCTGTTTAATTCATGGGTGCGATTATTCAATTATAAAAAATATTTCTGAAGAACATAGTTGAATGGTAAGCATAATAAAGCATAAGTGATTGTCAATTTAATTTATTAACATAGCCCGGTTGACTAAATGCGACACCCAGATGGAATTATTTATTAGAAGATTACTGGGCAAATGAATGAACAGAATGTCACCTCACGAAGAGCATCGGCATATGAGCTCATATCGGTTAGAATGACAAGAACATGCTTTCCACATTCGTATGCTAAATATTCTGCTGTCGTAAGTGCAATTCGAGGGGTGATGATACGTTCAATTGTAGGGTCGTTTGCCTGCAAAAGGAAATCAGTTTCAGTTAGTGCCCTCGAATTGGGAAATCTACGTGCAGCAGGCCGCAGGCAAAGTTGGTGAAATCTATGAAACCCGAGCTAGTATGAAGGTACCAGATTTAGAAATAGTCGCTAGATCAGTCAACGTACCAGATTTAGAAATAGAGTCACCCTTTCCATTGAACCATTCTCTTCGAAATCACGTTTAAAAAACTGGGCCGTTTCCATGTTGACTCCCATAGCAGCAAAAACAATGGCGAAGTTGTCTTCTTCTCCGTCCTGCACAACCATTGGATTAACTATAAATACAACAGATTCATGACCTTCCGGTCAAAGACTTTGGAAATCCAGAAAAAACCGTTTTCTATGTCAATAACAGAATAGGAAAAAAAATTTGATGTAAGAAGCCAAAAGGTATCCGGGCATAGATCAAGCTAATGGTCAAAAAATTGCTGTTCTAAGAACAGCAGACATGAGAACATGTCTCCAAGAACACAAGAAAAGTCAAAGATCTACTGAATAAGCAAGACAGAGTTTACCAATAACTGATCAAATAAAACATCCATGCACCTGGAGTACACAAACATAATAGCCGACTTCGGGGAACAGAAATGGATTAATTACCAAGCCTTTAGTTCATTGATTTATTAGCCAGTTGTAGTCAGGAAAATTTTTAGACATGCCATGAAAAATTATCGTATTTTTAGCTAGGGTCATTTTCTCACTTTAATATTGGAGGGAGTAAAACCCAAACCACATGAATATAGCTGAGGCATGTCTATTTTCACTGTTTTTTTGCTTTCCAAGCTGGGACTGTTCCATGTAATGACACTTCGCATTTCAATCAAGGTAATCACAGCCAGATTGGGCGGCCAAAGTAAGTGTGACATGGTAGGCTTATGAATTGGATAAGGCAAATCAGCCACAATCCAAACGAAGAGCCTGATTTGTGTGTAAGAAAAGGGAAAATGCACGTGAAACTGTTTTCATTATTGAAGGATTCAGGATTTCCCTATAAGAGGCCATGTTAATTTTTTTTCAAAATTGGATATAACGCTACAAAACAAGGAGACCAGGAAGAGATCACACAATAAACATATGTTAGCTCATTAATTTATTTCTGCGATGAAGTTGTGGCCATGTAATTTACAGCTTTCGTTCCTCAATTGACACAAATAAAACCTGAAATAGGCATTATTCATACCTATTACAAAATTTCTCAGGCTTTAAATGAAGGAACGCAGGCAAGTTCTTCATGCTTGCATATCGGTATATCAGCACACAAAAAAAAAATCTATTGACCAAATAGTTTTCAAGAATTCCGTAGGCTGAACTCTCGTAAAACACCTCCTTGGAGATCCAACATACCTCCAGAAGATTGTCCGTCTTCTCCAAACGTTTAACAAGACCAGCCTGACGACAAATCTGAGCAGCTATCTCGTTATGAGGAAGCCCAGCAGCAGAGAATAGAGGGATCTTCTGTCCTCGAGCAATAGAATTCATCACATCTATCGTGGATATTCCTGTCTGAATCATCTCTTCAGGATAGGTTCTTTCACTGGGGTTAATTGAACTTCCTGTAACAGAGTGAGTGTTAAAGCTTGAAGAGCATGCCAGAAGTAAACCCATAGATTCATGAAATACATCAAAGCATTTGTATACATGTGTGTGTGTATCTAGAGAGAGAGAGAGAGAGAGAGAGAGAGAGAGAGAGAGAGAGAGAGAGAGAGAGAGAGAGAGAGAGAGAGAGAGAGAGAGAGTTTGTGTTTATCCATTTCTTTTCAAATGATCAACACAAGATGACCTCATTTCCTGTGTGACAACTCACCGGATATGTCCAAATATGCCTCAGGCAGAATAGGAGGACCATTATCAATAGGTTTACCAGATCCATTAAATATTCTTCCAAGCATATCAACAGACACTGGAGTTTTCAACACCTGCAGGAAAAAGATTAAGAACAATATAAAACCAATATCTAAGCAATGAAAGAGGATAAAAATAAAAATATTGTAGGGTCTCTGTTTCTAATGAAGAATGAGAGAAATATTATTCTTCATGAAGAAGCATCAAATATGGATTGGAGAATAAATAAAATAGAATGGAAGCGACATGAAAATTTTCTTGTTAGTATTTCAAAATATTTCCCCTTTTGAGATGGGAAGATGCCTTTGGGAAGATTATTAGATGCAAAAAATAATACTCCTCAAAGATCTGAATGTACTGCCGGTAAATTCATTATAGGCCCGTTTTAGAGATGATTGACTTAAACTTCCTACGTTAATAGCTAAGGCTATTCGCTGTAATTTTCTGGTAAAGCAAGAGGCCAAAGTAAACATGTACAATTCCCTTTATCATATAATGTGGAAGTATAAGCGAACTGGAATAAAAGCCAAACCTCTCCAGTGAATTGCACAGTTGTATATTTGTTATCAATTCCCGACGTTCCTTCAAAGACCTAAGAAAAAAAAGGATAGATCAACAAAAAACGTTAAGGAAAAGCTTATATTTAAGATATAAAAACTATTTCTCAACTTATCAAATCCTTAAAGTTAATCTATATACGTCCTTAACAACAGATCACCTGACTAGTCAGATTCTTTGAATTCGAAAAAAAGTAATAGGACATCCTTCGTATTATCAATGATCCATCATACAGGTATACTCATGTGCAAACCAAGTAATATTAACCACAATATGTTAGCATAGCGAAGGATAAGAATCATTCAAGATATGCATACCATGCATGTGATCAAATATCTGACCATGAAAAAGACCATGAATACTGATCCCAAAATATTTCTGTAAATTTGAATCATTGTGATCAACCCGTTGCCTAGAAGTCTTTAATAAGAACTTTATTCGCAAAAGGATTTTGGGCTGTCTAAGCAAGCATGCAGCAATTCGTGTTTGTTTATCTCCAAATAAATGACGTTAGCCGACAGATACGTTATATATTTTATTCATGATTTTTAATAGAAAACAACTGGTTATCACATGCTCATCGTATTACGATGAGAAATACATATTTCAGCTTAACTGTGATTAATTCAGAAACTAATTCATGATTTTATGAATGCCGTAAATATTATAAAAATTAGTCCCAGCATAGGCATTAAGGTACAGGACAGCCTTCGTCAACTTAAGAAAACAGATTTCAGTTTACATAGTTATAATACTGTGGATTAAACAGGTCAAAACGGAAAAATTAATCCAATATAAGCTATGGGTTAAGAACGAAGCGGAACACATCACGCAACATTAATGTCCAAATGAGATAATGAGGCATCTTTCAAATTGGTATGCCATATGTTAGGATTCACATTGTTCACGTCAGAACGCATTTTTCAGGTAGATATTTCTCACATCCGAATGCGAACAAGTGTTAATTTCCAACAGATTAGCCCATTGGCGTCAGTTAGAGAATTAGTTTTAACAGGAGAGCTGAGAAGCCAAAAAGGAGGAAGTGACCAACCTGTACGACAGCCTTTTCTCCATCAACCTCCAAAACCTGACCACGGCGAGTAGTGCCATCTCCCAAACGTATGTTGACAATTTCCTGGTACTTAGGACCCTGAAATCGACCAGTGATAACAACCATTAGTACCATAATCATGTGGAAAGAGAATGAAAAATATATAATGAGATTGGAGGGAAATAGTCATACCTTAACTTTTTCCAAGATGACAAGGGGTCCAGCAACACCGGAGATTGTCCTGTATTCTTTATAGATAAAAGTGGTAAAAGTTTTCATGATCAGCACTCACAACGAAATCACAAAGTCTGCTATGTGCAAGCAGTACTGACCATTGACGGTAAGTACCTAAGCGTAGCAAACTAAAATACGATACTATTTCAGAGAACTTTATAAAGCTATAAAAAAATGCTAAAACAAGGTTCGCATCTTCTATGCTGGCAACTGAAAATCAGTCGTGTTAGCCAAATTGCCGAACATAGTGTATCCATCTCACTGTCATATTGCACAAGCAGCATGAATTGTTCTTGGCATTTGTTTCTTCTGAAGTTACTTTTAGACACTGCACACCGTTAAAATATTACCCAAGAGATACGATAAAGCTTCAAATCGAGATGGGTCAACAGATAGATGCACAAGAAACAATCTAATTTAAGAGTTTCAGCATACAGCTGACGCTCAAATAGGAACAATAAGCAAACTTCATGACGGAGCGAGGAAATTTCATCAATCGCGGACCAAAATACAGTCAGTTACCATTTCAGCCTTGGCGAAACAACCTGAGTCAGAACCTCCAGACACCAAGCTACCTAAAACACATTATATCTTCATCGTTTTTTAATGTTCATCTCTGATATAAGTTATATCACAGTTTCCTGTTCTACTGTGATTTACTAATCACTATGACCAGAATACACGTCATATCATTCGATATAGAACCTGTTGTCTTAAACAAGGGAATGGAATCCATAAAAGACAGGAGTTTATGTCAATCTCGTGGCAGAGTTAATGAAGAGCAGAATGGCTTTGGTAGCAGAGCAGCTGCTAGATGATACGAACTCAGTAAATAAAAAATACTGATATGAATTACTAAATGGAGAACATTAATTGTCTTTCGGTGCCATCGACCGCATTGTGAGCAATCACTCTCCTTAGCGTAAGTCAAATCTATCCGAAGCAGCGAATCAGGCTACTCTAGAGCCGAAATCAATCAACCAACGAATCGATTTTCCTCAAACGAAAAGAAAGACCACCAGATCCAATCGAACACTGGTGTACGACAATCACTTTCCCGGGCAATCCCGGGACGATGACCTTCCAAACCCTCTGATGAGCCGACGAAACACGAAGAATCCATCGGAAAATTAAACAGCGAAATTCATATCCAAAATTACAGCACCACTCCATTCGCAAAGCGTAACAAACATCAGGCCGAAGCAAGCAGCAATCGCCACAACAAATGTCGACAGCGAGAGGGAGAGAGAGGGATTCACACCTGTAAGAAGATCTTTGTACTCCAACATCTTCGAGATTTCGCTTCCCTCTCTTCTCTTCCCTTCTTCTTCCTCGCAGTGGGGGAAGAAGAGGAGCCACCCAGAAGCCGGCGAGGTGATCGAAATGAGATGTCCGATCGACGTACAGAAGAGCCCCTCACATTAAAAATAAGGCCCTCGCGTAAATTATTTCATTTTAAGTTATGTACTTGTAAAATTATTAACTATGTTTATTTCCTTTATCATTTATATATTTACGTATATACTCCCACGGCCCTAAATGTGCAGGACTTGAGCTGCATTAATGGGCCGATTAGTCTGGGCCGCTTTTACGGGACTTGGACCAAGCTCCAACGTGGAACATATGGGCCGGCCCAGCCTTTCATATGCTCCTGTATGATAGATAGAGAAAGATGGAAAGAGAGAGAGATAGAGATAGAAAGAGAAATAGAAAGAGAGAGAAAGAGAGATAGATAGAAAGAGAGAGAAAGAGAGATGGATAGAAAGAGAGAGAGAGAGATAGAGATAGAAAGAGAGAGAGACAGAGAAAGATAGAAAGAGAGATGGATAGAAAGAGAGAGAGAGACAGAAAGATAGAAAGAGAGATGGCTAGAAAGAGAGAGAGAGAGAGACAGAAAGAGAGAGAGAAAGAGAAAGAAAAAGAGAGAGAGAGAGAGAGAAAGTGAGAGAGGCACACGCACGGACACAGAAGAATTGGATGATTACAAAGGATTGATCTGGCTGTGTAAAATGTGGGGTATATGTATACACTGTAGATAGATTGGTAGAGAGAGAGGAATTGGAAAATTTCAAGGGATTCATTTGGCTGTGTAAAATGTGGGGATATCGAGTGCATATGCCATAGACAGATGAGAGAGATTTGTATAGAAAAGAGACGGACTTGGCCCAAGGAGAGAGGAAACCCAGACAAATCTCCTTCTCCCTTCCTCTCTCTCTCGTTGTGAGGTGCATACCGATTGCGGAGAAAAGCTCCACAGGATCCGAGCTCCACAGCAAATCTCTTGAGCTTTGCATTTCCTCGAGCTCAGGCAATAAAAAAACTTCACTAATGGATCCATCTCTGAATTCTTCCATTTTTTTTCCTAACAATTCCAGACAATCAGATACAGCCCGGTTAATATTTAACATCTTAAATTATTATTTTCCCGCAAATTTTCCCATTAAATTCTTCAGAATAATACACTGGTTATCATTTCTCCAAAGAAATTAATCCATAATCAGAAAAATCATATAAAATTAGGGAAAAAATAATTAAATCACTGATTACTCCGTCACTCAGTGTTCCATAATAAAATCCCTTTTTGTCAGATTTAATGTGGAAAAAAATAAAGAATAATTGAGTAATACGTCATTTAATCTTCCAAAAAATCCAAGTAACTTAAACAAAATTAGATGCAAGCATTTTATAATTTGGGTCCTGAAGTAGAAAAAGAAATCATATGAAATCAGCTAATTACCTCACAAAATCTCAACATAAAATTCATGGTGATATTATTTTTTTTCATTAAATGTTAGCATAGAGTTAATCAGCTGCACCCATATTCAAAGTTAAATACCAGAAGAAGAAAATAGAAAGGGCATGTTATTGTCTAATTTCTTTCCTCAATTATCCTAGAAAAATCATACAGAATAGCATATAATGAATGATATTTCACTCTGGGTTTCCTCAAACAAGGAATAAAGATAAGATCTTTACATTTGTACAAACAAGGGTGTGTAGAGAGAGAACAAGGAGGTGATACCCTGCCGCCATATTAGGAGGGCCACACAACTAAAAGCTGCCACTGGTACACTGATTATATATTCCCTAAATAACTTCCATACGACCTTCAGATCAGCCAGAAGACGAAGAAGAAGGAGAAGAAGAAGAAGAGATGCCCATCTAACGTGGAAGGACCCATCTTCCCTAAGAGCTTAACACCAGCTAGAAAGAAGAAAAAAAGGGGAAGAAGAAGAGGAAGAAGGGAGACCCATCTTCCCTAAGAGCTGGAGACCAGCTGAAAAAGGAAAAAAAAAAAAAAAAGGAGGGGAAGAACGAAGACCCATCTTCCCTACGAGCTACTGACCAGCAAAGAATTACCTCATTGAACAGATAATTTGCCAAGAATTACCATATCGAGGATCTTGACATCGAGGCTGTCGTCCAGCCTCACTATGCCGTCAGATCCATCAACACCGATCAGCTTTCCACTGCTCCCGCGCAGCGCACCGCTCATGATCCGGATCTTGTCAGACTTCTTGGGTTGCACCATCTCCATCTCTCCCGGGTGTGCAGTCAACGTAGTTGACCCCACTGAGACCTTACAAGAGCCGTCCTGAAAGGAGAGTCCAGCCACTTGAGCAAAACTAAGAATGAAGCGAGAAGAAAATAGCACAGAGTGCTTCTTTTGGGAAGAATTTAGTCTGCCAGCTTTAAAGCAGTTGGGTAGATTCAATGCGGCTATTCCTCATTTAGCTGCTGAGATTGGTGAATTAATGGGTGTTGACTCACTGGGAGAACTTCTCTGACGACTCCGACGTGGGGGTCCTCCCCTGGTCTTAGAACGTTGACCATGATGTCCGGAAGGTACCAGCCTCCTTCCCCTTCACCTGAGATGTAATTCTCTGGCTGTTAATGAGATCTGAACTACCATACAGTGCATAAATGTAGGTTGGGATGCCAATCATAACATAGAGACTTTGGTGAGCACACATGGAGGAATTGGCGTAATAGAATGCTTCAGACATTTTTCAATAGAGGTTCATTGAGAAGCTCACAGAATAAAATCAGGCAACCAGATCAGTGATGTTCCATCCAATCAGAAACAGGATTATCATATAAGCAGGAGAAATCAATCAAAGGAAGCGTCTGGTTCACCTTAAAAGTAAGCTTTGAAAAGGATGATCAATTCAGAAAAGGTATCAAGAGAAACTATGCACTTTGGTGCATAACATCACAACAAGCAAACTGAAGTGAACCAGAAGTTTGAATAAAGTATTAAATTTAAAGGACTTCTGCAGTCAATTGCTAGTTGATTCATCTTGGGAAGGAAAGACGGAACCGTTCAAAAACACCATAGCACCCTCTGAAGCATCCTCTGATCTTCAAAAACTGTCACCCGTTTGGTGTGATGTTTCTCTTTGAAAATCTGGTGACACTTTCTGAAGGTTTCTAGCAAAAGTTCACCTAGACATTATTTTTTTCCCCTAATCTAAGTATGTTTCCTTCTCCAGCTCGATTCCTTTGATATTGGAAACAAGATCAAGCGCTTTCTCCAAGTAGGAATGAAGCTCAAAGTGTTGAAGTTCCATTTTTGGTCATCAAAGAATCTTTCAAATCACTTTCTCAAATGAGGGCTTTGCCAAAGTTTTCAATCCCTAATATACTATTTACGCAGAAGCTTCTACGATTGAAAACAGGCTAATTTGTTGATAAGGAATGGCTATGACTGAGGCAGCGTATTTCACACTATGCGTAAATAACCATTTGACTACAAGCTTCGTTTCTCCTGACTTCTGTTTTATGCAAGTTAAAGGGGTTAATGTGTTTGGGGTACTTTTTTATGTTTTTGAAGGGAGATTTTCTAATTCCTTTGAACTGAAAATTTGTTTCAGTCGTAAACAACTATCAAGTAAGATTTTCTGACTCTGCAGTTCAAATTTATTTTCTGATCTTCTGACAGTAGGCATACGTCATCGAAGCATAGTTCACAGGTAAAAGGGAAAACAAATGAGTGTTTGTCACAAGTCAAGTCAGAATGAATAGATGTTACAAATGAAATGGAAGTAGATGGACTCTGTTAGTAAGATTTCCACATGCCAAATAGGCCTAGATATAGAATTATGAAACAAAAATTGATGAGAGGCCGCCATCGAACGTGACAGTGCTGAACCTCGTGACTTTAATCAATGGCTCAGAGGAAATAAGAAAACTTTTAAATCAGATATAATAAAATAAATTCAAAAAGTAATCTTCAAACTCCATTTAGAAGATAAATGAAATATAGATATAACTCCGGTAGAATATTTGGAAATAAGCAAATGGATAGCTTCTGACCTATTGTCGGAGACATAATATCCAATCCAACATTCCCAGGGGTCATTGGCTGCCCACCAGGAGTTCCGGGAAGATATGATGCAGAACTAGGGGTCATTGGTTGACCACCAGGGGTTGACGGCAAATATGGGCTTGGCGCATTTCCTGATGAAGAGCAGGAAATAATCATCAGGTTAAAACTGGTACACTTCAAAAGTTAGCGAAAACATTTTGGATTATGCTCACCATATCCAGAGCTACTTTCCCTAGGAGTTCCAGCTTCATTGTAGCTGCCACCTGGGGTGTTAGCCCAACCTGAGCCTGGAGTAGGCGCCTCGTATGAACGAATTGGTGGAGTTCCCGGCTGAGATAAAGGATTTGATAGCGAGATAATGTTAACTTTAAGCGTCAATTCTTGCAAAGGAAAATGAAAAAAATGAAAAAATAAAAAGAAGAAACAAATGACAGATTAGACAAGGTGAACCTGATACTGAGGACTTGTCCCCCAAGTGGCTGGATTTCCATCTTCCCAATTATCCCTGAAAAATTTCCAAAGATCAGTTCCACCCGTATGAAAAATTATCGACGAGTTATTATAAGCACACCATTTCATTTGATACTATAGATCGAGATGTTATCCAAATAGAAAATAATGATAAGAAAAGCAACCGCCTTCTAGATGCACAATCATTCTACACGTGACTGTAGGAACTGACTGTAAGAAAGACAGAATAAGAATATAGGGATCATACATGTTACGGGTCAACTTATAATGTCAAGATGGAGGACACTGATGGCACCAAATGCCTCAGGAGCTTACCAAGATAACATGAATCATTCCTACATACTAATAACGGGTATTGCACTGGGAACCACATTGAAAGTTTCCTTTTAGACATTTTTGTCATCTAATGGGATATAGAGAAACCATTCTGTGCAGTCATTTTTTTATTTTTGAAATTGGATGGGTTTATTTTTCAAGAATATATTCAGCTGTTGGAATGCACACTCTTTTGTTAGTCCACTTTAATAGAAAGGAAAGTAACATTTTTTTTGGAAAGTGGATAATACCACATAAATTAAATTCAAAGAGATAAAGAAAGCATGCGGCCTCCATGTATAAAGAGAAGATCTAGGGTTTTTTTCCTTCTGAAAATGGAGACAGTGGCCACGTAAACGACTTGAGTCAACAAAAATTGAGCATACCATGTAAAAATGAATCCAACAAAAAATGTCGGTACACAAGGGTTACGATTGCCAAAAAATTAGTAGGAATGGAAAAACCTTGCTGGGCTCATTGGTACATATGGATTCCATGCACGATCACGCATAGGTGTTCTCATGCCATCATGAATGGGTGTTGCTGCAGTAAAATTGGCATTGAAAAAATATCAAATAAGAAACAGGATAAAATCAAAGCCATTTATCCGATGTCTTGAAGACATGAAATTACAAATTCTAAATGCACTTTTGACAAAAAAATCTAATATCAAGGATCACAGACCTCCAGGATCTCTCATCGGAGTCATGTATGGGTGAAGAGGAGTTCGGGATGGATGCAAGGGTGTCTCACTGCCCATTCCATATCGAGGTGTTTCACTGCCAAACAGAGAATCAGATCAAAAAAGAAAAATCCCTACTCCACAGTTTTATAAGAATAGGATACAATAAACGGATACCGGTACGGCGTCGCCATGCTTGAGGTGTCAGCAATCTGATCTCGCTTCACTACAGATTGAGAAGAACACTGCTGTCAATCCTACAAAGATTAATGAAAAGCTCACGTTAAAAAAAGGTCTACCTGTTACTATCTTCATCTGTGAATCCAGTTCAACCCTAACAAGTTCCCCGGTGACTTCAGTGACACGACCTCGATAGCCTTTAAAGGGACCTAAACGAATTTTGATACACTTGCCAACCATAGAGTCATGTCCCCTTCCTCCTCTACCCCGTCCACCAGCTGCATCATTTATTTATATCAGTTAACACTGGATTATTTTCAAAAAAAGCATCCATGCCACAGTTGAACATGAAAAAAAAAAATGAGACTTTCAAACAAAGAAAGAAATGTAAAACATACAGTCTATTGGAGGCCTTCCTCTAGGTAGTCTCATTGGCGATTGGAGGAAGTCGGATGATCTTAAACCACCAAATCTCGAATCCATGGAATCCTATTAAAATATAACAGATTGGTCATACTCACAAAAAAGAAAAATTTTAAGGAACAAAGTGCAAGCCCCACATCAAGAAACGTACGCTTCTATCACGACTCCCAAGGGATCCGCCAACTACTATACATGATTGGGCTTTGGCACAAATAAAGCCTGCATGTTCAAGGTGATGACGATCATGGATGAACAGGATCCCTCGGTGGATGTGTTCAACCGGACCTTGCTTTCCCTAAATAGAATTAAACAAATAATAATTGCAAAAGTGAACATAAAATAGAAAAGAGAAGAACGAAGCAGCAATAATGAGGAATATCACCTTCGAGGGTCCTTCAAGAACTCTAACAATATCTTTCATTGAGACTGTATTTCGATACCTGTCTTGGGCATTTGTTCTTCTGTCAATCTTGTTCTTTATTTCCCTCAATTTAACAAGTACAACCTCAGGTTTATCAGGAATTCCTTTCAACACCTGAAAATAAGCGCCTGAAGTTAGACAGTGCAACACCACAAGCAATAATATGTCACACTAATTATTTCCAGCGTACCTGGAATGCTTCCTTTTCCACACGTATGATCACACCAAAAGACATGTTGCTGGAAAATATTTAATTAATTAGAAAAAATTAAACAACAAGGAAAGTTTGATGTTTTTTATTGAAAAAAATGTTGAAGTGGTGCACAAAATGGATGTAAATTATTTGCCGGCCATTAATCATAAAAAGATAAAAGAGATAATAAAAATCATAAATTATCAAGTTGACAGAAACCATGAACATAAAAGGTGTAATTAATAAATGAAGATGGATTGTCTCAGCGCAACCAAGTTAGAAAAACATAAGTCTATGGTCTTACTCAAGCAACACAAGATCATGCAACTCATAGTCACCAATCTTTGTAACCCCAGAAGTAACCTCAGAACTCTCCACCACATTGTCAGCAAAGACACGTATCTGAGCATCAAAAAACATCCACAAAACATGTCATGATAATCCAACCACAGCATCAAGTCAAGTCATTATGTTGTTCATGTCTAAATAAGCTTACGTGCTCTTTTGTGGTATCAGATAACATTATCAAAACATGGCTTTCAACCTTCACCACCATGCCTGTAGTGCCTTCCTGGATCCCAGATATGACCTTCACATGATCACCTGGTTTGAAGTACTTGCAGAGTTCTTTTTCATTAAAAGCCAGTGTTTTCTGATAAATGCAAAGAAAATGGTCAAATTCTTGCAGCAAACGTTATGAGTATTAGTGATATGCAGCTTAAAAGCCAAACAAAATAATAAGTGACTACCGGAAGACCGGCCATCTTTGGCCTTATATGGACATTCTCTTCCTCGACTTTCTCAACCCATCCCATCAAATTCTTCAGATCACCTCGAACAACAATGACCGCATCACCTTTCATGAAATGGCCTTTCTTTCTATTTGAGAACAATGTCGACAGACTAGCTAGATCTCCATCTGCATCATCGCCAGGCTTCCGAAATTTCTCAAGCTCATCAAAAGTTGGTTGAATGTTTTGAGAGCTAATTGATTTCATGGAAACTGACTTATATAAAAATCCATCTTTGAAAGCCATGTTGTCAACCATTTCGAAGTACTCCCCTGTGTTGCTATCTCGTCTTCGCTCAACACGTATATGCATCTCCCTGAAAAAATAACAATCAGGTTAAATAAACCCATTTGCTAAATAACCAGGTAAAATGATTGCAAAATCGTCGTAAGAGAAGGTTAAAAGGTAACCTGGCCTCATCAGTGTTGAAAAACCTTGGTGGAGGAAGAAAGGTTCTCTTTTTCCCGACATCCCTACCTTCCTGCCATTCACAGTGTCAAAGGAGCATTCAGCAGAGATCACCAGAAAAAAAGGAAGATAAACTGTGAAAACTTGGTGAAGCGAAATTCAGAAAAAGATTTAAATTCAGAAACGAAGTCGCATATAAATAGCACCCAATATACTGGTGCTTCCATGTTAAACTAAAATAAATAATATGATAGACACAAAGAGACATTTACCAATTTGTTAGCAATCGTCTGTAGATCGATCCTTGGAATCAGCTTAACCGTAACCCTCTGCCTAACATTATCAACATCCACAACCTGCAACAAGGTGGAAAGGGACTAGAGGGTCAACAGAAAGTAAAAATTATACACTACAAGCCACATAAAATGACAGGTAACCATTTAAACTAACACCTGATTGTTGAAAACAGAGGCAACCATATCAAGTTAATAATAATGATAATAACGAAAGAATTATCCATACTTTTGCAAGGTCTCCCTTATATATTCCTAGCTTCATTCGGACCCATGTATCCCTTGTAAGATCAATACTTTTGCTTTCAACAGAAAGAACATCAGTCATCTCTTTAATAGGAACCAGTTGTACTTTCATGGAGAAAATATTGCGCAGTCCTTTGCATGCCTGTTCATGCAGAATGATTAGGTGACAAAAGCCGAAAATGTTAGGAACATAAGACCAGTGACAACAACCATCAATAAAAAATTACCTCTTTCACATGAGCTTCTTTGTCTGCTTCAACATATATGTAATTCTTAAGATGGTCTAGAGCAATAGCTGACCTAATATGCAATTCAGCTCCTTTATCAAAATACTTCTGCATAAGGCAGATGGCAGCCTCACGCTCATGGCCCATCTAAACAAGTTAGATAGTCAATTAACAGAAGCACTTAACAAGAAAATAAATATACGACAAGAAAAGACTATGCAAAGTCATACCATGCACTTAACCATCCACAATTTTGGATCTTTAACTGATGGCAAAAGAGCCTGCTGTTCAACTTCAGTTGCCTCCTCACCATATTCTATGTGACTGGACCTTGCATATCTTTCATGTAATTGCTGTCTCAGCTCATCAACATCTAGTTGATCTTCTGGTTGCATTAAAATTGATGGTCGGCGATGTATTGCCCTTTCTTCATCATCGCGCAGCTCAGCTCCACCATCAACAAAAAAATCTGCACATTACAGGATAAGAGACTTAAAATGTGAGAAATAATCTTACATAGCATTGCAAGAAAACTGTCTTTAGAAGTATAAATATATGCAAGCATCTGGATTTGCCCAAAACCCAGACAGGCACTTTATCTCTCGATTTGACCACAATCCAAGAAAACTGGAAAGGATTAAGAGAATGCGTACAAGGATTTAAACAAATTCGTGTCATTTGGTCAGCAAATTAGTAAATTATTTCCGGGAAATCGAATGAGCTAGAGACCTTGCGAATTTTCTACAAGGAAAAACCGAAAATCTGGACCACAGCTTTTTTTGAGGAACCTTTACATCAACAATGGAACATGAAAGGTCTAGGGCCAATTCTTTTGACAGCCTCATGATATCTAGTTATTAGAATCATCATCTTCTTAGGAGAAGCATCCCCACTCGATTACTATGCCATTAACCACAGTGAATATGGAAATAAGCATTTCCATGAAGCATTACGATTAATAAATCCTTGACAATAGGGGTAAACAGAGATGCATAATTTTAGCCATATAGTCAGTGGGAAAGCAAAGGGACTGTTTGATGACCTAAATACTGTTATCGTCTTTAAGATTTACAAAAAAGCAAGAAGTAAGGTGACTGACTTTTGAATAAACAGAATCACAACATCACAGCTCACTACTACATCGAATCTACGTGATTAACCAAAGAACTATCAAATGCGCGAAATGAATTATTAGAAACCGTGTGAACTATATCTATTTAATAAACATGTGATAATCATATGACTTTTAATTAATGAGAGTAATTTCCTATGTGATAGAACTGTTACATATGCTACATGGTGAGAAATGCACGCCTGACACCTTTTTTAAAGGCAGATAACTCCATATTTCTGAACCGTACACAACGTCTATGAAGAGAGAAATTCAACAGTGACTGCTACTTGAACAAACCAAATGATAATACTTATTGGCGAACACTGTCCATAAATATATATCCCAAAGCTTTATCGCACATCAAAAAATTGATTAGACATTCATTCAAAATTCTGCATTTAATTCACTGATGGTAGAAGCATGGGCTCTATTAGGGAAGGAAATCATAGGGTTACAGTCGGCTCCACATTATCAAATATATATCGCAGTTCTCTTCTGACACTCCATGCAACATATGTATGCCCCGTAGCACGGACTAATGTCTAGTCCCCGAGTACTCTAACAGACCGTCAGTTCTTTAAGCTTATCACAAGATACAGATAACATGCGAAATCTTGTGACATCTTGGGTTACTATGCAAGGTTGCTTGCGTGAGATGAACTCATAAATCTTTTGCACGAATTGATATTATCGGTTCCACTGTTTCAAGGGGCTCCTGAAAACCTAATAATTATTTTCCGGGAAAACGACCCGAAATCAAAGCTTTAGGCTTTTCCTAGCCAGAGGCAACGCCTCTTTGATTAGCAATAAGCATGGCGAAACCCCCAGCGCACCCTAGTTACAGCTGAATTAACCATTTATTAAGTCTCAACTGTTTTCCACAGAACACGAAGGAACCAGAAAATGAAAAGACACAAAAAACAGGAAAAAGATGAAGTGAATCGGGGTTAAAATCTAATGCAGCGCAACATACCGTCCTCTCCTTCCTCCTCTTCCTCCTCCTCCTCGTCCGACATCACCGTGGCCTCAATGTCAAAAAACTGAGACCCCGACCGCTTCCGGTTCCTTCTGCGGCGGTCCCCGACATCCTCCTCTTCCTCCTCTTCCTCTTCCTCATCCTCGTCCTCCACGGCGACGTCGTCGATGAAATCCGATCGCCTCCGCTTCTTCCCTCCTCTACGCCCAGCCGGCTCCTCTTCCTCCTCTTCGTCCTCCTCTTCCAAATCCTCTTCTTCTTCCTCATCCTCCTCCTCCTCCTCGTACTCGTCGCGGCGCCCTCGAGCCATCACCTCCGGCACGGCGGAGCAACGAGCGGCGCGAGGCGGCGACTGAAAGAACCACAAACAGACAGAAATGGGGACAAGGGACCTCCCTCTTTCACAGTAGCTCCATCAAGGATTATAAAGGTGACATACCCAATACCTGTTAAGAACCCGATATCCACCTATATACCCCATTTAGATCCGATAACAGTATCGAACCATTCGCCCCATTATATATCCGGATATCAATCAGACACTTGTTCGATACTCGTTCAGCACACTGAATCCATTTACATACCCATTAAGATCCTATAATTATTATCGGATATTACCGTTACCCGTCGTGTCGAATGGGTCCTCCCATTTTTTGGGAATCATTACGGGCCGTTTATGTATCCGGAAAGCTATCCGTATACCCGTTAAGAACCCGATATCCATCATCTCCCATTTAAAATCCGTAACATTTAGGGACCGATTTCGGATATTAGCTTTACCAGTTACGTTAATGGGTCCTCCCATTTATCCAAAACCCGTTTCATTCGGATATCGGATACTTGCCTCAACCCCGTTGACTGTGACTGGTGGTGACCCCATTAGATGTCTGGGCCATCACCTGGAGAGAGAAAGCTGTGGTGTTGTGTAAACCCATCTTGAATCTAGGTAGAGAGAGAAGAGAGATGATAGAGAGATAGAAACGAGATTAGTAATGGCACAAGATGCCCCTTCTCTCATAGATAACGGCCGAGAACTCTAGAGAGGCATGACTCTTAGGAGGACTATCTCTCATCCCCCTCCTTCGCTCTTTCTCTCTCTAAGTCCTCACAAACTGTTCACATGTTGGGTGAAGTCACTGCTTCTTTGTGGGTGATCTTGAGACACAGAAACAGCAATGTAGAACAGAAACCGGGCGTTGAGATCACAACATGTGTCTCTCTCTCTCTCTTCTCTCTCTTCTCTCTCTATCTAGTTTCAAGATGAGTTTACACTTAACCCCACATCTTTCTCTCTCTAACCCCACATCTTTCACTTTGTAAGTGATGGCCCAGATATATAATGGGGTGGGGTCACCTCTAGAATCTCTGTTCTGTCTATCTATTATCTCTCTCCTCTCTCTCTCTCTCTAGATTCAAGATGGTTTTACACTCAACACCACATCTTTCTCTCTCTACGTGATGTCCCAAGTATCTAATAGGGACACCACCAATTAGTAATGGCAAAAGATATCCATTCTCTCATAGATAATGGCCAAGAATTCTAGACCAGCATAACTCTAAGGAGGGCTTGCCCCCATCCCTATCTATAGGGAATAATTTCTTATGATTCTTACAAACATAATGAAAATATCCAAAAGTTGTAACATAATATTTACCAAAATTAGCAGAAAAGGAAATTAATATTAAAACAGTTTCTAACTCTATAAATATAACAAGTGATCCATATAATTTTGGGCTTAACTTTTTGACTTTTGAGCTTGAACTTGTCTAGGACCTTCTAACCTTTTGTAGTATATGCTTTTGCATTATCAAGTCATCTGGGTCAACGGATTTGGGTGCTTCCCTCTTTCTTGGAAAAGTGTTCTAAATTATATTACACTACAATCAATCACGAGAATTTAAAAGGAGAAAATAGAAAACAATTATATAATAATGTCTTACATGTCTATGATGATGTCTTTGATTGATGGGTAGACGTTGTATCTTTTCAAAGAATTATCTCACTCATTTTTTATTATTCATAGAAACGCCTTGATCATATGTGTGTCCACATTCTATTCATATTTAATTCTATTTTCAGGAACCAGATTCATTGGACCAATCTTTAAGAAAATATTTTACATAAATCATGCTATTCGTCTTGTATTAATACATGATCTGATTACTTTGTAAACATATATTTACTATATATTTATTAAAAAATTATAATCATTATGTTATAAAAATCTGATTATCCCTATATCTTTGTGATCATTATCACTTACTAAATTTGAACGAATCGGATTAAAAAAAATGCATCTTATTCCAGGATACCATGTGCTTTATGAAAAGAAAGATACCATGATACTAGTTGTGATCAGGATTGGAGTCAACCACTGCAGGGCTCATGTAGTGGTGGAGATAATGTGGGATGATGATGAACACCACTTTCAATGGTCCACTCTTCTCCATTTAATTTTCTGCTGATTATAAAGCTAAAGTTACTGCTGAGAGAAGTATTCATAAACCCCCATGAACATGCCCATTTTCTGATCTCATGAAAATACTATTTTCATACATGAGTGTAAGGTTTTTTTTTAAAAAGGAGAGAAAAAACCAGCTTTCTGTGAGATTCTTTGCCTCGATCTATCTGATCAGTGAAACATGACTTCCCACATTTCTGGACTCAATTGAAGGAGCTCTTGATGGGTTTATCTAATTTCCAGACACTCAATCCAGCTGCACGTTGACTAAAGATGGGTTCTTGGATTCAACAAAAGTCCACCCCATCAGCTGCCTCATTACTAAAGATGCTGCACCCCGGATTTGATGATCAAATCTCTTCCCCAGTCTAAATAACTTGTATCAGTAACCAAGACGATCATTCAAGGATGTTCGTCCATCACCCGATTGCCCTACAAAAAATTGAGAAGAAGTTTATTTCTTTTTAAAATCTTTATCAAAGGATCAAATATGGATTAGGCTCAGAAAATAATCTGTAGAATAGTCTAAACCCTGTTGGACCACACAAGGGCTTCTTTCCATTTATAGTAAAAAAAAAAAAACTCACCTTCAGGAGGCACCCATTCCTCATAATCGGGGCTTCTCTCGAGGAAGGATGGCCTCTCTGGACCAAGCACTCTCTTGGTTTTCTTCTTCTTCTTCTTCTTCTCTGATTCATCTCCACCAGGGAGCAGCTGATCACTCTCCGTCATCTCATCCTCTGGCACAATGTACCCTCGTTTATGCTTTAGCAGCAGTGCCACAGCGTCTGCGACCGCAGTTTCTGCCTCAACTGAGGTGGAAGTAGACGCCATTGAAGCTTCTCCTTCGGGCAATTTAGGGTTCTCGGCTTGCTTCCGCTTTCGGATGATTAAACCTGGCGCTGCATCTTCTATACCCTCCCCATCAACCAAGATCTTCCTATCTTTATAGTCCACAAACTCATCAGTTGTCTCATCAGCTTCCAAGACACCCTCTTTCTGGCCCTCGGCAGATTCACCTTCCTTCACAGCCCCCAGCCACTGAGGCTTGGAGACACTGTACACTGGGGTTTCGCCCTCTATCTGGCCATGAGACTCTGCTTTGTCCCCAGCTGGAGGTTCTTCGGCCTGCAGAGGGCCTGGAGGAGACGGCCCAGTTGAAGGCTTCTCTACCACAGAGATCTTCTTACTCTCAGAAGTAGTCTTCTTGGTGATGCTGGGGGTAGAAGAAGCATCAACATGGGTTGGTCTGGGTTCCAGCTTCTTAGATTCCCTTTTCTTGGCTGCTTCCCCGCTTGGATCGGCGATCTTCAGCAAGTACAATATCCTGTCTAATTCAGATTTTAGGGCAGATAACTCGCCCTGAATTCGGGTAGTTTTATCCAGCACTGGTACAAACAGAGATAAAATAACCAGGAAGTGCATTAGTTTTCATATTTCCATAAATGTAATAAAATGGGTGTTCAGTGAAACCAGTACTGATCGATCACATGAGAAGAAGCATCAGAGCAAATGTATCTCACATGACTTATGTGGAAGTTAGCATGACGAGGAGGGCCACTGGCTTCAGTCCCTCAAAGCAGACACTCAAAATGATGGAATTACCAAAGATATCAATGGATCATGAGGGCTGAGTGGACTTTCGTCCTCCACAGGGTTGAGAAAAATTCTTTTTTCAGCGCTGAATGTTCTTGTCAGATGGCCACATTTATGTACAATTATAGAACGTAATAAACCAAATACATCAGGCCAACATCCTTATACATATGCACATATTAGGAACAGCATGAGAACTAGAAAAACTCCACGGGCAAGGATCTGTACAAGGATCAAGAAAACGTATGGCTTTTCAGAGCCTTGAGATGAATGATATGCTGAATATTACCTCATTTATAGGCTGTGTCAGGTTATGAAAAAAAGCATCACAAGTGGGTGGCTATATGAATATGTCAATTGTTTGTGACTTAAATGATAATTTACTAATTGTGTACAAACGTGAACCGGATCTCTATGTTCGTGAAGGAAAATGATACTCTGTAGAAATTTAAAGAGTTCTCTATGTTCTCGATGACAGGGGTGTCTTTAGAAAGAAAAAAAACATATGAAGAACATCCTTACCTAGTTGGGATGAAAGCCCTGTCATGTATGCGTCAAGTTCATCACCCTCTTCCAGACCCTGAGTCGCAGAGACCATCTTAGAGTTCTCTTCCTGCAAGAGGTTTGTCTTCTCTTCCATTTGCTTGACAAGGATTTCCTTTTTGTCAAGAAGTGTTTCGGCAGTTTCAACAATCTGCTGCTCACCAGACTTTTTAAGTTGAGGCTTCTTTGTTCGATCATAAAACTCATCGTCATCACTGACTCATGCAAAGGAATCAAAAACAAAATTTTAGTGTTCAAAAAATGTTGCTTAGAAAGAAAGTTTCTGAATAACTTTATTGCCCAAAGTGGAATCCACCAGAAAAGCTAGAAATCAAGTGAAAGAACATAAAAATATTCAATCTTGGATGCTAATTTTCTCTGCCAGCACATTTTTACAGCATTTCAAAGGTGATATAAAACGTTAAACAATAATTTACATGGATTATTTGTATTTAGAGGCAAATCGTCGCGACAAGTTTCACAGATTAACGAAGTTCAGATGGGCACTCAAGTTCGCTTGTTTTTCCCAAGATACAACGTAACTCTTGTTTGAGAGGTCACCATGAACAAATTCAATGTCATGTAGAACTGCATGGACATCATTGGAAGATTCTCATTTCGGTAGGGAATAAATTCATCTTTTTTGGATACTATTTATAGAATTGGTCCGATATAATACGATATGCATGGCGTCAAGCAGTAAAACAAAAAAAAAGGAAGAAAAGAGCTCTATCAATTCAATCGCGGATGTCAATACGAAATTTATTGAGCCTTCCAATCTAGGATAATGTTTTATAGCAATGTTGTTGATCAAAACAATGACTCATCGTGACCTATTCATTCTAGACAACTTTTTTTTGGGACCAGTACACGTCCAATCAGCACATATCATCTAACATCATGAACGTTACAAGATGAACTGTCATGATCAGTCACCAAGGTATTTCTTACGTAGAGTTTAAATTTGAAGAACCAAATAGTCAAACAATTGCATAATTGCGCATTGCCCTTTTCTCCGTATTTTTTCAGTATGTGCACAATAGCGTTCAAGAAAGTGGTAAAAATCACAAAATGTTTAACAGTTATCCTTTATTACCTTAGGATCACGTCTTCATCTTCATCCTGGGTAGTACCCTTTTTCTTACCATAAGTCTTTACACGTGCACCTATACTCTCTTGGATACTTTCATTCAAAGTTTCTTCCAAGCTATCCAGCTCTTCCATAATCTGATGAGCACACGAACATTAGTTAAAAATCGAAATTAGTATTCATTAACAAAAATAACTGGATGCCCACTGATGAGTATTCCAAGGAAAATCGAAGATCTCTGACCTGGGCCATCCGTTGTTCATTTCTAGCAATCTGAGTCTGCTGGCCCTGAGTTAGACCACCTTGAGAAATGTCTTTTGCTCGGATGGAATCAATTTCTTTCCGCATATTAGCAACCTTTAGAAAAAAAAATATTTATAATATTTTTTTTATAAGGTCAATAAGGTGTAAGGTTTCAAGAGGAAAGATGCACAAGCTTGCGAAAAAAAAGTTTATTCGGGATTATTTGGTCCTTTCTTAAATGAAAATCCATGCCAACTAAAAATGAAGAAATAGCCAATATAAAGAAATGAGTTGGGGACTCGCTCCTCATGTTAACAAAAAAATTTGAAAAAGAAAAGCAGAAGGAAATCAACTAGCGTGATGCAGTTTATGACCAAATGACCATTTTAGAAAATTAAAAATGAATTACACAGACATTTACCAAATGCTAGAAACAACCTACACATCCAGCAAGCCTCTTCAAAGCTATGAATCAATGTCCATAAAAAAATACCACTCAACAAAGTAAACTTCTTGGAGGAACTTCATCCAGGAGATAGACTAAGGTTAGGAGAGAAGTTTTCCCTCAACCATCTAATACATTCCTCAATAGAGAAGTTTTTTGGTTGACTGTTTTTGCATTTGTTTGGCTAGATTCCAAATACCTCAAATTCTCAGTTGGGAATCTTCGTTAGTTTCCTGTCACTTTTATGGGAAGTAAATCAGGTGAATCAACGAAGGGATCATTCTCCCAAGGCTTTTATCAGCAGTGAAAAAGATGCCAAGATCATAAGGGTATCAAATTCTTTACGAAATAAAGTAGAGGGATCTATCAACAACATCAAAATGCTTGGGATGACAAAGGCAGTGAGCCATCAGGCGACAAAGCAACACATTAGAAGACGCTTAGGTCAGGTTCGATTTCAGATATCTTTCAAAACAACTAAGAATAAATCGTCTGCTGAATAAGCAATAATATAAAGTCTATAAACACTTATTTTCTGCTTGAGATTGTAATATGAATGAACTAAAATAAATTTAAATTAGCAGTGAGGGTAGATTCTCATACAATTCCAAAGTTCCAAGCTCAGAATGAAAGCCATGCACAGAACCAAGGAAAGCCCAAAATTGGTGGGCCAGGAAACCTGGAAACACGATAAAGTTGAGAAGGCCCAAAAAGGCGCAAAATCAGATTATGCTCAAATAAACCACGTGACGTGGCAACGTTTTAGTGTAACTGATATTTTTGAAAGTCCTTTTGACTTTGTTTCCTAAATTGATCCGATGTTTAGGGGAGCCACAGCTGATTCTCGGCCTATTTAATGGCCAGCTCGCTGTAACCCAAAAAGATCTTGGTTAGTATGATTTTTTTCCCCATTGAGGTGTCCCTTTGCTTGTGGGTTTAAGCATTCCCTTTTGTAGATTCAAGGGTGTTAGACTATGTAATTCTGTGAGTCTGGGCCAAACCGGCCCATCTAAGTCCATCTGGAGTCTAGTATGAATACCAGACTCTAAAGATTCGGGTTTGTGAGAGAGTCTTCTTTTCAGATGATGATTGTGATGGTTTTTCACCATCAGCTCCATTCTAACAGCCTTTTGATCCTTTTGGATTCAAGGGTCGCCGCAGTCAATCCTCAATCCGTGGATTCAGGGCCAAGTTTCTTAGCCTCCATCAAGGTCTAGTCCAGTTTATTGGGCCAAGTTTCCTTAGCTCTTCAGAAGATTTATTGGGCCAAGTTTCCTTAGCTCTAAGTCGGGTTCTTCCCCAAATGATGCATCATTAGCTAATACAACACGGACAGCCAATCAAATACTGATCTGCACCACATGATCTGATCCAGGGAGGGGATTCTGATCTGACTTCAATGCAGAAAAACGGCACAAAAACAGGCCACGCTGGCCACTAATCAATAATAGATCTTCCCCCATCTTGCCAAGAGAAAGTAAAAAGGGGCATTTGACAATATCTTGTCCCTGGTTGAAACAATGTCGAGAAAGCCAATCCAGACAAAAATGAGATACATAACAAGAAGCATACAGAAAAAGACGAAAACGTAAAGGGATGATCAGCACTTCAAGGTAAGCACACGCATAAAAACAGAAGCAATTCACAAAAAAAAAATTAATACGACAAGATTTAGATAACCTACAGCAGCATCATAATGATTGCTCAAGGAGAACCACAGGCTGCCGAAATGTTAAAAATAAAATCTGTGATACTATTTCTAACCTTTTCCATTCGTTTGATGATTTTGCTTCGTGTTTTTTCCTGTCTTTCAGTAAGTTGCCCTCTGTAAGTTTGCCAGGTTACCTCTTCTGCGTCATTCTAAGAGCCAGGGATTAATTAGATAATTAAAGAAAATAAATAAACCTATTTAGAATGTGTGTAGTGCCCAAAGATTTTGCAAGTGGGGGAAATAAATCTCACCGAAAAGATACAAATCAAACAAAAGATCCATCAATTCTATATAAACGTGGATATGCTATTTTAGACATAAGAATGGAAACTTTCTCCAGGTTTGTGCCAACAAAGAAGACATTTTTTCATATTTAAGAAATTTTCATTCGACAAAATTTTTAAAAATGTGACAGGTTTGAAAGAAACTGGATTCAATCTGGTTTGCAGATAATCCTACTTTTGAAAATAAATAAAGCTTAGATGACTAAGTCACCTCACTGATATCCTCGATTGCATCCTCAGCCATCCCCCAAGAGATGCCATCCTTCATGGAGGCTTCAACTCTTGCACGCGAAAGAGAAGCCTCACGATCATGCATTTCCTCTAGAAGCTTAGCATTTCTTAACTTCTTCAGGTCACCTTCCTATACAAAGCTCAAGAAGTTACTTCAGATTATGCCCGTGTGCATCCTACTGTGTCATGGAAAAAATATCAACCGTACTAAAGTGAACATTGAGAACAACATATATACATATATGTGTGAAACAAAAATAGAATAGAACGATTCAATATATGGCATGTCTATAAATATAATATCTATGATACTTTAAACTAAAAATAGTTAAATTAAGTAATTAGTATAATATCAAAATTGACGGAAAATTTTCTAGCCTCTTCATCATCATTCTATCAGTGTCATCTCATTAATATGGAACCATCAAGGTGTTACTGATGCAGTGGGTTAGAGCATCTCATAGATGAGCAGCCATGTGGCAATGGGTAACCCTCATCAGGTGGAAGGAGGATCCCCTCTCACTTCTTTCTATTATGAAACTATGCATAATAAAACTTGGAAAACATTAATAAAGCCCTTAAGCATAATTTCATCTATACGAAACCTGTATATAGTCGGGCTCTATGCTTTCTAAGCTCATGATAGCTTAGTTGACAAACGGCTTTTCATGATTGTATCAAAGCTGCCTCGGTTCTTATGTAAACATGCTTTTATTAGTGGAAAAGACACTACTTGCAGAACTTGGAAAGTGTCTCGAAAACACCACGGCCCTTGACAGAAACCAAAAATCCTAAAGTAGACCTGCAAGTGCTCCGTTTGATGGCAGCAGTACCAGCAATACTCCCTTTTTGGGCCATTGATTGAACAGGGATTTCTCAATTTTGATATTACTGACATGATATTACGACCTATAGAAAGAGAAATAAATGAACTTCTTCAGTCAACTACTATCTAAAAGGCACGTTATTCTTTTTTCTTATTGAATCATTTACCTTGACTTATATTACTTGGCATGGCACACAGCTCATGTGTCGGCGTGTTTATAATTGTTGGATCCCAATCTAGTAATCCCAAAAGGGTAGAGATCTCAATCAAGGAAAAGCCAATGGATACCACCAACATCAAGCAGTATGAAAATGAGACACTCCTGTATAATTTCTATGTCAAAAAGTTTTTCACTTTCTTGCAAGGGTTTTAGTTCAGATAGATTGGGTTTTGGGTTCCTATAAAGCTAAACAGACATCCACATGCGACTGATTATATAAAAACTTTAAGATAAAAATAACATCTGATGCATTTGATTTCTTCTCAATCAATAACATGACCATTAAATAAATTAACAATGTATGCAGATTCCGAAACATCAAAATCTGTGCACAAGTGAATCTCAAAAAGTCTCAATTTCGAAGTCCTGATCTCAAAGGAAAACTTTCAAGCTACCAACCACTAGTAATATGAATAAATGGTGATTTCCTCTACATTTGCAACTTCATCCTCTCACATGATGTATTGAATAAAACCTACTAGTCTGCATCCACACTTAACTCAGACAAAGAATACTAATAAAGAAGTGACACAACAAATTAAGAAAAGAAATTAATGGAAAAAAACTAGACAAACTTCGTAGCTTTGAAGGTTTGACAAGCCAAAATAACCATAAAACTTACTAGTGGCATCAACTCTGAAGGTCCTTGGAATATGTACAAACGGGAGGATCTGTTGAAAATATTTAACTGAGAATCACAAATACTTATGGAGGAAAAAATATTTACATGGTTGATAAAGTATATTCTCTAATCTCCAATCAAACTCTCTAGGAATCAAATGAAATACAATGTTGGAGTTGGAATGGGCCTTTGACCGATTGTGCAATTCCAATAACATGAAATAGTATAAGTTTCTCTTTCTTCATACTATGATATCTTCATTTAAAACTCAATTTGGTGCTAAGACAGAAATAATGATAAAAAACATATCCATAGTCTAGCCAGTGATTTCCGAGATCCGGTCCTTGGTAAAGGGATTCAACATCCCACTGCCAGGAAGAATGGTAACTTGTCCTGAGGTAACACTGCCTATAAATAATGGGCTTTATCCAAAATTGAACCCATTAAATTTTCATGTACAAATAATGAAAATAATTATATACCATGAAAAAGCACACGTAAGTATATGAACTGATCAGAGGCATATAACAAGAATTCAGATAATGTATCAGAGTCACCCTTTTGAAAAGGAACAAAGTTCCAACCTGCCTTTTCTACTAGATCAAAATGGGTTAATCCAGATTTCAACTATGCTCCTAAGACCAACTCGGTGATATTGTCCACAGCCTCTTCCAACCATAACCAATAAAGAAACATGAAACTTAAAAACTAGCTAAAGCATACAATAGGCACAAACAAGGTCGATTCAATTAACTATCACGAATAGCTGATGTATCTTGATTCATCAGTACCTGGACCTAAGGACAGTGCCGTCCAGATAAAAGTCAAAGAAAAGTTATGTAGATGGTGGAGAGAGTAGGAAATGGGACCAGAACTCAGGAAAAACAGTCTTGACGCACAATAGATTGCGATAGTCTGATCGAGTTGACCTAAGGACAATCTAATAGAGATAGATTGCGCTATTCTTAGTATACAAAGTCTTGACATACAAAGGATAATTGCTTCAACCTTGATGGGAAAGCTCAAGTATTGGATAAATGGTGGACTAAGATAATCTTGCTAATGAGGATACTTCTAAGGTTAACTAATTGTCAATAGAGGAACTCAGGAAAAAATACATTGAAAAGCTGAAAGATTTACTTAGCTCTCTCACTAAGATTTTTAGTATAAGTTAATTGGCTCAAAGTGGTAAGTATCTTATTTCTAATTTCGATAAAGCTTCCGAGTCTGTCCACCCCAAATCATAAGCCTTGACTATGGTTCCACCGACCATATAATCCGATATTGAAATTAATTTGATCAGTAGATGCGTGACTTTGGAATTAAATTTTTTTTGTAGATTATGGATCAGCTGTCTAGATTTTTGGTCATGGCAACATTAAAGATGTCTGTCCACCCCAAGTTACTCTTGCTCTCTCATTACATGATGCCCAATGTGTTCTTAAATAATCAATTCTGTACTTCAAAAAGAACAAAGGGACGATGATAAGGAAAGGGATGGTTTGTACTATCTTGAACAAAACTAAAGGTGAATAGATGAGCAAAATCAATTGTTGATATACTTGTCCAATTGCACATCCTTCTCTTCAGAAAAATTCAAAATGACTTCATCATTGAAGACCTGGTCATCTTTTCAGACTCGTTGAACTATGTTGCCATCAGTCTTTTAGAACATTTCAAGTGATGTTGCACTGTGATGTACGTTAGCTAGCAAAACAACATTGTGCCCATTTCCCTTTGAGTTTAATAAAATCATCAAAGCTTTTCTTCCTGATTTCGTTTGATGTTTGGTGACGATTCGAAATTCCCAAAATTACTGGTGCTAAGAGGCTTGGCTCGTTGGTTAAAAATGATTATACTCATTTACTTGATTGTATCTTATGAAAGAAAAATCTGATGTGAACGAAATTATTCAGTGTTCCATACTATGGTCCAAAAACTTAGTTCGGAAACGAACTAAGAAGGCTTGATCTAATAATGGGAATGAGTATTTGAACTAGTTTCCAACTTCTTTTTTTCAATAACAAGGAAAAGTTCATGAACCCTTATCTGTGTTGACACTCCCCAAAAGAATGGGGTTGGCAAATGGAAAAATAGACATCTTAGAATTAATATAAATAAATTTTTCTTTCCGTAATATATATTCTTCTCATTAATTAGATCTGTTAGAGATTTCCTTGGAAGTCTGTTTTTCTGTTTCTCTTCTTTGCTTTGTATTTTTTTGGTAAGCCCTTTCTAGGCGTGCTTCATGTACGACCTCTAAAAATGGTGGGAGAATTTTCCTGGCCCTACATATATTGCCAAATTTACATTTCGTTAAACGGAAGAATAATAATTTCTTTCTTCAAGGCAATATTAACATTAGTATGAATGAACTGGAGGCTATAATAAAATTATCATGTCAGACAGGACAGACTAGTACCACTACTGCAATTAGAATAAATGGCCGAGGTACTGTAAATCAAAGGAACAACAAGAGCAACAAGACATTCATTCGCTGACTTCATGTCATGGAAACAATACATAATATGACATCAGCAGACACCAGGATGTCCTCGCCATTTGAAAATAACTTTGATAAATAAAAAAGTTAATACAAATTTCTAACAGTAAGGGCTTGTTGGTCAGAGCCCTTAGAAATGAAGACCGCAAAGTCCTGGAAACTTTTTACTGGCTTAAAAACGGTAAAAGTCAGATAACGGCTGAATTATCAACCTGCAATCCGATCCTCCAATCTATCTATCACATGAAGGCAAACTCACCCATCATTTAGAAGCATCTCACCCCAGACCTAGTTCTAATCACTAGAAATAAGGTAATTAGGGAACCAAACCCAGCTCAGTTGGAAGCCTAACAACGTGAAAATAAACTAATCAAACTCAATTTTACAATGAAACAGGGAATGATGCATGGAAGTAAACTCATCTGATTTGCACTATGGAAGAAGCTTTAAGATAAATGGAAATATACTTGAACTTGAGAAGTAAGACAGAAAATCTACTTGTGGAGGGAAAGTGTACGTACTGCCCAAATCGAATTATGTCACCGACATGCACTTCAGTATATGATTTTTTCCTGATCTGACAAGTCATAAAATACATAACTGATCAACCTTCAAAAACAGCTACAAATAACTTAGCATAACAAAGCAAAGGCATATTGAGAACGATTCAACTACTAATTTTTCATCCAATCTACTTTTAAATCATTGAAATAAGAAATCACTAAAAAGCTAAAGACAAATCACAACAACATGCTCTCACCAACTGACAAAACGATAAAGTGTAACCTCTACAATGACAAAAAAAGTAGTCAAAAGACAAATATCTCGCTTACTTTTGCTATGTTCGCACAATTTTCAAGCTATATAGTCGAGGTTACAAAGCAAATTGAGACATCTTATGTATTTCACATTGGATCCATCAGGAAAAGAGTTTTGCTTGTAGTGAATAGAGAAACACTTTACTAAAGCCACAGTTCAAAGTCAAGTACATATGTTCTCATGCTATTTGCTTTTTCTATGGCAAAGCAAATAAAATTATACACAACCATTTGAATTTCAAGTTGAATAATTGAATGAGACAAAGATGGTCAATGCCACACTTGATATTGCCTCGTTTTGAGAATCGAAAAATCCAGCCACAATCTTCACCAAGTACACATGTTTTGGAGATCTAATCCATAGTGTTGAGTTATTGATCAAATCCATGACAAATATATTCACCTACTGCTTATGGGCTAAAAGATTCTAGGTCAATCATGGTAGGAAGGCTTGTGCCTAATGGAACTTATTAAATGTGTTGCTACTCCAACACAAGTTTTAGGGTATCTCCAAGGCGGCAAAGTGACCCAGATATGAATGCACTGCGGAAACTATTTTTAAAAATAGAATTGCAATTAGTTCCATGAAGTCCATTTAAAATGGCTGTTTTATGCTAGTTGTTTTCTTTACACTATAGCACAATTTTTTTTGTAATTGACGAAATCTTGATATGAATATATATTAGCTTTAGTATTTGTACATGTATGAACCTGTTTTATTAAGTATATCTAACCCTTGGTATTACCTTGTATAGGCAAATGTCTAAGTGAACCATATTGTTGTTTGCATCACTCATCATAGAAATCTTACACAGCCTCAATACCAAACTGCATATCATTTTACTTATAGTATTTACTTCAGTTCACCATCAAATTCCCTAAACGAAATAAACACAACACCAACTTAAGCAATGTATCAGTTCCAACTGACATTCATCCCAAGAGCCAAGAAAAGTAAAATTTCATGGAATATGACATGAACCATGCACGTCCATACCTGATTCTTGTTGACAAAGGTACCATGTGTACTCCCAAGGTCATAAATGAAAGCTTCACTATCTTTTCTAAATTGAAGCACTGGTGAAAGGGAAAGACAATTAGAGTCACGATGTAAAAACCAAAATAACTGGTCTTCTAACATGAAAACAAGACTAATGATGGCGCAATCCATGATTATATAAAGATTGACTTCAAAAGTTGTTGAAGTTACCAGATTTTTATTTTATTTTTATGGTTATTGTTGAACAACAGTGAAGGAAACGAGAGGATGGGCAGAGTGGCTGCAGTAGATATGTTTTCATCCTAAAGAGCCCCTTTCTCAATACTTATATATCAGGCTAAAACACAGGCACAATTAAATCGAGAACCCTGACAAGAGTGAAGTAGCATTTATACCTTAATAGTAGCAACTGTAGCCTAACAGACCTTTTACAGTTATACACAATATTTACTTTGTTAGCTGGCAATACAAATTTACCACAACATAAAGCAATATGCTAACCCATAATGCTACATTGATGCTTCTTCAAATTTAAGCTGGGACAAAATACCTTCAAAGATATTGAAACTAATGAGAATTCCTATGGAAGACTAATACTAAGGAGGGTAAAAGAAACTTCCAAAGGGCAAAAATACCTATTGAAGGGAAAAGTAAGAATTTCAATAGAGTTACTAAGCTAAAGAAGAGGATGGTAAGTACTTCAGGCTAGAAAAGAAATCCTTACAAAATGAAAGACTTCCTACTGAAAACCATTCGATGAATATGGAAAATGAGATAAACTGTAAGATAAAATTTGTAAAACAAAACTTGAGGATTGTTGAGTTATCATCAAGAGGATTGAAGATGTCAGAAGGAATACGAAGGAACAACAGTAAAATAGGACACTACTATAGGATTTAAGTGTGGAAAGTAAAATAACTAGAGCTAGTTTAGCCGATCAAACTTTCTGATGCTATTGAAAAAGTAAAGTTTTTAAACTAAGATATAAAGATCAATTGATCTGATTATAGGAGAGTGTATTACTAGAGCCAATGTTATACTACAATGAACAATAACAGGCTAAGAGAACAAAAAGGACTACATGGAATACATAGACAACACAAGTACACACCTGCATGAAATCGAGAAATAGTTGGATGTTCAAGCACAAAATCGCATAGATCTACCCGTCCAAACATGTATGCTCCTTTTTCTGACCTGAAAATAATATACAACAAACTTGACCATTATTAACATACCTATAGAGGAAACTGAGTATGCCATTCCAAACCTACAAGAATCTGCTTACGCTCAAACACTAAATTGGAGATCTATATAACATCTTCGTAATAGTAACCGTATAACCTTTAGACCTTTACAAAGTCCATCCAAGGCAAATATTTAGACCATAGAACAAAGTCGAATAAAATGTTTTCTTATAAAGTCTCAAATTATTCTTGGATTTTTCTCTTCCATTCATTAAATTTCTCAGGAGCGCATGGCGAATAGATCCAAGGTCTTTAATCGAAAATTCGGAATCAGTCCCAATTAAATAGTTCTGAGGCAAAGATTCTATTTTAGTATTCTATAATTTCACATCCCTCTTAATGGCTCTGTGATGTTTGCTTCCTGTGTTCCTCAACCAGCCTCACAAACCCTATAAAAACGATGAGTATAGCCCTTAATTGTCAACGAAGATCACCATGGCAAGATCCCCTGAGTAAGCAACCTCTCCCAAACCTTTACTAATGCCAGTCTACTTCTGTTGTATCTCTATGTAGATCTGACTGGGAACTCAAATATTATATCGTTTAAGAGGAAGATCTAACTAGGTCCTGACCGCTACTTTTGAGATGCATTTTTGGCACAGTTTACCCGCCTCAGTCTGCTAATGGCAGTGCCACAATTTTTTCTCATTCCCAGTTCAATCTAAGAATCAAACTGTGATGTTACTCGTATGCCAAAAACTGTTCTGATCATGACAAAGACTGGATACCTTCCTCCAACTTTGGTCAGGTCACTAATCTTGCTCCTCGACTCTAAGAAAAGCAAAGCAATTCAATCTAACATTACTTAGGCCTAACATGCTCTTTCCTATTTGAAAAAGAGAATAGATACAAATTCAAAATATAGAAGAATTCTATATTGGGTGTGCTTTATAGGCGTCAGCTTAATAAAAATGAAAATAGGAATTTCCGACTAAAACAGGGTGACACAATTTTCTCAATCTTTACAGAGACTACTTACAGTTTCCGAGAGATTATGGAATATTAAATTTAAGGGCTCAAGTTATTAAAAATATCACATCAACTCAATGTCAATGGCGTCCACAGATACACCAAAGGAGCGAATTTTTTTCAGTAACTCTGTTCAGTGTAGAGATGTCAGTGAAAAAATCCAGTATGAGAAAATTTTTGTGGATTTATATGTTTAACTGTAATGGCTAATGCTTGGAACATTTTCTGATCACGTTTAGATAATTTAGAAGCTGGGCATTATCACTTGTCAATGCACATAAAAAGGGACTTCCAAAACTCTCGATGATGTTCTCCCAGAGATTGGTTGAGTCAAAATGGGTGAAAGAAAGCTTCCTGTTGCAACAGATCATGATGATGATCGACTCTGGTGGATGACTCACACGTCTAGTTGTCCGATGATCGAGCCGTCCTTGAGGATTTCAAAGTGGAAAGGGTTCCCCGGAGGCTCACTCCATGGTGGAATCACGTAGGGGACTGTCAGCTGGTTCGGAGGTGCCGACCGAGCTGAATTCTTACTTGTCGTCGGCTTTTCCAGGACTTCCTTCCCTTCGGACACCTCTGCGGCTGGGGCACAGGCCTGCTCTGACTCTTCCTGCTGCCGGCCGCTAACCTGTGCTTCCTCAGGGGAGATCACTCCCGTGGCCGCGGGTACACCATTAAGGTTGGAGCTCAAATTAGGAGGAGGATTTGGAATCCTTGGAGGGGGAGGTCCCATGGGGACCTTGATTCCGTCTTGCGGGACGCCGGGCTGCTTCGGCTCCGCTATTCCTCCGTCTCCAAACTGCGGTTCCTCCGGTTGATCACCATCAGCTTTGGAGCTTGAAACCAGTGGAGGAATTAATGACCTCGGAGGGGTTGGTCCCATGGGAAACTTCACTCCTTCCAGTGGAGCACCGGCCTGCTCTACCTCTTTTTGCTGCCGGCTTCCGGCATATGCTTCATCAGAGGATGACTCTCTGGCGGCAGCGGGTTCACCATTACCGTTGGAGCTTGAGCCAGGATGAGGATTCTGCTTCCTCGGAGGAGGAGGTCCCATGGGGACTTTCATTTCTTCCTGCAGGGCTTTCCACAGAGAGAGAGGGATGGAGGGAGAAAGAAAGAGAGGGAGGAGAGAGTGGCGGTGAAGGGGGAATTCTCGCCCATTTCGTCGGTTTGCAATCGGGTTCGGATCTTCATACCCGAACCGTTAAAGATGGCTTTTGATCCGAGCTATGATCCGATAAAGCTGATAAATTTATTGACCCAGAAATTATTTTCAATAATTTACAAGAAAATAGATTCAATGAAAAAATATTTTTAAAAATAAAATCCCGATTTATTTTATTTTTTAATTAAAGTCTCGGATAAGTCGTCTTTATTGATCCGTTTTCGTCGTAAAATTGTTCATAAGTCACCTCTTATTTTCCTTTCTGTCATAAAGACCTCTAAACATTTTTGTACCCCTGTTAGATGAAAATAACAGGGCATAACTGATAGTTAAAACGATAAAAAATCAAGATTTATGGTCCGATAACCCCGATGAATTTATTTACCCACAAATTATTTTCATAATCAAATTATGAGGGAAAATAATTGATATTTATTTATTTTTAAAATATAAAATAAAATCTACTAGTTAATTTTGAATTAAAGTCCCGGATAAGTTGCTGGCTTCTCAAACCTAACCTATAGATCTATTTTCTGTTCGCCACAAATTAGTTAAAATTGTTCATAAGTCTTCTCTGATTTGCCTTCCTATCATAACCTCAAAATACGGAGCGAAGTGACGGAGTTAACACGGCTACAAATCACCCACCCACCACTAATTAGTTAAAATTGTTCACGAATCCTCTGTTATATGCTTTTCTGTCATAAATACCTCAAAACATTTCTGAACTCTTATAGGTGGAAAAGTACAGGGGCATAATCACTGAGTTAGCATGACCAAAAATCAAGAGTAAAATAATAGGGGGACTTTCAAGTAATTCAACGTAAATGTTCGGTACCTTAAGTAGAAAGGAATCACCCACAGACGAAGATGCTCTACGGATTTCTCGCCGCCGGTGATCACCGGCGGAAAGATCTTGTGGTGCCCCTCCGGTGGGCTCCGGAGGCTGATGAACAGGTGATTCGTTCTTCCCAATGTGGCCGGCGATCGGCGGGGGAGAGGGAATTTGGGTTAGATTCCCGCAATAGGAGCAGAGATTCTGCAGCTGGCGGTTGTCGATGATATGGATGTCCCCCTTCCAACGACGAAGCTCACCTTTCCCCCATCGCCACTGCCGGTGTGTGGATCGTCGGAGGGACTGGACGGCCCGTCGGTTGATGCCCCTGTCCGGTGAGTTGCCGTTAGTAGGAAATACGTCCTTCTTAAAGTCGTCGCTTTACATTGAATTGGCCATTGTTCGTCAGATTGGATGCGAGTAAGCCAGTCTTCCTCTCTTTGAAAGAAGAGGTGCCTCCAGTTCTGCTTGTGCTTCTATCAGTTTTTTTCTTCTCCGTATTATCCTCTCTGTTGGGTTAATAATTTTTTTGTGAGGAACTTCTGAACTCAATCACTTGCTTCCGTTATTTAGCAGTTTTCTAATGATGTCCATCTTGTAGAATGTACCCATTTTGTCTGATTTTTTTCATCTTACTGATGATGCTGCTTTCCTGACTTCAATGCGGAACTCAGGAATCCAGTGTGTGTTGTCTTGGTGTCAACAGGAAGCTTCAATCCTCCAACCTATATGCACTTGAGAATGTTTGGTACGTTCAAATGTATTATTTATATTTTTTATGTCCATTAAAAAATTGCCTGATTATGAGGACAACATTGACGGGGTGAGACAGTTATGCTGTACCGCATAAGTTGGGCAACATAAGATACATTCTCAAAAAAAATCACGTGCGGTGCATTGTTGCGTGTCATGCTGTATCATGTCTTTTTCAGTCGTTGGGTAGTTGGGGCCGAAAAGGGGTTTACGATTCTCTAGCTAGTTGAGATTCCTGGGGGAGATGGAGGTGGGTCCATTGCATTCTTGAAAGAGCGAACAAGATTTAGAAGTCTTGTTGTATCATTCGAGAAGAATGCTTGAAATTAAAGCTTCTCCAGAGATGTCTGAAGGAAAGTTTCCTGCATCGTGTCCATTTGAATAATCCACACATGTCTCTGCAGTTGTGAAAATGATCTGCATATTCCTATCAGTACAGGTTTCTATAAAGTGTAGCTATGTCTAGGTGCTTGGTAAGTTTCTTCTGATCATTAATAAGTCGCTGTTGTAAAAGTCTTTTACAACTGAGTTTTATACTTTTTGGAGTTTCTTTCATACCAAAGTAACCAACATTGATTCGAATGAGTAGCGTGGAAGCTCTACAGTTTTTTTCGCCATGTTACTTGTATCTTTATACAGTGCATGGTTAAGATAACTTTTGACAAAAGAGGGCCTCTCAAAAGTTTAATCAAATAAATTAGCTTCCATAAAAGGTACTTTTTCTGTAGTAAAAAGGGTACCAAGCCTACAAGAATAGACCAAATGCTCCTACTGTTTGATTTATGTTTTGAAGCTAAAAGGTAGTCACCTTTTCCGAGAAACAGTTATAATTATAACATATGAAAGGGAATGAATGTTCATTATTGCTTGGCCATCTGCAGGCGCTACTGATAAAGACTTGTGCTAATTTTAGTCTTTTTTTTCTTGTATTTACTAGAATTGGCAAGGGATGCTCTAAATTCAGATGGGTTTTTTGTTGTTGGAGGCTACATGTCACCTGTGAATGATTCATACAAAAAGAAGGTACTTATTTATGTAATGTTTAATGAATATGCATACATGAAACATTTAACGAAACTCATACATGGATTTGGGTGATGAATACATTCTCTATCGATGTTTTCCATCCTAAAGATATGTGCAACATCCATTGTCCCATAGCCGGTAAGATATGTTCAACATCCATGTGCCCATGGCATCATATAACGATTGCCTTGTTGTAGTTAATGCCTAAAAGCTTTCCTGTAACTAGATAGATCGTCAACTTCTGGTCTCCTTTTACCCCTTAAAGTTATACTGTTAAAGAACCAGGCTGGCCAATCAAAATGGACTACTATGAGCACAGGGATTGAAGCCCCCCAAAATTCTGCCAGGCCCATATCAACTAACGTGCAAAATGGAGTCGAATCACTAAAAATATTCTTAAATTCGTAATTTTTCATGTCTAGCACCTGAATGGCCCATATATTTAACCACATGATTTCATTTGTCCCAGTCGAAAGGAAAAAGGAAAGTATCACATCATGTAGATTTTTAATTTAAATGGGAAAGAGAGAAATGTAATTTTTATTTTTGTTAGTTAAAAGAGTTTTTGGGTCGTAATGTTTATATTTCGATTTTTTTAGGTAACCTTTGTTCCGTCTCATTAGAGTCTTGCAAATTCATTTCATTTCTTAGATCTAGAGACGATTTGTTACAATATCACCTCTTGGACTTTTTCTTTCTTGTGAATTTCCACAGTATTTGTACATATGGCCAAAAAACCTTTTTTTTCAAACCTGACTCTCTTTTAATCAAATTATCAATATTGGAAATCTTAGATTATCTTCGTGTTAATAATATGGGGTGAGACTGTGTTTTGAAAAATGTTGAAGTTCAGCTCTCAAAATGTCTCATTATTCATTGAAGACGAAAATACCTATAGGAGGACCTGCTGAGACCTAGAAGAGAGACACCATCTTCTTGGGGCCATTGAGTTTTCCGTACTTCATTTGAGTCTATGTTGCATTTTTACGGAGAACTCCTGAAAGATAATATATGATAGAACGCCCCTACAGTTATTTTTTTTTACACTTCCTACAGTTAGGAACTTGGAGCTGAGACACATATCAAAAGCAGGAGTAGGAACGGTGACGGGTTTGAGTGGAGAATCTTTTAAACTTGTAGTTCAATTTCGATAGGAAGTTCAAGCATCATATGATGGCTAAGCTTCGACATTGTAACAAATTGGCTCTAGATCTAAGGTCAAGAGATTGAGCTTCTGTCTGAGCGTCCAGTGAGGTTATTGGAGTCGTTTGCAAAGTTTCTCCAGATACGTAGAGGTCTTTGATGAGATTTTACCTACCAATTGTGGATATATGGTAGTTTTCCTCCACAGTGTTTCCTTTTTTGGGCTAGGTTCACCATCCGAACATACTGGGCCTACTTGTAAGGTTGAGACGTTCAGCTTATTTAGGCAGTTGAAGTCGTGTTGTTGTTTATCTTTTTTAAAAAGTTCACAGATTCTTGTAGAAGTGGGATAAAATTCACGAAATAATTTTTCAGCTTTTTTTCTGTTAGAGATATGGTAGTTTGTTGAATATATATTTTTTTATCAGTCAATAGATTATGCCTGGTCGATGTCTTCACTGGTACGGTGTTAGAGTATGGATTATCATTTTGCTTAAACTTGATCCTCATAATTATTTTGGCAAATGCAACAATTTTTTGCACAAGACTTTTTTGTCTTACCTGTGAAAATAATGGTTTGAATTGAACTTTCTTGTGCTACGTTACAGGGTTTATTATCAGCTGAACATCGTGTTCATATGTGTGAGCTTGCTTGCAAAAGTTCTTCCTTTGTGATGGTAGATTTATGGGAGGTAATGATTTCATGGACGACATTGTAATCTAGTGCAAAAGTTCTTCCTTTGTACAAGGCATTGAGAATTGGGCTGATGTTTGCATTTGTTTATATTTTCTAAGTTTTTTATAGTTGTACAAAGGCATGTTATTCTCACACATGTAAAGCAATAGATGGGAGCTGGGGCTGGCAAACAGGTTGAACTTGTCCAAGAACCAGCAGAATCAGAATTGGATAGATAGACGAACTGGAAAACAGGTTGAGCTCGTCCGGAACCGGTCGAACCACACAGAGAGAGAGAGAGAGAGAGAGAGGAAGGATTTTTTTGGAGACTAGGGACAACAAGTTGGGGTTTTTTATGTGGCCCTCTCGTCACATATTTTTATTTAGTGTAGAGGGTGGTGATCACACGATAAACATTATATGAGCCAAATAAAATAGGTCCAAAATCTAAATTACGCACTAACACTTTAGATAGTGAACCCAAGTAGACTTTAAATTACAAGTAGACTTTTTATAATGGTTGAGTAAAGGATGGAAGAGATTGTTTTTCATGTACTCAGAGTAAGATCAGTGTCTCTGGACCATTATCCAGTTTCTGAGCTTTAAATCTATTGGCAATGTAGGGCTTCTAAAACCTGGATTAGAGAGGGAAAAGAAAATCTGCAATCCCTTGTGTACTTCGCGAATTTGGCATAAGAGGGTCATTGACCAGATTGATAGGGCAAAGTTTTCGTTAACATCAAATGGTGGAAACCAATCCGGATCTAAAGTCTGAATTATTATTTTTGGAAACAATAAAAAAAGGCCCTTGGAAAATATCATTTTTTTCTTCTGTGCCATACTGAAAGGAGGCAAATCTCTGAACTACCTCACAACATATCCTGATCTTAATTGGGTTATGAATATGAGAACAGAGACTTAGCTCACTATTCCAAAATCATCCTATACAATTCAATTTCCAATTCTGGTTATTCTCCTTCAGTTTTGAGTTATTTTACTTTTAAATTTTTTTTTGATCTTATATACGTACTTGAAGAACTCTAGTCCAATGCTGCCTATTCACACACCTTCCTAACAAATAAGCCTCCATTTTTAGCATGATTCCAGTTGAATCCTAAAATTGAAGCCAGTGTGGTAAGCAATATTTTTCATGCATCCAGGTTTCCTCAACATGTCTTCTAATTTGTTGACCTTTGTCATCTTGATTCTTCTAATGTTTAAGATCTCCATTTTCTATTGGATACCAATTCCAAGTCTGTAGGATTCTTATTTATTATGATGGGAAAAACCACTTTCTGTGGAGGATTAGTTGAATACGCTTCTTGATGGTTCAAGAACTTTGGGCTTTTGTTGATGGAAGCGAAGAACAGCCTAAAGAAGAAAAAGGAAACGAAAAAGGACTAGAAACATGGAAAAGAAACAATGCAAGGTTGATGATTTGGATTGTGAGTAGTCTCGATCCTCATACTGTATGAATTTTACGGCACACACCTCCCTCTTAGCAATTGCAGAGTGTGTAATTGCCCTCGCACTCTTTTCTTAGCTTGGAAAAACAGTCTGTACATAACTTTGCAGTTGCAGTTACGTACCCAACATTGCAACTGATCTCATTTGAATTCACAGATGTTTGAAGACGTGCCTTTTATCACAGTGCATAGAACGTAATAAGTGGATGCAGGAGAAGATGGATGTGATAGAGAGACTGGAGTTGATAATCAGTTTAGTGTGACCGTTAGTTTTATAGGGGAAAACTAAAGACGGAAGGTGAAGATATTTTAGTTTTCGAGGATTCATTTGAGGGGCCCGACCTTATAGTTTATTTAATCTCATGGCCGTATCGTCTAATCTCCTGCGCAACACTGTGAGCATATTCCTGAAAACTGATTAATATTTACCGACATTATTTGTCAGATAGTTTACTTTTGGCAAGCTTCAGTCTCTTGGTTACGTCTTTGTACAATCATATTACATCTTTATTTTTGGCTTAACTTATGTTCTTCTTTTCATATATTTATCTCAGGCAAAACAAAGCAGCTATCAACGCACCTTGACTGTTATTTCTAGAATCCAAAGCTCTCTTTGTGACATTCTTTGCATACCAAAAGGTGAATATTGACACATCACAGATAGAAGCTCTGTAAATCACAGATAATTTGGATCTCAAGGTGCATAATACTGATGTTTTTATTCCGATTCTAATTAGAAGCTTTTAATTGGTTTTACTTCCTGCATTTAATCTTCATCTTCTCTGTTCAGACATCTCTGGGACTGCCATTTTCTATTTATTTATTAATATATCCTTTTTTTTGGCAACCTTTTCTTTATTGACGTCCGTATCCCTTTTCATGTTTGTATCAAGTTGTTTTATTTCAAAGGAAACCTCGCTGGGTTGGCATATAGTAAGTTTTCTTTGTTTATTAGGGCCTGTGGCCCAAATCCTTTAATAGGGCGTTTGGCACCATGCTGTAATGCTTTGCCATTAGTAGACGATCTTAAAAAGATTCAAACATGTATTCTTAATCAAGCTCCTTCATTTGACTAGACTGAGTAGGCAAGCTTTATGATATCATCAGGGTCTCTTGGTAATTTAGTTTGACTAATTGAGTACCTTTTTTGGTGATTTGGTTGGATTATTTGAGTAGCATTTCTCCATGCATTGAAGAACAGTAACGGGTCATCTTTTTCACAGTGGTCATACCATTGCAGCTGCCTCTGCCATCTGTAGTTTAATCACATTGTTTTATGAAATTGTTAAAATACTGCATCTCCTTATTATGAGATGCTGCGAAATCAGTGAACACATTTACTAATTTGAGAATCGATCATAAAATATATGCATCAGCCACTCTGTTATTAGAAAGTAGATTAGAATAGGCCCATTATCATGATAGTATGACCATGAGTAGTTTTGAAATATGGGTTCATTAGCTTTGATGTGTTCTGCCCCATTTTCTCTATTCATAAATATGTGAGGAGGATGGCCTAAGATTGTGAACTAAGATAAGCAGAAACTGAACTCAAGTTGTGAACGAGGATTTTTTGAACTTATATCCAGATACCTTCAAGGTGATGTACTGCTGTTTCTTTCTTCCGCATACATCTATTCTATTGATCCACTAAGAGTTGATACTGGAACCCCCACTCCGTCAAGCCCCTAAGTGCTCTTAAATGACCACAGTAATGTTGTTTGCATTGGATCCCTTGGTCTTCCTAGTGTCCTTCGTTTCATGCTTATGCATGCTGCTTATATTTCTATTTTATTAACTATTGTGCTCGGAACTTTGATAATAATTGATCGATATTTATTTTTTACTCCTTTACTAGCTTCTGTTCGTTATCAAATGTGAATGGACTTTAATTTTTCATGGTAGAGTCACTTAAGGTCATGCTATTATGTGGCTCTGATCTACTGGAATCTTTTGCCACGCCTGGAGTTTGGATTAGGGATCAGGTAGTTCCTGCCTCTACTATACGACTTTAATTTAGGGCATCAAAATGAACTAGTTGTACTTGTTTCCTACCATTTATCTATTCTTTTGTCAGGATTTAATTCTGAAAGCGCATAATTGGATCATAAGCTCAAGTGTATTGTTTAGTCATTTTGATGTGCATGCTTACATCTTTCAATACATACTATATCTTGCATTATTTGTCTCAGACTCAAAGTCACCTGGTTTAAATAATGCTTTATGCAAATTATCGATTTATCTATTTAATCTTTTGTATCTTTTTTCTTTACTCTCTTACATTTTGTAGGTGATTCTTATCTGGATTTCCCTTTTCATGTTTTTTCTTCATTTTTTTTCTTGTTTCTTTTTGACGTCACGATTCCTGAGCTTGTGTACTTTTCCATCGACTTTCTTTTTCATGGCAGTCTCGTCCCACTTTCCTATGCTCCTGCTCTTGATTATAGCTCTCTCTCTCTCTCTCTCTCTCTCTCTCTCTCTCTCTCTCTTTCTCTCTCTCTCTCTCGCTCTCTCTCTCTCACTCTCTCTCTGTGCACATACAATATCCGTAAAAAAAATTCTTTCCTTAATCCCTTGTAAGACTAGCCACTTTTATTCATTTTCTAACAACTATAAGCCATTTTCTTCTAACGAAGCTTAGAGTTGAGCTTAGCTTAGACTGGATTGTCTTGAATTTCTTTCTAAATTTGACTTCATTGAAACATATGTATGCCATGTTTACCTGAATATAAGTTTCCGTTTTTTGGGAATAATAATTTGGTTAGAAGAAACTTATATACAAGGATCATAATGTTATCGGATTGGCTCAACATAATTTTCCTTGAAAATGTTTCTTCTGCATGTTCCTTGAATTCAGGTGATAATTTTTTTAAATTTTCCATTATTTTTATGGGTTGGATCATACAACTCTGATGATGAATCCAAGGGAAATCAAATCTTCATCAGATTACTTTATCTTGATCTCTGCAGGTAGAGACCATATGTAGAGATTTTGGTGTCGTCTGTATCCACAGGGAAGGCAAGGATGTTGATCAACTCATAAACAACGATGAAATTTTATACCGAAATAAGGTATGAGTTCCAAATTGATATGAAATTTAACCTCAGGTTGAACACAGCCAAGATCATGAACCTAGCCTCCTATGATCGAATTATATACCCTTTTTGGTTTCTCCGATCGTAATCTCTCACCTTGATGTGAACTTCAGCTTCAGCTGAAGATGAGCATTACCAAGACAAAAATATTTCTAGCTTCCCGTGATAGAATTATATACTTATTGTAATCCAAGAATCATAAACAGTTAGCATAACTCCGATATTCTATCCCCAGTTCCTCTGATTTTTTTAGTAATTCATTCACTTTGATATGAGCTTCATCTTCAGCTTCAGGATGAGCACCACCAAGATCAAGAATCTACCACCCTATGTTCTGATTTATATAATTATTTTGGTGCTATAATCATGAACAGCGATCATAACTCTAGTATTCTCTCTCAGCTCTACTGATTTGCTTACATAACTCATTCACATTGGTATGAACCTCATCTTCACTTTCTGGATCAACATCACCAAGATCAAGAATTTACCTCATAAACAATATTATAACCTTCATATTCTCTCCCCACTTCCTCTGATTTGCTCATAATCCATCTTCAGCTTTCAGATCAGCATCATCAAGATCAAGAATGTAGCTCCCCAGAGACGAATTATTTATTTGTTTCTATTTCCATCTTGGCATTTTTCTTTAGGGCAACATCTTTCCGGTGGATGAGTTAGTGCCAAACAAGATCAGTTCTAGCAAATTAAGGCAAGGACTCTGTGCTTTTAGGGTTTTTATTTTTCTTCTCAATTCATTCAGTTTCTTAACCTGATTTGACTCTATGTGGTTTCCATATCAGGGAATGCATAAGAAGAGGCCTGTCGACCAAGTACCTGACTGCAGATGAGGTCATCGATTACATCAAGGAGAAGGGTCTCTATTTGAGCTGATTTGATGATTGAATTGAGCTGTCGATTTGAATGACTGATTTCTAAGATCCCACTTGGGGAGCGTTTTTATAGGGAAAAATTCTCTATGGAAGAGAAACCTCTCTCTCTCACTCACTCACTTAGCACCCCACTAGCATTGGTACATCACTAACATCTGTTTTTCTCACTCCAAAATGCTGAGAGTATTGCGTAGATGCCTCCTTTGCAAGTGTTGCCAGCCAAGGTTGATTCATCAGACCAAGCCTAAACGGTTTCACATTGATTGGGTATTAAGAACCACAAGCAATTTCTGATTGAAATATGACGAGGGAACATTGAGAAATACAGTTAGAGAAGAATGGGGCCCGTGAAGCCCATGTGAGAGGAACCCTAAGGACAATAGGGGGAGGCTAGTTCGAGAGGGTCCCTTACTCTCCACTATGATAATTGATTTCTCACATAACCCTAATCCCACTCTATCCTTCCAAGACTTATTCCCCTCCTAAGTAACTTGGGTTGGAGGCCTAGTAGTGAGTTGGGCTGGGAAAACTTAGTAGTGAGATGGGTTGGGGGCTCATCATTACCCCCTCAATGAGTTGTACTTTGTCCTCAAAGTGGAAGTAGGGAAATCATTGAATGCAAGAAGCAGGTTCTGAGGTGGTTGATAAGAGGTTCCATTTGATGACTTTGAGTCCTCAAGTTACTTGGTAGGTGTTTAGAATTTCTTGTGGATGTGGGTCCATGTTTAGTCATTCAGTCCTAAGGATACAAAATTTTCCACAATTGGGAAATGTGGAATATTGAATGGATGGCTGTATTCTCAAGGAGTATTAACTTGTAAGCATATGAATTGTTACTCAATAATATAGTATGGGTCATAATTTTTGGGTGCTAGTTTCTCATTCATTTGGGCTCCAAGTGACTGCACGTGGTATGGTCTCAATTTTATAAAAACCAAGAAACCTACTTTGAGCTATAGATCTCGATGTTTGTTGTTAGTTGTCGCTCTCATCTTAGACTATGTGTGACTATGTTGTTTGAACTCACCAAAGAGATGATCTTTAACTTGCAATTATTCTTCCAACATCACAATAGAGGTTTTTTGGATTCCACAATGTATTAAGGGGAGGATTATTCCCATAGTGGTTTTGAACGGTGTGGAATTGACATATATATAGTATGTGATATTGTACTACTACTATGTTCATGGAAGCTAGTGTTTCTAAGACTTTGACATGTTATAAGAAAAACAAAGTAAGCTTGTCTCCAAATAATGATTGATTACCTTTGTTTGTTCATAGACATTGACATGTCTAAATAATGATAATGTACCTCTCTTCAAGTGACTGACAATTTGAATATTTTGTTTCCAAAATGGCTATAAAGATTTTATCATTGTCACTAATAATTGATCTTGAAGAATCTATGGAGTCGAACAATTTGTTGTTGGAATGCTTCAGCCATTGCTTTGGTAGAGAAGAGGTTTATGGAGTCTACTCATGAGCATGAGGACCATATCAAAATCCTCTAGACCTTGGCAGACATATGAAATCCATCATCACATCTTCTCAAATTTGGTTTGGGATGCATTAATAGCAATTCATATTTATTTCTTTCAAATGCCTCATAGTTTCAAACATAGTTATTGATTTGTTATTTTGTGACATCATCATAAAGTTCTAGTGTGATCATTGTGTAAGAAATCAAAGTGACTTCCCAAGACACTATCATGGTATTCTTGAGGAGTTAGGGAAGAAACACAAGTTGGATGGAATTACCACATCCCTGTTATATAGTAACTAGCCTTAGTGAAGATGGTGTTTAGGCCACTTGATGAAATATTAGTCAATATCATTGTGGGTTAGGTTAGTTAAGCCTCTTTAGATGATCATTGTAATATGACAATGGCAGAAATGGTAATTGTTCTAGTATTGACATCAATGTGAGGTGTTAAACATGAGTTGAGATGGTAGGTGTGCTAGACCTTATATTGAATGGTGAAGTTATTTTTGAATCAAAATCTTGATCTCCTTCTAGATTTTCTTGATCTAGTCTTCACCCTCCCATCTCACTAGCACTGCCTAGAGATCTTTTAGGGTAGATTCTCCTGAAAGTTGTCTTCAATTAACCTCATAACTAGTTTAAATATCGGTTACATCTATAGTGGGCCAAGTCCACTTATTTTATAAGAAAGAAAGGAAGAGCCCATTAAGTCAACCATAGTTGAGTTACTTAAGGGCCCAAATAAAAGAGAGAAACTACATAAAAAAAAACTAATAATGGAGGATCTTAGCTTGTTTGACACCCTCTCATAAGTTGGATATGGATGTTAGACATGCCCAACTTAAATACAAGCTTCTATAGAGTTGATCTTAACAGTCCCTTGGTGAATACATCTACCACTTGATTGGTAAAATTGATAAACAAGAAGTTACTATCCTTTCTTCAATCTTCAATGTGCTTTGTCTTATTGTGTTGAATTAGATTATGGGCAATGGCTATAGTTGACTAATTGTCACAATACAATTTAATGCAACCTTGACCCATAGCTCTTAACTTAGCTTCTGCATTCTTCATTCCTTTATGTAGGGCAATAGGCCATTCTAGTTGATCATCTTCAACTAGGGCTACATCAGGTTGCTCCTCCTCATTTGGCCCTAGATCATTTTCCTTAGGCTAAATTGTTTTAGTTACATTCTCCGCCCTCTCTTTCTCAATCATGACTGTTGTGCTAGGTGGCTTTGTCTAAACTTGTCTCCTAAGTATTTGTGTCACTTGAGAGCAAGAGCCTTTAGAGCTTATAACTAAGGGACTCTTTAGTCCTTGAATATCATGCTCTTTGGTCTTCTTATAAAACATATTATATTCATTTAATCTAACATCTGAAAAATTATAACACTTTTTAGAGGATGGCTAATAACATTTATAACCCCTTTGAGCAGGTGAATATCCCACAAACATGTGCTTCGCGGTCCAACTTACTTAAGTATTACCAATATGAACATATGTCACACAACCAAATAGCTTGGGAGCTAGGTTTGTTCTCAACTTCACATTTGGATAAGTTTTAGATAGTAAGTCAATTGGACTCTCATGTCCCATTGATCTTTTTAGTATATGATTTATAAGGTGTGTAGCTATTAATATGACCTCCCCAATATTATTTGGGTACATTTTTATGAATCAATAATGTTTTGGCTATCTCCACAATGTAGTTAATCTTCTTTTCAACTAGGCCAATATATTGTGGAATATTAATGTATGATGATTTATGAATTATGTCTCTCTGAGCAAAATAGGAAAAGACAATAGTATTAAAATGCTTTGACATTATCTATTTTGAATCATTTTATCTTTGTCCCAAATTGATCAGCTATAATGTTGAAAAAGTATGAAATAATTTGGGTAGCTTTGGCTTTGAACTTAAGAAAATAAATTCATACAAAATAGGTACAATCATCAATAAAAAACATAATGCATTTGCCACCAAATATACTTGATATACTTGAATCCAATATAACGGTACTAAAACTTCTCTCATTCCTAAAATAAAATATAGATAATTTTTTTGGCCAATTGACAAGCCTCACACCTCAGAGTTTTGACATCAACCCCATTACAAATGATGGGAAATCAATGTTTTATCAATTCAAAATAAGGATGTACAACACAACTATGCTGAAGTATGATTCGACTCATGGCGTCTCTTAGAAGATTAAGAGAGGAGAGACACACTTCACCTTAATCTTCTAGATAGAGGAGGTCATATCGTCACCTAACATGTCTAATCCTCCTCCCTAACACTTTATCAAATAGAAAACAAAAATCATCGTCAATAATAAATTGACACTTACAATCTTGCACAAGATTTTGTAAGGATATATGATGTTCCTCAAGTCCAAACACATGGATGACACCTTTAAATATACCCAGCTCATTAATTTTGATACTTTCAGTACCAACCATTGATAAGATCCCTCCTCCAGTTGTAAGAACCTTCTGTGACCTATTTATTTTTAGACAAGTGACAAATTTAGACATATTTAGTATCATCTAATATGTGGCACTAGTATTAATAATCTAGTGTATTCTACTAGAATTTGAGATAATAATATTACTAAAAAATATTTTTTTTCACTTGATATGCCAATGAGGTAGAACTCAACATGTTTTTGTGTTGCTTTAGTTCTTCTATTATTTTCATAAGATCTTCCCCATATTCATGAGCAACCTCTCTTATTTGCTCCTTCAATTGTCCTTGTTCTACACCTTCATGACTCTGAAAAGAAGTAACATATATTTTTTTATTTTGTTAGGGTATCTCTAATGTGCCTTTTGCTAAAGATTATTTTTAAGAATTATTTGAGATCTTGTCTTTGATCAATTGAATTCTTCTGATATGACTGAACTTCTTGGCTTGACTTTTGGTCAGATTTATTGGTGGAGAATGCAATTGGACTAGGCCTTGATGGATCTAAGAGTAGGTGTAGTCGACTCTCCTCATCCATAACAATGCCAATAGCTTCATCCAAATCTAATGCCCTCTCCTTGTGTAGAATTTGTCTTCAAAGACTCTCATATTCTAGAGTTAAAATTGTTAAAAATGTAAACATCATCTACTTCAATATGTACATTCTTCCTTTAAAGTAGGGATTCTTCACATCCCAAAAATGGTCAATCTCATATCATATAGCCTTCAATTCATATGATAACTCCTTAACTATCTTCTCTCCTTGTACTATCTTCACTACTTACTTTGACGTTCAACTCATAAATCTTATAATCATTTTGTTGCTTGGAGCAATTTTTGTGGACTTTATTTCACAGTTCTTTCACAATAATCGTATAAAGAAAGTTGTCATACATTTCAGTTGTCATGGTTCTAAGGAACCATAAGTGAATAAAAACTTCCTCGAATTTCTATATTTTTATAATTTAAATCATTCATCTCAATAGAATCATTTGTCAAATGCTCTGACAAACCTCTCCCAAGAAGTGTTAATTCCACAAATTTCCCCCCTTGGTACAAATTAGTACCATTCAATCTCAAGCACTTAGGTATACCCAGTAATTCATACATGGTCTTTTCTCGATCACAAACAATTATTGTCATGATTGAGTTCAATATAAAAGCTTCTTACCCCATCAACATCTCCTATTTCTTGATTCTTGAAATCAAGAATGGTTCCTAATTGACTTCTTGAATACTTGCTTCTGGTAGAATGGAAGGCATGTCCTTGATCTTGATCACAAGTTCAACTCGATCCTTGTCCTTGCAATACTTCAAGGCTTGATCTACTCTAATATTTATTTCATGATTTTTTATATCTTGTAGAATTTATTCAACACGTCCTAACCACTCATTATCATTCAAGATGAGATTTTAAGCATAGAAAAGACCATAGTTCTTACAATAGGACTTGGAATCGTTCTTGGTCTTCTTGATCTTCTTAATCTGGTCTTCACCATCTCCTCTCATTGGTGCTGCCTAAATATCCTTTATGATAAATTTCTCCAAAAGTTGTATCCTCAATTCACCTCATAAATGGTCTAAATACCAGTCACAACTATAGTGGGCCAAGCTCACTTATTTTAGAAGAAAGAAAGGAAGAGCCCATTAAGTAGTCCATAATTGACTTACTTAAGAGCCTAAATAAAAGAGAGAAACTAGATAAGAGAGAACTAATAACAGATGAACTTAGCTTATCTGATAGTTATATACCTTAATAATTTTGGGAGCCACCGCTACTAATTTAGCAGTACACGCTATTGAGTGAAAAAAAACTTCAAGCTAAGGTGATTTAAAAAATAGTGAAATAGTAGCCTAATAAGTATTGCTTACACTTTTGGTGGCCTAATGTGAGAACACATACATCTTGCTCATATATCAATTTAAGGGAATTTCTACTCTATAAAGTTTGATTGAAGTATGTGATCAATTTGTGATTTTGCATGAATGCCCCTACCCATAAGTTGGATGTATTGGTCTCCAATTCAAAAGATTAAAAGAAACAAAGGAGCATCAATACTAGCAAGCCATAACAATTTTGAGTTTTTAAAAGACATCTTTCATATCTTTATTTCACTTAAAAGAATCATGCTTCAACTATTAGAGGAGCAATGACATGATGTTTCTACAATTTACCACAAATCATCAATTGTAACTTATGAGATCAAAGAAATCATGAAGCTAATGTAAGTTTAAAGAGATTGATCAGGTCAACATTACCTCCACCTTGTCCTGATCAATCTCTACTCTTATAGTTGGCACCCAACGCCTTAAGAACTTGATAGGCTATTAAGCAAAGATTCATTTCTTACTATTGACATCAAGTTTGTGCATGGGTAAGTGGTGAGGTTTTGACTATACAACTAGTATATCATCAAAAAATATAAGACGAAATTTGAACAAGTGATTATGAAAGTTATCTTTCATCAATAATTGAAAAGTAGTAAGAAAATTCTTCAATCTAAATAATATAATTATAAATTTATAATGATCTTTGTGCACATGAAAGGTCATTTTAGAGATTTTTTTTCTATTTTATATGCATTTATTGATACTCTAACTTTAAGTCAAGATTGAGAAATTGTGATTCCATATAATTCATCCAACGGTTCATCTACTCTTTGAATTAGAAAAATTAATTCGGTATGGTAGTTGTGTTAAGTGAATTATAACAAAAGTAAAAAATATCATCCCCTCATTTTTTTTTCTTAGTCAATAATATAAAACTAAAGTAAAGGCTAGTGGAAGGTTGTATGATGCCTGCACCACACATCTTTCATTAACTTTTTTATTTTATTTTTTGTGACTATATCTACCTATATGGTTGAACATTCATCAACACTATTTTTGGTTGTAAGTAAATGATAGAACTGACTATCCTAATTAGGGAAGGTTCATTTGCATAGAGAATATTTCAAGGTACTTCTGTTGGAGTCCCTTCAATAGTTTGTTAGGTGGCTTAGCTTCCTTAATTTTGTCTAATATGAGTACTTCATGTAGTTTCATGGGCACTCCACTCCATGTTGTAGTTCATGGGAGAGGGACATTAAGAATATACTTGACATGCTTAGACTTGGATCTCCTTTCAATTGACCATTCAATCTATCTATACTAAATTGCGTAGTAGTCATTTTAACTAGCTTCTATTGGGCTTAATGTCTTGAACAATTATATGTTCAGGATCAAGTCATTCTTTCTCAATTATTATGACATATAATCTTTAATCATTTTTAGTCCATATATCTCTATGTTAACCTTTTTTTTTTAAAATTCTTACCTCTAATCGTCATGTGGTCCACAACGAATTTGTAATTGATTGTGGTAGTTAACAACAGTAAAAATTCCTCCATCAAGTCTTCTATAATAAATATATGGGTAACCTCACAATCAATCAATCAATCAATCAATTAATTTCTTAGTATCAAACTTTCTTTTTAATTTCATGGCTCTCGATTTTGTTCATCACATAATTGAATTAATTGATTACTATACTTTTTGTTCAATGGTGACCTCTTGTGCTTCCATTGCCTCCTCTTTGAGCCTAGTGCATATTTTTTACCACTAGAAAAATAGAACCTTCTTACATGTTATTCTTGGAGCTATGATCTTGTCAACATTAATCACCACTTAATGTCTTTAAAATAATACATAATGTTAGTCACTCCTTTTGACTATGGGTTAAACAACATACTAGAGGTTTAGTTCAAAAGTAAATTTGAACCTCTAGAATCTGCTCAAGGTATAAAGATATGGTTACCCCATAAGTTCATAATCTTATTGACCTCAACTCAATTGTCTCATAACTAACTTGAGAAGTGCATTTCTTTTCATGATTGTTTGGGTTGTATTCATTATGTCATTCAACCCTTTGGTTTTTAGTAACTTGATTTTAGTTATAATTTTGGGTTTCAATTCTACTCTTGATGAAAGTAACTCAAAATCATGTTGGTAGTCACTAATAGGTCCATTGTACTTGATGTTTAGGAATTATTCCTATCAGTTGCTTGATTGGTTTGACCCAGACCTTTTTTGCAGTCATCATTTGATGTCTTGCTATTCTTTGAATAGATTCTTGATTTTATTCTATTTAAACCATATCAAGTCCTCATCCACAAAATTCATTAATTGCAGCCTTGGCTTGTGCCTTTCTATGATACTAGCTAACTCAATATATAATTCAGCTTGAAAAAAAGCCAATATTTAGAAGATTTTTTTCACCAAATGTTGACATCTAACTAAGGCTTCCCATGATTACAAGGTTCTAAATCTCCTTCTCTCTACTCCCTCTTTTGAGGACTGTCCTTACTCTCAGCACATTATCTTGCTAGTGTTTCTTACTTTAACTAAGGTTCTTCATTTCCCTTCTATTTTTGCACCTGCAAACTATGATCTCTAGTATTGCTCAGTAAGTTGCAGCATCTGAGCCATGTTTCAATCAATCACGTCAGTAGTTTTCTCCATGTTTGATCCTCTTTTGGAGATTTTTCAGACTTCTTCCTCCAAGTTGAGATACATCCAACACCTTGATTTTATCCCCCCCTCTCTCCAAGCCCTCATATTTGTTGTTGCTGCCCTTGGGTACCATTTTGTTATAATCTCTAGCTCTAATATCAAGTTGATGGGGTATTAAGAATCACTAGTGATTTCTAATTGAAATATCACAATGGAACAATAAGAAATAGAATTTGAGAAAAAAATGCCCATAAATGAACCCAAAAGATAACAAGAGGAGGCCATTTCGAGAAGCCCCTCAACTCTCTACTCTGACATTCAACTTCTTCAGTAACCCTAACCTCACTTTCACCTTACAAAACTATTCCCTTTCAACCTTCACTAGGTGACAAATTTATCTTTCTTCTTGTGGTAGTAACTTGGGTTGGGGGCTCAATAGTGAGGTGGGCCGAGGACCCATCGCACATTTTTATAATAATGGACATTCAAATGTATCTAATATGTATGCCATTTAAGTTGATCACACATTATTGACTTATCTAATGGTGGAATTTGCTTGTATGTCTTCCTTCCAAAGCCGCTTCTCTTTGGAATGCCCACCATCAAGGTCCACACAATAGTTTAGTAGATGTTCCAACCAATTATTAGCAGTGGCTATTGACAAGGTTGTGTGTGGCTGGCCAACAATGGTGTATAGGGGTGCATTACCAATGCTCTATCATCCTGGTCACCAAGGATCATGGTGACACCACTAGGGGGAGAAGTGAGGGGGAGTTAGTGAGGGTTGAAGTTAAAAAGGCTGGCCTTTTTGATAATTTTTTGGTTTTATTGTAATTCTATTTTTTCTTATTAAGAGGGTAAGACATTAAGGAATTGTTCCTAGTTTTGAGGTACTTTCAAGACCTAAGAAGTAGGCCTTCTCACAAATTTTCTTCTGGTTTTAGTGGAATTAGAGTTTTTATTATTAGAAGCATAAAAAATTGAGGAACTCCTAATTTTGAGGTACTTTTTATTGAACTAAAAAATTCACATTTTAAAATAAAATTTTAATTATTTAATATAATTTAATTATTTATGATTAAGAAGGTAAGAAACTAAGGAACTCCTAATTTTGTGTAGTTTTTATGGGCCTAGAAAAGGACAGTCTTTTTCATAAATTTTCATTTGGTTTTAATGTAACTAGATTATTTATTATAAAGAGGGTGGGAAATTGAGGGACACCTAATTATGGGATAATTTTTGACAACCTACGATGGTCCAAATACTGCAGCCTTATCCTAAAACTGAATTATCCATTACCTTATTTATCTCTTATTTTCCGTTCCATCCTCTTCCTCCGGTCGCCCCCAGGAAGAGAGACAGAGAGTGGATTTAACACGTTAGAAAGATGCTGGATGACCTCTCTTTAAAGTGGGTCCCCATGGATGATGGAGAGAGAGAGAGAGAGAGAGAGAGAGAGAGTCGATTTAGCACGTTAGACAGATACTGAATGATCTCTCCCTATCCCGCGGACGACGGCTTACGTGAGCGAAATCATATACTTATAGATACAGAAAGAGAGAGAGCGAGAGAGAGAGACGATATAACACGTTAAAAAGATGCTGCATGATCTCCTTAAAGTGGGTCCCGATGGATGAGGCCTTACCACGAACAAAGTCATAAATATGGAGAGAGAGAGTAGGGATCTCGTGGGGGGGTGAAGCCACGTGTGTCGGGGCGTACCGATTTCGATTTGGCCGAGGACCCCACACGTGGGGATGCAAAAGACCCAACGCCCATGGCCGCCACACGATGGGACCAATCAATCTTCAGATCACGGCTGGGTGGACCCCGAAAGGGACGCTCCCCTCGCCCACGAGATGCTCGAGCGTGGATCCACCAATAAATGATAATTAAAGTTAGATAAAAAAACTAGGTATATATCCACGCGTAAAAAGATTAAATCCGAATATGTTTCTTGGGGAGAGGCAACGACCAGTTTAATTGCCCGAAATGAGTCTCTCTCTCTGGTTTGCCGGGCCAACTCCAAGGTGAAGGCTGCTCTGTTTCTCAGGATGAGAGATAGAGAGTCAGAGAAGGAGAGAGGGAGAGAAGGAGAGAGAGAGAAGAAGAGAGAGGGGGAGAGAGGGAGAGAAAGAGAAGAAGAGAGAGGGAGAGGGAGAGAGAGAAAGAGAGAAAGGGGGGAGGGGGAGGAAGAGCTGCCCATCATGAGGATAGGCCCAAGAATCATTTATTAATTTGACTTGTACCTTACATATGGTTCACACTATACACCATTCAATACAACCAAGTAATAAAAATTTTGGCCCCCCGGGGCTTCTCCAAAAAAGGATCCAGGGGGGCATCAAGGCTCATCCCACAAGCACCTGTCTATCATACACAGGACTCAACCCGCAGATTGAATCTGGCGAAAATTCCTTATTTGATGGGCCCGATCTGTTTCCTATGAGAAAGCCCACCGGCCCGGCCCGGCTTATGAACAAGAACAAGCAGGGAGAGAGTGGGAGAGAGGAGGATCAAGCCCGGGGGGAGCCCCCGCCCTTGTGGAAGATCGAATCGGCATCACTGTAGATGGCGATGGCGTTCGAGAGCACGGCAAGCACAATCATGAACACGGACAGGATCTTGTCCCACCTCGTCGCGATCCCTTGGGAATCCCTGTTAATCAGAATGGATGCAAAGATTATACCATGGAAGATCTACAATTCTTCTTTTTCTTCACCAATTATGGTAAAAGAAAATATTGAGTAGGGCATGGCCATTTGTTCGATCTCGATCCATATGGGATCCATCCGAGGATTGGGTCTGGGGAATTGGACTGCCTATGGTTCAAGAACATGCTCCTACATGGTTAGGAGTTAATCTGATGCGCAATTCTCAAATATAATTGGAATAATTTCACAAAAAACTATGCATTTTTCAAGAAAAAATTGGAATAATTTCTTAGAGGATGATACCAGTGAAAAAAATGATCAAAATAATTTCACAAAAAAGAAACGGACTAATTCCTCACAATAATGAAGAACCGATTGACTCTACCTAAATCCACAAGAGAAACCCACATGTTTCACAAAAATTTAAATAAATTTCTCATAGCAGCAAAGAACACGGGATTGATTGATTACCTGAGGGTGATGGCAGCAGGGAAGATGAACCCGATGGCAACCGCAGCAGTAGCCCCAGTGAACTGGAAGGCATCCCAGATGCTGGGGATGAAGTTGGCGCCAGAGAAGATGAGGATGATGAGCGCTGCAGTGACCAGAGCGAATCTCCGATTGTCCATACAGATCGGCCGGGAGGTGGGGAAGAGGAGGCCGTCCACATTGAGCCGAAGGGCGAAAAACACAATCGGGAACACGAGCATGAGGTGCGCCACGTAGCTGACCCGGACCACATCGTTGAGGAAGGAGCCATAGGCAATACCCAGGTCAGAGTCAAAGTTGGCCAGCACATCGTCGAGGGTCCCATCCCCAAAGAGCAGGAACCCGAAGAAGCTCGTGGCAACATACACTGCCGAGCACAGCCCCAGTGATGTGCGGACGATCGGCTTGATCTGGCTCGAGTCCTCCAGCTCGTTGTCGACTGTGTGCACTGCACCAGGGTCAACGCAACAATCACACCAAGATCAGATAGAAAGAAAAATGAAGAGATAATAATAATTATAAAAGATGCATTTTTATGCACATGATGCTTCTGGTTTCCATTTCTCGTCTGAATGAGAAGAGCTACTTATGGAACTGCTAGCAACGATCGAGAGAGACAAAGAAACGCTCAGAAAATAAGAGGGAGTGCAAAGTTTCCTGGATTCTTTTGGGTCACTTCAACACCGAGCACTTCTTTGTGGGCTAAACGAGAAACAAGTTATACGAATCAAGTTGTCCATGATTTGATCGTCGGATTCCAATTTCAGGCCAAAAAAAAAGGCCGAGCTTGAGAATTTGATCTCCAACTCTGTGGCAAGAACACATTCCAAAAACTGTACACCTCAAGGCCAGCCTCAACGTGAGATGAGTTCCATACAGGGAAAGAAGCTTAATGAGCAGGGAAAAGTAGGGGAATTAAACTGGTTTGAGCATCAAATACCATTGTAATGGCAGATGTAGGCAGTGACGACCACAGGCACGACTGTGAAGAGCTTCCAGAAGGAGCTCAAGTCCGTCACGTCAGGGAAAAGCCTGGGCATCGGTATGCTGCCTCCAACCATCTTTACGATGGCGATCCCCGCCGTGATGACCACGAACAGCACCGCCAGTGCCACAGACAGAGCCGACGTGTAGCTCAGTGAATCTGCCGACGCAATGGAGACGGAAATCTTCTGGTTAGAATGAACTGGAATGATCGAGCAGGAGCTTGGATCCGTCTGTGGAATGGAGTCTGTAAATCGACTCACCCACACGCTTGAAGCACGCCAATGGGGAGAACACCGCCAGAGTTGTGACCAGGAGGACGAAAAAGCGGGCGTTCCACCACTGGGAGCCGAACCATCCCTCCAAGATGCCCGAGTGGTGATCACCACTGGAGGATGTGCCCGAGAGCACGTCACCTGAGATCCAAAGGTTTTGATTCGTCAGCAGCGTCGGGAGATTGGATGGAAAGGAAGATCTTCTCTGCATCAACACTCGAAAAAACTGAAGAAAATTCTGACTGTTTCTCAGGTAATCGAATGAAGGGAGGCGTAGGGAAAAATCGTTGAACAGATGATTGAATCTCATGCATATTCCAGAGAGAGAGAGAGAGCAGAGGGAAGTCGATCAGAATGCTTCATTTGAGGATCAAACAGAGTTTTGAGTTTTTGGAGTTGTGCCTATTACCGATGATGATCATGTAGACAATGAGGACGCCGACGTTGTTGATGACGACGCAGGACTGGAGGAGCACCCTTCCGAAGTTGCCGAAGGCGTCGCCGACGACCCCGCCGTAGGTCACTATCTTTCCCGCCCTGCTGAATCTGATCAGCATGTCGATGGAGGCCTCCGTAAGCACCGCCACGAAGAGAATCATCAGCACCCCGGGGACCAGCCCCAGCACCTTCATGGTGGCCGGCAGCGCCATGATCCCTGCTCCGACGATGGTGGTGGACAGGTTGAAGACGGCCCCGGCGAAGGAAGCCCCATCGAACTCGTCGAATCCGCCGCCGTCCTTCTCCTCCTGCCTGGTCGGCAGCAGCGGCTCCCTGTCGTCGGCGACCACCTGCTTACCCTTCCTCGAGCTCTTCTCTCTCGTCGCCATCCCCATCGTCATCTCCCCCAAAAACAAAAATCAACAAATCACACCTCGCCGGGCAAAATCCGTCCAACTCGGCAATCAATTATCGATCTCCGATGGGACGATGCCGAGGAAGCAGAATCTGAGTCTCTCCACAGATCGACCGGACCAAAACGGCTGAGTCTAGGGAAAATCTCCAGCAAAGGAGATAGAGAGAGGGGTGGGTGGGTGGTTGGAGATTAGGGAGAGAGGAAGAAGAGAGGGCTGGGGAGAGGATATCTGCTGTGTGCTCCCTTTCTTCGCCCTCCTCTTCTCTCTCCTCCTTGTATCTCCCTTTCTCCCTTCCCGGCGGCGGCGAGGGAGGTACTCGTCTTCTTCTTCACTCCCGTGTGGCTCACGTCTCCCCGGATCTCCACGTCTCTTATCCTCCCTCCGCCGCCCCTTACAGCGCAGTCAAGATCGTCTCCCCCTCCCCCCCAACAATCTCTCTCTCTCTCTCTCTCTCCTCCTTCCTCTTCTCTCTCTCCCGCTCTCTCTCCTCTCTCTTTCCTTGTCACTCTCTCTCCCCCTATCTTCTCTCTCTATCTCCGCTCTCTTCTCTTTCCTTGTCTCTCTCTATCTCCGCTCTCTCTGTCTTTCCTTGTCTCTCTCCCCCTCCTTTCTCTCTCTATCTCCGCTCTCTTTCTCTCTCCTCTCCTTTATCAGCAGAGGGGACAAATTGACGCCTCTCCTGACTCCGCCGTAACGGAAGAGATAGAGAGAGAGAGAGATAGAGAGAGATAAAAAAGAGGAGAGAGAATCTGACGACGCTTCCTCGGCCACGCATTGGGCATTCCGCGGGATTGCGCCTGTCCCACGTGGGCGGCAGATACGGCGACGGGCCACCGACGTGAAGACACGTCAGCAAGTTGGCGTCCGCGTGGCCACCGCTATACGCGTGCTATTTATAAATAGACGGACGGAGCAGATCGGTTAGAACGTTTCATCGCGTCCACGCGGTCGTGTACGCGTGAGCAGTTTGTCCCAGTCGCTTCTTAATTTTGGACCCGACCAGGCATTATTTTAATATATTAAAAATTATTTCCCGCCCAAGTTACAATTAATATTTTAAATACTATTTTTGGTAAATAATTAAATCATAAATAATATTATTAACTTGACCTATTTCTAATTTGAGGTTAATACCAACCTCGAAAGCTAGATATTATCTCTCTCTCTCTCTCTCTTTCTCTCTTTCTCTCTTTCTCTCGCTTAATTGAGGCTTAATTATTGAGCTTCATAGTAGTTTAAGACAAAAAATAATTAGCGTAAATGAAATTTGAGCCCGATATGGGTCATAGAAGCCAAATCTAGAGAGAGAGAGAAGATGATGATGATGATGACACATGAATTATCGTGAGATTTAAGTGTTCTATAATTTAGATGGGCTGCCATGTGGTGAGCTAATGGGCTTTGGAACCATTGCTCTTCAAAGCCCATGTCCAACCTCAATATGGATGGGCTCCGGGTCCATTTTATTAAATATTTTGTATATAATTGTGGGCAGTGAAATGCGATTCTATTTTAGAATATTAAAAATTCTAATATGAGAATTATGGCTAATTTAAAATGAGAATATTATATAACATTTGCATTTTTCTTGATGGGATGAAATGGTTCTGACTTTACATAAAATTATAATTGTGGAAAATAATAGAAATAAAATAATTATGATGATTTTTTCATTTTCTCTTAGTTTAGGGATCAACTTTTTATCAATAAATTCAGCCCTTTCAACTTATACTTAATTCATGATGTATACTTATTTTTTAATCAATTTAAGACTATTTGATTCCTCTTTTTCACATAGATTGAAAAATACAATTAAATAATAAAATATTTAATGTGCATATATTTAAGCAAAACTCCAAGAACATAATTTTCTCTAAACCCAATGAAATAATACAACCAACCTACTTCAGCGACTTGATTTATAATATTATGAAATCAATTTGAGAGTATCCCAACATTTATCACTAGGTTCAAAAAAAAAAACTTAATCAATCATGTGTTAAGAATGTTTGCCAATTTAGTGGGTCATCTTAGCTAATCTAGGGGATAGACTCATATATGGGTTAACCTTGTAATTACTTCCTTTATGGTTTAAGCCTATTTAAATTTAACAGGGGAGCTGCCATCATGAATGATAATTCTTCTCTCTCTCACTCTCCTACTCTTTCTCTCTCCCTACCTCACTCTATCTCTCTCCCCCCTCTTTTTCTGCCTCCCTCCTCTCTCTCTCTCTCCCCTCTTTCTCTCTCTCCCTCCCTCCCTCCCTCCCACTCACTCTCTCTCTCTCTCTCTCTCTCTCTCATCTCTCCACCAACAACCTACATGGATAACGGTGACTTGGACTCCTTGGGCAATCATCCTGTTACTAAGCAAATTTCATGAAAACCATGAAGATTGTGATAAAACAATAAGGCAAAATATTCAGCATCAAGCTTTCTTTATTAAATCTACAAATTGGGCGATTCCATCAAATATTTCTATAGTTATTTATTTTGTAAATCAACCTTTTAGGAGAATACAAATAATGGGTACATTTTATGAAGAACTTCTTTGTTAAATGTATGGAGGAATGGTGAGAAGATATGGAGCTTTGGTTGAATGAGGCTAGAGAAACTAGGGATTCCTCCCATCTCCAAGCACCAGCAGTAGCATCCTCATTGAGGCCACAACCAGGCCTTCCCTCCTGTTCATGGATAGATTCAGGGCTTCCGTGGGTCATTCATCAGAAACAATTATGGAATAAATAATAATCACAGATTCATGTCATATTAAGGGTTTCTTTACATACTACATAAGACTTATCTCACTTATCTGGCTGATTTATTTATTTTCAAACATACTAATTTATAAAAAAATATTGAATTCATTGTGACTGAGGGAATAGCCGACTTAAAGATGGGAAGATCAAGCCATTTTGAACGCCAAATGGAGGCATATTCCCAGAAAAAGAAGAAGACTCCAATTTTTTAGGATGGACCAAAGTTGATGACCATGCATGAAAGACGGTTGCTATATGATCAATCATTATGTTGAATATGTTTCTAATCTACCTCAGTGAGGTTCCATGAGCATGGAATAATAACATTTGATGAAGAGCAAGGTACCTAGTCATCGTTGAAAATGGAATAGACATCACTTGATACAGCCACTGCATTTGCAAAAACGGCAAGAAAGATCATCACAATTGATATGAGCTTATCCCTCCTCGTTGCAATGCCATGGGGATCCCTAAAATGGGCATGGCAGTTATTAGATGGAAATAAATGACATTACGGTATATGGAAAAAGGGTAAAAAAAAAATCCAGAGGGAAAAAGAAAATAAAAATAATGGTGGACAATAAAATCCCATGTAATTGCAGTGAACTAAGACTCACTTGAGGGAAATGGCAGCAGGAAAGATGAATCCAATGCAAGCTGCAGCAGTTGCTCCGGTCAACTGGAAGGCAGTCCATATGTTGGGTATGAAATTGGCTCCCAAGAATACCAAGCTAATGAGAGTCACAGTGATTAAAACGAATCTCCTGTTGTTGGACGACAAGGGCCTGGCTGAAGGGAAGATGAGGCCATCTACGTTGAGTCGGAGAGCGAAGAAGACAATCGGGAACACGAGCACGAGGTGGATGGCGTAGCTCACACGCACAATGTCATTGACCAGAGAGCTGTAGGGGATTCCGAGGTCAAAGTCAAAGTTGGCAAGCACATCGTCAAGGGTGTCATCTCCGAATAGAAGGAAACCGAAGAAGCTCGTGATTATGTAGATAGTGGAGCAAAGTGCAAGTGAAGTCTGCACAACATGTTTCATCTGCGAGGAGTCCTCAAGCTCATTGTTTATTGTGTGAACTGCAGAGCAAGCACAATGACACAGACTGGTCAGAGATTCCATTGAACCCACATTTCTTGGCAAAACGGCAGCTTAATTCTGAATGAGTAGAGACATTTTCCCAAACAGTTAGATGACCATGCATGAAATGATGCAAGTGGAAAGAAATTGCAGTGAATGTTAAGTTGCCAGCATTTTCCTTGGGCAACAGGTTTCTATTTTTGTGTCAAAGAAAACATTTTCCATTGAACATGATTGGAGCAGGTCCGTATATTTTAATTACAAGGTTTAGTGGGAGACTGCTCTACCATGGTGCGTCACGGGTAGGTTGACTTTTCAAGTTCTGTCACAGAGACATGCTCTAAGACGAAGTGAAAGAATCGGTATTTCTAACACAAACTCAATTGGTAATGAGTTATAATGACATAGATAGGATGCACTCCCGAATACACAGCCACATGCTCTATGTCCACGAGAAATAATCGGTTTTTCTAACACAAACTCAATTGGTGATGAGTTGAATAAGATCCATATATTCATTTAATCACCATATATGGTAATTATCAATTTCAATGTGAGACTGAAACTATTCTGACGATGGTAAAGGTGAATTCTGATAAGATTAAGTCCCCATCACAGAAGAATTGCGTTGCCTCAATCACACAAAACCCAAATTTATAGTGTAGAACTCCCAACGATAAAATGCTCTATTATCATGGTTGATGAGAAAAATAAACAGACACCTGCGAGGTTGCATACCGTTGTAATGGCAGATGTACGCAGTGACAATGACGGGTACAACAGTGAAGAGGTTCCAAAATGATGCCAGATCCTTAATCTCGGGGAACATCCTGGCAACCGAAATGCTTCCGTTCAGCAATTTCACGACGGCAATTCCAACCGTGATCACAACAAACACTACTGCAAGGGTAACCGATATTGCAGATGTGTACTTCAGCGAGTCTGAAGAAGAGGAAAAAAAATCTCAAGAACGTCAGGGCTGATGATCAAGGAGGAAGCACATATGTTTGGGTAAAACAGAGATTTGAATGCCGAGAAAACAGATAGAATACTTACATTCAGAGCTTGCTTACCTATACGTTTAAAGGATGTCAATGGCAGGAACACAACTAGTGTGGTGATGAGGAGAACAAAGAAGCGCCCAGTCCACCAATGAACACCAAACCATTCTTCTAAGATACCGTGGTGATGAACGCCATTTGAAGATTTTCCAGAGAGCACATCACCTAAAATCGAAACATGGTAGATATAGCAGTAAGAACCATTCATAGGAAACTTGAGCTACCAGCTGAACAGGCCCTAATACTAAAAGTGACTGGAAAAAAAATTGAAATCTGAAATAGTGCTCGGAAATTTACAATCCAGAAGGATTCATATTAGCACAGCTTGTTCTTGAGATGAGGGCTACAATTGATATTGGAAGTCAAACATCTGTATGATCTCAGCATCAACGTACGTCAGATATAGAGGATATAAAGGAACCCCTCGAGAACAACAAATATGCAAGAATGGAACCATATAGGGGAAAGATTTCAATCATGGAAGTCCTGAATCGATTTACTTCAGGGAGAAATGAAACATAGAATCGAAATCTGAAACAGGCAAATCCTAATTCACACTAGATCGGTCTCGACACAGGAGCCCATCAGAACTAGTCCAAGATTAACATCCAGAGACTAGCAACGCTGTGATCGACTGGGAAACATACCGACGATGATCATGTAGATGATCATCACACCGACGATCTTCATGGCGACGGCGACCTGCAGGAGGACTCTACCGGCCCTTCCGAAGGCATCCTCCATGACGCCGGCGTAGGTCGCAGTCTTCCCGGCCCTGCTGAACCTGAGCAGCAGCTCGATCGCGGCATCAGTGAGGAATGCCACGAGCAGGATCATAGCGAATACGGGGACTACTCCCAGCACCTTGGCGCAGGCCGGGAGGGCCATGATGCCGGCGCCGACGATGTTCGTCGACAGGTTGAAGACGGCCCCGGTGAAGGACGCGCCGGCTTCCCGCCGCTTCGGCAGCAGAGGAATTCCGTCATCGCCGACGGTATGCCTACTACCCCGGATCCTCCTCTCCCCCGGAGCTCCGTTCCCTGTCATCTCAGAGACAGTACGCTTCTCTCTCTCTCTCCTCCCACAAGAGCGAACTTTGGGTCGTTGGATAGCTCCAACGACAGGCTGTTAACAAGGGGCACGTGGAGATAACTGGGACGATTATTAAATATTCCTCAATAATAATATTTAACATTTTTCTACTCCAAAATGAGTTATTATTAAACTTATAACCTTTTCCTCCTCAAGTAACAACCTCCCCAAGCTGTTGAATAAACTATAAAGCTCCGGTAAAAATCATATGTACTGCTTCAAGTTCCTTAATTATGAATTATTACGCATAAAACCCTAGTTTGTATTTCTTTAATACCCTCGGTACACGTCGTTCCTGGTTTCTCTCCTTCACCTGCCTTCTCTTCCCTTCTTTAATGGTCATCATTGTTCGCATTTCCTCCATGCTTTAGTCTTTGTCTACGTGGATTTATTAAATATCGTTTAATCCATAAACTGCTCATTTAATGCAAGACAGAAAAAAAAGATTTCTAATATTTCTAACGTGAAATGCTATTAAAATTCCGATTAACTCATTTTTATTAACATAATTAGGAATAATAAATAATAAATAAAAGTTGAAGGGCTCCACTTATTTGTTATTTCATTTATGATAATTTTTCACTAAAATATCCTTGTTTTTTATGAAAAAAAGCATTTTAGGGTAATTTATTTGCCTTTTCTACGCAAATAAATTAAACTCGGAGCCCATTTTCTGGTCTTTCCTCTCTTCAATATCAGATAAATATTGAATAACTTAATATTAAATTCATACGAATTTTTACAACAGCGGCCTGACCAAGCTCTTCTACATACTTCCCCTCCGTCCAAGAGAGAAGAAGAGATGAAGAGCCGGTTCTTCATCCTCTCTCTCTCTCTCTCTCTCTCGATTGGAGTATCCTCCTCTCCGTCAGTAAATCACGCTGATGGAGACGTCGGGGATCTTGTTCAGTCGCCGGAGGATGATCTCCGCCGCCTGCTTCATGCTGGAGTCGCCGCCGTGGACGGCGCTCATGAGAATGGAAGCCAGGGCCCGGTCGCCGGCGATGTCCTGCCGCGCCGCCTCCCCGCCCTTCATCAGGAACCTTTCCAGGACCCAGAAGCACCGCCGCCGCAGGCCCTCCTCCTCCTGCCGGGACCTCAGTGCGCCCAGAACCTGTTGCACTGCGCCTAGCTCCGCCAGCACGGCGGCGCCGCCAGCAACATCCACTGTATCGTCCAGGAGGGTGCAAAGCGCCGCCAGTGCGGCCTCCGCCACTGCCGCGCCGCTATGGTCCATGCAGCTGAGGAGAGGCTCCACTGCACCGGCCTCCACCAGGCAGAATGTGGAGGACGGGGAGCAGACCCCCCGGTGGACTGGGCAGAGCCGCCGCTGCTGCTGTGTCTTCTCCGACGGGCTGAGAATTCTCGGCAGGAGCCTCCCCATCCTGGGCTTCCTGGGCTGAGCCTGAGGCGGCGGCGCTGCCGAGAGCTCGGCAGACTTGGTGGAGAGCTTCTCCAGGCCAACTGCAGACAGCCTCTGGACCTCCTCGCCGCCAGCGGCCCCTGCCACCAGCTCCGTGAACAGCCCCGTCAGGTTGAGCTTCCTGGCCATGAGAAGCACGTCATCTTCATGCAAGGTGGCGGTGAACCTGACCAGTGTGCCCACCAGCCCCTCGAAGAAGCCCCTCCTGTGCCTGGTCGCCCTGGTTTCCCCTCTCTGGATCCTCTGTATCCCCTGCAGAGCCACGGCGGCGCCGCCGTGCCGGAGGAGGGAGAGATTGAGCTCCAGGTTCCGGTGTGGGAGCTTCACCAGCAGGGTCGCCGCAAGCTCCTGCGTCCTGGTGATCTGCTCGGCTCGGAGCTCATCAACTAGGCCCTCCGGCTGCCCTCTCGACTTGCAGAGCCCCTCGGCTATGGTGTGCCCCATGAAGGGGGAGAGCTTGATGAGCAGCTCCATGGCGGCGGCGCAGAGCTTATCTTGAAGGCAGCTTAAGAACTCGATCAGGGTATAAGTGGTGTCGGCCGCCTTGACCGCCTTCACAGTCCTCTGCTCCGCCCTCTTCCACTCCATCAGGGAGATGAGGATCCTGACCAGGCTCTCGTTCAATCCAAACGGCATACTCAACTTGATCATCCTGCAAGTGTTCCGTATGAAGTAATCTGAAGCCATGGTGCGACCTTGGCGATCTATCTCCATTTTCTCTGGATCGATCCCGGATTCCAGCAAGTTTGCCAAGATGTCGGCGGAGTCGGCCCGAGAATCCATGGGCTCATCATCGATCTTCCTGATGAAGAGCTCCTCGGCCATGGTGGGGAGCAGGTCTGCATTGATCAGGATCTGGCAGCTGGGGCGGTGTGAGGATAGCTGGAGGAGGGTTTTCATGGCTGCCTTCCTCGCCAGGGTGTTCCCACTGCGGAGCATCCTGATTAGATCTCCAGAGGCTCTCTCTGCAATGCGGGTCTTGGCGTCGTCCCCTAGAACGAGCTCCATGAGAATGCTCCCCATCTCCATTCGCAGATCTTCTGGACCTGCAGGCAGTTTCCAAGGATTGATTCTACCTGATCAACCAGTAATTTTCATGAATCTGAGCAGAAATTATGGTTTAATGTTTTATCTTTTGTGGTTGGGAAATGTAGAATATTTTTTACCAATTTCTCCAGAAAACGAGAATAAAAAGGAATATTTCCGTCCTAATTTAGTAGATCAGAAGCTGTTCATGATCTGAGAGTAAGCATTCAGTCCGATTGATTTTCAAAATACTTTGAAAAGTTATACAATTTATCACAATTAAGAGGGAATAAAATTCTATCAAATAAATTTTTTATTTTATTTTATTTTATTTGGTAGAACCGTCTTCATGGCTAGTGATGGGATTTCTAGATATTCTGAGAAATTCTATAAATCAATCACCATTAAGAGATAGCTAATCATATCTATCCAAAACGGGTAGCTTTAGCTCCTTATGAGACAGTAACTCATCTGATTTTCATCTTATCTTCCTAGAAAATTATCACGAAAATAATATAAAAAATGTTCCACTCAGGAGAACCACATTTTTATGTTTTCTTGTAAATTATTCTCTAAATATTTCTTATTCAGATGAAATATTCACACCCATTGAGAACCAAAACATATGATTTGGAGCATACCGTCGATGAGATTGTCCAGAAGGGGATCCAGCAAGCCATTCTCTGCCATGATTCCTACGTTCTTGGGACATTTCTCCAGGTTCTTGAGGGCTTCCCCCGCCTTCTCAACGATGGAAGCGTCTGAAGATGGATTGTGCTTCAGTGTGATCAACATTGGGATCCCTCCGGTGACTGCTCCGATCCTCTCGCAGAGTTTCTCAGACTTGGACAGCTCCAGCAGAAAGGAAACAGAGGCTAGCTTTTCTGAGAGATGCCTGCTTGACAAGTTCTTGACGGCTGTTCCCATGGCATTCGTTCTTAAAGACATCTCCTGCTCAGAAGGGGCATAATGTATTCAACGAGAATGGCCTAGGGAGATAAAAAAAAAACAATTTATTGGCCTGGAATGATTAAAAATGCCCTATTGATCGTGGATCTTATACTTGGTCCATGTTAGTTTAGAGAGAGAGAGAGAGAGAGAGAGAGAGAGAGAGAGGTGTTCCAATGGCATTCGCTCTTGCAGCCATCTCCAGCACAGAACGGGCATAGTGTATTCAAGGAGATGGCCTAGGAACCAGGGATATTGCTCCAGAGATGAAAAAGGAAAGTAATTTATTGGCCTGGAATGATTAGAAGTGCTATACTAATCTTGGATCTTATACTTGGTCTATGTTAGTTTAGAGAGAGAGAGAGAGAGAGAGAGAGTGGTGTCCACATGAAGAGAATTGACGCCATTGAAATATATTGTAGGACTGTAAAATTTCAGAATAATCCGTAAATGATTTTGGTACTGCAAGAAATTGGAAGAAAATACAAAATTCATGATTGCTTACCTTCCCTTCTTCGTATTCCTGGATCAGCAGTCGCAGGGTCTCCATCGCCTCACACCGGAGCTTCCTGCTCTTTTGCTCCAGAAGCCTGGCCAGCAAGGGCACCAACCCCACGTTGCACATCTTCACCTTGTTCCTCCTGCTCCGGCAGAGGAGTTGCAGGTCGGCCAGAACTTCTAGGACCACGTTCTCCGAAGTGGCCTTTGACAGGGTGGAGCGCGCGACCTTCACCCTGATCTCTTCGTTCCTCTTCTTCCACTCCTCAATCGTCGTCTTCAGGGCAAGGTTGGAGCTCACTGCCCTGCTAGCCAGCGTCCGCCCTGTGACAGGACAGACGGTGGCGTCGCTCTGAAACCACTCCAGTATGGCCTCCCTCTCGCAGGTCACGCCGGTTTCAATGGTGACTGGGTCCTCCATCATCTTCTTCGTCAGCGGGCAGAAGAAGGATTCGTACAGGGGCTCAATGTACTCCGCCGCCGGCGACGGCAAAGACTCGCTGGAGGAGGCGCTGCGTTCCCTCGAGCTGTAGTGCATCGCGGCGATGAAGTCCACCAGTCTCGGCCGGGGGGTATCCCCGTCGGAGGCGCTCGAAACGTCTGAGCACGGCGCCGGTGGCGGCTCCTCCTCCTCATCCTCCGAAGCCCTCGCCGGCGTGAACCCCACGCCCTCGCCGGTGAGGAAGCGGGCGCTGGTCATATCTCTGGAGATTGCCAGGGCGGCGATTTCTGCGTACTTGTGGTTCTTGAAGGCAGAGGACGGGATGGAGCCGAGGCAACGGCCCATGTTGTGGACGACGCCCTCGAGCTGTTTGACGATGATCCTAAGTTCGCCGCCTCTCATGGCGTCGCCGCCGGTGAAGCACTTTCCGACGAGGTCACTGGTGAGGTTGACGTGCGACGATAGACACAGCAGAAGATCCGCCAAGCCCGGCGGGGCAGTAGTGGTCATCTGCAACTCCATTATTACAGGAGAGGCTCGATATAGATAGCTTCCGAGCACGGCGAAGTTCGATTTCTCCAGAGTTGTCCTGTCGGCCCATGAGATCACCTGCGAGAGGGAAGCTACCACGGTTTTCGCCACATCGGCGATCTGTCCCGCATCCTTTAGGAAGAGGAAGAGGAGGAAGAAGAAGAAGAATTAGAGATGATCGCGATCAAAGCATGATTCCATCAATTGAAAAATTTCCTGGCGGCGTCAGATCAGGGGAAATGGTTCACTGCTTTCGCATCAAACATATGAAAAATTGGGACCGCAGAGATGAAGATCACTCCCACCTTGTCGAGACTCGTAGCGGAGAAGTTCGAGTCCAAGGAAGGATGGGAGGAACCTATCGACATCAGAAGCCGCAAAACCCTACCAGCCCTCCGGAGCGAGCAGGAAGAGCCGGCGGCGCGACGACACCAGGACTACTCTCTTTCTCCACAAGATTGCAGGTATTCTCCCGCTGAAGTAGTCAGCCCTAGCTTCCGTACGATCGCTCCGCCGACATCGAACTCGAGACGAGACATCGTTGAACCGGTCAGAGAGACGAGAATTCCCATTTTGCATCCCCACCTTCCGTCTCATTTATTGTAGAAAATGGAGCAGGCTGACGATCCATCCGCGTATAGCTTGACTTCTTCGGCAGTCTCCGAGATTGCAGAAGGAACTTCTTCCGTATAGTTTGCGGAAGATCGACCTCCCTTAGCTCTCCGAAGCAGAGCGTCAGGCTCTGCTCGGGGATGTTGTCACCTCGAGAGCAGATTTGACCGCCGAGGTGCCACGTCTGTCTCTGTTGAAACGTGGACATCGGACAAAAGTGAGAGAAAGAACAGCGAGTGCCCTGATCTCCCCGGAGATTGGGACGGAAAGTCGGCTGGTCGTTGGGAACCCGTTGGAAACCTTTCAGCCCCGACAAATATCTATTGTTTTATATACTCTCATCTGTCATTATCTTTAGGGATATAATCATTTTCTAATTTAATTATTAAGAAATTAATGTACGATTTTAATATATCATTTTATTTATAAATTATATTTCATGATATTAATTCAGCTTAAAAATTAAAAAGTGAAAGGGTATGAGCTGTAAAATTAAAAATATGGAAAATGACAAGGATTCCAACCCTGAGAAGAGATATTGTTAAAGAAATGGTTAAAAATATATAATAAAATAAAAATTACTAGCTGCCCTTAGTTAAGTGGCCATCCATTTAATGGGTTACCAATGAAAATAGTTCTCAATAAATAGTTTAATCTTACCCTTAAGCCTAGTGGGCCCTACTCCAAGTCTCTACTACTATGTTTCTTCAATGAGATCATGGAGTTGTTGGGCTACTACCCCAAGTAATTTTGATGTTGCCAAAGGTCAGTGATGAAATGCATATTTAAGGACATTGATTGAAATTATAATGAGATGAGTTCTAAAGGTGAAACTCCCTTAGGGTCAAAGATGTACATGAAATTGAAGGCCAAGGAGAAAATAACGTTTAGTGATAAGACACTATAGTCAATAAATAAAGGTGATTACTTGTTGGAAAGTATGATTCTGAGATTATTTAATGCCACAAGGTGAATAGTTCAATAATCAAAATATTTAAATTATTATATATTCTATAAGTTTGCTATGTATTTTCTTGAATATTTAGATGCATGAAATAAGGAGGTAGAGGTATATGTTAGTAGGCTAAAACTAGCCACATGAATGATGAGTAATAAGCCCAACTATGGGTATAAAAGTTTTTCTTTCACCCATATTAGGGTTTGAATGAAAGTTTGAGGGCTCCATTCCACTAAAGCATTTCCAATACTTCTTGGAAAAACTTTATCAATTTTCTATGTCATAGGCATCTGTAACCACTAGAATTCAACATGTATTTGCATCCTCAACAACTCTACACCACAATTAAGCTTCCAAACCTTTCCTTACTTTTTTTCAAGCAAAGGGAAAGTGCAAGCTTCAAAGGTAATCCCTCTAAAGGTCATTCTCATTCTAAGTTAGCAGAATAATTTAAAACTTTTCAAAGGGCAGCTGAGGTCTATGATTCTTGATCTCAACTTGGTAGTAATGGCTGAAGTTCTGTAAAGGTTGTTAAAATCTTTGATTTCTCACGAATTCAACTCATTCTATAATTAGTAGAGTTAGAGTGAAGTGGAGGCCTCTAATATTTTGCATCTTAGCTCATTAAGCCTTGGTAGCTGACCCAAAGGATTATGGGAACCTTACATTTAATGATAGTCAACTTAGTCCATAATTGGTACGGAGAATGTCTCATTGAAGTCATAAATATTTAACTTTATTTTTTACTTTTATGATATATTATAGTGGAACTTTAGGTCAAGTCTTTAAGAGTTGATGTACATTTCAGACCAAATCGCTATAAACTTCTTCTATCAATTGTGAAGTTTGCAGATTAGTAGATCAAGATAAAAATATTGTGATTAAGTTAAGTGGAATAAGGATTGAATTCAAATCATAGTAATTGATTTTCAGAAGTCTAACCTAAGGCATTACAAGCCTTCTTATAAATTCACTCTCATGGTTTTCAGTGTTGCCATATGAACATTAACATAAGTAACCCAGAGGTGGGGTGTGAACTAGATTTATTTATTTTTCCTTAATAAGATAAAAATAGTTTCATGGATAATACAACTCCTTATTACTAGGCATGTGTTTACATCCACTAAATTTGCTACTCTACTATATAAAATTGTCTCTACCACCCACTTTTAGCTTCTTAGGTCTACGCAAAGCATTTTGGTGCCAACTTAATATTCTAAATTCATTGCTCTAAAAATTATTATGTATAACCCCACTTCTTGATAGTGTAAAGCGTCTACTATATATTTAGATGGTATTAAGGGAATTAATTTCAATCTTGCATTTGTGGATACAAGAACTTCTTTCTAGTAATGTATTGATCACGGCTTGAAAGTTTGCTCATAGACCCAATGCTTTGGGATGTATAGGTATTTTTCCTGAAAGTGTATTCTTGTTGTTTCCAATGTGATGAATTCATGTATGACTAGAACCTTTTGCTATAAGGGCCTAGTCAACCTATTAACTACAACTAGGTAGCTGAGCATGTGATATGTTTGTGTGGGTTTGGGTTTCATATGGTTATGTGTGTTATAGAGCTTATTTTATGAATCGTGGGCCTTAAAGAAAGCATTGGAGTCAGCTTTGGCATTTCAAGTCTAATGGAAAAATACAAACTTATTGTTTTTGGCTCCTCAATCTAATCAACTATGATTAAGGAATTTAAAATTTGACATAAAAAACTAAATTACCCCCAAGTCTTTGGACAGAGAGAGAAAGAGAGAACAAAGTTTTCAAGGTAATGTCTTTTTCTCATCAAATTAGATTGAAGTTGCAAAACCATACAATAATAAAAATTATTAGAATAAAATTTAATATTTTTCAAGGATCCTAAAGTTCAACCTTGGAGTTCACATCTAAACACCCAAAAATAAATGTATAGGCTGAGTTTCTTAAAGTACTAATTAGACGATAGAAATAGGATGCCTTTGTCAAAGCACTAATCTTACCTTTTGAGCTTTATTAAAAAATACCTTTATGAAACACACACTAGGAGAAAGAGAAAACCTTCAAATCATCTAATAAATGAGGACAATAGACACTATGGAGGTTCAAGGAGATAATTTGAGCCTCAAATACACTTGAAATTGTATGAGCTGAAGAATCCCCTAAAATATGTATTATGAAGTTAGGGAAGGTGGTAAAGATTCACTCTATTACTCTTCTTCATCCTTCTATAAACCTTGAAACCCAAGTGAGCATTATAAATTGTGGCTCTTCAAATGAGTAGAAAATGACTTGATTTGTAGTTTTTTTACTTTCTTTTATGTGCACATTAATGGATATAAATTTTCATGAATTCACTCTTTAAAGGCATGCATTGAAACATTCTTCGACTAAGCATCTATGGCTAGGTGTTATCAACCTTTGTAGTAAATTTTTTAAATTATGTAGGAATTGACCCATGCCTTCCATGTGTCAACTCTTCATCTTTCATAGGCCAACACCTATAGTTACATATTTCCAACTATGCAAGTGTTGTTACTTTTTCTTTTGTCTAATGTTGACTTTCATCATTTGGCATAGCGATATTTCTAGTGTTTACATATTGTCACTAGTGTCTCAGGTTAATACATAATCATAAAAGATAAAGAATTATCATAAATATAATATCCTTGTGCTAAATTTTGAGTGAAGATCAAATTTATTAGATCTAGATCATTCGTTATTTTATTAATTTTTTAAAGCCAAATACCTAGAAAATAATAAATTTAGATTAAGAACCAAAAAATAGATGCAAAGGATGAAAGTTGGATTCAGATCTAAAGAAAAATATTCTAGAACAGAAAACTAAATCTAGTGCTTAGTGGGTTGATTCAAGTTGGTTGACTTGATGAGTCTATACAACACCAATTGAGTTAAAAACAAAGGGTAGAGAAATTTTTTCTACCCATTTATAATAAAATAGAAAATATAGGTGTGATAAAGTATGCCAAACTAGCAAAAGGCAAATATAATATTTGGAAAAAGAAACAAAGGTTCGCTCTACACATCATACATCTTAGAATGACATGACAAATGGTAGAAGAAAATTTTAGCTAGCTATAGTCTATCATAATACATAAAAATAAATCAAAATATCTCATGTTGGCATGTTCATAAAGTCTCACTAATGTAACAATTGGGCAAGAACAAAAAACCCAGCCTTGAATCCACAAGAAATTCTCAATTCTCGAGTCTAAAATAATATTAACACTCATCATCAAGCTCTTCACAATGTACATATCAACAATAAATGAGAAAATCATTTTCATTAATTTGACCTAGCAAATGATCAAGTCAACCATTGTGACAATTGTTCTTCATAATCTCCTAAGATAGCTGAGTGGTGAAGGGAGGGTATATTGGGTGAAAACACAAGGTGTTTCTAATTGCATTTGGTCTAATAGGGGTTGGGTCTCCAAGGAGACAAGCTTGTGTGGTTTGGGTGGCTATCTCATGAATATCAATGTGTATTCATGAAGAGAATAAGTGAATATTGGAGGAAAGCTCCTCTTGGGACTAGAAGAGTGGGTAAGAGAAGAATTGTTACGAAAATTTCAATACTCTTGGTGAAAGAATGTTGAGTGGTCGCACCACAATGCATGTGTCAACATATCTATAAACACATATAAATAGGTCTGGTACAAATGATAAAAAAGACAAAAATCTCAAAAACTATAATTCACCTCATTTGTGGTGTTTCATCTGGTCTTATAGTCAACATTAGTCATATCATGTTCGCTTCTAAATTAGTCAAAATTTATTTTAATTCTCCAAAAAATCAAATTAGTTGAAAAAAATAATATAAATTTTAAAAAATAAAATATAAAAAATCTAACCATCATTTTTAGTTTAGCTACTTGAATATCATGTTTGATGTCATTTTAGGCCTTCCAACATTTATAATCCACATATTTACATTTATAGGCTACTTGGTCAAATTGTTTTGGCTTTTCTCATTCCTCAAGTGGTATCCTACATCAGACCTGGTTTGAAGTTGTTCAAATGAATAATTTGATTGTACTGGTTATTTGAAACTTTACAAGGATGTTGGGCTTATGGCCCAAAGATTTTTTGATGTTGACAATATTAATGGAAAGGTAATTTGAAAATTTTACTAGAGTAATGTTATGAGGACTTCAGTAGACAATTTTGATGCTCGTGGTACGAGGGCTTGAAATAAGAAATTTATTACGAATCAAGTTTTCAAATTAGGGTATAGAATGAGAAATATGGTCCGTATTGACATTGGTGGAAAGATGGTCCTTTTCTGGAGATGAATCAATGATTATTTTTATTTTTTTGAAACTTCCAGGATAGTTTAGAACCTTAGAGAGTTTAACATGAAAGATAGATTTATGAGTATCAACCATTGTGGGTTCTAGGATTTATGGAAACATAGATTTGACTCAAATGTGATAAAAATATCTAAATGTGTACCTGATTTTAGTGCAATAGACAATGAATGGAACTCAATTTCAGCCTTGCTCATAGGGTTCTTGAGATGATCTTGATTGAAGAACGGAAATGGGTTTTTTCATGACTTATAAAATTCTAGTAAAGTAATCATCATGAAAGTATTTAGAAGAATTATAATAAAATTAAAGTATATTCAATAAAACATACTCATTCAAAATAGAAACTAAATAAATACTATTCAATTTGCAAATTTCAAGTTCACACAATTGAATTAAATTATTCTCATGGAAGGGGTCTTGTAAAAATATGTGCTCATCATTCTGATGTCTTAATGAATTCAGTTCTATATTCCTTTTTTTGCATGTGATCTCTAATAAAATGATATCTAATATAACTATAGTTTATTATTAGAGTGAATGAAGATTTTTGGATAAATTTATGCCACTTTTATAGTCATAGTATATGAGTATCTTTCCTAATTTCATTCCACAATCTTCTAATTCACATTTAATGCAAATTACTAGTGCACAAAAGAACTACCAATTGTTACATTCAAATTCATCCATGGATAATGTAATGAAATTTTATTTCTTGTAAATCTAAGAAATCAAATATCCACCTAAAAATAAGCATGATCTATTTGTACTTTTTCTATTAATTATACTGTCTACAAAATAAGAATCACAATATCTTAAAATATTTAAATATTAATTTTTAGGATACTTTACACCTAAGACCGCAGTTTAAGCATATTAAATTCTTAGAATTGTTGTGAGGTGTGACTCTTTTGAATAATTATGATATCTTCTAAATCAACATGTTAAATAAAATATCATGTCAGCTAACAATTTGATGTCTTAAAAATATCATGTCAACATGTTAATAAAGAACCTATCATTCATCTATTTAAATTTTTAAATATTTTTATATCTTTTTCATTTGAGTTCAATTTTATTTAATATTTGTACCTATAAAAGTTTTTTTGGACTTCACATCTTTCGTTTGTATTTCTCAGGTAGTTCACATATATATATATTTTCTAAGTGCTAATTTTTTAAGCTAGGAAACGACTCTAACCCTCCTATCACATCACCTAAAATTATCTTTTTATTTAATGAAGAAATTAATTGAAAGAGATTTCATTACTTTCTCTAAGTATAATATCGCCAACATTTACTTGTACAATCAAAATATCATTTTTTATATGTTTCATAAATAATGTTGTGTCCACCTTTAATCTTTTGAAATTATTTTGTAATAGAAAAGAAAGTAATTTTTAATACCAAGCTCATGGAGCTTCTTTCAGCTCATACAAGGTTTCTTTGGTCCAAAAACATAGTCAACATGATCAAAACTTTCAAACAAGGGTTGTTCTACATATACTTTATCCTTAATTACTTCATTCAGAAACATACTTTTAACATCCATTTGAAATAATTTAAAATTATTTTCACAAGTAGAATTATAATTTCATCAAGCTTACCCAATGGTGCATAAGTTTCTTCATGATCAATTCCTTCTTAGATATAACCTTGAAAAATTAGCCTTAGCTTTTTTATATATATAATTATTATTTATTCATTTAATTTATTTTTTGAAAGCTCACTTTGTTGTAACTACTCTTCGATGATTAGATCTTAGAACTAAATACCAAACATCATTCAATTAGAATCGTTCTAGTTTTTTAATACATAGCATTTATATAATTTGCATCCATGAGTGTATCATCCTCATTTTTAGGTCTGATAAGTAAAGTAATTACCATGTGAATAGTTTTTTAAGAGCTGATATAGTTTTGAACCTATCCTTTAAATTACCTAAGAGATTTATTTTTGGATAACTTTTTGCATAGTTCTAAGTCTTAGGTAAGTCATTACATTTGGGATTAGAAACTAATTGTTGTATTTATTCAGTCTCTTCATTCTCATTTTCTACTAAATGCCCATTTATCCCAATTTCACTTAGAATGATTCTTTGTAACATTAGTTGTTCTATAAATTTTACATGAATAAATTATTCAAGAAAAGTTGTATTTTATTATAATTATATAGGCCTTTGATTTTTCAAAGTATTCAAGGGAGATTTTTTCATTATTCATCTGATCAAATTTTCCTGATTCTTATATCCCATTATTTTGAATAAAACACTCATATCCAAATATTTATAAATAATCTAATTTTGGCTTCCTATTCTGAAGTAATTCAGCCTAAAAACACTCATAGTTCTATTTTCAACATAACATGCTCGCTACTTAATTCAGCCTAAAAATATTCAAAAAGATTACTCTCAACTAGCATGATTCTAGATATATTTAGTAATATCTTATTCTTTCTCTCATCAATTTCAATTTTTTAGGAATTTTTGGAGTTGGGAAGTTATGTAAAATTCCTAATTAAAGAATTTAACATTCTCAAATTTGTTCCATGATCACTCCTAATACTTTTTATCTATAGTTCATTTTAAATTTTCTTTGTGAATTATATATCCATGTATTTAGAGTAATTATCAACTACTGACTAAGTCATAATATTTTTCTCCTATGTTAGTAAGTTTTCTTGGACTGAATAAATTTAAATGAAGAAGTCTAAGTGTTTAGCCAAGGAGAAAGAGTCCTTAGTTTTGAATATTTATCTAGTTTGTTCTCCTCTAGCGTAACTCTCACATGTAGAATCCTCTATGCTCACAAAGTTGTGAATTTCTGTAGCAAAAATTCAGTTTTGACAAGCTCCTAATTATTCTAACATTCACATGTCCAAGTCTTCTTTGCCAACAATACAAGTCCTTTATCTTTTCTAGTCATTGAGATATATAATTTGTATTGGATATTTCTTTAATATCTAAGACAGATATTATTTAATTTATCACTAGTAAAGAATATTTTATTACACATGTCAACTAATACAAGATATTCACATTTATTAAATGTTACTATGTTTTAACCTAGTAAGAACAAAAATAATTTTGACTAAAGTATGATCTTCAAAAATAATATTTTCATTTGCAAGGGAACTTCTTTTTTTATTATCTTATAGTATTACCATTCTTCTATCTATTGACTTGAATGAGGAGAGTCATCCTTGATCTCCAATTATGTCTTAGAGTATTAGCTATCTAAGTGTTCCTATGATAATTTCTTGAAAAATAGTTCAAGTTTTCAGTTTAGACCTAAAGTTTTGTAGGTTTAGTTGTATTACTCTTAGGTACTCGTGTATATATATATATCTAGGATTAAACCCTAATCCTTCATTTCTAAGGGATAATTTTTACTTCCAAGTAACATATCTAATGTCTTTGGACTAACACATAATTTTTCGTAACATGTTTTTCTATTAAAAAAATTTATTTATTATCTTAAGATCATTCTCTTAATGATCTTTTAGTTTAGTATTATGTCTTCTTTTTTGTAGACTTATTTTATAGACTTATTATGTTTGGGTTCAACAAATTTTTCCTTGTATCAATGAATTAATGTCCTATTGAAATTCATTAACCATAGGCAAGGATAATTTTTTAAAGGGTCTTTCCTCATATTCTTATAATTTTAGATATATGGTTTTTTATTTTTTTCGTAATTTAAATTGAATTTTTAAATATTTTATTTCTATTTGTGAGACTTTAAGTTCTTTTTTCACAATAAAATTTTAAATACACAACAATCTATCAAATTCTTCAAGTCATTGTTCTTCAAACATAGAGGAGATGTAAGGATCATATACTTCTGAGGATTTTGCCATTAGGAGTAAATTTTATTTTTCTTTATCTTCTTCGTCTAAGTTAAAATTGTATGTCCTTTGTGTCGCTACCATGGCGTTTTTAGTCATCCATGAGTCATCTTTGAATGATCTAGGTACCCAAACAAATAAACTTATTTTCTTCTTCTTATCAGCTTAGTTAGTCTTATAGATAGAAGATTTATTTCATCTTCATCATTAGAAAATTATATTGATTTGAATGTAATGTTCTTACCTTTTTTAGTAAATATTTATTTCTAGACATTAATCTCATAGGTGAATAAAGAATCAATAATATCATCAAGAAGAATGGTCCATAATTTTTTTGATTCTTCAATCACAACTACTTAGTATCCCAAATCTCAAGTTAATTCGTCACTTGTATAAGTTTTTTCTTAAGCTTTTCATGTCATTTATAATTTCATCAAATCTATGAACTAAATATTTAATAGATTCAATTTTTTATACTCTATAGTAGAATTAGCATTTCATGGGCTATTAAGATCTTCTTCAATGCCACATCAAATCAAACTTTCCATGCTAAAATAAAACATCTTTTTGGGGTATGAGCGCAACAATGCCCTCAACTTCTTCAAACATCTAGTAGCACATCAAATCAAAGAAATGGTTCATCCAACTTCATGGATCATTCTTGAGAAGTGCAAGTAACAAAAGAGAAGATAAAGTTAGAGTATTGATGCCTAATCTAGAAAGAAATGTGAAATGTATCATGTAAAGAGGATTTATTGATCCTACAAATTTTTTAAAGATTTATTTTTTCAAAAAATAGTAGAAACCAAGGAAAATAATTGTTCATAAGTGAACAAACTTATGCTAGTGAAATTAGGTATATCTCTTATTTTTGTATAGTAGTCAACCCAATCAAATAAACTCAACATATGTTGACCGACTTAGTAATAAAAATAATTACATTATTAAAAAAATTACCCTTCATTTTGGAATTATGTATAGCTAACCTTGAGCCCAGTATGGACCTCCTAAGTCTGTCTACCTTCTCTTTTTCTCCACATATATTGAGTCATTTGCCTTTTAGGTCTTGACCTTGTAATGATCAGATTTTTCTATTTACTAAATTGTCAATGCTTTAACTTTTAGTTAATTTCTGGCACTTCCGGTATTCTTGAGAATATCAATAATTTTAAAAATAAATAAATAAATTTTATTAAGAAATGATTATAAATATTGATTGCTCTTCACACGAAAATTTCCTGATAAATAATTTGTAAATAAGACCTCTATTTAACCAATATCATTAGGATTCTAATTTTAGCCTGCATTAATCTATATTAATAAATGTATATAGTTATTTTTTTTATAAATGAATAAATCATTTACGAAATTAATTTAATGCTTGACAAGCATCTCCCCGTTACCAGCTTCAATTTCTTTCCTTTCCCTCTCTCTCTCTCTCTCTCTCGCTCGCTCTCTCGCTCGCCATGGCAGGGGCGGGTGAGTTCGTCCTACGCTGCTACAGCAGCGAAGAAGAGGAGATCGGCGGCGGGTACAGCAGCGAAGAAGAGGAGATCGGCGGCGGGTACAGCAGCGAAGAAGAGGATATTGGCGGCGGCATTGTCAGGTCTGATCATCGCTCTTCTGCATTTGCTCGTGAAGAAGAGGAGATGCGCTTTCATCCCACGCCCCGCGGTTACGCCGGCCCGGATATCTTTATACCTATCTTCTCTCCCCCGATCCCACCATCCTTCACCTTTCGCCGCCCTAAGATGTGGATCTCGTCGGATTCCGACTCTGATTCTGCGTCCGACTATGCAGAGGATCTTGTGGCCTCTGACTTGGATCCGTTTGCCCGTAGTCCCGCGCAGAGCGGCGGCAGCAGTGAGATGGTCCTCTTCAATGGTGATTCCGATCTGATCCCTTCAATGGAGGATTCTGTTTCCGACTTCTCCCCGCTGGAGACGGATCAAGGGCTTTTGCCTTGTATCGAGGAGGAGGATGGAAACGAGGATCGCTCGGACTCGGACGATGCGTTATTTGTCGACGGCAGCAGTGTGGAATCGATGATCGGCGGCGGCGATGGCAGGCTTTCTAGTTCCCTGAATGCCGGAGGATTGCGAACTATGGGATCCAGATCAAATTTGGATACTGATTCTGAGGAAGAGGCCATTTCTGAGATTTGTCCGCATTCTGATGGCGAGTCGGAGCCTGATCGGGTGGCTGACGATCTGGCACCGCCGGTTTTCTGGGACTACCTAAGCATCGACGAAGACGGGAGGAATCCAGGTGAGGATTTTGGCGGGGAAGAGGTCGATGGGATGGAGAGAGAGCTCCTTGATATCGTCATCGGCGACGACGAGTCATATTACGACGGCGAATGGGAGGTGTTCTTGCCTGTGGATCAATTCGAGGGGGAGATTTCAGACGAGCACGAGATCGCCGACTTTCTTGTTGCCGACGCTCAGGAGAGCTTCATCGAAGGAAACCCGCCGGCGGCCAGATCAGCGATCAGGCATCTCCCATCGATTTCCTTGACGGAAACAGATGTGGCCGACAACAACAACCTCTGTGCCGTCTGCAAAGTCGAGATCTCAGTGGACGAGAAGGTGAAGCAGCTACCGTGTCTGCATCATTACCACGCCGAGTGCATCCTGCCATGGTTGAGGATGAGGAACACCTGCCCTCTTTGCCGATTTGAATTGCCGGCGGATGAGCCCGATTTCTTGGATCGGCGGGCACAGCGAGCTGGTAGCACTGGAACATTTCAAGAATCTCGCGTCACGGTAATGGATCTTTCCGTGATGTTGTGGCGAAATTATGAAATCTGCATTGTTCTAGGTTCATCAATCACTAATCCTTTGTTTCTTTTATGATAATTTGGTGACAGTAACAAGATTTTTTTTTCCCGCGTTCTTGGAATGGTTCTGCAGGTGAGACAGGGGCTTCAGGGCTTTGAGCTCTCATCAGCATGGGCAAGGAGATGACTCCATCTTTCAACTAGACCGGCATATATCTCCTCCCTTCACCTTGTTGTCAATGTTTCTTAGCTTTAGAACATGCGAATTTTTCTTAGCAAAGCTTGCCTCATAATCAGGTTTAACAGCTCTTGGAAGATCAATACCAGCGACATCCACATCAAATTCACTCTAAAATCTGAACTTCAGTGATTGAATGCTTTTCAGGCATTCCTTCTACTCCGATAGACTGCGATGCATCTCCCTGCATTTAAGAAACCCATGGAGGGATCTCTTCAGATTCATCACTCATTGGCCGTATCTTTCTGATTTCTACTGAGAAATGAGGACAATAACCTTCTCTCATCCATCAGTTGGCACATTTTGCTTGCTGTGATTCTGCAAGCTCCCCTCCCGGATGAACATGACTGGCATCACTATCAAATGGGTACCTCTGCAGAAGTTGCAGAAGAGAGTAGGCCAGCAATATGGGTTCTTGACCTTACAAGCTGCCATTCTTTACTAAAAAAACCCATGGGAAGTGGATCAGTCTCTCTGCAGGGGGCTTCTGCAAGTAATAAGTTTGCAGATTTTATAAGCAGATGCTTGGAGTTGGAGCGTGGAGATGCCACAGCCGGTAAGAACTCTGGAAAAAATTCATGAACAAATGGAAAATTTTTAGCTCTGGAAATAATTTTTTCTCGCAGCATTTCTCATGCAGCGGTGAATCAATCTAAGCTCATAGATTCCACTCATCTACAATTTTTGTGGCCTATTGAGGTAATCAGAGGGCTGCGATTAGATGTTCTTCAACAGTCCTTTTTAAGTTCAGGGATCAGAGCTTTAGGGTTCGACTGTTTCCTTCCAGGAGACTGTTCATGGGGCTTCATTTGCAGTTCTTTCTTGGGCTCTTAACCCTATAAATTAAAATGATTCATCTCCATTTCTTCTCCCTCATATTCCTGGAACCGTAGAGATTTACACCTGAAAACCATACATGGAGCTATTTCTTAGGGAGGGGAATAGGTTGACCTCCCCATTAGGGCCAGTCTCAGGACGAGTCATCTGGGGATGATCAGCACCACAAGGAGATCATGGTCCGAGTGGGGCCCACTCTGGTTTTGACTTTTGACACGGGGCTCAAGAGCGTTGTAAATCCTCGTTAATTTCCCCATTCCATATGCTCTTCCAGTGAAAAGTACACTTCCTTTAATAGCTTATGTTTCTCCACAATACTTTATTGTTAATATTAGAACAACGCATGCCAAAATAATGCGTGTTACATTATCGAATGGATAATCTTATTCCCTTTTACCCCAAAAATGATCCTATCTTGGGGACTGCGTAATTCTTACTCTCGAACTTTCTTTAACACGGCAGTAATACTCTCCCTCTCCCTCTCCCCCTCTCTCCCTCTCCCCCTCTCTCCCTCTCCCTCTCCCTCTCCCCCTCTCCCTCTCCCTCTCTCTCTCTCTCTCTCTCCCTCTCCTCTCTCTCTCTCTTCTTTCTCCTTCTCTCCCTCTCTCTCTCTCCCTCTCCCTCTTCCTCTCTCTCTCTCTCTCTCTCCCTCTTCCTCTCTCTCTCTCTCTCTCTCCCTCTCTCTCTCTCGTAATCCTGGGCCCGAGGAATAATAAAAAAGGATTTTTTATGAATGACGTCATCATCCCCCCTCCCCCCCCCCTTCTCTCTTCCCCACCACAGAAGCCCAGCCCCCCACCCTCCTCTCCTAGAAGGAGATAATCAGCCACCGTCTCCTCTTCCTCTTCGCCACCGCCGTCGTCCTCGCAGTAGCAGCAGGGGCAGCGGTGGTGCTGCCCGTGGGGGAGATGAACACCGGGAGAATGGCCACCGCCTTCCCCGCCGTCCACCGGCGGCGCCCCCCCGTCGTCGCGGCGATCTTCTCCACCCCAGACGAGGAGCTGGAACGCCGCGGGCTGAGCCTCCGGCGGACGGCGGCGGGGCTGGACATCGAGGCCCTGAACAGCGTCTTCTTCCGTGCGGGCTTCCCCCGGCGAGACCCCGTGAAGATCCGCCGCGCCCTGGAGAACTCGCCGTCGATGGTGTGGCTCGCCGACGGGTCCTCGGGGCGGCCGGTGGCCTTCGCGAGGGCCGCCGGCGACGGCGTGTTCAACGCGGTGGTTTGGGACGTGGCGGTGGACCCGGACTTCCAGGGACTGGGACTGGGGAAGGCTGTGATGGAACGGCTGGTGGAGGATCTGCGCAGCGGAGGGGTCTGCAACATCGCCCTCTACGCCGAACCGAAGGTGGTGGGGTTCTACCGCCCGCTGGGGTTCGCCGCCGACCCCGATGGGATTAAGGGGATGGTCTACGCCCGCAAGCAGCCCCCGCCGCTGCCGCCGGGGGTGATGGAGGGGAGGAAGAGGAAGTAGTAGGGGATGGACGGTTTCTTCTTGTTCTCTCTCTCTCTCTCTCTCTCTCTCTCCTACTGTTTGGCGATAAGGATGGGGGATCACGATTTGTATAAAAAAGGGGGGAAAACCCCTGATGAAAACATTTGGCAGATGGGTTCTCTTCGTGTTCTCCCTCTCTCTCTCTCTCTCTCTCTCTCTCTCTCTCTCTCTGCCTGTCTCCCTCTCTCTCTCTCTCTCTCTCTCTCTCTCTCTCTCTGCCTGTCTCTCTCTCTCTCTCTCTCTCTCTCTCTCTCTCTCTCTCTCTCACACACACACACACACACACACACACACACACACAATAATGTGTGCAATAAAAAGGGGATTATACCCTACAACAAGGGGGTAGAACCTCAAATTGGGATCATGTGGTCTGAGTGAGGGTTATTCTCTTCATGACCTGTATAAACAGCGGTTTTCCTGATTAATTTTTCATATTACCCTTTGAGGGTCACATGTTGGAGAAGCACATTGAAATATGTAACATGAATTCTCTGATCTCTCCCCACCACCTCCCCCAGCAACTCCTTTGGCGCATGTAGTTAGGACATGAGAGGCAAGAAGATCATACCCAAAGCAACCTACTATGGATCAATAGGAATATTGGGAAAAAGATAAAGAATAAAATCACATTGATGCACAAAAACATCAATCAGAAGAACAATGATACTAAATTTTTGGTGTGTTATTAAACATGATCATTCCAATCCAAGTGCATATCAAACATAGAAAACACTTGGAGAAAACTACAGTAAACTTGGTGTGCACTATCAAGACTAATGGTTAATAGCAAGAGATATGATAAATAAAACGGTGTGTCTATCCGTTGGTCTGAGATTTATGATGATAATGAGGCTAACTCGTAAAATTAGAACATCTCACCCAAAAACAAATGTACCCATGTTTTTTTCCTGATATGTAAGTCAGAAAGATGTGTGTCGTGGATTAATTGACAAGGCTTGGTGTAAGTCAAATAGAATTAGGATTTAATCATCAAGTTTATAGCATAGTAATTATCATCCACTTGTTTATAACATGAGACATAAGATAGACTCTATTCTTGATAAGGGAAGCAACAGCTTATTGTTATATAAACATAAAATGCTCATATCTTTCAATGAAGTAGTAGAGTAAATCGAAAATAAAAATCAAATCCATTATCAAGTAAAATTTATCAACATCAGGTAATTCTACAGTCATAAACTTCAAATGATTCTTCCATAATTTTTTGTTCATCATCAAAACAACATAGACTGCTAAAGCCAACAAATTAAGGAGTTGATAAAATATGGAATTCAACAATATTATTTTTGTCCTGATGAGAGTAGACTAATCCATATTAATCTATCTTGACAAGTTGGCTTACATAAACTATACAAAGTTGAGCATAAGTAGAAGACTTGCATGAGAACTACGAAAACAACCAGATCATCCTCAACCACCACCCCCATGGGACCAACACTATCCTATTTTCAACTGATCGAGGGATGGGTAATTTGGGAGATGCAATTTAAGTCTCAACACTATAAGACCAGCACGATAATATCAAAGTTGGATAGAATTGGGCCTCTAGGAAGTGGAGTTTCATATAGTATTCCATGGTTGATGGTTATATGTATGACGAATTGACAAGTAGTGATGGGTGAATGAGAAGGACATATGATTAGTTTAGAGGAAGATGATGCGAGGAACGCATTAGGGGATGTAAAAGGGGATGTGTGGTTTATAAAAGATGGTACGACAAGAATAGCTGAGATGATCACTATGGAAATGAACACATTGATAAGCCTTATTATAACCACAACCAAAAATACATAATATAGATTGATCATATAAACTTAGACATCCTTAGATGATTAGAGGGGTGGTTTCTTTGGATTATATATAACAAATTTTCAAATAAAATTTTCTAGAATTGTAGGATGCATAGAAAGTATTGCTGCACATTTCACCTCATCAAGAGAAGTATTGTTGAGGGTTCTTTGCATGTCTTTACGATATGGGATAGTCAGTGACTATGGGGACCTATTATGAACTAAAGAAAAGAAATTATTTTACTAACCTCTTTCAAGTTGGCCAAATGGATCAGATTAACCTCTTGGCATCATAATCACTTTAGAGACAGATAGATAAATAGATAGATTTATTGATTGATTGATTGATTTACTGATAGATAGAGAGGGAGAATCATAGAGAGGTAGAGAGAGAGAGAGAGAGAGAAGGAGAGGGAGAGGGAGGGAGGGAGGGAGGGAGCGAGAGAGAGAGAGAGAGAGAGAGAGAGAGAGAGAGAGAGAGAGAGAGAGAGAGAGAAGGAGGGAGAGAGAGAGAGAGAACAGGAGTTGAAGTCATATAGATTTATTTTGGTTTGTCCATGTGATGGGCGTACACCAATCCATAGAATAAAGTATTTCGAAGCCTATTAAAGTCAAGCGTCAAGATATCTAGGGAGAATTAGAAAAAAAGCGAAGACAAACTTTATCCATTTTTTTTTAAAGTTCTTTATCTTCACTTTGTTCAATGTCTGATAGTTGACACAACTTGTGTGGGTCATCCTTCTGAAAAAGGATGAGAAACCATAGGACACCTAGGATGGCATGTACACGCCTCTACAGCTTCTTCAACCAACCCCATCTTGTAGGGCATGGCCATTGGTAGGAGCACCTCCAGAAAGAGCTCAATCTCATGATTCACTGTTTGGTCGAAATAGTGAAGATTATGAAAACATCTTTATAATTTCTCTAGCATATTCTTGCAACTTGAGGTAGGAGTCTCCTTAGTGTGTTTGGCTCTCTTAAATACGCCCATGTTCACAACCGTAGCACACACACACTGCCTTGATGGTATGCTATGAGTGAACCTCTACTTGTCCCCTCCGTAACATGCACCATATGCACACTTTCCTTATTGCACCATACATGTTCCTACCATCGTGCATCCACCTGTCCATGAAGTAGTGACAGGTGCCGTGTGCCTATCTGCCCATGCTAGTCTTACCTCCTCATTGGGGACCAATGAACATCTTCTCATATTTTCTCAATGAAGTGAATACATCATTTGCATTCCCTTCTTAGTGCCCTTTGGGATCTAAGTCCTCCATCTGTGGCATCATAAATGTTACAGCTATGTATCTAGGTTTGACCTATAGTTGGGCTTCACACATGGGATTAGTTAATGCACTTGCTTCCTAGTTGATAACCTTGATTTATATGTCATTTTATGATAATGTCGTCTAATTATGATGGCTTTTTTGGGAGAAATTTGTGCGATTTTCACTATCAGCCATCACCATTGATAGTTTTCTATCAATGGTGACATCTAAGTAGATGAACCCTCATTCAGGCACGTTGTTGGCCTCCTTTTGCCATTTTACTATACTAAAAAACTGAAGGGGTTCAGCATTAACCCCTCCCCAGTAACTCATGCACTGCTATGGCACCTGACACACCCTTGTTGGTGTCAAAAGGGCAGTCCATGCAATTGGGTCCTATGTTCATAAGAACCCTGTTTAGGTAAGTTGTTGGCAGAGGCAACATCAGCCAATTTCGGTCTACCTTGATCTTTATCTAGCTATTGACTGCGGTTGCTACCATGGTAGCCTTGCTCACTACAATGGTGAGTTGACTATGTCCATTGCTGTCCCATCATTTAAGGCCTGCATCAGGGTTGGCAACATTGATGCCTTTGTCGTTCAATATGGTATTGGCCACGACTATGACCAATCACATTCTCTTGCTCTCTAGCATTGTAACTCAGCCTTTGACTTGCCACAAAGTGGACAATTTTTCATTGTCTACCATATTGTTGACACCTAATTGTAATGAAGTAAAGTGCTTCAGATACTCTGTGATAGAATCTATGTGCTCTAGTTAGCAAAGCACTTCACATGTCATCCACACTATGTGTCGAGAGAAACTACTCCTTTGGTTCCTTTACGAACACCTACCACATCTCAATGGGGGATCAGGCCTGATCCTCCATACATCTGTCACCACAGCTTTGTGTCGCCAGAAAAGGATATGCTTGAACGTGTTACCTTCTCCAATTTGGTGGTATGCACCACACAAAGATAGTTGTCATGCTCTCATATGAAGTTTGTTTGAGTCATGATACTCACTATTTATGTACCCAATAGGTAGCCCTTAAGTGTAATGTCTATCATTTTTGTCATCACACTCACATAGCTCCTCAGCATCATTTCTGTATGCCCATCAAAATATTAATGCAGTCTACTGCTTTGAACACAACTGCTTATAAGGGTTTTAGCTACTCCACAATCGAAAAATGGGTCTTTGAGACCTCTACACATTGAATTTCATATGACACATGTGGCCAAGAGGCCCCAAATTTTATTTCTCTTAAAAAGGGGTGAATTATGAATATTCTAGTTTTGTTTCTCTTTTAAACCTTGATGTGGCTATAGAATCTAGTGGGGATATACAATATTTCACACACTTTTATAGTTGCTCAATCACTTGACCTACATCCACACTCCATTGACTCTTTCGTTGGATTTTACTCAACTCTTAGTAAAATGCATACTTAATTACATGCTTCAATCACCTTCAATTAGAAAACTCCAAATAATTATCTTACCCAACAATTCTCTTTTAGATTCAAAATTTTAGGAGGTTAAATCAGAGGAGAACCAATTTCTCTTTTCTAGATTGAAAGATTTGTAGCTCCAGCAAGATTATTCACATCTAATTTCCTCTAGATGAGCCTTGAGTGCAAAATCACCCTCAACATAAGAGTTGAGCATGTTATTTTTCTAGATGCTTTGATTTTGTTGACATAGAAATTCAGCATTGTGGACACCTTCAAGCTTAAGCAGCGACAAATATTGTATGCCTTTAGGTGGTCAAAGACAAGACAATCTTGCTTGGACTCTTTGGAGGAAGGCGGTGGTCGTGGTTCTCTTCTTTCTAAATTTTTTCTTCCATTCACACTCTTAGCTTACAAGGCTGGAAGTCCTTATTTTTGTAGAGGTCTTATTATGCCACCCTTATATATATAGGGTATATTGGGCCATCCAATGGTCACCCATGTGCCTGAAAGTTAAACTCCAAAAATATTTGTTAATATTGTAAAAGTCATAAGAAATTGAAATCTTTGAATTTCTGTGTCATTTTTTGCATCATATATCTCTTTTGATTATATTTACAACGAGTAGTTAATGCTTATGATTGGGGGGCGCATTAGTGCCCAAAATATTTTACACATTTTTAAAATAAATTTTGACTATCTTACTCGAATGAAGTAAATGTTCCATCTGACATCAAATGGTCCTCTTTTAAGTATCTTTCCAGTGAGTGATCTCATGCCTTTGTTCATGACATCAATTTACATTTAAAATTATTTAATCATTTTAAGCATAACTATAAATAGTTTTTCCCTTGAGTGAATCTCTCATTAATTTCAAGTATGATTAATAAAGATTTTTCTCATGAATCGATTTAAATTACGATTTAGATCTTCCTAAGTAATTTTAAATCCTAGATTATCTGAACATATAATTCTACTTGTGTAAAATTTCTTCCTTACGCCTCCATACAAATTTTCATCATCAAAAAAACTTAAGATTCTAAAGTCATCAATACACCCTACAGTCCCACTCTCACCTATCATCTCAACTCTTGTTTCAATACGAATTTTTCACCAAGATCAATCTAAGCCTAGCCATTTTAACTCTTCTGAGTCGGCTTCGACCATTGCTCCATTGACATCAATCAACCTCACTACTGTGTAGAAATGCACAAGGACTCAAGAGGATGTGTATTCCTCGCTCCTCTAGGAGTATACTACGTGGAGTACCTCCTCCATCAAACTTGGGGTCACCTCCCTCTATAAGGGACTATCCTTTCATGGTCCACAGCATTGAGCCCTCTTAGCTACCCCAAACAATTATGAGCGGTGCTGATATCGTGCTGATGTTTGGTGTAACTATCACCATAACCACTCTCAATCATGACGCCCCACATTATACACCTGAACAAAGGCACACATCTTCATTGTTTCGTCTATCCGACAGAGTGTATCTACAATCCACGCCACATTATACACCTGCATGCCTATATGCATGTCGCCCCACATGCCTCCATAGTTCACAACACCGCATGACTCCGCACAGGTCATGGCATGCCAATTTGTGCCACGCTATGTCGTGTCGCACCAAGTAGCCTTTGAGGTTTGTGTGATGTGCACTACCCATAATAGTCATTGAGGTCTCAGAAGAATTTCCTTATCTCCTCGGCGTTCTGCATGTTAGAGAATGTCTCAGATTTAGGGACCCTTACCGAAGTCACACTGCTCACTGCCTGTGAGCCTAATAGGGAGTGCTTCAATGGAGCAACATCTATGAGTGTTCTTATGGACTCACGCAACTCCCTAATGTTGGTTTCATCTACCCATGAGAGGCTAGTGTGGTCAGGTACCTTGCACACAGCCGCTTGTAAGGCTTCCAGCTGCTCCTCCATGGTCTGGAAATGAGCCTCCACGACCTATACAAAGGTGTCGACCATAGTGGTGAACTCCTTTAAGCAAAGAATCCTCTGCTCATGCGTGCCACTCACCCGTCAATTATCTCCACACTCACGCATCCCGGCACATTGTGCCCAATGTTGAACCTTGCTCCACACCGGTGGTGCCATCCGCTCGAGCCATGGGTCCACATTTGTTATGCTAATGTGTGTTGCCAATCTGTGCCTTTTCTGCACGTCCACGCCTATGCTGGTACACTCACACCAGCACGTGAGACTCAGCGACATCATGCTGGCAGTAATGTTTCGTGTCAAAAACCTCGTTCCTCAATGTAATGTGTCTCCCATATCCAAAGCATGTCTCCCATATCAATGTAAAGTGTCTCCTATACCATAGTGATGTTTTGAAAAAAATTAATAATACGCTCATAATTTAAATGATTATCCATTATATGTAAGTATACATAATACTTTAAACTGATATAATTTTATATCTTACAAGATATTGACGACTGTGTTTTCCCATTTGCAATTTTAGGAAGATATATGGCATGTAGCAGTAGTTTGTTTTCTAGAGAATAAATAAGGAATGTAAATAGATGAAAGTTTTCCTTTATTTAAGAAACATAGAAACATTATAATGCTTTTTGATAGTCTACACTTTCTATAGTTAGTGTAATATATTACTTTTCCTTTTTAATGCTCTAACAAGCATGCATCATTTTTTGAAAGGAATATTTGCTGTAATGGAAAAAATTCAAAAAAAAATAATGTGGCCGTTTCTTTTTTCCCATGTACGTACAAAGATGATGGCTCATCAGAACATTGATATCCATTTCTGTGCAAATATTGAAATCATATACCCTACGAGGCATACAAATATAGTGATTGCCTTGGGTAACCAGGGAGTAGTGGGGAAAACATATAAGGTGATACCTATATTTTCTTTATTTATATTTATATATTGATACTGAAGAATTTTTTGATATGATATCATAAATTATGTATGAACCAATCTAGACAATTTAGATGTAGATGTTAACTAATTCAAAAATTCCATTTGGATGCAAATGGATCTAAGGCCAACTGAGATCTCATGCATATCTAGAAGTACGTGTGTTGATGCAATGATCTAGTTGGGTGACAGTTCCAGCGTAAAGCGAGAATGATGCAAATGGGGTTACTTCTAAGGGCAATATGCTAAGAAAAAGCAAAAGATGAGAAAAATTAGAACTGAGTGTCAAAAGAGTTTATTTGATCGAAGAATATTCCCTGACGATTGGCTTGTTGATAGGATTAATAACGAATTTTCAAAGGACTTTTTGGGTACCACTTGTTCTCACACGCCGATAATACTTCTGCAAATACATGGCATAGATAAAACCCAAGTAGGGTTCTTCTTTGAGCTCCTCGAATGTTCTTATTAAGAGCTTCAAGCACTTGCTACCACGAATCAGTAGCCATGCACTTGACATGGCTGTACCGATCTTCATGGGGGAGAGGACTGGCGGAAAAGAAGCATTGTTGGTCTCGAGTACCTTGTGACTGACTTTCGTAGATAGGCACTAGGACTGAAGTCAGATTTCCAAGTCCTCACACAGAAAACGAATTGATCTCCGCCTCCACCACATTCTCAACTTCTCCGCCACCATCTTCGATGCGAGCCGGACCCGAAGAGGCGTCTGAAGCGAGGGAGTCTCCCTCTTCTTCTGCGTGGGTGGTGAGCCTGCTGCGTCCGTCGCCATCGTCGTCAACAGCGTCGTCTTCCTCGTCATCGTCACCTCCTAGTTCAGTTTCATTAGGTTTGCCCACAGAGAAGTCAATATAGGCAGTCAAACCGGAATCCCCGGTACCGTATTCCGATGCACCGCCGTCCGACTGGGAAGTCTCCATAAGAGAGAGAGAGAGAGAGAGAGAGAGAGAGAGAGAGAGGGAGAGGAAGAGGGAGAGAGCGCTTATTGAGAACTACGACACCCAGTTACGCTGTTGCTAATTCTGGGATCTCTTGATCAAATCGCAAGAGATAAATACGGGATTTTCCCCAACAGATGGATGAGATTCGCCAACAGGCGTTTCCCGTTCTTCGGTCTCGCCTTCTTAGGAAAGGAACGGGAAATATGAAGGAAAAGATGGGGATCACGGTTTCTATCTGGGGTTCAGGCCCAGTGGAGAAGCCTGGACGATGTTGGATGTCTCCTAAAAGGAAGGAGGCCAGCCATAGCCTTGTAAGAACCCTGGAGGACACGCTGCGGGCCGGATCCTAGAGATGTGTTTTTTTAGGAACATCTTCTATAATTGGAAAACATAGATTGAAATATGTAGAGGTGTTAGCAAGATCTCATCTTTAATTGAATGATCATCTTCCAAGGATATCAATAGTAAAGAGATAACTAGATGTTCCCCTTATGAATCCAAACGATATATTTTGAGATGACATACCATAAGATATCATGATGATGAGTCCATGAAAGTCTAATAGTTTTCATCGTTTAGTTATCTTTTGTTTGGATATAGTTTGCCAGCATGTACATCCAATGTAGGTAGCGAAATGAAGAGAATGAATAAGATAAAGCAGACGTGCATTTTCCTTTTACTTCAATGGCTACACAATCAAATAGTATATGCATAAATGATGTTTCTATTCTCCTACAAATGGATATTTTTTTCTTTAGCTTTGTTATCTTTTAGTATATTAAAAGTAGTGTTTTCATCAACTGAATGCATTCATTGAAGACAATAATTTTGGGTGAAAATAATTTTAGTATCTCTTCCAATACTTTATTGATGCAAACATTGCAGGATTTGACAACTTGGGCCTTTTCATACATAGAATGTAGTCATATACTTACAAAATATTGAGCTAGTTTATCATTAATGCCTTCTTAACCATAAGTAGTGGGGCATATATATAAGATGACTGATTGGGGATTATCACACCTCCTCTATTTATGAATATTATTATGAATAATGGATTCTTGTATGATTAATAAATTATATGCATTGTTGAAGCCTAAAGATATCTTCACTATTTGGATGGTAGTCAGTTCTAAAGTATGGGGTGCACGTAGTTGCTCTACTATAACCAACATATGAAATCGACAATCTAGGTAGACAATGTAAAAAAGGTTCAATTATATGGACCCAAGGGAATAGAAGATATAAAAAAGTAAAATAATGCAAATCAAAATAATACTATACATATCAATGAATATGTTTGAGAAGGGTTGAAAAATCAATATTTTTTTTTTTATGCAGAGTAAAAGTTGATTGATCATGCTAGATTGATCTCCTTCCATGATGCAAGATGTTGATAATATCCTCTTGAGGTCTAATGACCACAATATTCCTTATGTCAAGCGAAATAAGAAAAAGAATTAACGTCCAAAAAACAACAATATTAATACATAGTTGATGAACATGTCAAAATAAATCACAAATTACATAAATATATTTAATAAAAAACCTAAAGGGCCACCTCCAAGATAGTTATTTCACTACTCCTACAAAATGGCTAAATATAAAATAGGCTGACTAAGATTTCATCTAGAGAGAATACGAAAACTATTTTAGAGAGATGGAAAGGTGCATAAATTGCAAGAGAGATCTAAATGAGATTCCTTCCTTCAATCTCAATGTGGATTCTTAATTTCAAAGAAAATTGAAGATGAAATAATATACCATGTCTCATATATCTTCATTACAACAATTCCCTTACATAGAATCAATAAAGGGAAGATAATTTGTCTCTTTATATAATGATTTCTCATATGATGAGCATGGTAGCTACATTAAAGGAGGGAGTATTGTTAGGCCTATCAACAAATGTAAAAAAGGGGAATGAAGGAGGGGGAGGGCATTGGAGTATTAGGGTATTGTGGAGAGAGATAACCCTTTAAAAACATTCTCAAAACATAAGGTTTTCATTTGAAATCCCACTCCTCTTCTCTTCAGTTCTTCTTTTTTATTAGTTCTATCAAATATTCTAGATATTCTTAATTTGCTACTATTGTTCTATTAACTAGAACAAAGTGTATAATATGTAGTGTTTGATGATTCCCAAAGTTACATAAGGAAGGCTGGGAAACGTAGAGAAGGAAACATAAGAAAGGTGGGAAAAGATAGATGACTTCCAGAGATGGAGAGTCACCTACAAAAATTATCAAATATTTAGAACACATTCAGATCATTTCCAATGATGGAGCAGAGCATTCCGAGTTTGTAGCACAACTCCTACAACAAAAGGAGGAAATGTTGTCATTAGGACATATAACTAGAGCATGGGATGCAAGGGAGAAAAGGTTCACAAATGAAAGTAATTTAGGTGTAGGAACACATAGGAAGGATAGTGTGGCCAATACTAGCATTCTTCAGAAGATGGTAGTGATAGGAGAAGATGGACTACACTAGAGGACTCAAAATTAGCTGAAGTATAGGGGCTAGTGGGCAATAGGGAGCTGTGTAGGATGAGATGATGACTAAAATTGCCTATTTTTGATTGTGTGAATCCTAATGGATGAATTTTCCGGAAAAGTTATACTTCTCTATGAACACAATGACGAAGGTAGAAAGATTAATAGTTGTAGGGGTGAACTTTGAAGATGATGCACTAGTACGACTAAGATGAATTGAGGCAAATATATTTTTATATTTTGGAAGGAATTGAACAATGAGAATAATCTTTGTGAGGAGGTTAACTACTTCAAAAGTTTGGATCATCTCAAGAAGTCTTTGTGAGAAGTTTCTAAAAATTAAGTTGTGGAACATAGTAGCATAATTAAGCAAGGAATTCAAGTTGATATCAGCTTCAATAGAGTGAACCAAAGTGGTCCTCGTGGCACCTTTATGAAGCAGTGGCAGCCCAAAATTCATGTAGAAATCAAGACTTTTGATGCCTATCAACTTGCTCACAATGATGGATGGCCCAATTGATGGAAGAAAGGAATCACATTGTTAGAATGGTTCATGAAGGGAGGCATGACAAGACCAAACAAATTAATTTGTCATGCCAAGTACACAGATTTAAATCCCAGTAGGGGAACTAGTTAGAAAAAAAGTATGAGTCAATCCTTAACAACTATGTCGAGTTGGAGACCTAGACATATAGCATTAGGAGGAGAACTTCCCCTCCTCAAAGGAACAAAGAAACATTGAGGTAGTGATTTGAGAGCGAAGGAAAAAAGGATTATGTTTTTCATGTGATAAGTATGAGAAACAACTATGTTTTTCATGTGCCTTCTATGCAATGAGGAAATATTGATCTTACAAATACATCAAGAATTATAGATTGTGTTGTTGTCGAGACTAAGGTAGAAGTGGAGGTTTTGAGAGCTGAACAATTTTGTGATGCATGTGACTCAACAAGATGGGGTAGAAGTGATCAAAAAAGTAAAAATATATTTGAATGTAGTCATGGGCTTAAGGGGATAACATCATGGAGCTCAAGGGGAGTTTGAACTAAAAGATGACAATTTTAGTTAATGTGCCGTCACACAATTTAATCTTAACAGATTTCAGATGAAATGACAACTACCTCTTTTACAGAAAAAAAGTTGAAGAGGTAGTCATGGACACCATATTAGGGGTGAGAGGAAAGGCAATATGTGAGTAACCATCAAAATGAATGGCATGATCATGATTGAAGATTATTTTTCAGCTAGACAATATATGTCGATGCCCTTGGTTTTGATATTACAAATGAAAATTTTATTTGTATCAAATCATTCAATATTGATGGTTATTTATACATGTCATTAATATGTCCTAAATATTGGGTATGATTAACATAATTATTATATAAATCATATTCACTGATTTCATGATCTTATTATTAAAAATTAAATCTAAGATATTACTCCTTGAGATTAAGTGATTCTTCATATTAAGTGATTTTGCATATATGATCAACAAAGATTCAACTAAATAATTATTTTCCAATAGAATGATAAGTATATGGTTTAGAAAATAATAAAAATTATCTTTTCTTTATTAGATATTACTCTAACCATAATATGCCATGTTTAGAATTTTAAAATAATGATAGACAGGTTCTTTATGATCTTGCGAGGATTAAATCATCAAAAGAGGTAGAAAACAAAAGAGATATTTAAGCTTTTGACAACATATCGACAACGACATGTGAATTGCTTACATTGATGAAAGATCAATGAAACTTGATGAACTAGGTCAACTTAACATCCAACTATTTTTTTTCAAGTGAGAAAACTCCAATTTGAATGAAATGGATGAGGGGAAAGGGAGACTCAAAGTTTGAAAGGTTCAAAGGTCATTACTACACATTGCAAAGAATGTCAAATATTTGAACAAAAATTTGGACTGTTGGAGAACTTGTAAAATCAGAAAACTATTAATAAAAGAATGCTTACTTATTGCAAAAGGCTTGAGAATCAAAGACTAATTTAGTCCACATTAGTTCAAGTTATTCTCTCAAGTTATTTTAGTTATAAGTATCACCATCATGTGAGAATGTTATACCATCTTCTTCATGTAATTTCAGTGAAACAATGACCTCCACATTCATCATTGTTGCTCTCCAACAAGTCCTAAAGTAATTGGGTGGTAAGGGCAAAGTGGTTTGGGTGAAGACACAAGGTGTTAGTAGTCAATTTTAATTCTAGAATGGTTGAGTCCTAAGGAGACTGACTTGAGCTGTTGTGTGACTGAGCTTGTGAACATAAACTTGTATTTCTTGAAGAAAATATTAAATATTAGAAGAGAGTTCCTTCAGGATTAGACATAATCGGTGATGGATGAAACTAATATAAAGATCTATGTGTTTAATGAGAGAATTGATAGACCCTATTGAGCATCACACAAGTCAACACACATACATATATAGGTATAGGCTAAAATGAAAAATCATCAAAAATCCTAGAAACCCCAATTCACCCCCTCTTGGTGTTCCACCTAGCCCCATAGTTCTATCAAGACTGCCATAATCTTTTGAAATGTAATGTTTAAGGTAGTTGAACTTGATGGGGTGAGCATGGGCCAACTAACCATAACTTATGTAAATCGTATATATCTTTGAAGGCATGAGAGTTGTACTAGGGTCAATGAGTGATAGTGGAGGTATGCTTGTTAACAACACAAGACATGCTGATAATCATGTCTTCTAAACTAAGAGAACATAAAAAATATTACTTTTGATCATTTTGTTAAAATTCTATTTTTGATGTTCTTTCGTTTTAACAAGAAGAGTTAGTATTAAAACAGATTACCACATGTATATTCAGATAATAATATTATGCTAACTATTTATAACTATTTTCTCCTTTCAGCATTTTTTCTAAGATCAAAACATTATTTACATAAAATCAACAAGAAGATTTGATTTTCAATGTTTGTCGCATTCTCATGCGATGTCAATAGAGAATAATTTACCATATGTAATATTTACTCTTAATAGTAAATTGACATTTTTTTCAAAAGATTGTGCCTAGTTTTTATGTTTTTAATTCCCAAAAATTCAAATTATTAAAGAGAAATAACTTAACAAGGCAAGGTAGTGTAAAATAAAAGAGGAACATCTAATGTTGGATGTAATATGACCAATGTCCTTATGACCCCTTTGATCACATAAAACTTGTTGTAATTAAAGGTTAGCTGATCAAATTTAATTTATAAATTAGAAATTATTGTAGGAATATGAAACAATATATATTGATGAATATCCAGGCCAATCATAGAGACAATTAGAAATTCACAATAAGTTGATTGAAAGATGTAATTGAAATGGATGAATGTAAAGATGAGATGATTAGAGTGAATTATCAAGTTACACTTACATATTCTGATGAAGGTGTTCTCACAATGAAAACACAAAGAATCAAGGTTAAAAAAAAAAAAGGAAAGATTAATTATTTAAAAAAAATCTTAATTCTAGGCTTTCAAGTTCAAGACTTAGAAACCAAAATTAAGATAATTTATGTATTAAATCTAAAAGGAATGAGAGTCAAGAGTAAGGAGGCTCTTAACTCAAATGTGTGGTATTCTTATTTGTGGAAACACCACACATATATCCACGAGAATGAGTAGAACAATTATTTCCTAAAGAATCATTTAAATGTTGTAGTAGTAACCATCACCCACCACAAGCTTAAGTAAATTTTGTCACATGATGGTACTCACCAAGATGCATCGGAACCAACAAAGAATAATCCTGAAACTGTACTTTGTTATATGATGATAGAGAAGACAAAAAAAATCATGATATTTTGTGAGATGAGAAGGAGAGAAAATAGACTCCAAATATATGTCTTTGGAATAAGAAGAACATGAGACAATAAATCTTCTAGAGAACCTCAAAAACTTCTTCATAAAAGATATATAATAAGATAATTTAATGAGATAACACTTCTTGTTAGACTCTCCATAGTATATATGGACAGTTATCTAACGGTTCCTAATCTTTCTTTTGTCAACTTCCTCTATTAAGAAATAATGCTTGGAATAAAATCTTAATGGGCTTTGATTGACCTATCAACCTAGTGAAAAATTGAGAGTATAAATACAATAGGTCTTCTACTATATAAATGATAATGAAAATATAAAATAGGATATAACAAAACAAGACTTTGATTACTGTGGTCTAAAGAGAATAAACACACATCACGACCAATAAATTAATAGGGAAGAGAGTAATGACAATATCTGAGGAATAGAATACAGTAGAGACAAAGTTAATGAAGTTGTAATATCAGCCACCAATGAAGGAGAGAGATGAAGTTAGAACTCTTGTTGTAGCTGCTAGAGAGGATAGTGTTTCTCGTCCCTTTATTTTGTCTATTTCCTCTTATGTTTCTTTCTACTCAAGCTCCCTTTAAATACAAGTAATAGAAAAGGAGCTAGAATATTTTCTGAACAAATAATAGTCATAAGTAAAAGCCCAGTAAGAAGGGATGTGGCCCACATGAGCCTTGCTGAAAAAAGGATGACCAAGTCATCCTTACAAATCTCTGCCTTGACTTGGATATCATGATGATCTTCAAAACTTCATACTGAAAACTCTATCAGCTCCTCATGACTGCAACAAAAGGAAATATAGTTACATACATTCTTCAAAAAATAGAGGCTATATTTAAGTGATGTAAACTCCAATTAAGTTCAAACAATGTTGGAACTTTGAAATGAGAAGAAGTTTATTAGCATATCAGTTGAATTATCTTCAGTACTAATTTTCTACACACTAATTTTACCTAAAGAAATTAGATCACAAATAAAATCATACTTGACATCAATATACTTTGTACTTTTGTGATACGTCTAATCTTTGATCAAATGAATAATATTTTGTCTATCACAATGGACAATAATTAAAGCTTGACATGAACATAATTCAAAGAATAAATCTGATAATCATATAGTTTCATTTAATGTCTCTATAAATGTCATATATTTTGCCTCTATTGTGGATAGAGTAATAATAGGTTGTAGGGAAGCATTCCAACTAACAGCACATCCACTAATTGAAAATATACAGCTAGTTAATGACTTCTGTTTATCAAGATCTCTTGTAAAATATAAATCAGTAAATCTAGTCAAGGTATCACTTATTCTCCCAAATTGTAGACATGTATCAATAGTACCCCTCAAGTACTTGAAAATCTACTTAACAACATGTCAATGTGCTTTACCTAAGTTAGTCATATAACGGTTGACTACACAAATTACATGTGACATATCAAGATGAGTGCATACCATAACATACATCATACTACCTATAGCACTAAGATATGAAATGTGTAACATAAATTTTTCATCTATTGTGTCTATGGTGATAGAGAATTTGAAAGTTTGGAATGAACAACAAATGGAGTATGAACATGCTTAACATCTCACATGTTAAAATACTTAAATACTTTCTCAATATACTTAGCTTGGGATAAGTACAGTTTACCTTCACTCCGACTTCTACGGATCTTCATTCTAATAATTTTCTTAGCTGCTCCTAAATCTTTCATCTCAAACTCACTATTGAATAAAGCTTTCAATTTGTTGATTTCAGATATACTTTTACTACAATCAACATGTCGTCAACATAAAGCAACATATAAAGAAAAGAATCATTTGACAACTTTTGAAATAAACACAATTATCAAATTTACTATGAGAGAATTCATGTTGTGTCATAAATGCATCAAATCTCTTATAGCACTGTCAGGGAGATTGTTTGAGGCATATAGAGATTTCTTCAACAAATAAATATATTTCCCTTTTCCTTTAAAAAGAAAGTCTTCTGATTGTTACATATAAATATGTTCTTCAAGATTGTCATAAAGAAAGATTATTTTAATATTTATATGTTCTAACTCTAAATTCTATGATGTAACAATAGATAACAAACTACGTATAGATTTATGCTTAATGACAGGAGAAAAGATATCATTATAGTCTATACCTTTGACCAAACTGTAACCTTTTGCAACTAATCATGTCTTGTATCTAACGTCATCAAACTTTAGAGTGCTTCCTTTCTTCTTGAAAATCCACTTACCATCAATGACTTTCTATCCTTTGGGAGCCTTCATCAGCTCTCAAGTTTAATTTTTATAGAGAGATTCAATTTCCTCCTCTATAGCAACTAGCCACTTGTTTACATTCTCATGAGATATAGCATTTGAAAAGTTAGAAGGTTCATTTAGATCCAAAGTTTCTTTAGCAATGGTCAATACATAACCAACCATATCAACATATTTATATCTCAATGGTGGCTTAATATCTCTCCTTGACTAGTTACAAGTAAAAAAGTAATTCTAGTTTTTGTGAAAATATCTCCGCATGATGCATGTCAGGCATTGAAATATGTTCTTGTTGGGAATATATCTTATATAAATCAGATATATCTAACTCCACTTGATCTAAAGTACTATCATTTGAATCTATAATTTTAGGGGCAGACATCACTTCTCTAGGATGTAAAATTACGATTTCAGTAAAAATAATGTTTCTCTCAATTAAAAGCTTAGGAGATTTAAGATCAGAAAGTTATAACTTGTATCATTTGACTCTGGAGCATAACTGAGGAAGATACACTTCTTAGCTCTAGGCTCTAGCTTATCATCATTTACATGGACATATACTGGACAATCAAATATTTTTAAGTCTGAATAATCAAGAGGGTTACTTGACTGAACTTCTTCAAAAGCTTTGAAGTTTATGACAGAGGCTGGAGATATGTTCACAAGATGACAAGCTGTAGACACTAGTTCTGCCCAAAAGTCTTGACGAAGACCTACAAATAATAGCATACAACAGACTCATTTTAGTAGAATTCTATACATTCTTTCTGAAACTCTATTTTACTATAGAGTATAATTGTCATGTGTCTAACAATACTATCATTTCTGCAGATAATATCTCTTCTTGACCATTGTTAATCTTCAGCTTTTTGATTTTCTTCCTAATTTGACTCTCAAGCAAAGCCTTCCACTACTTAAAATGCATAAAAACCTCATATTTATGCTTAAACATGAATACCTAAATTTTCAAAAAAAAATCATCAAAAAATGATAGAAAATAACAAAAAACACATTTTCAATGGATTCAAAAATGACCTCAAAAGTCTAAGTAGATATAATTAAGAATATCTTTGGTTTTGTGAGTTACCATCTGGAAGTTAACTCTTTGATGCTTATCCAAAATACAATACTCACAAAATTCAACTTTGCTAGTACTTTGTCCACAAAGTAAGCCTCTCTTGCTTAATAGATTTATTTCTTTCTCACTCATATGTCCTAATATCATATGTCACAATTTGGTGAAATCTTCTTCTATCATTGAGGTAGATGCTATAGTAGCTAAATTAGAAATAGCGGTCCCTTTCTTCGCTCATTTGTCATTTCATCATAGCAAGGACTCATTTGCTGATTTTTATGACCACATTTTTGCCTGAATATTTGTTGTAGTTTCAAGAATGCCTAAAAAAATGAGATTTTTCTTCAAATTGGGAACATGCCCAACATTAGATAATGTTCTTGTGATATCATCAAACATTTTGATATGAAATATGTCAATACCAATAGTCTTACATGATGCATCATTTCTCATTAAGATGTTTTCACTATTGATCTACTCATAAGTGAAAAAATACTCTTTATGAGGAGTCATATGGTATAAACAGCCTGTATCTAAGATTCAATCATCTTTAAATCTGATGATATGAACAGAAAGAATAAAATAATGAGTCTCATCTTTGGCAACACTAATCTGTGCTAAACTTTCAACATGATTAAACTCTTTGGAGTCTTCTTGTTGTCTTCTCTTGAGTTTATAACAGTCAACCTTCACATGTCTCTTCTTGTGACAATAATTACAAAACTTGTTTCTAGATTTTGAGTTGGATCTTGACTTACCTCTGTTTCTCCTTTGACTTTTTTCCTTGGCCCTACCTCTAGCAATAAGACCTTTAGGTTGTTGTCCTTTCGAAATAATAGTCATATCTTTGTCAATCAACTCTTTTAAAAACAAAGAAGATTTAACATCTTCAATAGATATGGTATGTCTACCATATAATAAAGTTTCTTGAAAGTATCTATATGACGGTGGTAAGGAATAGAATAAAAATATGACTTGGTCTTCTTCCTTTACTCTCTCATCAATATTTTTTAAATCTAGGAAAATGTAATTGAACTCATCAAGGTGAGCTTTAATTGATGTACCTTCTATCATCTTGAGCATGAATAGATGTTGCTTCAAAAATAATTTGTTGGTGAACGATCTAGTCATATAAAATGACTCCAACTTCAACTATAATACAGTTGTTGTAGTTTTATGAATGACCTCACACAAAACCTCATTAGACAAACTAAGTTAAATCATAGCAAGAGCTTTCTCATCTAATTCTTATTTTACTTCCATAGACATAGTGTTTTGTATTTTCTCTTTTTCCAATAATACTTTATGTAATCCTTAGTTGATTAAGAAGGCTCTCATCTTGACTTATCATATTCTGAAGTTGATGCTTCAGTTGAACTTCTCAATATCAAACTTAATAGACATCTTGTATCTCTATTTGTGCTGAAATAAGACTAATTAGAAATTTTGATACTAATTTGTTAGGAAATAGTATTTGGAATAGGATATTAATGGGCCTAGATTGATCTGTCAGCACAATGAAAAATAAAAAGTACAAGTACAATAGGAAATGTAGAATTGATTATAATAAAGTAAGACTTTGATTACTGTAGTCTAAAAAAGATAAACATTCCTCACGACTAGTAAACTAATAGAGAAGAGAGTAATGACAATGTCTAGGAAATAGAATACAATAGAGATAGAGTTAATGAAGTGATAATACTGGCCACCAATGGAGGAGAGAGAAAAGAGGAGGGAGATGAAGCAAGAACTCTTGTTACAGCCGTCGAAAAGGATAGTATTTTTTGTGCCCTAAATTTTTTTATTTCCTCTCATATTTCTCTCTCCTCGAGCTCGAGCTCCCTTTAAATACAGGTTGTAGAAAAGGGGCTGGACTATTTTCTGGACAAAAAATAGTCACAAGTGAAAGCCTAGTAAAGAGAGACATGGCCCACATGGGCCTTGCTAAATGAAGGATGACTAAGTCACCCTTACATCCTCCTTCAAAGCCTCATGAATGGTTGAGGTGTATTATGATCCCTAAGAGTATGGTCAACTATCTTTTCTTTAGGTGGCCGTTTTGACTTTTCATGCCACCTTCTCTTTCTTTATTTCTTATAATTATATAAATTAATTTACATTAAGTAGACAGGTGATTAAATGAGACTCATGAAAGATACTTAAATGGCTCTCTACCACTCAATCTCACCTAAGATAAAATGACATCTCACAAAATAAAAACACCCACATCCTTAATAAATAATTTGCTTTAAGTCTATATTGAATAAAGATTTCATATCTTATACTTTAAAATTCTGAATATCATCCAAATAAATCTTGAAATTTTCTAAAATCTCACTCAACACTTCTTATAGGTTTACAACACTTTTCAATCAAAATGCTACATGCAAACTCATTACTATAATGTGGTAAGCTCATTGATCATATTTTAAACATAATTCATGTCCATTACATGCAAATTGATCCCCTCTTGTAATAAATTAAAGACATTATGCTTACTAAATGTAATCATATTTTCACTTCCATTTATTTAGTAGTTACAAACATGAAAAGTGTTATTAATGTGACTCTCTTTTTCAGCCAGCTCATTAATGCATGTATTTAATATAGGAGGGAGGAGGCTTCCAATTGTGAGGGAGAAGCAGTTCCTTCACACAAATCAATTCTCATAGACACATTGATGTCAAGCATCAATTTCTTTGTGATGCTATCCTACAGTCTGCAATTGTTGTGAAGAAGATTCATACAATACAGAACCTCATAGATATGCTCATTTAAAACTCTTTCTTCAAAAAAGTATAGGCGTTAACTGAACTTGATCAATTTATAAAGCATGTTAAAGGAAAAATTTTATCAATGTGGGTTGACTTTTCAATTAGCCAATTAATACATGCTTTTAATCTAGGAGGGAGAAGGCTTCCATTTGTGAGGGAGAAGTAGTTCATTTGTGAACTGATTCTCATAAATAAATCAGCCCATAAATCAGCCCACTGATGGGTGGACTGGGAAAAATAAAAATAGTCGATAACAGCTAGACCATTTCGAGCCAATGGAAGAGGAAACTGCTAAATTGACCATCTCGAATAGTTAAGGGCACATTTAGTGAGGTACTTGCTAGGCAGATTTCTTGATGTCATCCATGGTGCCTATAAATAGTGGGCCTCTTCTCATATGTTCATTACATCACATAGAAACTGGAGAGAGGTTTAAAGGAGAAATCTTTTGTTGGGGTCAGGTGAGTGCTTAGAGGGCCAAGATCAATCGCACCAGTGGATGTAGATGGCCCCCAACCTCTGAACCACATAAATTTGTGTCAGTGTTCTTATTGTGGGTGTTGATGTTTCTCTTTCTTCTTTCCTACTTTATGTCAAACGGATCATGTGAGTAGTGTTAAGCAAAAAGAATGTCACAAGAAGTACAAGGAGAAAAGTACTTATTAAGGAAGCTATCTTCAAAGGTCAAAGCTTTAACCTCTCTAACCCAATGTATTATACCCCACTCCCCACGTCCCTTCCCCTCGATTTTCTTGAGACTTTTTGTTCATTCTCATTCATCAAATATCTATAATTATCTTAAAGATGAAAATATAACCGGATAAAGTTTTGAGTAAGTACTTATGAAAAAACAATCTTTAGAAGTTAAAGATTTATTTAACCTTCCGGAACTGAAACAATGTCAATAGATTCCCCTTGAAAAATCAATCTTTAGAAGTACTCTTAAGAAGCGATCTCCAAAGGTCAAACCTTTATTACTCTAACTGACGTGGGAAACCACGTGTGCGCAGTGGAGGCCACGGGCGCAGGAGCAGGTATGTATCGTTTCCCTTTAAAACAATGACGACCCACTCTTTTTCTGGTCAGCGGCAGAGGCGATTCCCCTTGAAGACAGGAGAGGAAGGACTGCGCCTCCTCCAGTGTGCCGATAATCGAAGAAATAGGAGGGAGGAAGAAATCTTTTACTTGTTCTCACTAACCGTTTCTTCGCAGTTGGGCTCTTGTGATTTGGACGAAGCTTGCCTCCTCTCCCTCGGGATTCGACCTTAGATTCAACCTTGGTACTTCACAGGCATATTCTCTCTATTTGTCTTTCTGACTATCCGTCTCACATATTCTTACTGGCATTGCTCCTCTGGATTTGGATCCGTTCATTGCTAGTAAATCCAGATTCCGGAGATGGGTTTCCGGGAGATAATTGCATCTATTAATTGGGAGGACGAATCCTACCCTGCGTACGAGGACTTCGCCGTTCTCCCCTTCCTCGTGGTGTTCTTCCCCACCGTCAGGTTTCTGCTGGACAGATTCGTCTTCCAGGTAAGACTGTGGTTTCTGCGTACGATAATTGGAAGGTGGGTGATTAAGACTGTGGTCTCTCTCTCTCTCTCTCTCTCTCTCTCTCTCTCTCTCTCTCTCTCTCTCTCTCTCTCTCTCTCTCGCTCTCTCTCTCGCTCTCTCTCTCTCTCTCTCCCTCTCTCCCTCTCTCTCTCCCCTCCCATATCGCCGAGATCGTCTCTCGCTTCCTCGAAGTGCTCTGCTTTCGGCAAAAATCCGATCTTCGACTTGTTTGGTAATTTTCTCGTAGTGAAGATTGAAGATTTTAGCTTATTTCGCCTGCCTGGGAGTTGACGTTTATCTCGAGAGCTCTGGTCAGCCCACAAATCTTATCCTACTTGAGAAAGTTGCAACAGGGGAGAAAATTTTCTGTTCTAAAGGGAGGAAGGGGGTACATCAACTCTATTTCACCTCTTTTACCAGATATTTCTTTCTCAGCGAATTTGTCAAGGGGATAGGAACTTGCTTCCTAAATATTAGTAGGAAAAACTAATGGCGATGTAAATTCTTAGAACTACGTTTCGAAAACTTACCTTCAGCTGTGGAACTAAGTTTCATCTTATTATTAGGCCATCTACCTTACCCAATCCCCTAATTTTGACCGGGTCTGTTTGTCTTCAATTTCTCTGGTTTATGGTTGAGGTTTAGCCCTCTCTTAGTCATTTTTAATAATTTTTGATAAAAAAAATTAAAGCATTAGCAATATAATTTCCGATGGAATAAAAGACATAACACGGCATAGAGCATTCTTATTCATCTGTTTCATGTTCATCATGGGATATAATGTGATTTTTCCTTTCCTCTCTTCGGTGTTCCTGTTTCTAATCTATGAGTAGAAAAGAAAACTGGGATCCATGCATTCTATCCTTTTAAGAATTTCTTTATTGATGAATAATTGAGTTCCTTATTCGGGCTTTCAGATGGTTGGGTGTGATGAGGATTTATTATGCAGGGAATAACCAGGCGACTTGTTCTTGGGAAGGAACCCATTAAGGCTGGCGCTGAAACAGATGGAACTAGGAAGACTCTGACTAAGTTTAAGGAATCAGCATGGAAGTTTGTATATTTTCTGTCATCTGAAGCCCTGGCTCTCTCAGTCACTTATAACGAGCCATGGTTTACTAGTACTAGAAACTATTGGATAGGACCAGGGGAACAGGTCTGGCCGGACCAGAAAATAAAGTAAGATTTAGATTCTTCCCAAGTATATTTTGCTAAATATCAAGTTTTTATGCTGTAAAAGCTCTGTACTTGTCTGATTGGTTTCTGATCCCTAGGCTGAAACTGAAGGGCTTGTATATGTACGCTGCTGGGTTCTACACGTACTCGATATTTGCATTGCTTTTTTGGGAAACAAGACGCTCGGACTTTGGGGTGTCGATGTCCCATCATCTGGCAACAGTGGTGCTGATCCTCTTATCCTACGTCTTTAGGTTTGCTTCTGAATCTTCAACGTGCATCTATTTCTACGTGTTTAGATCTATGATTAGACATAAGTGCATCTTCACTTATGTCTAATCATAGATCTAAACTACCAGGGTCTATCCTATGCGCAGATCTATCAGCTCATTTAATTCTTTTGATCAAGAATTTAATTTCCGTATTCATTTTGGTTCCAAGGAGAAGTAAGAGTCATTGCATGAGGTTTTCTTTTTCCTAATTTGACCCTGTTTTATTTCAGATTTAAAACTCGAAGTTACAAGAACTTCGAATCATGATTTCCACTTATGGAGTGGTTCCACTTTATCTACTTTTTCTATGATGGTTTCTATCAAGCGAAAATGTAATTGATATACAAGGCATTTAAAATGAAAATACAAGGATACAAGGGAAGAGTATTGATAAAAATCAGAAATTTACTAGGCATTTGACAGATTGTTGATGTAATTTTATCAAAAATAGCTGTACCAATTATAGGGTATTAATTTGATCATCATTCCTCATAGTCTTCATCACCTTTTAACCTGCAGAAGATAATGTGTGACTTGATGAGATTGTAGCATCTGAGGTTATTTCTATTACCTATGAACACTGTCTGTTGATATGGAACCGATCACCAATATCTTTCTTTGAGAAACTGCATCCTCAAAGAAGAAAATTTCACAAGCAAACAAGACAGTCAAGATTAGCTTGGCGAAGAATGTTCATCCTCCTTTTTCTGTAACTGAATTTCCGTCAAATTAAAAGTAAATGATAATGTTTCCTTTCTGGGGTTGTACCTGTAAATAGTACCTTTTAGTTATCTAATTTCATGAACAGCTTTAATACAGTTTCAATAATACCAGCCTATCTTCCATGCTTCATAAGTACTGCTACTTCGGACAAAGTCATTAAATGAAAACTATGCGATGTAGAAGCACTATACAGTGATTTAAAATAAAATTCTAGTATATTTTCGTCAATATTTATTTTCCAGCATTATTATGCTTTCTAGGAGTTGCAGAGCCAATTGTGGATCAACCAATATTTTTGTGCATTTTCCTCATTTAAATAGGATCCATAATTAGCAGGATGCTCCTCCCCTCCCCTACTCACTCTCATTCCTTCTATGCATATCTTCTTTGCAGATTTGCTCGTGTTGGCTCTATGGTTCTGGCCCTTCACGATGCAACTGATGTTTTCTTGGAAACAGCAAAGATGAGCAAATATAGTGGTTACGATATGCTTGCTTCAATAATGTTTGTTCTCTTTGTTTTAGCATGGATTATTCTTCGGCTGATATATTTCCCCCTTTGGATCATCTACAGCACATGGTAATCACAAAGTCGTTTACTGTTTGCACTAATTTTGTTTCGTCTTATATTATTTTGTATTCCCGCTCGCTCAATCACATGGATGGGCACTCAGTTTTATTCTTGTCCGAAGTAAATTCAGCAAGTTACAGAGATGAACTCGTGTTGATGGTTGAAGAGATGATTTAGATTCCTGCTTGAGAGAATAATTGATTTAATTAGCCTTTTTTTTCGTAAAATTTGGTCAATCATGCACTCATGTGTTCTTGATCTTTCCACTCTGTTCCATCAAATTTTTTATGATCATTAATTAGCTTGATTTTTCAGTTTATAGATCTTACACTCCTTGCTTGGTATTCATATTTATAAAACATATATATGATTTATTACAGATATTTTTAGACATACAGGAGCATAGGCATAATATTTCAGGTGAAAAAGAGGGGTAAATCAAGATGAATTTATTAGCCCTTATTAGGTATATTTTATCTTTTAAAATTCCCTCCTTTGTTTTCTCCCAAATCTATACATTTTCTCTGCACCAATTATGTACAGATTACATGAAGATTTGGTTTCACCTTTTTTTAATTGATAGGCAGGGAATATCCTTTTTTCACCAATTATGTACATATACTTCGGTGTAATTTTTATTAAAATATTTATTAATGGAGAAGCAGAGTTTTCTGTGGCTTCGACCTTTTATTCCGTATAGTTCATTTTTTTAACATTTTCAGGTAACTCATTTCTTGAATTTTCCATATTAATTTTTGGGGGACCATAAAACATCACAAATGTTGAATATTTGGCATTTTTTCGATACCATTTTATTTTATTCCCTTATATATAAAACTGATGGTTTTTTTTGGCCTTTTGATTAAAATTTTCGGCTGGCTTATTTTTTCTCCATTTTCTGATAGTTATGAGTCAATACTGACCATTGACAAAGACAAGCATGTGGAAGGGCCGATGTACTACTACGTCTTCAATTCCCTCCTCTTCACCCTCTTCTTCCTCCACGTCTACTGGTGGGTCCTGATATTCCGGATGCTGGTGAAGCAGATCAAGTCCAGAGGCCAGATTGGGGACGATGTCCGATCAGGTGTGTGCCCGAACCCCTAAGATCCTCCATTCATACCGAAATTGAGAGAGTCAACCTACCATGAGCTAACCTTTTTATAGAAAAAGTCAACCTGACATCGCAACAAAATGGGTTCCTTCTGTAGATTCCGAAGATGAAGATGAACATGAAGACTAGACTTGGGGGGGGGGGTTGACTCTCTCCAGCTCCGTTCTTCGGGCTTCTCCAACCATGGGTTTTGTGATGATCTAAGGTAAATTCATGTTGGTAATTATGTCTTTCTTAATCATTTTATGCTTTTAAAATATGGGTGGGAGATGAAGTAGGGAAATTTATTCATACTTTTGGGTCTCATGATGTGTGAACAGTGCAAGAACAACTGGTTAATCTGAATTAGCCTTCATTTCTCAGTTCTGATCTTCAGTGGAGAATCTTACTTTCCTTCTCATGGAAATGTGATTATTTTTACCATAAATGGTTCTCAAAACCCGGGGATAGAAACAATGCCCGCGTGGCGGCTGACTCAGCTCGCCCCTATCCTTGTGTTCCTCGCTGGCAGCTGACTCAGCCCCCTCGCCATCTTCTGGAGCTCCACTGGGCATGGTTCCTAGCTTTGAAGGTCTGGGCTACTTGTTAAGTACCCGCAAAGTCACTCAATTATACGCATGCCCCTTTCGTTTTTTATTTGGACGTTTTAAGTCCCCGAAACTACATTGCACATTGCCATCTAGGTGTCAACACTCGGCACCTAGGTGTCAAGGCCTAAAAATGACACGTATTTTCCAAAAAAATAAAATCAGCCAAAGCTGAAAGTCTACTTGAATCAGCTGAAAGTCTAGCCAAGCTCTGCATTAACCTCTGTTCTTGAATCAGAGAAGTCAACTTTATATGTTTCGCGTGTCAACTTATTTTGCTCCGTGTTGTGTTATTTGAATTAGTCACCATTTGGGTAGTCAACAAGTGAGAAGTCAAAAGGGGTTGACTTAATGGAAACACCCCGGATGATGCTCTGTGAGTGAAGAAGGAACCGGGTTAAGCGAGCTTGCTGTGTCTGTATTTTCATTTTTGGAGTATTTTATTTTTTTTACGTTCTGATTTTATAAATAAAATTAAACCATTCTTATAAAAATCAATACAATTAGTGAAAAAGGCAGGTAAGAAAGAGAGAGAGAGAGAGAGAGAGAGAGAGAGAGAGACCACTGGACTGAGGGCCTAAAAACTAACGATGTTCATAGTTTCTGGGGACCTCAAAATTTAAGTGAGAAATAAAAGGTTTTATCGGTGATTCGGTAATTTTACAGGGAGTGAAAGCGAAACAACTATAAAATTAGTGATATTTATTGATGACGAGGGTAGCAGAACGGCCTTCAAAATGGAAGACAAAAGAGAGTTGCGTAGATTTACTTGCAGATTCTTGTTCCCCTGACGTCCTGAATTTTCGCCGCCGCCGCCGCCGCCGCCGCGCCGCCACTTCGACGGCGGATTTATTTTGAGAAGCCGCACCCCGTTCAGTCTGTTCGAGAGGTGACGGCTCGCTGGCACGGAATGGACGTCTATCTCCCTCTTTCTCTCTCTCTCTCTCGCTCCTCTCTCTCTCTGTTTCTCTCTCTCGCTCTCTCTGTCTCTCTCTCCTCTCTCTCTCTAAAGGACTCGACTCGCACTTGTCCTCGAATGTACAGGAACGCAGCCGCGTAACATATCTGAAACCCAGAGAGCATACAGCCAAAAATACAAGATCAGCTTTTACACAAAGCCAGAAGAAAGAAACCCTCAAAGCTGAGTTAGATCTTTCTGCTCCAAGCTTCTTCAGGGTTCGTCATCGACAGCCGGAGGAGCTTCTCAGGCTGGAAAGAATGGAGAACCCAGAACTAACAGAGAACAAAACTCCAGCCCCCCCCTCAACAAAACCTCTCTCTCTCTCTCTCTCTCAAAACACTACGGACTCACAATCTTCGAGACGTACGTACCTACCTTAAAAAACCTTCATCGTAAAATACATTCCTGTACAGATTATGGATTCTCCAGAGGGCCGAACTTATTTACCACTCCCTACCCGGCGCCATGATCTCTCACCGTGGCCCCGAGAGCTCTATCGCCTGAACGAGCTGCAGAGAGTCATCGGTAAGATCGGAGTACCTCTCAGAAGAAGAGAACTCGTGTGCTTTGCACTTGGAAGCGTCAGTCCTCTGCGAGGCCTCCCAGCGCTCGGCCAGGCCATCGCCCTCGAGCATCCTCACCACCTCCGCCATCCTCGGCCGGTGGGCGGGGCTGTACTGGGTGCAGAGGAGCGCCACCTGCACCATCTCCTCCAGCTCCACCGGGTCGCAGCCGCTCATCTCCTTGTCCACCAGCATCTCCACCTTCTTCTCCTGGTGGTTCTTCTTCACCTGCAGCACAGACCCATCATTCTGACCTCCATCTCGCTCTCTTATTGGGGTATCCAAAAAGACCCAGACTTCTTATCGCCGGAGCTCAGAAGAAACCCAAAAATCCATCTTCCCTCTCTGAGGAAACGAAAAACACCCAGCCTCTTCTCGCCGGTGCTCAGACAAAACCCAAGACCTCATCTTCTCTCTCTGGAAAAACCAAAAAACACCAGCTTCTTCTCGCCGGCGCTCAGGCTAACCCAAAAACCTCTCTCTCTTTCTCTCCCATGCTTTTACGAGGAGAATCCAAGGAAAACCAAAAAGACCAAGCTTTCTCGACGGAGCTTAAACTAAAGCCAAAACCCATCTCTCTGTCATGCTTATACGACGAGAATCTGGGGAAAATCAAGGAGAGAGAGGGATGTGCTCACCCAGTCAAGAATCGCTCCCTTCTGATTGGCAGCCTTGAAGAACTCCACCGCGGTGAGGCCGGTGATGAGCTCCAGTAGGAGGATGCCGAACCCGAAGACGTCCGTCTTCTCCGACGACTGCCCCGTGGAGAGATACTCCGGCGCGATGTGGCCCACGGTTCCCCTCACCGCCGTCGTCACGTGAGAGTCCCGGTGGTCCAGAAGCTTCGCCAGCCCAAAGTCCCCCACCACCGCCTCGCAGCCGTCGTCAAGGAGAATGTTCGCCGCTTTCACGTCTCTGTGGATTATCTTGGGGTCGCACTGCTCGTGAAGATACAGCAACCCTCTTGCTGCTCCGAGGGCTATCCTTTTCCTTGTGACCCAACTCAACGCCGGTTTCCCTGCAGAAATAGATAGAGATGACAGATGACTGAAAGTTCTAATTTTTCCATGGAAAAATCGGGTCAAAAACCTGTTTGAGCAAAAACTCCACGTGGGTAAGATGAACCCACCAGAAAATATCGAATCTTCGACTTGATTTCGTCACTTTTTTCCAGGAAAAAAAGAAGAAATGATTCCGGGTTGGGGGAAAATGGGGCACACGCACCTTTCAGCCGAGAGGCGACGCTTCCGTTGGACATGTATGGGTAGACCAGGAGCCTCTCGCCGGCCGTCATGCAGAATCCACAGAGCCTGAGGAGGTTCCGGTGCACGGCCAGGCTTATCATCTCCACCTCCGTCTGGAACTGCACCTCCCCGCCGGCGGCGTCCCCGTCCTTGAGCCTCTTCACGGCGACCACCGTCCCATCCTGAAGCACCCCCTTGTAGACGATCCCAAAACCCCCCTTCCCAAGAATGTTCTTCCCGCTGAAGTTGTCTGTGGCTATCTGAAGCTCCCTGAACTGGAATCTCTTCAGGTTCCCCAGGCACGCTTCTTCCGATTGTTGATCTGTAACCAGAGAATCATAAAAATCAAGAGGTTTGGAAAAGGTGAGTAGAATCTGAATATTAAGAGTAGAGAGCCTGGAACAATCGATTTCGGAATAATAAAGATCCAGGTAAGTGAATATAAATTTCGGAACAATCGATTTCAGTTTCCTTGATTTTGGTGATCTGAAAAATAATGCAGAGAAATTACGGGTTTGAACGACTGCAAATAATTTCTATACATGCTTTTATCGAAGTTGCTTGTAATTCTTTCTGGTGGCCTGGGAGAAAAGTAATAAAAAATTATTCTGAAGAAATTGACTTCACAGTCATGTTTTTATTGATAATGCAGAATTTCACAATGTTGAAACAATTCATTTCAGTAATCAGTCGGTAAACATGGGTAAGCATCCTTCGATCTTCCTCATGCTTCTTCAGCTTAATTGTTGACTCAAAAAAAAAATCAGATAAATTACAAGTACGTATGCCATTATTCATATTTTGCGCAATTAATTAATTTTTCTTATACTCACCATTGACATCGAAGAAAATCGGTTGATTGTTTCTCTGTCTCCGCCAGAGGAACAGCCCGAGGCCTACGATCACAAGAGCCGCTCCGCCAAGGCTCGCACCAAAAGCAACAGCAAATCTCCGATTCTTGGGCTTCGCCGGGCTTGAAACGTCTGAGAGATTATGAATGGAAGATTGGAGATATGATCAGCACAAACACGGATAAAACGGAAGATAGAAAGAAGAATCGAGTCAGAGGCAAGATTCGAAGTCGACAGCCATTTTTTCCAATAATTTTCAGTGGCTGGTAAAAGACATAATCAAGTTAGGAAAAAAAAATGAGATTTTGGGTACATTAATTAAATTATTTACCATGCTGAAGAGTATATTACTGCAAAGACGGTAATGATAGAATATGCAGGATCGAACTTGAAGATCATGGATGTTGCGAACCCATTATCGAATAATCTTCGCTAGGTGATAGAACTATAACCAAATAGATAAGATCATTCCAAGGATATTTCTTTCGTGATTCAGCTGATTATAGATGGAATATTACGCGAGAAAAAAACGGATGACGTCACTTCTGACGTGGAAGCAAGGTAGAGAGCATAAATAGAAATAATAACGGAGAAGGAAACTTACTCTGGGAAGTGAAGTTGAAGGAAGCAGGAACAGAGCCGAAGCAGTCGCTCTCCGACCCAGTTGCACAAATCAGAGGATTCCCAACAATGCTGCAGCAAAGATAGATCCCGGGTCAGAAGTTCTTCCTATTCCATGACACCATCCATATATATTTCCAAATCAAGACAGCCCTCAGCATCCATCGTCTTCCACAACTAATGAAGAGGCCTAGCCATTGATTTGGGCATCTGGGCAGTAGAGATAGACTTGTGACAGTCCAGCAGGATCATTGACGCATACTCAGGAGGCATCCTAGGAGTTTGATCATCACCTTCACTCCATTTAATTTCCGAATGTAGGCGTAAACTTTGATGAGTTGATCCGTTCTGCGCCCAAATATTCTGATCTAACGACTAACGGGGGTCCCTAACAGAGGAACTTAATCCTTCTCCTGGCTCCGTGGGTGTTCTTAGATCGTTCTACGAGGATCCAAGGATATGGAGAGAGAAAGAGGAACAAGAAGACTCTTCGATCTCACCTGAATGTCCTGGCAGGAAAACTGGGCACCGGTCCGCTCAGATTATTGTAAGATAAGTCCCTGGAACCATGGGAGGAAATGATAACATTATAATTTCACAATAAATGAAGGGATTTCTTTCTACATGAGCAAATCTATGACCAACAGTAAAACCCGACAGAAAGATTCAGAGACTTTACAGAAACGAGAGATGAGTGATGCTCGCCAGAGACTGAGGAAACTCTCCGGATAGGCTGTTGTTGTTGAGCCTCCTGCAACCGGGGAAGCAGGGGGGAAGAACACCAATATGTTAATAGGGAAAAAGAGAGATGAAGGACCCAGAAGAGAGTTTCTCCAAATATGGGCTTACAGGTACTCGAGGTTCCTTAGTTGACCCAGAGACGAGGGGATTCGCCCCGTCAAGAGGTTGTTGGAGAGGTCCAGAGTCCGGAGGTGTGGCAGCTTCCCAATATCCGGTGGGATTGGGCCCGAGATGTTGTTGTTCTGCAGAAGCCTGCAGAAGAAAGAAGAAGGTGAGAGTAGAATGAAGAAGAAGAACAGGACGAAGAAGAAGAAGAAGTTCTCATCGAATATACACTGTCTGCAGATTCGTCAGGTTTCCGATGCTGGGAGAGAGGCTGCCGGAGAGGTTCTGGCTCGGAGTTCCTCTGCAATAGCGACAGAAGACCAAATTTAGAAGGCAAAACCAAGGAAGAACCAGTACCCGATTTCAGAAATGGCATCTGCCCATACAGCCCGATGACGAGATTCTCCGGCGAGCAGGTGACCATGGTCCAGCTGCATGGATCCACAGAGTTCTTGTCCCAGTTCTCCAACACCCCGTGCGGGTCCTCCAGAGATTCTCTGATGCCAATGAGAGCTTGCACTGGAACAAGCAAAAGGAGGCCCAAAATGAGGAATCGAGAGAGAGATAGCGAGAGAGAGAGAGAGAGTAGAGCAGAAACCTTCATAGTTAATCCCCAAGGGAGAGAGCACAGAGACCACGGGAACCGAGAACCAGAGAAGAACCAGGAAACGTAAGCCACCGCCCCTCTCCATCTTCCCAACACCAACACTTCACTATAGTAGCAAGGCGGTTTCTACTCACTCCCCCTGTAGAGATTCGAGCTGACCTTCTGGGTAACCTCTGAGCTTGGGGGCATGCCTGGAGGAAGATTCAAACTTTGCAGGTTTTCTCGCCTTCTCTGTCTCCCTCGGTTTCTAGCAGGCCATCATATCTCTGTCCCAAAGAACAGGCAGAGGCGAGGGGTTCCTCATGCTTCCCGAAGAAGGAAAAAGGGCAGGACTCAATCATGTCAAGCCTCCCATCACAGAGAGCCTGACATGTAGAGTCGGAATGGAAGTTTTTAGCGGTGCCCAATGCCCAGCTCTTGCAAAGCTCTCATCTTTTCATCCGAGATTTCGTAAAAAATACTACAGCACTCTAAATATGCTCCACCAGATCTCCCCATTTAATACAAATTCTCATTCTCCCTTTTATCTTCCCACCTGTGCGAGAAAGAGAGAGAGAAAGACTGAGCAAGAGAGCAGACTGAGCAAGAGATAGAGAGAGAGAAGTATAAGATTGTTAAATGGGGTAAATGGGCATCATGATATGCAACCTTTGATGTGATGCAACACTGGTGGTGGGGAAGGGGAGAGATTCTGATGGGAAGTGGGGTGAGGAGGAGGAGAATAAAAAAACGTTCTTGTGGACCTGCCAATCTGTTCTACGGAGGAAGAGAACGAAGCGGGAGGAGGGAAGGCCAGCTAGCGGGACAGAGGAAGGGAGGGATGGGCCCCACGAAGTTGAACCCGTCATGACCGTCGGATCCGTGTGCTCCTCTCGGGGCGACAGAAATTCCGCCGAGTAGATGACGACCCTTCACACTTCGAGGACAACGCATGGAGAGGTATAATAATCACATCGAGTTCGAGGAAGACCTTTTTGAAAAACGGATTATTTTCCCTTAAAAAGCATCTATTTTAGTATTATGTTTATTTTCATTGAAAAAATTACCCCTTGATTATCTAATCAATATTTTTTATAAAAAACCGTTTAAAAAATAATTTAAATTTATTATATTTCTTCACGAAATCTGTCTACAATAATTTTCCAATTTCTAAAAATGTTTTCAAAAGTTCATTAAGTTTTCTTCTTAAATACTAATAAGCATATCGTCGATATTTAGAATTTTACCATCAAATTACATGTAAAAGTGCAGAGCCTAGTCAGATGTTCTACATATTTGGGTTTGACCCAATTCTTAACACAGTCTGACCTCTCTCTCTCTCTCTCTCTCTCTCTCATACGTGCTTATAAACTGTTGGGTAAGATATGTCATAGACTTCACTAGGGCTAAGCTGAGCTGAATGCTCGCCTTTTAAGTTCCAACATCAAATTGGAAATTCGACCAAAGTTTTTACGATATAAGGGATCAATTAGGTAATGTCCACTCGCTTGATCAACAAAGATTTGAGAAAATACAAGATCAACTCCCTTTAAAATTAGATAATGTACCAAAATTTAATGACCGCCAATAAATCATTTCATAATTGTATTTTTTCTTGATTAAATGAAAATAAATCACTAGAACATAACTTGTCATTAGGAGATTAAAAAGATATAAAAATGAATCAAATGTTTTTTTTTCTCTGAATATGTGGTAATGCTCCCTAGTAACCCTCTTTTAATCAGATTCACCTTTCTTGTGGGAAGCCCAGCATTACGTGGTTTAGACCAAGTTTGTATTGTCGATCAAACAAATGGCCATTTTTCTCTAGATATCATGTTCTTACCATAATTAAATGCAACTACTATCTTTTTATTCAGAGAAGGAAAACCCATTAGTTTTAAGGTGTACTACTCTCAGGGACGAGCTGGTGGCAGCCGAGATCACGCGCCCGTGTGATGCCTTCCCGGCGGCGCCGGCGGAGTCAGGGCGGCGCGCCGCCGGAGTGTCGCCGTTTTTATACGGCGCCTCCTCTGCGCGGAAACAGTGAAATGGCCAATCAGAGAGCGTCAGCTCGGCGCCTCCGGGGCGGGGCAGAGAAAGGAGAAGGCTGCCAAGGTCTTCTCTGCCACTGCCGCCTCCAAGTGAGAAAACCAGAGGGGACGGACCACCGTAAGCAGAAGGGTTGTTTGCAAAATAAGTATTTCATGGAGGTTTCTTTTTAAGGAATCTAACATGTGGAGGACTTTATTCCCAAAGAGTTGACTAGTTTATGGTCGCTGTAAAGTAGGGCTATATTGTTTACAAGATATTATCTAACTTTGGTTGTCATTCTGTCCCTGGAAACATAATGTGGCTCATGAGCTAGTCATCAGTTCATGTGCCGTTGACTTACCACAGGTAAAAAATGAGATGCCCTAAATACCCTCGTCTAAGTAAACCCTAACCCTCATTTCTGCTGAATTGATGACAATCTCTCAAGAGGAACATGGTCTAATTGTCCTTTTTTTTATAAAAAAATTACCAATTTTAAATACCATTTATTTTTTTTCGAAATATATCACTAGCTCATTGAAATCATGATCCTCGTTTTCAGCAGCTTGTGGGTGAAAAAGGTTAAAATAATATTACAGAAAACCTAAATCTCATTGTAAGGCACCTGTGATACCTTCAAGCAGTTACTTTGGAGGAAAGGAACGCTACTCATCAAAATCCATCACGAGCCCATAGCCACATTTGGAAAGACATTGCCTTTCTTCCTTCTTGGAACCAGGATCTTCCTTTCTCTCTCTCTCTCTCTCTCTTCCTTTGCTCACATTGGCCGACTAGATTATCAGTTGGATGTCAGAATAATCATAAAACTGAAAATCTCCTCCATGGGCCGTAAGAACTGTCGTCCAAAAGTAATGCGAGAAATCAAGGATAACAACCTCCATGGGTCTTTCCGAGATACGAACAAGTCCAGAGAAAACTCTGTGGCAATGGGCGATGGGATCTTGTCCATTAAGATTTTCTCTCAAGGATATGTTTGACAATTCACCCGTCCAGGGCCCCACACCCCGAAGGGCACGGAGGGTTCTTTAATGCAGCGATCGCCGGCCAGCCCTTGGCCCCAGGAAGCCCGGGTATTTTGTCGTCTCGCCTGGACATCGCACCATTGGAAGTTGGCGTCGTTCGTCTTTCCTGACGGCGGTCCTGCACGAGAAAGAGAGAGAAAGGAGTAGAGAGAGCTGGTTAGATAAGAGGGAGGGATAGATGACGAGAGACGGACAGAAAGCGAAGACTCAGACATGGAGAAAGTTAGAATAGGGAGAGAGACAGAAAAAGCGAGCGTCCGAGAGAGAGAGAGAAAGAGAGAGAGAGAGAGAGAGAGAGAGAGAGAGAGAGAGAGGTAGAAAGAGAAAGATGAGGGAGCCAATGAGGAAGAGAGGTAGAAAGAGGAGGATCGGAGAGAGAGCAATGACCTGCGGGTTCTGACGAGAATTATGTGCGCGACGGGTAACAAATGGGAGTCCTCGTCCCCTTGGGGATTCTAAATCTGTGGGGAAAAAAAAACGTGATTCTGTGTCCAAATTAGATCTGTAAAGTAATTCAACACTGTGACTCGAGTCACCACTCGAGCTTCTTACGAGCAGAAACTGAAGTTATTGACTTATTGACTTGTTAGCTTCTTCAGGACTATTCAGTCTTTGGCTCGAAGCTTGTGGGTACAAATAGCTTCCTACTCGAAACCAAGAAAATCTAGAACGTGAAACAAATAGCTTAAGATCTTTGACTGCGGGTACTCTTCTTCAGTTCTCTTGGGTTTCCTTTTTGCCGCATAGATGATCGCCCTAGCTGCTGGGAGTGGTTGGAGAACCAATAAATGGCTTTCAGCTGCCCATATAAAGTATGTTTTGGTGGATAATAAATGTGAGAAGTCTGTACAAAGGGGGCAACCAGGCCTTATAACGGGTTGATCGGCTAAAAGGTATTGTCACCTAATAAGAAGACGAAATGACTTGACATCCCTCACTAGATCTTTTCTTTCTCATTACAGACAATTAAACGTACTAACTTCAGTAACTTAGGGTGCAATGTATACATTGATGGGTTGACCCACTTACAGACAGTTTTGTTCATTTTATTTAGTGTTTAAGATAGGATTTAAGTTTCATATGTACATTATATATTTATCAATATTTAGTAATGAACTAAAAATATTATGATAAAAGTAGATTCCTTAAGGTACTTTCAAGTGGACCCCCTCTCACATTCTTCATATGATCAAAGGACTCCAATATTTGGTGCATGTGCAATAGTAGAGGCAAGCTGTAATAGTATCCTTAATTAATAGATATATAATAAATAGGCAACACATATTATTATAGACTTTGAAATCATTAATGTAAATTGCTTTCAATCTTATTCATTGCAACGATAATATTATATATCATAGGATATGAACTGTTTCAGAAGAAGAACAACGGTTAATCGTAACCATAATGAATGGGGAAGTAATTCTCTCTTCCATTCCGCTGGATTCTCGATGGACGAATCGAAAGGTGACTACAGTCCATCCAAACAAAAAAAGCATATCCCTATTCACGCTACTCGACATGCGCTCTAATCCATCCGTATAACCTGCAATTATAAGGCACGGGTCCCAGCTGACGAACCCTTTCAACCCCTCCAAGTTCCTGTCCATCTCTCAATGACACCACCAAGTACTCTTCCCTTCAAAACATCTCGCTTTTGGCGTAAGCCATGTGTTCTCCATCTTTCCCTACCTATCGTTGTTTGTCATTCTTTTACGATGAGCAGTGGGAGATGGTGCACGGTAGGTTGTCATGAATAGTCCAATTGGTAGCTTATTTATTGGACTTTCCGACGCTATCGCCTGTATCCTTCAGAGATTCGACGATGATAGTTCAAAGAGTAATTATTCCACAGGTGCCTATGAAAAGAAAACGAAATAAGAAATGATGTCAGATTTGTTTCATATTTCGTGTCCATTCTTCTCTCGTCCGTGGTGAGTCCCATGAGGTCGATTCCGTTTCTCAATGCTTGCAGAAATGGAAAGCAGGCGGGAAAAATCTACGTGAGAATCGTCAGGGGTAGGGGGGAGGTGGTTGGGGAAGGAGCTCTGCAAGTGCCAGCATCGGCTTGTCTTGATCTTCCCTTCTGGCAAGGGGTTCCAATAGGAGGGCCATCCGGGAGGACGATCCCCTTGTGAAGACGATCTCCCTGCAGACCATTTACGTGACTTCCATTCACTGCCTTTGCGCGTAAATAATTAACACTCAGCTGGTCGAGGATTCTTCAACATCTTTCTCTTACATTCCAGCCATTTTCTCTCTGTATTTGTTTATATTGTTATGGACGAAGAAACACACACACACATATATTGTAAATCTATGCACAGAGCGGGCGAACAAGAGAGAGAATCCAGGCAAACGGAATGTTGTATTGAACATTAATGATACCGTACTATTCACAGCGCGGGCGAGCGAGAGAGGGAGAGAGAGGAGTATCCAGTCAAGCGAATAATGTATTGAACACTAATGACACCGAATTTATGCTTGGTATAAAAAACTCGGAATTTTTTTTGTATGTTTGTTGATTCTTTAACTTGATGCTGCAGGGATTATACCTATTTCGGCATCAGTTTTGAAAATGGTGGTAATAGATTCTGGATCCAGGCTAAGTTTTCCGAGTACATGAAAGTCGTTTGTAGATGTCAATTGTGTCTCGAATGTACGCTACAGGAATATCTCCACTCTCCGAAGAAGTTTATCTCCCAACGGTCAAATGGAAATATGAGAACTCAAATTGACCTAAGATCATCGATTCTTCTGGGTGATATTGATCGGAAGAATTATCTTATCAATTATGGGGTTACTACAAACCATGTCTTTCATTAGCTTCTGCTGGATATCCTCGATATGTAGCTCCATTTAAAAGGCGGAAAATAAGAATAGCATACTAAGTTGTCGATGAAAATGGACACTCAAGAGCCCGCCCTTATAAACTAATCACGTGCTTTAAACAGAGATAAAGCGAAAGACACAAGAACAAAGTGGTGTTTTCCGACGTAACGTAACCTGGGGATTAGAAGAGCCTCTAATTACCACCTGAACGAGTCAAAACTGGTGATTCTGCTCTGAGTACCATCAGATCTTGAACATCTACTATCCATCTAGATATGCGTATTGTTGGTTACCCACGCATGGCCTTATCCATCCTAAGATTATGAAATTGTGGTTAAGCACGGACTGTTTTCTGAAGGGCATCATCACCCGGTTCCCTTCATCATTCAACACCACACAACAAAGTCTTCTCTTCGCCACATGGTGCAGTTGAGGTGACCCATGTGATGCCCATTCTCCCGTACCTCTCCTGAGTAACTACCTATGATTCCCAGTGGGGCGCCAGTTGGTAGCGCCTATTGAAGACAATGATGTAGGGTTGGATCAACTACAGTTCAAAGGCTGTGGAAGGGTTTCTTCCTTCGTTTGTTGTTCTCCTTCCTATTTTGGCGAGTCACATAACTTCCATGGGAGGCCAAGCAATCGCGAGAATTTACCTGCAGAATCAACGATGGTGAGACACTAGGGGGGCAAGGAGATCTTCTCACTGTTGTATCGTTCTTCCTTTATCTGTATGTGGGTGGGTGGCCGGGAGGAGGGAGAGGGGGGTTGGGATTCCCAGAGATGGGTTTGCGAAGAGGACAACTCCCACCCTCACAAAGACGATCTCCGTCCAATCAATTCAGATCACTTTTATGCGCACTAAAAGGACGGCTGATCTCCCTTTTTTCATTTCCCGTCGACTTTACACCCTCTCTGTCTACTCATGGGACCAACTATTATGGGAATATAAGACCTTTGATGTGGATGTATCCCGTCTGTTTAAGGTATTTTTTTGCTGTAACGAGAATTTGCCACAATGGGCCCTGGAAATCAGAAACGTCTTTAGTTCAAATCCTCTTACCCCACCATCTTGCAGGAGGCTGTCGTCAACGGAGCATGAGACTTCTGGCTGGGGTAACAGGACTCAACATCTCAGTAATAGTGGAAATAGATGGAAGAAGTATTGCGGAACTGAAGATGCCTTCGGTTTAGTCCTTCCATTCTGTTCTTTGTCCTCCCAGAAACTCCCCGAGTCCTTCTCACCCCTTGTCTTGGAAAGCGTGGCTAGCATCTTCCCCAACCTTCGTTAGGTAAGACGGCCAGGACAAATCAACAGGGGCCCACACGTCCTCTCCCTCCCTCTTCTTCTCTTTCCCTCTAAACTTACTCATAGGCACCAGTCTCACATCCAATCGAGAAGATCGAACGCTCCCAGATTATCAGGAGGCTTGAAGAACGTTCTGGGGAGGCTAGTCTATATATATCTTAAGAGAGCGAGAGGGAGGGAGAGAGAGAGAGAGAGAGAGAGAGAGAGGGCGGGAGTGAGCCTGAATGGGAGTTGGGCAGCTTTTCTGGACCAGGAATCCGTGATGGCCTCTGATGCCACTGCTGGAGATGAACGAAAATACGGACAAAAGGTTAATTTTAAAAGGGTCCAAGGCTGAACCCATCTTAGCGAGCACCTTGGAAAATGGGGTGCGGCTGGACCGGATCTAGCGGAAGCAGGATCGCTGTGTTCCTTCTGATAAAGCAGCCGGTGGTTACGAAAGCTTAGACGGAAATAGTCAAAAACAGCACGGAAACAAGACATTAAGGATCTCTGTCACGGTTATTTTCCCAGGAATTCAACGGTACTTCCATGAACTTAACTTCATTTGGAATTTGTCTCACCGGCGCTAATCCTGTGAGAGTTCTCCCGTACAAGCATGTGTTAGTCTCTTATGCATTATCTTAAGAATGCTTGCCATTGTAATCATCCTCTTCCCCAAGCGTGAGTATCCGAGTCAGGAGTTACATCAATTTGGCATTTCTGTTGATCTTTACAGCTGTTATTACCAAGATTATCCGCCTCCAGTTTTTTTTTGACGTTGTACACGGACCACGTTCCTGATGATGGGTCTCAAGACAATTATAGAAATCCTCCACTACCGAACAGTCAAATCTATCTTTGATAATTGTTTCAATATGCAAGATCTAGAAATCATCACTTGCAGTGACACACCTTCCGTTTAGTTTCTGGGCTCTTGGTTCAGCTCATTAGTATTCAATCCATCAGGGGCTATCACGAGTAGTGAGAGGAAATGCATGGTGCGACGAGGTGTGTAGAACCAAATGAAACAAGGCGGAAAGATTCTCCATTCCGTTTGATCTTTCGTGCTCGCTCATCTCTCCTGTCGTTAGTTTCATGAAGTTATTGTACGGCAATATTGCAGAAGGGCGAAATTGAGCCGGGAGGGTTTCTGATTAGAATCATGGATGAGATGTTTGCTTTTCCGTCATGGGGGATGTCGAGTTGTTTGCTTTTCCGTCATGAAAGGAGTTTCTAGAGGAGAGCCTCTTTACATAACAACTCCATCCTCACGAAGACGATTCTCTATCCCATCCACATCAAAGCATGGGGCCAAGAAGGGATGCTTCCCTTCTTTCTTTTCTGTCTCCCGCCACTCTGCTTAGGAGGCCCTCAGCAACGAGAACACTTCGACGTTGAAATATTCTTCCATATAAAGTAATTTCTACGTAATTATCGGAGTTGTTGAATTGGGACCTGGAGATGACACCATTATTTTAAGCCTGTGATCCTCCTTGTGTAGTGCGGAAGCTTCTTCCCCCATGGTCACTGATTCCTACCCTTGCGGTATTGCACCAGGCTGGAGCCGTCAGGGGACAGGACTCCCTGTTCTGAGAGCAGGGCTAACTGGGAGTAGGCCACTACAGATGTGACGAGGCCTCTTCCAATTTACCTTCTCGTGAGAATCTCTCCCTGTCGCTCTAGGCTCCTTGTCTTTACAGGGTGACTTACATCTTCTCCACCCACTGTTTAAGAGGAACGTGAGGACAAAAACACCACCGACCCCACGTTCTCTTTCTCTCTCTATATCTTTCTATCGGTCTTTTCTCTCTCTCTCTAACACAAATATGGGAATGATAACCTGGGCAACATAAGGAAACTTGAATCCCTTTAGTCGGACAGGAGCTGGCGAGGTGGGGGTCCCACTGTAAATGTCCCCCGTCCAGCTGTTCCACGGCTTCTCTCTCCGTCTGGGCCCGCTCCACTCTGTCCTAAATCCAGGAGAGAGAAAGAAGTGGGGGTGGGGAGAGAGAGAGAGAGAGAGAGAGCGTCCGGGGGGGTGGGGATCGGTTTCACGTTGGGCCAGAGAAAACGACGTGAGCGTGAGCTGGGATGGGTGTAGGGCTCGCTTTCCTGGCCTGGTAATCCCACGTGGCATCTGCAACTTCCGGAGGAGTGATACAGATCGGGAGGGAATCGGTTTCACCGGGAGACCTCGGTGGGGATGATAAAGCTCCGAGGATTGTTTCTTCCTCCCATGTATGACTGCAGGCGCCCAAGAAAAAGTACACGCTAATTGTCTAAAATAAGCTAAATTGAGGCTAGTTTCCTAGGTACTTTGGTTGATAAACGCTCCAATATCTAATATCCACTCGAATATTTAGTGATGCAGAACCAATGGTCGCAAATATGATGACGCATCGCATAAAACTCGTTCTCTTGCTACCATGGACATGACCAAGTAAATGCTTTGACCTTTTGAGGGGCTCGAGGGAACGTCGCTTCAGAGGAAAAGCACAAAGTCGCCATCAGCTCGGAAATCCTCTCGTATTTCCTCGATGGAAAGCATGAAATGTGAGATTTTGTTGTTTATTAGCTAAACAATTTTCGAGGAGAGACCTGTAAGGATATAATGAAAATAAAAGGGAAGTTATTAAAGATGTTGAGGGTTTCAACTCAAATCTAATTATCAATGAGGTAAGTCGTAGAGGTTTGCTTTTCTGTTTTTTTATTGACTTGTGGGATTTGTGATGAAGACAATTTCATGAGATCATTTTTATTCAATGAAATTTGTAGTCAAATTTCAAATCAATTGATGACGAACATAGTAGTCTCAATAATTACAAGTTTTTGTAACAAACAAAAAGAATTGTTCTCACAGTACTATGCAACTCAAAGAATTTTGGAGAAATGCTGGACATAAAACCTGAAATAATTTCATCTTGCATTCATATGTGAAATACAAATCAAAGTTCTTAAATCAAAATGTATCTACTTCAAGCTAGGTGAACATGCTACCCAACTCAAGATGAAATCGGCACCTATAGTTAGCTACATGATTAAACTTGTCCCTTTTAATTTGAGACTAGTCACATTCTTAGTCAATCTACCTACAATCAACTACGTAGATATGATATTTGATCATTGGAGAATTAGTAAACGGTTTTTTACATCTATGTATTGGATTGTTTACATTAGTCAACCTAAAATGAGGTTTATAGCCATCCAATTCTTGGACAAATGCTAAGACCCTATATTGCTCCATAGTCAAATCTCTATAATATTGAAATTCAGAATATGATTAATATCCAAATAATTTTTCTCCTATGTAGATTTTATGTAAAAAATACGGTTACTAGACATAAAAAAATTAGCTCTATCATATAGCTCCAAAACATGGCACAATCAGACTCGAAATTCAAGATTAAGGCATACCCTTCCAATCCTTCATTTAGAAAACTAGAGGTTTTACTATGTAATTCAGAAAGTTAGAAATTTATCATAATAATGCACTTAGTGTAATGAAAACCCTTAGTACTTTGATTTTATAAGTTGTCTCAACAGCTGTGATAAAAATGATTAAACTAAATGATGAAGTTATCATTTTTAGAGAGAAAAGCTTTTTATTGAGTGGGTGGCCAGTGACCTCTAGATATCTTTGGTCTGTTCTTGATTTTTCACATTTCTCTTGAAATGCCCTTTGAGTGTATTGAAGGTCCATTAGGATAAACTTTATTATGTATTAAGTAAAAAAATTAGAGCACTCAAATGAATTTTATTTGGCTTATGCATGTAATTTACAAGATGATTTCCCTATAGGAATATCTTTGAGGTAAACGGTCTAAGCATCCATGGATGCTATGGGTGTCAATTGGGATCTAAGATGGATTTAGATCCTATTCAGTCAAATTTGGACAAAAGAAAGACTGATCCAAGAAGGGAATTGGGCTGGGGTCAGACTCATTTTCAAAAGAAAAGATGGGGCCAAGAGAAAGGAATGTCCATCTCTTCCTTTTCTCTCTCCCAACCAACTCTCTAAGACATCTATTGGGGAGGCTTTCACAGCTACCCCAACAACCTTTGGAAGTATGACTCATGAGATTGAAGAGGAACATCCAGCCTTTGATCAAGGATCAATAATATAATAAAAATTAGAGAATTCCACGATGTATCCATTGAGAGGCATTAACCACTTATCTTCTATGTGTTACTTTCCTTCTCTCTCATAACTACCTAATTTTCTTTATAAAAACATGATTTCGTGTATTATTTGAAAAAAAAAGAAGAGGTAATGACGTTTATGTTAGAGAATTTCTCTTTAGTTTTCACCTTTTTCTTTGAGGGAGATGGTGAGAGTCAATTGTTCCTTAGGGAGAGGTTGTGAGGTCAACTCCTAATCCTTGGAGAGGTGACCATTTTCATTCCACTCATCCACCATTCTCACCCTTTCATTTCTATTTTCATCACTCTCTGAAATCATTGAAGAGAAATTGTGAAGTCCACAAGTCAAGAATCATAGGATTGCATCTCTCCATAGCAAGGTACTATTGACTTAATTTTAGTGATTTATAATCAAATTTCAAGTCTCTATTGCAAATTACCATTGAGTGAACTTAGGAAAATCATAACTTGTCTATTTTAGTGATCCATACACCTTAACCTAGATTTTGATCTGACATTTTGAATAAGGTCAAATCATAATTATTAGATGAATAAGATCCTTTCTTATGAAAGTTACAAGATTTCGATTAACCACTCCCTTAAACTTTACTTGCATCTTTGACAATTCACTAAGTTGTCTTGATCCTAAGTTATTTAAATCTTTGATTTGGATTTTCTCGATAGTGTCTCACATCAATCTCTCATCATCTCTTTTACTGAATGTAAGGTGTAATGTTCTGAAATATACTTAATAGATGTTGAGGTTCTTTGTATTTTGGATTGCACATGAGATATGACATATGCTAAAAGCCCAATCTTTAGTTCATTATTTTCTTCTATTATAGATCATGAGTCTCTTTTTTTTTTTATTGTCTACTAATGTTGAAGAGATTAAAAGTGTTTTTGATTGAAAAAAATGTTAATTGTTTCTTTTTTATTCTATCTCTCATTTAAATTCATCATGTTATTTCACTAATGACATTATGAAAATGAATGTGGAAGTAAATAATTATTTAAGTCTTGAAACATATTTTTAGGAGAATTATTTAATTATAATGTTTATAGTTATTGTGTGCCCAAGAGATGCTTAATAGTAAGACACTCCAAATGATGAAGAGATATATTGTCATGAGGACATACCTTATCAAACTCCAACTAATTTATTACATAACTCATTTTTCATAAAAGGTCACTCACTATATTGATGATCTCTTCTCTTAATTATTTTCAACTTTTTCATGCAAAAAAAGAGTAAAATTTTGTTCAAAAAAATGTTAAAAGTGTGGCTTGAATAGTATAACCTTATTTTGTCAAGTTAAACCAAATAATTGGATAACTAGGTTCATTATTGAAAGCAAGTCCAACTAACTTTTATTCACAAATTAGCTAGCCTAGTCTTACTTGAATTAGCTAAAATTCGATTTAGTTTCGTGAACTAGCCTATCAAGTTATCCTAACAAAATAATCAAGTTTTAGTATATCAAAGATAGTAACACGAATTTTATTTTGGACTAGTCAAATTGGTGATCATTTTAACCAATATGTGGAAGTTGGATTGAACTCAAACATTGAGACACTAAAATTGTTGTATTAGACATCTTAACTTTTATAAACATGAATTAATAGTTATTTTATATCTTTCTATCTAGGCGACCCATGACAACTCACTATCATAACAATATCTTCTGATTTGCATTTTATGTAGAGTTTTAAAAGAATGTATGGTAGGAAAGCCCTCAAGTATTCTTGTTGCAAGGCCCCCCCCCCCTCCCCCCCAAAAGAAGAGACGGTTCTTCAATGAACTCCGAAAATTTGGCATCTACCCCTCAAATATGTTCGTAATCAACCTCATGCCATTCGATCGTAATCAAGAAGCGATTATTTTCTGAGGCATGGCAAAAAAAAGAGAAGAATTATCCATCGCTTCTTAAGACATTGGTGCTTCTCATAATAGGCAAGGAACTTCAAATGGCGGACATGGAAAGCCCAAAGCTGACCATCGCTTCTAAGCATACTAGACATGCGCTTCTAACCCTCCGTATACCACTCGATTATAAGCAAGCATTCTCTGATTTTTAGAGGCCATCATCACAATTGACCCCTCACAGCCACCTTGTCATTTCAATTCTGAACAGTCCACCTAAACCTCTTTCCTTTCATCTCATGCGGCTGATGCAAGCCACGTTCATCTTTCCATCACTCTCACTGCTTTTAATGCTTTTGATATGAGCTGTGGGTGCTGACTCCTGGCGGATTGTGTAGGGGTTGAATAACGATGGTTCAAAGACCAAATCTTCTTCACTATCCCATGAGAACACTGAGAAAATAGAAAACACAACACCCGGATCTGTTTCGTTCTGTAGGTTCATCAGTATCTCCAATGATGAATAGGATACGTAGTACTGGATCGGACAACCGAATCGAGATCAGATCGATCTGATCGACCTTATCAACCTGAACGTAGGGTTTTAAAAAGTAAAAAAAGCTATAAAGGAATTTCTATAAAGCATGTATACTTATCTTATTTACTGATAATATAAAATACATTTAAAAAAATATTGAGAACTTTTGCGTATTATTGTCTAAGAATTACGGGGAAACAGCAGTGAGGAGGGGGGTTGGAATTCCCTCGGACCTTCCCAAGAGGAGCATAGACGACATCATGGGGGTTAAGGACATCTTCAAGGGTTTTTTTGTTCGTCGGTTCCGGTATGATTCCTCCAAGGTGAAGCCACAAGAAGACTGCATACCCTCATCATCCTTAGGTCACTTTCAGGGATTTGTTTGCCACATTGACGAGGGATACTCCTTGTTTCTTTTCTCTTTCCTGCCCTTGACGTTATTGTGTGGTCAGGCTAACAGTGAGAAGAGCGCACGCTTTCGTGTAAATCTATCCCTTCCGTTTAAGGTATTTTTGTGACGTAATGGGGATTTGCTGGACTGGGCTCTCCAACCGGCATTGTCCTTCGGAAAGTATGAGACTCCACTGTGGAGCATCGGTCTTGTCCCATACTGTTCTCTGGCTATTTCCCTGACAGGCTTGCGACATGCTGTCATCATAGACGTGGATTCCTGTTGCGGGAGATGGACTAAGGATATCAGAAATGAGAGGAGTTTTGAGATATTGCCCCGTTGTTCTCACCTCGTCCTCGCGGAGTGGATGGGGTCTTCCTCGGCCACTGTTCAGGAGGATCGACCTCCCAATGTGGAGCGTCGGTTCCTTGTCCCCTACTGCTCTCTCTCTACCGCCTAACAGGCTGACAACATGCTGCTGTCATCAGAGATGTGGATTCCAGTTGTGACAGATCGACCAAAGATATCAGAAATGGAAGGAAGTTCGAGATATGTCCCGGGTTGTTCTCACCTCCTTGTCCTCGTGGAGTGGACGGCGTTTTCCCCTGCTAATGTTCAGGAGGAAGTCAGCAACACCAACACACGCTCTCCCTCTCTCTTCCCCTCTCTTAGAACAGTGAGCTATATGATATAGGCATACAGGCCTTGACATATTGATGATAAAAATGGAGCTCGTGTGGGACGGAGGAACCTGGACAAGCTCAAGACCTGGAGATCCACCGTCTCCGGGTTATCGGGAGATCGGATCCCTACAAGGGCAAAAGAGGGGGCTGGGGTGAGGGGCCCTTCTTATGCATCTCCGTCTACCTGTTCCACGCCTTGTTTCCATCTGGCACATATCCATGGTGTTTTACAACTTATGAACTCATGAGAGAGAGAGAGATAGTGGAAGGAAGAGGTGAAATCAAATCCATAGGAAGAGTTGTTTCTTATTTGTTAACTTACTTTGACTTGATTTCTAACAAATTAATGTTTTAGTTAAATTTTCTGAATACTTTCCAATATGTGATTCACCCTCATGGAGATCTAATAAACTCAAATCCATGGGATAACATTGAGATTAACGACAAGAGTATGTTCATCTTTCTCTTAGAGTTTTTATTTAAAAATGATATATTTTGCTTGTACATATTTTCTATGCTTTTGAATTGAGAAAATGTATGATTTACTCTTTTCCTCAAGAACTTAATATGGTTAAGAGGCATTTCATGATATCATATCTAGTTGGTGATGCATATTAAGGGAGAACTAGGATCCCTCTTTAGGTAGCATCTTTCAGACCATCTCGGAGTGTCAACTGCCTGAACGACATGTCAACTCAATCTTCTGGGTACATTAGGGGTGAAGGAAAGCTTGCTGAACCTCTTCTAGAACTAAAGGCGCATATTTGATGAAGTATCACACAGGAAAAGACGAGGCATAAGATGATGACAGATTAAAATACAAAAAAATATGTTAATTTTTCACTAGATATATCGATTCTCCTTCTTACCAAGGTCGACTCATCTAAGCATGAGTTGATTTATTCCCTAATCGGTTGGACTGTCTGAACATGCTACTACCAGGCAAAACCATAGCTGTAGATCGGGCCGTCCTGTTTCTTTACTCCTCTTTTTATATCAACTTGTCTAGTCACACCGTGTAAGTTGACGTTCCTTGGGAATCGAGAGGCAGTAGAGCGCAAACCATTGATTACCTTGTAAATGAGTGGAAAATATTAATGTATCTCTCAGTACACAAGGGATTTTCATCAGAAAGGCCCTTACCATCCATGCATCTTGCGAATGTAAAGACAGAATATTTTTCAAAGGTAGTCTCTCAATCAGTCCACATAACAGCCCCTTCCTTATACAGACGCTGAGGTGAGCCATGTGACACCCATCTTTCCCCACCTCCCATGGCCTGCCATGATCGCTAGACGAGCCGTGCCTGGCGATGTCCACGCTATTAGTAGACTGTTCTATGCTGTCGTTTATGTAGAACACTTGTTCGTAGGTGCTCTAGGGGCAGTACAATACCGCCATTGAGTAAGGATAGCTCCAGGAAACATGATTCCTCACAATGCTCGTGAGCAGAGACAATGAAAGAAAGAAAAACTCCTAGCTGGGCTTCTTTGTTCAAGACCATTTTTCTCTCCTTCCATGACGAGTCTCACCAGCTTGACCGTTGTGCATCATTTGAAAAGGGGGGAAGCAAAGGGGCAGATATCAGTGCAGAATCATGTATGACATCACTGGTGCTAGTAGATCTGCAGGACGAGGCACCAGGTTGTCTTGAGCTTGCATCGCGGATGGGTGCTCCCAAGGGGAGGGCCTTCTCCTGGGAAAGTCTTACTCTTGTGAGATGTTCTCCCCCTATCACTCTATGTCACTTTCACGGATGTTCTTGGGGTCCATATAGGGGTCATCTGTTCCCTTTTTTGCAGCCTTGAAAGCTCCCTCTCTCTCTCTATCTATCTCCGTGTCCATATTAGCGAGCGAGAGAGAGAGAGAGAGAGACACACACACACACACAGCATAAGGTGGTCTCACTCTACTCAGAAATACCTATGGTGACTGCCATATTCGTCGAGATTTAAACAGTAGACTTTGAAATGAGTTATTGAGTCATAAGGTTCTTTACTGGAAAACCTATACTTTCTCGCAGAAATATCTGTTTGTGACAGATCAAATTAATATTCTAAGTATTTCAAGGTCCTGTATTCTTCTAGTAAGATTTTAAATTATATAATAGCTCAAAATTTGGTCAATTTCATAGAGTTGTCCGCTCGGCAACAAGGTGAAGACAAACAAAGGCAACATGCACAGACGCTCTCTCTCTCTATCTCCCGTGTACAGTTTAAACATCGCAACCCAATGAAGAAGAACATGTTGGTGCAGTACGGATAACACTCAAAGACGGAGACCCGGTGATGTACAGACCCCCAGGCTATCAGAAGGTCAGGTCCTCGTGAATAGGGTAGGAGGTGCTCGTCACATGAGTCCCATTCACACTCGAAGGCGTTTGAACTTATCCCCGCGTCGGTGTACCACTGCTGTTTCCCCTTTGTGTCCTATTCTAGATCACTACTCTTGAAGAGAGAAAGAAAGAGAGAGAGAATATTACTTTGTTACTAGGGTTGTCACACGCGTCACGGTAAGGTCACTCCCATCCCACGAACGGCAGTGTATGGGGGTAAAGGCAGACCCAGTAGAGACGTAATCCAATGTTGAAAATGGATAAACTCCTACAGTTCCCAGACTCGTATCCGGCGATATGCGCCGTACGAGGTCTACAGAGTCGGGACGAGGGGCGAGAGAGGGTTAGTGTAGGTCACTAGGGTTCTGGTAACTCTCTCGAAATCAGCTTGACAATCAGGCTCCGCGTTGGCAGTTCCCGGAAGTGTCACAGGGACGGAAGTCCGGCAAAGATCGTGGGGGCCCCAGCAAGGGGTTTATTTCTCATTCCTCCCTCCTAGCCATGAATCCCAAATGGGACCATGATAATCCATGATGGGTACTGACCCATGAAAGCCCATTGGGTCGCATCAAGCAGTCTTTCACAGCTCGCCAGGGGCAGCTTTGGAGATATCCTTAGCGTCACCCCCAAAAGGAAACAAAAGACCATTACCCAAACGATTTGAGCCTCAAAGGGCAGGGTAATGATCTTGGCCGGCTCAGTATCCTCTACTCAGGAGATTTGCATGCGGAAAACTAGACTCGGTGATGGAAAGCGACAACTCGCACCTGATGGCTACAGAGATATAGATACAAGGATCTTGTCGATTTTTTTGGCCCCATCCAGCGCAAATACTTTCTTCTCCTCCAGTGATAACTTCCAACCGGAAAAAAAAACGTAAGGGATACTTCTATGGCATAGGCACCTTAGAGATCTGAAGTTGTAAAATGGAAAGAACTCTCTAATTTGGAAAAGTTAGTGTTAGCTTCAAGTTCAACACCTCCAACCTAGTGTTCTGCAATTATCATATGATCTGTTACAACATCAGGTGGATCATCAGAATGCATGGAGGTCCTCCATATCCATTTACATGCCCAATCTCCATTGGTTGAAAGTATTAAAACTCACTTTGTCATAACTCTCATATCATTCCCACTATTCTTTATGGCCTGAGATGCCACAAAACATATTTTTTATTCTTGCAGGAGACAGTTCTGTATGATTGAAACCTATATTGGAAAACAATGAGATATTACAAAAGATGATAAAGTCCTAATCTGACTTGTGTTTAGGTATTGTAAAAGATCCATGCAACTGCATGAAGTTCATAAAATCTTTCAAGAAAACCTGTCTCTCCTCCAAATCATTTCATTTCATCTCCATTTTGAAACACCAAGAAGCTTTCATGACCATTATATGGTTGTTTTCAAGTTTTATGTGTTTCCAAATTTAGTAAACTAAACTCTAAGAAATCCTTACCTCAATTGATAGAAAGTTTACATAAGCAACAATACTTGGGATGATCCAACAAAACTCATGAATTAATTTCTCATGAGAAAATATTCAATAGACAATGGGAAATCTTAGACATGAATTTATCATTAATTTAGAAAACCCTAGTAGGGACACAATAATGAGCTCGAACTTCATTTCCAAGCCCAATATTTATTTTCAATTATGTTAGGTAGTGCATATTTTTTATCTCTCATTATGCTACCATAGTCTTACTTTTCCATTACCACAAATTACTTGGCACTTGATGGTAAGTTCTAAATATACCATGACAGCACTATCTAAACAGGTGTAATTCTATCCTTCAGAGGTAGAATAACTCTCTTTCAGGGAAAGAGTGAAGGAGTGTAATGATTTCATTTTTAGGATTTCAAAGTACCTAACAACTCTAAGAGAGAGATTGTGCTAGAGAACTGTCACCATTCTACACTTTCCCCTTTCCCTTTACCCTTTTCATCCTCCCCCATTGGCAGGTTGACAAACTCAAGGTCCAATTCATTAGCTTGTGAGAGTGTAAGGAAAATATAGGATACATATAGTAAAAATATAGCTTGTGAGAATTTACATGGGCACCCACCAACACCTTGATGTGCCCATCTACTTTTGTCTTCATACTAATGTGTACACCTACATTCACATGCTTATATGTACACAAGCATAAAAACCTCTTTTTGCATCTTACTCTGGCCGTTACACACCAGTATGGTAAAACCTGATTTTATCTTCGATTTCCATGCAGAAGACAGCTCTTATTTCACCTATTTTCTGCATTGATTTTTTTTCATTTTTTTTTGTCTCGCTATGTCTTTATCTTGTATGAATTTCATTTTATAGATATTTTATTATTATATATTACATCAAATTTATTGTACAATTCGAAAAGTGATGAACAATACATGGAATTTAGCTCCTATTATACTCATTTAACATCATTCTTGCATCAAAACAATAAATATAAATTGAAAAATAATTTTAATTACAAGAATAGTGTAGAACAATATAGAAAGTAACTACATTTTACTTATCTGTTCATAACTGTTCAATTGTCATTGAAAGGATACAACAATCATTACCTCAAAATGTAAGAAGAGACTCTAATGAGCTCTCACTCCCATCACTAACATAAAAAATTTACTTAGCTCCTTCCTCAAAAATCGTTTTCTTTTTACTTAGAACTAAATTTTATTTGTATATGATCATGGCTACCAGCTATTATTTTTCCTCAACATACTTTTAAACCCATGGCCTCATCATTGAAAAACACTTTTCAACAACACACGATGTTGTTTTTTTCCTTTGTAGATAAAGCTCTGATAAGTGGTCTCAAAATTAATACTCTTTATGCCTTCACATCTTTTAGAATTTGTAGAGAGATCAAGAGGCACTAGACAAGGGCTTGGTCATGTGATCTTAGATAAGTCAAATGAAAGGATACCAGTAGAAAAATAAGCACACAAGAGAGTGAGGAAGTCAATCTATTATCAAATAATGCAAATAAAATCTGAACATATGTGGACCAAATTTAAGAAATAGTTTCCAGGATTAGAAAATTAATTTTTCTATCATGAAAAAGTTATTATGTGCATGGGGTGTTTGATAATTTACATATGAAAGGAAATCAAGTTTCTTTTATGATAGCTTATATTTTTTAATATTATTCATCCAATATGATGTTATGGTTATATCATCTGAGTGACAACAAAGTTGAAAAGGTTTTCAGATGTCGCTAACTAAAATTTGATCATATTAGGATTACCAAATAATTTATCTACTTTAAAGTGTGCATGAATAAGTGGGCTTTCTTCAAGAAAAAGAGCAAGATGACTATGTTTACAACTTTAGCATTTGAACAAGAAATTTAGTTCAGTTTTTTTGAAGAAGGATGACACAACTATTCAAGAGAGTTGTAGATATCAAAAATATTAATGATATAATCTTGTGGTGCAATTATTATGAAGTGTGTGGTAGAGAAAAATAAATGATGGCATATATAAATGTAATCATTGGAAAATCTAAATTACAAAAATGTTTCCAGGAAATAGAATCATAAAAGCAATGATTATTCATTAGGATGGACTGAATTTCAATTTCCCATCCACTTATGAATAGATTTTTATCATAGAGTATGTCAATTTTAAGGAAGCTAAAGAGTCCAATAGTCCTTTTTTTCTTCATACATTACTTGTTGATATGAATTCAAAGGCAAAAATATACTAGATGTAACAATAATGATATGAGATAAGAACTAATTTATTAAATATCAAAGAGAAAAATAAAATTAATAACATTAAAAAAGTAGTTAATATTATTAACATATAAAGAAAATATAGCTTAATTATAATATTATTTCTATCCCTAGGCTAACTTGTTACAGCTTACTTCTTAATCTTGAAGGGTTTAATGAGGCTAAATGAAACATCAAGAGAGGGGGGGTGAATTGGTTTCCTATGATTTCTACATTGTTCTTCTATTCTGTCTACAAGTGTGTGTCAACATGTTATTACATAACTTCTATTTTAGGCACAAGTTTATCCAAAATAATATCATTTTATGCTGGTTTTCTTTAATCTCTCTCTCTCTCGTCACCACCAAGGACAGAGTTTTTATACTAGTTCACATCTTATTGGGCTATGTTCAGTCTTGAATAATCCTCTTATTATTAATTTTTACTATTTCCTCTTAGAAATACAAGTTAATTTCACGAAAACAACCCAATCAGTTAACTCTGGTCTCCACAAAGATCACACTCTTCACAAATATAATCAAGCTTACAACATCACTTTTCTTAGTTAAAGATATCAATCTCCTTAGAGACCACACTCTTCATGGGTACTAACAAGCTGTTAGTACCCCGTGCCTTAGCCCAAATCTCTCTCCACTCATCACTCAAGTACATTAAGGTCCAAATGAGATAGTCAACCTTTGAAGCAAGACTTCACTGGAGTTATTATCATAATCAGATATTTGATATAACTTTTAGCTTTTTTTTTAAGTGTACAATAGCTTGACTTTGATAGAGATATCTTTGTTCAAGATTAGTTCTTCTTCTTCACATCCTTCTTCCTTTTATTCTTTAATATTCATCTGTCTTTTTATTCCTTGAAAACGTTCACACAACTTTAAATTTCTTCTTGTTGCTTTGGTGCATTAGTGACTTTTACTTGCTCTTTGTTTTAAACTTTTTTGGTATCAAGTTTGTTGTATTTGAGACTTTGTCTAGAGAATTATAACTTATCAATTTAAATTTTTTCTTCCAAGATTGAGCTCTAATAAGATAGTTAAGTTTGTCATTATTTCCACATATTTTGCCTATATATCGCTATCTAAAATGTGTGGCAATGATCCTTGCTCATCCCTTACTTTGAAGCTTGGGATTGTCATATTTGCTATGTTTGAAACTCAGTATGAAGATTTATGACTTATCAATGATTATCATTCCCTTTAGCATTGAGTCTAAATAAGTCCATTTGGTCTATCACTTTCTCCATTTTTTATGATGATGTTTCACTATTTAGGATGCATGAAAAAGACTTTTCCCTTATTATAACTTTCCTATGGCTTATCGTGGATACTTTAGATTTATCATTGTATAAGTCACGAGTTTAAATCTTTCCAGAGACTTTGATGCTCCAATGTTTCTTTGTATTTCATTGATTAGCTTTTCAAAGTGTTGTGGTTCAATATTTGATTTCAAATTCTGCTAGAGACTTTGTTTCTTCAAGATTTTTGAGTATTCTAGTTCTTGAGGCTTCTAAGTCTCTCATGTTTTCAGTTTAAATCTTGCATATCACTTTGTAATTCTTAATTTTCCAAAAACTTTGTCACATATGCTGACATCTGATTTTATATACATATATCTAAATAATATGACGATGTATTAAATTCAATATAAGATTATCTCAAAGATAAAACTCATATTCATTTTTTATTGATGTCACAATTTTTTTATTTTTAATCACTCAAATTTAAAATTTTTAAATAAAATATATTTTAATTTAAATTTTTAGAAAATAATTTTGAAGGAAAAAGATCAATTAAACCCTAAAATAAATGCATAATTTATAGTAAATTTTCAAGATTGATCTAAGAGATGTGAGGAAATTTTGAAGAAAATTTTATACTTTTTTTCATAGAATATGAGTTTTATGATTTTTAGTTTTTTTATTCAATTGAAAACCTTTAAAAATAGACAAAACATAGAGAAATTTGTGTGTTGACATCACAATGATATCATCTCTCTCGAAGAAAACTTTCGTGAGTTTTTTTTTCTATTGATTGTTGTTTTGATGGAGATTTCATTGAATTCGAAGGATCAAATCATGAAACAAAATCAAAAGAATAATTGTGATGATTGAAAGGTATTCAAACAAAATGATTGGCATAAAACATAGATTGAAAGTTTAAAGAGTTTTAGAGAAGGGATGGAATTTTGTTGATCACTGAAATTAAATGTCTCATAGTGTTTTGAGATGGGTCTTGGACGCTCGTAAGATGCTCTATAGTACTGCACATCATTGATGTCTTCTGAGATTATGTGATAAGCCCAAAAGATGAAGGTCCAATGCTGGAAAGTGTCAATGGCTAGAGTAGGGGAGGCAACAACAACAACGGACTCCAACAGCTATCACTAAGAAGAAGGTAATGGTGGACGCTAGTGGCTATAACCTAATAGAGGAAGGTGATGGTGATTTTGTGGCATGACACTATGAGCTCTTCTTTGAGTTTTTTGTCTCAAGAAGAGGAGATTCTGCAGCTTGATACATCTCACAATTATTGTGGTAACCACTATGAATCTTTGACTCCAGCAATAGCTAGTTAATTAATAAAGTTTCATTATCATGAGCTAATAATTTATTAATAATACATTTTAAATATTAACTAATGATATATATATATATATATTTATGTGAATTTATATAATTTTATATAGATTTTTTGAGATCAAATAAAAAAAAAAAGAGAAAATGGGGACTGACTAGCTAGCCAGACCTACAAGTAGGTCAAAATCATAGTCAAGTGGAGCTACGAGTAAGGTCTCAAGTGGCAAAGGGAGGTTTGCAAGGCACATGTGCGTCACACCCCTTCTACATCACTGGTGGCTAACAATGTGTGAGGCAAGGAGTAGTTGTACACATGTGAGATGATAATATTATTGAAAGAAATATGTGTTGTTATATATGTGTCACAAAAATTAAAAAATAATCGATGTGAGAGTAAACCTACATCAATGCTTGTAGGTAAGTTTTACTTATTTTTATACCTATAATGTCATGATCTATGAGAAGGAAGCATCTCTTCTCTATGATGTCACTAGATAAAGATATGAGTGTAATTAATTAATTCTCTCTCATATAGGCACATGATCGGTGAAGGTTCAAATCCCACCAGTACCAAAACTTGTATTTTTATCTAATTAAATCATGATTTTTCTACAGAATGTTGATCAACAATTAAATCTCAAAATTATTCAATCATCAATAAAAATCTCATTATTGTAATTCATAAAGTATCATTACCAACTATTGTACGATTATGGATAAAAAGATCATAAATTCATTGAATAAATAATCTCTAATTGATCAAAAAATTATTCATCATTAAAAATATGATGATCTGTCGAGAGACGAGTCACCACCTCTTAAGAGTGTACTAGATGCGATGAAAAGTCTCATCTTGCTATGTGAACTTAAGGATGAAACTTCTTAAGATGTGTCCTACCTTCATTTAATTTATCTCTGTTAAGTGGCAATTGTTAGAGATACTAAAGTTGTCATACTTTTACTCTACCTAATGAAAGTCACTAAAGATAATTTATTGACCTACTTCATCAATTTTAAAACTTCACAAAGAGATCCAAAGATTACCATATTGTCCATGTCAAAAGAGAGCCTCTGATGCCGTTGACATCACATGATAATCCTTTGGAACATAGAATTTCAATGATTGTACTTTGCCTTTCTTGCGTTAAACTTAATATTTATTTAATTTAGTAAGATTTTGTGTGATTTCAAGTTTTGCAAAACCTTTTTTATTAAATTATTATTATTTTAGTTTTTACAAATTTTAATTTGATCAATTAAATTATTTTTAATTAATTTTATAATTATTTGTTGTGGTACTGAAGTCATCTTGATGTTCACCCTTGAATTTTTCATTTTTATGAATTGTTACATATATTTAATCTTTATTGTTTAGTCGAAACATTATACAAAAATCCTATTCTTTAAGAAAAAATCTGAATGATTACCAGAAGTTATCTTACACCTTATGATTGACTTAAAACTTCTTAATATTTTTGAAGCCTTTTATCAAATTATAATTTATTTATTCTTAAAAAATATAAAAATTAGTAATTTTTAATTTTTATAAACTTTAAATTTGTGTGATTTATGGTACAACGATTATGTTACATCATTCACCAAATGGACAGATGATGCGCTCCCCTGTGAAGGGAAAGGCTTATATAGATACTTTATAAGTGTTTGAACCTCCAACCATCTACCAAATAGCAAGCAACACCCTCCAACAATCACCATCTATATATATAATAAGCATCTATCTTCATCTTCTTTGTTCAAGATAGTTATCCTAATAACATATGAGTTTCATTCCTAAAATTTTCATGCAATAAATACATCATAAGGCTTCTTCTAGCATTCTTATTGATGGCTGAAATTTGATCTAAAATGATGGTTTTCTCAATGTATTTTTTTTTCGATGTCAATTAGAAATGATGCTTAGATGCATCATGAAGAAAATCTAACCAAAATCACAATTCAAATTGGTGTGAAGGGGTCAAATTGGTGAAGCTTGACATGAAAACTTCCATAAAAAAAATGAATTTACAATGGCATTTAAATGTAATAATTGGATAAGTGCTTATTTTTTCTATCATTCTCATTATTAGAACTCGTTAAGACATTTGTTCCATGCTAGATTATTTAGAAAGTAACATAGGTATGAATTTCAAGGTTACATACAACATGTGAAACCTCTCTCAAAAAAATAAAATCTCTACTATGGTAGAAGTCAATCATTTGTACCTGTGGTTTGTGCTTTTTGGCATAGATTGAACCATTTGTTAATATATATATATATATATATATATATATAAATATATTATTTAAATGATAGAAAATTAAAACCTATAAATAAAAATGCATTTAAAATCACATGTTTGAATCAAAATTTTATGACATTAAATTAAAATAAATAAATTTAACGTAGATAAATCCCCATTTTATCTGAAATAATAGACAATTTATGCTTATAAAATTATAGTAATCTGATAAAACTCGAGAATTATCAATTAACCATAGGATTACACAAACATCATCAATATATATTTTGAATATTTCTTAAGGATATCAGACTTCTAACATAAATCTTCATGAAAAATATTTATTATTTAATAAATATTCAATAGATATTATGTAAAAATTAATTAAATAAAATTTCACTTCAGGTATCAAAACAAAAGGCATCAACAAATTCTTCAATTATACTCCTTTAATTTTACGAAAAAAATATATCATTATTTTGGACAAGGAAAAGAATCATGTAAACAATCCCAAGAGTGAAGATATCTTTCTAATATATTTTTTCAGAATTTTATCCATTTAATAAAAGAAAAATGACCATTATTTCCTTTTGAAACCACAAAGAAGTAATATAAGCTATACCTCAAAAAAGAAGGTGAGACGTAATATAGGTTTCATTTATTTTATAAATGACTATAAGCAAACTAAACTATTATTGTCTTTCAAGAGTATTATAAGGCACAATCATTAATGACATTCTTAGTAAACGTCTTGTACATTCCATTACAATTAAGACACCAGATGAAACCTTAAAAAGGACTCAATTATTAATTATTTGTAAGCTTCTAATTCCATAAATATATGTAAATATTCATTTCAAGAACAACACATTAAAAAGAATGAGAAATGATTTGCGTAAGTTTTTTTTTCTAAATTCTCTTAGATTTCTTAAATCTAAGCCATTAGTGCTCTAATATTTTTTTGTATGGTTCTCACCCCATCTCTATTCACTCTCTAAGAACTGTTCATGCTTAGGTTCTACTAAACCAATTATTTAGTAGGCAACCACTGATTATTGAATTTAGCTCTCATATAATTTAATTTGTAAATTTCCATAAAGATTTACAACTCTATGTGGCCCAACATCAATTACATAGATTAATTTCTTTGATTAATTAAATAAGTATTTAATCACATAAGAATGAATTTTTCTGTAAGAATGTTTAGTTGTTGATGAAGACTTGTATTTTATCTGAAAATTTGGTGAAGGAAAGTCAAAGTGAACATGAATTTGTTTGTGTTCTTAACATAGGGAAGGTATCTGATTGAAGAAGATCTTGGCACTTCAATCAAGGTGTGGATCACTATTTTTGAATCAAAATTTTCTCCTCAACTTGTTGCCTTCTTTATATTCAACCAAGCTTGAAGGATTGGTAAACTTTGCACATAATTTTTCACAGAAGTTGTTACGAAAAATTAGAGATCATAGAGTCATTGTAGGAAAGCTAAACTTACAGAAAAAATTTATTTGCATCCTCCTCATGTTTTTTGTTCTTGCTAGGCATTAAAACTCTAAAATTAGTTAGAAATTTAACTATTAATAAAAAATGACATTTTTATTAAGGCACACATATCTTCTAGGATAAAATTAATACATGTAGTTCTTAAGAATTAACATATAAATCCAAAGCTTATTGATTTGACATATCTAACAAGAATTTTCTATCACTAAAATAGAAATAAAAATACACTAAATAATGACTTCAAATTTAATCCTATAGTCAACTTTAATAAAAAATTACCTCAAAAAATATTAATATAAAATAAACACACTAAAGAATTATTTAAAATAAATTATAAGTAATTTGGCAACTTATGACATCAAAAAATATTTTTTAATTATTATTGAAATTATTAAGAAAACATTGAGCAAATATTTAAACATAAAAAATTCAATCAATTAATTTTAATCAGTAATGGTTCAAAGTAATGATTTCAATTTATGTTCTAGCATTTTGTATAAAATTCCATAATAGAATTTTAGTTCAACAATTTACTAAAATCTAATGTGAAACTCATTGCTTTTGACCAATGACAATCTTCATAAATATTAATATTTTAATAATCCTAAACAACGTAATTTTTTTGAGTGGTAAATTCATCAAAAAAATTATAATTCAAAATAGGAGCCTCATTCACTATTTTATAGTGATTTAACATATTTCTATGTATTATCTATGAATTTATATTTAATTAATTTCATCCATGCATGAAAAGTGATTCACATGTATTTCATAAAAAAAAAAATACATGACAAAATTTAATTGATTTATTTAACTCATGTTTTTATCATCATGAAAACTTCATATGCTAATCAATTCTCCAACAATATACACTCTCTAATTCATCCATAGTATTAATATTCTATACTACATGCAAGTGTTCAATTAAGAACTCAACATATGAAGAAACCCAAATCAATTATTCAATGGTCAGCTATTACAAAATATTTAACTGTAATTGTTATAGTTTCATGGCATATCTGAATATAGAAAGAAAGAAAAACCTCATAATTATGTGCATTAAATTATAAATTCGAAGCCTATGTATTTAAAAAAGTTAAATTAAAATGTTTAATCTAATAGAATTCCTAACTACATATATTCTCCCCTTTTATAGAATATATTTGGTATCCTCTAGTCCTTCAACTAGAAGAGTTAAGTCCTGATCTCAAACTAGTGGTATTTCATTAGCTCACCTTAAGCTATTACAAATTAACTTAAATTGCTGAAAGGTGTAACAAGCCCAATAAACTCACAATTTTAAAGAACAAAAATTAGAATGTATAAACTGCATGATGAAATAAACTATATAAGGCTCATAAATAATAACATTTAATCAGTGAAAAATAAATCATTAGATGTCATTTTATTCAAATTGACCAATCATATTTTTGCAATTGGTTGAAACAAGATCCCAACACTTCCTCCTTTGGTCAAGATCTTTTAAGTTTCAAGGGATCTCTAATTATTAGGCATTATCCTTCAAGTTTAAATATTTTTTAACTAATTCTTCATCTAATAGGCAAAAATTGGTGCATTAATCCATATATGATTTTTTTGGAATATTTATTTTCTTAATGATAGATATTCAAAGCTTAATAAATGTAAATTCAAAATATATTAATTTTTGGATGCTTTTATTGTTCATAGATTAAAGGTTTGAATGACAAGAGTTTGTAGAGTTTAATTCAATAGATACAATTAGAAGGATTAATCATGAAAGTTTAGATTAACTAATCAACTATACACATCATTTTGACCAACCTACTATAAAAAATGACTATTACAATTATTATTGATGGCTAACTTGTTAACAACCATCCCTATAGATTAAGAATTAAATGTCAAAATAGTCATACACTTCATAATGTTGGTTTAGCTTAGGCAGCACAATAGTTCAAGATAGGCTGAATACTACTTTTTTTTAATTTTTTCTTCTTTAGATACGAAAGATTGACGATTCACACTTTAGAGCTTATAGTTGTACAGTCAATCAAACCTACTCTACTCTCTAAGGATAAAGTCTTAAATTCCACTAAGTTATATGTGAAACATGCTGAATCTCAGTTTTAGAAAACATGAACTGAATCTTTAGGCTTCAATGAGTCCAAGAGATTGATTAGACAGCTCCAATGACCAACAACTAAGTATGCATATCTCATCAAGCTTATGAATTATACTATATTTCTCCAACAACCTACAACTTAATATGCACACCTCAACAAGCCTATGCATTAGACTATATTCCTCTGGCAACATACAACTTAATATGCATACCTCGTCAAGCTTATGCATTAGACTATATTCCTCCTGCAACCAACAACTGAATATGAGGCCTCAACAATTCTAATAAGGGATGAGGTATCAGCCAACCTATAACTATGTAAAGGATGAATAACTTAACAAATCAGCCATGTAGTTTCCTTAGCTTAGAAAGCTCCCTTACGTGAAGGAACTTTAAAATTCAAGATGAAGTCATCAGAAGGCTTGAGCACAAATGATCTTCTAGCTCCTTGGGTGCTCAACGATGAAAATCTCACTTTGACTTATTCAAAGAAAAGGAAGGGCGTGATAAGCTCTCTCCCGAATTTTCTTTGCCTTTTTTGCTTCAGCCTTAATCTTAACGAAAGGCCACTCGTTTACATTCAGCTTGATAGGCTACAATGGCCATCACAACTGCTAATTGTGTGGTCTTTATTGGGCTGGACTTAGGCCTAGAATTCAGACAAAAGTACATTTCTAAGTGAAGTTTTGGCACATCAAATTTTACTTCTCGTTCCTCCTTAAACTAGCTTTCCAACAAGTAGTCGCATGCTCATATTCCTAGCACCATTTGCTACTAAGAGAAGGTTTTCGAACACATGGTGACAACTAATGGTCTGATTTCTAGCTGTTCTAAGTGAACAAAAACCAACCTTATGAGAAGAGGACATTATCCTCCATTCAAGGAAGAAGAGAGGAAGATCCATTAGTCAATTAAAGACTAAGAGAGAAAATAACTTTTGCTATACAGCACACTTGAAGAAAGAGCTACGTGAAAAGATTTACAGCTGCCGAAGCAATCAAAGAAAGGGTCTCAACTGCTCTCGAAGTTTTCCTCAACTAAATTAGTAAAAGTATGCCTTCGGTTGCTGACATTTTGAGGTTGTTTCCAAACTTGTGTATGACGATAGTTACTCATGATGATAATATGATGGGAAGGATAATGTTTATGAAGGACTTTGGAAATTCTAGAAGGGTGAAAGAGTACATAATGGTATGTGTTTGTGATATCTATTGTTGAAATTTATGAGAATTATAAGCTCCTCTAGAATGCTAACAAAACAAGATATAAGTCCATGGCCATAATGTATGCTCAGGATATCCGTGAATGAGACAAAGTTGTGTGATTTATTGAAATCTGGAAAAACATCTGATTTAAGACATACTTGCAAGCTTTCATTTTGAAGTGAACTAACACTAGGTTGTAGGTTTGAAGAGAACTGTTAGTAATATTGAACTTGAGTGTCATCTTAAGATCATCTTAGAAATTTTCTCAAGCTCTTGTTCGATAGATGTTTTGTTTTTAGAGTCGAGTGAAAGGTAAACGCAAGCTGGTTAAATACTTCAGTTTGACTGCTGGATGTTGCTATTTTTTATTCAAACTCTCTCTCTCTCTCTTCCTCTCATCTCGCACTATTTTCATTTTATAATCTCAACTAGCATGACTATTTTACTCAACAGAAGGTTCATCTGTCATCACTTAAGACTTCCATAACAGTTTTCCGGTTGTCTCCTCCCCATCCGTTTTGAATGCAGCCTCCGACTAGGCGACAGCCATGTCCAGTGATGGTGCGGTTGAGAAGAGTAGGGGAGGCGAGTGGGGAAGTGAGCCGCCCACCATTCTCTGAAGCCGCCGAATCCACGAGCTCGAGGACCTCACCCAATTTACATCTTGCCGGTTCTTCCGACAAGCCCTGTCGGGCAGCAGGAGAGGATAAGGATAGGCCAGCGTTCCGAGAATTACCGCCGTCATTTCTCCCGGTAAATCCACCGCGCTAGGCTTCCATCTACGGCATATTTTCGGTGATAGGAACTTCAAGCTCAAGTCAAAACTAGCTGCATGGGGATGTCAGAAATCTGACCTTCACAATAATGGCCGCAGCGCCAGCCCTCCTCCCCCTCGGGCTATTTACGCTGCCTTCTCATTTATGAAACGCGGGCAGAAGCGTTAACAGGGAACTCGCTTACGGAACCTCGCAGGAAGCCCACTGCTCAATCACCATGGGAGCGAAGCTCCGCTTACGCAGACCTGAAGGGCTCCTCCTCGCGGCTCATTTCCTCTTCCTCATCTCCGTCGTCGTCGCCGCCCCCTCTCTGAAAGTGAAGCCCCTGATGGATCTCCAAGAACGCGCCGAGCTGCAGCTGGACCCCGCCGCGGGGCCGGAGAGCATCGCCTTCGACGGCGGCGGCGGCGGGCCGTACACCGGCGTCTCCGACGGCAGTGTCCTCCGGTGGAACAGTACAACGCAGCGGTGGACGAACTTCGCCATTCCTCCGCGGGGGGAGCAAGACGTGTGCGGCGGCCCCTACGAGACTATGATGGAAGGCGTCTGCGGAAGGCCGCTGGGGCTTCAGTTCGAGAAGGCCACCGGCGATCTCTACATCGCCGACGCCTATTTTGGCCTGCTGATGGTCGGCCCCGGTGGAGGAATGGCGCAGCAGGTGGCGACGGAAGCGGAGGGACAGCCCTTCGCCTTCACCAACGGCGTGGACATCGACCAGGATGAGGGGATCGTCTACTTCACAGACAGCAGCACCCGTTTCCACCGGAGGTACCTCCCCGGTGACTCACTCCGTCTTCCTCCATTCTCGCTGAATCGCAGGTGGGTTTCTCCCCTTGCAGAGACTTCATACTGACGATCCTCACCGGCGATGCGACGGGGAGGCTGCTGCGGTACAACCGGAGGACGAAGGAGGTGGCGGTGCTGCTGCGGGGGCTGGCCTTCCCCAACGGCGTGGCCATGGACAGCGACGGCGCGTTCCTGCTCGTCGCAGAGACCACCAACCGGCGGGTGCTCCGCTACTGGCTGCGCGGGCCGGCTGCGGGGAAAGTCGACGTCTTTGCGGAGCTCTTCGGCTTCCCGGACAACATCAAGAGGACGCCAGCGGGGGAGTTTTGGGTGGCGCTCGGAATGGGCAGGGACTTCTTCTCGCCGGGGGGAGCTCCGGGCGCAACGGTGATGTGCCCGGTGGCGATGCGGCTCGCCGCCGACGGCGCCGTCGTGGAGGTTGTGGAGGACTGCACCGCCGCCGGCGCCGTCAGCGAGGTGGAGGAAAGGAGCGGAACTCTCTGGCTCGGTTCTGTGGTCCGGCCCTACGTCGAGGTCTACAGTCTCTGATTGCCTGCATCGATTGCGGTCATGCACCACCGCAGAACAGTATACTTCGGTAACTTGGATCTCCAGGTCCAAGCGATCCTCCCGCCGAATTTATTTCCCGCCATATCAAATCATATATACTGAAATAATTTGATCGGCTTCACCTAAATCTATCTCTTTCCGTGGTGCAAAGTACCTCAAATACTTGTATATTAATTACTAAAAGCAGAAAAGCAGAGGAAGGACAGGATCCATGCTGTGTTAGAAGTACGGTACGCCTTAACGAGATTCAACAACTAGGGAAAAAATGTCGGTAATAAGTGGTAGCCCTAGAATTCATTGGCATCTTACGCTCCCACAAAATGATAAATTTAGGTGTCATACGGCCTCCTGGTGTCACATCACATTGCTTCAATAATCACCCGTACTCATTTATCTACATGCGTGGCTTCACGATATTCCATTACTAGGAAACAATTCCATACTAAGTGATGGCTCAACAGGTAGTGGACATTCTACACTCGCACAAAATGCTAAGTTTAAGAGTCATACGGACTCCTGGTGTCTCAGCATAATAGCTTAAATACGCACATATGCGTGTACCCATATGAGATTTATTTACGTGAGTACCTTCACGATATTCCATTAGTAGGAAAAATATCCGTACTTAGTGGTGGCCTAATACTTCATCGTCATTCTTTACTCGCACAAAATGCTAAATTTAGGTGTCATACGGGCTCCTGATGTCTCATCAGAATGCTTAAATACACACATGTTTGTACCCATACCCATTTATTCACATGGGTGTGCCTTCACTATATTCCAGTACTAGGAAAAAATTACTTAGTAAGTGGTGGTCTAATAATTCATGGGTATTCTACACGCTCTCATAAATTTCTAAAATTAGGTGTCTCAGCACATAGCTTAAATACGCACACATGCTTGCACTTATATGCATTTATTTACTTGCGTGGCTTCACAAGATTCGGTTTGCTACGAAAAAATTCCATTAAGTGGTGGCCTAACACTTCATGGGAATTCTACACTCTCACAAAATCATCACATAGCTTAAATACGCATACATGCTTATACATATATGCAATAATCTACTTGCATGGCTTCACGAGATTCGATTTGCTACGGAAGAATTCCATTAAGTGGTGGTCTAACACTTCATGGGCATTCTACACTCTCACAGAATACTAAATTTAGGTGTCATACGTGCTCCTGGTGTCTCATCACATAGCTTAAACACGCACACATGCTTGGACCCCGTACGCATTTACTTACTTGCGTGGCTTCACGATATTCGATTTGCTAGGAAAAAAATCTATTAAATGGTGGCAGAAGAATTCATGGGCATTCTACAGTCTCACAAAAGGGCTAAATCTAGGTGTCATACGTGCTCCTAGTGTCTCATCACAATGCGTAAATACGCACACATGCTTGTACCCATACGCATTATTTTCACGCCTGCCTTCATGATATTCGTTTCATAGTAAGTGGTGGGCGAAGAATTCATGGACATTCTACATTCTCACAAAATGGCTAAAATTAGGTGCCGTACGAACTCCTGGTGTCTCATCACATACCTTAAATACGTGCACATGTTTGTATGCTAATTGGGTGCATTTACTTTCTAGAGTTGGATACCAATTTCATTTATTCTATTGTCGAGAATGAAAATTAAAGCCATGGCCTGAATTCTGGTGCCGTCTTCCATTTCGTACAATCTGTAAATGCTGCAGCGTTAATGTTATTTAAGTTCACCATGTGTGACCACTTGGTTTCAAGAGGCATCAACATGCTAGGAAGCAAGCTCACCATGGCTGACCCATATGGGAGGGTAATCCATTTATTTCTAAGTGGAATGTTTTTTTTTTCTAATTGTGTTGGCATGCTTGGAATATTTTTTATAATGAATTTTATAAAAGAAAACTGAAGCTTGGGAAAATAAACTGGTACAATTGATGTCATCAGTACCTGGTCAAGAAGACACTCCCCCACCCCGTTTGGGCACCACATGATACTTACCCCCATCTGGCCCACCAGCTCATTTATGACACTTTAGCATTTAGAACAACACAACAACTACAGGCTGCCAATAAGTGGTCATTTTCCTTACCCTAGTAAGTACTCTATTGATTTCAGTATATTTAATTGATATAACATAAGAAAATGACCCCATGTCTTTCAAAGTGAGGCAGAACGTATAGTATGGAAATAAATGTTTTCTAGACGCCCAAAAAATTTCATGCTTCAATCATTTTGATGATGCAAAAATACTCAAAGAGAGAAAGTGATGCCCTCTTTTTGTCATTTATGATCATATTTGATGACCATTACTTCGGAGGACGTAGACAAATCAGATGACCCAGAAATTTTTTGTTCCCGAGAAGATACTTTATATCTCGTACATTGTCACAAGGTGTTTATGTACGCATGACATATTTAAGACATAGTCAAGGAGTTAATGTGCCTGGTTTTCTTGGGTATAAAGGATAGCCAATTCCACAATGGAGGTCATATCATGGAGAAGAAGCCATGCAATGACTCATAAATTTTGGTTCCAGTGAAGGTGGCTGACGGGCATGCAACTTTCGTTTTCATTGACTTCTCTCCTATTGATTACAATCCACACTATGAACTAGCCACAATCTGTAGTATGGAATAGGCTTCCGTGTTGTAGGCCTTTTTCTCAATTATAGGCCCTTGAACCTCATTAGTCTACCCAATCCCTTGACTTTGAATAAAATTTGCAACTAACAAGACTTGAGTCAACGACTTCAGACGTCTTTACTCTTCTTTGACCTCATTTGGTCAATACTCACTGGCATATAGGTCTATTTCACTTCTAGTCAACTCTCCTCTATGGTACACTTCCATCCATGCTACTGCTTACTCCACCTCGTAAGACTAAGTACTCTCCCCCCATGGTTTTAACAATCTTCACCCTTTTACCCTTGTTGGAATAACCTTTCTTTAAGCTATTGACTCTGCTAGGCACAAAAGTTGAATCAGTCTATGCATAGCCCACTCCTTCAATTGTATGAAATGTTATTTTACGTGTTTGTGAACACCTAATGACCAAGATCAGCACTTGGAGTTGGTGGTTGTATAAGCGTCAACACTCAAAGAACATAAATCAACACTTGTGGCAAAAGATAAAGAAGTTTGCACACATGCTGTCAATTGAGACAGGAGTTGTCAATCATGGATTTAATGCATGACAATCACTCCTAGCATGTATAGACTCATCTACACAATATTCTCTTTAGTTGCCAACAATCCTCATTCAGGCATCAACATCTGGTAGCTCGTTTCGATTCCTCATTGCTAGGGAGAAGGTGAACCCGTTTGGAGCAGTTGAGACATAAATAAAGCATTCATGACAGCAATATGCTAAGGCCCATCCACACAATTGTCAGCATCTGCAATCCCAAATCCTTTCTACTCCAACCTAAACTAAGGTTGATCTTAACCCACATATATACACATAGATTAAACCCTGTGAAAGTGGGAGCCAAGGCCAACCTGATTTTAGAATTTATCCAATAGTTAAATGGAACATATTAGGAAGACTTTTGTCATGATTTCAAAGCTGGTAGGGAAACCCATCTGACAATCGCCCTCTTTTTCATGGCTACTTCTCCAGTTTCCGGCAATTTGTCAGACCAGTTAAGTTCAGTTCATGATCCTATGGATCAGTAAGCCCTCTTAAAGCCAAGAAGATGGTAACCCTTTTGGAACCATCTCTAAGCTCTCTTCCTCTACCACTCTGAAACCCCAAGGCCTTTTATAGAAGCTATCCAAAGATGAGGGTGTCAGATCGGAAAGAATGGTACCTTGCAGGACTTGAAACAGTACGAAAATAAATGCATTTTCCTAATATAAGGGGAGAAAAGCTCGCGGCAACCAAGGATGAAGCAATTCACCATCTTCTTCTAAGATAGGCAGCTCATACCTTGTCAGCAATCGTTCCACGTCAAAACTTCCTGAAATCTGGAGTTAGTTTTTTTTTTAGCTGTACAGAGTTTCAATCGCCAAAAACACCTTGAGGGATCCAAGGTTGCATGGAACTAGAGGGTTTCATATTCTTCCGTGTTTGCTTCTTCGTTTAAGAGAGGACATCCTGCTGCCCATAAATGACTCGGATTTATCTTCGTCTTCACTAGAGTCATCTGATCGCCATCTCGGTACGCCGTTCGTGTTCATGGCCTTGGGTGTCTCTCTCTCGTCGGACCTACAAGGATCAACCAAGTGAATACATTTCAAGCATCTCAGCAGAAAAGAAAGTTTCAGAAGAACCAACTTGATCCAAATGAAATAAGAGTCTAAATCTATAAGAATATCTACGGAAAAAATTCTATGTCATGTCCCATGTACTACACCAGCAGGATCTCACAAGATGAGACTATACACACACTTGATCCTAGAAACATTTATCTATGTCATATGCCTAGAATCTGCAAAATCCAATCAACTTCTGCCATCTAGGAAACTTGATGGAATTGCAATTATCTGTGGAAAAGAAATTATCGCCGGAGTTGCCTAATCAGGTCTCAGCTCGATGAGGCTACCATGATTCTTCTAGTCTTCTTGATAATCACAAAAACATATTGACTGTTGTGTCCAAATATAGCCAAACTTAAGCTATGCGTGCTAACAATCCCTAGAATAGTTGAGCCTGAAACTGACAAGCCACCCAGGTGAAGAACAGCTTATAAGGATATTAAGGCTATTAGCATAGTCTGGATGTCCTAGAGGTTTGAGACGCCTGAACATCTGGGTGTTAGATAATAACAATGATGAATCTTGAAATAATTTATACATGAAAGAGGTAGAAAAAAATATGATTCTTAATCTGTGTGAACGTCTCTGGGAGCCTGGATTGAGCTGTAGGGCTTGCAGACCACACGATGAACCCCCCAGCGTGCAGGAACTCGGTGACAACAAAAGAGCTTGAAGCATTTCCAGACTGCTCATCTTATATGGGCAGGTCTCATGAGGTTGACCAAGCCTTACACATCACAGCTGAATCAGGCCTGAAAACTGGCAGGACTATGCAAGTAAACAACAACAGATAGTCCATAGCAAATCCAGACTGCTCATCTTATATGGGCAGGTCTCATGAGGGTTGACCAAGCCTAACACATCACAACTCAATCAGGCCTGGAAACAGGCAGGTCTATGCAAGTAAACAACAACAGATAGTCCATAGCAAATCCATATTGCAATCAAATCCAAGCTCATGTATTAACTTCACCAACAATCACGACATGAATCTACAAAAACATCTGAGCTTTTTGACAAACAGCAAGGAAAAAAAATGCTCAACAATAAAGGTTTATAGCAACTCCTTTTAAAGAGTAAAGCTCCTTAATATTCGTCAAACACCGAGAATATTTCTTCTGTAATGAGAGCATATGTTATGACCCAAGGAAAAAATTATGGAGAAAATGTTGTGTTACCTCCAGAAGGCATTGGTTTTTTTTTCTTGCTCCAAAGAAACTGAAGGTGCAAATTGACCAGGCTGATATCCTTTCACAGAACTGGCTGAAATGTTATCAGCATACGAATTATAAGACACAACACTCTTGTGTATGGCATCAACCTGACTTGGGTGCTCTTGGACAGATGCTCTGCGGAGAAACGAAAATGTAGCCTTTTCTGCAAGGCCAGTAGCATTTTCATCTTGAAATCGAGTGTCAAGTGCTGATGATCGACTCAATTTCCATTCAAAAGGTGTGACGGGAGAACCAATGGATCTTTGGATGGATAAGTCACCGAATGGATACTGCTGACTTTCGCCATCCTTGTGCACTGCTTCCGCGGGAGAAAAGCCATTTGGGCCTGGAGGTCCACCATTAGGAGGATATGATGAATATTTTCCAGAGGCATCTGGGCCTGGCACAACAGAACTTCCCCGAGATACAAGATTTTGCTTATTCTGACCACGTGGAGCATTAGTACCAAACGAACCAGCTGAACTAACTTCCTTGTGCACGTAGCCAGAAGTTTTGCTCATAATAGAGGTATTATCAGCATGAAGAACAAACGACGCCCGAAGAGATGAGTCAACAAGGGAGTTACTTGAATTTGGAGGTTCCTCGTGAGTGAAACCAACATCCTTAGCAGTTAGAGACTTGATCGCAATCGAATTTCCTGATTTGAGTTGCACGCGTTGTACCTCAGGTAGTAGTTCAATTGATTTATTCTGGCAACAGCATAATCAGCATTATTCATAGTTCACAAAAATGAAGTAGAAAAATGCCTACACCAGTAGTACATCCTATCTTATATTATGAAAATGTCCACGTCTAATTTACTTATTGACAGATTCGAACAAATGAAAAAATAACATGTGGTTGACCATGCACCACAATTAGAAAGGTCAAAGACCAAGAGAGAGAGAGAATCAAGGGCATTCACCATCACATTGCTTCCCACAACGACAAAAGTATTTTTTCTATAGATATCAAGAGCAGCAAGTGTAAATAACTGTATAAAATACACCCTCAGACTTCAACCCCTGCTACCACCAATTATACAGCATCATACCATTTATGGATAACATGAATTTACATTCTCACATTAAAATGTGTTTCTGCTTCAAAATAAAAATGGTATTTTGGCTGAGTAATTGACCTGTAACATAGTCATTGATCAGGATCCATCTTGAAAAATGACTAAATCAAATGTTTGTGTCTGTCATGTATTATTTTATTTGCAGGAGAAGAAACAGAGAAAAACATTTAGCTTTATGCTGTTACTCAATTACCAAGTAGAAAAGAATTTACCAAGTGAAATATTTTCTTCAGTATCTATTTCGATTTCAAGTAGAAATTAACTTACCATATCTAACGGTTAGCTTTGTTTCTTATGCCAATTCATAGAGAGGGAGGAACCCTGAATAAAGGTGTAACACACTCTTATATCGTTGTGCCAGGTTGGTGGTGATCAAGAATGACTGTTCCAGCTGATGTTCTGGAAATGAAAGTCTTTCAGAGGTCAGATCAGGCAACAAATCAGGAGTGAAGCAGGCTTGCACCATGGGTTGACAGTCTCTCCATCACCCAACAGGCAATGCAATCCTGTGCGGATGGTCTGGATGTTGGGTCTTGGTTTTTGCAACAGAGTAAAGAAACAAGATGTCATGATATCGAAAAGTCAGAACTGAAAAGCTGAGGCTAAAAATAGAAGAGAACGAACGGATGGCAGCAGCAATATGAAATACGGGGCACAATGGGGATGGAACAGATGGGGCACTGATGCCACACTCCTTTAGTCTCAGGCAGCAGCAAGAATGGAACAGCGTTGAAGTTTCCACATTGACAAGGACAAGGGAGGAACCAGTAGGATTCCGACGGCAAAGGCAATTGACACAAGACAACCACACTACATACCACCAGTTGATCTACTTATAAAAACTGTTGACTTCATCATTTTCGCTCTTCAATCTCGCACACTGGTAGTGAAAAGAGAAAGCCATATTTTCTGTAGGCCTCCACAGAAAAACGAAGTGCCAATCTAACAAGACATTGGTAGTGTGCGCTGACATAGAATACTATTTGGTAACAAAAGACAACTGGGACAGTTAGCCACTCATGTTTGTAAATTGGGGAGATGGAAATGAGTGGTGGCCATGTCTCACAAGACTGGGGATGAAACAGTGGACGGGAGATGCCAGAAATGAAAGTGGGAATCAGCACTTGGTATGAAATTGATATTCCAAACAGCAACTCCGGCTTGGAATTTATAGGAAAACTCCAACTTCCATATTTATTTTGCAGCAGATGGCCTGGTAACGGCCATGGTAAAAATAGTTTGTTGACGGGGTAATCAGCTCTAAGATTTATTTTTTTCTTATTTTCATGTTGAACTTCAAAAGTCAAAGCAGAAGAAACGAATGCGGAGCAGAGAAAAAAAAGTGAAAAGATTAAAATGATTCCACGACAAAAAAAAATGTGTGGGGCAGGGGCAGCCCATCACTCATTCGGTGGAGCGAGAGAGAGAGAGAGAGAGAGAGAAATATTTATAATAAAGATAAATACTCATAATAAATATTCATAGTAAAGATAAATACTCATTCATAACTGAATCAATATTCATAATAAAGATAAATATCAATTACCTCACTTCAGTTACAACGACCTCCGTCAATTTCAAATCGAAGAACAAAAATAACTAGGAATAGAAAATGATTTTCTTACTCAAGGAATACCAACCAACTAGGAAGAGTATGGACCAAATTTGAAGAATAACAAAGAAATAGTAGCTTGATCACGTATGATTTTTAATGCCCTAGTTAACAGGGATATAAGACAATGTGGTTGCATCCCATACAAGATTAAGCTGTTCAGACCAGTATTGGCAAAGCAGGCTCGAAATAAAAAAACGGCCACATTGGTCATTCAAGGACTCGCCAGAACCTCAATCTTCAGCTTATAGGACTAAATTTAGTCAATAATCATCACACTATCACATTCCCAACCAAAAAAGGAAATGTATGTTTCGGTATCCTAGTTTTCGTCATAGTACAGATTGTACTCATTCACATAGTCAACTCATGTTTGGTGCTTGGACTTCTCAGTATAGGTGATGAAATTGTATGTAGAACACTGAAACCAAGAGATACTTACTATCAGTCCTTCTCTCCACTGACTTATTGACCTTATCTTGGAAACTTCTTCTTCAGAAGCAGTCTGAAAGAAATTTTGCTCCAAGCTCCTAAGTTTGTCGTCAATTTGATAGGCTTCAACATACCGACATCGCTGGAAGCAAGATGGAAATAGAATTATTGATGCAGTAAGTAGTGACAATAATCCAGAATTGAATCTGATAGAACTGAGTAAATCAAAACTCGTGTCAGCAAATAATGGTTAACACTTTGAAAAAAGAATATATACTACATGATCCATAGGTGGGTTTGATTGTTATGGCTAATCAAATGTGCATGGTCAACAAGCGTGAAAGTAATATAAAAAAAATGGTATTTGATCATCAAATGTGATTGAGAGAAGATTCCACAAGAAGTATATATACCGTTTTCTTACTTCATCTACTGAATAAAGTATACACATTGCTTACTGTGAAGGAGAAAACCGAATGTCCGCTTTCCGATCCAAAATTTTCACAAAAGCTTATGCAGAGAGTAGTTTTGGAAAGGAAACTGGAGAAAACGACTCATAACCTATTCACTGTGTACCCAAAAGACGGTTATTCTCTCCATACAGATATGATCATCTACGCGAATAGAATACCAATTGTAAAGCCCAATGGATTTTAAGAATTTATGGTCAGGCAAGAGCTGTAAGATTTAAATCTCCAAAGAAAAAGGCGTCAATACTATAATTGTAAGAAAGGAAAACCGCACAGAACAATGCTCATTTGAACAGTTTTCCACAAAGGGCATAGATCCACAGCCGTCACTACTCAAACCCACAATGCCATCTCCCAATGTATAACACGGAGGTAGTAGCATGCACTCTTATTTCGCTTGTTTTTGGGAATACAGAAATGAGAAGCACATCAACAAACTACAGTGAAAGTTATCTCAGAAAGTTCCCTGGCTTGTTTATGAAAAATTCACTAAGAAGTCCCCCAGCTATTGATGAAAGACTAAAATGGCTTATAAGACAGACTCATCTCCTTGAGAAGTTGTCGATTGTGCATAACTTTTGTACTAGCAAATAGAAAACAATGTATGACAACTCATATAAAGTTACTCCGTTCTTCACTATTAATTCGGTAGTCTAAAAATTATGCCAGTCAGTGATCCATTTCTGAACGCTTTTCCCACAATTCTTCTATGATGCTGCGACACAAACGCCTGACTTTTAAACATGATATGACTTTCCACAAACTTTAGTAGCTTGGTCTTTCAACAATACTAACATTGTACGAATCCATAGATGTGAGATTCATGCCATTCGTGATATAGATCTTTTTATCTTAGGATCCTCGTTTGTCTCCTAACAAAGCATCCGTAGCTGCTTCATCAGGTTTTTGAACTCTGACGCTTTTAGGACTACTCATCCATTCTTCCCGCGACCATTTGTTTCACCAGCCAAGCCCAGCCAAGCCCAGTTTATTCGAACAATAAACCCCAGAACCGTACTTGACTCCCCGGAGTCTGGACACTGTCCATTCGATTCTTCCACAATAGAGGTTCACATCTAACCATCAGCCTTGATTCCATCACACATTTCAACCCATTCGTGAGGATAACTTCCAAAAATAGCGAATTTAAGAATGGCATTGATGTAGCAAATCTCTAGGAGTATGAATGATTTCATTCAAAGGTTGGCCCCCAAACTCACTTTACCAAGCATAAGTGATATTCATTTTATTTTATACATAACCCTCGTTTTTAGAGCTGTATCCCGAGATTATCTTTCGCCAAAGGAGGGGGGTGGAAGGCTCTACCCAGTAACATGATGCTATTAAGTGTCATAGTGCAACTATAAGCAGCAAAAAGTCAGAGTCGCTATAACCTCCTAAAGTTTGTCAGCAAACCCGAACAGAATATGGTACAAGAAAAATAAAGTATAGAAGTAATAAATTTCAAAAAGAAGAAAGTGTGTCCACCTCGGCAAAACGAAAAAACATAAAATTTAATGATGATGTGACTCCCAAAGGAAATCAGCCTAATCCAACCAGTTCAAAATTAAAAATCAACTATGATTAGAATATTACATTAACTGAATTTTTTTCATCATAACCCTAATTCGAATTACATCTGACGTTGCCAAATTCCACAGTACAGAATTGCCCAGCTTCATCTGCCCCTGGGAATTTATACTCCAATTCTCACATGAGGCAGCTACGAAAACCCATTCTTCGGGGTAAAGTATAAGTTTAAAAAAACATAGCTGTAAATTTTAAATAAGCTAAAACTCTCCAAAACTGACTGCGTTGCTGGAAATACAATGGACAACTGTCAAGTAAAATTTGGGTCGCCGTATAGATAATAATATTCAAAAACCAAGGCAATAATAAATTACCTCATATGGTTAAACCCGAATAGTATAAGTAGATTTCGATGGCATTAAATCACACCGCTAAAAAATGAGGACCTACATGAAAGTCGAAGTAACCAGAATGGCTTTGGTCTCATTGGATTTTGAAGATAAAACAAAGAAATTGGCAAGGCATCAAACATAAACATTTGAAGAAAGTAGAGCTCATGAAAAGGGAGAGAGGGATCCTCCCTCGCAGGAAAATGAACTTGAAAGATGAAAAAAAAATGATGTTACTTTTAGTAGATGCAAACACGTCGTTTCCTTTTTCTGTATTTATTTAAGTTCTTCTAAAAAGAATTCAAGGCTAGTAGCACAAATAAGAAATAAAAATAATAGGAAGCTACCTGAAGATAGAACACAACAAGAAGGCTACCATTGATTGATGAAGGCTGTTGACAAGCCTTATCAAATAGACACTTGTGGAGAACTAATTCTTCATCAGAATTCCAAGGTAACTCAATCATTCTATCCACTAAATTTCTTCGCACACAAAGCGAACAGATTTCAGTCACTAACACTTCAAGGTGCCGCACCCAAGAGCCTAGTCCATCTTCTACACCATCTGAAAATACTTCAGAAGATCCACACCTCAGCTTATTTTCCTTCACTTGAGAACAGTGCATTCTCTGGTAAATAAATGCTTCTGTCAATAGTCCACATTCAATTCTCACCCGAACAGCTGTTACAGCAACATTAAGGGACACTATAAGTGAACCGTCATGGTTGATACTATGTGCAGAAAATCCATCACGACCACAGCACCGTAAGACCATAAGTGCAAGGTCAGGCCTTTGTCGTTCTAATAGAACTTCTGCTACTTTTGGATGTGTATCTCGGCCTGCTATTACTGGGAGGAGTTGGCTAGCTTGCTACAGTCAGAGAAGAAAAAGAAATCACGGTATAAATGATTTATTAATTGTAGGAGGAAAAACGAACAGATCAAAAAATAAACATACCCAGAACACTGTCGATTATAAAAATCCAAAAATATGAATTACTGGCAATAGAGGTTTCCAGCTGGGCATTGTAAATGAAAGCACATGATTGTTGAAACACTAGCATAGATTTTGTACATTTGAAAGACAAAGAATGATTCTCTCATGCTCTGTCAACCTCTTATCAGTTGACTGCAGTCAAATCAGACAGAATATGAGCTTGTTGTCTGAGGCATAATCCTGGAAAATAATATACGTGCATGGATATATCATAGGACCGTTCACATATGCATAAATTATGTGCACCAAGAAACAAAGGTAGACAGAAATCTTTCCAAATTCATTATCATCACAAGCATCCTAATCCTCCAGCATCACAAGCAATTCTATTCAGTCTACTGACCTTTCCTTCAAACCGATGATTTTCTCCTACTCACGTTTGATATGATAAAATATATTCTCAACAATAAAAAAATATAGAAAAATCCTTCAGACGAAACCAAAAGAACTTAAAACTTTCATATATCACGCACATTATGCTACATCAAAATGACTATTCTATAAACACGAAAGGTTCATTAAGAGATTTACTAAATAAAAATAATGATATCGTACTGTATGACAACTAATGATTCTTGATAGAAAGAAATTTACATAAAGGGAGGTGAAGAGGTTACATGAAGAGCCTCATCTGAATGATCATCTAGAAGGTAGAAAACTAATGATTCCAGCACTGATCGTCTATGTATGTTGAAGGAAGTAGCAAAATCATCAACAATATGCCTCCAGTTAACATCAGGTGTAGACCAATGTCTGTCAAACAAATAGTACAAAAACTGCAGGGGATTAAGGCAAACATATGGAGATGTAAATTAATTATCCAAAACCAGGTGAAAATACAAAAAGTCTCAAGGATACTATTGCTTGCTTGGCAACAGCCACATCTGATGTTCCATGAAGAAATAAAATATCAGCAGCTGAACGCAAATCCTTAAAGGGATAGAGTCCTGATACTCCAACCATTTCAGATAAATCTGATAGTTGATATGCATCCCCTAGAAGACTTCTGACATCTAATTCACCAGACACTGTCCGTCCAATGTCTTGCTCTATCTGCAAATTAGAAAGTGCATCCTCTATGAAAAGTGTTGACTCATTCTGCATAGCTGTTTCTGCTGTGTAACCAGTTAAATTGGGCCATGTTCGCTCAATTGCAGCCAATTTTCTTTCACTGACGTGCAAGTTCCATGAGACTGAATTCGGATACCGTGACTCAACATTTTCCAAAAACTTATGCCTAATGCACCAAATCATGACGTCCAAGTGCTGTGGAAAAAATAAACACCAAGTAAACAAATTCCGTTTCTGTATGCAAACATTAGACGAAATTGCAACGAAAAGAAAATAGTGGTGCTTCATGAATATGGACAAATTTCCTTTCAACAGTTTAAAGTTCCAGGAGTAACCCTAAGAACATCAATAGTCAAGGTACCAAACAGGCCATGATGTATTGCATGAAAATAACAAACAAACATAATTCACTCAGGCACCATACTTTTTAATGCAAAAGTTTTACACAAACGTGACTAGAGTTTGTTCTCCTTGAGCAGTTTCATGAACATCCTGAATTGAGGGGGGATATAGAATGATGAACACCCAAATAGTCTGTGGCAGTAGAGATTATTGATAAGGGAAAAGCAAGTGTATGCTAAAGTTATTTATATTTTAGGTGTAGTCAGAGCAAATAATGGTGGTGGATGGAAATAGATGGTACGCATGAATAGATAAGAATGATCATAGAGAAACTAGAAACTAGAGAAGTTTGGAACCATTTTCGCAGAAACTGGGGACTTGCTGTTTTTCCGTACATATACACATAAGAGCACTTTCTAAACAGACAACAGTTCTGGCAACTTTGTAACGTCCTGAATTCTGAGAAGATTTCACAAAGACAGCGTATTTAATGGCCACAATTATGTCTTTAAATAACTTTTGATAAGGGCATACAAACCTCTATAATTTTCAAAACATCTTGTATTACAATGTTTAATTAAATCTGCTAACTTCCCTGGATTAATTAATATGAACTAGAAAGTATACTGGCTTCATCATTGAAAGCAGCCTCTCTTGGACATTGCAGCTTGTTCTTTTGGTTTGCATAAACTAGGGGATATTACATCTTGTTTGAATTCTTTCAAACTTTTAATCAAGAGGCCATGAAATTTTCATCTGGCACCCCACCCTTTTTTCAATTGGATAGCACCATACACTGATTAAATGTTCAAAAGAAAGGGAATTTACAAACATATGCCCAATAATCTCTCCAAAAAGCCTCCATACAACATCTGTAAAATCTGCACTAAAATGGTGGAGACCCTAAGAACCTCAAAAACGAGGAACAATCTCCTTCACCCCCCATATGCGCTACAAGACATCCTCAAACTGAGCATAACACAAGTCTCTGTGGCTTCTTGTTTCCATTTCATTTGTGATTCAAGATCTTCCACATTTTCCTCCAGAATAAAATGTCCGCACACATAATCATCACTGGTAACCAAGACTGGGGAAAAACCTTTAACTAAGACGAATTAACAAAGAAACCAACCAAAAAATATCTTTTGTCCCTTTGCCCCTTGTAATGATTATCAAAGCAGCAGATGCAGAAATCCACAAAAGTCTGATATCCACTTCTTTCTTCAAAGCAGAGCTTAGCTCTTCTGTCTCTTCCTGCAAGCCCTTCTCCAGGAGAGCTGAAAACCACAACAACTGATGTACAATTTTTGGGGAAGAATTTTGTAGAAAGAGAAAAGTACAATCTCTTCAAAAGGGAAAGTATCATATTCTCTGTGTTTTATGCCAGGAAAAAATTACTAACAACCTTCGAAATTCAAGAAAATCTTGTCCTGATGGCACTAACGAAGTGATAAATCAAATTATATACAACGTCTGGAGACATCAAAAGTAGCCCATTAGATCCTAGTCAAGACCATCAATATACAAATCTGATTTTATACACAATCAGCTCAAAACAAAGGTCAGCAAAATAAGATCTTCATAATTCGCACAAGAACAAATCAAGCACAGATTCCTCCAGTAAACCACGCTTATTTGTCATAAAAACTTAACCTGTTTGGTCTTCAATGTATTCTCTGAGAGCCAATGTAAATCTTGAAGCTCTGCAGATAGAGATCCCGCAAATGACGATTCCAAAACCGCAAGAACATTAGAGATGCCATTTAACCGTGAAGAAAACTTCAGGAGCAAGTTCAAGTTTGTTTGCATTCCCTCTTCACGAACATCTGAATCCTTGTTAAGGCATTCCTTGTCAAATTATCCGGAATCCCGGAGTTATCACATCCATGCATCAAATTTATCCTTTGAAACTATTATGGAACCCACTTCCAACAAGAAAATATTTTACCAGCACATCCAATTGAAGATCTTAAAAAATCGTCTATCCCACTACCACAGAGGATACTTGGAAAAAACATAGAAAAGGGTGTGTTACATCATCAAACATCGAGAGGATAAGCAGATACATTTAGGTAAGTGCTTGAAACTCTAACTACTTATCTCAACACTCGGTAGAAACAAAAATCAAGCAACCATCAAACAGAAAGCAACCAAGAAAATTGATGTACGCTGGGGTGGGTACAGTGTATTAGACACAATAGCTTATTGAATTTTATAAAATCAAAATAAGTAGCCAAAAGAAAATTCCATCATGAGAAATTTAATGTACGTTGGAATGGGCACAGAGTATTACACGATAGCTTATAGAATTTTAAAAGACCAAAATAAGCAGCCAAAATAAGATTCCACTACGAGTTGATGGCTTTTGATGATTTTATTTGATGTTTGTTACAAGTAGGACTAGTTAAGGAATTCCCAACTCCGTAAACTCCAAAGAGAAAGCACAGCTAGTTAAAAGTATGAAACGAATAGCATCCCATTCCAACGATACATTTCATGCAACAGTGTAGCTAAACTAAAACAGAGATAACAAAGTTCATATTAAAACAAAAAAAAAAAATCAATATCCTCAAATTAGTTAAGGTATTTAATATCAAACTTTATAGTAATACTAATCAGTTTGTGCATATTTAATCCCACGGGTCTTAAAATTTTATTAATGTATAAAATATCATATTAAACATCCAACAGTATCCTTAATCTAATTTCTCAACATTTAAGGCAATAACATTTCATCCGTATGATTAATGAACCATCATACGAAAGCAATGTAAAATGTTTATAAAAACTAATTAAGAACAAAATGTCCTGATAAATATGGCATACTCAAAAGCACTGCAGGGATAGGTACACCAAGATGAAGGTGCCAGAGGCACAAAGGAATCTCACCATAGTGAGGATAATGTGAGGATCACGTGATTGGCTAGCTCAATCGCAAGTAGCCATCCAGTGTCACAGGCAGGAAAGTGATCGGATGGTAAATGTAGTGCTGGAAGAGAGGAAATCAGTGACGCACTTAAACATGGGTGACATAAAGGTGGTCAACAGTCGGTGTGCCACAATAGGCAATCATGATATTATTGGTCAAAAGTATAAGCATGTCATGTAATTGATGTACCTGTAAGAACGTGGTTTATATATCTGGAATTATCCACTTAAAAAAAAAAAGTGAGATCCTAGTATATGCACTAAAAGTGAAAGATAATTATCCCATGAGCAGGCATAGGTAACATAAACCCAAGCAATCATAGATAGAGATGTCAACAGATACGCCCATGCACATGCATGTGCCTACGATAACCAGGGAAAACGATCCATCTCTTAAACAGAAAATTTCATGGGAAAATGAACCCAAAAAGTACAAGACCAAATTTGCAGCAATGGTGAAAGATTATGCAAAAGATAAAAAAAGAGTATGCTTCAAATCATTCACTTTGTTCTCAAAGCATCTCAACACAAGATTGAAAACCAAGAAAACTAGACCGTATTAACTTCTTTGATGCAATCAAAGTGACCATGAATGATTGTAGATGCCAGATGATAAAATACAATATATATAAAATCTTGTTAAAAGGACAATATTTAAGCCCATCATAATACCAATCATGATGCTTCCAGTGGTATAAGCAGTCTAACACAAGAAAAAGCATAAAAAAAGACATGCATAACATGTAAGACTTGTCTCATGCTTTTTACCTTCCTGTTCAAGACTTTGATCTCTCTTTTACTATATGCTATCATCCAGATCAAAAATTGTATATTTGAAACAGGACTGTCTCCCCAAATCTAGATGTCAAGGTTTCAAGGATACATATGTCATGAAGATCTTGAACAACACTCTTGTACTTCCATCTGCACCAGTTTTTCACAACAACTTCATCCAAAAGAAATGCAAGTACAGGGTCGCTTGATACAGCATTTTCGTCCAGACAAACATCTGTAACATCTGTGGTATTTGTTAAGGTGATGATAACATGGTCTATACTTTGAATGCATCCCCGCATCAGTCGTTTCATCCATCAACAAATATAAAAAACAAAAGGATACAATGGCAGATTGAAGAAACAAGGTTGTTTTCTAGGGCAACATCAAAGAGAGAATAGAGGCGCTGGACATCTAAATGTTCCCCGTTGTAATTCTGTTCAGATCTCGCATCATCTTTTCTAGCGATAATGCCAGCCTCAATGCATTTATCATAAAGACGAAGACGGAGTTTTCCACCCTTTGGCAGAGGAGTCCTACAAATTGGACAAACATCACATCTCTGACTACACTCTTCACATAGCGCAGCATGTCCACAAGAACTTAATGCATGTTGTACATAGCGTCCACAGGTACTCAAGTCTCTAGATGCCCGGCAGTGTTCCACTTTTGCTTCTTTGCACAATTCTATCAGATCTATGGATGCAAATTGTAATAACGCCTCCTGAAATGAATATAAATACCAAGTCAGCCAAAAGCATCCACAATAATATGCTATACAAATCATTACAAAACTCACACAAGGGATAGAAATCATTCATCTGCGCCCTCATGAAGTAAAAATGACAACCAAAAAAGACAATCATGAGAAATCTACTTGTATTATGTTAATCCATTGATAAGTGCCCTAGGAATTTGCATCAATTTAGAATAAATACGAAGACCACTGAGAATGACCTAAGAAAGGATCATAGCTCCGACACGGGATAGCACCCAACCTTCCAACCTTATCTTAGAGTGGCTATTGACAAGAAGAGACATGGCACACAGATTCAGCCCCCACCACCATTTATTTGCAAGGTCTGCCTTCACTTCTATTAACTTTCCATGTAGTGTCAGAAGCATAATAATGAGCAGATATACCAGTTGGCATTGTGGACAAAGAAACGTCATCAACATATAGATGGGGTGAGATGTCCATGATAGAGAGCTCTAATCCCTAGTGAGCCTCAATTCCTGACGTACCTTCTGACAAATCCACGTGGGATAGCTACTCATATAGGGTGTAAGAGTTTAGCCCTTTTCATGGAACAGTGGGTATCTTGCGAAAATCCATGTGCTTAAACCTAACCTCGACCTAGTGACGTATTTAACAGAAAGGCACAAGTGACTAACTTATCTTTTTAGACAAGGATGATCCCACAGAGATCAGTGTCTGAGATTTTGGCTTTCTCTCTTCTAGCTAGAAACAAAATTCTACCTTTCCATCCTTACTTTTCGCATCCCTGTGTGGGAGGGTAGGAATACTTCTCAACGTTTGACAACAAGTTGATCTAACTGCTTGACATTTGGTCAAACCGAGAGTTAAAATTCGTTCGGGTACTAACGGAGGGAACCGTCATTTGAGAGGTTACGTCTGAGGAAGGAACCACAGGGGTTCATTGACCTTTTCTGGAGATGATAGGGAGAGGTGCGGCAGGTTATTAGTTCGTTTTCCATCGTATAAATAAGTTGGATAGCATTTGAGGGCAGTTTATGGAATCGATGAGGTCAATCTAACCTGAATGAAAGAGGAGTCCATGGATTATGGAGCATGCAAGAGCAGCCAAATCTCTAACAAACAAAATGCTGTAACTTATTACCGTGAAAGTGACTGCTTGATGGTGTTAAAGGTGCAAACTTATTACCTTAATAGGACAATTAGATGGCATCTACTATCAAGAGTTCTCAAAGTATGTGAGGGGAAGCCATCATCTCTCACTCTACTTTCCTTGAGAAGGATTCTTTCTTTTCAAGGTGGGCCATGCCATGTGACAGGAATAAGGGCCATACGGGATTTCTTTGTGCTTTTTATCAACGGTTTTGGAACTGATCATGGGCGATGCCAATCATTGTGCAATTTCAAAACAGTGAGTCACATTTGGAAGGGGGGATCACTATTATTCATTCGGTATTGATTTATAAGAATATATGGCTTAGTATAGTAAAGATGAAACCCTGAGGAGTAGGCAAAGTGGCGTGACAGATTATTTCATCAATAATGATGGGGATGGCAAAGAACTGTGTAACATGGAATCTGGCTATATAAATGACTTTGTCCAGGGAATTATTATATAGGATAACCTTTTGATACCTTGTGAACATATCTATGGGAGAAAAATAGCACATCTCGGTTATTGAGGACCTAATTCAGTCAATTGAAGGCCATTCACAGCCATGAAAAATATTGGATTTAAGGAAAGAATTCTGGCATAAATCACATGAGAGTTTTGTGAAGTAACAAGCAGCATATTTAAATCTAAACCCATTACTCCTCATTCACCGAATCTGTTACTATAACAGTATGGATCTTCAATATCATCTGCATCTCTTCATCCAAGTACGATGATACTCTAGAAAAATCCAAGATGACTTCAACTTCTGGAAACCTAAAGTTGAGAGACATCAAAAGCAACCAATTTTTTAAGGACATAAAATTATGAGAACCCTGGCCTTCATTTAAGCAATTCACCTTACACCTTTTCACCAACAGGCCTCTTCTTTACCATCCTCTAGATTCCATTCACATTCCAAGACATAAAATTCACTACTTCCAACTTTTCTGTGAAGCACATTCCGTTCAGATTCCATGCCCCTCTGTGACATCACACAAAACATTGAAACTGCGTAACGTTTTATGTCAGCCAGTATTCATGGACATAAGTGACGAGATTTCCTGACTCTCGATATTTCAACACAATCTATTGCACACATCTTTACCAAGTCACTGCTATTTATCTTCTTTCCCAGGCTCTACATTCGTCTCACATTCCAAGTCACCATACCCATTATCCATCAATCTGTCCATGGCGCATTTTCTCTACCCCAAGCCCCTTCCAGCTCTCATAAAACGTTCTAACATCAGAAGCTCTTCACTTTTTCCCGCACCACCCTTCTTGTTTGATCAACTTCCTCAGACAGATTTACCTACCCACACCTTACCAAGCAATAGATGTGAGCACAAGGATGGAATCACTATCTACTCTCCTCTGCTTCGAAAGAGTGGTGGTATAGGAAGGGACTGAGAATTTTTACATGAAGAACCTCCCGTTGGACCTTGACCATCACCCAGCTAGCCCCAAAATTGGAACATAGCTGATTCAAATAGATGTCAGCAGGTTGAGATAAAACTCAACCAATTCCAAGGATTTATCCCGCTGTATATTTCAACCATATGAACCATGCAAGATGCCAAACTTGATAAGCGTGGACTAAAAACATAAACTGTGAAGGGTAAACATAACCATATAGACAAGAAGACAAAAAGCAACTGTGACCTCTGACAAAAAGCCCTTGAGACACAAAGTCCCCTGCAATACCTAAAAAATAACCTACAGAGCAACCGTGAGCATAGTCAGTGGATTTGATATGGCAAAGAACCATAGAATCATTCTTTCAAATGTCCATAGAATAATTTATGCCGCCAATTTGTAACTTAGTTAAGGATAAGACTATACCGGATTGAGGATTAACAAATTCCATTTTACCTGATATAAATCCAGAGCACCGACTACAAAACTAAACTACTGTCTAAGGCATCTTTCAACTACTGAAAGATGAACGTATTCAACAACAATGCATAAAAATGCTTGCTAATGACACCCATGTTGACTCAATATATCTCCCGCTCATAAAATCCCAAACTACCAAGGCAAATATTCTATGACCTCTCTGAACTAACAGTGAAAAAATTCAACGACAGCATCAAAAAATGAGGCCAAGCAGCCTACACTGTGAGACTAAATTGGATTCCAACAATGGAAAAGCATTTGTGCTTTTTTGAAACATGGATAATTCCACCTGCTGTTAACCGACCTGCAACCTAGCATGAGTGTTTGGCTAGCAGGCACTAATACTTAGCAAGCCAAAGAAATCACCACCCGGTTTGTACCCAGCTGATTTCATCTTTCTTTTTGGAGTCTAGAGACAGACTTACCCCATGGTAAATTAGACCCTTGTTTTCCAGGTCTTTTGGAAAAATAGTAACCTACTCACCCATGGCGTGTTCCCCTAGCCTCCCCAGATTTTAAGAGAACCTCGCCCCTTGCATTGATAAGACCTTCAACACACTGAACGCAGTGCAGCCATGAATTCAGGGACATTTGAACCGTGTGAGACAGCCATAATCGTTTGCGTTTGTTACTTTTCTCTCTTCTTCTTTAATTTTCTCTATTCTTCATCATCTCCCATGGGTTGGAGGAACGCGTTCCTAATATTGGGCTCCCTCTCACTACCAAGTAAGCTTTCGATATCTTCCCAGTGTCACATGGATTATGCTCAATTAGTAGCCGTATAAAACATCCCCATGAACTAAATGACTGGTTGATAAACCAGCAAAGTTTTATGGTCACTACGCTGTTATGAAAGAACTGTATCAAACAAAATATCATCAACTTAGAGGCAAGATCCAAAAAGCAAATAAGAGGGATGAAAGAAGACGCAACACTCTGAGAGTAATGGGGGTAGAGGAAACAACTGAAAAGCGTTTTCAGTGTAAGCAGGTTGTATTGACCTTAACGACTGAAACATAGAACAATTATAGAAACGAAGCCTAGAGGACGACGAATGAATCCACATAAATAACAAAAAAATATCTCCCCGTGTAGACTGAGGGAATGCCAACCACGACGCACCACAGCATCTCGGCAAAAAATAAAAAGAAGGTGATAACAACCCGCGTAGAAATCATCACCTTGCGCGAACCCAGATCCCTTGCCGTAACAGAGTCGCTCATATTGAAATCCAGCAAACGAACTTCGAGGAAGAGATGGACAGAAGAAAATGGGCACCAACGGGATCAGCAAACCAGCAGATAGATAAACGATAAACGGACAGAGAAGATCGGAGGCCTCAGGGGCCCAGCACTCCTGCAAAGTAGAATCACTAGGGGGAACCAGAGCATCCGTCGCCGTACTCCTCCCGGGAAGTGGAGGGATACTGGGGAGATTGAACACCCACCCGCTTCTTTCTCCGGCAAAACCTTGGCGGACTGATTACGAATTTTAGGGCTGAAGGCGGGCCGGCGGGCTCGTCCCCCTCCTCAACAAACTAGCCGCTGAGGTTAAAAGGGACCCGACAATACCGGCGGCCCAACAAGCATTCCATACCAGGGAGATGAGAAAAGAACGCCCTGGATGAGATCAACCGCTCAGACAAGAAGGTTTTGACTTTCACTACCATATTACGCAATTTATTTCACTTCAAACACGAAAAATTTGTGTTGAATTAGAAAGAAGAACTAAATCTATAACTAGATAGAGAACCAAGCCATCACAAATTCCACATTATTAGTCATAAATACTACTATTTATTAGTCATAAATTTAGTAATAAAACCTAAATCTATAATAAATAGATTTATAAGTAGATTTAGAACCAGGCCATCACAAATTCTACATTATAAGTAATAAATACTTCTATTTCATGATTTTTGATGTTTTTTTCTTCTAGGGATTTTTTTTTACATCCATAACTAGATTCAGAAAAAAGGCATCACAAATTCTACATTATTAGTCACAAATATGTCTATTTAATGAGTTTTTTATATTCTTATAGAGAAAAAAATCTATATTAATAACTCGAACTAGAACAAGCCATCACAAATTTTATATTATTAGTCATAAATACGTCTATTTAATGATTTTTTTATTTTTTATAGAGAAAAAGATGTATATTAATAACTAGATCTAGAACCAAGCCATCACAGATTCTACATTATTAGTCATAAATACGTCTATTTGATGATTTTTTTATTTTTTTTCTAGGGTAAAAAAGCTACGTCTATAACTAAGTTAAAAACCAAGCCATCATAAAGTCTAAATTTTTAGCTATAAATACTTCTCTTGATGATTTTTTTATGTTTTTTTGTTCTAGAGAAAAAACCCTACTTCTCTAACTAGATTTAGAAACAAGCCATCACAAGTTCTACATTATTAGTCATAAATACAATTATTTTAATGATTTTTATGTTTTTTTCTATAACTGAAAACCTCTCAAGTTGTCTAAATTTTGGAAAAAATTCAATCCATACTGGTTTTATAAAAGAAGCAGCACATAGTTCTACATTATTGTCGGTAGTAATCACTTTAGCTATTTTATTTACTTAAAATATACAAAATCGTGTTGAGTTAGAAAAAAAGAAGCTTACATCTATATTGGATTTAGAAACAAGCCTTCTCAAGTTCTACATGATAAGTCATACACACTTCTATTTAAAGACTATTTTACGTATTTTGTATAGCACTTAAACCTACCCTAAAATTTTCTAAAATTAGAAAAAAGCTTCCACCTTATTGGATTTAGAAATGAGCTCTGCCATGTTCTACATAATTGGTAGCAAATAATTTAGTAATTTTGCATTTTTAGAGAATTTTCAGACCATCCAATTTTGTCAAATTAGTAAAAAGCCTTCCATATAACCAAATTTTGGAATAAATCTTACTAAAATCTGGTTCATGTATTTCTGTTCATACCATTCAAAACCCCTCAAGTTGTCTTAAATTAGAAAATAAATCTTCCATCAATATGGGATTTAGAAACAAGGTTTACCAAATTCAACATTACTTCTAGTAAATGGCTTGATTATTTGAATTTTTTTTAGGTTTCAAATTTCCTTTAGTTACAAAATATATATATATTACTCAATTTAGAGATGTTGTATGGAATCCCACATTATTGAGTAAGCTCTTATAATCACAAGCCTTGACAAAACATGGGCCAACCTCAAGGGTAAGGTGCATAGTAGAGGTTCCACCATTTGATGATTGACAATCCTGCCCCTCAACAATAGAGCAAAAATCATAATACTAGTCAGCTAACACTCGAAGTATCTTTCTAGTCACAAGTAGTCAAATCTAGGCTAAAGTGGGTCACGAATTGAAAGGTGAGAAGAGTGATTTTTCATCATTTTAGGGGCATTTTGGTACGTGAGAAATGATAGTGTAGAAAACTATTAGATGTTAAGAGCATATTGGAAGGATATGTCTGTAATAGAGTTGCAATATATGGGTGTATTTATAATAATACAATTCCTACACAACAAAAATTAGTTGTTTTCTAATTATAAGTATTTTATAGAAAATTTAAAATTCTAATCGTCATTTTATTGTCTTTTTTTTTTCCCAACATTCGTAATCTAATCAAACTTACATCTAGAGAAAAATCAGCAAATTATGCTTTAGAATTTACATTTGGAACTTTGACTCTTTCTCTAACAAGAGAAATGCCGAGTTATTACATGGCAGATGATCAGGCCTCATGATTGAGCCCACATGATGCAAAAGGAAGTCATAATCACCAATGATGAGAGAGAGAGAGAGAGAGAGAGAGAGAGAGAGAGAAATAGGTAACTTGGGTGTGGAGAGAGATGATGTGGAGCTTGGTTGAGGCCCATTAATAAGAGTAAAGGGCATACCTACCATATGGCGAAGTAGATACTACTTATGGCCTATCTAGAATCTCTTAATGTAGGTTTATGAAGCTATTCCTAGCAAAGTAGTTGACTTTGAGTCTAGTATTGCTTGGCACATTGAGAACCCTTTTTAAGGATTAGAATAATACTACTCATGGCCCATTTAGAATAAATTGTCTCCTGAATCCATTAGCCCTTCTTTTGGATGTTCTTGTTGAGCATATTTGATGATGATGACAACATTGACTTTTTACAAATGATTTTTTCCACAAAAATTCAAAATCTATCCCAAGTTCATAGAATATGCTTAAATAAAATTAATGGGTCAGAATAAGATATTCTAATTTTCAAGAATATCTTGGGTGCCTACGAGAAAATACATTCAAATTCTCCTACAGATCATGGGTTGCATTAACCACAAAATATCATTATAACATTATAATATCATTGAAAATTAAAAAAATGTGAGAGATTTGGGCCAATATGATGCATCAAGTCTAAATCAAATTCAATGTATATCAGATGTGGTTTATCTAACAACCTGTGACAAATTCAATGGTGTTTTTTTCTATGAAGAGAGATTGAGGAGACTTTATTGGTCTTTAGCATCTGGGACATTCTCCTAACATGTTCCTCTCATGGTTTGGCATTGCCAATAACACCAAAAAAAATTTACTAATAAAAGTTATCAAAATCACATGGATGGATAATTTGGGGCATTTAGCCTCAATGAATTTACTAATAAAAGCCCCCCATTGCTTGCTCAAGAGCAAGGGTAAGGTCAACGAAGGGGATGATCTACATAATCAACCAATCCTCTGATATCAGTGAGTAGACCCATTATTCATGGAAATGGCTGTCCAACATAAACCGGCTCAGGCAAATTAGATCCAGAAATGGCAACTATGATCCTCACTATAATGAGCATACTAATATAAACAAATGATAACAAAAGATGAAGAAGAAGCAGAATAATGAAAAGATCCACCCAAAGACTGGGTTAGATGAAAGCCAGAGTCGAATGTCTCTTTTTTCTTAACCGGCCACAGCAGGGGATCCTTGGCTGATAGCAGCTCTGCTGCAGTGAGCAGAATTATTCATCAATAATTGATCCGTCAGATAAAAATTAAAAAATATTAATTATTGTAATACAAAATCCTCAGGGCCTTCTAGAGAGCGCATCAACAGAGCTTGCTGAGTTGGAGGCACAGATCCTCAGATCATATTCCATGGCAAGCACAGGCCTGTCATGGAAATCTGAAAACCTCGCCAGCAAATCTCACATCCCCCAGCTCCTCTTCAATGCGCAGAAGCTGGATAAGTATTTGGGGCATTAAAGGAAAAGGTTAGGGATATTGGGTACTCTAGAAATTGAGGAGGAAAATGCTACATATCTAGAAAAATATGGGAATCTAGTAGTAAAACGTGTATTTCTTCCAAACTCTATGTGTGTGTATATATGATGTCAGCAGCTGGAATTAAATAGGGCTTGCCAACGTGGTATATATTACCCCACAAGAAAATTAACAAAAAATACGGAAATGAAAAAGGAATAGAAATGTCAGCCTAGAAAAACGGCGAATCAGTGGGAAAAAATGAACCCAGAATTTCTTTCCGGATATTATCTAACAAGTATTCAAATTGATGTTGGCCCAGGTAAGCATGAAGGGAGTTTGATTTTTTAGTGATTTTTTTTACTTGTAGTAGTATGAATATTGATGAATTAGAAGCCCATTACCTGATTATACTTGGCCAATCTCTCACTGCGGCATGGAGCTCCTGTTTTGATCTGCGAACCAGAAAATGTAAACAAAACTTGGCAACGGTAATATTCCCAAATTAGTAAGAAATCCACAGTAAATACAGGTTTCCTACCTGTCCACTAGCCAGCCCAACAGACAGATCAGCAATGAAATTATCCTCTGTCTCACCACTGCGGTGGCTAACCATAACACCCCAGCCAGCAGCTTTGGAGTCAAGGGCTGCTTGAATGGACTCGGTAACTGTCCCAATCTGGTTGACCTGCAAGAGGGCATAAGAGGAATCATTAACACGCCAAAGCTTCCACTGGCACGTCATTGTCTCAAGTTCATTGATGATAATCAAATTAAATGGTTTAGAACTAAATTGAGATAAACTATTAATATCTTGTGAGACAGACAACAAAATTAGAACAGAAGAACTCAGAAGGACGGAACACCATCTCAGTTATTAAAGCAAGAAAGTAATACCTACGGGACAGAGAAATTCATCATCTTTTTCTGAAATCACATAAATTAACAAGCAGGAAGACAGAACACTAGTTATCTTCAAATTCATCAAACTATAGGGTCTAGAACATCAGTAAGATAAGCTAGTTAACCTATTGAGAGACTATTAACTGAATTGCTTCAGGATGATGGCTGTTGAGAAGGAAGAGAGATCACTCCCAGCCAACAAGCTGAGGAAAAAAGTTCTAAAGGATGGATACGCATGCCGGATATTGAATGAAGAAAATGACAAACAGGTGCCCAGAAAATCATCATCTGATTATGTACTTGTGGACACTGATAATCAGGAAGACCGGAAGTAGGAAGTTTTTTTTTTTCTTTCAACGCATTAATACTTTCAACCAAATATTTTTTTATATTTCATCTTAAAACTCAAAGATAATAATCAAATCATATGCTTTAAACTTAGTTATGATAAACCACATAAATGTTGTGAATATTTCGTTCGATGGTGACCTACTGAGAGACCATGCACTGCTTAACTTTCAGGGATCAGAAAAAAAAATGATTTAATGTTCAACCCACCAACTTGTTTAACACCTTTAAAAATTATTCACATACGAGGAAATTTTTTTTGATGTTTTAAATACTTGCCTTTAATAACAGTGCATTGCAAGCCTCCTTCTGGATGGCTTCAGCTATCCTCTTTGGATTTGTGACCAGCAGGTCATCACCCACTAGCTGGATATCAACTGAAGACCGTAGGGACGACCATGAGCTCCAGTCATCTTGGTCAAAGGGATCCTCGATGGAAACAATGGGGAAGTCTCTGACGAATTCTTTGTACAGCTCACACAGGCCATCCGCTGGGAGCACATGGAAACCATCGTTTGGCTGTTTCTTAAAATTCAGATCATATCTTCCATCCTTTGTGTAGAACTCTGACGCGGCCACGTCCATTCCAATTTTGATCTGTGCAGAGAAAAGGTCAACGGGGAATGCCCAATAGTAGAAACCCTTTGTCCCCCTTTTTGGGACAAAGGGATGAGATTTGAAGGCTCCACCCTACCTTCCCAGAATACCCCGCCTTCTCAATAGCATCCATGAGCAGTACCAGGCCCTCCCTGTTGTCTTGTACGTTGGGGGCAAAGCCCCCTTCATCACCAACATTGCAGGCGTCTTGTCCATACTTTGCCTTGATGATTCCCTTCAGAACATGGTACACTGCCAAGTATGGAAATAATAAGAGGGATCTCACAAAATAGGAACAACCCATCATAGGCCCACCGAGAACCCACGTAGATCCAGCAGCAGGAGAGAAAAAAGACGCTGCATTTAGTCGAATACATGGGTTTACTCACTACCTTCGCTTCCCATGCGGACGGCCTCAGCAAATGAGGATGCGCCAACTGGCAAGATCATGAACTCCTGCATGGCCAAGTTGTTGCCGGCGTGGCTTCCGCCGTTGATCACGTTGAAGGCTGGGACCGGCATGACGAGCTCCTTTGTTCCAGATATTTCCTGAATGTGCTTATACAAGGGGGTTCCTTTGGCCCCTGCTCCAGCTCTGCATACACTGAGGGACACCCCGAGGATGGCGTTGGCCCCCAGCTTTGATTTGTTCGGTGTCCCATCGAACTCGAGCATGATGGCGTCAACATCAGCTTGATTCCTGGTAGCAAGACAGAATCATCCAAGAAAAATTTCAGAACTTTACATTCAACGAAAGTAACCTTCTTCAAGAAACGAGAATGGTCCTGCAAAAAGTGCAAGAAAAGACAAACTTGGAAGAAAATTGTTGTTAGCGTAAGGAGTCTGAGCAAAGGAAGCAGGGGAGGAGAGATCATGGCGATGAAGCTTTGAGAGAGGGATTGAAACAGTGTTCCGAGGTGATGAAGGACGAGAGATGGAGATTGACCCACCTGACATCGACCCCGACGAGCTTCGGTGCCAAGAGCTCGTTGACGTTCCTCACGGCCTGGAGCACCCCTTTCCCGCCGTAGACCGTCTTGTCGCCGTCTCTCAGCTCCAGCGCCTCGTATATCCCCGTCGAAGCTCCGCTGGGGACGGCCGAACGGTACACATTCCCGTCCCCAGTCTGCAGGTCCACCTCCACCGTGGGGTTCCCCCTGCTATCGACGATCTGCCGCGCTTTCAAAGACTTCAACGCGCAGCCATCGCCGGGCCCGCGCGGCGGCGCCGCTGCCTTCGACGATGGCACGGCGGCGACGGAGCAACAGGTCCCCCGGCGGGGAAGGCGACAGGCAACGGAAGAGGAAGAGGGGGAGAAGGAGAGCTGGGGGAAAGAGCTCCTGAGGAGACCCGACTGGGTGAGCGCCATTGGGGAAGAAGGAGAACTGGGAAATAGAAAGGGGCGACCAAGGGGGAAGCTTTGCTGCGAGAGCTCTCGTGGGGATCTCCGCCGAGGGTGGCGACGAAAGCGGAGGAGGTGTTCTGGAGGTAGTTGGCTTTGTGGGAGGTTGGTGGCGGAGTATATGTGTTATTCATCATATACATGAGGTGAAAAAAGAAATATTATATTTTTTGGGTACTAACATAATTTCCTCCACCCACTTTGACACGATTCCATAAAAAGCAGTGGGATATTAAATTGGCATATATTAATTCATTTTGGTCGTTGTAATTTTATGTATGTGTTATGTTGTATCCAAACAGATAGTCAACATTAAGAAAGGATACAAATGTGAAAAGAACAATCTTACATGGATTTTAGCATAATTTTTGTGGTATACCATTGATAAGTTATGCCTCATATACATTAGGCAAAATAATTTATTTTGTTTGGGTATTAACATGATTTCCCACTTGGACAACTTCAAAACAAATGGCAAATAGTAAAGTGCCATTTTTTTGTACATTCTTTTGATCCTTGCATTTTTTTTATGTCTAGTGCATTGTATCCAAATAAAATTTCACTAAAAAGAAAGGGTAGAAAGCTATGTAGTACATTTTTCATGGATTTTCACATAAATTTTCTGCAAGTGTTAATTTAATAATTATTTTCTTACTTGGGTCAAGCAAGCTTCTATGATTTTCATCAAAAAAATAAATTAATATAATGTAATATACGTAATACATATATAGAGGGAGATATTACACTCCCTCACAACTATTCCACAACCCATGATGTCATCATATTCTTGATAGTGATTGATGCGAAATTCTTATACCAATTTCTATTATATAAAATTCTGTTTGCTCTATAATCAATTAATATGATTAATTCTTCATTGTGAATCTTTTATTTAATTTTCATTATCTCTAATAACACAATCCGTGCAATGAAAATATTAAAACAGATTTCAATGATAGATTCCTTGTCCTCTCTTTGCCTTTGGGTTGCCTTGTCCAACAGTTTTTGCTCTGGTTCACTTGAGCCTCCATTGTCATCATAAATAAAAAATAATTGTAACTCCCTTTTACATAAATGCCACTGCTAGAATGAGATCTATTGTTCATCTTATGGCCAAATGAGATCTATTGTTAGTAAGCCTTGTACCTACTTCCATTTCTCCTGATTTTAATATATTATGATTTTTTCATGTTGTATCTGGTTTTCTAATATACTAATATTTCATGCTTTCATCACCTATATCTACAACAAAATAACCACCTAGATGCATTGGCTGTGAAAACCAAACTAACAAGGGGGAGAGAGAGAGAGAGAGAGATGAACACTTGAGAGGATGAAATTCATACAACCGCCATCTCAGTAGAGAAGCCTAGTCAGAGTTGGGCCACCTTCGACTCGAATCTCAATCACTCCTCCCTTGACGCCGCATCCGGCCCAGTTGAAGGGTTGTCGGCGAAATACTCTTGGTGCTTCATGTTCACGCCGTACTATTTCAACATAATCACAAGTATTAAGTCCTGATGAAAAATAATCGGCTGAAAAAGTAGATTACAAACCAAAATAATCAACAGAAGCTTGTATGAAATTAGGCACATGGACTGGATTTTATGTGAAATCAATGTAAACTATCATAAATAATAGCCTTCAGCTAAACATGGCAGAAATTATGATCAGGGATGTTAATGGACTGGAGTTGGCCCAGCCTGGTCAAGCCTCTATTCCTAAGAATGGAGCTCAAGAACATGGCTAAAAGGGAGAGAAGCCAATGGCTACCCGTATGGATCCCAAATAGGCAAGGGAGAGAAGCCAAGTCAGGAAAATAACCAGGCATAGGCCCACAGTGTCCAAAGGGAGGTTAACATATCCATTGTTGGGAGCAACAAACCATTCCTCTGTAGAGTTTCTTACTCTAAAGATGGCATCTTGGATGTTAAGGCTTGTAGTTTTCTAAACAACATCATCTTCCATTGAATTAAATAAAATGCTCTTTCTCTCTCTCTATCTCTCTACGCTATCTATCTATCAGAAGGTATGGCGTTGGTAGGTATTTGCCTCGAAGTGGGGGCCATGCCTTCCCCTAAGAAGAGCAAGAAATTGATTCGGTAAGGGCAAGGATTCCACTATTAGTCTTGTCCCTGTGAATTATATCTATGCTGGTTCTGGACATTAGCCTTGGGGTATGAACTGAGATTATCAAGTTAAAATATATTGCTGAAAACATGAAAAAAAATTAAGAATATTAGGTGCCAAGTAACCCAGAAGACAATTTTATGGGCAGTTATTTATATACCTGGAGAGAGAGAGAGAGAGAGAGAGAGAGAGAGAGAGAGAGAGAGAGAGAGAGAGAGAGAGAGAGAATCTAATAGTTCCCAGAAGTCATGAACAATTTTATTTACCCAGAGACCATCATTGATCATCCACCATCTTTTATCTTATTTTATTTCATAAATTTAGGGTAAAGGATTTCTCTTTAGTATTGTGCTCTGCATTACATACACAACTTTTATCTTATTTTATTTCATCAAACATCTGAAGAATGAAACCCTACACCACAACTTTATCAAAGAAAATAGTGGGAAGCGCAGCTTACCTCTCGCAGAGCTTTGGAGAGATCGTCCATGGTCAAGACCAATCGCTTTTCCTGCACAATTGAGATCATATTAATCTGCAAATCAAAAAAGAAAAGTGCCAAGGAGTTCATAATTTTTTGTACCTTTTGTTGTTTGTCTCGCTTATCTTTGATTATGGTCGACTGCCTTGCCTTACAATGCCTGCAATATCCAAAAGTGATCAAGAAAAAAAGCTTTAAGCAGGAAAACAGGGCCTTATATTCATGGGGTTTGACATGAATGGGAACGTTCTGTATCTTGGTACAAGGAGAGATCTCCCCATAAGAATAATTATAATTAATAGCTCCTTTCATGGGTTGACTATTGATAGGATTACTAGAGAAGCAAACTAGAGGTGATGGATACCCAACTTGAAGGCTAATGTGACAGATTTGAACAGGTGGGTTATTTCTACAACCCAACTTGGAGGACTTTCCCTGAAAATTATTATAATGCCGAATTGACTATTTAGGATGGCCCCATTCATGGGTGAACAATGACAGGTTTAGATGACAGGAAAGCTTTTTGTGATAGATATTTAGATCAGTACTGCTTGCAGTGTATGATTCTAATGTCCCAACCTGGACACTAAAATGACAGAATTCGAGGTGGGAAACATTTTCATCAAAATTTTCAAGATAATAATCGATCTTAGAGCTGCAATCCATTTATGTTGATTGTATTTTTCTTCCTTCATTGGAAAAAGGGTGCATGGTCATGTAACATGGCCATAAGACTTGAAGGCTTTTTCGCATGATTTTTAGAGCGAACAGAATCATATTATGGATGGAGACCTACTGAAGAGCATCACTCGCAACCTCTGCAATAAACTTCTGTGCTGCTACAGCTACCAGTCTCGTCCTGTCAAAAATAAAGAATGAACATTACAAAAGAGGTGAAGGAATACTTTGCACGGCGACCCAGAAAAAAATGCAGAAATCTCCAAAAGGGTACATCTACAGGAAAAAAAATTAAAAGTGATATTTTATAATTTAAAAATGACCGACATAAATTAAATAAAGATTCAAATATCTGTGGCTGGAGAAGATACTTTAGTTCTGAGCATGAGAACAGCAATCAAAGTTATATGTATGATAACTTGCAGAAAGTAATAACCCTTCCTTGTTTAGTTCTTGGCCCTTGCATTTTCGTTTTTTTGCTGGGCAGGTATCGGCACCTCAGCCCTAATCATGACAGCATCAACCATTGTTTCGCTGTCTGAAAAATAACTTCCAGAAATGGGATTACCTTCCTTATTCAGTTCTCAACCCGTGCAGTTTCCTCTTTCTTTCTACACAGGTGTTGACCCTTCTCCTTTTCCTTCTTTATGCCCACCTACATCTTTTGGCCTTAACCTGGTGTGGTAGATGTCAACACTTAGTCCTCAGGTGGCTGAAGAAGATGCTGTAGTTCTACCCAAGACGACATCAGTCATAGATGTCCATTAAATAACTTCCAGTGATGGAATAACCTTCTTGATTTCATTTTCCTTCCATGAGCTCCTTCATGGGTGAGTCAAAACTTCTCCATCGTGTGTTTCTAGCCAGAATCAGTGGAAAACCATGTGATCTATTCTGGGTATTCATAATCCTCTGAATAGATTCCTTCAAAGAGGAGTAAAATATAACGGCATCATCATCCACCAAATCTACTCGCTGAAATCGCAGGCATCTGGGCTTTCATTCCTACTCGTGGCACAGTCCCATGCTTGAGCAAAGGAAGAAAGGAGGAACACAAGCATGGCATCTAGACAAAGCACCTTCTTCCCTTATGACATCCATAACAGTCCATGGGCATAGTGCCGTTGCCACAGCATCAAAGAGAGAGACATTTCCTTGAAGGCTTAATACCGCCATGACATTTTTTATGACAAGGGAGCCTAATTTTTGCTGATAAATCCATGGAGGCACCTGGGTTCGTCCACAGAGGCATATCAGATCTTTTTGGGTATTCATATGAGTTGAATCCTAGGCCTCACTTCTAGAGGTGAGCCCAGGCACCGTTATGACACTCCTGCCATACAAAGGAGGGAAATCACACAGTAAATAGAACGAAAAGCAGGTGATGAAGCAGTGGTTGCCCTCCAGGGAAAGAATACGGTGTGCTCAAATGGATATGATGGCAGTCTTGTTGGTGGAAGAGAGGGTGTGAACTTCTAATAGATGAGTGAAGCCAGGAGTTATTATGTGGGATACAGAGGGAGCTTAGGAACATAAAGCTCTTCAAAAGCATTTGTTCTTGAAAGGGATGCAACTCTTTGAGGAATTTGACTAACATAAAAGTCCAAGTCAATAGACATAAAATTTTCTTCTGGCACAAGAACCAAAGCAGAAGTGGGATAGACTATTGAAGACAGAAGAATGCAGACTGTGCCCCGCCATTCCTCCTAGTTTCAAACCTTGTTCCCGTGCCACATCCTACCCCTCCAGTGAATGACCAAGGTCGTCAATAATCCCCCTCCCCAATCTTCAGACACTAAACTCTTTTCTTTCTTCTTCCTCTTCACCTGAAATATCCGCCATTGATGATTTCATCAGAGATATATACTGTAAGACTGATGCTGAGCTTCATTTCTCTTCCCAGTTAAAAGACAAACAAAAAATGGAAACGATCAAGCGTAAGTCAGTGAAAAACTCTTTTCAATTAACAAAATCAATATTAAGAAAAACTGAATTCGATTTTATTACGGCATGATAGCTCTAAACACATCGACATATAAGCACAAAATTTCAAATATAGATCCACGAGTGTAATGGTGGAATAGATTGAAACAGAAAGATGATAAGAGGAAGGAAGCGTCTACAGTCTCAGGTCGGGGCACTGGAAACCGCTCCTCGAAAGGTAGTGCTCCACCAATTCGTCGGGTATCTGCAGAACCCGGCGACGGATCATAATTAACCAATATGCGCGCGAAAAATAAACAAAAGGAAGAGGGCAGAACATGGAGGCCCGTATAAATTTACTACTCACGGTGGGGGTGTAGTCCATGAGGGAAGCAAGGAACTCTGCCAGAGGGGCATCGTCGTCGTGCCTGGCTTCGCCCGCCGGCGACGGGATCTGCAGGTGCTGCGGCGGCTGTTGCTGCTGGTGCTGCTGTGGCTGCTGCTGTTGCTCCTGGGGGTTGAGATGGTAATTCATCGTCCTCCACTTGGAACGGCCGGCCGTACGCGAGGCAGAGAGAGAGAGGGAGAGAGGGAGAGAGGGAGGGAGGAAAAGAGAGACAGAGTCACCGATTTATAGAAGAGTGGAGGCACCGGTCGGAACGGGCTGGGTCGATGTGTTGCTCTCTCCGTGGTTGGAGCCATATCATTCTAAAAACCTTAAACTTTTCACATATTGCATATTAACCTTCAAAAGTCCCAACGGTTTGTTCCTAGGACCGGACTTTAGGCCCATTTATTGCACTCTTTGGGCCCGTAGTCAGCCCAAAATTTGGCTAATGAGGCCGATATCGTCTTCAAGGCCCAGGCTCACATTGACCCGGGTAAAAACCCAAAACATAGATCTGAGGGAGAGAGAGAGAGAGAGAGATGAAGTGTGAAAATTGTGGGAATATGCAAGTAATGACAGAAACCAGGGGATGCAAGTAAAGACAGAAAAAGGCCAGAGGATTGACTTTAAATACATTGTTGACTGCGGAGTTAAACTCCACCCTCACCATCTCCCACTGCCACTGCCACGGGGCTGGTCTCGGTCACCTCCGGCACGACCAGGCCCTACCCGATAAGTTGCGGCAGCGGTGGTGGCGGGTGCTGGGGCAACAGCAGCCTGAGTGCTGCTAGGGGGTCTGCTGTACATGGCGGCAGCCCTGGCGGTGGATTCATAGCCTGCAGCTGCTCCTCTGGGCCCAATGTCATATGGCGACAGCCTAGAGGCATAATATGGTGTGGCTCCGGAAGTGTCATAACTAGTGGCGGCGGCGCCACCACCTCTTGAAGCATCATAGCCGCTGCCACCGATGCCACCACCACTGCCGCCATCGCCGCCTCGGGTGGTATCATACTTTCCGCCAGTGGGGTCACCATGAGAGGCTGCTCCACCAGGTGGGGTTCGTCCCTGCATCTCGAAAGCAAGGGAAAGAGGAAATTTAGGTGCGATGGAGGTTGCAAGAACTGGAACCAGAAAGATTGGTCGAGAGATGATATGGGGATCAGATTAAATTGGTTGAAAAATAGATTGAGATGGAAGAATTAGCTGGTCTGACGAACAACATCGTATTGCTCAACAATATCAAAAAAGCCCAAGAAGAAGGCAGGGAACTAAGCTCATGATCACCTGATGAACATTGTAAACATCTTCATAAGCATTTTGACCCTGTGAAGGTGCGCTTGGAGCATACGCCTCACTCTCCTGGTACCCCGCATTAGTCCCATACTGCCCACCTGCATTCACCTAAACCACTCAAGCACAATGAATATTGAAAAATAAAAAAAAAGAAGGAAAGACAAACCATACCAGGCCTTGGGTCAGAGCTCGAGGAATTGGCCAGCACAGTTCTCAACTTCTCCACCTCTCTCAGCATAGAAAGATAATTCTTCTCCATCACCTGAAGTGACTCGAGGTGGTCACTGTAGAGTTTCCTCTCATGCTCATAAGTAATCCTGCATCGACATAGAAATAGCATAAGCTCAGAGTATCTCCCACTGGGTCAACGTTGACCAAGGAATTTGTTTGTCACCTGCAGTCATGATATTCTCTCTTGAAACCCTCCAGCTCAGACATCAGGGCTGGGAGTTGCTGGATGCCGGCATGAACACGCCGCAGATCCTGGGTCAGACGCTGGACTCCTGAGATCAGCTCCTCTCTGACAGAGAGCAGATCCTGGGCTTCAGCGTGAGCTTTCTGGAGCTCCACTTTAATGCCCTCAGATGCCGAAAGATCATCCTCCATCTTCATGATCTTATCTTGGAAGCCGTTCATCTTCTGTTCTTTCTCTGCCTTCATGAGGCCAATCTGTGTATGCATCCTCTGAAGTTCCTGTTGCGTTGTGGCTAAATCCTCTCTTAGGGTCACATGAGAGGAAGCAAGCCTACGGTTCTCATGCACAAGCGTCTGCATCTCGCTGTGCTGGATAATGAGCTTCTGCTCCATGATTTCTGGGGGTGGGAGCATGTCGAAGAAGGGACCGTGTGGGGGAGGGACGTCAGGGATGAATGGGTTGGGATCCATCATGGTGTGGGGTTGCCGTAGGTAAGGCTGCTGGCGACCTTTGTTCCCAATGGGAAACAGTTGATTTCTTCAGACCTATAACCATTGAGTAAATATGCAATCTCTGAGTGAAAAAACAGATGAACAAATGGTTTAAGTTGAGTAAATACAACTGATAGAATACTATACATTTTGTTAGAGCGAGTTGATACCAATTAGGAAATGAAAATGTCAATATTGCCAATTCATATGATTTACCTTTACGGTCTTGCAAAGATTTTGAAGAATAAGACATCAGCTATTTTGATTTTCATCTTTCAAAGGAAATTGGATACCCAAGAATCAAACACTGGATCCTAAGAGGTTGGAATCGGGACTGATCGACCCAAGAATAGTGCAAAAATATCAATCTACCCTTACTAAAAAGATGGCGGGGGAAAAGGAGAAATGATAGATGATAGATGAGGATGAGGAAACAAATGGGCAATTTGAATATACATATTGAATCCATCTTTCCCACGGTCAAACCGTCCATATGGGCCAATAAATCATTCATTTATGAGGTTTATTGGGGTTCTTTAGCCATGTATACCCAAGAGAAAATTTTATCTAGTCAAACACCGAGGAAAACACCGAGGAATGTTATAAAGCCAAACAATTTACCTGACCCAACACAATGGCCAAGCTTTCATAAACTTAAGGGTAAATTTTCCAAAGAAGAGTTTGCTTCCAATTCCTTGAAAATGGATATCTTTGTAACCATATATCTGTTAACATTGATGCAGCAGATGAGCTAAACAAGAGGCATAAAAAATAGTTAATTAAATAATTCTATATTTTTTTCCCTGCTTTCATATTTCATCGTTCATCAATTTCCCAACATTATGTTGTGGGATTTTTAATTAATGGGTCACTGTTTACATAGTCTTCTGGGTGCAAAAAGAAATTGGAATTGAACGATCAAATATCATATGCAGGGCTAAAACTCAAGGTTTACACAACCGGAAGGCTCATGAGAATTCAATAGAGTTTAGAATATTGTTCTCTAACAACTACATTAATGGAGGCAAAGACATCTACTCTCCTATTCTGTTCTCCATCATCTCTAGTATCTTGCTAAAACATCCCAGGTTCGTACAGCATCAAGCCTAATAATAGCCCTCTCTTTTCCCAAAGCACAACAATCAGGATGGAATTCATAGTTGAATACAGATATATCGTATATAAATACTGAATTATAGGCAACACATTCAACAGAACATTACCAGATGTGCTTAAGTATTGGAGTAATGAAAAGTGAACATTTTGACATGAGAGCAAGTCATATTTCTATACTAGGAAGCAAAACTTTAAGCCACCTATGCCTAAGTTTAAGGTTTATGGTGAGAAGCAACCAATAGATTTTGATGTTTTGTAATGAGAGAATTAAAATTCTAGATAAATTGTGACTAAACACCTCCCAAACCGATTCTGAACACCATCATATCTGACTCTGATATATGACTCTAATACACCAAATTTTAGCAAACACTTTGTAAAGCAATTCCATCCAGGACTGATCTTCCTAATGTCTCAACTTCCTCCTTATTCATATAGACAAGAAGACACCAAGCAACCGTGACCTCTGATAAAAGGCAATAAGACACAGCATCCTGCAATACCTAAAATAACCTACAACACAACCATGAACGTAGCAGGTGGCTTTGATTTGGTGAAATACTATGGAACCATTCTTTCAAATGTCCATAGATTAATTTCGGCAGCCATCTTGTAAATTACTCTAAGGAAAATACAATAGTGGATTAAATCGTTAAAAAAATCCAAGTTTACCAGATATGTATCCAGAGCCTCAAGTTCAAAACTAACCTACTGAACCACAATGCATTATTCAACGCTTGCTAATGTCACCCATCCAATCCCAAACAACCAATGCAAATATTCTATGACCTCTCTGAACTAACAGTGAAAAAATTCAACGACAGTATCAAAAAATGAGGCCAAGCAGCCTACCATTGTGAGACTAAATTGCATTCCAACAATGAAAAAGCATTTGTGCTTTTTTGAAACATGGATGATTCCACTTGCTGCTAACCGACCTCCAACTAGCATGAGTGTGTGGCAAGCAGGAACTGATACTTAGCAAGCCAAAGAGGTCACCAGGTTTGTACCCAGCTGATTTCATCTTTCTTGTTGGAGTCTGGAGACAGACTTCCACCATGGTAAATTAGTCCCTTGTTTTCCAGATCTTTTGGAAAAATAGTAACTTTCTCACCCATGGTGTGTTGCCCTAGCCGCCTCAGATTCTAAGAGTACCCATCCCCTGCACTGATAAGACCTTCAACACAATGAACGCAGCGCAGCCATGAATTTAGAGACATCTGAACCATGTGAGACAGCCATAGTCGTTTCCGTTTGTTACTCTTTTCTCTCTTCCTCTAACATGGATTCGAGGAATTTATTCCTAATATTGCGTTCTCCCTCTCACTACCAAGTAAGTGTGCAATATGTTTCCACTGTCACATGGATTAAGCTCAATTAGCGGCGGTATAAAACATCTCCATGCAGTAAATGATTGGTTGATAGACCAGCAAAGTTTTATACTCACTACGCTGTTAAGAAAGAACTGTAGCAAAATAAAATAAAATATCAGCAACTTAGAGGCAAGATCCAGAAAGCAGAGTCAGAGGGATGAAAGAAGACACGAGCACTCTGAGAGTAATAAGGGGAGAGAAAACAACGGAAAAGCGTTTCTAGTGTAAGCAGGTTCTATTGAAGTGAACGACGGAAACACAGGACAATTTTAAGTGAGAGACAGCAGAGGCCTTCCCCAAACTTCTTATGCATGGTAATTCAGGAACTTATTTACTCCCGCCTGGACTGAAAGGAGATAGCGTGACATCTTGAGGCAGAGGGAGAGTCGACAACTATTCCTTCAACAAAGTAAAGTAAAAATCTGCCAAAGTAGAGAGGAAGCCTAGAGGACGACAAATTAATCCATATAAATGAAAAAAAAAAAACTCCCAATGTAGACTGTGGGAACGCCAGCTACCACGACGCACCACAGCATCTCAGCAAAAAATAAAAAGAAGGTAATAACACCCGCTTAGGAATCATCACCTTGCGCAAACCCAAACCGGTTGCCGTAACAGAGCCGCTCATATTGAAATCCAACAAATGAACTTCGAGGAAGAGATGGACATAAGAAAATGGGCACCAACGGAATCGGCAAATCCCCGGATTAATAAACAGAGAGAGAAGATCGGGAGCCTCAGGGGTCGAGCACTCCTGCAAAGAAGAATCACTGGGGAGGAAGCAGGGCAGCCGACGCCGTACTCCTTCCGGGAAGTGAAGGGAGACTGGGGAATTGAACACCTACCCACTTCTCCGGCAAAAGAAAACTTTGGCCGACTGATCAGTAATTTTAGGGCTGGAGATGCTCTGGGCTAGCCCCAGTTGTGCCCCCAAGAGACCACCCACTAATGGTGAAAGGGGCCCGACGATCCCCGTGGCCCAACGCGTATTCCACAGATCAAGGAGATTCGAGAAGAACACCCTCTTCAAAGGTCAACCGCTCTTACAGGAAGAAGGCTTTGACTTTCACGATCATTTTTTGTATTTCATTTAACCTCAAACACGAAAAGCTGTGTTTGATTAGAAAATAGACTACATCGAGAACTAGATTTAGAAACAAATCATCTAAAATTCGTTGTTAGTAAATTGCATCTAAAATCATTAGAAACGAAAAGCTGAATCCGAGGAAACATGGCAACGTGTTTGTGAAGCTTCGGGTGCCATCTTCCAAAACCACAGGTGCCATCTTCCAAAACCTTCGGGTTTTGTCAAGTTTCGAACGTGAAGTTTTGGAGGACATAACCTGGACCAGACAACTGCCCTGCATTGCGCTCTTCTCCCTAGGAGACTGCTGGAAAATAAAAGAGCTGATAGTCGTTGAAGAGGGGATGGTGGGCGACGTAGATTATGAAAAAGCCTTTTTTTTTCCCTAAATTGGAGTGGATTCGATTGTATAATCTTCCAAATTTGAGGAGCATATGTGGGCATCCCTTGTCGTTTCCTTCCTTGGAGAGAGTCTCTGTAGAACTCTGTTCAGAGCTGAAGAAGCTCTCTAGTGCCAAGAACATCCAAGAGAGATCCATTGTGACCAAGAATGGTGGAGTCGATTAGAGTGAGACCATGAAGACGTCCGATCCAAGTTTACCCCTTATTTTGAATCACCATATTGGTAATATTATGATTTTCTTGCATTTTGCGTAACATCTGAGTAATTCCGTTGGTGGGTAATTGAAGCATGTGGTCATGGAATAAATAGTAGGCCTCTATGTGGAGGAGAACATGACACGAGGAAATAAGAAAAACATGGATACCTAACAGCGTGACCAAGACCAGTAAAATCTTCAGACAGAAGGCACTGAAGAGTTTCAATTTGCATTCCAACCCATGAAAATGTGGAATATTTTTAGAAACCTTATTATTCTTTACTATTTTTGCACCTGTCTCAACTATATATATATATTTTAAACGTAAATGAGGAATGATGTTTGTATTGGTCAGTATGAAAACTATATTTTCGATGCCTTCGATACTCTTATAACACCTCGAAGGCGGATGCTGCTACAGCGAGGGAAGGGGGGGGGAAGGCCAAGAGCGGAGGCTGCTGCATCACCTGTAGGGAAGGAGGACTCTGAGACAACGGCAACGCTGGGGGCGGCGGCAATGGCAGCAATGCCTCCGGCTTCTTCTCCACCTCCGCCTCCCGGCGGAAAACCGCGTCCTCGCCCCTGCGGAGCGTCTGGAGGAAGTTCTCCCCCACTTTGACGTCGTTGTAGAGGTCGCCGTTGTCCTCGTCCCCCTCTCCAAGATAGGCGTCCTCGTCCTGGACGGCGGAGATGGCCTCGCTGCGGTGGAAATGATCCAGCACATCCCCGAAGCGCTCGCCGGCGTCGTCCTCCATGGCGAATCTCGCGCCGGACCAGAGAGATAAGAGAAGGCGCTCTCTCTCCTCCTGATCCATCGTCATCAAAGGTCTATCGAATCCCCATCGGCCGATTTCACCGAAATGAACGGCAGAGATTGATGGTACAAACACACCAGAAGTCAACACTTGACTGTCCAGCTTACCACACATCACCGTCGGTGATCGAACCGGCAGCTTGGTCGGGTAATCATATCGAAAAGCAGGACTGAACATTATCCAGATCAGTACTAGGTATATTAAGACCTCTCTCTCTCTCTCTCTCTCTCTCTCTCTCTCTCTCTCTCTCTCTTCTCTCTTCTCTCCACAAATGCTCTAAAACCCTACTGAAATTTAGTCTAACATTAAGACTTTAAATTTCTACAAGTCAAATAGTTATTTAATTTTTAACTATATTTATGCAAAGCATAGACGACCAAAAAGTCCACTAGAAGAAATATTATTGAGTAATTTTCAGTAGAATATTTGGTTCAAGGCATAATATTTAATAATATTTGAACTTTGAATCTACAACACATGAAATACAAACTAATGAGTTAAGAAATTCGAATGGAATTCATAAATTACAAAGGCACTCACTCAAGCAGGAAAAAAAATGTCAACGAAAAGGACAAAGTCAACGACCTCAAAAGAGAACAAGAAACATACCCAACAATTTCTATATGTTCACCTAAATAAGGATTAGGAGTGAGACAAACAGGTCTTATAAATCACCCCCTTAACATCACCTCCAAGTAATAAAAAATATTAAATTTAATAGTAAGGAATGTAGTATACTTACAAGCCAAATTTATTTAATTTTCCTTGTTGGGGAAGGGAGAAAATAAGCCATCATTTTAGAACATTCAACGGTTGCGTATTTTTTTTCTGGCAAGGGATCAAAGAGTTTTCTTGAGGCCTCAACCATACGATTAATGTTTTAGCTCTTTATCCTTTGACCAAGATTTGCTTTCTCCCCCAACAACTTAAGTACCTTGGTCAATGCTACAGAAGATTCTGTTCTTAAAGAAGAAGCTAATTTAAGTTGTGGACCAGTCAAATAGTCTGGACCAGGCTGCCCGCTTCTGATCTTTCCAGCGGTGCGGTGAGCCGTACGCTCGTACCCGACAAACCTCGAGGTGCAGATGAGAAATGACCGGTGTATGTTGGGTATGTACTTCCCTCGCCTGTTATCCCTAGGCAGAAAACGCAGCCATTACTCTCTCTCTCTGATCCCTAGGCAGAAAACGCAGAAAACCTAGATTATCAGCATGAATTTGCAAAGTTTCCTGGAGAGCAGCACGGGGGAGGTCGCCGCCTGGGTGTCAAATCTGGCCGCCCGTGCAGTCGCCACCGTCATTTCGCTGAACCCCAAGGCAGAGGAGCTGGACAGGGAGATGGAAGAGCTGAGGGCCATTAGCAATGATGTTTCGGAGGAGATTAGAACCGGCGAGCTTGAGAACAAGAGGCCGACCCACCAGACGCAGACTTGGCTCAGTCTAGTGGGGAAGATCGAGGCCAGGGTGGACAAATTCCGGCTTTCCTTACAGCAGAGGGGGGCCTCCTCTGAGGGCTCTTCTTTGCGATCCTCCTATCAGCTCGCTTGTGAAGCTGCCGAGTGCCTGAAAGAAGTCCAGAGGCTGAAGACCCAGAAGAGCGATCTCCTCCCCCTACTCATCCAGGCTCCCCCACCCGCGGTGGTTGAGCTGCCAAGCTCTTCACTATACGACAACGTGGGCGCGGAGGAGACGTTGTCGGAGATCCGCAGCCTCGTGGAGGGCGATGAAGCGCCAGTCATCGGGATCTACGGCATGGGGGGAATAGGGAAGACGACCCTATTGAAGGCGATCAACAACGAGTTCCTCCACAGGGGATCCAGTCAATTCGATCTGGTGATTTGGGTCACCGTCTCCAAGGAACTTGATGTCCATAAGGTTCAAGAGGAAATCGCCGTCCGGTTGGGCTACTCTCGCCCCGGAAAAGGCCAGGGAAAGACCCTCACAGAGCATCCAACCGACAGGGTCAATACCCTGCGGAGGGCCCTCTCCCAGAGGAAGTTCCTTCTGCTGCTGGACGACCTGTGGGAGAAACTAGACCTCGGCGCTGTAGGTGTCCCCTTCTCCTCCTCTTCCGACAGGAACGGAAGCAAGATAGTCTTTACCACACGCTTAGTGGAAGTGTGCAACAGGATGGACGCTGAGTGGAAAGTTCAGGTGCCCCTCTTGGATCAAGCACGCTCTTGGGAGCTCTTCTGCCAAAAGCTGGGAAGGGGAGAAGACCAGTGGGATCCCTCCGTGAGATCTCAGGCAGAAGACGTTTGTAAAAAGTGTGGAGGCCTGCCGATCACTCTCATCACCGTAGGCCGGGCCATGGCGGGTGCCACCACCCTTGGCGAGTGGAAAGATGCTCTCAAGGACCTGGAAGGCATACCCCCGGGTCTCGGAGACATGGAAAAGAAGGTTCTAGAGAGTCTCAAGTTCAGTTTCGACAGATTGGAAGATAAATCCGCTAGGGAGTGCCTTCTCTACTTTCGCCCTCTTCCCAGAGGATGAGAACATCAAGATACCTCAGCTCATTGATTACTGGGTGGGCGAAGGGCTCTTAGATAGTGGAACCTATCCCGACACCATTGACAGAGCTCGTGACCGCGGCCTCGGTGTCATCCGCAGTCTCAAGGCTGCCTGCCTGCTAGAAGACGGGAAGGTCAAAGGAAGAGAGGTGAAGCTCCATGACACGGTCCGTAATATGGCCTTGTGGATAACCAGTGGGAAAGGCGAAGAGAAGGGGAATATCTTCTTGGTGAACCCCAGTGAGTGGTTGACCTGCGTGCCGAAGCCGGAAAGATGGGCGGAGGCAAGAAGGATATCTCTCATGTACAACAGGATAAGTAAGCTCCCCAAGAAGCCTCGTTGCCGCAATCTGCAGACGCTGTTGCTGAATGACAATGACAATAACTTTCATCCGGAGGAAATCCGCCTTAAGTTCCCCCTTGGCTTTTTCCAGTTCATGAGGAGACTTCGTGTTCTAGATTTGTCCTATAGGAGTATAAGGCTTCTCCCCTCGGGAATCGGGTCACTGGTTGAACTCCGGTTTCTCGATCTATCAGGGACTCTCCTGGAATCATTGCCCATGGAGGTAGGGAGGTTGACGAAGCTGAGACAATTGCGTTTGGAGCACGTCTCTTATCTTACGAGTATCCCACGCGAGGCGGTCTTATCGCTTAAAGGGCTGCAGTCGCTGAACTTGCTTGAAAGTGATTATGTCTTTACAGGAGACTGGGAGGACGATGGCAGCGATTCTGGGAGTGCTCATGATGAGGGACAACTCAGTCTGAGAGACTTGGAGGGCATGGGGCAGCTGACGGAGCTCGGTGTTAGTATAAGAGGCATGACGCAGAGAGGCATGGAGGATTTACAGAAGTCTCATAGACTGTGTGCGTCCATCAGATTTCTAAGCCTTGAATATGTGGGAATCTCGTCTTTTGATTTGTCTGCTTTTCTTGAGGTTATGAAGGGCCTGAGAAAGCTTACGATTAACTTTTCTCCCGACTTAGAAGATCTGGTCTTTAACAAGAACCAGCTCTCGGAGCTGGAGGAACTGAGCTTGTTTAATCTTTCCCGAGCAACGGTGCATTGGAAAGATGGCAACGTGTTTGTGACGGGGCCCACCACAGCTGGCATCTTCAAAACCTTCGGGTCTTGGATATTTTCTACTGTGAAGCATTGGAGGACATAATCTGGATCAGACAACTGCCCTGCATTGAGAAGTTAACACTATTTGGATGTTCGAGAATAGAAGAGGTGATAGTAGTCGAAGAGGTGACGGTGGACAACGTGGATTATGAAAATGATTCTTTCTTCCCTAAATTAAAGCGGATTTGGTTGGAAGATCTTCCGAATTTGAGGAGCATATGTAGGCATCCGTTGTTGCTCCCTTCCTTGGAGGAAGTCCATGTAATCAACTGTCCAGAGCTGAAGAAGCTGCCCTTTGGGTTCTCTACTGCCAAGAACATCAAAGAGATCTATGGTGGACAAGAATGGTGGGATGGATTAGAGTGGGAGCATGAAGACGTCCGATCCATGTTTACCCCCTTTTTTCCCCCACTAAATTCTAAAGGGGTATTTGAGCCATATAGCCTCTAGTTTAATGTGGATTGAGCCATATAATCTTCCAAAATTGAGGAGCTCAGAAATTCAGTCATATAATGTGGTGCCACAAGCCAACAAGGGATGGCTTCACCTGATTCTCCGTCTCGCTGCCAGCGACAACACCACCGGTTCCTCCACCATTGAGAGATTCACACCGTAACTTCCTCCATCGATGCCTCTCCCGCCCGCAGGATCCCCAAAGCGGCGGCTGCTGCTGCAGAGGGGGAGGGGGCGGCAAGAGCGGAGGCTGTTGCTGCATCACTGGCAGGGAAGGAGGCCTCCGAGGTAACGCCAACGGTGGAGGGGGGGCGGCAGTGGCGGCAATGTCTCCGACTTCTTCTTCATTTTCGCCTCCCGAGGGAAACCCGCATCCTCGCCCCTGCGGAGCGTCTGGAGGAAGCTCTCCTCTACGTGGTACAGGTTGTTGTACGGGTCATCCTAGTCCTTGTCCTCCTCTCCAATGTAGGCATCCTCGTTGCCCTGGACGGCGGAGATGGCCTTCCGTTGTGGTGAAACTGCTTCGGCACGCTCCCAAAGCCCTCGCCGGCGTCGTCCTCCTTGGCCATGGAAAATTCACTGATGATGTCCACGCTATATCAGTCTCGTATTCACAGATTTTAGCCATGGTAAATTACAGAGTAATTTGCAAAGAAGCTGCTTCCAATATGTAAGGTGTTCATAGTTCGTTCCCTTATGCAGAAAATAATACATGTAATGTGAGTTGTATACGTTTCAATCGCACAAATTGTCTTTTTCTGTAGCTTACAAAGCATACTCTAATGTGCGTGAGTTCTATCTCCAAATGTCTGTGAAACTCTATCGTATAGTATTTATGGATAATAGATTCATGCAACCGGCTGATTTGTGCTTGATAGATTCTAAGTCAAGGAAAAATTGTGGTCGAATTTTAATGATGAAAAATACCTTCGTATGGTCAATGACTATTATCGAATCCAATTATATATACGTTTTAGAAAGTTTTTGGCTCTTGCAGACAGATTCATCAGTTAAAAAGGGTTACACTTGTACCGAGTTTCATTCCCATACCATCGTCCTGTGCATAACATATCAACGTAGATGATGAAAATTTAAAGTTTATTGGTGGCGTCAACTTTTTAAAACACATGTATTTTGGTAATCAGAATCATCATCTATTGATGTATCAACTGACGAATTACTTCTCTCGTTGACTTTATCTGTGCCCCCTGGTATCACATATACCAAGCTGGTATTCCTCTGTCTGTTGTTTTCCCTAAATATAACGACTATATATGCTTTTAACCTTGAACAGGGGACTGAAGTTGACCTGCAGTGGCATTATAGATGTTAGTGTACTGATCATCATGGGTCTATGCATGTTCCCCTTTTCAATCTAAAATTTTGGCATGCCATTGTTGCTGACTTGGCCCATTCATTATTTCTCTTGACAGAGAGTTTGTCTGGGGACCTTTAAAATGATCCACAATTTTTTCCCAGATGTAGTTTCGGAAGTACCATCGTTGCATATCTCCACTCATTCTTTATGAGATCCTATTTAGTGTGGGTTCTTGTTGACATCTTCTTATCATTGGACAACGAAAATTTGGTTTGTTGCAGTCTATGTCCTCCCTGATCTTTTGGTTTGCCTGTGTTTCTGCTGATCATATCATTTCCATTTTGCTTTCTAGAGTCTTCTGACTTTTAGTTTCCTTGGAAGCATCTCGTCCTAAATGGTGTATGTACCCTGTTTTCCACAATGATTGTATTATGCTTGACAGACACGTTTAGAAACGCTCTACTTAGTTTCATAACCTGTAGAAAGATATGATCAGGCCAGTTGATGCAGTCAACCAACATGAAACGATGCATGACTCTGTGTTTCTCTAATTAAAAATTATTCCAATTATAATGAATATAAATCTTGATCTGTTTTTATAATCATATCTAAGACCATGCCACTGGAAGCGAGTCACACATTGGAGGAATGGATGACATTTGTGATGAACTGTCATGATTATATGTTTTTTTCCCATCATTGGAAAAAAAATTCATATTATGGACTTTGAGACATTTTTGCATGATTTTTAGAGCGAATAGAATCATATTATGGATGGAGACCTAGTGAAGAGCATCACTCGCAACCTCTGCAATAAACTTCTGTGCTGCTACGGCTACCAGTCTCGTCCTGTTAGAAATCAAGAATGAAAAAATTACACTAGTCTCCGAAAGGGTATATCCACAGGGAAAAAAAATTAAAAAGTGATCGTATACAGTGAATAATGTAAAAATGACCGACATAAATAAATGACGATTCAAATATCTGTGGCTGGAGAAGATGTTCCAGTTCTAAGCATGGGAACATCAATCGAAGTTATCTGTAAGATAACTTCCAGAAATTGATAACCCTTGTTTTTCTTACCGGGCAGGTGTCGACACTTCAGCCCTAATCATAGCAGCATCAATCATATTTGTCTGAAAATAAACGTCCAGAAACTTTTGGCCTGGACCTGGTGTGGTAGATGTCAAAACTGTGCCCAGGTGGATGAAGAAGATGTTTTAGTTCTACCCAAGACAACATGAATCATAGATCTCCATAAAATAACTTCCCTAAAATCATAGATATCATTTTTCTTTCCGTAGGATTGTCTTCTTCGCACCGGCCGTCATGGATCGCTTCGCCGAATCAGACGGTGGTGGAAGCCCAGGCAAGGGTCTGCGCGGGACCGATCCAGATGAGACCGCAGAGGAAAGAACAGGCCTTCGAAGTTTTCGGCACAATCCTCCGTTCAGGTTGAATTACTCTTGGAGTCTTTGACTTCAATAGTTGCTCTCTCTCTCTCTCTCTCTCTCCCCCTCCACATGCAGACTTGTTTCAATTCTGGGGCGGCGAAGATACCTCATCACTTCCTTCCCCTTTTTAATTAAATAGAATAATCCAGCATTTTGATTTTCCTGCCCCCTTTTTCAGCAATTCACGCAGCATTGTTTATATAGGTGTCCCTGATTCACCATTCCTGGACTAGTGTGGTTTTTCTAGCTGTTAACGCTTTGAAAATTTTCAAGGTTCTCATCATATTAACTATGGAAATATTGATCGAGTTACTGACGAGAACTCGCACCTTTAGTTCGTAACTCTTTGAGATGACAATACGTGAAAATGCATTTCCAGAAGACACACAATGGAGTGAGGGAGAGGCACGTGTGATGAAGGAATTCTGGACACAGCTGGTTCAAGTTCTTTCTCCTGATATTATCTTTATAGCAGATCCTGAGGGTACAATAATAGGAGGCAGCTCTGTTGTCCCTCAATTTCTTGGCCAGAGCACTGCTGAGATGAGATTGGTCGGTGCTCTAAGAGAGGTGCTAACAGGTGGGCATCTGGGTTTTGAGGAGGTGCAAGGTGTTTTAAAGGATGTTCTTCCTCTGGAGCCTGAGAATGGAAAGTTGAAAAAGGTCAGTGAATAGAGAGACAGACCGTGAACTGAAGGCCTATTGCCTTGCTTTTGATGGGGAGCCAGGTGATATATATTCTTTGGCTATCTTTTTTCCCATTAGGTTTTAAGAAAATCGTTCTGACAACTTTTCTATTTATCAGGCTCTACTCCTGTGGCACATTCTTCAGGAGCACATTGTTTGTTGTCACAGTGAGAGCTTGTTACTGAGAGACTAGCCTACTTCATGGTGTTGATTGGATGCCTCCTAAGGTCCAAAAAGAGCTGTTCCTTTTATTTTATGTACTGTATAATATCAATTATTTCCAACTTTTTATGCTTGCTTGTTCAATTGTTGGGCATATTTTTTTCAATCTATTTAAAATGCTGGACCTTGTGGTTTCTAGGGGGTTGTGAGAGAAGAACAAATGCTGAAATTCATGGGTTCAAATACCCATTTGTCCCCGTTACAAGCAAAAAAGCTCCTCAATGTGCATCTTGTAGTTTCTTGTGGTTGGTTTCCTTGAATGCAGATGGTTTTGATATTTATACATCTTCCTTTCTTTTTTCAGGATGAGAATGTCGGTCTGGCATATGTAAGTCAACGCGAAGCATGCCCTTCTCTGTATGTGCTCTCACTACTGTATCATTGTGTAGGTTTCAGTGTCTTATTTTTGACGTTCAATGTCTCTCTATATGCAATTTTTTTTTTCAAAAGAAGACCATGATTTAGCTCAATGCTCTCGGATTCATATAGCTTGTACAGTATAGTGGAACAATAATGTTCATCCGCTGATCAATTGTTAGTTTCAGTTTAGGTATTGACTATTTGTAGCATGCCTAATCTCTTTTGGAAATCAAAGTTTCTCTTGAACCTTTCTTTTTTTTGCATCAGGTAGAGTAATTTGGCTAAATTTTCACATTGTTTCCTCAGTTATGATTTCGCGCACATAAATTAGTTCTGTCAGTGACACTTTGTTCGAAGTTTCTCCTTCTTCTACTTGGGTTAGGTAATTTAATGATCAGTGCTAATTCCATTTGATTAAATGGTGTTACCATCTTATTATTTGGATCTGATTAATACAAAACTACGTCAGTCAAGAACAAATTCGTATATAACAAACTATTGTAGGACCCCGGATTTTGAATTATCTGAGCTCATACTTATACTAATCTCCACCCGAGCCCATTACTGCGAGAGGTTTTCTGTCTGGAGTGAGCTGGCTAACTTGCCATCTTTGGATACCTTTCCATTCCTCAGGTTATGTTCTGGAAGCATATCCACACAAAATAGGCAAAAACATTTCAAATTATCCAGCTGTCGGTTCCGTTTTTTCTTGCAGATTAGTTTGGTTTTTATGAAGTCCATGTGCTCATTAGCTCTATAATTCCTACATTGACTCCAGATGTGCTAACATGAGGCATTATTTTCAACGTTTTATTCACATTTATAGGTTTCTTTTGGGTGAGCATATTCACAAGGAGGCTTCTTCACACTGCAACCGGTGCAGTTGTCGCTGCCGGCGTTGGCAGAGAATCAGGTGGAGCCATCCTGTTCGTAGGTTGAGTTCTTCGAGATTGAGCCAATCATTCTTATCTCCGTCTCAGGTTGACTTCTGCACATGCTTCTACTCCTCCTCCTCACTAAGATATTCGTTAAAATAAGGGGTAAACTTGGGCCGGAAGTCTTCATGGTCCCCCTGCAATCGATCCCACCATTCTTATTCACCACGGATCTTTTGGATGTTCTTGGCAGTAGAGAGCCCAAAGGGTAGCTTCTTCAGCTGTGGACAGCCATATACTTTGATTTCCTCCAAGGAAGGAAACAACAAGGGATGCCTACATATGCTCCTCAACTTTGGAAGACCATCTAAGTAAATCTCCTTTAATTTGGGAAAAAAAGAATCATTTCCACAAGCCACGTTGTCCACCATCACCTCTTCGACTACCATCAACTCTTTTATTTTCGAGCATCCCCTTAGCGTTAACTTCTCAATGGACGGCTGTTGTCTGATCCAGGTTATGTCCTCCAATGCTTCACATTCCACAAAGGTCTTGAAGATGGCAGCTGTGGTGGGCCCCCTCACAAACACGTTGCCATCTTTCCAAGAGATCTTTGCTCGGGGAAGATCTTCCAATCTCAGTTCCTCCAGCTTCAAGAGCTGGTTCGTGTTGAAGACCAGCTCTTCCAAGTGGGTAGAATCCTTAATCTCAAGCTTTCTCAGACCCTTCATAATCTCAAGAAAAGCAGACAAATCTAAAGACCGGATTCCCACCGCTATCAGGCTTAGAAATCTGATCGACGCACACAGTCTCTGAGAGTTCTGTAAACCCTCCATGTCTTCATGCGTCATGCCCCATACAGGAAGGTGGAGCTCCGTCAGCTGCCCCATGCCCTCCAAGTCTTTCAGACAGAGTTGTCTTCCCTCATGACCACTCACACAATCGCCGCCACCCTCCTCCCATCCTCCTCTCAACTCATAACCACTTTTAGAAATGTTCAACGACTGCAGGCCTTTAAGCGATGCGATTGCCTCGCGTGGGATTCTCTCCAGATACAAGGAGCCCTCCAAACGCAGCTGTCTCAGCTTCGTCAACCTCCCTACCTCCATGGGCAATGATTCCAGGAGAGTCCCTGATAGATTGAGATACCGCAGTTCAACCAGTGACCCGATTTCTGGGGGGAGAAGACTTGTTCTCGTATTCGACAGATCTAAAACACGAAGTCTCGACATGAACAGGAAAAACCCACCGGGGACTTCCCTCAGATGATGGTCGTTGTCATTCAGCAACAGCGTCTGTAGACTGGGGCAACGAGGCTCCACAGGGAGCACGTCTATCTTGTTTACCATGAGAGATATCCTTCTCGCCTCCGTCCATCTTTCCGGCGTCGACACGCGGGTCAACCTCTCCCCGGAGTTCACCAAGAAGACATTCCCGTTCTCATCTCCTTCGCCGCTGGTTATCCACAAGGCCATCTTGCGGATCGTGCCATGGAGCTTCACGTGTTTTCCTTCGATGCGCCCGTCTTCTAGCAGGCAGGCAGCCTTGAGACTGGTGATCACACTGAGGCCGTAGTTACGAGCTCTCTCAATGGAGTCGGGATCGTGTCCCCTATCTAAGAGCCCTTCGCCTACCCAGTAATCAATGAGCTGACTTATATCGATATCGTCGTCCTCTGGGAAGAGGGCGCAGTAGAGAAGGCACTCCCTGGCGGATGTATCTTTCAATCTGTCGAAACTAAACTTGAGAAGAGTTAGAACCTCTTTCATGTCTCCGAGCTCCGCGGGCATGTCCTTCAGCGCCATGAGAGCCTCTTCCCACTCGCCAAGGGTGGTGGCACCCGCCATGGCCCGGCCTACGGTGATGAGAGTGATCGGCAGGCCTCCGCATCCTTTACAGACGGCTTCCGCGAGAGATCTCACAGAGGAATCCCACTGGTCTTCTCCCTTTCCCAGCTTTTGGCAGAAGAGCCTCCAAGAGCTCGCTAGATTCAAGAGGGGCACCTTAACTTTCCGGTGAGAGTCCATCCGGTTGCACACTTCTAGTGATCGTGTGGTGAAGACTACCTCGCTTCCGTTCCTAATGGAAGAGGAGGAGAAGGGGACGCCTACAGCGCCGAGATCTAGTTTGTCCCACAGGTCGTCCAGCAGCAGAAGGAACTTCCTCTGGGAGAGGCCCCTCAGCAGGTTGCTGGCCCTGTCCTTTAGATTCTCTGGAAAGGGCGGGTCCCGGCCCTGGCCGGGCCGAGAGTATCCCAACCGGACGGCGATTTCCTCTTGAACCTTCAGGACATCATGCTCCATGGAGACGGTGACCCGAATCACCAGATCGAAACGGCCGGGATCCCTTTGGAGGAGCTCCTCGTGGATGGCGTTCAAGAGGGTTGTCTTCCCTATTCCTCCCAAGCCGTAGATCCCGATGATTCCCGCTTCATCGTCCTCCACGAGACGGCGGATCTCCGACAACATCTCCTCCGCGCCCACGATCGAGACTGAGGAGCTCGGGAGCGGAACTACCGCAGGCTGCGGCGCCTGGATGAGGAAGGGGAGATTGTTCGTTTGGGTTCAGCCTCTGGACTTCTTTCAGGCATTCGGCAGCTTCACAGCCGAGCCGATAGGACGATTGCAAAGAAGAGCGCTCAGAGGAGTCCCCCCCTCTGCTGGAAGGAAACACGGAAATCGGCCGCCCTGGCCTCGATCTCCTGCACCTCGTTGAGCCAAGTCTGCGTCTGGTGGGCCGGCCTCTTGTTCTCAAGCTCGCCGTTGCTAATCTCCTCCAATAGGTCTGCTCTAATGTCCGTCAGCTCTTTCATCTCCCTGGCTAGCTCCTCTGCCCTGGAGTTCAGCAGAATGACAGTGAAGATTCCACCGGCGACCAGATTCCACACCCAGGAGACGGTTTCCCCCGTGTTGCTCTCCAGGAAACTTTGCAGATTCATGCTGATAATCTCTACGCAGTGAGGAAGGAAGGGATCGGAGAGAGAGAGAGAGAAATGGGTGCCTTTTCTGCCTAGGGATAACAGGCGAGGGAAGTACATAGCCAATATACACCAGCCATATATTATCTGCAACTCGAAGTCTGTCGGGTAGAAGCGTCTGCAACTCGAAGTCTGTCGGCGACGCTGGTAAGAAGATTAGAAGCGGACTGCCTGACCCAGACTAATTGACTGGCCCCCAAGTTAACTTAGCTTCTTCTTTAAAAACATAATATACTGTAGCATTCACCAAGGTACTTAAGTTGTTGGGGACAATGCAAATCTTGGCTAGATGTTTATGGGGTGGAATGTAAATTTAACCTCTTATGTTTTTCTCAAAATATTCTATATTTCTTCTACTAAAGACTATTTGGTCTTTTATGCTTCCCAAAAATGTTATTAAAATAAAAATAATTTGGTTTTTAGTTCTAGTATAACACTCGATTTTTGTGTAGAGTGTTGAGCATTTGTGTTGTGTGCCTGTGTGTGTGTCTGAGAGAGAGAGAGAGAGAGAGAGAGAGAGAGAGAGGGAGAGGGGGGAGAGAGAGAGAGGCAAAGGGCAGAGATAGAGAGAGGCTTGAGTGGGGACATCCTAAGTAGTCAATTCGGCATTATAATAATTTTCAGGGGAAGTCTATTGAGACCTTGACATCCAAAATGGGCCCAAGTAGGAGAATGTCTAGAAGAAACCAGCCCGGCCCAGTAAAAAAAAGCATGACAGCCCGAGCGGAACATGAGGCGACGAGACACTAGAGCTTGACACCATTGGGGACAACTGTACAATGGATCCTGCAAGGTAGGAGGTGAGGGCGGCGGATGGATCCGACAGCAAACTAGTAAAATCATAGGACCTGACAACGCGGATCACATCAAGTCTCAAGTTCCACAAAACACGGACGAACAGAGGCTATAAGAGAGAGGAAGCAGCCCTTGGAGGAGGGTGAGAGATTTGTAAGGAACTCCATTCGGAGTTGGAGACTTGCCGTCTTGCATTGGTGACCCTAAGACCAAGGAGGTCTTGGTCGCTTAGTATATTCCCTTTCAATATTTCTGCGGTTTGCCTTGTTATCTTCCTTCTTCCCCATCCTTACGTGAGGGAAATCATTCATGATTGTGTTGTTCCAGAAAGTTGACAGAGTCTGGCTTCTCTATTGAAGTCATCAGGAGGGTATTTGATGTTTGAGTCAACAACTCGTCATCAATTGGTATCAAAGCCACCACACTGCTCTCATGGGACAAACCCACTGATCCCAAGCTCGACTCCCTCGAGAAAGAGTTGAAGGAATTCCAACACCTCATCCTACTTCGATCAAGCAGCAAATGCGAATTAGTTTCAAGTGTTGAGGGCCAATCAAGCTGACATGCGCCAGCAATTGGGGGCGGTCATGCAAATCTTGGACACCATTCAGCGGCAGTTGGGAATTTCCCCCAGTTGGGCCGGCAAGTCCACTCGCCCATGGAACTGTCGACGGAGTGGGCCCCTAGGGAAACCAGCACGGGCCAACACCCATTTGCGGCAAGTGAACCCTGTCACCGAGAAGAGTCATATGTGAACCCCCACGACCACGACGGACCAACCGATCGAAGGCATCTGCATGGCCCACCATAACCCAATATCAAGAGACACTTGGAATTTCTCATATTTTATGGCACCAACCCTGAAGGCTGGATCTACTGCGTGGAGCTCTATTTCTCCACTTATCACCTAATAGTGGCCGAGTAGTTGGCGGAAGTTTGCCTTAGCATCGCTGGGAAACCCTTCATTGGCTCTAGTGGGTCGAAACTTGTTAGCCTTTCTACAACTTGGAGGATTTGAAATACCGACTCTTTGAGTGTTTCGACGACAATCACTCTAGCTCTCTATGCTAGTAGTTCCTCAAACTCAAGCATACATGAATGGAGGAGGGCTATCACATGTAGTTTGCGCTCTTGTCTGACATTGACGAGACTAAATCGTATGGTCGTTGAATGCACACGATTCAGTGTCAAAACAAAGTCCTAATCTTACCAATTTATGATTAATCAAAGTAATTAATTAGTATAATGGTAATTAAGGGTCGAATCTACAGAGAATTAGGGAAATTTGAGAGATATCTTTGAAATTCGGTCAAATCGGACGATGAAATTAGTATATTAAGAAAGATAACTCAATTTCGAATCCACGGAATCACAAATCAGGTGATTTAGATGAGAATTCGAAAAGTAATCGAAGTTTGAAGTTAAGAGAAATTTTCGTATCGCGAAATGATTAAAAACAGAAATTAAAACTAAATTAAACTTAATCTACAATACTTAAAGTAAAATTAACACTAAATGATGAAAGATTAAGATGAAAACAAACAATCTAACCCAAATTAGCCTTCGAAATGATCCAATTAATCGCCGGATGCAAGGCTTTTCATTCCGAATTTTCGAAGACGAAAGAGGAGTTCAAGACTTTATTTCTTCCAATTATTTCAATAAAACATTGAAATTAAACATCCAAAAGAAGCGTAAATGAGTTGTGAACACAATGCAAAAGATGGCGCGCGAATTGGAGCTCTAAACATAGAGAATTTGAAGATTGATCGCGGGCCGTTCTTCCGTCGCGAAGAACGGATTTTATAAAATTCGGAAATGATCGTGGCCGTCCGATCTGATGGAGTTGATCGCGATGGACGATCGCGATGAGACGCCTCTTCACGAATCGTCACGACGATTCGACGATCGTCCGATCGTGATCGTGCGGTTAAGATGTGATTGGATGTCCATCTGATGTGAATAATCTGGACCGTTATAACTCTCGATCAGACGGTCGCGATTTATTCACTTAATTGAGTATTTAGGCACGTGGTTGATCTCTGATCGCGTGGACCTCGATTCCACGTGATCTACGCACGCTATTTGTCGCGATGTTGATCGGACGCACGAGATCACGCCACGCGTCCTGCACATAAGAAAACTAAGGGACTTAAGTCGCACACGGGAAAAACAAAGAAGTATATTCGGGTATATAAGATATGACGATTAAGAGGGATTAATACTTTGTCTTCCGATAATAGGAAGACCTATATACTTTATTAAATAAATATATATAGTAAATATAAATACGCCACGTGTCACATCAGCGCCATGCAGGCGCCCCGTGCTGTCCACGTGGCAGAGCCACGTGGCCCCGAGCACGTCGCATCCACGTGTACACGCACGACATATAACCCATTTTTGCGATTTTTTAATTAATTTAAAACATTTAAAAATCGAAAATAAATAGAAATAAATTCAGAAAAATTCCAGAAAATTCTATAAAATTGTAAAAATCATAACTTTCAAAATACGACTCCAAATTAATTCAAATTTGTTTTTTTTGGATTCAAAATTGAATAATCTATCATTATAAAAGGTCAAATTAATAAAATAAGAAGAGAATAAATTTTAATTAATTTTATACATTTATGTATTATACAAAATAAATTTATATAAATACATAAATGTTAATAAATATCTTTTCTCTCATATTTTCACTCTTAAAACATGATTATGATCATAAATATAATTAGAATTAAAGATTGTAATGTGTAATTATTTATAATAATCCATAATTTGGTGTATTTTAAGATCATAACATGAATTTACACAAAATGATAGAAATGTACTTAAAATATGATAACATGCATATATTTGTAATGATTAATGCCTTAATTTGCATTAATAATTATATAATTACATGCATAAATAGCATGTTATCAGACATCCTCTGTGACATTTTGGACACTATTATGGAAGTAAACTTTCTCAAGGGCCTTTGACAGGAGATCCAGGCCGAAGTACTTGCCCCCAACCCAAGACTTAGAGGTGATGATGAGGATGACCCAAATAGATTGAGACTAAACTCCATGCACCGACAAACGGGGGGCAATTGTGGCTCGATAGGGGCTTGGAGAAAGGCCCATTGACTTATGGCAGGTGCCAAGTATGCATTTCATCACCAGGCATGCTAAGTAGGGATAGGGGACAGCCTCCCATAACAGCAAATGCAATTAGTGCTCCCCTGGTAGATTGTTGACGTTGATTGCATCTCACGGTGATAGAAATCTTGGTCCAGTGGGCCCAAGGCCTTTGTTTCCATTGTGATGAGAAATTTGCGCTAGGCCATTGATGCAGACACAAGTTGAACATCTTGTTTACTCCGGCGAACTTTGATTATCTGTAGAATGAAGAGTAGGAGGAGCTTCAGTCGGAACCTTCCCCACATGACGACACGATTGTCCAGCTCAAAGTAGCCCTCAACTCGCTCCTAGGCTAGTCATATGGATGGGTCATGCACTTCAAAGGGACAATCCGAGGACGACATGTCTCCATCCTACTCGACATCAATGTGATGTTCAACTTCATTAACAGTTGCTTGGTCAAAGAGTTGTAGCTGCCTCTAGTCAAGACAACACAATATTGAGTGGCCACTGGAATCGGCAAGACAGTCTTTGGTTCTGAAATGTGTCAAGACATCATCGTCAACCTTCTAGAAACCATCATCTCTGACGATTTCCTTCTCTTTTCCTTAGTCTATATTGACATAATCCAAGGCATGCACTAGGTGCAGGGACGACACAAGCTAGAGCTAGGCCATGACATTCCCTCTCGCAACTGAGAATGTGACACTCGCAATAGACGCACCACACAACTCCATCTGGATACCCTAGTCAGTAGACCCTGCAAGGGCAATGCTTACTTTGAGTTGTTTCAACTCGATGCTAGTGAAACAACTTCACTTGATGGACGGACAGTTAGCGGTAGAACTCCAACAAGATTTTTCATAGCTCTTTGTAGACATCACAAGTCTTCCCTCACAGTGCAACTAGGAGCACCATCCTCTAACAAGGAAGCCATACCATCCACACCCCGTTGTTCTGCTACCCTCCATTATCAAAAAACCAAGCTAGAGAAGTAGGTGGCGACGATGCTTGCGAATAGGCTCCTTCAATACTCTCACAACCCATTTTCTAACCTGGCTCATGGCACTTCTGCATGGACTACTATGTGTTAAACAAGGTAACCGTTTCAGATCATTTTCCCATCCTTGTCGTGGACGAGCTGATCAACAAATTACATGATGCCACGGTGTTCTCTAAGTTGGACCTGCACTCTAGTGATCACCAAATCAGGGTGTGCAGGAAGGACGTACCCAAGATGGTGTTTCAAATACATCAAGGCCATTACGAGTTCCTCAGAATGCCCTTCAACCGGACCAATGCTCTGGCCACCTTTTAGGCCACCATGAACTTAATCCTCGCATGTTTCTTGCAGTGATCTGCATTGGTGTTCTTCGACAATATTCTTGTCTATTGCCAGACCGGCGAAGAGCACGAAGACTACCTTCTCTAAGTATTCTTTGTCCTATAAGAGCATCAATTTTATATTTATCCTAAGAAATGTATGTTCGGCCAGACAAGGATCGCCTACCTCAGCCATTGGATTTTAGTGGACTACATCATTGTATACCTCGAGAAGATCACAACAGTCCATTGGCAGGCATCACCTATGACCCTCTGCAACCTTTGGGAATTCTTGTGTCTAGCCAGACATTACATGCACTTTGTCCACAATTTTGAGAAGATTCCATGGCTGTTAACGCAACAGCTAAAGGAGTCATTTTGTTAGACCCTTGCCACCGAAGAAGCCTTTTAGCTGCTCTAGCGGGCTTTGATGATAGTTCTAGTGCTGATGCTGCTGGATTTCTTCACCACCTTTGAGCTAGAGGTAGACGCCTCTAGTCACAGAGTGGGAGCCATGCTCATGCAGCACCGAAAGCTGGTGGCCTTCTCCAGTCAAGCACTTGGACTGACCCACTTATGAGTGTGAACTCATTGCCATTGCCCTCGACATGCTCAAATGACATCATTATCTTCTTGGACGCATGTTTTGGAGTTTTACAGATCAACAAAGCTTGAAGTACATCCTAGAATAATGACATGTCCTACTTGATTATCAAACGTGACTAGCCAAAATCATCTCGTTTGATTTTGAGATATGCTTCAAACCCAGCAACAAAAATCAATTGGCAGATGCATTATCACATGCTCCCCATCATGTATGGCTCCAAACAATGGCCCTCTCCTGCCCCAAGTTGCTGGACCTTGCCGTTATTGACTAAGAGAACCGAGATGATTCATAACTCCAGAAGATCCTAGACGAGCTGTCACCTGGGCTAGTGAAATAGAAAAAATACACCATTCAGCAGGGTCACCTATTCCACCATGGACAGGTCATGCTCTCTACAACATTGTGATTTCTTCTTGCTCTTCTATGGGAGTTTCATGACTCAGCGACAAAAGGACATTCCAATTTTCAATGGACCTAACTTTGGCTCAAACGGAACATCTACTAGTGGGGAATGAAGATGGCATTTAAATGGTACGTGGCTACTTGCCCCGTCAATCAAACTAGAAAGTCGGAAGTGTTGTGTGATAGAACGTAATTGAGGGTCATTGAAATACCTCGAAATCAGTTGATCAAAAACATTTAGTATCCCTAATTTACCTAATTAAAATACTAAAACACGTGAGTACTATGGTAAGTTTGAGGTCGATCCACATGGAATGCGAATTAGGCGATAAGTAGTTATTATTCTATTTAATTGATATATTTAGACAAGATGAACATGAAGAAGAAGAGGCGATGGTAAATAAGAAGAAAATTTATCATCGAGAAAGGGGGAAATAGAATTCAACGATGCGGACGATGATGGAGAGGTGAAACACACTTGGAAGAATTATAATGCAAAATCGAAAACGAGAATCTCTCTATTTCAAACCTACGAATACTTAGGTAATTGGTTACATGTGGAACATATCAAACCTGGATAAACTTACCTTAGGTCTTTATATGTCACCAAGACCAGGTGGTTTCCTCTTTGAGTAAGTTTTTCTAATGATCTAAGTTGTGAATCTACACTTGAATCAACCAAAACACATCAAAAATTGATGCGGAATCTCAATGTTATTTCATGCAAGCCAACTAAATGTCGAGGCATTTGAAGTTAGGTTTTCCGTCCCTAAATGGTGGCTTAAATGTGTAATGGTTTACACGAGGGCATGATATTACACGTGTTGGGCTGATATCTACCTTCTTGTGAGCTGGTTCATTCGAGATCATCTGATCTACGACTGTGAGTGAGTGAGAGTTTTTCTATCTTTTTGACTACGATAAAATAGGGTGAGAGTCGGTTTCTTCTCAAGTTAATATGAAGTATTGGACTTGGAGATCTTATCGTAGTCATAGGATCTTCTTTAATGTTGAGATCCATTGCACCCTCGATAAGTATCCTTCATATGCCATCAATTGTGTAGACACACTCTCGACACCTTTCAAACTCTTCATTTGGTGATGCTACATGTCAGTGCCTCGGCTCTTGATTTTGACGCATCATTTTTGGATCAAATCTCGTCCGTAAAAGCATATATCGATTTTATATGATAATCAATATGTTATCACAGCCCCCAACTTGAGTTATTATTATACTCTTAGTAAGAAAATACTTCAAGTTCCTAGATAGTAATTTAGCATAAATTCATATTGGCATTCACCCCACACATCAACTAACTTGTATATCATTTCTCAATTCTTCATTGGAGAGTTTCACCTGCTCATGTTAAGACATTCATGAGTCAACGTTCAAGTAGAGTTTAGGTTTGCTCATTTTTTTCAATCTCAACAATTGAGTTGTCTAGTCATCAATTCAACTACTCTCATTGCTAGCCAAATATCACCAATGGATTCTAGATTTTGAGTTTAACTTAGATCACTACAACTTATTGTATGCACTCATGTGTTGTGCAGGTAGCTTTTCCAAAATAAAGTAATACTTGTCCTAATTTCACGTGGAAGCTCCATAGGACAAGGAGGAAAATTCCTCTTTTATTTGCATTTGGGCTTCACTCCACACAACAATCCCTCTTTTTTTTGTTTTTTTTGCTAGTAGGTAGCTTTTCTCCAAATATTTGTTGAAAGTTTGAATGTAGATATTCATACTTTGGAGGCTCACACTCTGCTAATTTCTATATGAACATAAAAGTATTGAGTGATCTCCCTTCAACTTGTGATCTAAATCATGGGTATTCTCAACTAGAAAATCAAGTAACTTGAACTAATTCTATGACAATTACAGAAGTATTTTGAATTGAAAAAATAATTAAATCTACTTACTATAAACTCATGTTCATGAATATCTAAACACTACTTAGCATGATCTCTCTTTTTATGACTCATTTAATGAATGTAAATTTATGAGTATGGAGAAATTAAACAATATGACAATCTGAATTATGTTGTTTTGATTGAGTTCTTCTATAGTGTAGTTATAAGATAAATTGAAAAATGTGTGCACTCATAATATTGTAAGTGCATACTGCAAGAAACTCATCTTCTCACCCCCCAACTTAATTCGTGCATTGTCCCTAGTGCATGAAAAAGGAAAAAAATAAATTTAGACTGAGAAGGTACAAACTGAGTAATGTAGGAGACTTGGTATTTGTTGTTGTTGTGCAATTTATACATCACCCTATTGCCATGATCATGTATTGGACCCATCTGTGTATTCCAACTACATTAAAAGAACTACAAAAGAAAATTGACAAGAGGAGAAACCATTGAATAAAAAAGTGATTATATTAAAAACTCAAAATTGTAAATGTAGTGACTAAGATGTTGTCAATGGGAGGTTTGAGATGATGGCAGATCCTGCAATTGAAGAGAACTATTTGGAGGTTGTTACTCATGCTCCATGTATGGTTTGAGTCTTTGCCTATTCACTTTAAGCTACTTACCTGTCTTAGGATTTACAACTAACACTGCTCCACAATCAAATAATTTAATAAAAACAAAAGGTCCGTCCCACCATGATTTAAGTTTTCTTAGAAATAATTTCAGGTGTGAGTTATAGAGCCAAACTTTCTTATTTTCAAATAATTACTTACGATTCAATCACCTATCATGAAAAGTTTTAAGTTTAGCTTTATAAATCAGTAAATTTTCGTAAGCCTCACTTCATAATTCTTGTAGCTCATGCATTTGTAAAATCCGGTTCTTTCCTACATCGTTTAAAGATAAATTGAGCTTTTCGATAACCCAATAAGTTCTATGTTCAATTTTAACGGGTAAGTGACAAGCTTTACTAGAAATCAGCTTATATGGGGACATTCCTATAGGGTTTTTATAAGCTGTTCTATATGCCCATAATATATCAGGAAGTCCACTTACTCAATCTTTACCATTAGGCCTAACTTTTTTTTATATTATTTTTTTATTTCTCTATTTGTGACCTCAATTTGGCCATTGGCTTGTGAGTGGTATGGTGTGGTCATCTTGTGCTACACCATATTTCTTAAGTAAGGCCATGAAATGATAATTATTGAAATGTGACCCACTATTATTAATTATGACTCTTTGACAACCAAAACGTGAAAAGATGCGCTCACAATAAATTTAAAGACTATCTTATGATCATTTGTTCTAGTAGAAATAGCCACTATCCATTTAGAAACCTAATCAACAACTATTAAGATGTATTCATGACTATTAGATGAAGTAAATGGTCCCATAAAATCTATTCCTCAAAAATCAAAAATTTCAACCTCAATAATTTGTTGTAATGAGAATAAAGTTATTATTTTGTTTGTTTCTCTTTCTAATTTGTATGATTATCTTATTACAACCTTGTTGCATGGTAATACAACACCCGTTCTTAAATATGTTATTAATTCATTGATGTAATATAATCATCAGAAGAAGTATATTGGTGAGGCTTATGGTGAAGGTCTATATGTGAAGGATGGAAGAGAATGTGAAAGGTAAAAGAAGGGATCATTAGGAGACAAGAAGAGTTGGTCTAAGTCATAGACAAATTGGTTAAAAAACTAAATTTATTACAAGTGTAATGAGAAATGACACTTGCGGAGAGATTGTCTGAAGAACTAGAGTGATAACGTAGCAGGAGGTGAATTTGATTATGCTAATATTACGAAAGTTGATGACAAAGAAGATGGTGAAATTTATTCTAACCTTGTTGCAGTTGAGGAGGTGTCGAACACATGTATTCTTAATACCAGTTGCTCTTAGCATGTGTCTTAATACTAACTGATTTGACTTATACAAGAGTGCCATGGGAGTTGTTTCTATGAGAAATAATATAGCTTGTGAAGTTGTTGACATTGATTCGATGAAGGTTCAAATATTTAATGGGGTGGTCCGAGAGCTTGGAATATTTGTCATGTTCTAGTATTGTACCAAAATTTGATTTCACTTGGAATATCGGAGGTGAATGAATGTAGCTTCAAATGTGAGAATGAGATCTTCAAGACTATCAAAGGATTACTTGTTATGATGAAGAGAAGATATTAATGAGTGAATATTTATAAACTTGAGGGGAGTACTACTGTAGGTGAAGCTTATGTTGCAACACTAGATGATTCTATAATTAATGACACTCTTTTATGACACTTATGATTGGGCCATATGAGTGAGACATATATACAAAACATGTATGAGGATTGCTATTTGGTGTGAAAACTTACAAATTGAATTTTTACATGTACTATGTCATGGAAAAATAGTGTAGGGTGACATTCAAGGTAGTGAAGTAAGAGACAGATAGTGTGCTGGATTATATTTATTTAGATGTGAATGGTTTGATTGATGTGACATTGATAGGTCGTGCTCATGATTTTCTAACCTTTGTTAATTTTTTTAGGAAAGTCTAGGTATTCTTCTTGAAGGACAAGTCAGAAGTATTTACGAAGTTTAAGATTTAGTGTGCGAAGGTGGAGAACCAAATGAAGAGAAAGATCAAAATCTTACAAACTGACAATGGTACATAAGTTAAAAATTCTAAATTTGATCAATTTTATGATGAGGATGATATTTAATGTCATTATACGATGAAAAATACTCCGCAATATAACAATGTTGCTAAGTAAATGAATTGCATGACTTCAAGTGATAGAAAAAAATGTAGTACATTGAAGGATGAAATATTTTCATAATATATCTTGATGATCATGATCCATATGTTATGAATTTGCATTTGAAATTAGTAAGAATCATAAAGTTAGATGTGAAGAGGTTGAAATTATATAAAAATTATTGGAAGCTAAACATTCTTAGTATGAGAAATCTTGAGTAGTTGACCATTTGTCTTATATATAGATATCGAAAAAAAATTAAATCATCATATGGTAGAATGTAAGAGCCAACTCAAATATATATATATATATATATATATATATATATATATATATATATGAGGATTTCCTACTTGTCCCATAGAGACTTTCTATATGTGAGACTAGGACAAGATATGGGGATTTCCCCCTTGTCTCGTGGAGGCTTTCCACATGTGAGATTTAGATATGAAAAAGAAGCTACATGGAAAAAGCTACCTGCCTATGATGTTTATAATAATAATAATAAAAAAAGACAAATAGAATACGCTACTTAGGTGCACGAATCTAGAAGAGAAGGCTGAAGATAGTTTGAAAACTTGAGTAAACTTTTGATCATTTAATTAGTGATTTCTAAAAATGAAAGATGTTGAAATTCATGCATTGAAGAGAATGAAAGTTAAGATGAATATTTTTTGAAATAGTTCATTTGAATATGGAAACATTTTTTATTTTTGATCTTATAGGAAACTATTTCGAATCACATGAATATCTAAATATTTATTTGAATACCATCTCTAGTGGAAAAATGAGAAAATAAATGATTAATGTAAAAGAATTAATAAACAGCTTTAACTTTGTAAGTCTTTTACTTATTGCTAGGGACTAGCAAAATTCAAAGTTGGGGGTATTTGTTAAAACTAGATTTTTGTGTTTTAAGTAGTTTTATTATTTTATTTTATTTTGTTAACTTGTAGAATAAATATGCACTCGACAACTTACCTGGAGGGTGCTGCGGTCGAGCAGGTAGACCCATACTAGGGGAGCCACGAGCTGAGCTCAAGTGGCGAAGGACTCACTCTGCACATGTTTACAAGTGAATGTTGACTTATCCAAGAAGTTTTAAGTGGAAGCTTTGAGTATGGCGACTTATTTGATGAATGGATCATCAAATTCTACTCTTGATAAGAAGGTTGCTGAAGAGTTATGAATTGTGAATCTTGTTAACTAATTTGAATTTACATATATTTGGATGTCTAGGATATGTCCTTACTTCTACTGATGAGAGATCGAAGTTAGATTTAAAGTCAAGAAAATGTTTCTTCTTAGGCAATAACACTAACATGAAGAGATATCAATTTTATGATTCATATACAAAAAATATTATTTTCAACTAGAATGCGATATTTAATGAAGATTATAAGTTGAAGTTTTTTTCTACATAACACATGGTTTAGGAATCTTATGATACTCATGTTGAGGACAAAATAAGGTTGGAGGTGAAAACTGTGCAAAGTACTCCTAGTTCCATTATGAGTGAAGAACAAGTTATAGAATTACTATATGTTCTTGATTGTATTACTCTTAGATGAAGCAGCTGTGAAGTAAGGCTTCCTACTCATCTTGATGATTATATTGTCTTTGTATGATTTATAAGAGATGACGAGTCTACAACTTTTCAGAAGATAATTAGTTGTATTGAAAATGAGAATTGACTACAAGTGATATTTGAGAAGTGAGTATTGGTGGATCTTTTTGCATGGAAGTGAGCTATTGGGTACAAATAAATATGCAAGAAAAAGTCACCAATGATTGATGGTGACCAACCACAATACAAGATAAGGCCTATTACAAAAGACTATACACAGAAGTAGAGAATTAATTATACATAGATCTTTTTACCTATTATGAAGCACATTGTCGCACATGAAGATATGGAGCTTGCGCAACTAGATGTGAAGACGACATTCCTTCATGGAGATTTAAAAGAGACTATTTATATGTAATAGTCGGAGGTTTTCATTATGTAAGGGTCAAAATATCTTATCTGTCGATTGAAGAAGTTTATTTATGATTTGAAGTAGTCATTGAGACAATGGTATAAGAAGCTTGACTCTTACATGTTGCAGATTGACTATACAAGGTGTAATTTTGATTATTGTATTTATATAAAGACCTGTGGTAATAGTTATCTGATTATTTTAATACTCTATATTGATGATATACTTATTGCTTCAAAGAATTCACTTGAGATTGTTAGGTTGAAGTTACTATTGAACAACGAATTTAACATGAAGAATCTTGGTGTGACAAAAAGATTCTTGGTATGGAGATTTATAGAGATCGAGAGTCAAATCAACTATGATTGACTTAGAAGAGTTATTTCACTAAGGTGGTGAATCTATTTGACATGAATAACATTAAAATAATAGGGACTCCTCTAATTAGTCATTTCATATTATCTACTACTTAGTGCTTGACATCTGAGAAAGATATTGCTGAAATGAAACAAATTCCTTATATTAGTATGGTTAACTATTTGATGTGTACTATGGTCTAACAAGACTTGATATTGCTCATATAGTTGAGTTTGTGAGCAGATTTATGAGTAATTTAGGAAATGAGTATTGGAGCGCAGTGAAGTAGATTTTTGATATCTAAAGGGTTCTTTAAATTTTGAATCTATTTTGACCAAAAAATTTATCTTTTTATTGTTAGCTTTATTGATGTAAATTTTATCAAGGATTGAGATTATCGAAGATCTACGACATGATATAATTTCACTGTGGCTGGCAAACATGTGAGCTAGAAGTCTACACTTCAAACTACTATCATATTGTCTATGACTAAGGCAGAGTACATGACAGTTATTAAAGTGTCTAAAGAGGCCTTGTGATTGAAAGAGTTGTTGAGCGAACTTAGGATTCGACATGGTAAAGTTTCTCTACATTGTGATAGCCAAAGTATTATTTGCTTGATAAAAAATCAAGTCTATCATACACAATCGAAGCATATTGATGTCCAATATCACAAGATTTATGAATTGGTGAATTTTGAAGATATATCTCTAGAGAAGGTTCACATAGAGAAGAATGTCACATACATGTTGACGAAAGTTGTCACAGTAGAGAAGTTCAAATATTGTTTAAATTTGATTCATGTTGTAAGTACCTTGTAGAAGGTGGAGAACTTACAACACGGACTAATGCCAACTCTAGGTGCAGTGGTGATGGCTGCTAAAGTACAGTTTGTTACTAGTGTCAGTCTATCACAGTTGACCTATTCGAGAGACGTGCGATGAGCCTTCTCCTATCTCAACTATTTGAGAGACATGCGAGAGACCATTGTAAGATCTAAAGGCTAGGAAAAATACCAAGAGGGGAGGTGAATTGGTATTTTAAAAATCTCATATTTTCTTCATGGATAGTAAATGTATCAACACATGTGTTAACACAGCTCTGCGTGATTATCTACGTGTAGGATTGCTTTCTCTCTCATCCGGTGGGTTCTCACTACGAGACATGAACTTTTTATATTAGTTCGCCCCTCACCTGGCTACTTCCAGTCCCGGAGGATCCTTCCTACCGGTATTCCACTATTTCCCTCGGAAATACAAACTAAAATTAATGGGATCAGCAGCCTAATACCTCAGGTTTGACCTCCGCAGAGATCCAACCCCTTCCGGGCCAAACAGGGCTTAGAGCACCTCGTGACTCTGCCCAAAATCACTCTCCACTCACTACCCAGTTACCTTAGGGCCTGATGGAGAGCCTCCTTGAAAGATTCAAACTTTATCTTGATCACCAATCGTTGATGAAGAAGGATGATGCAGTCTGTTCGCAGTTGAATCACGGCGATGATTCTTGATCGTGAGAGAGATAACTCGTAGTAGATCGAAGTAGGATCGTTGTTGTTGATCTCCCCAGCTTCTTTTTCTTGTAGGGCGTCGTCCTCCAACGGATTTCCGCATTTTGCTCAAGAGATAAAATCGAAAAGTCAGTTCAAATACTAACCGTTTTCCGGAACGCGTGGCAACGACTGACCATTGATAATTCAATATCTTTCTATTGTCTGCTCCGTTCGATTTGACATTTTAATTGGAGATTTATCTCTCACAGAAGAACAACTTTATTGTTGACTTTGTCTTCAGATTCGAACGTTAAGATGGTCGTTTTCTCCACGTAAGCAGCTGACGTGTCATCATCCAGATTTCCGATTCGAGACTCACAAGAGCTCATTTGATATTTCGAATCATTTTCTTTTTCTTTTAATAATGAACGTTACTAATAAATAATAGCTGCACTTAAATGGTTAAATAATCATGGATAGATGAACTAAAAATATAACCATCATTTACCTATTAAATATTTGTTTTCCAACAAATATTTATCCATATATATGTGGCGCTTCACCTATTCATCAATTCACTTAATCTCAAGGTTAGCCATAATGTCACAAGATAAATAATAGATTTATTTGCATGAAATCTGAGGGATTTATGATAATCTTGTAAACAATATCAAACATGAATTACATATTTTCTCATATAATTGTAATATCAAAATCTATGTCCAAGGGCATCAACAACCTTCTCACATCTGACCTATTTGGGGGACATTTAAGGAGTGAAAGGCAGTGACATGGTTGACACCTCATTCTATTTGACATGTTCGAGGGTCGTGCAAAGAGAGAATCAATTGTCATCTCACCCCTTTTGACCATTCGGGGGCTGTGTAGGGAGTGAGGGAGTGAGAAACGAGGAAGGTTAAAATCGTCACCTCGAAGATGTGTGGGTTCGCTTGCACATAGGTTGAGATGTCTACTTTTATAGAGGCAGTTACTTTTTCTTATTTTTTATAAATAGGACATATATTTCTCCTTTTAGAGTATGATGGACGGTGAGATTTCTCTCTCTTCCTTGATTTCATTCTCTCTCTCTATCAACTCTCTTTTATTTTTTTGGTTTCTCTCATATTCTATTACATGTGAAGTCCTTATAAAAAGAGATAAGAGTTCATTACTAACTCTCATGTGGGGGTCATCTCAAGGACATTGAGATGTTGATTAAAGGTATTTAATAAAAGTCTTGTTCTCATCAGAATTCCTAATAACATGATGATTTCTCTTCTATTTGTTCTCATTGGTATCTAGAAATTAAGTTTCTATTGTTATTGTGATCATGTGCTTGCATATTTATTCATACATATTACTCGTAGACCGACGACTAGTCAGAGGTGGTCAACTGTGGGCTCGAGACATATCTCTATTGTTTCACTGATGAGTGTCCAAAATAGTGGTATAGGTGACTTTTGTGGGCAGGGTTCTAGTATAATAGAAACATTAACTGCTCCATACAGACGACCTTGTTTCAAGTGGTCTACAGTCGACACCCACCCATCTTGATCTGCTTCACAAGCAAACCCACAGTGCTAAGAGAACTGGAGCAAATGTTGTAGGAATGAGATGATATTCTTGCACAATTCAAATATAACTTGGAGCGTGCCCAGGCTCAAATGAAGAGTTTTGTAAACAATAAATGGTGGGAGCTCGAGTTTGAAGTAGGCTAGTGGGTCTACCTTCACCTGTGGCCCTACTGCCAAACCAAAGTTGTGTGGCAGCCTTGTGCCAAACTTGCTCCCTGCTTCTACAGCCTGTTCAAGATTCTCTAGTGAATTGGGTCAATGGCGTATTGTCTAGACCTCTCACCTCATACCAAGTACATATGGTGTTCCTTTGGTTGGGTCATTGATGCTCGTGATCAACTACATGGCCCATAAAGTGCTCCTCTAATGAGACAGACTGTCAACTGAGGCCACCACATGAGAACCCGCTTACAACATCGTCCAACAGTTTTCTGATTTCAACCTCGAGGACAAAGTGCATAAATAGGGGGGGAGTATTGTTGAGACCTTGGCATCCGAAATGGACCCAAGGAGGATGAGGTCTTGAAGAAACCGGCCCAGCCTGGTAGCAAAGCTTGGCAGGCCAAGTGGAGCACAAGGTGATGAGATACTAGAGCCCGACACCATTGGAAACAATCATACAACATATCATGCAAGGTAGGAGGTGAAGACGAAAAACGGATCCAACGGTGAACTAGTACAATTGTAGGACCCGACAACAACATATCACATCAAGTCCTGAGTTCCATTGGATGCAGACGACACGAACGGACAAAGGCTGTAAGAGAAAAGAAGCCACCCTCAGAGGAGGGGAAGAGATTTGTAAGAAACTCCATTAAGAGTTGGAGACTCACCATCTCGTATTGGCGACCCCAAGACCAAGGAAGTATTGATTGCTTAGAGAGTATAGCTTCTCAATTGATGGCAACAGAAGGGTATTCGACATTTAAGTTAACAAGTCGTCATCAAAGTCCTTCAAGTTGGGTTGTAGAAATAACCTGCCTCTTTAAAACCTGCCTTCAATTTGGCCTTCAAATTGAGTCCTTAGAATTATATACTTGGTAGAGGAACTAATATAAGTATTAGTCACATCTACATGCTTCTCTATTCATCCCTTCAATAGTTAACCCATGAAAGTAGCTAATAAGTTATAATTATTTTTCTAGGGAATCTCTCCTCGTACCAAGATACATCACGTTTCTTCATGTCAATCCCCCATGAATAAGTCTTTTTTTTGCTGTTTAAAGCAATTTTTTCTTGATCACTTTTGGATCTTGCAGGTTTGGTAAGGCAAGGCAGTCTACAATAATCAAAGATAATAGAGACAAACAACAAACGGTGCAAAAAAATTATGACCTCCTTAACACTTTTATTTTTTGATTTGTAGAAAAATAAGACATCTCATCATGTTCCAATGTTCCTTCAAGTTATTTGGTTTCACTATAAGTTCCTATCTTTGTTGAGCGTCTGTGAGTCAGCATCACTTGTTGTCACCAAGTATTGTAGCTCTCTCTTGTTTGTCATTTAATATTAAAAAATGATGCAGTTCCCCAACTCACGCTTTCTCTTCCAACATCTCATTCTCTTTCTCTCTCCATTATCATCGACGTCCTCTCTATTTCTCTCTGATAATTCTCATGTGTGCATGAGAAGAATTATTCATTTTGGATGACTCCACCTATATATGAGTGCTGCGGTGACTGTTGTTGCTGGTGCGACTGTGGCTCCTGCAGGTTGCGATGGTAATTCATCTTCCTCCTCTTGGAACAGCGGCGAGGCAAAGATGCAGCGAGAGAGAGAGAGAGAGAGAGAGAGAGTGAGAGAGAGAGAGAGAGAGATAAACAGCCTGCGTGTTAAGAATAGTTGGCCAACTTCAGCTATGCCAGCGGCTCAATAATCTCTCCCATCAACAGAAGCTTGAAGAACATAGAATGAGAGAGAGAAAGAGAGATGAAGTGTGAAAATTGTGAGAATATGCAAGTAATGACAGAAACCATGGAGGGTGGAGGGAGAGGGGGAGGAGACTCAGCCACGCATGGATGAATCCAAGATAAAACAAAATTCCAGTGGGTTGAAGTTAAATTCTTCGTTGACAGGGGAGTAAAACTCCAAACTCACTGCCAAGTGCCACCACGGGGCTGATCTCGGTCACCTCCTGCACGGCCAGGACCCTGTGCCATCGCCACCCGATAGCCAGTGGCAGTGCCAGTGGCAGCGGGGGGTCTGGTGTACATGGCTGCAGATTCATAGCCTGCAGCTGCTCCTCTGTGGGCAGTGTCATATGCCGATGGCCTAGAGGCATCATATGGTGTGGGTTTAGAAGTGTCGTAGTTAGTGGTGGCGGCACTGCTGCCTCTTGAAGCATCATAGCCGCCGCTGCCACCGCCACTGCTGCCTCGGGTGGTATCGTAGTTTCCAGCCATTCGGGGCTGTGAGGCTCCTCCGGTGGTGTCACCGTGAGAGGTTGCTCCACCAGGTGGGGTTCGTCCCTGCATCTCAAAGTGAGGGAAAGAAGAAATTTAGGTGAGATGGAGGTTGCAGGAACTGGAACCTGAAAGATTGGTCGAGAGATGACTGTGGATCAGATTAAATTGGTTGAAAAATAGCTGGAGACGGAGGAATTAGCTCCAGCTGGCCCAGCATCAGGTCAGTTAATGAGGATCCCAACAGGGACAGGCCGATCTGATGTGCAATGATGATGGTGATGATGATGATGATGATAATGATGATGATTATAATGATGATGAGAATGATCTATAATTAGTTGACAACACCATGATTCAAGTAAGTGATGGACATTAAACTCGCCGGATGAACAGTTGAACCATATTCATAGAAGCATTTTGATGATAAAATGATAATGACGACATTACATTACTAAACTGATCTGATGTGCAATGGTGGTGATGATGATGAAGATGATGATAACAATGAGAATGAGATAATATTAATTGAAAACAAGACCAAGATTTAAGAACGAGGATGGACACTACGATCGCCTGATGAACAGTTAGTCCATATTGTTGATAGAAGCCTTTTAATGATAAAATGCTGACGACAACATCATATTTCTCTACAATATCGAAAAACCCCAAGAAGAGGGCAGGGCGCTAAGCTCATGATCACCTGATGAACATTGTAAACATCTTCATAAGCATTTTGAACCACAAGAAGCTGGGCCGATACAGTCTGTGAAGGTGCACTTGAAGCAAGTGCCTCACTCTCCTGGTACCCCACGTTACTCCCATACTGCCCACCTGCATTCACCTAAACCAATGAGACCTTCCACTAAACCACTAGAGCACAATGGAGATAGAAAAAAGAATAAAAAAGGAAAGAAAGCCCATACCAGCCCTTCTATCAGAGCTCGAGGAATTGGCCAGCTCAGTTCTCAACTTCTCCACCTCTCTCAGCATAGAAACATAATTCTTCTCCATCACCTGAAGTGACTCGAGGTGGTCACTGTAGAGTTTCCTCTCATGCTCATAAGTAAGCCTGCATCGGCAGAGCAACAACATAAGCTCAAAGCATCTCCAACTGGGTCAATGTTGACCAAGGAGGTTGATTGTCACCTGTAGTCATGGTATTCTCTCCTGAGACCCTCGAGCTCAGACATCAGGGCCGGAATTTGCTGGATGTCAGCATGACCACGCCGCAGATCCTGGGTCAGATGCTGGGCTCTTGATATCAGCTCCTCTCTGACAGAGAGCAGATTCTGGGCTTCAGCACGAGCTTGCTGCAGCTCCACTTTAATGCCCTCAGATGCCTGAAGATTGGGCTCCATCTTCATGATCTCGTCCTGGAGGGCTTTCATCTTCTGCTCTTTCTCGGCCTTCATGAGGCCGATCTGTGCCTGCATCCTCTGAAGTTCCTGTTGGGTGGCGGCTAGGTCTTGTCTCAAGGTCACATGAGAGGAAGCAAGCCTATGGTTCTCATGTGCAAGCTTCTGCATCTCGCTGTGCTGGATAATGAGCTTCTGCTCCATGATTTCTGGGGGGGGGAGCATGTCGAAGAAGGGTCCGTTTGGGGGATGGATGTCGGGGATGAATGGGTTGGGATTCATCATGTTGGGGGGTTGCCGTAGGTAAGGTTGCTGGCGACCTTTGCTCCCCATGGGAAATAGCTGCCTTCTTCAGAGTTGTATCCAATAAATAAATATGCAATCTCTGTGCAGAAATATGAATGATTAGGAGAGCAAGAGAACGAAGAAACAAATAAAAACATGGTGCAGGATAAGGAACGAAAGATAGATGTTAGACGAGTCGAGGAAAAGAAGAGGTATTCTCCAAACCGGGCAAACCGAACATACATATTGATTCCATCTTTCACACAGTCAACGCATCCACATGGGGCCATTAAATCATTCATTTATGAGCTTTATTGGGGCTCCTTAACCATGTATACCCATGATAAAATTTTCTCTAGACGAAAGAACTACTTGAATGTTATAATGCCAAACAATTTACTTGACCCAACACAATGGACAAGCCCTCATGAAACACTGACGAAAAGCCAATTAGCCCACCTTGCTGCCACTTTCACCAACAATGTTCCCATCAAATGAATTAGGACCCTCTATTACGTCCATAACTACATTGTGAGATAAAGGCTGAACATCTCCCAACCCATTGTGTAAAGTAGAATATCATATGGGGAAATAGAAACCACAATCCTAGGACGCGAGTCTGATGGCCTTAACTGGGGAGTTCTGGGCTCTTTCCTTCATTGAAAACCCTAAAAAGAAGTGGCTACACTGGGGAAATAGAATTAGGATCCTCTATTACGTCCATAACTACATTGTGAGATAAAGGCTGAACATCTCCCAACCCATTGTGTAAAGTAGAATATCATATGGGGAAATAGAAACCACAATCCTAGGACGCGAGTCTGATGGCCTTAACTGGGGAGTTCTGGGCTCTTTCCTTCATTGAAAACCCTAAAAAGAAGTGGCTACACTGCCTCCTCTTATAGGCCTACGCTCAAAGCACACCACGCCAATATGATCTTCGACTACGCAGTGGACATGGTAATGATGGTGGAAGAACTATCTTCCAGAACTAGCTCTTTCTTAGTGAAGAGCTAGAACCTCACGATGAGAGTTATTTTAATGGTTAGCTGATAAAGGAGCCAATGTAGAAGGGAAAACCTACAGAGGAGCAAGTAGAAGGGAAACTGGCTAGATTATTGAAATAAATGTTGTGCTTTCAATGCGTACTAAGCCCACACCCAGAGTTATTTTCATGGTTCAGTTACAGAGATTCGCCTAGCAACTTCGTTCACAGTTTTTAAGTCAGGAGGTTTCTTCCCACTTCCTATTCACGAAAAAATTAATAAAACACCTCAACTTCCTACATTGTCTTACACATGCAAAATCACACAAGGGATAACCAAAATTCAGAGCATTAAATAACAAAATGCAACCCTGTGGAAATTGACATCTTAGATGGACAATAGCAGAATATCAGACACTAAGTAATATCAGTATTTCAGTATTTTCCACAAAAAACTTAAATCGCAGCCATCCTGCATATGCCAATTATCTGATGCTTCTCTAGAAACATAATAATATAAGTACCTCTTTCTATTAATGGAACAAACCAAGTGACAGTTGACTATGACCAACCCTTCAGACTTGCCTCGCTAATCCTTCCAAAAGATTTCATGCTAATCGTAGCTCTCGATTTCCTGTGAAAGTATAAAGGCATGGGCACCAATTTCCACGATTCGCTCCAAGAAAATATCTAGTAATGAAGATCGGATTGTAGTATCACTAGACAATGTCACGTTGCATGAAGAAAAGTGACAGATAGACGTCCCTAACAGCTTATTTTAATCCTGTACTAGAATTAAGACAGTCGCTGCCTACATGAAGAACCATGACTTAACGGTTTAAGATTTAATGAAGATGAAGTCGATCAGCGATAAATGTGAACTTGAGTAGTAATCCAAAGTAACTGATTCACATTGTTTTTTAAGAACCTTCCCATACACTGATACCACCCCAATTCCAACCAGCTTCTGAATCTCCATATCTTATTCTTCACTTAATTTGCAGATTTCACCTCAGCTTGAAATGGTCGTCTGATGACCTCGTCTAAAACCATCAATCTAAACTAGCTATTGAAGAGCACAGCTTGAAAAGTAAATTTTCAAGAGCACAGCCCTTTCAAGAGTACGGAAGGGGAGACCAACAAGTACACAGTTCAAAAAGTCTATAAATCAGAGCATTTAAGAGGCAGAGCCAGGGCGCCGTTCAAACGTCTCTTCTGCCAGAAAAAACTCATCCCTATCAATAAAGACAGACGTGAGTCCAGATCATTCACAATCTACTACCCACAAATTTGTTTCCAACCAATACATATTCAGTGATTTCGCAATAAAAGCCTCAGAGAACACACAGATCATCGAAGAAATGAAGCCATTATGAGCACAACAAAAAAACCGTAAGGATTCTCACTAGCACGAATGGCGCAACAACCCTTCAGGACGATCGGAAACAACACAGGAACTACCGGGAGCAGCACGATACTCCTTCCTCGGCCCACAAGCTCCTCCTCTGCTGGGCCCCAAACCCTAGCTACCCCCTCCCCACTCCTCCCTCCATCTCTCTCTCTCGCTTCAGCACCTCCCGAAAGACGCGACGGAGAGAGGGGGGCAGAAGACTTGGGGGGATAGGCGCGAGTCCACCTCAGGCGCTCACCCGAAGTTACCAACTGTGACTGCTCCGACCGCGTCGTACGGTCGGAGAACCAAATCGATCCGACCGGTCGTTTTGAGCCGGTTCGAGCTAGGAGATCGGTCCAACCGTCTCTTTGGACCGGACCAGATCCGGCTCAACCCGGTTTTTGTAATAAAAAATCATGTATTTTTAACTCACATCAAATTAATTGAATAATTACTAACAAGCTTTTTAATTTTTATCGTAGTAAATTATATTAAATTATTATATAATAATTCGTATTTTTTCAATGTCCCCCACCTGATCATTTGAGTCAGTTCGAGCTAGGATGATAGGCAATTTTTTTGTATCCCTTGAGGCTTAAAACATGAGTGATAAAATATTATTTATTTAATTTAAATATCGTCTAATTAAATTAATATTCATTTTTTTTACCGATATGTGGATTTCTATAAAAATAATATATAATGATTTAATTCCTTTTATCTGATAAATAACAGAGGGTTTTATGGGGATTATCGTTAAAGACCAAAAGTTTTGAAATTTATAATATTTACTTGGGTTAGAGTAAAATAGCCCCCGCTCCACGTGGAGAAATGTTTTTCCACGTGGACAGGACGGTGGCTGGCTGGCTGGCTGGCTACCGTGCGAATGGTCTTTCTTCACATTGGGATTAATGGGCAAAACTATTGGGCCTGCTATGTTTTAACGGGCTTGGCCCAATAACATCATGTCAGAATCCTGGAAAGATATGCTAAACACCATAACCAAACGGGGGATCGAGGATTCCGGATTTATTGCAAATTTGAAAATCCCACCGTCTCCCTCTCCCTCTCTCTCCCCAGAATTCACGGCCTCGTCCTGGCCGCCCTCGTTCATCGTCTCGGGGTCTCGCTGGCGGGAGCCCTAGCCGGCGCATTCGTGCTCTCATGGAGGACGGATCGTCCAAGCGCCGCCTTGTACGTGGATCTCGAGGTACCTCCAGCTCTCTCCTCTTGTACATTTTTGTCGATGGTGCGCGAGGAAAGACGATGATCATTTTTGGGTGCAGCAGCTTGCTAGTATTTTCCGTTTTTTTCGTGATTTTTTTTATTTCCTTCCCTTCTGAACTGAAGATCTGATTTTTGCGGCGCTTGCTTTTTTCGTCCCAATCTTTAGGCAAGAAATTGTTAGTAAATGGATTTCGTCGTTTCCTCCAGTTGTTGGTGCAATCATGTGATGTCAGAATGGGGAGAGGCATATTCTTGCATTTTTTTTCTTTTCTCATATACGTTTACAATCTGAGATTATTTGATTCCGTACTAGGGAGTGAGTGCTGCGCGGCTGAAGGCATGGAGAACGTGATTGCTAGCGTGAGTGGTTACCATGGCAGAGAGAGGTTTAAGCTGATAAAGCTCATCACACAAACTGGTGCTCACTACGTGGGGACCATGGCCAGATCGACTACCCATTTGGTTAGTTTCACATTTTATTTTAAACTTGGAAGAGAAGCCCACATTTCTTCTGATGACTACTAATAATCCTCAATTCCTTTTTTATCCTATCATATTTTTATGTGTACATGGAAATTATATCTGGAGCTGCGTGGGCTTTTTTCGGTACAGGTATGCTGGGAGCTAGATGGAAATAAGTATAACCTTGCAAGAAGTTTCGGGACCAAAATAGTCAGCCATGGTTGGTTTGAGGACTGCTTAAAGAAGGGGAGGCGAATTCCTGAGCGTCCTTACCTTATGCAGAGGTTAATTATGCTTGTCTTTATTACTTTGATTGCTATTAGTTTTATTTTACGGTTCTGATTTATGCTGAAGTACCTATCGAGTCTAACTAGATTTTTTGGTTCTCGTTCTTCTCTTTAATCTTCGTCAAATATTGGACTGTTCGTTGAACATTCAGTGTTTATTGCCTACTTCATTATCATCTGTCAAGTTGCTTATGGAAATATTAACATGAATTTTATGGGTCGTATGCATATAAGTTGACATTAATCTAGTCTTATTTGGATTATTAGAAAAAGGCATCTTAAATTGCAAAAATTTATACACAATGTTCTTCTATAATGCATGTAAGTTGACATTAATCTAGTCTTATTTTGGATTACTAAAAAAACGGCATCTTAAATTGCAAAAATTTATCCACAATGTTCTTGCATAATGTCCTTGATCGTTCATAAAAGAGTATCTCACTGAAGAAAAATGGGTAAAGCTTTTTCTTGGCAACAGTATGTGGTGTGTAAAGCCTTTGGATGATGAATGAAAACTATGCATGATTCATCTCAACCTTCAAATAATTTTAGGGGACAAAATGCGAGCTGATTAAAATGTGTCAACTGGGAGTCTAGCTGTAAAACAAACATTGTGATTTCTGCGATAGTTTTAATTTAAACGTGTTTTCATGTTTATGACCCTCCATTATCTGCAGTGGCAGACAGGTTGGACCCATCTTATGGGAGGTCCCAAAGGAAGATAAGCACGCCAAGAGAAAAGGGGAAAATCCAGAGAATGCCAAGCAAGACGTGCTATTTGATCTATCCAATACATTTGACGATGCCAGAAATCAAGGAAATAGTTCAAGGCATTGTGAAAATGAAGTGCCTCGTTCTCATCTATTGGATAAGGTAATATTCTGATTAGTAACCTGTAGCCAACCATTTGGCAATGTATGTTATCGGTGAGTTGTTTGAAATGTGCTGAATTGATTGAGTAAATCGCGGCATACTTAAACATCATCCAGGATTAGACTAACATTTCTGATGAGATAATTTAAGTGAACGAGTAAATCATAGTCTGATTATCCTTTCTGTCTGTACAAAGCTCATCTGCATTTACAAATTTATTTTATTGATTGTAAAAGGTTTAGATATGATGTCACTTTTTTCGTTGTGATACATATAATCTTATTGCATGCTCTTTGGTTTTCATTTAATGGAAATGGAGTCGAGTTGACCTTGTTTGTTTCCCTTGTATATATGTAGTTATTTCTTAATCGCATACTTGAGGACTATGACATATACACTGATCAGATGAACCTTAATGTATTTAACGGTGATATCATAATAATATCCGATTCCTTATTGAATCTGTAAATTGATTTAGCACAAGGTATTACGGGATAGAATAATGCATTATCTAGAGATTTAGCACTGTACGTTCTGTAAACGTCTTGTTGAACTCTTTCCATTTTCATATGTTTTTTTATTTCTTTGTAAATGTATCATCAAATGTTTATTCATGTATCAAACTCTGGTTGCGTTTTTTTTGTTGTTGGTCAGTTTTCCTTATCCCATTATTGTATTACTGCCAGCGTCTCTTTTCTTTCTAGTGTTCTGTTGAAACTTCTTGTTAGATGATGATGTGCTGGCCATCTTGCATTGTTTTTAATGAATGTCTGCCATGTTGCTATATACCCAAACAAGGAAAAATTAAATCGGATTCCTATTTGGAACCTGTTTTAGAATATCCGAGTCTGAGACTCTATTCCTTTTCACATCGTCTGTTTCAAAAAATTTCCCCCCTTGCATCTCGCATGTAATGGAGCTATGTCCTTTCTTGACACTATTCCCTGCCCCTTGTAGTCTACTTCTTCGTTGTGAAGTTATCATTGTATGCTATGGCCGAAGGTTTCAATTTATTGTCCTTTGCCATAGACTATGTTACATCGATTAGATCTACTGTATTGTTTTTTTAGTTAAAATATGGAATGTGCTAATAATATTAAAGGTGATTTCTAGAACGGAAAACAGTTTGGTACGTCCTGCATTAGAGGCCTTACTGCATTATTCGTTAATAAAATATTGGAATATATTTGACTACTTGTATGCGTGTTATTGGGGACATATTTATATCCGGCCTAATGTATTTATTAGATTTTTATCAGGGAAAATCTTTAAGCTTTCTTTACTCCTTATGCTGATTTATTAGATTATTGTTGGATGAATTTTGTTCCAGTCTATAAGCTCCCCATGTTTATAATGCCAATCTTTTCTTCTTTTACCAGCCTGGATGTGCTTCCATTTCTCGTCCACATTCTTGCGGACAGAAAACGAATTTATGTGATCGTATTGAGAACAGTGAGTCCACTGAACGAAAAAGTCGAAAACTGAGAAGGAGAAGCAGAACGGCTGACTTTTCCGTTCATGCTGTATTGGAAGCTAATCGTCGTGCTGAAATTTCTTACCTACGAGATATCAGTGACAGTGATTCTATCAGCTCTGATGATTTAGTCAACAGGCAGGTACCGCCGCCAGAGAATAATTCTGATGAAACAAGCCAAGCAGCTGATGGTTTGGAGGATATTGTGGAGTTGAATAGCTTCCCTGATCCTAATGAAATCACTCCACAGAAACAGCATGGCAAGTGTGGGATGAGTCAGAGAGAAGACAGGGAAGCGTCTCCATCGATTGATCCTTTCAGATCACCTGCAGAGCTGTCATGTGTAATATGCTGGACAGATTTTAGTTCAACCAGGGGGGTTCTAGCATGTGGGCACCGGTTCTGTTATACATGCATCAAAGGATGGGCTGATTGTATGGTAAGTAGTTTCCATATAAGTCTTCTCTTATCTTACCATATAACTGTCTACATTTTCTCAGATTTGACCAAATTATTACTTTCTAAAAAGGATTCAATGCCGGCATGATTTTGCTTCTCATTTGGTTTCAGATTTTGCTTTCTGCTGTCTGTTTCCCTTTCTCATGGCGAGTAAATGGATATTTACTTTGAATGACCAATTGGAGGGTTCTACAACCTGATCAACTAATCTTCTTGATATTCTAATTTCCAGAAAATATCGTTTTAAATGAATCCGTATTGAATTAAACTAGTGGCCTCAGAGATATTTTTTGGAATTGATGAAGTTGGTATTCAATAGATTCTTGGTTTTTGTGAAGGGCATGACCAAAAACAATTTCTGTACATAAAGAAAATAAACTACGTTATTCTACGTAAAATCTGGATTGGTAGATGCGTATTTTCAATCGCTATTGGTTCCCATGGCCTTCACTTGTGGTTTTTCTCCTGAAGCCATACATGCTACAGTGGTAGGACTGATTCAACGCTGACCATTAGGAGACAGTTGGATGTATTACTATGTACAGTACTCTTCTTCGACTGATTTTCTCAATGATCAGTCTTTTGATCATATCAACTTTTCCCATGCTTCAAACAAATTTTAGAAAGTTTGACCAATCTACTTCGAAATCTGTATGCGAAGTCCACGAGATAATATGCCGAAACCCTAAGTTTTTCTTCCTAGTATGCCTACAGGAGATTAATGATTCAACTGAAGAGCCAACATTTATGGTAGAAGAAAAGCATCAAATCATGTTCTGGGTCTTCGTTTAATTGGTGTTCTTGAATGCAATAAAATAAAATAGGTTTTTCTACGCAAGTGATTACTTACTTATCATCGTACTTCTTCAATCTGCTGGATGTGGAATTTATTGGGTGCATGTTCATCCTTCCATTTCTCTCTTCCAGGCCTCAAAGAGGAAGGTTTCAACCTGCCCCCTCTGCAAGGCGAGCTTCTCGAGCATCACCAAGGTGGACTCTGCGGCATCTTCTGATCAGAAGATATACTCTCAGACTCTTCCGCCCTCTTCTTCCTCGGACGCTGCAGACATCTGCCTGCCTCCCAACGATCTGGACTCCTTCATCGGCTCTCAGGTAAACAAACTTGCTGCATCTCTGGGGCAGTTGACTTTTAGCTGCTGAGATCGCATCAAGATGACAATTTCTCCTCTTCTATGATTTAATCCGGGGCGTTAGATTAGATATTTTTGTTCCTTTTTTCATCGACGGTTCATGGAGACCAAAAATCAACTCAGCAATAGATCAATTTGCTCTGGAATATTAACAGGCCTCGGAGTTGGTATGAAGTAGCATATCCACCCTGCCGTTACCTCTCTTTGTCCTCTTTCCTCCCTCTTATCACCACACTTGACCTTTTAGCCGCTTATCCTTCACTTTGCTGGGAGCCGTGATTTAGTCTGGACATTGGATTACATTTTTTTTCCTGTTTTCATTGACGATCCATAAAGACGACAAGCCACTCAGATAGATCAATTTGCTCTGGAATTTCCACAGATACCCTCCCAAACTTCACCGCAGTTGACTTTTTAGCTGCTGAGATCAAATCGGAGCAAACCCAGATTGGAAGATAATAATTTTCCTCCTCTATGCTGGGAGCTGTGATTCAATCCGGACATTGGCTTAGATTTTCCTTTTTCCTGTTTACAATGACGGTTCATAGAGACCAAGAGCCACTCAGATAGATCAATTTCCTCTGGAATTTCCACAGATACCCACCCGGTTACCACCTCTCTTTGCCCCTCCCTCCCTCCCCCTTGTCACCACCGTTGACTTTCAGCTGCTGAGATTTGAAGACTTTTTTTTTCTTTTTTTTTCCTGTTTCCACCAGACCAATTTACTCTTTGGAAACTTGTAACAGGCCTCGGAGTTGTTGGCCTGCCACCTGTGCCACAGTCACGAGCCCGAAGATCAGCTTCAGTGCTGCCATCTCTGCAAGACCCGGTGGGTGCATTCCTGCTGCTTGGATCCTCCTTCCCTTCCCTGGACCTGCGTGCACTGCAGAGACCTCCGGGTTCTCTACCAGCTCTTCCGGTAGGTAGTTGACTTCCGGGCTCTTCTCCCCCATACTTTAAAAAGTCTGAGATTCTCATGGTCCAACTGTAGCATATCCTAAGAAAATACAAATCTGTATGATATATGATGGGAGGATCCAACATGTACGACTGCTATTTGAGGGAGATCGATTGTATCTGTGATTTCGGTTATTTGTCAGCTCTTCCGATGGGTAGGCGACCCCGGGCTCGATCCATCTGAGTACTTCTCCACCAAAGTCAAGTTCTGAATATCATACTCCAAGAAAAACAATTAGCACTGTATGATATCTGCTAGGGGGGTTCCTCTACTCACTATTGACTAGTGTAGATCAAGACTTGAACTGTGACCCACTCGCTCGAAGCTGATGTATTTGGTAGAGAGAGAGAGAGAGAGATATATGTTTCTACGCTGATGTATTGGGATGATGGGGACATTTTCAGGTAGTGATCTAAGCTGGTATTGAATTGTATTTATTCTTTTTAACGGCTGTTGACCTTTGGTTTACCTGAAAATGCCCCAACCTGGTATACGGACGAACGTTGACAATGGTCACGCTTGTCTCAGTAACAGATAGCTGTTGACGGTTTCTGGTATGTGAGCATAGTAGTGACGGGTCAAGCTAATTTCAAGCGTTGACAATGGTCACTTGTCTCAGTAACAGAGAGACAGACACACTCGTCATTACAGTGGTCAACGTCTTTCCTTACACTGAAGCCGGACCTGGCATTTCAGGGATTCATATGACCGATACTGAATCAATGGGGATTTATTCAATTACTAAGTGTTCGGATTGGTTGATAGTCACGACATTCATTCAATGACTTAGTGCAATTAATAATTTGTTCCACCACATCTCAACAGTTCCCAGCAGAGAATAAACCTAAAAGCGGTGAAACGACGATATTTGACACGAGAGATGATTCGTCACGGCAATACCTCAACATCGGATATCAATGCCCTTGTAACCAAATATTCATATTTTCAATGGAAATAGCACGAAAAAAAGCTCGATAAAAGATTCTAAAACGTCCGAGTTCTAGCGAATAAGCGTACTGTGTCTTGAAATAACGTCCGGAAACCTATTCACTGAAGGCGTCAGACATCCAAGGAAGGATAAAGCAGCATAAGCTCTCAAGCCCGGCGAGGCGAAAGCTCTCAGGCGGCCACTGCGAATGTTTTGAGAAACAAGCCTTAGAATTTGTCATCATCTGCCTTCCTAATGCGTCAAGAACCAACGTAATTCTAAAGATTTACATAAAACATGCGGAAGTTAGGCTAGCGTTCTGGTACATAAATTAACATTAATCTTCAAAGACTTTTGGGAACCTCAGACATCCAAGGAAGGATAAAGCAGCACAAGCTCTCAAGCCCGGCGAGGCGAAAGCTCTCAGGCGGCCACTGCGAATGTTTTGAGAAACAAGCCTTAAAAATTGTCATCATCGACATTCCATATACGTCTTTGAAGTTTTTCAAGATTCTAATCATCAATCATCGAATGCGCGATAATGAAGCGAATCTAGAACAATGGAACTTCAGACATCCAAGGAAGGGTAGAGCAGCACAAGCTCTCAAGCCCGGCGAGGCGAAAGCTCTCAGGCGGCCACTGCGAATGTTTTGAGAAACAAGCCTTAGGATTGTCATCATCAGTCTGGTGAATCGGATCTGTAATTAAATCAGAGCCCAGAATACAAGAAGAAAACCATAGAAACCGCAGAGAGAGATATTTCTAGTCATTCGATAGCCGACATGAAAATCAAAGCCGCGAATCATGCTAAATCATGCTGAGAACAAGCCTTGAGGCGTTCGAGAGTCTCGCGAGCCACTGCAGAATCATGCTGAGAACAAGCACTGAGGCCGTCGTCATCGTTGGACCGAAATGATTGACATGGAATAAGAAGCGCAGGAAAAATCAAACAAGCTAGAAGAACACGGGAGCCAAAATGACGATCAAATCTGAACGAAAACAACGACCTGCCGGGTACCTACAGAAACCCTCGTCCAAGTATCAGATCCCTGGAAGAGTAACCTGCAAACACAACGAGCTGTAGAAGCCACCGTGTTAGGGTTTTAGTGGCCAAAGGTCATATGTCTATTTATAGGGCACTTAGGCGAAGCCAGAAGGTTCCAGAACTGCTGGATCCGAAATCCCACAAGCGGATAGCGGCTCAACGATCCAACGTCGGCCCGGCCCGATTTTATTATTATTCGTCATAAAAAATAATGGAAAAATAAGAATAGATTTAACTGATTCACTATAACTAAACATTTTAAAAAATAAAAAAAATCATATAAAAATTAATAAATACAAACAATATTTAAATATTTTTAAAATATTATAAAACATAGTAGGTAATATTTAATAACTGATTCACTACAGCTAAAAAAATTAAAATAAAATATCACATCAACTATCAAAGAAAAAGTCGAAAATTTAATCTAAATATATTCATTTAAATATTATAAAATAAATTACCTAATATTTAAGAATAAATTTAATTTGTTCACTATAACTGAAAAAATAAAACCTCACATTATTAATAAACATAAAAATACGAATATTTAATATATTTAAATATTATAAAATACAAGTGGCAAATATTTAAAATCAGGGAGCGGGAACCGTTCGTGTGGGTCATGTGGGCTTTCGACAGATCTAATAGTGGGCTCTGGGTCGGCTAGAGGGGGTAGTTTGGACCCATTTACGGCCCGGGTAACTAGAATAGCCCGAATGAGGGTATACGTCTAAATATTATCAAAAATACTCTGAAAACTAACACTCAGTAAGGCCAAGGTTCGATCTCCAAAAACTCCCCCAATTGGTCCAGAAAATATCAGCTTGACTTGGCGTGGGTCCCAGCCTCTTCGCTGGCAGGATGCAGCGTGCGCCTGTTTATATATACCCCTATTATTACGTTGAATGATATTTATAGGTTTTATTAAGTTCTAATTGGTTATACACCAGATTCGGTGGGAGAAGAGATCGTGGGAGAGCCCATGTGATACCCTGCCATGTCTGACTGAGCTGAGTGTAGGTTATAGAAAAGTCAATAGCTAAGGTCAAGGTCAATAATTGAGGAGGTTTTATGCTATAAAACTTCGCAAAATAGGGGTAAAAAATAAAAAATAAATCGTTTAATAAAATATGTTAATATTTTAATATATTATATGGCATGGATTTTCATTAATGAGATTGCTTTATATTTTTTTAAAAAGATTACAGTATTATCTTAGTGGTGGAAAAGGGAGTATGTATGCAATAATTTTTAAATGACGGTATGATTGTCTTAGTAGATTAAAATTCGGAAAACAGGGAAAAAATAGAAGGTAGGCAACAACCCGCCTTCCTTTCCCACTCCTTTCTTAAATGCGCCCATTTATAACTGCCGACGTTTCCACCGCTCCGCAAGGCCCAGACGAAGACTCTCTCTCTCTCTCTCTCTCTTTCTCCCCTCTCTCTCTCTATCTCTCGCTCTGTGGCATTGCTTACACTCGGCAACTGCTGGTCCTGCTGCTGCTGCTGCTGCAGTTGGTGCTGCTAGTTTGGTAAGTATGCGAATGCTCGGAACCTCTCCTGTTCAGAAGTAAATTTCGCTTATGTGGGACTTTTCCCCTCTTGCGGTTTGGCAATGCGAGAATTGGTCGGTGGTGGAGCGTTTTTGACTTCTTGGATTGCGGCGGGTGGGATCTCGTGGTTTTCTTCTTTTTCGCACGTCGGGAATTCCGTCGGAAGTCTTCCTCTGTTGGAGGGTTTTCGGTGTGCGACTGTCGCTCGGATCTCTCCGCTCTGTAATGTATGCCTCTGGCTGACAGTGGGAACCGGCGAGGTTGTTGGAGTTTCTGGATTTGGGTTGCCTTAGTCTTTAGTGAAATTGTTTGAAGTTTTCAACATTGAATGTGGGTCTTGAAAGGTTCGATATAGTTTGTGAGAATGAATGTGGGGAAAAGTTCTTTTGTGAGAAGTTAGGGACCCCTCCCCCCCTTTTTGAGTTATCGGACGAGTGCATATAGTTCCTCGAATTAAACTAGAATCTGGCATTTATGTTGAAATGCCGTGTCAATCTTTTTTTCTCTATGTATGCATGTCCCCCCGTATTTCAGAGCCAGAGGAAGTCTAGTGAACCTTTTTCCTATTTGAAAACATCTACGGGATAAATTGCATACTCCAAAGGTCTAATTTGAAGGAAGAACTTGTTCTTTTAAACTTTTCACCAGCAGGAGTAATCAGATAGGATTTGAAATTGTTTGATGAGACAACATTTACTAAATTTTGTCTTTGAAATACCTGATATTAGTATGGTGTGTATCTTCCTTGGGGACTCGACAGAAGAATTTTCCTCAACATTCATAGAAGTGAAAACAATGTAGGATGCTTATTTCCCTCCATATGAGAATCTAGATGTAAAGTGTCACCAATTATTGACGAAGAGCTGAGATAAAGTAATAAACAACAGGCATATTTGAGTTCAAAGCTATGAGAATTGTGTGAATAAGTCACTTGTGTGGAGCAGCTGTAAACATTCAGAGGCACAAATTTGCTGCTTAGGGTTATGTTCTGTTGAAAATATTTAATTATGAAATGAAAATGATCCTATGTTCGTTCTTCCAACCTTTTGGCGGTTTTCTTCTCTATGTTAATAAGGACGAGTGCTAAGACATTTGGTGGTATACTACGGATTTCAAACACTAACAGTCCGAGGTAAGAGGCAACTGTGATCCCCCCAACATCATTTTAGGGGTATCTGGCTTGAATGTTGTCATCTGAATCTCGAAAGCATTCTCAGTAACCTAGGACTGGAATAGGCAATTCTTCTGACATGTGATATTATTTATAAATTTTAACTTGTTAATAATTTAATAATATTATTGTATACGAACTCTGACATCTACCTGGACGAGTGTCAGCTTTAGTGATTTCTCTTGTTGGTGGGAAGATTGGTTTTTTTTTTCTGTAATAGCCTTCTCCATTTTCTGTGGACGTTATTCTTCTTATTTTTTGATATTCCCTCATCTTTTTCCTTTTCCAGCTGTTATCTTGTTGTTATTTCGTTGACTAAATTTTTTTTTGGCCAAAGAATATCTCTCAACTCTAGGGATGGACTTGAAGAGACCAGAGCTTCATTAAAACCTTATATGGATGTTGAAAAATTTCATATCGTACGAATTAAATCCTCTCCAATTCTGTCCTCTTTAAAAAGCTGCCTCTATCGTGCCCCTATTTGACGGCCATCATTTAGGATCTAAATGTGGAAGAATGTGGATGACTAGATTATGCTTGACGTTATTTTCTCATCAGTAAACAGTTGACGCTATTAGGTCATTTTGTATCATCATTTATCGCTTCCATACTTATCTGTTATTTTATTATTATTTTCATTGTCAGTGTTGGGCTCTTTGCCATAATTTGTTTTGCATACGGCTCATTCTCTAAGTTGAAATTGGTCTCATTTGCAGGTTTCTACTGACAATGTCGGGAAAAGCCCTCCGAGATCTTAACACTGTGGCAATTCCAGGATTAGAGAGGAAGACCGAAAGCTCCAGCAAGGGAACCTTGATAAAATCTCAGAACGGTCAAATGGAAAATTTGGAGAATGGCCAGACTAAAATTCATGTTCCTATGGTCTGTGGTATATTAAATGAAGAAGTGGGAAGTAATGGTGTAGAAACTGTGAATGAAGTTGAATACATAGAATCCGAGAACTTGACGGAGCTCACTTCTGTGGATGAGAGTCTCAGTGTATGAACTAGTTCGCGACCAATTCTGTTTACTTATTTAATTCTTGATGTAGGTAGAATATTCTCATTATAGAGTATTACTATGCATCTCACATGCATTTTTTTCAGAAAATTGTTGAATCTCTTTATTTTTTAATGCAGACACTCTTAGTGAGACTAGAATCGAAAGATTGGGTTTTACTGTGCGAGTCCCTCAACAATGTGAGGCAAATAGCCATATATCATAAGGAAAAACTGCTCGACATGTTGTAAGCATCTTGTTCTTTATCTCCGCTTGCTCTGAGAGCCTACACCAATTCAAGAAATTCCCTTGAGAAATATTTTTACGTTTGATGCGGCTCATTATAATTATCACTGAGCTAAATACACTGGCTTAATCCACCATAACTTTTGTTCTTCTTGATTGACACGGTCAAACAGGGCTAGTGTGGTAGCAATGGTAGTGAAATCCCTCAAAAATCCTAGGAGTGCCGTATGCAAGACTGCAATAATGACATCTGCTGATATCTTCAAGGTTTACTGCGACCAGATAATCGATTCACTTGACCCACTGGTGAGTCTATCTTTAGGCAAAATGGTGTTATTTCTACTTACTGATATATGGTGGACAACAAATTCATCTATTCCTGACGTGTTCGAAATTCTCCCTTGTTTTGACTTCAGCTTTTACAGCTTCTTCTCAAATCGTCACAAGATAAAAAATTTGTATGTGATGCGGCGGAGAGAGCACTGGTTTCAATGACCACATGGGTTTCTCCCTCTCAGTTACTGCCAAAGCTGCAGCCTTATCTTAAGCACAGGAACCCTCGGATAAGAGCAAAGGCATCTTTGTGCTTCTGCCGCAGTGTTCCACAACTGGTAAGAATGTAAATTTGTTGTTCTTACCCATGTTTCATTATACTATCAACATCACCAATAGGGCAGCATTCTATCTGCTTTCAGTGCTTCATCAAAGTCTAATTTTTCCATTTCGAGATGGTTGAAGCTCCTCTGAGAACTCAACCCAGGTCTCTCCATATCCATTGTTCTTTCAGTCTCAACTCATTTCTCAGGAGAGATTCTGTGTCTACAGTCGTGTGCTTACTTCCCTTTTATTCCCAAATCTGGCATCTGTACCCTGGGGACGATCTACATTCCAGATATGGTACGGCATCTCCGTTGACTCAGACCATTTGAGACTTCTTGAGTAGAATCTGAGGACTTCTTGGTTGTGTATTCCCTTGATGTTCCTATTTAAGGCTGTTCATGTTGAAAACGCTACCATTCATGCTGGAAAAATCAGCCAGATCTGTGATAGTGGAGCCATGATACATATTTTTTTTATTTTTTTAAAAGACTCGGTTCGACAAAGACTGTTCAACTCAATTAAAAAGACTATCAGGTATATTATAGAAGTCCATGCTCTTGAATATATGAGGTGAATTTTCTTAGCATACGGATCACAAGGGTGAAATGAGATGAAGTCAACGACCACGAAGAACACTATTGGCGAAAATCTGTAGAACACATAAAATAATATCATAAGATATCACTAGGGGCCATTTCAGTGTGTGTGATGCATAGATGCATGCATATCTTGTCATCTGCCATTGTCCTTGCCATCTGCCATTTTGCCCATTCGTTTGGTACATCGATGTGCGAAGAACATAAGTTGACTTTTTGATAGACCAGTTTTTACACATACCTGTCTCTGTAAAAAGGTTTCTCACTAACTCTTTGACTATTTGAGAACTACTTTTAACCATCCTACCCTCTCTCCCCTCTCCCCCCCTATCTCTCTCTTTCTCTCTCTCTCTCTCTCTCTCTGTCGCTATTTCTGATCTGAAGTGATGCATGTCTGCTGTAGGGCGTTGATGGGATCAGGGACTATGGAATTGACAAGCTGATCCAGGTGGCAGCTGCCCAGCTCAACGACCAGCTCCCCGAATCAAGGGAGGCGGCGAGAAAACTGGTGGTGGAACTCCACTCGGTCTTCATGGCGGCACCACCGCCACCGCCACCCGACGACTCATGGGAGGGCTTCTGCCGGTCGAAGCTGTCCCCGCTCAGCGCCCAGGCCATCCTCCGGCTCACCACCGGCGGCAACTAAACCATCCAAAAGCGGTACCTTTTTTTCGGATCGTATTCAATCCCCTTCCCACTCCCAATCTGCCATGCCTCGTTCATCATCTGTAAATTCCGAGTTCAGGGTCAACGGCAGGCACACAGATTGGAGGGGGAGTTGACCGCCCGGTCGTCTCTGCCGATCTCGGTAACTGTTCTTCTTTTGAACCCCCTCTCGATTGCTCCTAGAAGAAGCCATATTGGTTGGAAAGCTTTATCCCGTTCTGCTCTCTGGTTTTTTGCTCGTTGATGATGGGCCTGGGTTTTTTTAGCATTTAGCCCATTGGGCCTTCAAAAATTATTAATGGGCCATGTCTAATTATAAATGAACCTAATTATAGAGTTCTGGATTTTTCTAAAATTGATCGCGTCAATTTTAGAATAATTTTTCTCGGAAAGTTCCAGCCTGTTGACTTGGGTCTGTAAGAAATTGCGGTGGGCCATCGTTGACCTGGAATGGAGAGGAGAGAGAGGTCGTGCGAATTAGGGAGGGTTTAAAGCTGTGGGGATTAAAAGGCAATTTTAAATATTTCTTGTTTTTTCGGAAAGTTGCAGCCGTTGACTTATACATTGTAAGAAATTACGGCCCGGCATCGTTGACTTGGAATTGAGAACAGAGATGTCGTGGGAATTAGGGTGGGTTTTAAGCTGTGGGAACTAAACGTCAAAATTTTGAATGATTTCTTGATTTCTTCAGGAAGTTGCAACCGTTGACTTTTAAGTTGTAGGAAATAACGGCGAGCCGTTGTTGACTTTCCTAGAGAGAGACGTATTTATGCGAGAGAGACAAGAGGGAGGCAGGTGTCGGGGGAATCAGGGTTTTATGCCGTGGGAGAATGAAACATAGATTTTAGAATAATACATTGATTTGCAGTCCGTTCGCAACCAGTTGACTTGATATTGAGAGTGAGAGAGAGAGAGAGAGAGAGAGAGAGAGAAAGTGAGGAAGGCCGATATGGACAGAAAAAAGAGAGATAAGTCGGATTCCCTCAGCAAGACTATTGGGAGGGAGGGAGGGAGAGAGAGAGAGATGCCTATATATTTAGAGACGTTCTTGAGAGAGAAAGATGTATCCATGTGGAGAGACGTGAGAGGAAGACCGACGTGTACAGAAAAAGAGAGATAAGTCGGATTCCCTCAGCAAGACCCGAGAGAGAGAGAGCGAGAGACAGACAGAATCAGAACATACACGGAACGAGAGATAAACGTGGAGGAACAGAGGTACTCAATAGTCCTCTAATTCTCTCGCCAAAAGAGTCCAGACAGATAAGCCGGATTCCCTAACCAAGACCATAGAGAGAGAGAGAGAGAGGCCTAGGGTTCTAGACAGTGACTCCAAGAAATAGACGATATAACCAATGAGGAATAACCAATCAATAGTTGTATATTCTCTCGCAAAATGAGACGAGAGAGAAAGAGAGTCATTGGCTATGGATTTTCCCGGCGACGAGAGAGTGCGGCCTCCACTACTCGGCAAGTTCTTACCGTCGGTGTAGGTGATGAGAGGACCCTCCCCACATCTCCGCGAGGGGCCGCCATGGCCGGTGTCGACAGTGCCCCCGATGTTGACGCCTCATCTCCATACAAAAAGCACGATGAAGAATATTGCTGCCTGTATCATCTCCTCCATCATCCCCTTCCCCATCGCCTGCTTCTGCAGTGCTCCCAGGAGGGGGCGATTTCTAGATTTCTTCAGCTCCACGGTGCGTCCGAGAGGTTTGTATCATGTCCGATTAGGTTTCGGGGGAAGGAGGGGCTGGATAGGCTTGGATGGAGGTGGGGAGAGCTTGTGTGATGTTTGAATTTGGTTCAGGAGGAGGATGAATTAGGGTTTGGAGCTGCTCGATGCGGCGAAATCAGCAAAACACTGGAGGAAGGTAGAAGTGGAGGTGAGAGGGAGGAAGCTGCTGGAGCCAGGATGGACGCCAGGGTTCTCGGCATCGTCCTTCAGATTCTGATGATGGCGGTCGTCTTCTCCATCGTGATCCTGCTCCTCAGCATCGGGGTGCTGGTGCTGATCCACATCTGCGTTGTCGGGAGGGCTCTCAGGAGTCTTCGCAGCGTGGAAGCCCACGGGGGGTGTTCCTGCGGGGGCCGCGGCTTGTCGAAGGAGGACCTGGAGACGCTCCCATGCTATGACTTTGAAGGCGGGGAGAAGGGCGGCGGCGGCGCCGCCGCCGACGACTGCGCCATCTGCTTGGAGACCTTCCAGGACGGCGACAGATGCAGGTTGCTTCCCGTGTGCAGGCACAGCTTCCACGCCCAATGCGTGGACTCGTGGCTCCTGAAGAGTTCCATGTGCCCAATCTGCCGGTCTAATGTCACTGGCGGTAGCAGAAGGTTGAGTTCCATGGATGCGGAGGGGCAAATCTGGGTGGAAACCAGCTCTGAGCCCGCTCTGCAAGTCTCCTCTTCCGGATAGATTACTCTGCCCGCTTCATCACCATACTGTAAGTGTTCCTCGACCAGCAACCATTGTTGATACCCCTTCGTCTTCTAGGGTTTCCTCTCTGCTGAACTCAGAAATTCATGAATTATTTTCCAACGGCATAGCAAGCTAAACTCAGTTGCATATCGTACACTGTCAATTCATGGTTTCGGCAACAGTCTCGAGCAAATAGCAAGCTAAACTCAGTTGCATATCGTACACTGTCAACTTGTTGGTCTGGATGAACTACAATTTTCCTGTTTTTGCTCGAGGCTGTTGCAGAAACCATGAATTGACAGCAACTGAGAGCTTGTTTGTTCTATGGCATCAACCATGTTGAATCTCCTAGATTGTTCTTGATTCAAACTTCACCTGTTTCTCTGTTCTTCTGTTCATCATTACCGGAACTCATGAGAACCATGGTCTCTCTCTCATGGTCTCTCTCTCTCTCTCTCTCTCGCACGCGCGCGCGCTCGCTCGCTCTAGCTCTGCATGTGAACCCAATTTCTCATAGTTTAGGCTTCCTTTTCTGAGATATATTTAAAAGATTATAATCCCCCCGTTCAATTGTGCAGATATGTGCGGGGCAAAATTGCTGGTCAACCATATGCATATTTTTTATGTAGAATATTTGAAAAATCCCCTGCCATGAGATGCATTTTCTGAAAACCTTGAAAGTGTCGAATTTTCCAATATGCTTCTTGGAAGGTTTTAAGTGTGCACTTATTCTCTTCTGCGCCGTGTGGATCACCATGGGCATATTTTTTAATGCGAAATATATCTGAACACCCCCTGCCCTTTTACAGTATTTTTGTTTAACCTTGAAACCATGTAAATGTTACCAGCATGCCCCTTGGAACGATACGGGGGTTCCTCTTATACCCATGCCTCCTTGTTTATTCTCTTTCTTCTGCCCTGGTCGTGTATGACTACGAGATACTAGGAATAACGAGCCTAGATAAAAAATTGTTGACAAATAAGATATTTCTAAAATTTAGGACAAGTTCTTGTGCAAAAAATGTGTTTGCAGCAGCACCCTTACAATGAGATACTAAGAGGAATGCCCATACATATAAAGAAATATGCTGACACTTAAGGTTATTAATCCAACTAACATAGCAAAGACTAGATATAAATTAGTTGATCTTTTAAAATGAAAAATGTGTTCCTAAAATGTAATGTTCTTTTGCAAAATATTGAAGTTGAAGATGATTAATTTTCAACCAAATGTTAGCCCTTTAATTCAAGTTTATTGTGAAAACCATGCAATCAATTCTACCTTAATATTTATGCATTAATTGGAAAAATCCCACTTATTTTTATAGTTATTTAGAATAATGATTTATAAGATGAGATGAGAATGGCATTTCTTATTTAGAAGATAAGCTCGTAATTACTCCAAAAACATGAAGTAAATACCCTTGGAGGGTTGAGCAATAGAAAGGTTCTCTTTATTTTCTAAATCTTTGCATGAAGATGGAGCAAGCATGGGGAACCATAGTTCTTATGTTATTGAAGCTAACAAATAGTCATTCTGCCAACAAAAGATAACACATGATTGATAAAATATTGAAGCTTAGAACATGTATGTCAATAAATGCAAAACATATATAGTTGAAAGTTTATAAAAAATCAACCATTCAATATCATATCTGTTGCCCTTAGCAAGATGTCAATGTTTAGGGTGCAAAAAAAAATCGTAATGTGTATTCTAACTCTTTATTTTTTTATTATCATAAGACAATAATTAATGAAAATAAAATCATAGTTAAAAAATTATGTTATTGAATTATTCAATAGCCATAGATCTCTATGCATGGTATTTGAGGGTGCATGCAATATTTTTAACATTAAATTCTCATCATTGGTAAGAAATTGCATTTTTTTCTCATTAAATTCCAATTAATGCGAATTATGTAATAATTTTTGCATTGATTTATTCAATTATATAGTATTTTACAAATGCCTTGACTAGTGCGTGTGGTTAATTGAGGACTAGGACCATAATGCATTAATGTAATTTAATGTGCTTTGTTCCTTGTATAAAGTCTAAATATAACATATATTTAAGGATGAGGACCACAAATGCAACTTGGGAAGAGCACACAAGAAGATGACTTGATTAACCTCATCGTTTGACCCATGACTTTAATCTTCCTTGTGTCTCATCATATTTAACTATCCTATTAACTTTGTACCATCTCATTAAGAGTAAGGTAAAGGAGTAAAATTAGAAGAGTCATGATAGTGCTCTCATCCTCATTGAGTTGTTTTGCCTCCCTTGCATTAGCATAGAGTGGGAAGGGGGGGGGTATTGTGAGGGAGAGAGATGTTAATAGGAGAATTATATGACATGAGTTAATAGGTCTTTAAGGTTTTGGCCCAAAATTGCATCAAAGCTGAACATTTACTCATTGTGAAATTAATCTACATATCCTTTGTTTAGGATTGTCAATAAACAAGATGAGTCAAATGACTAGGTCAATCAAGTCAACTTACATGCTCATGATGATCAACTCTAGGCTTTGATGTAATTTTTGGTATAAAACTTAAAAACCTACTGTCTCATGTCATATAACTCTCCTATTACCACCTATGCTTACCCCTCTCTCTCTCTCTCTCCTCCCCTCTCACTCAAATACTAACATATGGGAAGCCAAACTACTCAATGAGGATGAGCACTATCATGACTCCTCATTTTACTCTCTCACCTTATTCTTAATAGGATAATTAAATATGGTGAGACATGAGGAAGATTATAGTCATGGGGCCCAATGGTGATGTTAATAATGTTGATTGTTAGCCTTGTTTTCCATCTGCCATGCAAATAGCATGTGCACTCATCTATACCATATCTTTACACTTAGTGTTGATAACCTCCAAGATTCATAAGATATTCTTTTGACCATTAGAGTCATCCATCTAAACCGCACATGCACATGTGCTAGCCTTGCATGGTCTCCACATGTCATGATGAGTTGTGTTGAGCAAACATGTATTTCTTGTGCCCCTTGCATCTATTGCATAGCTCAAAACACTAAAAAATGGAGAATATTGATAAGGTCTTCCAACTCCTTTAAGTTGGTGTCTCACTCTCTTTTCATATCTTGAACACAACATTTTTTACATTTTATCATAAAGTATATGTGATGATTCATTGTAAATCGTCCACCTTAAAGACTTTTTTACTAAGTTCCACAAGGAGGCTATAGGCTTCCTCCTCACTCTTGTTCATTAGGATGCCTCCATGAAGCATCTATCATTTATTTCTTTTCTTCTTACAACTTATCATAAAAAATTTAAATTATTTACCATTTAGGAATCTTTTGATAAGGACACTTCATCATCATTCCTTTGAATCTCTTTTATGATTAATGTAGAAGTTCATTAGGGCTTTGTACAAAACCCATGATAATCTTCCTCATCATAGTGATTTTACCCCTATGATATAATTTTCTAAGAAATTCCTGAACCATTTGTAAGGACAAGATCTAATAACTAACATTAACCTTTAAAAAAAATGGAAACAAAGTTAATTTCAGATCATCATCAGTTTCCTTTATCATCCCATAGACTTTTAGGAACTCTAGAAGATGTTCATAGAACTGTTCATTAGAACTCCCATAAAAGGTAGGTAGCATATAAAAGACACTTGATTTAATGTCTTGTTTACATATAGAGTGTTGAAGAAATTTTAAACTAATGGGATGATTGAAATAATTTATAAGCTGCAGATGAATAATTTCAGTTTTCTATGATATTACTCTTTTCATCTATGCACATTATTATTGGCCCTTGTATAATTAAGTATAAGAATTTTACATATCAATATTTTAATTATATTATAAATCAACATATAAATATGTGTGTAATCATTAATAATTATTGGACATGATTTCAAGTGCTTCAGAAAAATCCTTTAGCCTACATCTATTTTTTAAGATTCTACCTCATTTCCTTTATTCCAATGTCAAAATATATATTATTTGTTGAGATCAATAACTCTTTACATAATTGTTTTCTACAAAACTTATGATAGGAACTAATAATCCTAGATCAACTTGTAACAAACACACCACATGTGACTCGACACCTAATATGACTAAGTTGTCGACATACTACATCTATCTCAATCAGTTTATCTATCACATATCATAATAAAAATAATTAATTGATTTGAAATAAAGTTACTAATACACTCTAAATTCTTTAAGAATTTAAGAACATTGATGTGGATGGAAGTAGTGCATGATGCTTTATTTGATATGTTCTGCTTCTTTAAAGTGATTTGAATTTTCTTGTAGATCTTTGATATTTGAGAGGAGGTGGTGAAGAAGAGAAACTCTTAAAACAACAATCATCTTTTGAATCTTAATTTGATTTCTTGTGGCTAGACTATCCCTTTTATGTCTTTATTGGGTATGATGGTCAACATAGGCAGGCCTTAGCGGGCGCACACAAGTTTTAGAAAGCACAAAAAATCATTCATATATTTTTAAAATCACAACTTCTTGATTTTTTCAAATTTAGATGCATTTTTTTTGCATTAAATTCCTCTTTGGATTAACTTTCTATTGTTGCATGTCTAGTTGCAACATATTTTCTCAAATAAAAATCATTTTAGTTAGTTAAGTAAAACTTATAAGTTATTTTACCCTTAGGTATAAATATTATTTCACAAGTCCTGTTAAATCAATAACAATTCAGTGTTGTAATAATCTCTTATAAAATATCTCGTATTTGACCCTTCATCCAAAGAGTTTTTTACTGGTTACTCATATGCATATATCTGTGATAATGACAATTTTATCCTGCATGAACTTATTATTATATTTAAATAAAGACATACTTAAAAATAAGTTGTATACCCCTAATGAAAATAGGGTGGTTTAATATCCAACAATCAATATCATCAATTAAATCATTATACTAACTATAATTAATCAACCTTTAATCACAATTTCACTTTAATATCATCAATTGATTACTTTAAATTGATGATTTTACTTGAAACTTCTATATAATTTTTCAAAATATTATTGATTTAATTAACAACTCAACAATAGTTGTATTGAGCCTAGCAGCATATAGGTGTTTAAGGTATGCATGTTGCTCCACACTAATGCCTCTTGCTCCATAATGACCCCCAATACACTTTTATCTATCAAAGTTAAGGCATTCACATGTAGGATGAGGAACATGACAAATGAAGTAACTTTCCCTTGGTGGGTTATTCTACTATGCCTCCTATATCTATTGCCACAAGTTTGCGTATAGTGGATTATGCAACAGCCATCTTAGCCACTACCACCTTGACAACTTTATTTGGGATTCTCCTAACACTTGTCACCCTGGCAACATTAGGTTCTACTACACTAGACATATTTAATCTTTGGAGTATCAATCATCATTATGTTTGACTATGCATCTTTTACTAAGAGCTTCAACTCAATATATTCCCCCTACTAAAATCATCACACATAGTATACTAACTTCCTTCAGTACATTCTCTTAATGCCCAAGATAAGTGATGCAAATTGTCACATACTCTCTCAAGGGACCTATGTGCCACAATTAGTAGAGAGCCTCCTATGTCATCCATACTTTGTTTGTTAGAAGGAAAAATCTATTTTGTTTAATTTAATGAACAAATGCAAATTGAGAAAATATGAATAATTTACTAAAATCATTTTAAAATGACTACAAATACAGGCAACATGGAGTGTAAGTTATTTCATAAACTACATGGATTAAATTTTCGTTTCAACGAATTTCATTTCATTTGAAGAATCTCTTGTCTTATGAAATCAAGCTAGAAATGGTACTATTTCCACCTTTTTAGCTTACCATGATGAACGTGGGTTGATAAACTCCAATATGAGTGATGGCATGAGGTCCAACATTGGCGGTTTAAACACTTTCATAAGCATGGAAATTAATAGTTGAGAGTCTCATCCATTTTTAAAAAACTTATGACTTTTTTTCCTCTTCCTAAAATTTATAGGTGATTCGGATGCTCTCAATGTGTATTTTATTTCCAATCCTCTTGACATTTTATCATTCATAAGAAGATCAAAGAATTTTCGTTTTTCTTGTCGTCTTAAATTACTCAATATGCATTTTTTCCGGTTCCCCACAAAAACTGAGGTGTTTTTGCCTTATAATCAATCCCTTTTAGGATTTCCCCCACCTTTTTGACCTGTTGTTTCCCCCTCGTTGCAGTACATTCCAATATTCATAGGATTGGCCCTATCTGATCATGTATATGTTGACAGTTTTCTCCTTATTTTAGCATTCATTCAATAATGATACCACTGGCATTCATACTAAAGATCATGGGTTGTTATCTTCTTTTATGGATTTTTTTCTCGAACTCATTTACATGCTCAAAATGAATAAAATACATGTATTTTTCTCTTTTCCAAGGGCGTCATGTTGCTGTTATATTTCTTTGATTAATAGATGTCTGCATAATATCGGTGCAAATGGGCCACGCTGGGCCTCTTGAATCCTAATCCAGGTCTGAAGAAAGATCTGGACAGGAATGGAGAAGAAGGGAATTGGTTGACTAATAGCTGAATGAGGAATGGACTGGGATTCGTACATCGCTGAAACGTTTTCCCAGGGCCCAAAATAATAATATTCCGACTCATCATTGAGTAAATGCTGCTCTCCTTTTATGGAAAGCAAACATGAACATTGGAGCTATAAGTTTATGTGTTTGTACATGGAAGTTTGGGCGGCCTTTCACTGATTATTTAATTACATCATATAATGTTTAACTGTTGACTTTCAGTGTGGTAATAGCTTGCCACCTCCAGAGGATCACAGTGGGAGGTGAGGGGACGACGCGAGGTGCTCTTTTTGGTTCATGGATAGAACACACAGAGTATGGGGGAGAAAGAAGTAGATGGCGAGAAAAATTATCACTCCAAGATCTGCCTCTTCACCAACAGCGGGCTGTGGCGGATTTCGCCAGTATATCTGACTAACACACCACAAACAGTAGAGGGACATCACGAGCAGAATAAGCCCCATGGAATGGTTTGCTCTTGTAGTTACAGATTTCCCAGGATTTACTCTGCAAGAAAAACACATCAAGGAGAGAAATTTTATAGTGAGAATTCCTTGGGCGTTGCTCTTTATTGGGTTTTTTCTCGATTATATGTTGAAAAAAACCCTTTTTTCGTCGAAAATAAAAACCCCGACTTGGTAGATAAGCTCTAAAGTTGGAATGAAGAAACCAGCAATCAGGTTCTTCCTTTCTAAGACAGATTTCTGGAGCCTAATCTCCTGAATGATCATGAAGTTGATAATTCTAGATCTCTTAGGGTTTACCCTACAAGGAAACACATCAAGGAGAGAGACTTCTCAGGGCATTTAACTTGATTGGGTTTTTTGCTAGTTTAAACCTTGAAGAAAACCTTGACTTATGAAAAAAAACCTGACTTGGTCACCAACTCTAGAGTTGGAAGAAATAACCAATAAGGAAGCTTAATCCACTCGTTTGTACATTCTGAAGCAAACAACTGCTGATCCTATTTGATGAACAACGGTCAAATTTTGAAGATATGGGTACCTCATTAGTGTGCCCGGTTTACTAAGCTTCTCTCAGGGAAAAAGAAGTAAAGTCAACGGGGAGTCACATCACCTGTTGATGTAGATGAAACCTGTTATTAAACTAGTGCAGAGGAGTCCAACCACAAGAACGGCTTCAACGTTGTTGGGTACTCTGCCTTTCCACGATCCCGTGCTCAATATCCACGTATATGTATTAGAGTGTCCATTTTCCTTCCCAGAGAGTAGCATCATTCATGGATCAATAATATTATAATATCCGATCTCTGATGCGTCAGGCAAAAAGCTTCATTGGTAAATAAAGTAAAATGATCCTTTTTTCTTCTCATAAATTCGTATCTATTTTTAAATATAGAGTGATCAGGTAGATCGGAGAGATTGTTGGATAAGGCTTTATCTTCTTTTTTATTTGTTCTTATATTGATGTCTGATATCTCTAGCATGAATTCAATCATAAGGACTGAAAAGTGATGCTTTTTTCGAAAAAAATAAATTCAATGGTTTTATTTAAATTTTTACATCAATATCTGATATCCACAGCTTCCCAACTAAAATTTTCAGTGATAAGCAAGTGAGAAAACGGGGCTATTTATTAAAATAAGGGAAATAACTTAATTTATAAACTAAATGATAAAAAAAGACGGATTTTATTTTTAATTTCATAATGTTCAATGATTATCTGATATCTGCTGCTTGAAACCCAATATAGATTAGTGAAGGAGAAGCCAATCGTTGAACAAGGGGGATACTTGATTTTAAACCACAAAACACTCAGATTCATCAATATTTATAATTATACTTCAATTTTTTATATAGTTTTACATGGGACAAGTGAATTTAACTTTGGAAAGCTGTAATTAGTATGATTATGATTCCAAGCCCCATTAAGAGATTTTTTCTGAATTTATCAATAAATTTATTCCACATGGTGCCTCATCAAATGCATTAGATGTAAGGGAAAAAAAAGAGTAAGATTCAGACTGGGCGGGGGGGCTACCTCGAACAAGTGATCCAAGAAGAAATGGGTCAGGGAACCAGCCGCCACCAGAAGTAAGCACTGACTCCTGCTCAGGGAGACCTGCATCAAACCCATCATCCAGGTAACGATTCAGGAAAAAAAATGTCATAAATCAAAATATTACATCATTATTATTATAATCCACAACTCCGTGGTCTAAACATCCTTCCGAATTGGGTTCCTCCGACAATCCAGGAAATCTGCAGGGTTAGCCTATAGTTGGAGTGATCCTCGTCTCGGTGTAAAGATGGATCCGAGCTGAGTTCCTCTGAAAACCCATGAAATTCCAAGATCACATTCTGATTGGATTGATCCACCACTGGGTCTAAAAAATTGAGTGATCCTCGACTCGGTGTAAAGATGGTTCCGAGTTGAGTTCCTGTGAAAACCCATGAAGTTCCAAGATTATATTGTGAGAAAGTTCTCACAGTATAAAGGTCCTTCCATATCTGGTCTCCTCACGAGATGAAACAACATTTTGGTGAGGATAATTCTCCACTCAACTCGGCCAAAAGACTCTTCGGATCGACAGGAACGAGGAGAGAGAGAGGAACTCGGTCTTCTTCAGACTGACCCCAGAGACCGAGTCGAGGAGCCCCCTCTTGAGAAGAACGCCGGAGAGCCAGGAGTAGAAGACAGACAAGGGCAGACCGAGAAGAAGCACGTAGTAGAACGGGTGGTGGACGTAGGACATCGTCAAGTCCCCGATGCCTCCTCCCCCGCCGCCGAGGTTTCCGGCTAGCCACTCGGCGAAGGAGCCGAGATCAGGGCCGAGGAAGGCGTTGACGGCGTAGAAGAGGCAGTGCTGGGGGCTGAAGCGCCCTCGGGAAAGCCTCATCATCCCCGCCCCAGCCCCCAGCGCGTACGCCGTGTGCGGCCCCGGCCCCGGCATCTCCTCTCCGCTCGCTCCACCGGCGGGGCCGCGTCTGATGCTACCGCCCGCTGACTACTCGTTATTCTCAGCTTCTGACGGTCCCCCCCCGCCGCCCACATAGAAAAAGTCAAAACTTGCGTCGAATTCTACTCCTCGCTCTATATTCCCCGCTTCTACAATTTGCTTGCAGCTGGTTCAGAGCGGGGTAAGAATTTGACCAGGAGACTTAAATTTCCCATGAATTCGGAGAACCCTTTTGGGAAAATTATGAAAATATTTTCCAAAAAAAGATTTTTTTTGCCGAAACTTGTTCGATCATGTCAGTCCACACGTCCCCTTTTCCTTTAAGAAGACTATTTGATTTATGTATTATATGACCTAAATAAATAAGTTTTGGAGTGGATAAAATTCCGATCAGAATGATTTTCCATTAATTTGGAAAACCCTTTACAGAAATCATAAAAATTATTTTCCAAAAATATTTTTTTTGTCAAAACTTATTCGATCAAGTCAGCCCATCACTGGCCTATCCATTCCAACCCACCCCGCCCCTTTTTCTTTATATTATATGACCTTAATAAAGAAGTTTCAGAGCGGATAAAATTCTGACAAGAATAATTTCCCACGAATTTGGAAAACCCTTTTAAGAAAGTCATGAAAAACATTTTCCAAAAATAAAAAAATTGCCGAAACTTATACGATCAAGCCAGCCCATCACTGGCCTACCCATTCCAACTCCTTCCCCTCACTTTTCTTTTAAGAAGCCTATTTGATTTCTGTATAATATGACCGAAATAAGTTTTTGAGGGAATCAATTTCTGACTTGTAAAATTTCACAATAATTTAGAAAATCCTTTTAGGAAAATCATAAAAATATTTCTCAAAAAAATAAAATTGTCAAACTCATTCGAGAAAGTCAGCACAATACTGACCTGTCCACTCACATCAACCCGCCGCTTTTCTTTTAAGAAGCCTATTTCTACCTATTTTATTTCCATATAACATAACCTAAGTATTTCTAAAGTCGTTTCTTTTAGCATTGCATTAGCTTTCAGAAAACTAATGAAAGTCTTGGACCTGGCATACCCACCCAGTAGAGGGAAGTGTACATGAGAGAGAGAGAGAGAGAGAGAGAGAGAGAGAAGAGACAGCATGTAACCTTGGAAATAATATCACTTATTCCATTAGAAATGGACACAGACTAAGAAAAGCCTCACTGATTTTTCTTCTCTTTGGAAATGGCGATCTAGTCTGAAGAAATTTATACTAAGCCAGCAGAGGCTCATAAAATCCCTAGCCGGAGCAGACCCAATGGGGTGTTGGATCAAAGTTAAACATTAGCATACAACAGAGTGGACTGAATACTAATAATAATTATTATGGGGATGCAAAACTCATCTGTGGGGTGTTGGAGATGCCATCAGACGTTCAAACCCATATTTTTTTTACCCTAATGAATGATAAAGAAGACAACAAGGACTAAAGAGTTCTTGAGACCATCATATCTCACCAACATCAAAACCCATAACATCATACATGACCATGATGATGATGATGATGATGATGATGATGATGATGTCAAGTTCTTTGGAGCCACATTTTTTTTTCCCATAGAATGAATGAAGATGGATAGAATGGGAATTGTAATTGCCCTTGTGGGTTTAAATCCCAAATCAAAACGCTATCTTACAGACATTAAGATTCATCATCACACATCATAAACCATGAAAATAATGGTGCTAATTCGTCAAACCCTCTGTCTTTTCACTTGCAGATGAATTAAAATATGATCATCTTCCACGAAAGAAAATACCACCAAAAGCAGAAGACATCTGTGTTATTAAGGCCTCATATAAGACGGGGATTAAAGCTGAAACAAGATAAAACACTCTCAAAAGTCATCTTCCCACAGATTGGAAGCCTTACACAGTGCTCAAAAACCCGCATTTTTTGCTCAAAGAGCCTCTTGAGTCAGCAAGGGCAATCTGATTCTGATTTACTAAAAATATTAAGTACGCATGAAATCATCAATTTTGAACTTTTTTCTTGGAATACGATTGAAAATCAAAATGATTTCACTAGAAACATAAAAATGAAAAGATTTTGCAATATCCAAGCAAGAAAAATCGAAGATTGTCAAACGCGGTTTATCAAACTTCTTTGCTCTCAGGCTAACTATTTCTTCGTAATCAAATAATTCTCAAATATATGCATATACTTTTTAAAAATCAAAATATTATAAACATGTTACGCATGATGTTTTCCTACAAACTATATCAGTGTGGGTTCAAAGAGCCTCTTGAGCAAGCAAGGCTATTTATCAGAGTGCCCATCCACATGGACTCCCCAAAAAAAATGAACACTAAATGAAACCAATGAAAAAAGAATCAAATGTGAGAAATGACTCAGTTACTCAACCATAGAAACATAACGATAACGACAATTATTATTACTTATCCTCACCAGATTCCCATTGGAGACAACAAAAATGTTCTTCTGCCTGTTGATATCTATGGATGAATCCCGAGTTTACCTCATTTACCAAGAACAAAACGCAGTCGAGCCAAAAAATTTAAGATGTACTAGAAATTGCGGAGCTTCCCAACCCTGCAGCATGGAGCTGAGCCAAGAGAGCGGCATGATGGAGACGAGCACAGGCAGAAAAACCCCAAGTCAGTTGGAGGGCAGAAGATGTGCAGACGCAGAAAACCCTTGCCGGCGGATAAGGCAGGGACGTAGAAGCAGAAGCATGTCGACTAGGGCAGAAGGAGGCGCAGATGGAGAACATCCACGGTCTTTATGAGCAGAGATTCCATGGGTGCCATTAAAGCAGAGCCACAACCTCAAAAACAAACACAAAGGGACAGGTTTTAAGATATTTTAGAAAAGTGTACTTAAAAGCACTAAAAAGCATGCCCACAAACTGTGATATTACGCAACATTTGAATACTTCAAAAGGAAAGCAGCTATAAGCAGTAGGAAAATAACCTCTCTAGTTACCAGCATGCTGAGGAGAACAGTTGTGAAGTTTCCCCATCAGGCATTAACCGCTTCCTCGAAAGGAAGAACTCATCAGATACATCACTCGATTAACCAGCCAAGACTTGTTGATACTGCACTTATCAACCCTCCTGCCAATTCCGAGCACTTAACTCCTGCTCCTGCTCCTGCTCCTGCTCCTGCTCCTGCCCCTGCTCCTGCTCCTGCTCCTGCTCACGCTCCTGCTCCGACTCCTGCTTCTGCTCCTACTCTTGCTCTTGCTCTTGCTCTTGCTCTTGCTCTTATGACCCTGGCTCCGACTCCGGCTCCGAGCCGGTTGATCCCTGTCCGCAAGAACCCATAGCAAGGTGATAAACAAAGAAGGGAAGTAACTCGTGGTAAAAAAAAAGCTTGGATCTATTGGATCATCTTCGCTACATCTGGGCATACCCATTAGTGTGGGGTGAATTGCGAGCACGAATTGGTGAATTGCTGTAGCTACGGCCACGATGAGGAGACAGGCTCCGACGCTTGGGGGATTTGTGAGGACTGCGACTGCCACAAAGGTGGAACGATATAAGATTTTATTTTAAAGTAGTCACGAAAAGAGAGTAGAACAAGATTGACAAGATTGTGGAACCAAAAGAAATGACGTAAAAAAACAGGATTGAGGTAACTCGACCAGATAGAAAATGAATCACATAACATCTAGCTCAGAACAGAAATATGAAGAAGAATAAGACCCAATTAGTTGATCCTCTGATTAAAAATATCCTTTTGTATGCAGCTAAATCTGTAGATTATATCTTCCTTTGTTACCTCTCTATCTGTTGCTTTATAGTTTGTATTTGAACTAGGTCATGCCATAGAGGCTATATTCTGTGAATCCCTTTTTCCGCACTACCTTTAACATCCTGTATGGATAGAGAACTTTGATATTTTCACTCAGTGAACTGCTGTTGCATTATTCTATTAACTAAAGGCTGAGCCACATGCCTCCTAACTATTCATGGGGAAAGAGCACAAACTGAGGTATTGTCCCAGCACAGAACTGTGGGTACGATGATATATTAATTGAATCGTAAGGAGCCTAACAATCATGACAGTAATTAACCACAAGAAAGTGCTAGCCACGCTCACTTACAAGTTGATCCAAAAATAGCAACCACGGGATTATGAGAATAGACTATAATAATCGAAAAGAGTTTCCTGCATCAAGACGTTCTCATGGAAACTGAACATACCCATTAGCAGGAGAATCATGAGAACGATATGGTGATCGGCTAGGGCTCCGCCCTCGGCGAGGGGAGACACTCCGACGCCGTGGGGATTTTCGTCCACCTGGACTGTAACTCCTATAAAATCAAAAAGTGTGAGGCAGATGGAGGACAAATGAATACATACTGGCAGGTGGTGTGAGATCAACCATTGCAGTCTACTCCAGAACAATGCATAATACCTTCTACATCAAAAAATCAACATACTGGAAATATCCGCAATTAAAACCATAACTTCAGTACATGGCAGCCACAACAAAAAAAAAAAAACTACAGACAATGAGCTTGGAGCTACACATCATGAAAATTATGATGCACAGGAATGTGAGAACACTGGTTGAAGTTAATGAAACATTAAACTAACAAAGTGCCCAATAAATTTGGTTATATCTTAACATTCAAAATAGCATATACCTTCGTCCATAGCTAGGGCTCCTACGGTACCTAGGTGGGCTAGGACTTCGGCGCCTTCCACTTCCCATTCCACCAGGACCAATTCGCAAACGACACTCTCGGGCAAAGTGACCTGGTTCACCACATTCATAACATCCATCGCCTGCCCCACGACGTCCACCAACACTACTACTGCCACCACGACCTCCACCTTTTGAGTTATGAGAAAGCTCCACACGCCAGCCATTCTTCCCTGCATTTGAAAATTATTTGTAGAAATATTATATTCAATGGGAGATGGGACAGAAGTTTGAAAGGAAAAAGTGAAAACTGCACCAACTACACCAAGAATACATTAATATCAATGATAGCGCATTCGTATGTCAACTGCACACGATTCTTCCAAACAAAAAAATAATTCAATCTGATTACCAAGCTAACATTCCCATAGCTCAGAAGAAGGAGAATTTCAGAAACAGATCCGTAATTGAGTCAAAACAACTATATAGATGGACAAACATAAAAGCACAGATTTTTAATAAACACACCTATGCAGCTAGCGCACTTTCAGATTAGAATGCTAAAATGCATTGTATATTATCTAATCATTCATCAACCTACAGACTAGATAAAATCTTTAAAAGTAGAGTCAAAAAATAGCGACAAGAAAAACATACCAGCCATTTCCGCCATAAGTAAATGCATGATATAAACAAACAGATTTTCTACGTCCTTCATGGTTCTGCACACATCAGATTAACATCACTGAGACCACAGTTGTCCTAGGCTTGATCATTCCCTACCAGAATTAAACAATCTGATATTCCTCTGATCCCAGATCATCCATCCGATAGCTAATATAGTATACATTTCACTATAAACATTTTCACCCGCTGGCACATATTTCCACCAAGCCAGATGCAACCAGCTGAGTCAGAAATCCCCATAATTTATAACTAACGCTCTCCAAGTAGCATATCCAAACGAAGAAGTGACAAAGTCTTTCCATGTATAAAGCAAAAAGAGAGGGAATATTTCAGCAAGGGGATAATAACTCAGTTGGCGACTCTATAAAACAGCACTCAATAGTTGCACCTTCATTGGGAAATAGTACTTTCCAGCAGTTGGAGTTATCCACTAAACTATATTCTACATAAGCACACCTGAATATCATCTGAGATCATCAACTGTTGAGCACTCCTCTGAGTTCATTAAAGTTCCAGATGCCATGTCATTTCACTATTTTCTAAGCAATAGTGAATTTATTTATCCCTACAAGGGAATGGATCATAGAGATAGTTTGATACCATCACATTTTCGCAAAATGGTCGTAGAACCAAAAAACCATTTTCGTTGCTTTTTTTAAACACTGTTCTTTGCTTTCTCATCCACTAAGTCTCTCCCAGAATAAGTTATAATACTATTCCGTACTCACTATTCAATAATCTTTCAACTACAACCAAGTCCCATGCTTCACTTTTGTTCCCAATTTTATAATTTTTGTCATCTGATAGCTGAGGAGGAGTTTCCACTAATCATATCCATCCCTATCAGGATCACCTTAGTTTCTTTGGAAAAGCGTATACAAGCAAACCTCTCATGAGAACTATAATCTGTTGCCTCAAGTCAAGAAGGGATCTGGTACCCTTCAATTCAAATCATTGACGACTTAACTTTCTCAAATACTCAAGATTTTTGGTCAATGAGGACTATTGAGGGCCCATTTACTTCTTCTGTATGAGATCTTTTTATGTCCATATTACCTTATCGAATTAAGTCTCCAAAAAAACATTACCACCGAAGTAATATATCATTACATTTCCATAATTTAAAGGAAAAAACATCATGAAGGCCGTATCTTGTCACAAGAGACAATATCAGGGCCCCTCATCTGTTGTAAGGAGGCACCTTATACCCTTCTGAAGTTCATTCAGCATAAGCATAATGCCTCTCCAAAATAATTTCAAACAAGCTGTACGCATCGGACAGTCTCTACATACAGCACCTCACCAGAAAGAAAGCTGCCCTTAACCTGCCTACTTCCACCATAATTATCTGTCTTCCTATCTGCTTGTGCACTTTCTCTGATGAAATGCCTTGTGCTCTTCAAGTAATTCAACAGCGCTGCCTAGATGCATCAATCTGGAATTCTGCGTCTCCCAAAGTACAGAGTGATATGAAGAGTAAGAGACGGCCGATAGAAAACTAACTTTTTCACCTTATCCACACCCCCCCCCCCAAATACTCGGTCAATTCTCAAGAATTAGAATGAATTTAAAAACAGTTTCATCCTTCTAAAATGAAGGATCAGTTTTTTTAACACAACTGAAAGTTTAATCCTTCTAAAATATTTAGAAAGCATATAGTTCCTGATGGTCTGGGTGTACAGATTTGCATCAATTCAACTGTGAGAAATTGAATATGAGATATAACACTGCCGAAAAATTCAATGACATGTTGTCCAGCAGATATGACCAGTTTCAGTGAAACAGAATTGATATGCAGCATTTCCAAAGTGTCCACATCAAGGTGGCCGATATGTCTCTAATAAACAGGTGAAACATACTATACACAAATTGCGAGATGATGGTATTATCAGGTTCCTATGACATTATCAGTCAGGTAGACAAATGAAATGGAAAACTTATATGCTCACCATCCAATGCACGGATAGCATCTACAGCGTCTCTGTGATCATCAAATTCAACAAAAGCATAACCTGGTGGCCTTCGAGCAACCCAAACACTGCAATAAGTGTGCAAATATGTTAACAATCACTTCCTCCACGCCACTGAAGGAAGAAAGACGCCATCCTGTCCAGCTTTTGCTTATTTACATGCATTCGCGTGAACATGATAAGTGTCGCACTATAGTAAGGATAATTAAAAAAAGAGAATAAGAATATGCATGATGTCACGAAAACGAACACCTTACTGAAAGAAGGTAAATATTTAAATTATTTATGCAATTATTGACAGAATATGCACTGAAAAAAATAAGAAGGCCAGAAAAACGAATGTCATGTGATCATCTCCATCAATTTGTCTTCTCACGGAAAAAAATTAAGAGCCATACTCTTGTACCGAAAAATAGCATGCAGTAATCAAAAGGGAATCACTTGTTTAATGCAACTGAACTGTTCATCCAGAGAATTCAAAAATTTACGTTTTACAGCGTTTACTATTTCTTCATGACAAGAGCAGTAGCTCTGACCACTAATGTCCACACAAACTGAAACATCATCAGTACATAATTACAAGGTAAGCAAATCACTTGTTTTATCCAAGCACCTACGGAAGACGCACATAATGAATTAAGAAAAAAAAGGATATTTTAAAAGTGTCAAATATATCTTCTTATCACAATCAACTGCCTCTTTACGACCACAGACACTGATAGATACAAATGCAGAATACTTCAGGAAGATGGGAAAATTATAAGATTACAACCAACAATCACCCACCTACGAAGCACGCCATAAGCTCGGAAATCATCTTCAAGCTCTCTTTCTGACACTCGTGAATCCAGGTTCCCTACGTATACTCGAGTCATTTTGACGCACAGATCATGCACCCTGCACGAAAAGAATTAAGTTAAAAACCCAAAAAATACAGTGCGGATGCGACTAAAAGACGGAGGCTCAAGAAAACCAAGGAAAGAGAAGAAATTCAAGAAAAGAAAACCCTCTCGAACCACTGGACATAAAATCCCAACGACGAAGACGATGGAGGAAGGACAGCGAGAGTAGTTCGAGAGTACCTGTGAATGAAACGATTCTTAGAGCCCGGCCACCGCCCGGAAGCACACCAGAAGAACTGTAAAACCCTAGAAACAGCAAGAGACGACCTTTTGAGAGCCGCGACGATTTAAGAGAAGCCCCACTGAGTGGGTGGGGGGTGGTTACCGCCTCGCTCCGGGGAACATTTTCCTATTCAACCCTCTATAAAAATAAATTTCTTATTAACCTCCAACTTTTGTATTTTCCGAAAAACTTTACATGTCCAATCGTCAGCAGCAAACAGGTGTATACCACAATAATAATAATAAATGCTTGGGCATATAAATATTTTATCCAGAAAAACTTCCAGAATTCGTTTTAATGTACTTATTACGCGTTTTTTTTTCAAGATTTTCCCACATCAAAATTATAAAATATTTATTAGATAATATAGATAATTTTCAATTTCTACTTTATTTCATTTTAAATGTGTTATTTATATTCTAAAAAAATATTAAATGCGTTATTAACATTAGAGAATCACAATATCTTCATTCATTTTCTAAATGCCTTTTATTTTTCAATCGTAATATTTATAAAATTCACTAAAAAATCACATATTCGGTAAAAAAATTATTTACCAAGATAAGATAACGTCAACTTACTCCTTTTTAAATATGTTATAATATAAAATTCAATTGTTTCATGATAATATACATTCTTCTTACTAAAAGAAGTAAAATATCAATAATATAAATTTTCTTATTACCCTATTCGTAATAATTTATAATATTCATTAATAAATAAATTTTCATTATAATCATCACTCGTAATTTTACTTAATTAGAGTATTAATAAATACATGATTTCAATTTCTTCCTTTTTAAGTTGATTTGGGCCTGTACTGGGCTTGTGGAGGGACAATGGGCCGGCCGGGCCGTGTTTTGGATTCCTTTCCTCTCTGAGCCTGAGGCGCGGAGGCAAGGTGTTTGGTTGATAGAGTGTTTAGGAGACAACGGAGGGAATCGGGAATCCCTTCATTTCCAAGGGATTCCGGGGGTTTCCTGTTCAGGAGGGAAATGACTCCTTTTTCGGATCCTTGTCCTTGGCGGGAATTCTTCTTCAATAACGAACCCCCCGACGATGTCTGTCGGCGGGTTCATCGGACGTCGCCGGATCAGTCGGCAGGTGAAGCTTCTCTCCTTTTCTTCTGTTCTTTTTTTTCCGGCTGGTTGAATCACTAGGATTTCGGCGGAGTTTTTGATCTTCGCGTCCCACGGAGCGGAGGGGCTTACAGGTTTCGCCAGCGAGCAACTCAACAGTGGTGCTCTCCTCCCTGATGCCGTCATCTGTTCGTCTGATGGAATAATGTTTATGTGTTTTCAGAAAGAACTGGGAGAAAGAGATGAGGAAACGGTTGCAGAATATAAAGTAGGGATTGTCCCTCCCTTAGAACGAACGTTGCTGATTTGATCGTTTTTCTTCACATTTTAAGAGAAAATTTCGATTACGAAAATGAAAAATGTAGGAAAAAACACTTGGTATTGTTCGTGGTTGCCGTGATCATGGATGGAATTAGCGCGTTATCCTTGATTCGGTTCGCAGGGTTGAGTTCAAATGTTATATGTGCAACTAAAAATAGCTCATCTGTTGTTTTGGTTCTAGATTTCACGATTGATCATATCACCACCCTCCTCTGTTCACCTCTCTCTCGCTCCGTGAGTGCAGATAATATGATTTGCATCTCTGCTTGTAACCTCAGATAATGGTTCTGAATTTTTTCTATTTATCTTATTGATTTGATGTGTACTCATTAGATGTCAAACAATATCTCATTACTTAAGTTCCCAGATGATTATGTGATACGCAGACCTTGATAGTTGACTTTTGCATCAAAGGTCGAAAAGTTGGCAATGCGGAGGGAGCAACAAAACTTGCCAATCTGTCTTTAAAAGCATGGATGAAGAAGACAGCGGGCAAGATTATATTTTCAAGATCGTCCTGATTGGCGATTCTGCTGTTGGAAAATCAAACCTCCTCGCAAGATTTGTTCGGAATGAATTCCATCCCAATTCTATGTCAACCATTGGGGTTGAATTCCAAACACAGACCATAAATGTCAACGGCAAGGAGGTCAAAGCCCAGGTATGGGACACTGCAGGTCAAGAACGTTTCAGGGCTGTGACATCCGCCTACTACAGAGGGGCTGTCGGGGCTTTGGTGGTGTACGACGTCAGCAGGCGTCACACCTTCGATAGAATTGGCAGATGGCTCGAGGAACTCCAGAGTAAGAACCAAAACTTCACATCATACCCGGTACTTAATGTAAAGCCCTTTTTTCTCGTATTAATACCCTGCAAGACCCTTGAACATTATGACTGGAGGATCTTTGGAGGACATATACGCGAAGGGGAAAAAAGAGGAGCATTTCCACAATCTAAGGAATCTGCAGGGATCTAAACATGAATAGCCCTATCATGAAGTCTCTAGCAAACATTCTTCAACCAGAAAGGGTCTGTGTGTTCATCAGATGTTGTAGTGTTCATCAGAAAGGCGTCAATTAGCATCAACCTGAAACCTTTCCTAACATAGAAAGGCAATCCCTCCACTTTACAACATTACTTTATCTTCCAAATATTCTTTTATCATTCATAAGACTACTGGGTTCATCAATTGACATCAATTTGAGCCTATTCCCGAATTAGAATGGCTCTCCCTCCACTTTACAACGTTACTTTATCTTCCAAAATATTCTTTTATCATTCATAAGACTACTGGGTTCATCAATTGACATCAACTTGGAGCCCATTCCTGTCTTAGAATGGCACTTCCTCCACTATATAACGTTAATTTATCTTCCAAATATTCTTTAATCATTCATAAGACTACTGGGTTCATCAATTGACATCAACTTGGAGCCCATTCCTGTCTTAGAATGGCACTTCCTCCATTATATAACTCCAAATATTCTTTAATCATTCATAAGACTACTGGGTTCATCAATTGATATCAACTTGAAACCATTCCTGGCTTAGAATGCCACTCCCTCCACCTTGTAACATTACTTTATCTTCCAAATATTCTTTTATCATTCGTGAGACTGCTGGGTTCATCTTCTCCGCTCCGTCTCTTGAACAGCTCACTCGGACATGCACGTGGTCACTGTTCTTGTGGGGAATAAGTCTGATCTCAGGGACGCCAGGGAGGTCAGCACTGACGAAGGGAGGGCTCTGGCTGAGGCCCATGGGATGTTCTTCGTGGAGACATCTGCTCTTGACTCCTCCAATGTTAAGCCAGCCTTTGAGACCCTGGTAAGAGAGATCTACTCTATTTTGAGAAGGAAAGTTTCTCTGTACCAGGACCTCAGAAAGCTTGAAACGGGCTCTCTGGCCCATGGGAAGACTCTGATTCTACATGGAGATGGAAAGGAAGCCGATCGGTTCCCCAGCTATCGCTGCTGTTAGATCACTAGAACCCTCTGAGAAATCTGAAAGATATGGTGATCTAGGGTAAATGGTGATACATTAATCAATAATGTATGGTTGTATTTACAAACTATGACCTTCATTTCTGTAGTGATATTCTACAAAAATATTTAATTTGATTAATGCAACTTATATTAGGTCAACCATTTTTCCATAAATTGTTGCTCATGGCCCAATTTTAGAAGGCTGGATGGACTTAGGCTGGATGAGACCTATAAATTTGCTAATATTTAAAATGTTATTAAAAATATTTATTCTTATTTTTAAAAATATTAATAAAGAAAGGGAGGACCAATGGGGGGAAAAGTATATGGGGTATTATTTTTCGGGGCGATAAAAATGTAATTAAAAACCATTGGGTGGGGAGCATAGTGCTATCTGACCATGGGCCCAAGGACCCCCCAGCCGCCATTTTTGTTAAATGGGCTCAAGGCCCAATTACAGAAAGCTGGAGGCTTGGCCTGGGCCCCCCATTGAAATCTGAATTTTTAAAGGGATTTTAAAATAAAAATAAAATTTTAAAATTATATTTTTTACGTGGCGTAATAATATTAGCAGTGTATATTTTTGGATCCGATTCGGATCGAATCCAAGGTGGTGATAACGGGTATGGTATTGGTTCGGGTCTGATCAAAACCCGCGATGGCCTTCGATGGACGCCAAAACCCCCAACTTCCTCTACCTCTTCGGAGTTTCTCTCCTCTGCGGCGGCGCGGCGCGAGGTTTCTCTCCACTGCGGCGGCGAGTTGCTGCGCAGAAGAAGAGGATATGGGAAAGGGGAAGAGGAAGAGGGAGGAGGGTGCCGGTGATGCTCCTGTGGCTGCGGCGGCGGAGAGAGCCGGAGAGAGGAAAGCGGAGGCGGCGGGGGGCAGCGGGAAGAGCGGGGTGTTGCCGTCTATGATAAAGAATAAGATCAAGAGAACGGAGCTTCACTCTAAGCTCAAGCACGAGAGGAAACTCGAGAAGCGTCGCAAGGCCAAGGCGCGGGAGGCGGCGAGCAAGAGAGCGCTTGAGCTCGGGGAGGAGGTGATCCTGCTTGGCAATAGTTTCCGACGTTCGCGCAGTTTGGTGTTAATCGGTAGGGTTTTATGTCTCATCTGACGGCTGACTTCCTCTCTCCTGGAAAATGCAGCCCCCGCCGAAGAGTGTGCCTCGCACAATTGAGAACACCAGGGAGTCTGACGAAACGGTGTGCAGGCCTGACGACGAAGAGGTAGACTTGAATTTGCATTTCAGCTACTGTGATGTATCTTGATGTCGCACCCGTTTTCCTTTCACGCGTCTGTCCCTCGGTTACTTGTTCCTCCTCTTTTGTGTTCTCTTTTCTGTTGAGGATCTTTGTCTATTGCCTAAAGTTGTATTCCTTTGTCCAGGGATCCGCCTTTGATGTTTTCTCATGTATTCCGCCCCGTTTCGTTGTTAATCTGTAAACCGCCAATGGGGTGACCATTTATGGACAATTCAGGGCGGAGTTTCTTTAGATTGTAATGGAGCATATCAAACTCAGACTATGCCTTGTCCTGTGCAATATACATTGTGGATTTTGATAATGTCTGGAAAATTATGAAACTTTCATTCAAACATGGGCACCAAGAGTTTTGAGGTAAAGGCTCAGGAAACAGGTGGTATCAGCTATATGGGACAGCCATTTTTGAGGTCTGCCGAATTGACAGATGTGGATTGATCCAGCATATTAATTTTAGAGGTTAGATGGATGCAGAATAAATCTGGGAAAAAAATTTATTTGGCTATCTATGGTTTTGGAAAATTCATGGGATCAGGTGATGGATAATAACACTTATGGGACGATGCTGTGATGGTAGAGTACCAACCAGATTTGAAAAAGAGGATTTCGAAAAGTGAATGAATGTAATCCAAGCATATGCATAGTTAATATCATCCTCGATTCAGAGATGAAGTGATAAGGAGTATAGAGTAAGGTGTGTTTTATCTTGCAATTTTCTTAAAAATGTTTTCAAGTGGGTCCAGACTGCCACCAGAATTCCAAGGGTTTGTAAGGTGTAATGAATTGGGTTACATGTGACTGGTGTATAAAGTGGCGTAATGAGGAGAGTCCGGGAAGTTTCTATGAATTGTTTGATAGAATGAATAACCAGATTTGGCTTGATCCCATGAATTATTTCAGAAAATGAATGTAGAGGATCTTGGGCATCTGATAAACAAGTAACCTTTGAACATATTAGATGGATGATCCTGATTTCTTGCCCAGTTTAGCTATGTCAGTGCTGTGCTCGAATTCATCCGTAGACAGAACACTACAAATGTTGCTTGAAAATAATTGCATGCTTTTTGCTGGGGTGTTCTACTAGATGAATATATTGGCGTCTTGATGAAAAGCGTGATGTTGAAAAGATTTTCTGGGAGATCACATCTTTTATATATAGTTACCTCTTCTGGATAATGTTTTCGGAATACTAGGACTTAGAAAAATGCAAGGTACACCTTAATCAACTGGCTGTTTGGGTTTCGTTTTTGCTGGACAGTTTCTTGTGCCACCGAACTTCATGATATTGAAACTGGGGAAATTTTTACATGAAGGGATGAGCTTTTTTTTATATCAACTTTTTCGTTCTGTCTTCCTTGCAACTTTTGAACTCTTTTTTTGTACTTATGAAGTTTTTTTTTGTTTCTCCTTATGTTATTTTCGTTGCCAGTGTTGATTACTATGATTTTTTGTCAATATTCATTTAACTTAAGATATTTATGTTAAGAATTCATATTATGGCTCTGAATTTATTAATCTTTCATTGGAGTATAACTGACCATGATTACACCAATCATGAAAGTACTAATACTGCGACCACTGCTCCTATCTCAATGATCCTCATGTATGTGTAATGCAGTTGTTTGCTGGAAATGATGCGGATGAATTCAGTGCTGTTCTAAAGCAGGAACGAACTCCAAAGATATTAATCACTACTTGCCGCTTCCATTCAACTGTATGCTCATTTTGTCTTTATTTCATTTTTCAAGTTATCATGTAGTTTACATTTGCTATTGGGATAGTATCTGGCTGTCTTATTGTAACTATACTACCACAATTAGTCATTTGACATTCCCTTGATCTACAGAGGGGACGTGCCTTCATTGCAGAACTGTTATCAGTGATCCCTAATACCCATTACTATAAAAGAGGGACCTATGAACTGAAAAAGGTGTGATATTTTTCTTTGCAGGTGTGTATAATGATAAATTTGTCATTTATGTTGTGATATGCTTATGTGTCACTCTCTCTTAATGCAGATTATAGAATATGCCAAGAAAAAGGATTTCACTTCTGTTATTATTGTTCATACAAATCGCCGGGAACCAGGTTAGTTTGCAAAAAAACAAGGATTTACCTTTGTGCGGTTCTTGATTTTTCTGATCTAAGCTGCCAATGGGGATGTATACTTTGATGGCTAATTTTTTCTGTCTCCATTTTATAAAGGTCTTTAATCCTGTGCTTTCTATGTAGATGCCTTGTTGATCATTGGTTTGCCTGATGGACCTACTGCACATTTCAAACTCTCTAAACTTGTCTTGCGGGAGGATATTAATGTATGCAGATCTCTGCTTTTTTTTTTCTCCTTTAGTCGACCAGTATATTTTTTATGCATTACAATACCCTTTTTTTTAATTAACTTCCAGACATAATTTAGTTACTACTATTTTTCGACTTATATTGACGTAAGTAAAATACATGATGAAAAGTTTCGATGTCCTATTTGAGCCATCTGTCTACTGTTGAATTAATTTCATCATTTTTTCAGTGGGTTAATGGCAAGTTCCTTTTCTATTATTTTTCTTCTCTCGTCTTAGTCTCTTGTTTGTTTATCTCCAACAGTTTTCTGAACATCTGGGAAGAACTCTGAGATTTCTGTGCATTGCTTATGCAACGATGAAAATGAGTGAATATACTTGGATTTATTAAAACCCGACTCTGGGATTTCTGAATATACTTGCTTCTTGAACTGCCAGAGCCTAACGAGCTCATATAATGAAATTAATGGATCCTTTTCGTTATTTGTTTCATCTGATTAGCGTATAATTTGTCTTCCTGTCCTTTCATTCTCTTGCACTTGGGGACTTACCCATTCATCCATGTTTATGGGTCTTTCTCTCTGTTTCACAGAATCATGGGAATCCCACAAGGCACATGCCGGAATTAGTATTGAATAATTTCACCACTCGGCTAGGACATCGTGTTGGGAGGTGATCTTAGCTCAATGATCTTCTCCATTTAAATTTTTTTTGCCCTTCTTTGGTTCTTCTGATCTGATTAAATGAAGTGGCTTTTTTTTCTTTTGGATGTCTTCCCCTTCCTTAGGTTGTTACAGTCACTTTTCCCTCAGAGTCCAGAGTTCCGTGGTCGCCGGGCAGTGACCTTCCACAATCAACGAGATTTCATCTTCTTTCGCCACCACAGGTGCGCTCATTTTTATTTTTTCTTTTGACTCTAAATATGAATAATTTTTCGTTGAGATTTATTGAAAGAACATTCTTGATGAAAACATTTCTGATTGACACGAAATTGATTCTTTAAGTGTAAAGTTTGCTTTAAAAATACTAAAAATCTCATTGTTGATCTTGTGTGGATTTTCATGCATCTTTCTGGAGATAGAACGATGTGAGACTACTGATGATTCTGAGAAAACCTTAGATTAAGCAATGAAATCAGTTTGTTCAGTCTTTGTGATCCTGAGCCCTACCTTCTCAAAGCTTTGGCGACCTTTGGGATGTTGGTGGTCCCTGACGAATTGACTGAGAATTTCCCAAATTGGCATACAAAAATTCAATGAAAGAACGATTAAACCTTGAGGGATCTTGTTTCAGGTTAACTTTTGGAAGGGGAGGAAATAGTCTGAAGAAATCTTAGCTCCAAAAGTGACGTGAAACTTTTTATTTCTACTCAATTCAAAATATTACTGGAATAAAACCTATCCAGGGAATTTGAAGCCACTTTTCTTTATCTCATGAATGAATGATTTATTTTTCTTCCTCTAAAAAAATTCTCTATATAAACTTAGACATCTAAATATGACATGATCTATTAACTTCCCTAAAATTTTATCTAAATATGCTCGCCAGGTACATTTTTGAGGACAAGGAAAAGAAGGACGAGTCCAAGAAGGGTGCAAAAGATGTCAAGGGCAAGAAGCCCACTGCACCCAAAGTGATAGCCCGTCTGCAGGTAATATGCTTCCCAATTTTACCTAAATAAAGGGCCTTGTGGGCTTCGATGGCCGGATAAGTACCTCAGGTGGGTGGGCCCATACTTTGCCTTTTTGGACATGATTTGGAGCCCCAAACCCCAAATGGGTTGAAGGCTGAGTGAGTTTATAAAGCTCATTTCTTCCTCTGGCTGGTCAATGATGGTGTCCACTTGCATCATCAAATGTAGGAATGCGGCCCTCGATTCACCCTCAAGTTGATCAGCCTGCAGCATGGAACCTTCGATTCAAAAGGTGGAGAATTCGAGTGGACCCACAAGGTAACTCATCCTCCATTAAAATTCCCACTTTAAACGTCTTTGCCCTTGTAGAAATCCACAGCTTACCTCTCTCTCTCTCTCTCTCTCTCTCTCTCTTGCTTGGGAATTCAGCCGGAGATGGACACTAGCCGCCGGCGCTTCTTCTTGTGATTCAGGCTCTCCCAAGGTTGGAAGCAGCAGACGAGGTATCCTCTTCCTTTAGGATCAACGCCTGTAGGGAATTTTGACATCTTAATCTTCCTGAATCTATAATGTCAAAGGGATTCCGGTTTTATTACGCTACCCATGAATATTCACCCTGTTCTTCAGTTTTTTTCTATTTACGGAAGGTTGTGACTAGCCCTGATCTGCCCTTCTTTTTCTCACAAGGATTAATGGGGATGGGTTTCCGGCCCTAAGCATGCAATGAGGGTTTTGATGAACACATGCCAATTATTTTATTTTAATCAAACCATGGCCAGTATCATTTAATTCACAGGAAGTAATTGTTATATTGGAATTGGGGTTAACCTGTTTGCTCAACTTGTTGAAAAAATTGCTGCAATCATTGGATGTTGGTCAGATTATGTCCCAGTTGGATAATATCACTGAGGGCCTACCCCAAGTGATGCCCAGACCCTAATCTTTGACTGCCTCGTCAAAGCCTTGAGGATCAAGAAAGAGGAAAGTTCTTCGCTATGAGATAAAAAAAAGTCAAACTCTCTCTCTCTCTCTCTCTCTCTCTCTCTCTCTCTCTCTCTACTTTCTGAACGCTAATTAGTATTATGAAGCTCGACCAGTATTGGGATTGAACATGCCCAATAAGATCCATTAGATCAGCCGGTCCAAACACAAGGTTTGACCTGATCTTCAATTCCCTCACCCAAACCCTAATGATCGTCATTCATGGGATGATTGAGAGAGAAAGATATTCTCTACCAGATAAAAAGTAATGAACTTCTCTCTCTCTCTCTCTCTCTCTCTCTCTCTCTCTCTCTCCATCTCTCTGTGTGGATGATGATATAATTTCTTTTAGAGAGATTTTAGTGAAGATTGTGGTGTTGTAGAATTATGTTATCCACTCTAACGATGGATGAGTGGATTCGTAGGAGGTCAAATGCACTGGTAGGTTTTTCTTGATTTCTCAAGCGTATTAATATTTTTCATTTCTCTTCAGACCATTGAGCCATTTTCCGAGCACTTATTTATTAAAAGATTAATGGATTCGTTGACCTAGAGCAGCCCCACTCATTGAGCCATTTGGGCTCGGGATATTCCCTTTCTGGAAGACGCGGGTTGCCATATTGGGATTCGAACCCGCCGTTGACCTGTGCGGGAGAGAGAGAGAGAGAGAGAGAGAGAGAGAGAGAGGATGCATATTCCAGAGGTCACATGGATCCCAACATGAAACAGTAGAGCATAAAGAAGAGAAGACTGAAGTGCCGAAGCTGTACATTTTTTCCCCCCAAATGACATTTATTACCCTTTTCTCCACAACCAAAACAAAAAAAAAGGCCAGAAAAAAATTAGAAAAAAGGCCACAGATCTTGAGGCCGAGGAGAAAATACTAAAAACAGAAAATTACTACTTTGGGGAGGGGGGGTTGGTTATTATTGATTTATGCATGCATCAGGTTAGCATAATGACTAAACATAATCAAACAGTCCTCTGTATTCCAGGCAGGCCCTGATTCAGATAAGGGATGTCCGAAGTAGATGAGAGCTTGGGCTTCTTCCCAGACCACTGCCATATCTTTGACACGGAGAAGCTCTCACCTTTGCTCCCCGCCCACAGTTTCTTCCCATTTGCATTTGCAGCATCTTCCTCCACCATCCTCCTCCTCGAGGCCCTACCTTCACCTCCATCACCATTCTTCCCGCTGCTCAGTTCCACCTGGAGATTGCAGTCTGCGACCACATACTGGTAGGATCCCATGGAGAAGCACCTCCGGGCGTCCAAACTGCTGCTGCTGCTCCTCATCTCTGCTTCTTCATTTCTGGGGTTACTACTCGAAGCAGTACTGGGATTTCCACCATTGTTCGAGCTTCTAAACTTACCGAGCCTCACGGGGAAGGTCTTCTTATCAACAGCAGCAGCAGCAGCAGCAGTAGATTCTCCCAACTCCACTGATTTTGGCACCGGGAAGTGATTGGACCCTTCATCATCTGTTGAGTCCTCAAGATAGAGCTCTGGGTTCTCAATGGTTCTCTCGGGGAAGACGAGGGCTTCTCTGCAGAGCGGGCAGGTGGAGTTGCAGAGGAGCCAAGTGTCGATGCAGTTGATGTGGAAGGCGTGACTGCAGGCGGGGAGGAGCCTGAGCTTATCCTCCTCGGAGAACTGGCTGAGGCAGACGGAGCAGTCGAATGGTTCCTTGGCAGCGCCGATGACCTCCTTGTAGAGGAAGACTGGAAGGGTGTCGATCAGGGCCTGATCCAGGCCTGAGTCATGGAGGTGGAAGAGCTGCTGGAGCTGCCTCTGTAAGGCGTATGATCCTGGGAGATCTCCCGAGTTTGAGTTGCTTGATTCGGGGGAGGAAGATGATCCCTGCTTGATGAAGAATCTGAGGAAGAGGTGGGAGAGACAGGACCCGAAGCAGATCACAGTCATGAGCAGTATGATGAAGACTACTGCTGGACCAACCCTACTGCTGGAGGAATGTGAGGGAGGGAGCGCTAATGGTGGTGGAGCTTGGGACGGCTGCGATGGAGAGGAATCCCTCTGGACGAAAGCCAGCGGGGAAGGGGAGAGAAATCTGCCATGATTAGGGTTCATCCTACCGATTGATATCCCGCTGTGGAGGTGAGGAGGAGATCCGGGGGCATGAGACGAAGAACTCTACCCTAGGAACGAATTCTTCCGCAGAACCTTTCCGATTTCTCCGCCAGATCGAGACAGTAGAAGATCCCCCGCCGTTTTAGGATACGAACAGGTTTTCACAGATCGGCTCATTTTGGCATGCAAATAGAGAAAGTCTGCCCCAAGATCAAGCGAATATCGATCGAGCCGCAGAACCTAGGGCGACCCTCAGACAACGAACAGGAGCGAACAAACGAACTTCGGCAAGAAGAGACGGGAGCACCGACTGGTAGCGCCGAAGAAGAGATTTCCTACTCCCACTCTGCTCAAACCATTCCAGTTCTCGTGACACGAAGAGGAAATCGGCGAGATCGAAGGATGATCAGAAGAGGAACCAAACCTCGATCGAGGAACCTGCTCGCCTCCGAAACAGAGCAGCAGCACCCAGCGGCAAGGGGCGGATCCCCGATCTCCAGGCTGGGGGTCCCCGCTGCCAGGGGAACAAGGAGCGCCAGGAGGATGTGAGGATGGAGAGTAGGGTCAACTCTCATATAGTCAAACCGGATCCGGATCCATAACGGGTATACGGGACTCATAGATCCCGCCGACAGGCCAATTCGGGCCCGCATGGAATTGGGAGAAAATGGGTGAAGAGTAAAAGTCGAGATAATGGGCCCATAGCCCATTAGTGAAATCAGGCCTATCCTGGCCGATCAAATCGAATGGGCTTTGGGCTGCATCAGCTCTCTAAAAATTTGGTCCACCTGGCCCAGCCAACCTGAGGAGGTGGGCTTGTAGTAAGAGAGAGGACCAAAAGATGGGCTTTGGGCGTGGGCCAAGCAATAATAGGAACCCTTTTATTAGGAATGTGACAAAAAAATGAGGGTGAAATGATTTTTTCACACCTTTATTTTTTACTATTTTATTATTCTAAAATGATGATAAATGCACATATCAATTATTTTGAGGATATCTAATAGACATTCATGATCCAATGGTTGCTATTGTGTCTGTATATCTTGGAAAATGAACTTTAATCAGTTTGTTTATATGAAAGAACATTTTTTTAACAAGAAAATAATAATTAAATATTGGGAAATTGTTGTGGAAATGCTTGCATATAGTTATTATGGCACTTATTAAGAATAATGAAATATTAGGAAATTGTTGTGGAAATGCTTGCATATAGTTCTTATGGCACTTATAGTCTAATGATTTTTGGTTGTGGAGCCTCCAATGTGGATTTTGGTGCTCATCTAAATTGCTCAGAGAGAGAGAGAGAGAGAGAGAGAGAGAGGAATGAAAGGGGGTGTCTTTTTGGAAGTTTATGATTTTTTGTTTCTCCCTTACCGACCAATGAACATTAAAGTTGATCCACCAAGACAACTCAAAATTTTTAAAGATAAAAAATAATGGGTACCTAATGGGCCTATCTAATTGGATGAGTAACAAATGGAATAGCTAGTTTGAGACTCAAAGAAGAGAGCCTATTGAGGTTGCAAATTACGGAAATTCCATTGGTGGGCACAAAGAAGATCAGGGCAGTGTGAGAGGAAAGGGGGAGAGGAGAGATAAATGTTGATGTTTTTGGGTGGAAGGGAGATGGAAAATCTTCTCAAAAGATCGCCATTCAAGTTGGGGGGTATTCTTTTAGGGGTCACATTAGAGCCCTCTTGTCCCTCTCTATTGCCTCTATCATTTCCTCTATTAGTTTTGATATTTCAAAACAAATGTCTTTCATTTGGTGTCAAATTGAGGTTTTGATGGTGTGCCCAAGATCAATGACAGAAGAATCAAGAGTCTAAAAGAATTCATAAGAGATTAAAGATGAGTTGCTGCGATGATTGCTAGAGATAGGAAAAGATATAGACAACTTGACTCATGCATTAACTCAACACATGTAGATAATGAAGGATATGTGGTAGTCATTCCAAGCCACGTGAAAAATTGAAACAAAGGAAAAACATCACTTGGTAGATGGAAAATTGAGCATTAGGTTGTGAGAGGTGTCAAAAGAAGAAGAAGAACCATAAAAGTTAGGACCAATAATAGAAGAACCTCCCAAATATATAATGAAAGGACATCTATGGAAGGACTATTAGAAGGGTTATTGGAGAACACTTTCATCAAAGGGCTGAAGTAAGATATTATAATAAAAGTTAGCCTCCACAAATCATTTGGATTGAAATTAATTATGAAGATAATGTTTACTAGTATGGCATTAATTGAGAACTAAGTGGAATGAAACTACCCAAACTCATGTTCAATGAGGAGAATAATACATTCATGGATTGTAGAGGAACCAAGAGTGCCGACCACACTTCGACCAAAGACATTCATGGGGGGGGAGGAAAGTCAGTAAGGATATACTAGGGATTACATATGTCAATCATTAGTGGAAATAACTAATAAGTCTTCATTATCATGAGTTAATAATTAATAAATAATATAGTTTTAGCTTTAACTCATGATAAATAGACTTATATTTATGTTAAATTGTGAAAAGTAATTTTTAGTTGGTTAATGTGATTTTTTGACTAATTATGTGATTTTATGTGAATTTTTATAATTTTATAATCATATTTTTGAGATAAATGAAGAAAAAGAAAAGAAAATAGAAAGATAGAAAAAGGGGGGACCCATTAACCAACCAAGCCCACAAGTGGGTCGGAAGCACAATCAGGTGGAGTCGTGAGTAGGGGTTTGAGCGGCTAAGAATGGACCATTAGGGGGCACATGTGCGTCACTCCCCTTCAACATCACTAGTGCCCAACTAGGAGTGAAGCAAGGAGTGGTTGTACACACGTGAGAAAGAGACTAATTGATTTTCACGTATTATTATATATTCATCTCAAAATTTGATGAATAATCAATGTGGGATTAAACCCTATTCACACCTTCCTCAAATGATTTTAAAATTTTTGTACCTCAAATATCTTTTATTTATTAGAAGTAGAGATCATAATAATGTCCTTTTATAAGGATATTTACGTACTTATTTCACTCTCTCTCATATAGGCGGGGCGACTAGCAAGGGTTCGAATCCAACTAAAGCCAAAACTCACATTTTTATCTAATTAAATTACATTTTCTTGCAAACCGTCGGTAAAAGATTAAGTCTCTAGAATCGTTCAATCATTAGCAAAAATCTCATCAACGTAATTCGCGTAGCATCGTTAGTAAAATTGTTAAATCAATCGCGATAAAAAGATTGCAATTCTATCAAGTAAATTATTTTTGATTAATCAACGAACAAGTCATCTTCAGGAAGAGGATGATATGTCAAGAGATGAGTCACCACCTTTTGAGAGCATATCAGATGCGATGAAGAGCCTTCCCTTACTATATGGACTTGAAGATGAACCTTCGTGACACATACCTCATCTTCATTTAGCTCATCTCCATCGAGTGACAGTCGTTAGAGAATTACAAAGTCATTATTTTTTTATTATGTCAGGTGATAGTCATTGAAGATGATTAGACAACCCATTTTATTGATCTCTAAACTTCACAAGAAGATTTAGAGATTGTCTATATTGTCCTTGTCCAAGGAGAGCTTTTGAGACCATAGACACTGCACGATAATCCTCTTAAATGCTCAAGATTTCAACGTATTGTCAATACATTATAGTTGTGATGTTAGAACTTTGTTTTAATATTTTTTAATTAGTTTAACTTTCACCATCATTTTTTAGACTTCAAAAGGAGATCTGACAAATATCCATATCGTCTATGTTCAAGCCTTTGAGGTCGTGGACATCGTTTGATAATCTTTTCAAACATATAGAATTTCGACGATCACTGTCGGGAGGTCAAAACTTTATCTTTCTTACATTTAACTTAAGTTTTACTTCATTTTATAATAATTTGTGTGATGTCAACTTTCTAAACTACTTTTCGTTCAATTATGATTATTTTGGTATTTACATATCTTAATTTGATCAATTAAATTATCCATAATCGCTTACGTAAGAATCACTATGCGGAACTTTATTTCCATCTGATTTGCGTTCATCGGGGCATTGACGTCATCTTAATGCCCATACCTTATTTTCATTTTTTATAATTTTTAAATATATTTTATTTTCATTTTTTATATAAAATTTATAAAAAAAATTATTTGAAGAAAATTTTGAAATATTATCCGATATTATATTACATCCCTATGATTGATCATAAAAAAATTTACTATTTTTGAAACTTTTATTAAATTATAATCAATATCTTTGTTTAGAAATACTCTAAATATCTGAAAAATAATATTTTTTAATTTTACAATATTTAAATTTATGTGATTTATTATACAATGACTAAGTCATGTCAACAACTATCACAATAGCTGCATAGATGTTAAGCATAATTTCAATTTATTAGAAGTAGAAATCCAAGTATGGAAAGCAAAATAATTATGCTTCTCCTATGATGGATGACATGTATAATTTAGGTCACATTTGTAAAATACAATTACATAATATAGTGGTGCATAAAGATGACTAAAAGACACTTGCAAATCAAAGGAGATGACAACTAAAGTATGTTATAACGTCAAACACCTACAAACATAATTAGGAATAATACAAAGTATTGAAATGCCAATTAATCCAGTGATGTGGTTAATACAATGTGATTCTATGAAGCTTATGAGAAGAATATAAAATTGAGATATAATAATCATAATAAATTTTGGGGTCACTCACAATTTATCTCTATAGTTGACAATAATAAAAGACTATTTATCTTTGTAGTTGGACATTACTAATGTGATTTTCTGAATGCAATGATTAAGAAAGTTAGAGAACATGATAATAAATGGGATATTACTAACTATAGACAACACTTCTAAATTATTAAATGGGGACCCATGTTTGTGTCAATCATGTATCCTTTTGAGGACATTAACTCTAAAAATACAATAAGGCTTGAAGATGATTGTGAAATTCTACCATATGCAACAAGAGATGGAGATGGAAACAACACCACCCACAATATTGGTCCAACATCTTATGACTATATATGCCAAGGTATTCCAACAGCCAAATGGCTTCCTTCACAATGACATATTCGTCACACTATATTTGGAGCTAGTGATTAAATGAATTAATATTTGTATCACTACCCGCATTTATAGAAGAATGAAGTTAAGAGATTGGTGCAAGTAATGTTTGCAGTATCCAACCATTGATAAGCTTCTACTTGAGCTTGACACTATTTGTTAAGAAAAATGATGAAAGTTGATGTTTTTGTGTGGATTATAAGGTTCTCAATTAAGCAATAGTATTAAATAGGTTCTTGATTTTAATGGTGGTTGATGTAAATTTGTTGCAATCACATGATGCACTCAATCTCACATATATTATCAAACTCTTAAATATATACACAAATATAGATATATACTAATAGAGTATGGGTTGAATGAAGTACATGTGTTCGGATTTCTTTTAATGTAATCTAATTTTTTATGACAAGAAGATATTGTTTTCAGATTTTGAGGCTTAGAAAATAACTTGAACAAGATGATCTGCCATGTGAAACAAAAAGCTAACTCTATAGTAATGTAGACTTAATTAATGTTATAGAAAATCCAAATGTGATGAACCAAAATTCTGAGTTAGATATACAAACTAGCTTTCAAATAAAAGTAATTTGGCTTAATTCGAATAAGATTTGCATTATAAAATAATAGATGTTCTAGACATTGCACATATTTTGACCTAAAAAGGTAAATAATTTTAAAAACCTAATTTTCCAATAAAAATTATAAAATTAAAAGAGACTACTTCTAATTGAAAGTAGACATGAAAAATATATTAATTGTAAAAAGAAATAAGTTGTTAGTGAATTTCAAACTGAAACATGCAACTAAATCTTATTGCGTTCTAGAGACAAATGTAACTAAAAACATCATGTAAAAAATGAAAAACTAAATGAAGAGAGAATGTAGGGATTGAGCCTTTGAGTCTCCACAATCTCAAGCAAGTTGAGAACATCATCCAATTTGTCAATAAGGAATTAACCAAGAGTGTGAATTAATAACAATCATATTAGTTTTCTAGAAATTATGACATTATCTTCTAGGAGTTGCTTCATAATTCATGTTGATTAATATAACTTGAATTTTGAGTAGAACAATGATAGGTCCAACTATAATATAAAAAATCATTGGTGGCGGCTTAAAAATTTGATACAAAGTGGATTTGAAGAATAAAGCTACATACACACTTTCAAATATGCTTGAGAGGATTAAAATGTAGGAACAATAGCTTGTACACAAGTGCTAGACATTTAGAAGATAGCAGTTCAAGTACAAACACACCCAAAATTGTCTCAAATAAAATAAGAGCTGGAACAAAGGACAACTGAGTGGCCTAAACACCTGACAATAAAATTATTGGTCTACTACACTAAAATAATATATCCAAAACTTCAAGCCTAATTCTAAAATTCCTCAAAGAATATCATGACAATATTGTGGGGGGCCATTTAAAATTTCTACAAAGCTACAAATGCCTAGACATTCACTAAGATAAAACAAAAAAGATCAAAGAATATGTGGTAGAGTAGTGCCCAATTTATCAATATAACTCCTTCAACTACTACCGATTCTCAATTAAGTTTAAGAATACCTTTTAATGGACTTCATCGAAAGTCTATCTTAGTCTAAAGGACATAACTCTATCTAGTAGTTGTTGATTAGCTAAGTATGCTCACTTTGTACCTTTCAAGCATCCATTTATAACTAAGAAGATCACATAAGTATTTTTTAGAGAGGTGGTTAAGTTATATAAAATTCTAAGATCTATAGTGTTAGACCATGACTAAGCATTTTTAAGTCTCTAATGTTTTGAACTCTTCAAGATGTGGGGAACACATCTAAAGTTACGTATAACTTACTACCCCCAAATTAATAGACAAGTCAAAGTAGTCAACCATTACTTGAAGACTTACCTCTATTGCTTTTTGTTTGATCAACCAAAAAAATAGTGTGCCTATGATAGGTAAAATATTCGTACAACACTACTTTTCACATCTCTACTAACATTGTGCCATTTAATGTGGTGTATGGTTGAGACTATTTGACTTTGTTGCATTTCATATTGTAAAAGACAAAGGTCGCTTCCATAGAACCTAGTTTCATGAATGAGATGTGATTTTATATACATTACGACACCACTTGACCTTATCTTAGTCCATATTGAAGACCTCATCAGATCACAAAAGATGCAAGGTGCAATATGAAGTATTAGTTAATCTAAAATTATGACCATATCAAATGCGCACCCTAGCTAGAAGAGAGAATGTGAAACTCACTCCTAACTACTTTAGTCCTTTCTAGGTCCTTAGTAGAATTTGGTAGGCTGTTTATCACCTAAACCTTTTAACAACTATATCAATTTACCCAATCTTCATATGTCAAGTTGAGAATAGCACTTGAATTGTGTGATTGTAGCCAACCACTTCTACTAGCATTAGACATAGATCTTAACAGGTTGTCAAGCCATAGATAGTACTTGAGTGTGACCATTGACTAGTGGAACCATGGGGGAGAGAAATCTTGATATTTCTGGGTGGAAAAGAGAGAGACATTCATATCAAAAGAATACAATTTAGCCCAAGGTGTTCTTCTAAGGTTTGTGTCAAAGTCCTCTTTGTCCCTCTTCTTTATTGCTTCTATCATTTCTTCTATTACTGCTTGATATTTTAGAGCATGTTCCTATTAGAAATTGAAGGTTAATAATGGTTCTATGCACTAAACCCACTAATCTCTAAAGAGCTTTCTTGAAAATTTACTAACATGACTTAATATTTGTATTTTAAATAAAGTAAATTTAAAATTGTAAAAGCTTAAAAAAATAATTTTTAGATTTCAAAAATTATATTTACATAAATATATAATTTTAAATAAAAAAATTCTAAAAATAGTGAGAAATTTTCAAGTCAATCACAAGGATGTATGATAATATCACGTAAAAGTAATATTTTCTTGAAGAATACAATTTTATACAATTTTTCGAATAAAAGATTACAAGAAAATATTTTAAAATTAAAGAAAAAAAATCAACTAAAGAAAAAAGTCGCTACTTACATTAGGCAGATATCATCACCTATTATAATAGTGATTTGGGGGACACATAATTCCTCATAAATTATTAAAAGTGATTTCAAAAAGTTTGATTGATGAAATAAAAGCTAGAATAAAAGCAAATTTGTACCAAATGAGGATACGGGTTGTAGGAGGCTCGATTTTGTTTGTAATCATCATAAAAAATTTAAAAAAGAAACCACATATTTGACAATGAAATATTTGTTTGCATGTAGAAATGATCAAAAAATTGAATTGATATCATGTAAAAATATAATTTTTATGGAAAATGAGATCAAACACTAACACCATTTATTGAGGATTCATTATAATTTTTTACTTCAAAATCAAGTGTTTCCTAGCATATGCAAGAACATTGTGGCTATAACATCTTTTATCAATAATAGCCAATAGGGGGGTATCTGGTACATACCTCATGACAATAAGGAATTCACAAGTTCACTAAGATTGGGCTGCAAACAGCCACTAACATTCACTTTAAGTTCAGAAGTAAAAAATAGTAGGTGGAAATCAAACAAGAAAGAAGAGTGGGAGAGATAGTTGACAAGAGAGAGAAAGAGAGAACAAGAGCGGAGAGCCGAGAAGGACTCTTCTGTTACAAGATTGGGGTGGCTAGTTCGAGACAACAGGTCTCCAAGACTCTGTAGAGACTCCAAATAGTTATTCCTTCCCTTCCTTCTTTGTCACCGAGCTACTTATGCAATATTGTGGTGCCCTTGATTTGACTGGTCAATACAGTCGTGGGGTCTCCTTTGACTGCTCATGACCAATCAAAATGACCCTGCCATTTTGATTTGGAATCACTACACTGGTTGTTCTACTTTGATCTTCTGCTTGGATCCAAATGGACAAGCTATTAAGATCTGGTCCTTGACCACTGCCCCTTTGTCTCCTTTGCCTATGTGGGAGGGGAGTCATGACAAGAGTCTCAACAATACTCCCCCCTAGGCAATCTACCTTGTACTCAAGGTAAAAAGAGGGGAATTGCTGGCAAATGGCACGGGCAAACTCCCATGTGGCCTCGATGGGGGGTAAGTTCTTCTACTCAACCAGAACTTTCGGGCCCAATGGTAGGTGTTGAATACTCCTCACTTACAATGTCTCTACTACCCATGTGAGGTTCTCATCCAGCTAGAGTGGACTGGTGGATCCTGGGGCAAATGTGCTGTTAGTCTACTTGGGTCTTCATCCATGCTTGGGCCTAACTCAAATGCAACTTGAGTTGATTGAGCATTTGGTCCTGCTCTTGCAAATGGTGATCAACTTTGTCCATTCTTGCAAAATGAGATACATACTGGAGAAGTGCCGAAGGATTGCGACCATACACATTTTGGAAGGAAGTGAAGCCTATTGATGAATTGTAATTGGTATGGAACCAATACTTCACCCACGACAGCCAACTAGTTTACTATTTTGATTTATCTCCTACAAAATAGCTGAGGTAAGTTTCGAGGCTGTGATTCGCCACCTTGGATTGTTCATCTATTTGTGGGTGGTAGGTGCTTGTCCTCCAGAAAGGGGTTCCATGGTTCTTGAAGATCTCTTGCCAAAAAATAGTCATGAAGATTTTGTCTCTGTCAGTGATGATGGACTCTAAGAATCTATGGAGTCTCACTATGTCATGGATAAAAATCAGCTTTTGTAGTGAAGGGGTGTCACAAGGTAGAAAAGTGAGCATATTTGCTCAAACTATCCCCTTTTGTATAAAGTTGCTAATTCTCAAGATGGAGGAGAAGGTTGGACAAAGAGTTGTGGGTGGAGACAAGAAGGCATGTAGCTAGTTAATGGAAATGAGTACATGGGAAGAAATGGAAAATTAATTTTACTCGCATAGATAAAGGGAATAAAGGCACATGGAGCATACAATATATGGAGGAATAAAATGAGTGGGCATGGATCAATAATTCTTTATAAAAGTTGAGTTAGTGTTCTCTTGAAAAGGCAAAAACAAATGATGTTTTGGTGTTTATAATTTTTTTACCATGATAGGGTATGTTAACTATGCTAAGAAAGCATGAAGAACAAGGAGAAGGGGTTGAACTGAAAATTTTATAATATGTATAATTTTCTGGTCTTTTTTCATATTTACTCACACAAGTCTTATAGTGGTTTAGTTTTTATAGCCTACTCCACTCTCTAGTAACTATCTCCTTAGTTCCAATAATTTATTAGTAAACATGCATCCTTGTACTAGCTTTCACTATATTTAATAGCTCTAGTGGACTAGCATTTTGCTCCAAAACCCTCTGTTGGATTCATGACTCTAAGTGGCCAATCAAAAGAACAGCCTTCTACTATTTTTTATATTCAAATATCCAAGGGGCTAACAAAATTAGCACCCAACTAGAAGTATTAGGATTCAATTAAATCAATAATGAATCTTTTACATAGTCAATGCACAACTTCCTTGGCATGATCTCTTCACTTGAAGATGCAAAACAACTTGTGTTGGGGAAAACTTTGAATGTTTAAGCATCAACTAGTTTTTATTTCATTATGATACTTAATTCACTTGTTATCTTAGATGAATTTCTTGAAGGGTCATATGGATTTTGTGGCTCTCACTCTCATCTTTCTTCGATTAGAGATAATATATTTTTTATATGTTGTAGTTTTGGGCCATCAAAAACATTTAAAATGGCTAGAAATTAGTTGTTTGTCATCAACATATTAATTTATATTCATATGAAATATATACAAATCTTCTTCAATTTATTAATGAAGCAGAAACTTCAAATTATTCTTGTGCCATTTGTTACATCATGTTAGTATATGCATGGTGTTACAAAAAAGTTGGATCTACATTTTTTTGATCCACTAGACATTAGATTTGCACTTGCCCTTTTAAAAATGAGACCTTTCTAAATTAAATTTTAAAATATAGATTTATCATGATTATGATGATGATTAGAAAATATTAATTATATTTTTCAATAATTTCAATATTATTTTACAGTGGCGTGAGTAGACAGTCTAATTTTTCTTAACTAAACATTATAATTGACTATTTTAATTAATTTTGGTAAATTTCTCTTGTGATGAATACATCTAATCAATAATTGTAAAATATTCTGAATTTGATAATAGAATAAAAATTTGAAAAATATGTATAATGAAAGTTGTCTTTCTAAGTATTGGTGATTAATAAATTATAATGTGGCACATATACATATATATATATATATGTTGACTTAAAACTCTAAAAATGTCATTTGATCAAAGATCATTAATCATGTAGAAAAAAAACTTAAATCTTGGGGTCAGTAAAGTCAAAATCAAACAGGTTTTAGTGGAGGGAGTAAATTTTAATTTTTGAGTAATCTATTAGGATTTAAAATATGATGTAAAAATATGGGACACAAATATATATATATATTATATCTTAACTACTTTTTCATAAACGGCGCCCGTTGTGTGAGACCGCGAAGTGACGCAAGCGATGGGCCGCACACGACTTCCCCCAGCAGAATTTTAAATCGACTCGTACGTAGGGATACGCACCAAGAAAGGGAGAAAACGTGGTACCAATTGAATACGTCCTTTTTAATGAGATCAGGAAATTTTAAGTTTATTGGCCAGTGTACGGGGACAATGCATTTTGATTTCTACGCGGGGCCAGCGTCATCTTTTCGTGTCCGCCAAGGCCTGTACGCTCATGGAGTGAGACTCCCTTCAAAACCCTAGCTCTGCACTGTCTCCCTCAGCCCTGGTCTCGATTTGCAGACTTCGCCTCCGGAAGGCCGCCCGGGGGATCTCATCAGCCACCGCTCCGTCCGTCTGTGGGCATTCGTCATGGGAGAGGGTTGTGAGCATGTTATGGCCGCCGTCGGTGTGGCGGACGGTTCCAAAGGCAAAGCCGCGGGGGGCTCCAAGAAGAGCTCATCCAAGCCGAAGGCATCGCCGGAGCTGGTGGTCAAGAAGGACCAGGAATACCTCGAGACCATTATCCAGAAGCGCGTAAGGATGTTCGAGGAGATTCAGGTCCAGCAGGCTGCTGCCCGGGAGAGAGTTGGTGGAGAAGTCGTCAAGTACGCATAATTGCGTTGTTTATAAGCAAAAAGTTTATATGAAATTGGAGAATGTCGAATTGAAGTTGATTCCTTGCTTTGACAGTTCAGATGCTCATTGCATTCTTTTCTTGTCTTCTCCTGTAAAGGGTTACTTTGCCGGATGGCACCGTTAAGGAGGGAAAGAAATTTATTTCTTCGCCAATGGACATTGCCAGGGAAATTTCCCCTGGATTAGCTGCCAGTGCGCTGATTGCCCAAGTGAGTCTTTGGCCTTCCCGTTGGCTTCTTTGAATTGGTTTTTTCTCGAGAGTTGAAAAGGATCATGGTTCAACCTTCGGTTACGGCCATCAGCTTGTCTGTGATTAAATGCATCTGGATGGTTCGGTGGATGTGCTCCGTTTCAGTGAATTGTTTCTTATTAAAGGAAAAGAAGCCCCTTTACATTCTACCGTCTGAAAATTAGTTCACTTGATGCTCTATCATAAAATTCAACAGATCCTAGATTTAATAGCAGTTCGTCTGGAACCACCTCTATTGTCCTAGACAAAGTGGCATTACGGTAAGCATGAAATACTCAGGCACATTAGATGCTGACTGTAAGGATAAGTTTTGAGTAACGCAGTCAGGCGGTTCGCTATTCCCATCTTTGGGCTGCCCATCGATTAAACTATTTTGATGTAACTATTTAAACAAAATCTATGTCCGAGTCAGATATTAAATTTGGGTTGTGCTTGGATTGATCCAAAGCGGGTCACTGTAATTCATTCTAATCCGAGTCATGTAGTATCTTTTTTGGGTGCTTCTCCCAGCAGTGAAACTGTCTAGAAAGAGTTTGATCTTGCTTGACCCCCTTTAACTCATATTGTAGAGCCTGCACAACTCAACTAATCTATGCAGTATATTTTCGATCCAAGTTGGTTGACCTTGGTGGATTACTTTAATTCGTAATGTATTTGTCTGAACTAACCGACTTAATACGTTGAGCATACACGTTTAGCTATGCTTTTTTACAAAGAAAACCATTTTTTAGAAATTGTTTTTTACTGTGCGTGGGCCAGTATACTATTATGTGAAAGTGAAAGCTTGACCTTCATTTAAATGCGTTGGATGGCTCAACGAATTCAGAGTCACTTGACCCATTTAACTTATATGTTGCGGCAAGTCACATACATATCCGCACGACCTGACTTAATTTAGTCCATTTAGCGTATGTATAGCTGTAAGCAAAAAGCACGACGCATAAAACATAACAAGTCGCACAGAGGCTTGTGCAACCCTGCGGAATCCTATCCACTTATCAGACATGTCTCAGTAGCACATGAAAGCTATCTTTTTGAAATGTTATGACGTAAGTGGATTGTATGGTTTTCACCCCAAAGCTAAAAACCATTCAGTTAATGTTGCATGGCTGTACTGGTTATTTACTAGAACGCTTTCTCGATACCTTAAACTCCTATTTCCTTCATTTTGGGTACTCTGCAATGACGACAGTCTTTGATATCACCATCACTATGTTAGCTGAAGATCCGACGTAGCCATTGATCTCAAATAGACAATATGTTGGGTCATGGTTTCTTATGATGTTGATGAAGAGGGAATGGCTAGAGGTAATGGTATGATCCAAATGATCCAGGAAAGATGATGCAAGTGGCATTCATCACACAAAAGAGCTCGTTGGTCATGGTGACTAAACAGCTGACAATCACATTCACCTCAGGGACCTGGACAGGAGGCTCACATTTTTTCCTTCTCGTTTTCTTTAGGCCTATGATAGCTATTTATTGAACTGATTCTACAATTCGTAATATGTGCCCTTGTCTAAAAATTCTTTGAGCTTAACAACCTGCTATTGTTGTCTTTTCCAGAATATGAACTAGGACAAGAACTCTTTAAGTAAAGATATGCTGAAAATTTCACGAAGCTATTGAATACTTTCTTTCGTTTAAACGATTGTATAGTTAGGTCTAATTTAAAAATTTGGGATATTTTTTCCCTGATAGTTATTGTACCAAAGTGTTAGATATCCTTTTCAATAATACAATTTTTAGACTCTATCTACATTTGTGAACTTTTCATGAATAGCATAATATTATTTTGAGACCTAGCATAATATATGAGAATAACCTACCAATAGATCTGTAAATGTCCACAGTAAAACCAGGTTTCGTCTAAACGTCACTTGTTATATCAGCAACAAGGGTACAAATCGAGGCTTCCTTGTCTTAGTCATCTTAATATCTGTGATTACACAAACATGACACTACAGTGAGTTTGTAACTAAATCTCACCATCATGGCAATATCACGCTAATCCGTACAGATCGCACAAAACAAAAACATAATCATTTTCTTGATAAGTTCGGAACTCACTAATCATCTAAAACAATATCCGATTGAAAGGAATCAACATCTCACTTTTGTGGAGAATCAGGTGATCGATCAGCATCTCTCAATAATATTTTTAGGTCAATACCTCATTCTGTTTAAGATTTTGCTTGTTCATAGTTTCACAGTGTTCTTTTTTGCTTATTCCAATCCCATTTAATTTGATTATTTTGTGGAAAGGGGAAAATTACCATGTTTTGTGAACTGGGATTGTTTCGTTTAGATTGTTGTTGAATTGCCTTGAGGCTTTGTTCTTATCTTTTTCGAACGTATTAGCAATTTTTGTGTCTTCAGACGTGCTCAATGCAGAACAGCTGCCTCTGTTTGTTTATGTAAATTCACTCTACAAATCATCAACCTTTCCTTCATGAAGGTAAATGGAACACTTTGGGACATGTCAAGGCCCCTAGAGGATGACTGTGAACTGACGATATTCAAATTTGATTCCAAAGAAGGGCGTGATACCTTTTGGCATTCTAGTGCTCATATCCTTGGACAGGTGTGTCTATTTGCGATCAATCTCATCAAAGAGGAGCTATTTAGTGTCTTGATCTTATTTCAAATGAAATTTCGTTTTTAACTACAAGTTTTCTTTTTTCCATTATGGCAGTCCCTTGAGATGGAGTATGGATGTAGACTTTGCATTGGGCCTTGCACCACTAGAGGGGAGGTAAATGAGACGCTAATGTTAATCTTTTTAATTTTTTCATCATAGTTCTGTAATTTAATTCTTAAATCATACGGAATATGCTGTGAAGGATGACCATTTTGTGAGCCAGTTTAAACAAAAGTCATAGTAAAATCTTAATTTGCCTTACAATGCTGTTTTGAGTAATTATTGCTTAATTGTGGATGTGCTTATTATTTGATCGTCATCTCCCTGTAGGGTTTTTATTATGATGCCTTTTATGATGATCTTACGCTGAATGAGGAGCACTTTAACCATATTCAAGCACAAGCACAGAAAGCTGTGGCGGTACTATGTTTTCCACCTCATACTTATGAAATTTGCAACTTGATTTGATGCCATGCCAAGCCTTTCTAAAGTCTTGGTTTCTTATTTTAGCCCCCAAAATTTAGATGCAAAATTCCGGCTCACTGTGTTGTTTACAATTTCAGCTGAAGTAAATTATTTGTTTTATGTAGGAAAAACAACCTTTTGAGCGAATTGAAGTTACACGTGATCAGGCACTTGAGATGTTTGCTGAAAATAAATTCAAGGCAAGTTATGCTTGTGATTTTTCATTCCGTTGTCCATAACAGTTGAGTGTGGCCTATGTGATGTCCATTGGCATGTAATATTCTCTTCAACTTTTTCTCATCACGCAGTAAATTGAGTGCATTTTCTCATAAGTTTTGGCTATACATTCTATTAGTTCCTTTGGTTCTTGTTTCATGCAGGTTGAGCTCATTAATGAACTCCCAGATGATAAAACTATCACTGTGTATAGATGTGGGCCTCTGGTTGATCTTTGTCGGGGACCTCATATTCCGAATACATCTTTCGTGAAGGCATTTAGATGCTTGAAGGTGCGAATCTGCCATTGGAAGCTGATTGTGAATTCAGCTATTCTGGGAAACGTGCATATCAATGTTTTCATTTTATAATCAGGCTTCTTCATCTTATTGGCGGGGTAAAGCAGAGCGTGAAAGTCTTCAGAGAGTTTATGGAATTTCTTTTCCTGATCCTAAACGTCTTAAGGTATCTCCTTTTTCTTTACATTCCTAATAGATTTTTAACGATTTTCGCATATCTGTCTATTTTCATCAAAAAGTTTAACGCTTTTTAATGATCGTCACAGATCTGCAAAAGCGTTCATGCATGCATGACTCTGTTGAGCTTATTCAGCTAGAGAACAAACCACAAATATTATTATATAAGGAATAAATAGCAAGTTTTATGAGGGCATATGTGATATTCTTTTGGATAAGTACTAGACAACGAACAATGAAAGTTTTTGTAGTTTTTGTTTCATCCTTAACTGAAGGAGAATTGAGCACGTGGTGTTATGAAAGATGATCGGCTTTGGCCAAATCTTTAAATTTATGATGTTTTCTTTCGCTGTATCTCTTTCAATTTTTTGCTCATAGGATATGATTTGTCAATAAAAAATCTGAGTATGAAATTACAGGTTTTATCAAGTGTAGAACATAGTGAGCCTTAAACCATCTGATTGGGTTTTAACGGCGTATCCAGGCAATCAAATATATTTTGCACAAAATTCTAATCTTCCTGTCATGAAAAGTAAGAAAGAGAAAAGATCGATTAACTTTTTCTTTTATTCTTTTTCTGCTTGGTAAATTGGCTAAAGAAAGCACATGCACTGGGGACGAGTTGTTCTGCTGGATGTAGGCATTACTTAAACTTAGAACTAGATGTGTAACTCTTCACGTTCAACTTTTTCGGTGGAAACGTGCTCTTTGACCTGTCAAATTCGAGGGTTATTTTTTTCCTCATTTTGGCTACTATTTGAGAACTAGATTTCTTTGCTTCTCCTGTTCCTCTATTATAATTTTGTCAATACATTTGCAGTTCCAGTCAACCAGGCATTTTCTTACCGTCAAGATTTTCCCATTCATTATAATAAAATAGGTTTCATTTCCCCTGAAGTAAATTCGTATAATCTGCTTTTATATTTAGCCGATTTATTGAAGCTCATATCTTCATTTTTTCTTGCAGGAGTATATCAATCAGATTGAGGAAGCAAAGAAATATGACCACAGGATATTGGGTCTGAATCAAGAGCTCTTCTTTTTCCATCCCCTTAGGTAATGGGATATTTGAGTTCATTTATTGCAACTAAAAGTCCTATTCTATTTATAACATTGTCTTTTCCAAAAATTTCCTCAGCCCTGGAAGTTGTTTTTTCCTACCTCACGGGGCCCGAATTTATAACAAGTTAATGGAGTTCATCCGGGCTCAGTACAGGGAGAGAGGTTACCAAGAGGTGCATTTGTTTGCTGTAATTTGCTTATGATCATTATACCCTTCTCAATTGGAAAACCGGGTAACACTCGGACTCTCTATTTTAGGTCCTGACACCAAACATGTACAATATGCAACTTTGGGAAACTTCGGGTCATGCTGCAAACTACAAGGAGAATATGTTCACCTTTGAGGTGAGATTTTTATTGTCTGTTTGCTGGGTAAAATTTTCGATTAGTTATTTTGAACACCTATTATGACGTGTAAATTTAAAACATGAATATGTGCCTGCAATGTATTGGACTGGTTTTCAAGCATGTTGGATCAGATTCAAACTGGTTTTCAGGCAACGTTTTCTGTTGTCGATTGTATCAGACTGGTTTCCTGCAATGCATTTTGGATCAGATTGGAACTGTTTCATCTGTAGATCACGGATTTTTCATTGGATCTATTGCTAGCAGTCAGTGGCTGACAAGAATTTTATTGGGAATCTTGATTGTTTCTAACATGGTGTAAAATCTGTATTAGTTTCAACGTATTAGGGCTGCTAGAAAAGGTGGCTGGTAATGAATGGGTCTCTAACCACAGATCCTTTGTGTATTGACATACTGTTATTTATGTTGCGAACATTTTCATAAATGCAGATTGAGAAACAAGAATTTGGTCTTAAGCCAATGAATTGCCCTGGTCACTGTCTGATGTTTCAGCATAGAGTTCGATCATACAGAGGTATGTCATCATTCTGTGCGCCACTCGTTTTTTTTTCAGCGTAGAGTAAACCATATGGTGGTATATTTTTATGTGGGTTGTACTATATCAATTTGATATCGGTGCGCCATGTGATATTATTTGCATTGTTGTGCTTCGGTAAGTCCTCGATTGCTCCATGTTTTATCAATTTTTGTATGCATTGTCAGATTGGTCCATGGTAGTATCTTCAAGACATGGAGAGGTCAAATTTGTCTGATGTAGGTGAGACGAAGGGCCTAGTCACGAGCCTCAGCCAGTGTAGTCAACTTTGTCCTGGGTGAAAGGTCCTGGCTGAGAATTTTTAGGCATATGAACGGTAATATTTGGCAGAAATCTCATAGAAAGCAATTTATAACCATGGGTCAAGATGGCATTTTCAAGCATTGCAAGCAATTGTACACTAACTACTTACTTAGTGAGAAACAATCTCGATAAAGCTTCTGTATCCATAGAAATGCATAGATCAATGACCTTGAACACAGTACGTAGATAACAGGAAAGACATGCTTTGACTGTTTAAGTGTTGGTGGCTGTACATAGCAAAATACCTTGGAGTTTTTGGTCCCACCTATACCTGGTCATCCTTACTACCAATTTTAAGAGGTCAACATGAAAGTAGGACTTGTTTCTGGGCACTCATTGATCCGTAAAATCCACTATACTTTATAATAAGTAGACGGAACTATATATTCTACACTTCTTAGATTATGGGGTGCATTAGTTGCTTGATCTCCAAAACCAACTACCTCCTTCGTGGCCCAAGGTTAAGGGATCACCAATTCCATCGGCCTCTTGTCCTTGTAGCTTTGCCAGGAAATTAGAGCCCATGTGCCAATGGAGTGTAACCATTGATTATGAAGGTACTCCAGATTGACGGTATTCTGTATTTTGGATTTTTATACTTTAGAATGGTGAACAGTTCTCATGTAATGTTAAGTTCTTTTGTTTATTTGCTGTATTTTGAGATTTCTGTGAAATCCTAACTTGCTGTTTCATAATGAACTTGCAGAATTGCCTCTTCGTCTTGCTGACTTTGGTGTTCTGCATCGAAATGAACTCAGTGGTGCCCTTACAGGTTTAACTCGTGTGAGACGATTTCAGCAGGTAGTTCTCACTACTTGTAGTACGACGATGGGTCTGGCTCTCTTGTTGATATTTGTGTCTCTTAAGTTCTCTTGTTGCATATAAAGATCGTCAGATTAGGCAACTTGCATCTGGCGGAAGTATTTTGATTAATCTCTCAGGGAGCTTAAAATGATCAAATATATTGTAATTACCTTAGAAATGTGTATTAAGGACCCATTGTAAGTTGAACCGCATTTGATGGTGAGTTTATTGTGTAAAATGAGTCTAGCAACAAGTTGTTGAACATATATTGAGAAAATAAGCGCTTCTAACATTGATTTTTCCTTTTTTTTCTTTTTGTTTTTCAGGATGATGCCCATATCTTTTGCAGGGAATCTCAAGTAAGTGCACATTTCATGCTCAACTCAGATTGAGTTTTGGTTTTACACTTCTAATTATATCATTATGTCATCTGTGTTCCTGAATGATGTGAAAATTGTGATGTGAAGGATATCTATACAGAAACAGAATATATTACCATTTTTAATGCCACTGTATGGGACACTGAATGTGATATTATTCTCACTGTTCCATTCAATGAGAATGAAACAGTTGGGGGGGGGGGAGGGGATGAGGGAGGAACAATGTTCCATTCGACTTTTTTTTCTGGGTTTATTGGTGACATTTCTAATTAATCTAAAAGTGTCTTTTATTTTTGATATACCGTATTTTCTGAAGTCCATTTGGACTAATCCTGTCTCGGTTTGAGTGACTTACTTTGTCACAAATTTGCAGATAAAAGATGAAGTTCGGGGTGTCTTGGAATTCATTAGTCATGCCTATGGTATATTTGGATTTACTTTTGAGCTGGAACTATCAACGGTAATTATTAGACCTTAGTTTTGTTTTCTATATTTATTTTTATTCATATTGTTTCTTCATGCACTGGGAAAACTAGGTCATCTGATTTTAATTGCAATTAATTGTATTTTCATTATTCATTGATTGATGATACTGAATGTGGTACGTTATTTCCTGATATTAGATGTCTGATTTGCATTAGGTTTTTTCTACGGCTAAATACATTTGCCTTTTATTTTTCTTGATGCCTTTCACTTATTATTTTACTTCGATTCATCATTTATCCTGTGGTGTTTAGCCTGGAATCTCGGAGTCCGAATACCTTTCCATTTGGCTACTCTTGCCCCTTCTCCTCACTTCCCTTGCTTTATCACTCTGACGACTTCTTCCTGGTTCCCTTGCTGTTCCCTTCCCTAACTGCCTTTCCAGCATTAGCTGGCCTCCATTCTCCAGCGGCTACATATCCTGCAGTCCAACCCAATTTCCTGTATCTCTCCATAACCGGTCACTCCCCTCAGTGGCACCACCTTACTGGAGAAGCCCATTTATTATCCCAGCAGATTAATATTGTTGCTTGTATGCTGTCTTTTTAATGATCACTCTTGTTCCTCTATGAAGTTAGGGATTCATCTGTCAACCCCTGTGCAGGAGACTTGAATTGAATACTCTTCTGTTAGATACTTTTAGGAGGTGGAAATATGCTTGAATGCAATGGTAGGGCATTGCAGCCTCTCATATGTTCTCTTTCTCTGGAGACTTAAAACAATTTGTGGAATGGCTCTCTGACAGTATCAATCTGCCTCACTACATATCTCGTCTTCTAACACAAGCCAGTAAGTTGTGCATCTCCCAAAACCACTTCCCCCCCGGAAAGGATAGTATCCCCGCATTAAATTCTGGTCTTTCCTCTCTGAATTATTTTGAATGAGATCGAGGAGCAATTGGCCTGTTTTCCTCTTTTTATAGCTCCTTTCTAAGCCTACAGCACTATCCAGGCTGTGCCCTAGTTTCATTAGCCTAAGGTGGGGGATGCCAGTGACTGGTCTCGTGAACCCAACAAAATATTCTGCCCTAGGTTGCCGGGCCCCGGGAATGTCTTGGGACATAGTCAGCCCAGAGAGCCATGGGGCCTGGACTCCCTAGGTGAGTTTGCAAGCACGAAGTTGTGGTTGTGCGAACAAACCGTTTAGGTGATTCAATGTGCAAATAGTAGTAATTTGTTGTATATGTCTTGAATACTAGTCTAAATGATAAAACATAAAAGGTTTATGTTAGTTTCTAATAATGTATGAACACACATGTAAGTATATTGCATATTCACTGTGCCCTTTTTATGAGTGATGTTTAGTACATTTGAGATTAGGCTTCGTTAATCAGTAAGGCACTGGTACATTGCCATGGTTGCCGTAGACATCTTTGAAAAGCTTAGGTTGTTCTTAAATGTAGAGTGTTGATATTAGGCAAATGATCTTCGAGAAGATTTTGCTGATTACTGATTTCTGATTTTCCTTTGGTGCTGCCGTACCTCTTCTAGTAAAATAAGACATAATGAAGATGATGATGACAGACAGTTTGAATAACTGAAAACTCTCTTGTTCGAGGACACAAGAGTTTTGCTTTCCAATCAATGCTTTAAATGTTTCAATATTATATCATCATCGTCGTCTTCTTCTTCTAAAGAATTGTCTTATTAGGCATAGTTGGGTAGAATAAATTGAGACTTTGTCTTTCAAAATAATTATTGAACTTGAAATGCATCTGGCAACTTGTGTCGAAAAATGGAAAGAAAGTGTACTGGAATCGAGAAGATAATAAGGAAGAATCACAACAGGCAAAGATAGGGGGAAGAAATACAAAATTGGATTAATCTGCAGCAGAGAACACAAAGAATTCTTCAGAATGAGCGAGAAGCAAACGGGCTCTTGATGGCAGGAAATTACAATGCGAGAATGGAGAGAGATGGTATTTGGACGTTCAGTCAATGATCACGTTCTTGGTTGTGCTGGCTGGATCATTGCTGGAGTCTTTAAAATGGAATAGACTGGCGAAAAAATTCAATGTTTCACACAGCGTGCAACTTCGAACTCTTGTTTCACTATTACTCTTTTTTTTAACCATCAAATGCTTACGTTGTGTATGGCTGGCTGTCAGAACTTCATGTCTATCTAACGTGAGCAACTAAACACCTGTTCACAATATGCAAAATGATGTCTCACGGATTAGACTCAGTCCACTTTAATCGCATCCAGAATTTAACTCTCGTTCACTTTTACTCAGCTTTTTAAACTACCATACGTGGTCCTGGTGTTGATGGTTGTCGAACCTTTTCATGTTATGGCCTATTATTATGTGAGACTTCGAAGTGTATAATTTGAATTGACATGGATTTCAGCGGCCTGAGAAACACTTAGGAGAGATAGAAACATGGGACATGGCGGAATCTGCTCTTTCAGAAGCTCTGACTGAATTTGGCAGGCCATGGCAGGTAAAAACCCTTCTTTTCATATTCTCTCTACTGAATTATGATGAATCATGATTTTTAAATTCAATATCCCCGGAGAAGCATGATTTTTGAAATCTTTTGCATGAGTGACCACCGACAATAGAATCCAAAATGACCAAAGATTAAAGTATATACATGAAAGCCTTTCTTTACGTGTTATTTTCAAACATAACGTCTTTAAGTGCTTTTAAATAATATAATTGTGCCATGGTGTTGAAGCGTCTTCTCATCTCACCTTTTGGCTTGCTGTGCAAAGATTAACGAAGGAGATGGCGCATTTTATGGCCCAAAGATCGACATTAGCGTTTTTGATGCTTTAAAGAGAAAATTTCAGTGTGCAACTCTGCAGGTTGTTCCTAATATCCCATCCTCTAATGCCATATCATCATATGCTCTTGAATGCGTTACTTAACACTTTCATTGCTGCAGCTGGACTTTCAACTTCCTATTCGTTTTGATCTGACTTACTCGGGTGAAGATGAAGCTAAAAGAGATCGGCCTGTGATGATACACAGAGCCATCTTAGGTTCTGTCGAGCGAATGTTTGCTATACTTTTGGAACACTACAAAGGGAAGTGGCCTTTTTGGATTAGTCCTCGTCAAGCCATAGTTTGCCCTGTTACTGAGAAATTACAACCATATGCCTTACAGGTAACTGTCTGAATTGCTTAAGATGCGTGCAAATATGGACACTTGTACAACCCTGTTTCGTTAATATTTTGTTGCAAACCTTTTGTGAGCCATTGTTTTAGGCACTGCGGTTTGTTATATCCTTTCCGATTCATCTGCCCTCTCTCTTAGTTCCATTTCTCAGTAATAGCCCTTGTGGTTGATGTCTACCCTGCCTTTATTGGCAATGAAATTTTTCCCTGTGAACCTGCATTCAAAGATCCCATTTGGATTTACAGGGGAAGTGCATTGCTTGCTCTTGATTGTTTGAGAGGTTTACTTCATTGTAGGTTCACTTCATCTTTTGAGAAATTCATATGATCCTGCTTCGTACAGCATTTATTTGCGAAATTTTCTTTGTATAATAATATAATGAGTACTACACGAGATGATCAATCAATGAATGCGTCTGATTTTTATTTTTTTTATCTCGCTGTTGTTACAGGTTCGTGATCAGCTTCATGCAGCTGGATATTACGCTGACGCGGATATAACAGATCGAAAGCTCGAAAAGAAGGTAAAGTGTTGTGCGATGAGTTCCATATTAAGATTAGAACTACACTATCTGTACGTTTGTTTGAAGTAGGGATGCACTCATTGTCTTCAAAATTCTTTGATCTTTGAAATCTCTCTACCTATTTGTAATAGGAGAAGAAAGGCTATGCTTGTATAACTAATTTCCCCACACGAATTTAACAATGTTGCTGTGTATGATGGAGAAATTCATTTATGTTGGTGATTATTCTGTTTAGCAGTAGAGTAACTTCTAGAGTCTGAGATGAAGAATAAGAAAAGTATAACGTTTCTTTTTCATCCAGCTAAAAACATACTTCTTACCGAGGCTATCTGGGAATGACGCTACACATTAGTGTGACTCTGTTTTCATAATGCTTTCCCCACACTAACCTTTACGAGATTTGTTGATCTTGATGATCTCTGTGCTTAGTCGCATTGTTGTCATATCTGTTGTGGACAATGGGAAAATATACTGAGAATATTCTGGGTGTCTGCAGGTTCGGGAAGCCCAACTGGCACAATATAACTTTATCCTTGTTGTTGGGGAGAAGGAAGCAAGCAGTGGGCAGGTATCTTTTTAGTTAAATATTTTAAATACTCTCGTATGCTCTTTTCATATAAACTCCAAACTATTCCATGATTAGGTTACATAAGATAGTTGGCCTCTCACCCTATTTGCTATTCGTGCTGAGATGATTGCTTCAAGGTAGGCTTGATTTAGTTAATGAAGCATGCAACTACAGGGGCCTTTATTTATTTCTCAAATACTTCAGATTTTTCAAAGCTCTGACGATTACAGATATTTTATTTTTAATTATGCAAAAAAATGAGAGGTATCGTAGTACTCAATTTTGATACTTAAGATAGTAAAGAAATATTTTTTGGCAAGATGCCATTGCTAGTTGTGTGTTCGGCAAGAATTTAGGCTACTGATGCCAAGACTTGAAACAAATTTTGATTCTGGTTCTGATTTGATGAGCTTTCAAAAATGGTGACGATGATGATGGCAGTGATGATGTCATAAATAGTATCAAAATGATTTACCCTCGTTAAACATCATATAAGCATCAGGAGTTAGTTTATGGGTTGGTTTTTTCTATGAAATGCATTTGAATCCTTGTTAATAATAAATATGACTACATACCAAATCAAATAAAACTAAGTAATTCTGTCCATTTTTATTTTTCGTTATCCGAGAAATTTAGGCTACTGATCCCAGCTTTTCAAAGAAATTTTTAGTGCTGACCCTGATTTGATTCTCTGGAAATGATGATTAATATCAGAAATAATCTCAATATGAAGATTTACCCGATTTTAAGCATAATCTCAATGCAAGCTGTTAGTCTACCGTTTGATTGTTTTTTCCTCCTGTAAAATGACATTGCTGCAGGTAAGTGTGCGTGTCAGAGATGGAACAGACTACAAAGTAATGAGCACGGAGGCTCTTCTTCAACACTTCAAGGATGAAACAGCCGCGTACCATTAAGAACATAATTTTTTTTAAGAAAAAAGATTGAAGTTTTGTATGGTAGGTGATTTCTTTCTTATTGATTTTTAATTAAATGTCTTGAGGGCCAGTGGAAAATGTACTGCTTACCTCGGCAGCGTCTAGATCTTCATACGATTGCCCTCATTGGTGATTTAGTGAAGTACTTTCCCACCCATCTTTTTTTCATCTTGTTATCACTACTTATGTATGAGAAAATTAATATGAAGTGATTTAATATTTTTTGGCTAGCAATGAAATAGGTTCAAAAATAAAATTAATCAGGGAAATGATTGGCTCAAGTATTTCACATCTGTCATTGGAGCAGGTAAGTAAAGGTATTATCGAATATCTCTTGACGCAAAGTTATTATGAACGAAATGAGCTTGATGACACTGCTAACAATGGCAGAAATTTTCTTGTTGCACAAATATTTTCTTTACTTGATTCGAAATTTTGCTTCATTAAATCCCATTCTAAAATGGCTTGAAAAAGTACTGTTGCACAACTTCTGTGGCCTACAAGCTTTCTAAGGTTTGATAAAAATGGAATCCAAGAAGTTTTGTGTATTTTTATTTATAAAAATATGTAAGAAAATAGCCTGGTTCTAAAATATTTGTTGGTCCCTGGGTGACTCTGCTCAGGAATCTCTCTATTAGAGAGGTGGGTGAATATGTTCCTAACATTTCTTGTCGCACAAACATTTTCTTTACTTGATTGGAAAATGTGCATCATTAAATACCATTCTAAAATGTATTGAAAAGGTATTGTTATACAACTTCAGTGGCCTACGAGCTTTCTAAGGTTTGATAAAAATGGAAAAACATTATCAGCATTGAACCTTTATTGAAAAATGAATATAAGTGTTGATACATAATAAGAACAACATTGAAGTGCAAGACTTCTAGGTCTGCAATCCTACCTTGAATTGGAACTGAATCGTTTAGTATTCCATATTTTTCAAAAATTGAAAAGAAGAGATTTGAAACTGTCCAAGAACTTGAAGTTTTCAAGTCTTTTAATCACCCTTTGCTTGCTCAAATGATTAGAAAGGCAATTCTTTGATTTGAAATTTAGCCGTATTGGGGATTTTGAGTTTATAAATTTCACTTTGTATTGTGTTTGGACGTGATGAGATTGAGGAATGTTTTTTGTGTGGAGGTTCTCTAATTGATACTTTGAGAAAGTAAACTTGCCATAAATTTAGAAGAAACATAAAGTTACTACTAGATGGAAAGACTTGGTAGAGCTGGGCATTAAGCTTAGTAGAGCATATCATGTATTATACTAGTTTGATGAAGTTATATATACTCTAATTTTAGCAATAAAGAGATGAGTAAAAATTATATGACTCCAACTAAGATATTTAATGTTGTTGGATGTGCCATTAATATGGAGGCCACCATTACCACTACTTGTTGAATGAGGGAAGTAGAACCTGAATAGAATTATTTGAGACAAGGAAGGCCTTAAATAGAATTAGTATTTATTTAATCAATATTACCTATCACCAATGTTCTTTGAAATCAAAGCCCAAAAACGTTTTTAAACAAACTGTGCCTCAACTATCTTGCAATATCATAAGTTTTCTTCCCTGGTCATTTGGGTTCACATCGCTGATGGCCAATATATATAGTTTTATTTTTCTGTTTTTATAAATCATGGCTGATGGCATTAATGTTTTATTCAACCACTACACATGCCATGTCCAAAATCTAACTAAAATCCTACTACCATCATCTACTATTATTATTATTATTACCTTTCATAGAGTTATTATATGATTTCAAATAATTAGTAGAATAATATATATCTGATATGATCTGCTACAAACATTGGCTATCAATATCGCCAATTAGGATTACTAATAAACTAATTGTTATACGTTAAGAGAGTAAGGCTTTCAATGCCACCAAGCTTAATCGACATCAACAACAATTGACCATATTAACCTTTCACACTTTTTCATCAATACTCATTATATTATTATCTCAAACTTTTGACATCAATAATTAAAATGTTATTCAATATATCTCATAACCCATTTAGGCCCATTATCTCTCCCTTTTCTATCATCTATATTTATATATATATATATATATATCTTCATTTGGAATTAATTTAATCTTAGAGTCTAACCATTTTTGTCAAGGTATCATAGCCCTAGCATTCTTTCTAGTGCTCTCCTCTCTCTCTCTAGTGTCATCCTCTACTATGCCGCCGAAATCTACTGTTGCACCACACGCAACTAGTGCGCTGGTGCCTGCCCTATCGCTGCAGCCTCTTGTCATCATTGCCCTTTTCATTGCGGCCCCCTTATTGTCATGGCCCTCTGTCATAGTGGCCCCCCTTGCCGTAGTGGCCCCTGCCACTGTGGCCCACTTGTTGTCACAGCCCCTTGCTGTTGCGGCCCCCTACTGCCGCAATCTCTTGCCATTGTGGCATCTACTGTCGTGGCCTCTACTATTGTGGCCCCTCCTACTCTCACAGTATCTACCACCATGATATCTTGTAGTATATCATGATATCTCTTAATATTTATCAACATCTCGTAGTATCTCATAGTATCTCTTGGCATGATATCTTGTAGTATCTCTCAATATCTCGCATTATTGTCTCCTACTATATCATCTCTCATTACACTATCTTTTTACTACATGTTTTTGTACTTGTATTGATACGTTATTTTCTATCGTCATTATGGACTAAAATAGTACATTTTTTCTATTTTAGAAGCCTTGGTCCACAATCCCACTTCTAATTGAAGTGCATATACTATCACCACTCCTTCCCTCACAATACTCTATCATAGCACAATTGACTCAACTAATATATTTCTTCACCAATCTCAATTATACGTCATGGGCATCACATTTCAAGCACTTCCTTATATCCTACAATCTACTTCAACATCTAATAGATGATCCATCAATCATCATTGACCTAACATATGTTTTGTCTCAAATTTATTCTATTATAGTCACCTAAATGCTTCAAAGTATTAAGTAGACTATTGTCGAACCCTTTGCCCATATCAAACTTGTCATATAATTTTGGCTCATGGTAGAGGCCATGTATGTCAACAAGATAAATATTAGTTGTATTGTGTAGTTATTTTAAATATATTCTCACTTGTAATTAAGGTGATCTCTCACTCCATATACTTATAAGCAAAGTGAGACAATGTAGTAGAATCCAAATAAATGTTAGATATAACAACTTAAACCCACTCAAGTTTGTCAAACTCTTTTCATTACTTGTTTGATGGGTGACTCAACTTATCATAGTAAGGACACGATGAAAAGACATTGTGGCCTTTGCCTTTAAGAGGACAGTCATTATCACACTTTGAGTTACAACCACCATCCCCACCATGAGGAGTATATGCAGCTAGAGCTGATGAAGTTGACATAATAATTAGTTGAGTGGTGCTCAATTGAGTAGTAAGGCATATGCTCACACGAAGTGCTACGAAAAAAATTGATTGAAGGTCTCACATATGATCATTCAAGATAATATAGTCATGAATACATGAGGCAATGTTCAAGTGTAGATTACTAAGATATGCACCAACATAGAATTGTTAGTGATACTACTCAAAAATTCAAAGGTTGATGGTCAGAGGTTGATAAAGAGACAACTCTTTAATGATTTCCTTAAGTCGTCTAAAGTTTAGGCTAAGAGATCACTTTGATTACACGTGAGAGAGACTTAAAAACTATACGATACAATTGATATCTGTCTTGTTGGCATACATGGTCTCGACCATGAGTCAAAGTTACCTAGTGGACTCGATATGAGCGAAGGGCTCTACTATAACAAATTGTTTAATACTTTGAAGCACCCATATAATTCTATCATTCGTCACAAAGCTCACTTGATTGTTTGTGACTTTACTCAAGCTTATGGTATTGATTACACAAAGACCTTCTCTCATGTGGTCTTGTTGAACTTTATTCAAGTTCTTCTTTTCTTGGTGGTATATCGTGATTAGTCATTTCACCAATTTGACGTGTCTAATATTTTCCTCTAGGATGACTTAGATGAGCAAGTTTTTATGGAACAACTTTTAGGATATGTTGTTCAGAGAGAGTCTTCTTGAGTTTTCTTACTTTAGCATGTTATCTACAAACTCAAGTAGAGTTCTTAAGCTAATTTGTGAAATCTTTGACTTTTAGCTTCATTTCATACATTGTTGATCCTATTGTCATAACAAAGACTACACCTAGAGAGGTATGATCATCTTGGTTATATATGTTGATATATTCTTATGATAGGGAGTAATGAAGTAGACATCTCTACAACTAAAGTTTACTTGCATCAACATTTTGTCAGAAGAAACTTGAGGACTATTTTCTTAGGATAGAGTTTGCTTATCAGTTGGGCAAACTAACTTTATTTCAGAAGAAATATGTCATCGACCTTTTTCAGGAAACGGGACTTCTTAACTGCAAACTAGAGATATCACCTATAAAGACATGTTTGAAGTTCTAGGATATTACTTCACCTTTGATAGAAGATATTAATCATTATCGACAATTATCAAGAAAATTAATATATCTCACTATTACTTGTCTTGACATCATTCATACAATCAATGTTCTCAGACAATTTATGCAAGACCCTCGTAAGGTCCATTGAGAGGGAGCATTATGTGTCCTAATTTGTATTAAATGGCCTCTAGAGAATGAGCTTATCTATAGACATTATAGTCACCTAGGTATTAAAGCCTACTTAAATGTTAAGTATACTAGTGACAAAAGAGATCAAAAATCAATGATTGACTACTACACATATGTTATGATAACTTAGTCATTTAGTGCTATCAAAAGTAAAAAGTGGTATCTTATTTTAATATAAAAGTTGAATATTGTGTGATTGTTGAAACCACATAAAATGGTATGACTTCACTCTTTTTAAAAAAGTTTGTGTCACTCCTTAGACACCTATACTTATACATTGTGTCAATCAAATAATAACTTTTATCATTAGAAATCTCATATTCCACCAGCAGACTAAACACATCAAGATTGATTGTTACTATATTCGAGACAAAATTCTGACAAAAAGTTATCTTTACACTACATGTCACTTCATTCAACTAACTACTAGACATCTTCATTAAGAATCTTTTAAGTGTCCTATGATGTTATATGTTACTCAATGTTTAAATTATATATTTCAAGATAAGGAAGAATATTCAGATACTTATTTTACGTGGCTCACTTGAGCTCATTATCTATCTCTTCTCTCACCAATATAAATACATGTATCTCTTCATTAAGAGTTAATCTAAGGTTAAGATTTAACCTCTCTCATCAACACATACTTATTTCGTTGATAAAAAAAAGTACCAAAAAAATCATAAATAGTGTTAGTATGATATTCAATTTCTTAAGTATCTACAAATCATGCCACTATTTCTCATTATAAAAATTCTCATTAAAGTTGTGAAGGTGCAATTTAAGTTAATAGAGGTTCTTGACATATTATCCAATTCAATAGCCAAAGTGAAGGCAATCTAGAACTGGTGCAAAAAATCATTGTCAAATAATAAAAGTTCTAGAGCTGTTCTATGCTTTTGAGGAACTAATTTGACAATTTTGACCCAAGGCTCCAAGTTTTGTGATCCAAATGTAGTAATTATTTCATAACCAACAGTACCTTCATGCCCTTGAACAGGAATATGATAGGCATGTAACCCTTGCTAGCAGCTCAATCACCAAAAAATGACCAGTGACTGACTGTTCATGCATCCATCTCATTAATATCACCAAAAAAATCTCACAAAAATCTTGAGTCCAAGGATCATCTAGTACAGAAGATGTCAACTCTGAGAGCATCAACAATCCACTTTGAAGCTGGGAACAGTTCCTAAAAACTCCCAAAGCAATGGCTTGCACTCAATTGCATGATAAAATAAAATAAAATAAAATAAAACAAGAGCAGAGTACAAATGAGGAAAAGAAAAGCGTCCCATGCCATTGTCAAAGGTGGGAAGGGACTGAATGCAGCCAATGTGCATGAGCTCCTGGCAGATGAGCAATGCCTCGGACAACAAATGCTCCTCCCTCCAGCTTGTGCATACCACCACAACGCAGACAGCAGCAATTCTGCAGAACAGGTGGCCTGATGATGGATCTCTCTTGGGTTCTGGAAAACCCCTTGCTTGAGCCATCAAGTCTTTAGATCGTCTGACATTGCTGAAGGTATGCAGTGCATCGTCAGAATATCCGGCGTGGCAGCCTTGGCGGTCTTCGTCTGCAGGACAACTATCTGTAGACATCAAGAGCATCAATAACACGATGGTGCAGGAGAGAGGAGGAGAGAGGTGGGAGAGGGGGGAATTCAATGGCAAGAATGGGAAGCATTCGGAAAATGGTCAATGTTTTTTCAATTATTTTCACCATTTCGTTTCATTTGAAATGATACCATAACACCCGATTGAGGTGCTACAATCTTTACAATTATATAGTTTGCCATGAATTTATAAAGCACTCAAGTCAACTATAACATCTAGAAACAACCTATTGTGAAACTCTTCCTCATCTATATGGTAATGATTAGTAATTAAATATTAATTTAACCACTCAACAAAACTCATCCTTGTGATGAACTGAAGACATCCTAGAGTTGTGAAATCGAGAAAAAAAAATAAGATGAGATTAGTAATCAATCATTATTTTAGTACATGAACTCATCCTTGTATGCACGTAGTTTGGTGAGAAGCCAATTCATGAATGGAAGAAGACGCATATTTAGGATGAAAAACCCGGATATATGATGCGATGGAAAATTTCTCTTATTTTATCATCAGTTGATCTAAACTGATGAAAATAAGCGGCATTGAACTGACACAGCCATGCCCAAACCTTCACCTCAATTGGCTCACTTTCTCCTGTATGGAACTGATAAGGGTAGTACCATTCACCCTAGCTGGTAATCGGTCCGGCCAAAACAATCCATCCGTACTTACATAGGTCAACTCGGAACATGGAGCTGATGAGAAACACCAGGAAAAGTAACAATATGTTGAAACAATGAGGTAAAATAGTTTAAAACCCACAAAAGGAATGATGGTGGTTCACATTTAATAAGGAAATATTGATTTTCTTGGGTATGGAAGAATAAATTGCTGCTGAATAATTGAACAGAAATGATTTCGCATGAGGCAGAAATGATTCGTTTGGAATTTTCTTCAGCAGGAAAAAAAAAGGTTGAATTTTTAAAACTAAATTGTAATTGAAGAACGAAAGAAGGACCTGTTGGTACTCCAAATCAAACTGCAAAAATTCGTCGTCGCAGCTTTCTACCATCGCCGCCAAGCATTTCAGATTCTTCACGGGCTTACCATTGAAGGAAAGAACCTGGAAGAGAAAGATCTTATCATCAAGATGTGCATCAAAGGGAAAACATAACCAACATTACACAACATTGTTCGGAAAAACTACCAGGGATTCCCATTTAATCTATGCTTCTGTTATTCCCATGCTGTATTAACGTACAATCTCGCATATTTCCATGCCCCACTAATTTTACAACCAGGATGGCATAAGCATCTAAACAAAGTTATCTACAAACGGCAAAGAGTAGGATCCAAGGGAAGCATACCCATTTCCATGCCTGGAACCACTCATGACAAAGTGGATTCATGCAGACCATAACAATAGGCATTTGGATGTACTAATGCTTTATCTAAGCAGGCATAATTTAAAATGGAAAATGTTATCAGGGAGAAACCTGGTAGCTTTAGTAATTTTTTATCAATCCCAAGAACAGATGCAGTTTCCAAGTTAATTTAGAAAGAATATTTCAGGCAGCCTAACCTGAGTATTGACAATGTCTTCATAACCAATATTGATATCAGCCACAAGCACCTACAGTTACAACAACAATAAAAAGTCAGAACAGCCAAAGCCGAACATGTCCGAGTACATTCCCAAAGGTGAAGTGATTATGCACTATGAAAATAGATATAATGTATTAATAGATATAAGGGAATAAGAAACCTGGGAGACCACCACAAGCTGTTCATCTTCTGATTGTGCCATTGAATGCAGAAGCTTGTCCAACAGTTTGACAGGTGCATCATATTCATATTCCTTTCCGTACTGAAAGAATTAAAAAAGACCAACACGATTCACAACTGAATTGAAATCGTTCATCTTCTAATGTAGTGAAAGGAAAGAAATGAAGATGAATAGAAGTTAATAGTACAAATCAATGGATTAGTCTAACACTGATGCTTTAAAACAGAATGGAAGGAATGACTTCACTAGAAAAACAATAGCCATCATATGATAAAGAATTTCAGCCGTCTCTCTTCTTGAATTCCAGACTAAGTACACGATGTAAACTTGAAACTAAATCCCCTGAAATTTTTCCAATCTATCCACCAACAAGTTCATCTATAAATAAATCCCCTGGGAATTGCAAACACATTTCAACCATTCCTTCCACTTGCCAACTGCCAATAGGCAGGAAATAAAACATCAACTAAAATGACATCCGTCTGGCAGCAGGTTGTCAATCCATGACAAATCCACTGGTTCTGCAGCATATATTTTGACCATATATTTAAAAGGTAAACCTTATGAACAAGAGATTAGATGAGTTACCAATCAACCATGACTAAAATATTTTATGCTGTAGAAACCATGCAAGAGGAGACAAAGAAATGCATAGATGGCAAAAGACCAGGTGCTTAGATCAGTGTATGATTCCTGTAAAATGATTATTCCTAAAGCCTTTGGTACCTCATTAGCATCTTTTTGAAACATAAACTTTTTAACCGCTGAAGAATTATCTGAATTGCAAAGTTGTAAATACTTAGAAAGGCTTTTATCTAATCTCGGCGACAGACTGGCATTTATCAGTAAGATGCAACTTTGGAATATATTCATCCCATTTGTTCACATGTCTCACTATTAAAATGCCTTATTGACAATCTAACAAGTTCAGGTTTTGAAACTGAACCAGATTGGAAAGCCATGAACAGAGGTCGGAGACAATTAGAGAGTTCGAAGCAACATAATAACTAAGAAAAGTAAACTGTAGTTCGAGCATTTTACGCACCAAAATAGCATAAACATATTGAACTGAGATGAAATTGCTGTACAAACACAAAGATGGCATAGTAATCCTATCAAATTAGCAACAAAGAGACTTTCTCCCAACATAATGATGTAGTTCAGAGGGTGACCTACAAAAAGAAATAACCATGCGTACTGAAAATACAACAAAAAATTCAGTAAATATGGTACATTTTGAACTAACCTCAGAACGGAGATAAGGAACCGACACCGTTGAAAATACAAAACCAGCGATAATGTAATACGATGGAGGTCTTCCCTTAATGTGTGCAGGAATGAGCTTCCTGTTGGTAGAAAGTTTTATGCTAAACTCATGGACTTTTGACTTGCGAAGAACCTTCACAACAGCATTCTCTCCAGTGTACTTCTGAGAAACAAGATAGCTGAAACCAATGCGTTCCCCATGCCTGAAAGGAACTATTATGCCACCATTGAAGCAGTGTAAGTAAAAATCACGCTAGAAATTCTTAAAATACAAGAAAAGCAGAAAATAATAACCTAATGGATGAGTCCACCAACATTTATTTACCTCAAAAGTCAAGATAGAAAGTGAAATTATGGCAGGTATGTAAATACTCGCAAGAATTATTAAATATTTCTTAGTAAAGCAACCTTCTTCGTATAAAATTAACAAGTGAGAGATCAAAAAAATCAAATAACCATGAAATTCAATCATTCGAAAGAAAATCTACCATAAGGGAATTCGGGACAAAACAACAAACACAAGGGAATATGGAAAAAGCTAATAGAGCACCTTACTTGTTCCATCATTAGCAATGTCAATTCCATCAAAACTGAGAATAATATCAGATGGCTTTAAAAACTGAGATTCTGGAGCAGTAGGCTCTATTCTCCTAATACGAACACCCTTCTGATCAGGTCTCATTCCCATAGCTTTGCGTAGGTCCGGGTTTTCCATCTTCTGCCATTCAATTCCAAGAATCGGAAAGCCTGTGATGGGACGAATACATCATTTGGGAGTGTAATAAAAGACAAAAGTATAAAGACTGATACCTTTTAAATCAAAAAGAATGAAAAAAAAACTAAATAAGATGCGAATCAACAAAACTTTCAAAGTACCTGTATACTCCCCTGACTTTTCAAAGTCATGAATGAAGTGTGAAATCACAGGTGTGGGTATAACATAACCTATATTTTCAGCATCTTCATGTTTAAGGGATTGAAACGCTATACCAACACATTTTCCCTTATCATTGAAAGCAGGGCCACCAGAGTTTCCAGAGTTTATTGCAGCATCGATCTGTCCATTGAAACGTTCAAGTTTGATAAATAGCTCAGCCAAGATATAAAAGAACAGAAACATTGATCAGCAGACACAATGCAAACGCCAGAATTTATGTAAGAGATACTGTTGATAGAACTTCAACATGATAAATTTCAGACCTGCAAGCCAAGTAGCTCAGTGGAGCCATGAACATAGGATAAGATCTCCATGCGTGAAACAACACCACTTGTCACAGAGATTGTGTCGCCCCCAATTGGATAACCAACAACAGTTACAGCATCTTGGAGTGCGGGCAAAGGACCGAATTCCACAGGTAAAACTCCGTCCCAGAACTCATCATCGCTAACGGTTAGCAGTGCTAAGCATGAAAACAATTTACTGATGTGAGAAGAAAAGATGCCGTGATCAAGAAATTGGCGAGATAAGAAAATCAAGTAAATAAGAAGCCCAAATTTTGAATAACACGAACCGGATGACAGACTGAATTTATAAGAGAGAAGTATCCCTGCAGGAATCAATTTTGCACCCAACAGTCATCTTATCCACCCATACATGAAAGACTCAATACCAGACTCATTACAAGTTTTAGGAACAACGAAACAACACAGAAACAAACGTTAGGAATTCTCCAACATGTGTGTTTTTATCCGGGCCATTCAATGTTACTTAGCTCAAAAGAATGACATTTTCACAGCCTTTATATAATGTAGGACAACAAACATTCCCAAAAACTATCCACCGACTTCGGAGTTATTCATTTCAAAGCCCATTCAGTATTTAGCCAGAAAACCAGCATACTAGTGGTACATGAATAGCTGAACAGCAAGTCAGAATTACATATGACAGGAAGTGGCTCCAACAAGGAAACCCCGGACTCCTACAAGCAGGATGTTGAAAAATTTATCTTCGATAGGAGATTCTTCTTTAAAAGACCTAACAACGTGCATCAAAGATTGGAAATAGGAAACAATGATCTAACTATACAACGTCAGCGTCAGTCACTCCAAATCTGCAAAATACGACAGCCAGTGATCTCCTACAAGCAGCAGAGGTCCGACACCTCTTTGGCGCCTTTTTTTAATGTAGACGTAATTTTCATGTCCAACAGGTAAAACGTTTCTCCAGATTTTTCATTTCTTTCTACACAAGAAGGCGCCAAGAGGATTAGGAAGAGACGCCCACACCCTCGTAAGATTAAATTATGTGGGAGGAATAACCTGATTGCAGATTAGGAGAAGAACATGACAAACTTGCAGCAGAAGAAAGAGGAACTTGATCGGCGATAAAAATGAACGATCTTGCTTACCAATATCGCATTCTGTCCCAATGGCCAGAACAGTCGCGAGGTATTTGGTGTCCGAACCGCGCTTCTTCAGCTTAACCTGCGTGTAGTGCTCGACCGAATGAGCATTAGTCAGGACCCTCCTGCCCCCGATGATGAACCCGCTGCTGCTCGAGCTGTACTGTCGTTTGCGCTGCCATGGGAGGGAAAAATTGGGCTCCGTGTGCACGCAGAACACCTTCACCACGGCGTCCATCGAAGGTACCACCCGCACCACCTGTTCCCACTTCGGCGGCGGCTCAGAGCAGTCGCTGCCATTGTTCGAGACGACTAGCGAGCCACGCAGAGGAGATGAAGGGGCCTTGGCGGTGTCCCCGGGATTCTTCAACACGGCTCCTCCACGGCGTGGCGCCTTCTTAGGGCGCCCCCTTCCTCTGCCCTGCTTGTGACCGCCACCGGCGGCCGCCGCCGATCCCTCCCCCACCGCCGGCGACTTCCGGGGGCGCCCCTGGCGACCCTGTATTGAAGCTCCTGCTTCCCCGGGTTCACCTTCGTCCATGGGCGAGACGGAGGAGGGAGACGGAGCCGCATTTTGCAGGTCCATGGTGTCGGCCTTCTTGGGCCGCCCCCTCTTTTTCTTCTGCTCCATCCTCTGCACCACCCTTCCCGGAGGTGATCCACCTAGGGTTCCGACTTCTGCGACGGCCACCACCACCACCACCCAAGAGGGAAGCCAAGCCGGTAAGGAGGAGAAGCGGCAGAGTCGCCACCGGCAGAGCTTCAAGTAAAGGCATTACCTTTATTTTCTCCTAAACAATAGCAAAAAATAAATTTATCGGGAAAATAATTATATTCACATTCAATATGCACACCAAAAAAAATTCAGTTTTGAAATAAATGTAGGAGTTTCATGTACCCATCTCTCTCTCTCTCTCTCTCTCTCTCTCTCTCTCTAAACCCATCAACACATCAGTCCTTTGTTAGCATACCAAGCCACTGGAAGAGCTTCGAATAAATGTAGTACCTTTATTTCCTCTAAAATAGTTGTAAAAAAAAACAGGAAAATAATTACATTTACCCCTCTCTCTCTCTCTCTCTCTCTCTCTCTCTCTCTCTAAACCCATCAACACATCAGTCCCTTGTTAGCATACCAAGCCACTAGAAGAGCTTCGAATAAATGTAGTACCTTTTTTTTCTCCAAAATAGCTGTATTTTTTTTTCAAGAAAATAATGACATTTACATTCCATATTAACACCTAAAAAAAATAATAGTCTTCAAATAAATGGAGTTTCATGTCCCTCTCTCTCTCTCTCTCTCTCTCTAAAACCATCAACACATCAGACCCTTGTTGGCATACCATTAGGGCATTGGCTTGTTATTATATTGTTTCCTTGTAAATATGGAACTAAAAAGTAACATCTTAGTCCCCATTAAATCCTTCTACTCAAGAAGCCCAAATATTTCCAATTTTGGGTCCTCAAACTCAACTAAAAATGACAAAAATAACTCATTAAATTTTAACCTTTTAAAGCTTAAAGTCAAGACCACAACACTTACCACTTGGTTGTTTGTATGGCCACTTCTGTCTCTCTAAAATCCTCTCTTTTCCTTGTGTCAATGTATGACTCAATATGGAATAGTGTACTTAAATCCTTTCATGGCTAGTGGTCAAAAGTTGTTTTGACAACTGCCCAATTTGACTTTATATGGTCAATGGCACATGCCCTCTAAAATACTTGACATCATGCAAAGTCTTCTTATGCATGTATTATATGATTTCACATTCCCCATGGTTCATACACAATGTTGTAGGCTAGAAATTTATTCATGTTTTAGGAATGTGGGCCAATCAAGTTAGATCTTGACAAGGCCCATGTTAGGCATGTTATACCTCAAGAAGCAATGTTAATAAATGAAAAAAATTAATGGGCTTGAAATTATAATTATATTAATATTGGGTAGATGTAATAATTATAGTTGTTATTTTTCCCTAATTTTTAATTAGTGTAAAAATTAGTTCGAAATATCTCGTTCATATATTTATTGTTTCTCAAACGCATAGAGTTGGGGGTGCGTGTCGAGTTTTTGAAGTTACTGAAGGTGGTTCGAGGAGTTGTTGAGATTAGATTACGTGTCGAATGGCTAGTGGCTTGCACGAGATGAACTGCGAGTCTGTTTGTACTGGATGGCCACTCCTAACTGCGACAATGTCTCTCTCGCCTCTCTCTCTCTCTCCCTCTCTCCCTCCCTCCCTCCCTCTCTCTCTCTCTCTCTCTCTCTCTTTCAGGCATCTCTCCCATCATATATTTGTTCTCTATCCGCCCCTCTTCCTCGTCGACACGGATCGTCTGGAAGGGCGCCATCGGCGACTGCAAAACCCTCGTCCCCACAATCGGCAGGCGCGAGCTCTTGGATGCGCCGTCACTGCCTGACGGCAGTGCCACGAATCTGTCGGCGGTAACACAGGCTTTACCTCGTCACAGTCCCCTCCTGCTCTCTCCCAAATTTCCGAGCGACGGGTGCATTCCTGGACCTATTTTGATTGGGAATACGGATCTTTCTGTGAAATTTCTCTTTGGGATCGCGTCCAGTCGATCTGTGGGTTGGTTCTCGGAGGAATTAGGGTGTCTCGGAGGCTTTGGGGGGAGCGGTGGGTTGTCAAGTTCGGCGGAGGAGAACTGGGGTCGATTCTGCTGGGTTTTATTTCAATTTTTTGTTGTTTCTGTACAGAAGACTGTAAGAAGTTAGTGATTGGGTCATTCTTGTTACCTAGGTACTAGTTTCTTTTCGATCATTTTAGGTGGCGCCATATTTTCCCCCGACTATATAGGAGATATGCTTTTCCAGAAAAGTAGAAATCTGGCGACATCCCCATGATGAGGTGAATGCTTCGCTTTTGTGCTCAAGGGAGGAAGACCAGATTTTCACTGGGAGGTCATATATGGTGTAATCTGTTCTCCTTGAGAAGAGGAGAGGAGCCAGAAAAGGGTTGAGAAAAAGGTGAGAGCAGAAAATTTGGGACGGCCCATTTCAGTAACAGTGTTAGCCCTGCATGGGCAACCAGGATGTATGGGAAGATCAGCATCACTCACTGCTGAATGGTCTCTTGTCCAATGAAGTAGCCAGTGTGACCAGGGTCCTCGACGCAGATAGATGGTCTTTGGCTGAAGCAAGGACTGGTGAGTTGATAAAGTGCATCCAACCAAATCCACACTCGGAGGATCGTAGAAACGCGGTTGTAAATTATGTTCAACGGTTAATCGCAAAGTGTATCTCCTGTCAGGTGGGCTAACTTACTATCTCATGTGGTTGCTTTACTATTACAGCCAGTCTCACCATGGAGCTCCCATGTACGGTTGTAATTGAAAGCCTGTTTTAAAAACCAACCTTCTAATTGCTGGTGTTCAACCTTTTAAGTTCACTAGGTGTATAATAATTTGGTGGCAAAGTCAATTGCAAGAATGTAAAATAGAACTATTAATCTTTTGGAAAATTTTCACCATCTTCTGTCTTAGCTCAATGGAATTTTGTGTGGTAGAATTGATGCATGACGAGTTAGCTTGCAGTTCTACATTTTTCAAGCATTTTCTTTCTTTCCTCGTGCTTTGAAATTTCGTCTAAACTTCAAGCTTTCATATAATTTTATTTCTTTCCTTACTTCCTATGATTTCTGGATGTCCTTCTCTTCCACGTCTGCAGTGGTTATGGAGTACATTAGTGAAAGTATTCAATCACCTCATTATGCATGCATATGTGTTATGGAGTTAATTTCTATTATCCAACTGCTGTAGGGGGGTTTTTTTATACAACTGCTGAGCTGCCTTGATTCATTACCTAGTACGTTGTAGGGGGGTGCCAAATCAAATGGTCGGTAAACTTTGTGAAGTCCCTGGATATTCTGTTATGTCATTACTTTAGGATGACATTGATGATGATTTTTTTTGGTCTATTTTGGGTTGGTATCCCCAAAGGTGGAGTGGTATGCTGATACTTTTCTTCATTTCTATGCTGTATTTTGGCATTTATCTTCTCATCACATTGAATGGTTGTTTATCTTTTATTGGGAGATGGATCATACCAGCTTAGTATCTGTCCCTGTTCTTTTGGCTGAATTTGTACTTCTGCTTATTGAGTATTTTGCCTTTCTCCATTGAAAGTAGTGAAATACAACTGCCATATATCTAAGGAAGTTCGTGCCATAAATCTTAGCTGGCAAGTTATTTGGTTGAGATACCTACTTATCAGTAATAGAACTGCCTAGTTTTACACGCAGGATGAAAATAGTGAAGTCACGTAAGTTTGACCCCTGAAGACAATGTTACGAAGCATAAATTTTTCTTTGTCACTGAACACTATTATGGATATTTCTTCCTTGTCTTATGGGTTGTTTTCATGGTGATGGTTCTTGTCAGGTCTTCACATTTGGTTCAGTGCCTCTGAAGACTTATTTACCTGATGGGGATATTGACATGTCAGCTTTCAGCAATAATCTAAATTTGAAGGACACATGGGCTAGTGAGGTTCGAGATATGTTGGAGAATGAAGAAAAAAGTGAAAATGCCGAATTTCGTGTGAAAGAAGTTCAGTATATTCAGGCAGAAGTACGTAATATCATGAGAAAGCAACAGATAATTTCGTAGAATATTTTTATAATTTCCAGAATTCTATGTTATGTTTTCTGTATGATTCTTCTCTGATGTCTACGTTAGTTAGGACTTTTTTTTCCATTTTATTTCTTTCTTATTCAGTATCTAACAGGTTGCTGTTCTTAAATTGTTCCGTAATAGACCAGAGTTTTTTTTATCACGCACTCTTTAACAGTTTAGGCGTAATTTCTGTCCTCTTGTAGGTTTCTTCATATCTTGGTCTGTTGAGGCTGATACTGGACATGTGCTGTGACCCATGATCGCTTATTTAGGCATCTAAATCACTTTAGTGAAAACTACTCCCTTTTGTCGTAAACAAGGACCCTGCATAAATGTATCTCACTCATTCTTTTTTCACTCAAATCTATCCTGCATTGTCTACACTTGTGCCATCAGCCAAGGATCTACCTTTTGTAAAATTTATTTGATCCCAGGCAATATGTTGAATGCCTATAGTCTTTCTCATAAACTAAATATGACTCGAATCAACAAAAATAGAGCATAGTGCCCTTTGTTACACGATGGCAGAGTGTAGTGCCCTTAGTTACATACTTCGTAACGTTTTTGAGTGTTATATCTCGTCTTTGGATATAAATATTCTCTTACGGGTGGTGGCATAGCTTTCTAGATTCTATCAGATGACAACGCATTATTCTAGACAAGGTATTTGGCCGCATGGGCAGCATGCCTACAATGGTGCTTCAGTTGGTCACCTTGGGATAATGGTGCCCTTGTTTGTTGCCTAGAGTCCATCACTTGAAACCTTCTCTGATAGTATGTATGCATTTAGGGGTGATCACTTAATGACCCAAGTCTAGAAGATGCTCAATAGTTGTGAAAAGTGACAGGTCAATACAAATAATATTGATAAATATATGCTGGCTGAATTGTCGAAAATAAGGTTAAAGATTATATATCTTTTGAGCACTTTGTCTTCTTTGAGTTTTGTGCATATAGTTATGGAATTTATTGGTTTCACAATGGAGCACCCAGCATTTTTTGTACGATCTACTCTCTTTCATTTCAGGTCATATTGAGATGCATATGGAAACATCCATGTATACATCCCTCCACACAGCAAGAGTTGACCATGTTGTATAAACAGGCCCTCATACAACAAGGGATGATGCATTCTGTTTTCATGCAGACGTTTTCAAGTTAGCACATGAGCTTGCTGTAGATTTATCCATTTTACAAATTACATTCATACGTCATTTTCATGTTTTGTATGGAAGATCTGAGTTCTCTAAGCTAAAATTTTAAAATTATGAAACATTTGTATCCTCAGTGAAGATGATTCGGTGATGAAAATGGGTATCTCTAAGCACGCTTGAAGCTTTAGAAGAGCAGCTCAAGGGTATTTTAGGATACTGAACATTGAAGATGCACCCTAAAGATTGTCCTTGAGGGATATTTAGGGTATCTGACCTACTTGTTCAGGTTTATGGTAGGACCCTGGTTCTAGACAAGAGCAGACAACAGACATATGGAAATAGAAAAGGGATAAAGATTAACTGTAGGAAATATAGCTGGGCCCTGAAGAACCATAGAGTGTTGAGGACGTTCGAGAGTTCCCCTCCTCTCCTTCAGCCACGGCTGCCCTAGAATATTCCTCGATGCCTCCTTCCCCTCTACAACCTGAGCCCTAATACCTCTTTTCCTTGTGCAGGGAAAAGACCTAGCTGCCCCTCATTAAGTCCTCACTTGAAGGGATTGTTTGGTCCCTTCAAGAGGTGGTACTAGGCCCTTCGGGCCGCTCTTCTTGGCTGATAGTAGTTAGGCCCACTGGGGCCTAGCGGTTTATTGTTAGAAGTTTAGATGATGCGTTTGTCACATCTACTGTGGAGGGCTTATGCAGGTTTCAAGTATGTCAGTCATGGAGAAAAGTAATGTTCCAAGTTTTAATGTATTCGACCGAGTTTTTGTCGTTATTTTCATGAAGAAGTTGCTTAGCATTGACGTGCCTTCCTACTAACATTACAAAGTCTTTCAAGATGTTCTTCTAATATGTCTTCTGTATGTGATCTTTCTTTTCGTTTTGATGACTTGACAGCCGATTGGACTAATTTTTGTTTTATCATTGTTTCTTGATATGGTTTCGAATGATACTGAACTTAGTTATGCAGCCCGTTTCTTAAAAATATCTTGGTTGTCTTACTATTACAGACGAAAATCGGCTCGTTTCTAATTTACCCTTGGTCCAATGCAGGTGAAGATTATAAAATGTCTTGTTGAAAACATTGTCGTGGATATATCGTTTAATCAACTTGGTGGACTGTGCACCCTTTGTTTCCTTGAAGAGGTGATTTTTTTTTTGTTGTGCCACAATTGTTTGCAGATCAACCTTCAACTTGTCAAAATATTACTTGCCCCTGCTCTTTACGCTTACCAAGAATCTTGTTGCACAGATTGACCAGTTTATAAGCCACGATCATCTATTCAAACGGAGCATTATACTAATAAAGGCGTGGTGCTATTATGAGAGCCGTATTCTTGGTGCACATCATGGACTTATTTCAACCTATGCTCTGGAGATATTGGTGCTTTATATCTTTCATGTATTCAACAATTCCTTTACTGGACCACTTGAGGTGACGTCTGAACAAGGATCAATGTTTTCGTCAAAATTAGTATTATTACCACTGTAACTGAATATCTATCCTTTATCATTCTTCTGTAGGTTCTTTATCGTTTCTTGGAATTCTTCAGTAATTTTGACTGGGATAACTTTTGTGTTAGCCTCTGGGGCCCAGTCCCTGTTAGTTCACTACCGGATGTCTCAGGTATCAATTTTGTACATTCTTGCCTAGCCTTTTTTTGTTAAAACAGTTTGCTGACTCATCAGATGTTTGAATTCAATTTTTTCTCGTTTTTGCTTTTTGATGTCATACAGCGGAACCTCCTCGGAAGGATACTGGTGAATTATTACTCAACGAACAGTTCCTTGACAATTGTAGTTCAAGGTATTCTGTTTTTCCAGGCGGCCAGGAAAATCAGGGGCAGCCTTTCGTTTCAAAGTTCTTTAATGTTATTGATCCTTTGCGTACGAATAACAACCTCGGGCGCAGCGTCAGTAAAGGTATTTTGATTCTTCCTTGAAATAAGTATTTTGTTTAACAGTCTGTTTTGCCTGATATCTTCATTTTCACCTTGTTTATTTGAGGATGCTTATCTGTTTATTCTATTGTTTCTTGGTTTATGTATTTGGTGGAGGTCATTAGGTAGAACCCAGACTTTGTCAAGTTAATAAATGAAATGGGAGCTTTGTTTCTTGTTGGAGTAGCTTTTCTTGGTGAAGCAAAATAATATTCAAATGCTCACCTGAAGCATGTAAAACAACTTCTAATTTTGTGTTGGTTATCTTTTTATTTACATCTGAAAGGACGCCATTTTTGTCGGCACTTTCTGATTGGGAATGCAGGGCCCTTTGAATAGGGGGAACCGGAATACAACAGAGGATCACAGGGGAAAAAACTCACCTGTGCTGCATAGCACCAATGCCAGTGACTTGAGCTTCACAACTACTAGTTCCCTCTACCCAAACCTTATTCTCTTCCTGGCCAGCCTGGGGGCCCAAAAAGGGGTGGCATTGAGGATTGGGCATGCGCTGTGTTTAGACTAGTAGCTTTGTTGAAAAATTTAATTGTAAAGCTTCATTGTATCCACACATTTTTTTAAGAAAAATCTATTATCCAGATCTGAGTGTGTTTGTTGAAGGCATTTTGATCTAAAAGTATACTGTATTCAACACTATTTCATTAAAAAAAATTATGTATGTACTTTACAAAATCTTATGTTGTTCAAAGATGGTCTTTTCAGATGATCATTCCTGATCCTGTTAAGACACAATCTAGAGGGTTATCTGACTTTGACTTCGACTTGCACTGTTTTTTTAATTTGATCCGATTTAAGATTGAGTCAGTTCAGTCCAACTTGAATTGTTAGATGCCTAGGCATAAGCCCTAAGATGCCTGAGAATTTCTAAGAGAGTTCCAACTCAGTTAATTCTCCAAAGAGTCGAATGAGTTATATGTGTCGAGCTGAATTGATCACATTTTGACTAGATATGTCTCATTATCTAGTTGATGTCCACATCTGATTGTGTAAATCTTTGTCAAGGTACCTTTGCCACTTGATTATTTTATTGTATGAGTGATTCCATCATGTAACCTCTCATCTCCATGCATATCATTTACACATTGAGTTGCTTTTTTTGGGTGATGGATATTTTAGTCTCCGGGCCTGGCAGGCGCTGAACCATTATTTGTCAGTTAACAAAGTTACTCATTAGTGGTTTCCCTCCATACTCCTGAACTATATATTACCACTATGTTCTGCCTGTATATAAATTGCAACACTGCTCTTCATGCTCTCTTTTGTCATTTCATATGCAGTATACTCTGTTTGCTTTCTACTTTCCCCATGTTTGGCTAGCACGGTATCATATCCAGTTATTTGCTGATATTAGATGAAAACTGCATTTAAAACGTTTTCTGAATACGCTTTTCAGGCAATTTCTTTAGGATACGCAGCGCTTTTGCTTTTGGGGCAAAGAGATTAGCTGGGTTACTCGAATGTCCAAAAGATGATATAATTTCTGAAGTTAACATGTTCTTCATGAATACATGGAAAAGACATGGAAGTGGTCATCGTCCTGATGCTCCTGGCTCTTATTTATGGAATATGCAACCTTCAGATAGTCCAGGACCTGTGGACGAGTCTAAGAACTCCCATAACCATTCAGAGCTCAGGATGAGTGAGAATCTTGGATCAATGGTTGGACATGAATATCAAAATGATGCAGGTATTTCCTCTCAGGGAACCTCCCCTCAGGTTGCTTCTACTGTAAGTCAACCTACTCAAGCCATATATAGGCCTGGCAGTTTCTCTACAGCATCTCGATTACAAAATCGAAAAACCTATGGCAGTCAAACAGTCTCCAGAACTTCAGATCAAATAGAAAGAAATGTGCGTTCCAATGAACCTGTTCAGGGTGCCAAGGTCCAAAAATCTCCCAGGCCCAACTACGTTTCAAGTGAATCTGAAGGAGTGAGTAGGTTTCAATTTTCTCGGACAAGATCCAGTCCGGAGCTTAGTGATACATCGTCTGTTGGTTCTAGTCGAAGGCAAACCAAAATACCAGAAACAGTCAAAAGTCATATTACTTCGTCAAGGCCAGAGCATGCCGGCAGAATGAAGAATCTGGGTTCAGAAATACCAACTAGCCATTATTCCAGATTCTCGGTCAACGATTCTTCATCTTTGAGGCACAGTTCGTCCAATCAAAGTCTTGATGTAGCCACTGATTCCAACCGCAGTGCAAATAGTTATCACAGTGATGCTGGTTTTGTTACATCAAGTGATGAGTTTAGTTCAATCACTGAAGCTCTAATGAGGCAACAAGAAGAGCAAGATCTGGTTAATATGATGGCATCATCCAAAATTAGTAATTTGAATGGGCAAGTTCAGCTGCCAATGAGTATGCCTTCTGCCCTGCCATTCCCATTACCCCCTTCAGTGCTTGCATCAATGGGAGATCCTCGAAAAAGTCTAGCCGGAATTCTCCCTGGAAATATACCTTTGATCAATCCCCATGGCGGATCTATCATGCAATTTCCTCACGGTCTTCCTTCTTCCCAGCTGCCTAGATACTTTCATAATGCTGGGTTGGTGTCAAATCCAGAAGAGATTACTGACTCTGGTCACGAGAGCTCAAGCCTGAGGGAGGTGACAGTTGAAGATGATAATGGGTTCTGGCCAGAACAGGAAAGCGTATCTAGAGGGTCGACTCCAGATAGGAGAAACTTTCAGAGGTTCCATTCTGACGACAGACATTCGTCTTCCATGGGAGTCAACTCCTCTTCCTTGGGAGCTGACAATTCGAGTGATTCTTTCAATAGGGGTCAGCATAGCTTTGTTAGAGAAAATAGGCTAGCCAGGGTAGAGCCTAGTGACAGTTTCCAGCATCAGAATGATAGAGGTCAGGAGACCTACTCCACTGACACCGCTACGAATTCGAGATTTATGGCAAACGCACAGGCGAGCTCCTCGAGGAGCAGCTCTTTCTCTGAGAGTTCCTGGGATGGATCGTCCATGAAGGCACCCAAGCTGGCAAGAGATAAGAGAGGAAGGAAACCAGCTCCTGTACTCTCATCGGCATCTTATGTGGTATCCAAGAGAGGGTTACAGTATGATGAATCCTCTTCTGTTAATGTTTCAGTTCCTGGAGAGGATGAACACAAAGACTGGATTCCACTCGCAGCAGAGAGGAGCATGGTACCCTCTTCTTTGGCTCCAGGACTTTCTCATAGCCACCAGTTGTCAGGTTTTGAACCCAAGCAGTTGGGTGGTTCAGATTCAATGGTTCCTATGGCACCCATGCTGGTTAGCGCTGGTTCACAGCCAAGGACAGGGGATAATGCTGGAGTTATATTTTACCCTATGGGGCCTCCGGTTCCATTTTTAACGAGGTTCCCAATCTGGAATTTTCCTTCTGAATCGGGAAACTTTGATGGATCAGTGAGTCTAGATGACAACGGGCTTGATAATGGGCATTTAAATCCACCTGACAAGAACTTCGATATGGGGAGAAATCTTGAGCATTTAGAAGCTCGTTTAAGTCCTAGCTCTGCTAAGGGTGCATCTTTTGAACATCTGGAGGAGCACAATCGTGACATTCTCAACAGCGACTTTCTCAGTCATTTGCAAAATCTGCAGTATGGAAGGTTCTGCCAGGACACGCATTACCCTGGACAATTTATGTATCCTTCACCCATGGTTTTCCCCACAGTGTACTTACAAGGTCACTTCCCATGGGATAGCCCCGGTAGACCTCTACCGAACAATGTGAATCTATTCCCATTCACAGGTTATGGCCCTCGGCTTGTACCCGTAGCTTCCTCCCAGCTGAATCAAAATAGGCAGCCTGGCGTTTTCCAACGCTACGGAGACGAAGTCCCAAGATACCGCGGTGGAACTGGAACATATCTGCCTACTCCTGTAAGTTAATCCGTCTGATGGAGCTGAGTATTATTCATAGATGCATCAAATACCATCACCCAATTTTTTTATTCAATGCTTACTTGTCCGATCAGGCTCTGTTTCTCAAAAATTATGGTTTCGAGTAGACCTGTACAATTGGGGCATTGTAGAAACATGACCATTTGCGGTGTTCTATGTTGTCCTGTCAATTTTTTTTGTTTTACCAGCCTTAAGCTTGGTAATATTGGTAAAAGATTAGTATGTTTGCATGTTCCTTAATTAGTTGAAACAGGAGTACTTGTGAGATATGCCAACCCTCATTCAGAGGCACTTTGAAAACCAAGTAGCAATCGAAACGGATAGTTGTAAAATTTTAAGATGACTGATGTGGTTTTTATTTGATGTTCATTCCACCCTGAAATATTATAATAGTTCATATAGAAGAGGTTTTTTCTATGCACATTGGTCGTACTGAGAGTCAGACTATTCTGCAAAGCACATTATCATCATGTTAGTGGCAGAATAAAAAAAAAATCTTTAATTTTTCTTTATAGCTTCTTGGGTTTTTTGCTTGTGGGAATTTTTTTTTAATGGTTCCTTTCCATAAAACCGCAGAAAGCATCGTCGTACAGGGACCGACAATCTTCACGTGGACGGAATCACAAAGGGAACTACAACTACGAACGGAGCGACCATGCTGACCGAGAAGGGAGCTGGACCAGCTCAAAGTCTCGAGCCGCCAATCGCAGCCACGGCCGCAACCAAGCCGAAAAGTCAAATCCAAGGCCCGACCGGTCGTCTGTGCCGGATAACCGATCCAACAGGCCTTGGGATTCACACAGGAACGAGCCCACGCCCTCCTACCAGAACCAGAATAGTTCATTCACTGCATCGAGTAAGCAGGTGTCGGCGAACGTGCCACATGGCATGCACCCATTGGGTGTGGTGAACTCAAATGGCATCAACTCAGCAGGAGCCAGCGTCCCCTCAGTCGTGATGTTATATCCTTATGAGCCTTCCCACTCTGACTACGAGTCCTCACAGCAACTTGAATTTGGCTCACAGAGGCCGGTGCATCTCGTTGCCACTGGTGAAGTGCCACGACCTGCAGACAGAGGGCCAATGAGGCCTGTCTTTGACCAGAGGCAAGGGGCTTATGATCAGCAGGCCTCCCCGCACTCTTCACCCGAGCAGCCATCTTCGCCCCAAGTCCACCGAAGGTACAATCCTTTCTCCTCTTGATCCCCCTCTTATGGTTTTTCTGGGCTTTTTCTTAGTGTTTTTTCTTTTTATAAAAAAAAAGGAGATAATCAGAGGTAGTTGGGTGAAAATTGGTCTTTCTTGTGGTTAAAAAATTGATATTTTTCATATTCTTTGGTCTTCCTTTTGCTGGATGAAGATTATGAACCGTGTTCGTTTGATTTCGGCCACCTACTGGTCTCTGTATGCTGGTTTAGAGCCCACATTCTTTGTTATATTTTCAAAAGCTCAGCATTCTTAGAACATCATCGATAATATTCAGTAAATTTAATTTTTACTTTTAGAAAATATTTTGGAGATTGCAGATGTGTTGGTTATCCCTGGTGAAACCCTTATTTTGGCTGATGAAGGAGAGAGAGAGAGAGAGAGAGAGAGAGAGGCTTCGGTTGATGATTACAGTACATCATTGAAAGGGTTTCAAACAGATGATCAGTGAACGGCTACCGAGAATAACGATTTTGGTGGATCAAAACTTGGATTTTTTTTCCTGTTTGCTCATAAACCCCAAATATTTTGATGAGATTACTGCGGAAATCCTGGATGCCCAATTGTTTTCAGAAGGTGGCCGCGTATGATCTGTGAGGCTGTCAACTAACCTCACCTGTTGCATTAATGTTTATATAGTTTGGGATTATTCGAAGAGATTTCATTTCCTTTTTCTGGTTAGATTTTTATTACTGATGATTTACGTCCTATCTTAGCGTTATTTCTGCCTAAAAATTGACTATGGTGTTTCCATTGCGTCCATCTTGACAGGGGGATTTGACTTGAGGACCCATAGATAACATTCAGCTCTCTCTCTCTCTCTCTCTCTCTCTCTCTCTCTCCCCCTCTCTCCCTCTCTCTCTCTTAACAGGCTCAAACATGTTTCTATGATCATTCTTGTAATCTGTGTGTGAATCTTCTCTCCCCTTGCAAGGGTTGACGAATGTATGTACACAAGTTAATCTCTCTCTCTCTCTCTCTCTCTCTCTCTCTCTCTCTCTCTCTCTCTCTACCCGGGTCCTGTTCGGGTGACAGTGTTGTAGGCTATGATTTCTAAGAGCTCATGACCAATCACCCTAGAACTTAGTATCCTTGCTGCCCTTTTATTTCGTCTCTTATTTCGGTTTATGAATCAACTTGGAGTCTTTTGGCGTCTACGAGGGGGGACGGATCATATCAGAGGACCCTCTTGTTATTATCTGATGTAATGGGGATGGGCGGATGGATGGAAGTCAGTGGCTGAATCTATAATCATGAATGTAAGTTAGTCGTAGGATATGACTCTGGCACCAGTTTCTCTACGAGCAAGATCAATTTCTCTATGAGTTCATTGTTCACGTTTTGTGTGGCTTTATCTCTCTAGGTCTCTGAGAGAGAGAGAAACCCATTGTGGTGAGAACCATCTCTCCCTCTCTCTACACTGCTGCCTGGGCCCCTGCTCAGAAGTTTCTCTCTCATGCGTATGAAAGGGCTTTTGTATCGAGTCAAAAGTGGTGGAAGATGGGTTGAGTGGTGTGATTATTCTTCTCTTTCCAGCTCCTTAATAAGATGATTATCATCGATATGTAGATAGAGATAGATAGGTCGAGAGAGAGAGAGAGAGAATATATCTAGGGGGAGGGGTAAAGAGATGAGGTGGATATAGGTTTATGACAGATAGAGAGAGAAAGATGGATTGAGAGGTATAATACGGCTAAAATATCTTCTCTCTTCGCCGCTCCATAGTAAAATGCTCATAGACGTTGCTGGTTGGAGATAGAGAGAGATATAGAGATATGGAGATGGGTGGTGTGATATGTGGACAGAGAGAGAGAGAGAGAGAGAGAGAGAGATGGAATGGGTGGTATGATACGCATAAAACGTATGATTAAGCTTCTCTTTATCCTGCTCCATAATAAGATGGTCTTCAACATTGATGGGTAGCGATAGAGAGAAAATATCTATAGAGATAAAGATATGAGATGGACACAGTTATATAGAAAGATAGAGAGCTTGATAGACAGATCCATACATGTATATATATAGAGAGAGAGAGAGCTAGAGGTGGGAGAGAGAGAGAGAGAGACGGAGAGAGAGAAATAGAGATAAAAGATGGACAGATATGTAGAAAGATATAGAGCTGAAAGATAGATCCATACAAATAAGATATATATTATATAGCGAGAGAGAGATATTCTTGGGTTTTTTATGACATACTCGGTGAGAGGGGACGTCGTTATATGCTAGTTCTTGAGAAGGTAGGCGTCGAGCTCGCGGAAGGTCTGGGCGGCAGCGTGGGTGAAGAGGGCGGGGTCGAGGGCCTCGTGGGGCGCCTTCTCCTCGTACTCGACGGCCCATGTGACGAGGGCGCCTTCTTCTTCTTCATCATCTTTCTTGGCCGCTGCCACTCGGAGGGTCGCTTTGAAGGTGCTGTAGAAACTCGCCATCTCTCCCCCGACGACGCTGTAGCTCACCGTCTTCCCCGCCTCGTCCATTGTCTCGATCCTCTCCTTGGTGAAGGTGACGACTGGGGTCCCTGCCAGATATGAGAGAGAAATAATAGAGAGAGAGAGGGAGAGATGAAGTGGGTTAACGCGTTCATGGATGCAGCACCAGAGACGTCTTCATATTCACTCCCATGAGACTAGCCAGAGAGAGAGAGAGAGAGATGAAGTGGTTTAACAGGCTTTTGCATGGAACAGCAATAGATGTCTTCGCATTTTTTCCCAATAGCCGAGAGAGAGAGAGAGAGAGAAGGGAGGGAGGAGGGTGCAAGTTTTCCTGGTGAAACAGAAACATGTGAAACTCGGGAGGAAGGAGGGGGGTCAGGGTTTTGTTGTGGGTTGGTGGGCGGGAGTTTTCCAAAACCTGGGGCGTATTGGATGAGCCTGAGGGATCCGGGGCTCTTGCCGTCTCCTTCGAGGGTGCGGATGCTCTTGAACTGCTGCGGCAGGGCCTTCGGGAACAGCTCCGTCGACTCTGCAATGGCCGACCAGAACCTCTCCGCCGACGACTTCACCTCCACCTCCACCTCCATCTTCCCCTTCTTCCCCATCACTCTCCAGCTCGAGAGAGAGAGATCGGATGCCCCTGGTGAAGGAGAGGGATGGGTTTATAAAGGGGGTTGTCGTTGAGAGACTGCATGGGCACACCCTCTTTTTGTGGGCACCTGCCCCATAGGGTTCTTCGCTACGACAGTCGGTATGTCACCCACTTCGTGTCTTGAGAGAGAGAGAGAGAGAGAGAGAGAGAGAGAGAGAGATAATGGATGAGTATATGTATACGAGCATTAACGCCGCCCGGATCGTTGGCCACCTTGCTCGCCAACCAGGTTCTCCTCTATTTAGACAGTCGGTGAATAATTGGACTCTGGGCACAGAAGAGATGCAAGAGATACAGAGACGGAGACAGAGCTAGGGAGTTTCCATTGTTGGAGAGAGAGAGAGGGGGAGAGGGGGGGGGGAGGGGGGGAGAGAGAGAGAGAAGGGGTAAAGAAAGGGTATTCTTAGAGGGGCACAGAGCGTGATTGAGACAGAGGGAGACAGACAGATCGGGTAGAGAGGACATTCTAGGAGAGGCGTGGAGAATGGTAGAGAAAGGGGGAGATACAGATAGGGTAGAGTGGGTATTATAGGAGAGGCACGAAGGCGTGATGGAGAGAGGGAGACAGAGAAATGGGCAGGGAGGGCATTCTGGGAGAGGCGCAGGGCGGGGTAGTGAGTGAGAGAGAGATGCGGCTAGTTACTGGGCCTGATCAAATGTGGCCCATTAAGACCCCTAGTTGAGCACATATTAAATCCGGCATAATTTATGTAAAAAAAATAAATAGGCCTGATAAAACACGGCCCTACCAACATCTCTCGTTGACCGCGTGCGTAATCTCTCAGGCCCAAAACAGTAATAAAATCCCACTCATTGACCACCCTAGTTAGAGTGCGTGCAATAACGGCCCAAAAAGCGTATTGGGCCATAGTAAATGCTCATTAATGTCCCAGTTTGGTACGAGTCAACTGACACATTGTCTTTCTCACGTGAGAATCTCTCCACACGTGCCCCTCTCGCTCTCTCTCTCCCCTTTTCTCTCTTCCGATATCCTCATTCTTTAAGGGTCCCCTTAACTAAGCCAGATTATGACCCTCATTAAAATCTGAAGTGTAAAAAATATTAGATATATTTTTAACGATTAGACATAAAAATAAAATTTTAAATATTCAAGATAATATGTTATAAAAAATTATCAATATATTTTCGATAAATAATAATAAAAATTGACAATAATATGCTAAATTAATAATTTTTAAAATGAAAAATAATTAACGGTTTGGGTTAAAATACATTTCGTTCTCATCCAAAAAAATCATCTAATGGATGAAAATTATGATTTACTCGTTGAAAAAATTTAGAGGCATGAAATCAACATATCAAGTAATTTAGGTGCCTCGAAAGTTTGGGTTAAAATTATGATTAGGCATGATATCAACATATCAAGTGGCTCGACCCTCGAGGCCCAAATAAGTATCTTGAGGCCCAAACAGAAGGCGTTTGGGCCGGAGTTTGGGCTTGCGGGGTCCGTTGACACCCTACCCGTACGTGCAGTTGGTATTTTTTAGATAATTTATATATGCATGTATATTACTTGGTCGTTATTATCAGAATAAAAATTCCCTTTTTTAATTAATAAGGGAATATTCTTCATAATTGTTAACGAATGTTCCCAAAATGCCCCTATTGTCCCCCCTGGTACTACAGTGTTCGTTCCTTATCCTTCCTTGTTACACAGTTTCACACATGGTGGCCCGCTGTGCTTCACTCTCTCACTCTCTCACTCTCTCTCTCTCTCCTTCTCCATCTTCTTCTTCTTATTTCTCTCTCACACTTTCTCTTCCGCTTTCCCCTTTCTCTCTCTTAACAGATCCTCCCTTGCTCTCTCTCTCTCTCTCTAGCTTCCTGAAAGGGTGGGAGATGGGAATCTACTGAGATTAAAATGGGTTTATTATGATCCCCTTTGCTCCATTTCCAACGAGCTCCAAATTCAAAACTACTTTCTTTCTTGCTAGACAGAGAAGAGAGAAAGAGAGAGAGAGAAGAGAGAGAAGAGAGACGGAAATCATGGACAAGAAAACTAAGAAAAGATTCTCGGTGCATGTGAATGGTGGGGGCTAGTTACCGAAGGGCGAGGAGAGGACAAAAGGACGAGGGCAGGTGTAGGGTTTATGATTACGAAAGGGACCGCTCTCTCTCTCTCTACGCAAAACCCGATTTGGAACGGGTTGATGGGCACCTGGGGCAGCCCAAGATTTGGGCAATCTCAAGACTTGATCTTCTTCCAGCGCGACCCAGAGAGGAAGATCTCCGGCTCTGTGATCGTCGTAAGAAACCATGAACAATGAAAAGCTCCGTCATTTCGAAAAGCGTCGCTCTCTGTCGCTGTCGTCTTCTCTGAGTGACTGATAAAGCTTCTTTTTCGCGACTAATCGCGTGGTTAGCCGCACAAAATCCCTCCATAATGCGCCATGGACAGGCGGCTGAGAAGTTCAGCGCCGGCATTTTCCGGTGTTCTTTAGAGCTCTATGAACCGGCAACAGAAGACAGATGGGGAGTTTTGACCGGGACGAAGCTAGCTTCCCTCCTGATTTGGTGGCCACAGTGGGCGCCGTCGTCTTCTTCCTAGCTCCTGCGAGGGTGGTGGTACAGTAGAGAGAGAGAGAGAGAGAGAGAGAGAGAGAGAGAGGGGCACAGTGCAGCCCATCTGCTGCTTCTTCGTGTTCTCTCTCCTCCATCCCGGGCTCCAAGCTCCTCTCTTTCTGGGACGGCGAGGCTCTCCGAGCTCGGAGTGGGCCCTCTCTCTTCTCTGGTCATCTGGCGTGCTGCTTAGGGTTGTTCAAGTTGGGCGGGGAAGGGGAGGGGGTGTTTGGGGCGGAAGAGAACAAAAAGTGTTGAGTGACTAAGGCTCTAGAGACAGCGAGAGTGTTGAAGAGAGAGAGGGAGGGAGAGAGAGATCTAGAGATCTGAGGCATGGCCGGAGGAGGAGCGGCGCCGCCGCCCAAGGCGGACGAGCTGGTGCCGCACCCGGTGAAGGATCAGCTCCCCAACGTCTCCTACTGTATAACGAGCCCCCCGCCATGGCGTGAGTTACTACTACTTTCCTTGTTCCTCTCGTTGGCTTCCCGGCAGACATAGGATATTCACTTCTTCCCTGCTCCTTTAATCTCTGGTTCATCCCCCTCCCCTCTCTCTCTAACTTACTCTGAATGGGTTCGCTCGGCGGGGTGAATCACAATGCTTAAACCCTTCTTCTCCCTCATTATTTCTGCAGACAGACCTTCATTTCCGTCAAGTTCATACCTGTCTGTCAGTTTGGCCTCTGCTCCTGCCCCTCTCTCTTTCTCTCGCTAACTTCCAGTATACCTCTCTAAGCCCCCCCTGCGACTAGTACTTCTCGATGAAAGGCTTCCCCTTCCATTCTCTTGACTAGTACCAGTTCGATTCTTCTTTACTTTTCACCTTCCATTTTCTGCATTATTCTGATTCAAGAACACTTGCTAAATTTCTTTTTTTTTCTATCTTCAATCGATCATTAAATGGGTTTTTGTGGCTCTGAAATCAATCAGAGCCCAGTGAATAAGCTCGCATTCAAGCCCTCTCCTGCTCTACCTCCTCCCACCCCTGCTTTCTATTTCTAAAAACCCTCTCTTGGTTTTTTTAAATAGCACTCTGTAATCTTCGATCCTTTTCTCTCTATACTTTCGGGGTTTAGATGGGTTCTTGTGGCTTCGAAATTAATCAAAGCCCAGCGAATCAACTCTCATTTAAACCCTCACGTCTCTCCAACCCTTCGTTCTTTGACTTCAAGCAGTTCCATTTTCTATACTAATTCTGCTACAAAAAAACCCCATTTGAATCTTTATCTGGCTACGACTGATGATCAAATGGGTTTTCTCTTCCTCTGAAATCAGTTGATCAAATCTCATTTAAACGCTCTCCTTCTCTCTCTTTCTCTCTCTCTACTATTTCTTCTTCTGTTAGATATAAAGTTGGTGTTTTGGATGGGGTTTTCGGTTCTCACGTCGGATTGGATTCTTCTTCCATGCAGCCGAGGCCATCCTCCTCGGCTTCCAGCACTACTTGGTCATGCTGGGCACCACCGTGATCATCCCCTCAGCTCTCGTTCCCCAGATGGGCGGCGGATTTGTAAGAATTTCCTTTTCTAGCCGCTGATTTCGTTGATCTGTGTCTTTCTGATCCCCACAATGGAATTATTTATTTTAATTTTTGGATTCAATTCAGGATGAGAAAGCCAGAGTGATCCAGACCCTCCTCTTCGTCGCCGGTCTGAACACCCTGTTTCAGACCTCCTTTGGGACTCGGCTGCCGGCGGTGATCGGAGGATCATACACCTTCGTCGTGCCCACCATTTCAATCATCCTCGCTGGTCGATACAGTGACATCGTGGATCCTCACGAGGTCAACGCTCTCTTCTTATTTTCCTTTTTTAATTTGTAACCATCGCCGTTGACTTTTCTTCTAGGTGGGTTTACTCACCAGGTCGTCTTTACTCCTTTGACTTCAGAAGTTTGAGAGGATCATGAGGGGCACCCAAGGCGCGCTGATCGTGGCGTCGACTCTCCAGATCATCATTGGGTTCAGTGGGCTCTGGCGGAATGTCACAAGGTCAACTCTTGCTCCCCATGAAGGAAGCCGTGGACTTTGTTAAGCTAGAAACCTCCTGACATGTTTTTTTTTTTCGGGAACCGGGGGGCTACTCAGGTATCTGAGCCCTCTTGCAGCAGTTCCTCTGATTACCCTCGCCGGTATGGGCCTCTATGAGCTGGGATTTCCAGGGGTAAGTGGCTGCGAAAGTGTTTATTTCCTATTTTAGTAACATTGCTCATGATATGGCAGCAATCTCTACATCATCTCTCTTTCTATGGAAAGAACTTTTATATTATATGATATTGGCAGAAATGTCAACGTCACCCCTCTCTCCTGAATCCCCCAGGTCGCTAAATGCATTGAAATCGGGCTTCCACAGCTGATCTTGTTGATTTTTTTTTCCCAGGTAATTACTCTGCATCTTCCATGTTTTTTTCTCTAAAAAAAGGCCTCAACTTTTTACGATTTGAACGAATTTCATGCATTTCTGTTCGAAGGGTTTCTTCCAAATCAGTTTATGAATCGAGGGTCTGATCTGATTTCGCAGTACTTGCCGCATGTGCTGCACACCAATGTCTTTGAGCGATTTGCTGTCCTGTTCTCGGTTGCCATTGTCTGGCTCTATGCCTACTTCCTCACCATTGGTGGAGCCTACAAGGAGGCTGCCCCCAAGACCCAGCTGCACTGCCGCACTGACCGCTCAGGGCTAGTTGGCGGCTCCCCATGGTGAGCCTGGTCCCTGCCCATCATCACAGAATCCATGCCAACGAGTCAATTTCCTCACCATGTTCATGTTCTTCGTCATCAATTCATTTAGATTGCCTAATTTTGGAAAAAAAATCAATTTTCCAGGATCAGAATCCCTTACCCATTTCAGTGGGGGGCCCCGACTTTTGATGCTGGCGAGGCATTCGCCATGATGGCTGCCTCATTTGTGGCTCTTGTGGAGGTGACGGATGGATCTTGGCGGCCTAACTCAGAAAGCTTCACAGTTTGATGGCTACAATTGCCTCACATTTTCCGGTTTTTGTGATGCAGTCAACGGGCGCCTTCATTGCTGTCTCGAGGTATGCAAGTGCCACCCCGCTGCCGCCGTCTGTTCTTAGCCGGGGAATTGGATGGCAGGTGACGACGACGATGATGATTTCTGAGATTCTCCACTGTTCGGTTCTTACTGTGATCAATACTCAGAAGAAAGGTTATGTTTTTGCAGGGCATTGCGATCTTGCTTGATGGGCTCTTCGGGACGGTCAACGGGTCCTCTGTGTCTGTGTAAGGGCTCTGCAAAGGGAGGAAGTCTTTTGCTCTGTTTCTACCTTTGGCTTTGCTTTATGAGCTCACAGGATCGCCGTGTTTTGCAGGGAGAATGCCGGGCTGTTGGCTGTGACGCGTGTCGGAAGCAGGAGGGTCGTGCAGATCTCTGCAGGATTCATGATCTTCTTTTCTATTCTGGGTAAGTTTGTCTGGTGGGCATGGTCTCAAAGATTCTCGGATAGTTATGGATGGATGGGGGTTGGTTCTGTCTGAGTTTCTCTATCAAAGAACTCCCCTGAGAAGAGATGATCGAATCCAATTATGAAGACTGGCCGCCATAAAAGGCCCAGTTTTTATTTTATTTTATCCTGAAGATTATTCCCATTTATCTTATTTAATTTCCTTGACTGAAGAAGGAAACTTCTTCATTGGAGCGTTTGTGATTTCAGCGATCGCCAAAATTTTTCCTGGGAATTATTTGATTTTTTTGGGTTTGGATTACTCAGGGAAGTTTGGCGCGATCTTCGCTTCTATTCCAGCTCCCATTGTGGCGGCTCTCTACTGCCTTCTCTTCGCCTACGTCGGTAAGGAAGAACCCTAAACGCCGTCTGAGCTCTTCTTGTCCCCGGCGCCGACCCTAACCAGCTTAAGATCTTCTCACATTTTCAGGGGTGGCGGGCTTGAGCTTCCTGCAGTTCTGCAACCTCAACAGCTTCCGGACCAAGTTCATCCTCGGGTTCTCCGTCTTCCTGGGCCTGTCCGTGCCGCAGTACTTCAACGAGTACACCTCCGTCGCCGGCTACGGCCCCGTCCACACCCGGGCGAGATGGGTAAGGGGAGAGCAGGAGATCATTCTCCATGCCCAACTGGTTTTTTTTGCCGTTTTTGGCTGAAGTCCGGACGATCCAGAGGGATTTACTTTAGGGGGTTTTTTTTCTCAGTTCAACGATATCCTCAACGTGATCTTCTCCTCGGAGGCGTTTGTGGCCGGCGCTGTGGCGTTCTTCCTGGACAACACCCTCCACCGGCACGACAGTGCCACCAGGAAGGACCGGGGCTACCACTGGTGGGACAAGTTCCGGTCTTTTAGGGCCGACACTCGCAGCGAGGAGTTCTACGCCTTGCCCTTCAACCTTAACAAGTTCTTCCCTTCTGTGTGAGCAAGCCCTCTCTCTCTCTCTCGCTCTTGCTAGAACTCTCTCGGGAACGGGGAGCTCTCTTTTTGCCGATTATGTAAGGGAAATCTTGGGCAGTCAATGCTTGGTTTTGTACATGTGCTTGCTGGAATTGGGAGATGCTGCTCCTCTATGTTCATCGATCGCCCTTCGTCATCTCTTCTGGTGTTACTGCCGTTATCTGATAGAAAATCTCAGTCGGGGGTGGACTGATCCTCCGCCACTTTCATCTCTCTAGAACGATTTCGGGCAGCTCTGAATCGGATTCTGATTCGTATTACCGACTTTTCGAAGATATATATATATATATATATATTGAGAGAGACAGGGAGAGAGAGAGAGAGAGAGAGAGGATTAGGTGTGTGGGTTCCAGGGATTCTTCTGTCGGAGGGGGAATCCATTAGCAGTGGGTTTTGCCAGCGGCAACCCGGCAGGGATCATGATGATGTTCCACTGTGCTGGTAGGGCTGGACGAAGTCCTTGGCAGGCTGTCTCTGCCTTCACTGGCATTGCTTCTTTTCAGTTGTTTGGCCTTTTTGCAGTGGAACTACGCTTTTTCTGCACGAGCAAATAAAATGTCCAGCAGACGCTGGGGCCTCTCTCTCTCTCTCTCTCTCTCTCTCTCTCTCACTCACTCATATCTCTTATTCTCCTTCCCCCCCATATAGAGGATAAGGAGGCATAAATTCTTCGGTCTCCACCTCAAATGGCTCGAGGAATTGGAACCATCCTTCTTGAACACACTCCCTTGGGATGCCACATTCTTCTTATTATTCCTCCATTTCTACCGTATGTGGCCGCATCTTAGAACATCTTGGGCGACCCATCAAAATAAAATGCCTTTATTGTCAACTTATTTTCTTCAAACTTTCCATGGGGAATAGTTATTACGATTGTTGAAGAAATTGAAAACATGGTGTAATCAATGTGTACAAATCTCTCTCTCTCTCTCTCTCTCTCTCTATATATATATATATATTATAGAGAGAGAGAGAGTCTAGACTTTAAGCTGAACTTTGGAAAACATCAAATGCCAAAATTTCAATTTATAGTTGGCGGAAGAAATAGAGAACCCATCGTGTTCATGATTTTCACCCCTTTATTTGTTAACAAAAAGAGGGACAATCATTGATCATACATTGTCACTTTCACCATTCAAAACTTGTGCTGACACACGGCAGAAAATTAAGTAGGACATTTATAAATCTTGATAATCTTCATTATGATGACTTTTCAACATGAATCAAGCGCATATTTGTACCTTTCTTAATAATGCCTCGAAGGGGTAAAATTTAATCATATACTCTATTTTAGTTTGAGTTTTTTAAAAAATGAAATTTAGATCACAATAGTACAAAGAAATTATAGTAATTACTGTAGGTTGTATGGATAAGTTTTAACACAAGAAACAAAAGTTTTAGCTGACAAAAATGTGTTGTAATCCACAAAGTATGTTAAATATTTTCCCTTTAAGTCATAGATTATATGTACACAAATTGGTCAATATGTGTAAACTTTATATTGTTATGTTCAAATCTATGATCGAGCTTTAAGCTAAGAAATGTGATTTTATGAGTTTAATATACTGTCAAAATGTAGAGATTTGAAATGTGTTATATGACATATTTTGAATAACTATGATCAATTTTTGTAAATACTAACCAATTGTTGACACTTTAGGCAACAAAGAAGAAGCACAAATGTGTATGTTGAGTGACAAGGATACACCAAGTGTTAGTATTGGCAATACAATAAGACATTTGGTTGAGCACAATGAGATCCTCATAGACCTCTCCCAGTGGGGTGTCACAGGCTTTGAAAATTTGAAAAAACATTCAAAGAGTTTTATGAGTATATTAAAATAAATAGAATATTTTATCTAGCCTCAACTAAATATTCATTCTAGGATTAAAAATAAATGATGGTAGTATGTAGCATCAGAGGACAAATATGGTGTTGACTATGACAACTAATATTAGTTTGAATGCTAAAGACAATAAAAAAGTTTAAAGGTGCATACACTTAATTGAAGTTTTGCTGCTAACAAAAAAAAATGATTTAAAGGTCACTAAATGATATTAATCAGGGATAAGTACCATAGATGACTTCAATTTTTAAGAAGTACATTGTAATATTTTAAATATTTTTTTGGGATTAAAAGTTTTAAGGAAGTAGTTATAAAACCTTATAAAGGAAAACTTCAAAAAGTTATATATTGAATAGTGTTAAAGATGCCTTTATTCTGATGAATTTTTTGAACTCTCTAGATTTGGTATTCAAAAGAAAGCTTCTAACTTTTGGGATACAATTAATGAGAGGACAAGTCTAAAATTCATAACATAATGTTTTTCAGGAAATTTCCTTAGAGAGCATTGAAATGAGAGTTGTGTTTCTTGTTGACCATTGGAGTCACTAAGGATCACTTTTGGAGAGCGTGTTTGCCTTGTAGATATATCCACCAAAATCAACATTCAAGGCTATATTTCTCTTCACAAAATTTTCTTTCTTACCATTTGTTGGTTTTATCAAGGTTTGAAGCAAAGTTTTATTTAGTTAGGTATGTTAGTGTTTACTTTTTCGTTTTATAATATTTTAAGCTATATTATATTACTAGTGTCCTGAGTAACCAGTGGTAATGTAAATAATATCCAGTTGTTAATTTTTTAATAACCCCTATTGTGTTTAGATAGACCCAAGAACTTACCCTAGAAGGTTGATGCCCTTGAAGCAATTGTATCTTTTTTTAGAGAAATGATTCAGAAAAGTTGAAGAGCTTGATGCACCTACTACAAGTGATGCAAACCCAATGATACTATTTTACGGATCACCATGTTGAGAGATTATATATTTTATTATTTGTGTGAAAAATTGGTGCCCAAAGTCATCATTTTTCTTCTCTTTCCACAAAATTATACTTCAACAAATTGAGTAGCACTTGATTGTTAGGCATTCATCTATTGTTTTCAACTATGATCCTTTAGAAATTGTCAATAAATATTTTGATAACTGGTATTCAATTGGACTAAATGTATTCAAAGACATTTATGTCGTAATTTATTATTTTAAATACTCTATTTTACCTTAATAGAAAATATCTATTTATTTTGGTTGAACTAAGTGACTTGTTCTTTTTACAATTTTCTTCACATTAATAACACATGTTTTGGTCAATATCATTATTTTTTATAAACACATTGATGAGGCTCAATCAATGACTATGCTAATCATGTTTGATGTCATATATTTTCTAACAATAAGCTATTCTGAAAGTCTTAATGATGAAAATATGGATAAGAAAGATAAATAGATCAAATTATTATTATAGTGCTAAAACCCATATGCAAACATTTAAAGCTTTGATAAAAGTATATAGTTAAGAATGTATTAGTCGTATATTTTATTAACTTAAATTATTAAAATAGTAATTTTATGATTGTGCGTAACATTCATGACTTGAATTCTAGAATAATGATTGACAATTCACTCAAAATTCTTACTTTCCTTTACAACTATATACTTGCTAAAAATTATGAAAATTCTACAATTGAAAACCAAAGATCTGATCATTGAATAATCCTCAAATGCTTGAAGTAAACTATTAAGATAAAACTTAAAACATTGTAGTAGATGCCCACCATTTTAAATAACTCAAATCTATTTTGCTCATGAATTTTTCAATTGGATTTGAACTATATTGATAGTAATTCAAATATTGATTGAATAATGATTTTGAATAATTTAAAATCACGAAATTGTTGATGCTGAATTATAATATGAGAATTAAGAGAGTATGTACATTTTATTTGAGGGGATTTGGATTTTAAATTTATGTCAAAATCATTTCTTTATTTTGAGATAGATTTTTGGTTGACTTTTTATGATAATGAATTCTTAGCAAGTATGTTATACCTTTGGATATATAAATTAAAATATGTGTCATATTTTTTCAACCATTAAAATTTCTAACTATTTTTAAATTAAAGAATGTCAGAATATAAGGGAAAGCATGCTTTGAAGTTCTATATAAATTTAGCTCTTTTCTAATGACTAGTAACTTTCTTAATATTTGTCCTTGATTTCCGTATCTCTTGAATCTTATTCTAATTTTTTTTAGAGAATTCAATTCTTGCTCCAAAAACAAAAAGTCAATAATTTGAGGAGCAATTTTTAAAGCCAAAATCAGTTATCTTCACCAGGATTCTTGTGAAAAAATATTCAACATTTATAGAACTTTCAGACATGAAGAGTAAGCAAAATATAAAGCACAATTTAATCTTATCTTTCATAAATTGTTGATCTTGATTTAATTCTTATCAACATCTAGAAAATCTTGTTGGTGATTTCTTTCATGATTTTTTGCATTAAAACTCTATATTTAGTTTTACTTATCACACAAAGGGCTTAATTAATGTAATCAATATTTGAATTATCTAGAGCCTTGAATCTAATGAGAATTGTGATTTGAGATTTTAAGAAAGTTGAGCCCTTATAATTTGTGTATAATACTAAATTATTAGAAGTAAAGAATTGACTGTTTTGGTAAAGTGGAGTATGTAGGGGCCAAACCACTATAAAATTTTTGAGGTATCTGTGACCAAGATCTAGGCAATCAAAAGGAATCTAAGATTAGAAGAGAAGAACAATGAAGTTTAGAAAAATTGCTTTAAATGAAACATGCAGACCCCCAATCTCATTCTCCTCTATCTAGCCTACTTTTATATTGGCTTGGGATGAAAAACAAGTAATAACTTTGTAAGAGGCAACAAGAGATGGAAGATATTCTTAAGTCTTAAATATTCAATTGCAGCTCAAGTTTGTATTACAACCTTAGGTCCTTCCACAAGTTGGTAAAATTTCTAAAAGGAGTTTAGAGAAGCTGAGGAATGGACTTATCTTTGCGAAATTCGTAATTTTATTCTCACTTTTTGATAATATTTAATGCATGAAAATTATCTTTAACCTTGATGTTGCTTTGTTTATTTTTACTACAACCAATTTTTTAAGCACATTAGTATATGCTTTTTAAGTCACATGTTTCTTAATATACTCATTGAAAGTAGTCTTATTACAATAAATGCATTCATACCCTTTTTAGTTACAATCGTTTTGATACCCATATTGATGCATACATACCTTCTTTGTATTTCAATAATTCTTCCATAATTATTATGTTCAACATTTTATAAAGTAAATGGTGAATAACACAATGTATACATGGCTCTCTTGGATCACAATACTCTCTCAAAGTAATATTGTCTTTATTAAATCATTTCATGGTGATCTCTCAAAAAGTATCTCAACATAAGATACCGTTCACAATAATTATTCCCTCTAGGAAAAAATATGATATATTTTATATTTAATTAAGGTATACATATAATCATAAACAAAGATATTGTAGGTGAAGGGTTGCACATTTCTTTACTTAGGTTCTCTTTTGTATTAACTACTTCACTTGAGATTTATACTGGTGAAGATCCCAAAGATTTCTTAATGTGGGAGACTTATATTTGGGTAGAGAGGGCTCCAATGTGTGCGATGATAATCTATTCATGCAAATGGCCTTTAGACTTTGCATCAAACACATTAAGTCAATACCAAGCAAAGACATACATCCTTATGCATAAAACATAATCTAGTTTTCAAAATCCTTTTCCAACTCTAAATCTAAAAAAAATTGCTCATTGGAACTCATATTTTGTCATGAGTGTTAATTTTATGATCCGTCATGCCTTATAGTGATGGTTAAACCCATTAGTTATCAATGCCATATTGTTATTACATTTGTGTATTGACATTTTATGTAGAAGTTACAGATTAATTTATTTAAAAACACATGTTTTGACTAAGAAAAAAAACATGAAATCTTCTTTAGTAATGAATATAAAAAATGTATAAACAAAACTATACATATCGTAGGACAGGCCATGCGACATAATATGTTTGTCTCATCAATATGTTTATGTTATATTTTTAATTTAGAATTTTTCTTATACATATTTGTTATTATGAATACCACGATTATTGTTATTTAACAATTCACTGCTTTTGAGTTATATAAAATATAATTTATTTTATAGTAATAAAGTCGTTTTTAATAAACTGTGATCTTAACATATAGGAATTCATAATGATTGGACGCCCTACATTGTTCAACACAGGTTCTATATAAACTGGCTATAAAGTCAGTTTTGAAAAGAAAAGTAGGATTGACCACCTTAGTACTTTCTCTTCTCTTGACCAATGACAGCAAGGGTTATTTGGGTCGGACTTTCCTATCATGGTCTATAATTCCATATGATCAAGTCCAAAAATCATGGACAAAGTTAATAATAGGCTGTCTTGTTCCAGATCTAGACTGGGTCTGAACTTTGCTAAGATTCGACATAGGATACCAGATTATTATTTTTTTTCACATGATTATCATTAGACCCTCCATATGGCAGATCCTCTCTTTCTCTCTCTCTCTCTCTCTCCCTCTCTCTCTCTCTCTCTGAAACAGTGCAGAGACAGTGAAGGTCTTGGTTCCAAAATCGAATTTCTCTTTCAAAATGTTAATCAAATGACAAATATCTACACATTTTCTACGTTTTCATAATCGCTGTTTTTTAGCAGATTATGTCTTTATACATGAATGGAAGTAAAATCTTTCAAGTCAAGAGAGTGCATTTAGGTACACATCCTTCATGTGGCATCCCACACCCCTCTCCCTCCACCCACCCTACATTCCGGTCGGACAAAGCCCGCGCTTCTCGCTGAAGCCATTACACATGAGACCAGATCGACGACTAGTCATTGAATTGTCCATTGATGATGACAGGAACTCCGGAGGGAAAGTAGAGAATGGGAGGAATCACCGAGGGATGGCCTGATAATGAGGGAGACTCTCCCTCTATCTCCCCCTCTGGGTCTGCACTGTTCTACGGAAAAAGCTTTACAGCGGTGATGACGGATCTCGTGGGGACAGCTGGAAGAAACTCCGCCTGTCACCTCCCTGTCTCCTCGTTGGATGGGTGTGGTGGGAGGAGAGACCACCCAACAAGAGCTCAAGAAGTTAAGAAGAGAGAGTTGACTCACAGATGTATGACCAGTTGGTGAAGAAGATTCTCTCTTTTGCTCTCTCTCTCTCTCTTTCCAGAGAAAGTTCCACAGCGATGGGCAGCTGTAAGAAGGTCCTCCTGTCACCTCCTCGTCACTTCGTTGGGTGGTGAGCTGGGAAGAGACCATCCGTCGTCGAAGGCGCTTGTCGTCATTCTCGGCTTTGACCGTATTATTTACTTCGCGACCCTAAGACGTACTCCGCCTTCCACGGCATCGATAGCGGGCGTTCCCACGATGATATAGAGACCGCCGCTTCCTGCATATAATATGAGAAAAGAGTAATGAATGAAGCTGCTCCCCTCTCTCTCTCTCTCACTCTCCCATCATCTCTCCGGCCACGTAATCTATCATCTGTCCAATCTAGTTTACTCTCCCTCTCTCTCTCTCGCAATATATATATTCCCACATTGTTATATATTTGTTATTTGTAGTTCAATCTATGTATTTACTTATATTTCGATTTCTCTCTCCGTATCTCGATTTTGTAGCATATTTCTCCAGATCAATTGAGTCAGTGCATCTATATGCTTGTATTATTGATATCCATAGATCAATATATCGATACCTCTCTTTCTCGCCATCCGTTCATACCATACCGCCTTTTATCACCAGTCTGTCTGTCTATATCGTCTATATTTCTACCTCATTGTCTGCTTAGTCTCATGTGTATATCATTCTCTCTCTCTCTCTCTCTCTCTTTCTGTCTCTATCCATCAGTCTCTCTATGTTAGTAGCCGTTAGTAGAGATGATGGGGAGTGGGCTGTTGAGTTTCTACTCATCTTTTTCAGGTTTCCCAGACTTCATGGGTGAGAGAGGACAGTAGATGCCGGCCATAAATAGGGAAAGAGTTTGCTCCCCTTTTCAACCCTCCGGAGCATACAACATGAAGTAAAGGCAACACATGAGAAAAAAATAAAATCCCTCTACAGTGGCCGACTTACTTCAATCTTAGTCATTTGATGGCCTCCATATATTCTAATGAGAGAGGAGACGGAGAGAGAGAGTGAGACTCATGCGCGTAAAAAGCTGCGCTGGGGTACGTTCCGGGCTTGATCAACTCAGTGCAGGTTATCATCACGATCCATTAGGTTGAGTAAAACGTCAAATTTTCTTTATATGGATAGTCAACAACTCCACTAAGACAATATAAAATACTGAGTGGAATGTAGTGCGGTGCGGCCTCATTTAGTATTTTTGGGTATTATATATCATCAATTACTCTAACGGCTGTTAATCTGATATTATCTACTCATCATAACTACAGTCTCATTCATGTGGGGTGTCTAGGACTGTTATCGTTCGTGGCGTTTTTAGCTGACTTTCCATATTATTTCATGAATAAATTAGGCAGTGTTAACTGGAGAGGAAATAGCTCTTCTAATGGTAGCATCTTATTATGGTGTATGAGATCACAACCATGGTCTCATGCGTCTTGGATACGAGTCTTACTATATATTATATGGTTTTACATATTATTTCAAGTAGAATAATGTTAATTGAAAATTGGGAATTTATTTGCAACATTTTTGCCTTTAACGCCGCAAATCTCTAAAATTGCCCATTTCATAACAGGTGGACCCCGTGAAAATTCATACTCAAAATAATTGTGCTTCCCTAGGAGTATAGATGCATTATTTTTAACAGTTGGGGAAGTTTCTTGAGTTGAATCACCCGAGGGGTATTTGATCTATCGATTTCAGTCATCCATTGGACGAAACTCAGAATAGCTTCAAATATGAGAAGAAACTATCTTTACAAGGTGTAAACTCTATGCAATTGCTTTGGCCAACCGGATAGGTTAAGTCACATGCATTAAAAGGAAATTTTATATGACAAAAATAGGCGTTCGCCATACTGCTTCCACTTATAATTTTTAAATCTTTGTGACACCCGTTTCTGATACATTCACGAGACCTTTTCGCACAGGTACTCACTTCATGGACATTAAGCAAATGAAACAACTATTACATAGATACTCTCCTGCTTAGCGCGCTCTAAAGACTTCATGCTCCTAGAAAAAAAAAGTTTACCAAAGAAGGAAAGCTTATTACCCACAGAAGCTCCTCTCAGAAATAGTGAGAGTATCCGCCGAACCGAATCATCACCACTGGAGATTCTTCCCTCTAATACTTTCTCTCTCTCTCTCTCTCTCTCTCTCTCTCTCTCTCTCTCTCTCTCTCGCTCACTCACTCTAAGCATTCCTTCATTTCTTCAGCCTCCACGTTCATGGGTCGTCCTCTTCGCAGTCCAGCTTCCTCTTTGCGGAGCCGGCGGCGGCTGGCGGCACCGATCTGGTTTGCGGGACGGCGTCGAGAAGACAGACCTTCTTCCGGCCAGCGTAGGCAGGGAGCTCTCGCATACGCAGGTGACAGCTCACGACAGCGTCCTGCGGGAACAGACGCCGTCGCCCATCGGAGGTTAAGAACACGCACCCCAACAAGTCAAAATGAGATTTAATGTGGCCTACTCTGGTTAGTCCGGCGCACCACCGCACCGCTGTCTCCGGATCGACGGACGGCGGCGCCGGCGCTGCCCCAGCCGCACAGATAACGGCGGCGGCGGCTATTGTCGACGGGGTGTAATCCAGGAAGTCGATATCTGAAAGGGTAAAAAGTTGCAACTTCGTGAATACGTGGAAGGCGACTCAAGGCTTAAGTTTTCGACGGTAAAACAAATTTGCCGCCCCGATAAAGATAAGTGTGTTGTCCAGAAACCTTCATAATATTATTATTAAATGCGACCTACTGACTTTAAAAAATGGGATTCGATCACGAAGCACTCCCTCATTTCGTGTAGAAATAGAAGAAATAAATCGGGTTATCCAACTCAAAATCGATTAACATCGCAACCCATTTCATATGTGGAGACTAATTTCCCGAAATATAAGGCCAAAGCTTAGATGAACCAAATTCAGTATAACTCCAATCCGACATTATGTCAGGAAGTATCGAATCGTATGCAGATTCTTGATGAAACCTTCGAGCGTGGCGAGAATTATCTGGGTAGCACGACGAATCAAGGAACCGAAGGACTGTTCAGGGTCGGCCAGGGCGGCGAAGGCGCCCAAGAAGGCGAAGGGGGTGACGGAGCGCAACCGCCAATCGAGAACGTCGAGAACCAGGAACTCCATCCTCTGCACTGTCCGGGGCTCGAACACGAAGCTCGCCTCCGCCGCCTGCGCGCGATCCCTGATCAGAGAGGTTTCATAGAAGAAGGACGGTGCCCAACAAGAGGAGTGGTGAGACCTGGAGATCGAGAAGGGTCGGCACGAGTCTCTCCTCCATCTTGGCAGCGAGGGAGAGGCACGCGGCCGCCAACAGCTGCAGCTGCCACCCTCCGCTGGCGCTGCCCACTTTCTGCGCCGCCGCCGGTGAGGACGGAAGTAGAAGAGGATGAGAGGCACGGTCAATGGGTATCTTTCTACAATGAAATTAAGGGTAAATAACGGGTGTTTTTTTTCTGATATTAATGGGCCTATCAAAGATTTCAAATTCAGGTGCGGATCAAGGAAAGGGTTACGCGTAGCACTATCATACTTGCATGGAACTCCAGAAATCAAAGAAGTTCTCGTATGATCTTAAGAACGCCCATGAAATATAACCCCCCTATGCAGTACGGATAGAAGTACGTACGAAGTCCGTCAGCTAGAGAAAGAGAGACTACACGTTAAGGACAGGAGAGTGCATATTAAAGATAGAGAGAGCGGAGGTTGCATACGGGAAGAACGTGGCGGGAGAGGAAGCGGTCCATGTAGTTGACGGCGAGGTACGCCGTCAGCGGCCGGAACCGGTGGAGCTCCGCCACCTGCGACGTCGACCAGAGCGGACACCGGTCAAGGGGGGAGAGATCACAGATGGAAAGAGCTGAATAGCCCTGGATGTACGGGAGGCCAACCTTGAGGATCCAGGCGGCAGAGACGCGGCGAGCCGCCGAGTCGAGAGAGTCGACAATGGCGTCGAACCTCCTCCGGTACCCCAACCCCAGAGGAAACGCAGTCTCCACGCCGGCCAAGCTCCCAGTTTCATCCGCATATTCACTGTGTAGATAGCACAGGGGCGACCAGTGGTCTTCGTCGGAGAAGGAGCCTGCGTCCTCTTCGCAGAGGAGGAGCTCGTTGGAGCCGTCGGAGGGGGAGGAGAAGAAACCGCGGCTGGAGGAGGAAGAGATCGAAGGGGACAAAGAAGAGAGGGGCATGGTGCCGGCACCCCGCCGTTCATTCTCCTGCATCCATCTCAGGGAGAGAAAGAGAGAGAGAGAGAGAGTGCATAGAGAATTTCTTGGCGCGCTTCGCAGCTTCAAGAACACATGAGAAATAGTGAAATAGTCCGATTACGTCATCCGAAGGTTGAGGCTCCAGTCTTCGCCGTCTATTTTTAATTGGATGGCCATGTATACTTCTCACATGATACTCCTGCTATACAGTCAACTCCGGGAGAGCGGTAAAAGACGTATTTTTTAAGTATGCGTGCTCCCTGCTGGACGCAATGCCCCTTCGACAACCCGTGGGGAGTAGCCACGTGGGACTTCGGGACTCATCCACCCATCGTGGGGGACAGTGACTGCCATCCCAACAGTCTCTTTCTCTCTCTCTCTAACATCTCTGTCGTGTCCCTCTATCTTTCTAACTCGCTTATTGTCCCACTCAGTCTAACGACTCCTCTGTCTCACTCTCTCCCCCTCTCTTTCTTTATCATCCCTCCCTCATTCGACTTGTTCATCTTTTATCTTCTCCGTTTGCGAGAGATAAAGAAGGCCTATGGCTTATCGGGCTAGTTCCCTTAAACCCACACCTCATTCATATCCCATTTATCTATAATGTCTCCGCTTTCCTCGCCGTCACAGAGAGAAAAGGAACCACAAAACTTCCATAACCCAGCTACCCCCGTCTCCCCTCTCATCTCCCGGGAGTTGCACGCCCAATTATGAGCGGCTGCTGTTCACGCGTCAAGTCTGTCAATCAGAGCAGCGACAATCCTCCGCTCCCTCTCCGGCGGTCAGAAAAGCCGGCCCCCCCCACTTCCCCGGTGCAGCATTGAAATCGACCGCTGGCCTGTTGGCTGCACCTGCTTCGTCCCCACCGGTTGCATGAGCCCTTGCCGCTGTTCATCGGCAGGCAGCCATGTGCCTCCCGTCACCTCCGCAGACCGGCCAACAAGCCTGGATAAAATCCTCGTGAAGACAAGCTCCGACGTCTCCTGGGGAGGGAGAGGGCTGCCTATCTCCCTTACCTTCTCGCCGCCGTCTCGTCGGACAACCCTCCTGCCGTGGCCCCACAATCTCCGGGCCGGCGGTAATTTGGAAGCGAATGACAGTGGCGGGGAACTCCAGCGCCGAGCCAGTTATGTCCGGCAGCTATGGAGTGGGGGATGGCCATACATATCGAATATTTTCAATGGTTTTGGACCAGGCCCAGATGACTTTTAAACGTAAAATCCCAGATATCTATGGCAGATTTAGAGGGCCGGGACCAATCCACGTGGACATCTAAATTTGTCTAGAGAAAATGGCCCCTTCGTTGGACCCTATTGAACCTCGGGGCCGCCCAGATGGCCAGAGAGTGCCTGCTAGTGGCTAATTAAGACAGGCAGAGGGACGGCAATGTGGTAGAGCTATCGGGCTTCCAAGTCAGGCCATCTCGAAATCTGGGCACAGCTTGATGATCCTTGGATTAATTTGTAGGCTTTTTTCTGAACTTGGCATTGTAACAAATGGTTAGCCTCAAGCTAATCTTGGCAAGGCTCACGCTGAACGCACTGAGCTGATTTTGACTCTTGGAAAATCTCAATTTTGGAACTAAGTTATATTGATATTTTACAAATTTATTACTCTATTTTCTTTCTAAAACTCATCCTTTCACTTCGTTTTTTTGCATTTGGGTTTGTTTATATTTTTTTTCGATGATGCTTAAAAAACTAATTTTCATCACCAAAAGAATAGATCTAATAAGATAGATGTTGATTCTCAAGTTAGAATAGTGAGAATATGTTTATGAGTACAGTTTCCTTTTATCTTTATATGACTAATTTTCAGCATCAAAATCCTTAAACCCAACACATTCTTATTTATAAACTTTACATGATATCTCATAAAAAATGAATCACAATGGACTTCCAAGAAATTATAGAAGTCTTCTTTCCTAGAACTTGAACTAACTGAAGATGAAGTTATGTAGTAAATGCAAGGAAAAAGGACATTTGAAGATAGATTGTACATATGATGAAGAGGGACAAGAGGTTGAAGAAAAAATGGGCTTTGGTCACTGCACAAATTAATAAAGATACCTCATCATCAGGTTAGGACAATCAAGGCAAGGAATAGTTATATCTAATTACTCATGTAGACAAGGTACACAACATTGAAGCAAATTCAGAATTTTCAATTAATGATATGCATGATTTCATGGATGAACTGCTTGCTGCATATAAGAATAGTGGGTATGAATTGAAATCATAATTAAAAGTTATGAATATACTTTAAAAAACCAAATGCTGAACTTAACACCAAAATTTGACAAGCTCAATGGTAGAAAAATATGTTTGGAAAAGTTTGCAAATAGTGGAAAGTTAATTTAATTTATAAAATTATCCAAAAAATGGAACTAAAAAGAATAAAAATTGTAAAGAACAATTTTAGAAGTCAACCCAATAAGCAATTTTTCTTGCAACACAAAAGCATATACTCAAGTAATGATAAAATAGTAAGAGGTTCTCACAAAAACTAGACTCAAGGACACTTGACTACTCTTATCAAAATCTTAATTAAATACATTAGGTGGATCTCTAATATGCAAAAGTGTCATGGTACCTATATAGTGGGTGTCTATGACACAACCACAAAAAGTGATGGCTCACCTATTCTTTCAAAATGGATGCAGAAAAGTCACATTGGCAACAAGAAAAGAAAAAGGTAGAAATATCATCTTAGTCTCATACCCATTGAAAGTATCATTTGACTGGATGGATTATCCTAGAATTTTATTAACATTGGTCGATAGTGTGAGAATATAATGAACATTGAATTTAAAAGTGATTTTGAGTCATATCAAAGTTTACATTCTAATGATCATAGTTTCACTACTTATAAGTAACAAAATATTTATATCATACATCTTCTTAATTTGATAAATTCTAATGGTTGGTTAGTGACAAAGAATCAACTAAATGGTATGCATTTTTAGCATAGACATGTAGAATGTGACATGATAGATAAACTTTGGAAACTAAGTATGGATGATTATCCAATATTGACATTAAAGAAGAACATGATTTTAACCAATGTATTTGAGAAGAAATAATTAATAATTCAAACCTAAATATTTCATCCCAACATCTAGGCCTTTAGCAAGTATCCATGTTGATTTATTTGGACCTTCAAAGTCAAGTCTTGGAGGGAAGACATGATTTTGTAATATTAGACTACTCTAGAGCTACTTAGGTTTACTTTCTAGCACATAAAGATGAAAAATCTTAAATTGTTTGTGAAATTCTGGAAGAAGATTCAAAATGGAGGGGATTTTAAGGTCAAGAGAATAAAATTTGATCATAGAGAGGAGTCTGAGAACCTTAAGTATGCTAAATTGTGTGATGATAATGTATAATTACACAAGTTCTCTCCTCCAAAAATTCCTCAACAAAATGTTGTTAAAAGGAAAAATGAAATCTTAATGTACATATCTTGAACTATGTTTGCTGATCTTAATCTAATCCAAATATTTTTTGGTAGAAGTAATCAATAAAATCTGATTAGATTCATTCCTAAAAAAATCATATGAGCTACTTAAAGGAAGAAAACAAAATATCAACTACTTCAGAATATATGGATGTAAAAGAAGTGATGAGGAAATATTTTAAAATTTTAAAAATAAGTGATTAAGTAAATACAAAGTAAGAAATTGAAATTTTTGACTCAAAAAGTGATGAAGATATTTCTTTGGGCTATTCAAATGACTCAAAAGCTTATCAAGTGTATAATGAAATAAATATAGTTGTTGAAGAATCAATTCATGTGAAGTCCAACAAAAAATGGCAAAACAAAAGTTGCTTTGAATGATGTAGACGTACTAGAATCAAACTTTTAGAATATCTCTCTAAAGAATGACAGTGAAGTCAATGAAGTCACCAAAAAATCAACATTACTAAAGGAATAAAAGGTCATAAGAAAGTTCATTGGAGAAGTTTATGAAGGAATTCAAACTAAATTATCATTTAATTTCAAAAAAATACAAAGAAGAGGCATTAAAGTTAAGAATTGGGTGTCATGCATGCATAATGAGTTAAATCAATTTGAAAAAAGTGAACTTTGGACTTTAGTATTATTTGAAAAACATCAGCTTGCAATTGAAACTAAATGAAATTTCAAAATATGTAAAATGAATAATGGAAAGCTATTAGGAATAAGATTTGATTAATTGCTTTGATATACATTAGAACTAAAAAATTGATTATGATGAAACACATGAGCCAATGGGTAAATTATATATCATTTGATCACTTCTAACTTACGCATGTCCCAAAAAGTGTAAAAAGTGTCTTTCAAATAGATGTAAAAAATGTCTTCTCAGAATGTAGTAATTGTCAAAGGTAATTTGTCTATCAACCAAAAATTTTGACATTCAAACTTCACAAATCATGTGTTTAACCTAAAAAAATCACTCTTCAAATATAAAATGATCCCTAAGAATTTGGTATGATAAATTAAACATATTATTTATTCAAAATGATTTCACTTTTTTAAAAATATTAAAAATATGATATATTTATTTAAATTTACGTTGATGACATGATATTTTGGTGAATTAATAAAAATCTATGCATTCAATTTTCTAAAATCATGAAATAAGAATTTGAGGTAAGCATTATGAGGGAACTAGTTTCTTACTTGAACTTTAGACCAAATAAATCTATTATAGAAAAATTATTTGTGAAAATACATTAATGATCTATTCAATAGATATGATGTGACTGGTGGTAAACATAAAAGAGACCAAATTATTATTCTCAAATGCAAAGTGGACTCAAGTGAACTAGAAAAATTAGTCAATCAAAAATTTTATGGACAAATGAATATATTGTTTTTATGCTTGAAGACAAGTAGACTATATTATGTTATACTTTTATGTGGTTCCTTGCTCATTATGAGTATAAAAGCTTTTCTTTCCAAGTAAGTCAACTCTCTTCTTGAAGCTATAAATAGACATAAGATTTTATAAAATTATTTTGTCAATATTTTTTATAAGCACTCAACATAAGCTTCATACATAAAATAATCATTTGATGTTCATATACATTTTTTCAACATCAAAACTAGCAAGACTCCAAAAGCCAATAAGGGAAAGAGAACTTACATCAAGCAGCCACTAAATATCTATGTTGTGCTGGATTTTCACCCTTATATCACCTTTTGTGTCTACTATATATTGTTTTTCTCTCCTTAATGTTTTTGCAAAGGTCGTGAAGGATCCAAAGCGGTAACATGCAATGTCTGAAACAATGGGGCCCCATAAATAAATTCATATCGAGAAGCTTGTTGGATATAAATGATTATTTGCTATTAAGTATTAAGCAAAGAAACATATGGAAAGATTTAATGTAAATAAGTGGCGAAGGGATTTTTGTAAAACAATAATACATGACAACTTTTTCTCTTGTGGAAAAACTCTTGTGTGACATAAGTTATAATTAGCTACTCAATTTCAATAGAATCTCTATCACCTTGATGCAAAAAGTTTCTTTATTAAGAGAAACTTTCAAGAAGTACATGTGTAGAATCCTTCCCCATGCATACAATATCTATGATAAAATATGTAGGCTGATGAAAGTCATATATGATGCAAAGCAATCTATACCAACATTATTTGATAACTTAAAAAAATTCATCATTACTTAGAATATAAAAAAGTGGTGCAAATGATCACCTAATTTAAAAAATGAAAAATACTTTTTTCTATTTTAATTGGTTACGGTAATGAAATGATGATTATAGGTGATGATGACATGTGGATTTAATTTTCTAAGATCAAACAACTTCAGTGCAAAAAAGTTGTAATTCCTATTGAATTGAATGATGAGTTGTTATGTGTTTGATTCCATATCACATCATATTATCTAGAGGGGAAGGGGTAAATTAGTTTTTCACTAATTGTTTTTTGACAATCATGATCTAGAAGGTGATGCAACATACTTTACTCTTCAAGTACATCCTTGGATTATGCAATCTTTAGTAAAACATACAAAAATAAAAATTTAATATCTTTCACTGAATTCAATAGTTCTAATTAATTTATGATATTACCAAATAATCATCTTCTATATTCAATCCTCTAAGGGCTAAACTAGAGGAAAACCCATTCTTATCTTTTATATTAATAGATCTAGGGGAAAAAACTAGAGGATCATCTCTCCTCTTTTTATAATTCACACATTTAGGAGGTCAATAATATGATGACATTTTATCTTTTCAAAATTCATGATTCTAAGAGGACAAATAAATCACCTCTGATCTCTTCTATATTCACAATTCTACATTGTCAAACATAATAATACCTCTCTTATCTTCCAAATTTATGACTCTAGATAACCATTAGGAATAGCAAATTAACAGTTCTACTTGTGCCATTATGTGATCATTCAGTGAGCCTCACCTAGCCATTCCTTGAGTGTCCTCACCCAGCCATCATATGAGCATCCACATCTGGCCATCTCATGAGCATCCTCACTTAACATTTCCATGAGCATTCTCATCTTAGTCATTTGACAAACGTTCTCACATTGGTGCTACTCTACATTTTACATGCATAATCTCTGCACTCTACAAGGGGACTCTTTAGGTCTAGGATTATTAATTTCTGAACAAACACAATTGTGTTACACATGGGTGCTCCCTATGCCCAAAGTTGTTAAGAACCAAAATAGTGCATGATACTTGCATCTCTACACTTTGGTATTACACTTTTTACTACGGCTCTTTGTCATACCATAGTAAGAAACCTTGTATGTCATTTCTCATTTATCTCATTTGAGCTATGATTTCATTTGTCATAAATTTCAATGATAAGCAAAAAACAAAATAAAATATGATAACTTGGCTTCCAAGATCTAGTCAATCAAACTTCTAAGATCCAATCTCTCTCTCTCATATTAAGGCAATATAGATCAAGTCGATCATCAATCTCTTTTACTATTCTTCAAATAACAATTGACCTTCAATCATCTTCTCTGTTTGTCTAATAACATCTAATCTTTTATTCTAAATATTTCTAAGGATAGCCTTTTTATAGCTTGTCTCATTTCTTATACCTATAAGAACAGACGAACAAGTTTCTTATTTTTAAGAGAGGAAAATAGGAGAGAGCTACTAAGAAAAATACACCATTCATTGGAATGGAAAAATTCGGTACGAATTCAAACCCTTTAATTGGGCTACACATAGAATACTACCCTTTGAAATTCGCTAAAAGACAACGTAAATTGTAGCCTCACATTCCTTTAATATTGGGAATATGTACGTAGCATGTATACCTCTATTAAGATATTTTAGTTCGTTGAGCCCATGTTAGATATAAGTCATCCTTCAACAATATATATCTTGAAAAATATTCTGAAAATTTTGTAGATGTTTCATCTAGAATTTCTTCTAAGAATATGCTCCACCTTCTCAACAAGTTGAAACCTAAGTTAATTGTAAGCAATGTTTGAATTTTTCAAATGTGTTAAGGTTGGTGAAATATCTGTAGCATTATCTATAGTTTGAATTTTTTATAATAAGATGTCCTATATTTGAAGTCTTGATTTCTAATTATCTAACCCCATACAAAAGTAAACAGATAACTAATAATAGATATTTGATTATCTAAATCACAACAAAATTTATATTTACAAAGTCTTCAACTCATATTAATTTTTGCCTTTGAAATCTAATTTAATATTAGTAGAAACCTTGAGATATGTTTAAATTCATTTTACTACTTTCTGATAGGCTCTTTCTAAATTAGTAGAAAATTTACTCATTGCACTCGTGACATAAACAATATCTAGTCCAAATTATGACATAAATCAAGGTACCTATATTATTTACATGATTTATGTTCTTCATCCATCTTAGGTTTACACTCTTATTTGTCAGTGACGTGACTTAATTATTATTTATTAAATCACACATTTAAAATTTATAAAACTATTTTTCTTAATTTTTAGATACTTAAAATATTTTAGAATAAATATTTCAATTATAATTTAAGAAAGAGTTCTAAAATAATCATAATTTTCTAAGGATATAAGATAATATCAAGTAAAATTTTAGAAATTTTCTCAAAGAATATGATTTTTTTATAAATTTTAGACTAAAAGTTATGATGAATTTGATTTAGAAATTAAATGTCTTCGTGATACAACTAAATTCATATAAATAATATTTGTAAAACCTCATTCTTCTATTTAGGATAAGTAAGGGTCGATTCTTAGGGAGCAAGGATAATAAGAGTAAGAATTTACTTATTTTATTTATTATATATATAGATATACTTGAGATTATAAAAGATAGAATTAAATCTAAAAAATATGGAGATAAGAGAAATAAAAAGTTTGACAAAGTGAAGAGAATGAATCTAACATAATGAAATGATAGAATAAATAGTAAAATTAGTTCAAACTAAAAGTTAATTTATCTATGAAGAAGATAATAAAGACTTCCCAAATTTAGATCTTGCATAGACTTCATTTTATACTAGTCTTAGGCCTAGTGGTGCTTGATCCATAATAATCTTGATGTGCTCCATGTAGTCTCTTCTCCACCACAATCTTGGGCACAAAAATGTCGTTGAATGGGCTTTGATTTTTTTATTTTTTTCTTTGACTAACCACTACTAGAGAGGGAGCCAAAAAGCACCCTCCAAGAGAAAGGCGAAATGTTTTAATCTTCTTGAGAATTAGGCCCCTTTAGTAGATAGTTATGACTAATAATTGACTCTTTTAGTAGACGACCTAGATTTTTTGATGAGGGTAGTGCCTTAATCTTTCTCTTAATCTCATCTTAATGTACTTTAAGATGAGCAACCTAGATCTCATCTCTTGATAACCCTTTTAGGTCTAAATAGGCTAGGCCAAAGTGACGCTCTCTCTTAGGCTCATAAATATATTAAGCAAGTCATTTTCATAAGACTTGGGCTCTTCATTGGGTTGAAGATTTGGGCTTCTTTCATTACTTTCATCTTATAATAAGAGCTCACCTAAGTCCTTACAATCAAATAATTATCAAGAAATATGAGAGAATTATCACTTGACTTTATAAAAGTCAAGTAGAGTTAGTCTCATAATATAAATATAATAAATAAAATAATATATATTAGGACTTAAATGATAAAATATTATGAATGTTATTATGAATCAGTAACACATATAATTATATTATCTACCTATTAATTAGCATCTATATATATTAGATATTAATATATAGATGTAATTACTAATTTATAATTATCAAGTTTATAAAAAAAATATTTAATCATTAGAGAAAAAGAAAAATTTCATGTGTTGATGTCAACACGTAAAAAATGATGATTTAAATGAAAATATTATACTGAGTGATTATGGGTGGGTAACAATTATTAATGATTGAATTGATAAAATTGAGGTTTATAAATTTTAAATAAATCATAATAGAATAAAAAGGATTATTGAAAATTAAATTCAAATAAGTTATAATTAACCAAAAGATTCAGTGAGTTTTAAAATAAAAAAATAGAGTTCCGGCATTATGGTAGCAATTGTTAGAATATTAAGTGATTGAAAGATTTTGAGGGTGACTGTGGCGTCAAAGGCTCTCTTTAGATGAGTTTAGTCATAGTCATTCTTCATATTCATATTCAAAGTTCAAAGGGTGAAGGTAAGTGATGGTGATGCATCTCTTGTAGTTGTCACCTGATTGAGCTAATGTTTGACAAAGGTAGGTCTTCAATGACTATCACTCATTTGAGTTGAGCTTGATATAGGTGGAGTATATATTAGGGAGCTTCATCCATAGGTTTGTGTAACAAAAAGATGCTCTTTATCACATTCAAAACATTTTGAAGAGATCACAAAAAATCTCTTGGTAGATCACCTTGTTTTCGATGACAATGCATTCATTGATCAACCAAGATGATTTACTAAATGAATTCATAAAAAAAAATTCTAGAATCTTTCATTTCTTGTTAACGATGATTCATGATTGTTGTTGATGATCAAGCACTTCCAACAACTTGATCATTGACCAATGTTTTGCAAGAAAATTGTGAAGCTAAAATAAATAAAAGTTGTCAATTTTTGTATTGGTGAGATTTGAAGTTTCATCAATCATCTAAGTGCATGAGAGATAATTAACTAATTACTACAATACCCTTGAAATAGTAAGCTCATGACTACATTTACTTCTCATAACATGGGGTTTCTTTGGTATTATTTGTTGATGTGTTCTAACCCTATTTAAGTCCCATATTAGTTTTATCTAGATTTGAGACAAATATAAGTCTCTACCCCCTTCTTCTTCAAGTTTCTTCTCCTAAAATCATAATGGTCATGACCACCCTTTGGGGAGTGGGCCCCACAAATCAAGTGGTCCCCCTCCACATACACATATATGAACATTCCTTGCCCCATGTTTGGTTGACCCCTAGTGACATGGAAGGGGAGTGGCATACACATGTTTCTGCATGAGTTTCTTAGCCACTCAAGTGCAACTCATGGCTCTCTCGATTTTGCTTCCCACTTGTGAGCAACACTCTCTGAGTCAATATTGAATGCCGGTCAGTTAAAAAATCTCCCCTTTTTTATACTTTTTATAGACATGAATCTAAACATCATATAAGATCATATGATTAACTAAAAATTCACATTGTTCACATAAAAACCCATTTTTCTTAATAAACACAAATATAACATTATTTTTCATGAGTTAATATCATTAGAAAATTATATGGTTAATATCATCAATACCAAATAATCCAACTAACTTTTTGATATCTTTCCTGATATCTATAGTTTTCTATTCATCTCAAAGATCTTTATGAATTTTCAGCTTACTATCTTCTTAGTTGAGTCAATATCCTTCATCTCAATTCTTTAATAAATATTTCAATTTCACAATATATTTCATAAGTTTTGTAATAATCAGCATATCATCCATTTCAAGTATGAAACAAATTTGAGATCCATCTTCAAGTTATTTAATGTAATTATAATAATGATACTTACTTAGGTGTAGTAAATTCCCATTCACAAATTAATCAAACTTTTGATACCATTGCTTGAAGATTCCTTACAATCATTATGCAATTTCTTCAATCTTCAAATGTATGTTTTCAATCTAGTTTTGTAAATCACCATTCATGGTGTTTTATACAGATATTTTCCTTCAAATTTTCATGGAGAAATGCAATATTCACATGAATTTTCAACTTCAAGTTTTCTTTTACAAAGGATAACACTATTTTTGTTGTTATATGCTTCGCCATCAAAGATAATATTTTATTTTGATCAATTGAGGTCTCTTGTATCTTTTTTCTATGATTGAGCCTTTAAATTTTATTTTTCCTTATTTGTAGTTCCTTTCTTTTTCAATATTGATTTGGATTTTTATCTTCTTCTCCTTAGGATGTTCAACTAGATGATAGGTTTTACCTTTTACATAAATATTTTGTTTCTTTTATCATTGACTTCATCCATTGATCTTTAGCATAGTAATTAATTGCTTCATGAAAAGATGTAGGTTCTCCTTCACATGCAATCAAGACAAGACAAAATAATCTTAAAAATACTTTATTGTTTTTTGATGGTGTGTCTTACCCTTCTAGTCACTTCAATTTTAATTGAAAAATTGAGCTTCTCTTTAATCTCCAACTGAATAATTTTATTATTAGAATTATCATTCTCTAGCTATAGTAATGATTCTTCATCAAAATACATTAACATATAATTTCATCCAAAATTGCACTTCAACTAACATCTTTTTTATTTTTTGGATCCCAAAACTTATACATTTTTCACTCCCATCTGCATAACCAAAGAATATATACTGATGAAGTTTTGAGCTTTCATCATTGAAAATATGGGCATACCCAACACATCCAACAAATTTTAATAGTTGACTTATGTACTAACTCATGCTTCCTCAACATCTCTCCCATCATAAATAATATTAGGTAATCTATTAATCACATAATATGTCATATTATTTTTAGATCTACATGAGTTTTTAACAACTAATCAAATTCTAGCGAGAGACCAAAATGACATATCCATGACATGAATTGAATATTCTCAAGGAAAAATTAATATGTATATCATTTATCACTTAACATTAGTATTTGAAGCATATTGGTTCTTGATAATTTGTTTCAAATCCAATAACATAAAGAAGCATTCTTGATAGGCTATGATATAGATAAAACAAATTTGAAAATAATGATTTAAGTTTGACAGTAATTCAACATTCAACCATATTCAAATCTCCTTAATGGAGATAAAATCCTCATGTTAAATTCTCAATTAACATTCTCAGCATTCATAAGTACAAATCTGATCATTCAAATGCTTAATTGTGAATTATGATTTATCATTGTCAAATACTCAAGATATTATATCTATTAAGGAGAGCTAGCTATGTTTATTTACTCAAGACACTATTACCATACTAAACACATGAATATTTGTTATTACAAGGATGTAATAAATTAAGTAAACTTTCATATCCATGTTTTGCATTGCATTGTTTCATTCATACTGATATCTTTGTCATCATTTCTGAACCATAATATATTCTGCAAACATGATCATCTAATCCAATAGTATGTATTATGAGCATTTCATGCACATATGTATACTTAATTTATACGTTTGTCAGTCCTTAAGCATGATCATTCTTGTAAAGTTCTCTTTTACTCATTATTATGTATATTATTGATTGTGTTCAAGATTTATGCCTCATAAGCATATAAGATATGCATAATTCGATATCTAATTCAAACATATTTGTCATCATCAAAATATTACTAATGTGAGACTTCAATAGATACATGTGTGTTGCCACCTATAGATACATGTGTAGATAGTATTCTACTAAAATATTCAATAAATGACACAAATATTTTTGGAGCACATATAATCCTCTAACATTTTCAAAAATTACAAGAATATTCAAGTTAGCTTGTAATAGAAAATTACTACTTTGCTCAATCTTGACATTATCTACTTCAAGACTATCATTAATAGCAAACATTAATGTCATAAAATTTATAAAACACTTCTTACTTATGTTATGATTATCATTAAACTATGGAGAGGTCCTAAGCTCATCAATGTAGATAAGAAGCTACACCTCCTCTAACATTATCAATGGAATATATAGTTAGTAAAATTTTATATTTCACTTTGATTTCACATTACACTACTTATGTTGTTAGTTTTGATGGTAAATTTTTTGACATATAAAGGTTGTAGGTTATATTCTATTGTACCTTAAATCAAATTCATAGAAAAACATATTATACTCCAAGTTTCAACATGTATGCATTAAGAGTTGTACAGATGTAGACAAGGATAGTTCTCATCATGATTTAATATCTATTACAAGTTAATTTGTGAAATAGAAAAAAATATTACATGATCAAGAACTTAAGCAAAAAATACAGTTGTGTAGTGTGTGACTAAATTGATTTGTGTTTGACTGCTCATTCAAGACATAAGATCCCACTTTACTTTTCGTTGAAGCTCTACTCTGATGATAAAACAACTACAAATAGCACAAGTAGCCTATCCAGCATAATATAATCAAGCACTTTAAGGCTAACCAACACTTTATCAAGGAAAAATTGTATGAGTTCTACGTATTCTTTATGTTCATTTAGATAATCAACGTATTGATGTTTTCTCCAAAGGCTTCACATGTGCCCAGATAAAACCTATCTTACACAAGATGTGCATACATGAGACATGCTATGTTTGAGAGGGAGTGTTGAACTAATGAACACCATTTTTCTTTTAGAGTTAAATGAGCTCATTAGTGTCAAGGCCCACTAACCCATTCAGTTTTAGATCTATTTTTTGGCTTTGAAAAACCTATACAATTGAATCCACATATACACCATATGTGTATTTAAATGTCTAAGTCAAATTCCAATTATGAGCAAGAACAAATTATCTCCACCATTTGAACCAGGTTTGGGCAATCTCTCTTCATGTTGGCTTTCTCCTATTATTTGATGATACTTCTCTTCTCACTCAACAGTTTCTCTTTCGGGCCTCATGTTTCCTCCTAGAAAATACCCTCCTTTTATGATGATTTCTTGTGATGCCTCTTACTGCCCAATGATGCCCTCCTCTTAGATAACATTTTTTCCTAATTTTCCATCTATCTTCCACTATTTATTGCTTCTCTCCAATAATTATCAATGAGATGAAGCCCACTTGGCATGACATTAGGCCAAAGCCTTTAGGTTACCTATCAGATGAAATCTATTTGAAAAGATTTATTCCATTCTTATTGTTCATTAGGATGTTATAAGGTAGTAGAGGATTCACATAAGATTCTATATGCTCTGATTATTGTGTTGGATCATTAGACATGACGGCCATCTTGAATTAGTGAATGCTTGAACAAATGTGTTCAACTATTAGACACAAAACCCACATAAGGTCAATTGAGCCATTAAGCACAAGATTTGCATTGAGACAATGGGTTCAAATGTTACTGATTGAGATGCCTAAGCATGAGACCCATTAGATTGACGAGCCCATTAATGAATGAGTTTGAATAAAATTTCCGAGGCTCACATTAAGTCAATTCAAGCAATGGTCACAAGTTCCACATTAGATCATTGAGCTTCTTATCATTCTACTTAAGTCAGATTTATTAGTAAGATATCCAATAAATCAAGGAGCTTATCAAAAAACTGAGTTTGAAAACTAGGTGCAAGGCTTAATTAAGGTCAACTAGGCTGCTGCTATTATTAAGCCAGTAAGCGCATTATTTGACATAAGTTTGAGATCCAGTTGCACATAAGTTTGACCGATGGACACAATGTCAACATTAAATCTCTTGGAACATAAGTCTGACCAATGGACACAATGTCCATAGATTATCAATTATTTATTTATTTGTTTATGGGCTTCTCGAAATGAACTCAGGTGGGCTGATGAAGGTCGAGTTGGTGCTCTTTCCTCCGTTGTTGAGCCGGATCTCGCTCTCTTTCTCAAAGTTGCAGCCTCCACTCTTCTTCCTCCCTCGGTCGTCTTCACCGGGTGTGAAGGACATAAATGTCCCTCTGCGACTCGGGACATTCCGGTCTTTCGCCGCCTATCGAGAGGAAACCCTCGACTGGTTCAATTCCTCTTCCGCCCGTTCTCGGTTGACCACGCTTGGGCCTGCTAGAGCTCCGCCGCTCCAGCGTTGTTCCTTCTCTTTTTTTTCCTGGAACTTCGGTCGACGAGTGGAGGTGTCAGGCTGAAGGCGCCGGGTTCCCTTCCATCTTTTTTGCGGCGATCTCCTCTTCCCGACGGATTTTCAGTCTCATTTTCTTAACGAGGCGGTGAGCTTGACCTGAGGGCGGACGTTGCTTGGGCGGAGGCGTCTTCCTCCCCTTCTCCTGCATTGGGTGACCACACCAGAATCATCGGCAAGCACATGGGAAGGTAGCGGCGCGGAGGTAGCTGTGACTTCGTCCCGTTCTTCCTTCTCCTTCTTCACTTCCTCCTATTCTTTGAAGCCCATCAGGCTATGTGTTTCCTCCCTCCGCGATGGGATCCCTGCGAGGTATTCTTGCCCCCTTGAGACTCGGATGAAAGCATTCTAGGTTTCTTCAAGCTGTGACGGGACCCCAATCTGTCTTCCTGTGAAAAAAAGCTGTGGGTGACATGTACTTCGTAACCAAAGTCGTAACGGGTAAATTCATTGATGGGCTCGTGAGATTTTCCTTCAGTTCAAGTATCTCGACTTCGTGGCGATGCTTGGTCTCCCCCAATGTAGTTGACTTCACTAAGTTCTAATTTTTATTTTTTTTCCTGGGGATGTAGAAGTTCTAGTTTCTACTACGGCTGGCATCTGGGTCAAATGCATATCATGCATTTAAACTAGTACAGACGTGATTTTTCATTTTTTTTTTTGAAAAATGCCGCTCTGTTGAACCGAATGATGATTTTCCCGAATGCACTTCCTTTTTGCATCAGAGTCAACCCACTCTCTGGCGCTTACTTTTCACATCAGAGTCAACCCGCTTGCTCCCTGGCAGTTGCTCAAGCAGCCTGTGTTTGCTTTATTCATTGATGAGCTCGATGGATTATAAAGAGAAGAAACCATCTAATTGTTATTTATTTCCGAGCAAGCGAGCCTCCACAACGGTGTTTGTCCTCTCTTCTGAAGTTCAGGGGGGATCTCTCTTGCTGACCATGGTGATGATGATGATGATGATGATGAGGAGATCAATGACGGAGCGGATCCGTCTCATTTCTTCTTCTTCCTCCATTTACCCTGCCTTCCGCGCTGTCCTCCTCTCCCGCCATGTTACCATGTTACTTCACCATCCATCTAGGAAAAAAAAATAAAAATTCATCCATTTCGTATGAGCATCGTCTTCAAGATGCAGCAGGTGTAATGTATCGTGGTTTCCGCATTGTGTTCTGATGATGGGTTTTCTGAGTTAGCGAGAGAGAGAGAGAGAGAGAGAGAGAGAGGGCTGAATTCATGAGATGAGCTTCTGTTGCAGGTTCTGAGCTTCATCGGGGATTCCGGCCTCGATTAGAAGAAGAAGAAGGACAACGATAATGCTGGAGACAAACAGCCACTCGGGGCGGCTGCCCAGGAAGCGTTTCTACAGAGCGCGGGCCCACAGCAACCCCCTCAGCGATTCCCACTTCCCAATCCCCATCCGCCCCTCTGACGTGGATTACGCCCAGCACTTCCCCTCCTTCTTCCCCTCCACTGCGGCCGCCGCCACCGCCACTGCCCCAAAGATCCGCTTCGCCGACATCGGCTGTGGCTTCGGCGGGCTCCTCGTGAAGCTCTCCACCATGTTCCCCACCACCCTGATGATCGGCATGGAGCTCAGGGACAAGGTGAGCGTCTCTTCTTCTTCTTCTTCTTCTTCTTCTTCTTCTTCTTCTTCTTCTGCAACTGTTTCCTGCATAATTGGAATTTTTCTTTGTATTGAAAAGGGGTCTTCTTTCTTGCTGAATGGGGGGGCAGGTGACGGAGTACGTGAAGGAGAGGATCCTGGCGCTGAGGGCGTCCAACCCGGGGCAGTACGAGAACATCTCCGTAGTTCGGACCAACTCGATGAAGTATCTGCCGAATTACTTCGAGAAGGGGCAGCTCTCGAAGATGTTCTTCCTCTTCCCGGATCCCCACTTTAAGGAGAAGAACCACCGGCGGCGGGTGATCAGCCGCCACCTCCTCGACGAGTACGCCTATGCGCTGGAGCTTGGCGGGGTCATCTACACCATCACCGACGTGGAGGAGCTCGGAGAATGGATGCGCTCGTGCATGGAGGAGCACCCGCTGTTCGAGGCCGTGCCGGAGGAGGAGGTGGACGAAGACCCGGTGGCGGCACTGCTCTGCTCCGCCACCGAGGAGGGCCAGAAGGTGGCCAGGAATGGCGGTGAGACCTACCGGGCAGTGTACAGACGTGTGATGCAGAGCGAATGAAGGCTGCCTTTCGTGGGATTATGTTATTTAGATGATGATTTTATGTCGTCTTGATGCTGTTGACCTTTTTTTGGGGAAAAAAAAGTTCTGAGGATTGGTTGACTTTTGGGAGGTTTTTCCGTGTAGCTATGAGCATATTATGAAACAAAGTCAGCAAACTTTCTCCCTCTCTGTCGTTCATTTGTATCAGACTGAGCTAAGCTTAAATAACCATTTTGTAAGGGTTCTTTTCCAATTATAGGGGGGCTCTAAAAGATGTCTGAGGTTGACTTTCTGGGAGGCTTATCCGGTGAACACCTTGGCTTTATGGGTATACTAGATTAAGAACCCATCAAAATACACAGGCAACGAAACCTCAGATCCGCATCCCAGCCTGGAAAGTCAACCACATTTCTTTGAAATGGTCAGAATCAAGCTGTTCTGGAAGATGAGAACTTGAATTCGGTCAACCCAAGAAAGAAAAAGACAAAAGAAGAAAAGAGAAACAAAACAAGACTGTTTCTATGATTAGTTCCTTCCCTGAAGAAACATCAATAACCACGGAAGATCCAGACGGCATAGCCTCATGCTTTTTCCAATTGGGTCTTCGAAAACCGTAATTCCAGAAGATGACGCTTCAGTTCTGACAGCAGAGACTTTCTACCATGCCACTGATGACTAAAAAGATGCCAAATAAAAAAATAAAAAAAAAATCTGGCGATGCAGGTTATTTTCTTTGTACAAAAAAAGGTTGATTTAATTACTTTAACCCATTTCTTCGATCAAATTTTATAAATTATCTGACGACAAGCTCGAGTAGTTTTCTGTTGATGGAATGATGATCACAGAGCAGACTAGGGGCGTCTGATGAGAATCAAGAGATGCTCAGAGCTCCCTGTTTGCAGGAACGAGCTTGAGGAGCTTGGCAAGCTCGTAGGACTTGAAGTCCTTCCCATAGCACAAGCTGAGGTCCAGAGGGGTCTTTCCATCCTGAAGCAACAGAGGAAATTAGAGAGAATTTGAAGCTCCTTCATGAAACCTAATTAGGCATAAATTTCTGATTAATACCTTTGAATTGGACAAAAAAGGGGAATCTACCCACAAAGTTAACTTCCCAAGATCTTTTGCAAAATAATACAGATTAAAATTATGCAATTTTATTCATTCATCCATAATCCATGAGTTAGCCTGTTCGATCTGTTCTTGGCCGGCTCATTAACTTTCGAATTGTCTAATTAATACATTCCATATTATGCAATAGTCAATAAATATTACACGGGTGTCCTTCATACATATTAATTAGGCATGAATTTAAAATTAATCCCATTAAAGTGCACAACGTGTGAATCCTCATAAAAAGTCAACTCACAGATAAAAGACAGGTATAATCAGCTACCAATAATTCCTTAATGCCATAAATAATTACCTTATTTCTTCTGTTCTTGTCAGCCCCATTGACCAATAATACCTTAGCAATATCTCTAGACCTACCCTGAATTGCAAGATGCAGGGGGGTCCAACCCTCCTGTGGATGAACAACACAAAAAAAAACGGTAAATAAAAAATGAAACCGTACTCTTCAAAATGAAAAATATTTCCATACACTAGAGTCGATGTCACCCACATTATCAGCAACATTTACATCGACCTTATATTTTATCAGTAGCTTGACTGTCTGCATGGCACCAACTTGAACTGCATGATGCAGTGGAGTAGCCCCATCCTGAAAAATAAATTGAAAGCTTAAATAATACATGATTTCATTATTTTTAATAATTCAAGGCCAGATATGATCAACTCACCCTATCTCTGACATGTGGGTTGGCCCCTCTCCTCAGGAGATGACTAATAACCGCCTCTTTCTTACCAATTACTGCCCGGTGGAGGGTCGTCAAACCATCCTGTAATACTGAAGGTACTCAGGACTTACACATTTTGGATAAATTAGAAGTAGATTCGAGGTAACTTAAAGAAAAATATAATACCTTATCAATGGCATCAATGTCTAAGCCATTCTGGAGAAGGACACCCATGAAGGGTATCTGCCCGGACAGTGCCCGAGTATGGAATGGTCTCCATTTATTCTGCATCAAAGTAGAACGATATTGAGCACATATTCCTATTAATGGAATCTACTAAATTAGGTCTGTTTCATGTTCTTGAGTATCACTGACGAAATGACCCCCAGGGAAAAACAAAGATCAGAGCTTTAAGAACTCAACGCAAGATATTATGCTGAGATCGGGGAATTTATTCTGCTCCAAAATTGCCTTCTCTTCTGGATTTAGCAGTAAGTCAACCTCTGCAAGGTTCAGGATAAAAAATCTCAGTTGGCTTCATCTTTTTCATAAAAAAAGCTCCAAAGGTTCAGAAAGATGGAGTACATAAATGGGATCATTTATTTAACATCTGGGTCATTCAAGATATCATATTCTCAATATCCTCATTTTCCTAAACTCATCTTGAAATAATTAATCATGTTAAATAATCATTATTTCCCGGAATATACCATAATTTCATCACCCTTCTTAATTGCATGAAAAATTGAAAGAAAACAAAATCAGTAAGCATTTTCCAAGACGATGAACTACTGTAGCAAACAACCAGGAACTGATAGAAACATCATCAGGGTATTCATGTAGAGACAACTGGGCTAAGGAACATATTTTGCACCAGAATGATGTCTATTCGGAGGAATCCAAATTCAACAAAGGAAAAGAATATGGTGCTCCAAATTACTTTGACGATTTTCTGAAGAAGAAAAAGCTAAAACTAGATGCAAAAACGAACTTTGAAGTGAGAAAAATTATTCTCTATTTCACCTAAGTGTGCTCATTATGCACTCATTACAGGTGATTTTTTCCTAAATTTTATGAGAAAAATCAACCAGATGAACGATCAAACTTTGAAGTTAGAATAATTTCCATTGATTTCACCCAAGTATGCCATTATGCACTCAACATTGGCGAGTTATAATAAACTCTTATCATTAAAATCCTAGGCTCTTATTATATCAGTAAAATAATATTAGCCATTTAAATGATGAGCCCGGAACTCTCAAATAAACCTTTTTCGGATGTCTACCATGGACTCAGTTGACTTCCTCGTTTCCCATCAATTGTACAGATGATGACCTTTTAGAGAAGAAGCCATTTATAGTAAAAGGGCCACAGTAGATGTTTCTTTTCTGTCATTAAACCCACCAGTATGACCTTCACTTCTGCAGGATTTCATAGCTCTGATGATTTAACCTTGTCACATTTTCAGTCATTGCAAATGATTTGGAGACAAATTAAACGAATGTAAGCCTGGAGCTATGCAAAGGTTTTAACATAAGTGGGATGGTAAAACGGGATTCCAAAGAGAAGGAAAATAAAGGGACCATGGCGAAGTCGCTCGTATTCAGAAGCATAGTCCGTGGAAGCATAGGCAGCCTTCTCTGAGTTGACCCTCGCTACTTCTCCGGCCGCCTTGTCTCCTTGCTCTTCGTCCTCGTCTTCCTCCCCGTTCATCTCTTCGAACTCACTGCCGTACCCATCGTCAGGTTCCTCCCAGAATCCTCCTGAAGGATAAGCCCGGATGAGCCAGCTCCTCAGTGACGCGCCGGCCAAGGAACGCCGCGACGGCGAAAGGGTGAGCCCAGGAAGACGAAAGACAGAAGAAGAAGCGTCAGAGGCGGCCTTGGATGACGCCAAAGCCACCAGGCGGCGGAATTCGTGAGGAGAGCAAGACGAGCGGGCCGGCCCCGCCGCGGCCGCCGGCCACCCGGCCGCCGGAGAGAGCGCCATGGCGACTGAACTCCAGCGACTACAAGGATAAAGGTGAGCTTTTTACTGCGCACTGCGATTGCGTCTTTTTCTCTAAAAATGACAGATATTTCATTATTAATTATTCATTAATTTTTAAATTTGGCAAGATATTCCTAAGAAATATATATATTATAAATATTGAATCTTTGAAAAAAATTTAATGTTTCTATATTATCCATTTGGATTATCTAAAGTGGAGATTCTACTAGAACAGTTAAACATTTTATAAGAATTTAAAATTCTCTAAAAAAATTCAGAAAATCATATCCTCAATTATGTACCTTAGATCCTATAAGTGGCAATAAGAAAGTCAACATGTAGGTATGGTTGTTACTGGGTCGAGTTGACCTCATTTTTAACACATTCAAACCCAACTAGGCAAGGAAAATGTTTTTCATATGTAAGGTCAAAGGGATCATTGACATTTCTTATTGTCAACTCTGGGTAGTATAGAAGTCAAGGGGTTTTGCAAACTATCAACAAAATCTACCAATGATAATACAAATTTCTTGAGAACTCGAAAGTTATTAACGATGATCGTTGACTTTGACCAAAACCTGGAGAAAAATCGCTGGGCCGGGCCATGATACTTCGGGCTTACCTGGCCCATTAACAGCAACAGATTGCGAGGTCTGGTGATTGCTGGGCCCGTTTGGGCTGAATAAGGTCGAGCCCTGGCTCCTGAGAGAGGAAGGCCTGGCCTACCTGGACCAGCCCAGGGCCCAGTTAGGTCCACTGGGCCCTACATGTCAGAAGCCGCCTACCTGGGCCAGCCAGGGCCCATTTTGGTCCACTGGGTTAGTCCGACGTGGGCCCGGTTGAAAGGGACCGGTTCACAGTACGTGTACTGCCGGTTCGGAGGATTCATGAGGGTGGGGCCCAGAACTCACGTGGTGGACTCCCCGCTCCCTCGACTCGAATGTCAAAAAGCCGAAGCTACAGCTTATGTGGGCGACGAACGGAGGGGGACCATCGCATCGGACCGGTCCGGTCCGGTCCGGACAAGGCCGAGCCTTCCTGCTGTCGTCGTTGCGTGCCCCACCCTCACGTGCTCCCCTTCCCGTCTGCACACCACCCCAGGATCTGCGCCCTTCATCATCCCAATAAGAAATAATAATAATAATAAATAAATACACCTCAATTAATATTTACTCGTCATAATTATCCTAGATAAATGCCTAAACATATGGATATGTTTACTGCTTTAAGACCATCTTGACCCATCATCTCTCTCTCTTAAACAAGCAAATACATAACATAAATATATCCGTTGTAAACCTCTCTCTTTGGCTATATCCTAAAACGGCTCTTCATCCCTCTTATTGTCCGTGTTTGGCAGCAGATCTGCGAGGGTTCTCTCTCTCTCTCTCGCTACGAGCCATTTCGTCTAGGAGGTGGTGGTGGTGGTGGTGGCGGATCTCTCCGGGGGTTCTGCTTCAAAAGGTCTAAGATGGGTGGGTCAGTGGCGGCGGCGCTGCTGGGGGTGGTTGTGGTGGTGGTGGGGGCGGCAATGGCGGAGGGGAAGCTGGCGGTGGACTACTACGCGGCGAGCTGCCCGCGGGCGGCAGAGATCGTCTCAGAGACGGTGGTGAGCAAGCAGATCGCGAGCCCCACCACGGCGGCGGGGACCCTGCGGGTCTTCTTCCACGACTGCTTCCTCGATGGTTGCGACGGCTCCGTGCTCGTCTCCTCCACCGCCTTCCACCGCGCCGAGCGCGACGCCGACATCAATCTCTCCCTCCCCGGCGACGCCTTCGACCTCGTCGTCCGCGCCAAGACCGCCGTCGAGCTCGCCTGCCCCGGCATCGTCTCCTGCGCCGACATCCTCGCCCTCGCCACCCGCGACCTCCTCACCATGCTCGGCGGCCCCTTCTTCCCCGTCCGCCTAGGCCGCAGGGACAGCCTCGTCTCCCGTGCCGACCTCGCCGCCGCGCGCCTCCCCCTCGCCAACGCCACCGTCTCCCAGCTCATCGAGCTATTCGCGCAGCGCGGCTTCTCGGCGCGGGAGCTCGTCGCGCTGTCCGGCGCGCACACCGTCGGGTTTGCGCACTGCAAGGAGTTCGCAGCACGGGTGGGCCTGGACGGTGGCGGCGCGGCCGATGCGGCGGCGGAGCCGCGGTATGCGGAAGCGGTGAGGAGGGCCTGCGCGGACTACCGCAGCAGGCCCACGGTGGCGGTGTTCAACGACGTCATGACGCCGAACAAGTTCGACAATGTGTACTTCCAGAATTTGAGGAGGGGGATGGGGCTGTTGGGGACGGACCAGGCGCTGGCGGGGGACCCCAGGACGAGGCCGTTCGTGGAGCTCTACGCCGCCGATGAGGGCGTCTTTTTCAGGGACTTTGCTCGCGCCATTGAGAAGCTCAGCGTGTACGGGGTCAAGACCGGCGGCCAAGGGGAGGTCCGGCGGCGCTGCGATCAGTTCAATGGCTTCACCACCTGAGCAAATTCAACTGCTTTCTTCTTCCATCGAAGCAGCAAAAGATCCTTCCTTTTCTCCTCCCTCCATGTAATCTTCCGATTCCTCACCATTGATTCTTTCCCTCCCCCTCTTCCCCACCCTTGATAGGCCACCGCCATGGAAGGAGCCCAATTGCCGCCCAGATCTTTCGTTTTTCCGCGAAATTATTGAGACCCAGAGAGCTCTAGAGAGAGAGAGAGAGATCTGGCATGGCCATCGGCGTCGTTCTTCTGAGTGATTAGAAATTGGGCTTTTGGGTATTATTATTGGTGGTGTTGTCGTTTTTTTTCTGGATGATTTGATCGAGAGAGAGGTTGATGGGCGGATTGGTCGATGTGACGGAAATCCAACCTGCTGTCAGTCGGCTGGCGCTGCCGTTCGTGACCACCGACGCTAAGCTGTTCAAGGTAGACGATCCTCTCTCTCTCACTCTACATCTCTTTCTCTCTCTACATTTACATATCCATCCATCCATCCAAAAATCTTGTGTTAATTGACGACGAAATGTGTTTATGTGGGTTGGTCTCTCTAGCAAGGTTCCAACTACTTCCTTCTCTCTCTCTCTCTCTCTCCCTAACCCTTTCCACAAGAGTTCTACATGCTACTCTCTCTATCTCTCTCTTTATCTCTAAAATCTTACCGTCCATGGATAATAAGGGTATCTCCCCAATATTCCTAAAATCGACTCCATTAGATTTGATATGTGGGCCATTTAAATTAGTATAGGTATCAATCACCCAGGTTAGCTCGAGGTGACATAAGGAGTAGGTGCTACTTTTTAGTTCATTTCTTATAGTTTGGTATTTATGTATATATCCTTCTCTTGGCTTCGAGTCATATGGGGTCTACAAATAATCTACACACATTCAGAGGATAACATTAATATGCGACCTTTCTACGTCCTTTCTACATAAAACACTTCACGTGCCTGTTTCAAAAGCCTGATTTCGTGGAATCACTGAATCTCATGTAGCAATGTAGAGAGAAAGTGGGAGAGAGAGAGAGAGAGAGAGAGAGAGAGAGAGAGAGAGAGAGAGAGAGAGAGAGAGAGAGAGAGAGAGAGAGAGAGAGAGAGAGAGAGTTCATTTTCTGGTCAGGAACCCTAAAGAGGAAGCCGAAGGGCCCTGGGCCCAGATCTCAGTCTCAAAATAGGCGAGTACAGAGAGGAATCGGGCCTGGGCTCGATGTAGGTTCTGGCCATGAGCTCATTTCTTGGGCTTTTCTTCTAGTTTCATTTAGCAAGCCCGGCCCAAAGCGGCAGCGGGGCCAGCGAAACCCTAAAATAGGCGTATCTATACACTTCTTCCAGGAGGAAACTGTATTATGGTTCCTAAAATGTGGGAGTTTAACGGAGGAAATGTTGATGATTACCGGAAATTGTCGGTGACCACCGGCTTTTCTACTTTGTAGGGTATAAATCTGTCGGGGTAAATGGGGAATATCCCCTCCCCAAAGATGCCAGCGCCAAGGTATTTAATGGCGGCACCGACGATCTTGCTTATGCAATGAATAGCCGTTGGTGGTTGGTCGGGTCACATCCAGTTTATGAGACCATTAATGGAGAGAACTATCCCCCTTCATAGTCATTTGACTACAAGGTCGCTCTTTGTATGTAAATCCATAATATTCAAAGAGACAGGACCCCCCCCCCCCCCCTTCTCTCTCCTCTTGAAAAAAGGCACTCGGTTGAGATTCATTCTGCTCACAGGTGCCGTCTGCCTACCGTTCTCTCTCTCTCTCTCTCTCTCTCTCTCTCTCTCTCTCTCTCTATGTAGGCATGTCTCCTTCCATGACAAGCTGTAGAGCACGATGAACTCATGAAGCCATAAAATCGCCGAGTGTCACGCGTTAAAGTGAATCTTTTGTTGTGGCGTCCGTCACTCTCTCCGAGGCCAAAAATTCCCACAATTATGCACATTATTAACCTTTGTGACTTGTATTCTGTATTGAGGGCCCTTTGCATTCACCTTGGGTTGAGAAAGAGAGTAGATGAAGCTATGAGAAGTGTGGAAAGATGTGTGTGTGTGTGTGTGTGTGTGTGTGTGTGTGTGTGTGTGTGTGTGTGTGAGAGAGAGAGAGAGAGAGAGAGAGAGAGAGAGATTTGAATAACTTGGTTATCGTCTTTTATTCATGCATTGTTTTGAGGAGTGGATTATAAAACATGTTAGTGAGCCTGATCACTCATTCATATCACATGAAAAGTGGAAAGCTGTCATGAACTCCTGGCCTAGTTAATTGTTTTGGGACACGAACACAAAGATCGATGTTGCTATTATCAGAATTACCCAAAATAAATGTATAGATGATCCAAATATGGATATTTCATTTTAGGTCATCTTTCAACTTTTATTGTGAAAATCCTTTATATTTTCATCTTTCTATGAAAATCCTTTCTTCCAACTTTTATTGTAGGTAGACATTGGTGACTATATTAAGGCAACACTAAAGAACCAAAAGGGTGGATGAATTTATCCTTTCTCAATTGTTAGATCTACTGAACCTACTCCACTCTATAAATATCATGTTCTTAAGTTTTGATGAAGAAGTATTTATATATTTGCATCACAATGAAGATGCTAAGTATTTCTAAGAGAGGTTATGAGGATGATGAACTTTGTGTATGACTTTAAGGCACATTGGATATGCTTATTGGGCTTCAATTAAATGAGAAATAGATGCACTTGTTTTAGGCCCGGATCAAATGCATATTGGATCCAATCGATGGGCTTGCATAAAATGTAAAATGGATCATGTTAGTGAGCCTTCACTTTATGGCATATTTGATCTGATTGTGCTGCCAAGGATCCAAAACATAAATGAAATCGGCCGGTCCATTCATTTCAAATACAACCTATTTCCTCGCCCAATAAGACGTGAATTTATATACTTGCAATTATGGTGGAAACCCTAGAATCATAAAGATGAAGAAGGCAAGCCACAAGGACTTATTTTTTGTTATCCCTCAATGTTAAACTTTTTAAATTAGTTAGAAATTCAAAAGGTTGAAAACTAATATGATAGGATGCTTAAGGATTTAAATATTTCCTAAGAGTAACTAATATGTGTATCGTTAATAATAACACATATATCTAAATCTTATTGATTAGATTAAGTTTGGTAAAATCTATTGTGTTGAAGCAAAGCTAATGATGCATCTCAAAATAATTTATCAATCGAAACTTATCCAAATCATTTGAAACAGATTAGGGTGATCAATTAAAAACATTGAATTACAATCTCAATATATAAAATCATAAAATTGTTGAAAAAAAATATTTAAAATAAATTTTCAAATGATCTTCATTGATATTTTGAAAATCCTAAAAAAAATTACTTTGAAGTCAATCAATTAATTTAATACTATAATTTAACAAAAATTAAGTTAGAATATAAGAATTAGAAAAATAATGAGTCAACATCATGTGTGTCTAAAATACAAAGTTAGAATAATTTTGAAGTGGTAATGATTTTTACATCATGAATGATTATTTATTCTAAACTTTCTCTCTATTTTCTTAAATTTTGAAAATTTTGAAGTGGTAATGAGTTTTACATCACGTACCAATTAGATCAATATATATAGCTTTACATTCCTGATACAAATATATTCTAATGGCATTCTGATTGCATTTGATCTATACACAAGAAGATATGTTTCATCATAAGTTTTTCTTTTATGTGTTCCCTCAAGCTATTTGTCTAGATTATATTCAATGGTCTTCTTTATCACCCAACTTAGTTTTCAACATCCAACATCCAATTCATTCAAATTAGGCACTAATTTGAGGTTCTAGACACAACGGTCAATACTTCGTTCTTGTAAAACTGATCTAGCTCTTCAAGTGTGGATCATAAACAATTTTCTTTCCATAATGCATCCAATATAAATAATATTTTAGCACATTCAACATAATGAAACAAAAAAATAGCAATGTTAACTCATCAAACAATATTTTAAAATTTTATATTTTTAACTCTGTTTTAATCTTCTAGTTGTGTTAGTTTTGTCACAATTAGAAAGGAACATATTCTTGTTTAGTGTAGCCTTTATAGTTTTAGTTATGAAAAAAGGTATGGAAAGGAAAAAGATATTAATTTATAAAACCCAATATTTCATGAGAATTGAAAAAATATTAGCATAGTATGTTTGTAATTTTTATTAAAAGTTCCATATAAATTTGAAATGGAATTCTTTTTTTGATGGAAAGTAGATTCATCTAGTTTGTGTTTTCAAGAAAAGAGCTAATTATTGAGTAAAGTCATCTAGGCACATGAGTCTTACAATCATAGTAAGAAATACCAAATTTAGTTGTAAAATGGTAATTTTTACTGAAAAAATCTCTTATCTTAGGGCTTGAAAAAAAAATTGTCCACTTCTTCTATTGTCATTAAACCAACCCAATTCGTGTGACAAATAATAAGCACATAGAGAAATGAGTATATTCATTAGAAAGTCTTATGTCATTCAATGAGCTAAAAAGTGAGTCAACTCACCTAATATGAAAAGGATTAATAAAAATAGTTGTATGTTAATATGAATATAATTGACCTTAAGCCTCAAAGGGCTTTAATGGGAAATACTTAAGTTGGATAAAGTGTTTGCCTCTTAATAGCAACACATTAATTGGGGTGTCCAATTGATCATAATTTTTTTTCTTAAACATTGAAACTCTAGGCAATTATATTACAAGTCACAATCATCACTTAGATAGCAGCAAAAAAATATAACCATTTGATCATACTGACCTACATTCTATCTAAGGGTTCCATCCTTAGGTTCCACTATTTCCATAGTGTTTTACAACCTAAATTCTTGGCTCAGTAACCTACTAAATTAACAGCTCTAGTTGATTAGAGAAAACTTTAAAATTCTCTTCTTGTTTCATGGATCTACAAGAGAATCTTCCCTATTTTAATATTCTTAGATTCCAAGATAGAAGAAATTTTATTTCTCAAATTAATTGTAAACAGAATGGAGAACTTAGTCATTATGATCAACTAAATGGCACATCATCAACTTGTGTAGACTCTATAAAAATGACTTGTTATCAATTTGATAGTCTTTATCTATTGAAAACTATTGTTAGAAGGATGATGAAGTGATGGGCATAGAGAGATTTCAATTTGATGAGATATATAGAGGATGATGTTGTGAAATTTCTCTCACTAAGACAATCTAGAGCATATTTAAAGATCATTTTTTTTATTTGCAATTCTTCTCATTTCCCCTCATACATGCAGTCAGCCACTTGGACAAATTTCAGCTGTTGAAGATATAAGCTTGATATAAAGAAAGTATGGCATGTGGATGAGTACTTAGGTTTGCCTCATTTGCAGGCTCGATCAACCGACACAACATGTGAATCAATGCATGATCTCTAGTGAAGGATAGGACATGGTAATCTTTGATGTCATGTGTTCTTTAGTGAGATTTTTCTGTAAATTTTACCTTATCAATAGCTCATTAGGATAGAAAGATCACCTTTGACCTCTTTAACATCTCAATGTTTTTTTTTTGACAATTTCTATAGCAAATTACATGCGAATATGAGTGATCTTCTAAGTTGGTCAAATTACACAAAGACATTCACTTGATGAAAAAAATCAAGTTTATGTGATGCTCTTCAACTTAATAAAATTGATAATGTCTTCAACAATCATTGAGCTTTCCTATGATAAAATGACATAAAAAATCAAATATTTATCATGATTCTCTTCATTAACTTTTCAGATGTATTGTAAGTCAACACCTCCATATAGGAACATTTCATAATGAAGTTCTCCATATTCTCTATGAATTTTTTTTGTGATTGAATCTAAATTTAATCACTCAAAGGAGCTATCCCTATAATTGATTGTTTACCTTGTAGTATTTTGAATTTAAAATAGAATGTTAAGATGAAATTTTGGTTGTAGTATTGAATGTGTAATATTTTGATCATAATAAATAATTATAAGATCAATTAGAGAATCGAATTATATTTAGCTATGAATATAAATGATGTGGCATTAAATGTGAAAGGGTTTATACATAATTTTAAATAATATTATTAAATTTTCATACGATAATTCATTAAATATGTATATGACCATTGATGTTGAAACTATATATTCGATCGATTTCATGGTATAAACTTACCATGTTATATATTTTTGTGGTAAGTGTCAATATTTATAGAATATGTCACTATGAGAAAGGAATATTTAATATATTTGAATTAGTAAGATTATGTGAAGTAAAAAATGAGCATTAAAATTTACTCAGTCTATTATTGCTCATAATATCATATCATTTAATTTATAATGATTTTGATATAGCTCTAATTGATTGAACTCATATTGCTTATTTAGTAGAACATAAATTTCTAAATATTAATAAATATACTTCATAAAATGCTCTTAAACACTTTAAATCTCCAAAACTATGATATAAATATGGATATCAGATTTTAATATGTTTACATAATAATAAAATTTCATTTGAGTTAATTTAGATTAGTTTTGATTGATAAATCATTGTTTCTATGTGACATCATTTTTTTAAAACCATCTTTAAAGGGGCCTTCACTTGGGGTTAGTGTATATGGCCCATTAGCAAACTTCATTGCATCTTCTCCATCAAGTTCAACAATTAGTTGATTGTGGAGAAGGGCATAAAGGAAGAAAAAAAAGGTTTCTTGAGGTTGTGCCTTAGAAATCATGTTAAATTATAGGTCAAATGATTAGATATAGATTGTTTTCAAGAGTAATATGTTAATACATGCCAAAATTCATAACATTCATTCTGAAAAGTCTGTTTTCATTTTTTTTTCTTCTATTTCATAAAAATTGACTTTAGTTAATGTAATCATTCTTATCATTTAACTCCAATTAGCATATGAGAATGACACATTAATAACATTCAAGTGTGATTTACCCATAAATGATAAGATTTACCAATTGCTAATAAATAGTTAATTAATATTCTCATCTCTCTTAGAACATCTAACTTTGAATATAATCTTTCACATAGAAATCAAGTGAGAATGAGAGAGGTTATTAATAGATGCTCAAATACAAAAAGGCTCTAAGTCAAGGATCAAGCATTTAGGATTCACCAATCAATGTTATAAGGTAAAATACTTTCTATCCTCATTCAACATTTTTACAAGAAGAGAACAATTACTTTCAAGGCGTGATTATCATTAAATCAAGTATGAGATTAAACCTTCATTTAATCACTTATGAGAGTTATTTTAGTGAATAGTTATTACATTTTAAAGTTGTGAATATAAAAATAAATTTATGCAAAATTTTAAAGGAGTTGAACCTAGTAATAAGTAATTTGTGATTAGACAATCATAGCAAGTGGAACTCTAGAATAAGACTTATTCTTGAAAAGGTGGACATAAGTCTGTGCTGAATTAATACAAAAAAAATTGGGCCTAAAGAAGACTATAAATATTTGGATATTAAGGAGAAAATGGGCTCATAAGAAATAGATATCACTCTAAAAGGATTAGGAACATATTAAATCGACACTCCCTTCTTGATCTTAGTGCAACCTAAAACTCAACAATGTTGTAAGAGTTGAACCTCACAATCAACAATTCTAATTGATGAACAACTGATCTAGTAGAGTCCAAGAATGAAAGTGTTCCTAGAGAGAGGACATGGGTAAAGGGTCAAATTACTTCAAAAAAAATTAAGTATTTTAAACTTATAACAAAGAAACAAATAATATTAAGGACGAAGAAATGAGATCAAAGGTCTTAAAAATAGTTTACCCAATCAAGTACTTATAATGCTATTAGGTCAACCTTCCTTCCCCTTCTTGATCTAAGTGTGTCCCAAAATTGAATAAGTGGCTAGCACCTCAAAGAATAATGAAGGAGGGAGCTTAGTGAACACCATTCTTAATAGATCAATTCTATTTTTGAAAACTAAGATGGAGATTTATTTTTGGTCTTATCTTATAAATTATGAGATATTATCATGGATGGACCTTGGAAAATTAAGAACTAGAAAATATAATGAGATATAATTGAGATATATCATGAGATATATCCTCAAATGTTAGAACTAGAAAAGTATTGATTAGTGGATTAGATCTCGAAGGGTTTAATTGATTATTGACCTTTGAATCAAGAAAATATAATTGAGATAGATTGCATGTGCTTTATGAAGAGAACCACTCAAGTCAAGGAGTTTATGATATACTATTTCGTTCACAATTATGAATTATTTACCATGATTAATAATGAAATATTTATGAACTATTCTGTATATTTACTAATACTATAAAGTTTATAAAAAATCTAAGAAGTTATAACATAGAAGAAGCTAAGTATCTCACCAAATTATTTCTAGAAAACATTTTAGGATCCCTATTAACATATGGGAAAAGGAACGGATGAAGTAAAACATAGAAAACCCTAGTAGGAAAATTGTCAAACTGAAGTTTGCAAAAATCACAAATGAAAGTGATTCCCGCAAGCTCAAAAATAGTATGCTGGTGATTTTCAAGGTCAAAGATCATGGGAAGAAAGACCTAAGCTTGGGTTGAATTTTAAAAAAACAAAATTCTGAATAGAGCATATTTGTCCATGTGAATTTATTTGTCATAACGTCATGTTTTCTGGAATCAAAGGCTTGATATTCAAAATACAGTCATTCATTCAGTTAGTAGCTAACTGAGCAAATTTATATTGGAGTGTTACATACATAATATTTTGATGATGATACACACATATAAGATCAAGTAAATGATCAAAATTATGTTTATAGTCCATAAACTTGATTTATGAATTAATATTATTCTATACATGGGTTTGAATGAAATTGAGCATAGCAAAGGTGTTTGGATTAAATGAAACAAGAAAGGTGTTCCTCTTATGTGGCAAGAAAAATCCAGTATCATTAGTTCATCAAATAGGCAGAAAAAATTCTAGAAATTCAATCAAAAACATCATCATCGTTTACTTTCTACTTATACTTTATACACACTCATATCATGTCAATGGGTACTCATGTCGATTCACCCATTAGCAATTCTTGTTTTTCTGGCATCACAAGTCGTTTGGCTTCTGTATTACTTCCTACGAATCTGACTACATTCTCACACAAAACATCAGTCGCTGCTTAATTTCTACCTACGCTTCATATGTACTATCATATCATGTCAGTGGGTATTCGTGGATTCACCCAATAACTATTCTTGGTTTTTGTGGGATACGAGTTGCAAAAAACCATTACTTGCTTCTTACAAATCGGACTATAATCTCACAGCAGGAAGCCTCCATTCTTTCCGGTTCATTGCAGCTCCTCCGCCCACCGACGTCCGCTCCATGCATCTCTCATCCACCGCATTATACCGGACAAGGATGATGACACAAAGCCCAAGACGCCCAGAGACTCGTCTCGATCGACCGTCGCGCCACCATCGTCCTCCGTCTCCGCTTCTCTTGAATTGCCATCGCATTGGACCTGATTGTGGCGAGGCTACTTGTCAGTGACGGTGACCTCCCTTGGAGAAGAGAAGAAGGCTAGATTGAAGCCTCGACGTGCATACCTTAGCAACGACGACCGTGACGTCGTCGGGCTTGCTGCCGCTCCAAGAAATCCTCGCCGCGCGGCTGGCTTCCCCGAAGGGGCTTTCTTGCCCCGTCATGTAGGCGTCTTCCGCGGCCGCCGCCAGGGCACGCGCCATCTCCTCCGCCGTCCCGCCGAGCCCCTCTGCCCGCTTTCTCGCTACAATCTCCACGATATCCTGCTCAAACAGGTTGTCTAACAGCCCGTCGCTCCCCGCCACGACGACGTCGCCGGGGGCGAGCTCCGTCGCGAGCTCCACGGCCCTCTCGATCGGAGTGGCCTTGTCCACCCCGCCGATCTGGTAGGGGATGTTGAAGCTGTGCTGATGCAAGGGGGAGCGGTAGGCGACTGTGTCCCCTCGCAGCACAATGAATCCGCTGTCGCCGACGTTGATGGCACGCAGGAGCCGCCCATCCACCGCTGCCACGCACGCTGTGGACGTCCCCCTGGCGGTCGTCTTCGCCAAGGCTTTCTTGAGGACGGCCCGCAGCACGGGGCCGGTGGCTCTGCCGCCGCCGGTGCGCTCCAGCTCCACCTTGCAGGAGGACATCAACTGCCGGGCGAACTCGCCGGCGTCCACGCCGTTCCTGGACCAGCCGCCGACGCCGTCGGCGATGCCGAACGCGTTCCTCTCTTCGCTGACGAAGTGGGCGTCCTCGCCGAGCGGGTGCTCTCCTTTCTTGGGCCGGCAGGAGCTGCCCATGTCCAGCTTCAACCTCCGACGGGAAGCTGCTTCGGTGGAGCCGAACCACTGAGTGTCCCAGGAGTCGACGAGATCTTCTGCATCGTCTGCGGTCTCTCCAGCGCGCATCTTCTTGGCTGGAGGTCCGGAAGAAACGCTAGCGGTTTCTCCGGTAGTGTTTCTTTTTGGTCCTCCCACCAAGAACCAAGAACCAAAAACCCTCGTCCGTCGAGAGCTGAGGGAGTAGTTTACTTGTGAGAGCTCACCGGGGGAGAAGACGAGTTGCTTCACTGCAAAAGTCGCCGCATGGGAGGTCGACGTGGTAGTTGACCCAAGAAATCTGGAGATCATGACTCCTAACCGGTCAAAGCCAAGATAGTGCTCAGATGTTTCTCCTCCCCATCGGTTCATTAAAAGGTGTCACTGGGTTGACCCCTAAAATGGACTTTAAGCTAGATAGATACATATATTCGTACCTAGAGAAAGAGAGAGAGAGAGAGAGAGAGAGAGAGAGAGAGAGTACGTGTGTGTGCCTGTGAGAGAGAGAGAGAGAGAAAGAGAGAGAGATTTCAGTCTGTGTGTTTTGACCCACCTAGCAATCCCGACCCCTGACGGGCTGTTCTCCAAATTGACAGCTGGCATTGGAAGTTACAGAGCACCCAAAGACGGAAGAAAATGAGAGAGAGAGAGAGAGAGAGAGAGAGAGATCAACATGCAGAGAAGGGGCTAAAATCACCAAGGAGTCCCCATCAAAGGCAATAATTATAACAACCCCCTGAAATCTTGTTGATCGGCCCTCCACCGGCGCCGCCCTCGTAGCGCCGGCTCCGGCAAGCTCCCGCACAAACGCTCGCCGGCGTCTTCTTCCTCCCTCTTAGTGGCGGCGGCGGCGCTGAACGCCTTCTTCGCCATCTCTATTATCCGCCGACTCCTCCCCTTCGCCCCCTCCGCCACTGCCAGGAGGACCTCCTCCGCGGCCGCGTCCCTCGCCAGAGCCCGGAACCTCATGTTCCCCCTGCTCATCAAGTACAACGCCGCCACGCACAGCTCCCTCTTCACCTCCGGCAACTCCGCCACCCTCAGCATCCCCACCAGCGCCGCCACCGCCCCCGCATCCATCATCGCCGCCCGCCCCTCGCCCCGCGCCCCCAGGTTGCAGAGCGTCATGAGCGCCGCCGCCGACAAGGTGGGCTCCTCTGCGACCACCAGCCCCAGCAGAGTCTTCACGGCCCCGAGCTTAACCAACTTCGACTGGTTGGTGCCCACCATGGAGAGGTGGTAGACAGCCATGGCGGCGTCCCTGCGGAGCCGCTCCGCCGCCGGTGAGGTCTGTGCCAGGAGGCGGAGCAGCGGCGGGAGCGCCCCCAACGCGCCGATGGCGGCGCTGTTGCCGTCCTCCACGGCGAGGCTGAAGAGGGCGGCGGCGGCGTGGCCCTGGGTCTCCCCTCGGCCGACCCTGAGGAGCTCCACGAGGGCGGGGACGGCGCCGGCCCGGACAATGTGTGCCCTGTTGGGTGGGTGGAGGGAGAGGTTGACGAGGGAGGCGCCGGCGCTGGACTGGAGAGAGGGGCGGCGAGAGAGGAGGAAGGGGAGGATGGCGGCGAGGAGATTGTGGGAGCAGAGAGACGCCCGCACGGCGGCGCCGCCGTCCCTGGTGGAAGTGCGGAGGAGCATGAGTGCCGCCTCTTGGCTGGCGAGCAGGGGCTGCTTGAGGCCAGCGAGGATCTCCTCCTCGAGCGGCGATGGGGAGGTGGAGGAGCAGGACTTGGCCGGAGAGGAGATCTCCGAGGAGGAGGAGGAGGAGGAGGGAGAGGAGGTGGCGGTGGTGGTGACTGCCGGAGAAGCAGCGGAGGGGGTTTTCCAGAGGGAAATCTCGCCGGCGCCCATCTCCTCGGTGGCTACTCCCCCTCGGAAGGCGTGGAGTGGGAAGGCGAAGGAAGAAGTCCTCTAGAGAGCGACTGATAGAGAGAGAGAGCTGTTAATTGTGAAAAACCCCTCAAGATTTCTATTTTTTACTTCTTGTACCTTTTGAAAAAGGTGAAAGTGCAAAGAACATTCTATGCTGTTTATTAAAATCAGGGAAGAATTTTTTGAATTATTTATTAAAATGGAGCCTCGTACATCAATCGATAAATACATATATATCATATTTTCCAAAAATAGCCTCTGAATATATATTATATAAATGGATATATTAAAATTATAAATCCACCCCTTACTTTCAAAAACTTTCTTCTTCTACCCCTGCAGAGAAATTTTTCCAAAAATCATGTGCACCTTCCTCTGCTCCTCTACGGTTTCCATTCTGTCCATATTGGCCAACCTCACCATCTCTCTCTCTCTCTCTGGCTAATCCTTCTCTCTCTATCTCTCTGAAGTACAGCTGCCCTTCTCATACGTTTTTCCATTCTCTCCATATTTCTCAACCTCACCATTTCTCTCTCTCTCTCTCTCTCTCTCTCTCTCTCTCTGTCCAATCCTTCTCTCTCTATCTCTCTGAAGTATAGCTATCATTCTCTTACTTTTTTCCATTCTCTCCATATTTCTCACCCTCACCATTTCTCTCTCTCTGGTCAATCCTTCTCTGCCTATCTCTCTGAAGTACAGCTGCCCTTCTCTTACGTTTTTCCATTCTCTCCATATTTCTCAACCTCACCATTTCTCTCTCTCTCTCTCTCTCTCTCTCTCTGTCCAATCCTCTCTCTATCTCTCTGAACTATAGCTACCCTACTCTTACGTTTTTCCATTCTCTCCATAATTCTCAACCTCACCATCTATCTCTCTCTCTCTCTGGCCAATCCTTCTCTCTCTATATCTCTGAAGTACAGCTGCCCTTCTCTTACGTTTTTCCATTCTCTCCATATTTCTCAATCTCACTATCTCTCTCTCTCTCTCTCTCTATCCAATCCTTCTCTCTCTATCTCTCTGAAGTACAGCTGCCTTCCCACCTGAAGTGGGCCCCAAGTCACGCACATGTGCCCATGAAGGATGTAGTTCTGGGTGAGAAAATATAAACCTTTTACTTCGTTTCAAATATAATTGTAAAAGTACCTACTTTACTCTCCAGCCTACTCATCTCTCCAATGGAAAAAAGTACAGGCATGGGCCCAACCGAGGAAGGGTATCTCTACAATTGTCGACGACAAATCAGGGCTGCAATTGCTCCTCAGGGGAACTGTGAATTAAAGTATAGCTACAATTTTATTTTATGAAGGTTATTTCATGAAATAAAAAATTTAATGAGCCAGAAACTAAGGGAAGATAGTTTTTAATTACGAACATATTAAATGAAAATAATCAGTTATTAGATTTTTGGCGACGAATTTGAGGTTATTATTCTGAGAATTCCGAAGTCAACGTGGCAATTGAGTATTTAGAAAAGATTAATTTGGATTAAATCAAAGAGTATAAAAAGGATCGATGGGAGGGGTCCCCCCTTCCCCTCCCCCATGTTTACGGTTTCCCATGTCGCCGACCAAATATTATATTTTTTCTGACAGGATCTCCACTCCCCTCAACGTTGTCCACTTCCGAAGACACCTCTCTCTATTTTCCTCTCTATCTCTCTTCCTGAGACTCTGCTCTCTAAGCTTCAACTTCCTGAACACTCCCTCTCTTTCTTTTTCTCTCTCTCCCTCTCCTTATATATAGCCATAGATACACTCCCAAAGCCCTCTTCAACTCTCTCTCTCTCTCTCTCTCTCTCTCTCTATATATATATATATATATATATATATATCTAAAGATACACTCCCTAAGCCCTCTTCAATTCCATCTCTATCTTTATCTCTATCTCTCTCCCATCTCCCTCTATATAGCTAAAGATACGCTCCCTAAGCCCTCTTCAATTCTGTCTATACCTCTCTCTATATAACACAATAGATACAATCCCTAAGCCCTCTTCAATTCTCTCTCTCTCTCTCTCTCTCTCTCTCTCTCTCTCTCTCTCTCTCTCTCTCTAGACTTTTATGTCGCTACCTCATTTGCGTTCCAACAACCTCTCCGAAACCTCCAATAAACCCAACGGCCTGGTTTGACCAGAGAGAGAGAGAGACAGAGAGAGAAGAAATGTGGGACCGCGGAGGGCTTCTTCAGGGGGAAGCAAGCTCTTCTCAGAAAGAATCATCTTTTCCGGTGGGCCCTCCGCCTTTAGGGAGATCGAGCGGCGGAGGGGTGATCCGATCAAGTAGCGGACGGTGATCAGACTGCCTACGTGGGCGCTGCACGAGCTGTTCACCCGGGTAGGTGACGTAAGCACGGGATAAGAGATGCGCTGGACGTGCGCACGTTAGTGAACGTGCAGGCGTTCAGACATCTCCTTTTGCGGCGGACTTTTTCTAGGTCAATGACGTGGCACCAACTGATTCGCCACTCATGCTTTGTACCCGTTTTGGGCTTGGGGCTTGGTCTTGGTTAAGGCCCAACCTATGACACTTCATCACGTCTAAATGATTAATGGGCCCAGTCAACCCAGAAGGGTGGGCCTCTATTTCCTAATATTGGCCCAAAAAGAGAGCATGTGAAGGCCTCCACACTTCTGCATGATCACTGGTTTCCACTTAGAGCGAGCCAGCTACGTCTATTTGGTTTTAGCCCCTCAAATATCTATCTACTTGCAAAACTTACCACATTTTTTAGAATAAATGTGGTATATCAACAATAACCAGATTTCCAGAAAATCAAAATCAGTAGAAATAATGTAAATTTTGATGAAATCGAAAGACTTGAGATCTAACTACGTCTACCAAGTCCTCAAAATACCATAATCCACCAGTAATGATAAATAATTTTAAAATAGGAAATTTTCATAATATTGAATAAATGCCTCTACGGGTACAACATTTTGTCTTTAAATAAGTTGAGTTTCTATTATGACACACCTAAAAAGATAGTTCAATCCATAATAGGACAATCATGAGTCTACAAGATCAAGGGTTCCCTTGAATCATAAGTAGAAAAACTTGCTTCATAAGCCATAACCTAAAAATTCAGCCCAAAAACTTAAAAGTAAATGAGATTTACTCTAAAATTCATGTAATAATAGTAAGGAATTCAGGTAATTTGGTTAGGTTGTTAGCTCATAAAACTTTAGTTTTATGAATGAAATACATGTCTTGAAAGAGTTTTGCGTTGCATGAAACAATTCATAAATTTGGCCAAAACCAAGATATTCTGGGCCTTACACAATAGGCAAGAAATTTTGACAAAATAATTTGCTCAACTCAGACAATTCAGAAATTTTGAGTAAATGGCAGTTCTTGTTAGCAATGGTGAGGCAAGAAATGTCAAGAGTGGAGAGGGGAGTAGTTCTTTCCAGAGCTCAACCCCCCTGTCCTTTGAGCAGCACCTCTCAGACGACGAGACTGAGAGGCACCAACAAGCGCCAAGAGCAAGACAGGATGTCGACCCATCGATACGCCGCCTCAAGATTCATTCAACTGTAAACCCCATTATATAGGGAGTAACAATACACAACTTTTACCACAACACCCTCAACTAATTACACTATTTCCCTATGACCTAGAACTTCCAACACTCCCCCTCAAGATGAACTTTGAAAAATTCATCTTGACTAAATTGATGATGACAAAAAATCTTGCCCTCTGAACATTCACTTGTTGATGATGACAAAGATCTGTTGTCACAACAACTCTCCCTTTGATGGTAATCGCAGATGACCACCACTGCAGTTGTGGATTCACCAACACCTGTGACTCCTCTAATGTTGTCATGCCCCAAAGACAGCTCACTTGCTGCCCTTGTACACTTGCTGTCCAGATTCTTTGAGAGATTCCAAAAAACTGGTTTGTCTGTGCGTTTTACTGAGTTTTCATACCAAGACCTTTAGGAGGAGCATTGGCAGATGCAGGTGGACGACCTTTTGCTTTGCTTGATAAAGATTTAGTATCAGTGCTCAAGCCAAACTAACCAGTGAGCTATGGACATCCAAGGTCGGAATGGGCCATATTCCAGGATTATTCCTTTCCGCAGAAGAGGCTGAGAATCAAATTTTTCTCTTCTCACAGGATGCCAAGCAATGTCCTCTTGTAGCATGTTCGTCTTGGCAAGGTGTTGATCATGCTTAAATCGCCATGGTTCATAAGGATAGATGAGGGGCAAGAACGTCAGGGTTCCAACAATATCTTCCACTAATTTATTGCGCGAAAATGACTTGTGAGTGCAGTCGTGGCCTATCACAAAAAAACCTTGTCACTGCTGTGCCAGTCCATGCCCAAGCCAGAGGGAGAAGATACCATGGAGATTTAGAAATCATAAAAATCCCCAATGCATAAGAGGTGACTGATATCAAGATGGATTTCCAAGATTTCACATCATGACTCTCCATTTCACAGTATTGCCTGACCTGAGTAACAGTTACATTCTCCTTGTTTCCAAGAGAGAGAGCTTCATCAAAGGCGTAAAAACAGATCAAACGCACTTGTGCAAATACCTTCTTCATCAAGATACGACGCATACTCAAACACAAGTTTTGATAAAGTCTGTGTCTCCAGATCTTCAAGAATGTTGCTCTGCTTGTTTGTTACAAGTAACAAATAGAGAGCTTCAATCGGCTGGTAGACATAGCATACACTTTCCATCTCAACAAAGGTATGCTGCTTTCCAGTACCAAGAAGCTTCGAAAATGCTGCGAGTAGGCCCTCTATCCTTATTCGAGCCATATCCACAAACTGCCTTGAGACAAGTGCTTTCCCAGACTTGCCTATGATGGAAGCCGCGAGGACAACCATCTTGGAGATCTGCATAGTGTCAAGATCTGATGCAAAGGCTCTCAACTATGACAGTTGATTTGATGATGGGGCTTAACTCTCAGGAGAGGTGCAGGCCAGAAACCCTTCCACCGATCGAATAATGAACTCGCAAAGGAACTGGAAGGTGAAGACCATTTCGATGAAAGCAGAGGTGAGCAGACAACACCAGACAACATAGACTGTAGCAATGTGAACTGTGGAAAACTTTGGTCACCAGACTAGGGAAGACATAGAACTGATGCTGAATATAGGGAGACGAACTAAGGAAGACGGAGTACGACACTGGATTGAGACAAGCGTGAACAAGAAGTTGATTTTTACCTCTCATAAAACGCTGATGAAGGTGGAAACAACGGTAATAGACCAAGATATTTATTCAGCCTCTAGACAGAAGGCTTGATGCAGACAGAAATGACGACGATGAATTTGAAGATGTCGTTGACGAACCTGCTACTGATGAACTCAAATATACTGTCAAATGACAGACGAAGATCAGTGCTCTCTTGTCGTAGAACTACCTCGCCGGCAGAGAACCTCGCCGGAAGAGGAGATGACAGTGAACTCGTCGTCCTAGATTAGAGGACTGACGAAAGTATAACCGCTCTAAATGGCGGAAGGAAAACCTGCTCGAAATGGCAGAATATCACGCCTTTAAACGGCGGAAAGATAACACGCCTCCAATGGCGCAATAAGTGCATCAAGATGATGCCAGAAAGAAACTCGGCAGAGGCGGAAGGCCTCGCCGGAAAGACACTCGGCAGAAGCAGTGTGCCTCGCCGAAAAGATACTCGGCAGAGACGGAATGCCTCGCCGGAAAGGTACTCGGCAGAGGCGTATGGCCTCGCCGGAAGGATACTCAGCAGAGGCGGAAAACCTCGCCGGAAGGATACTCGGCAGAGGTGGAAGGCCTCGCCGAACAAAGAGGGTTTTGAAACCCTAACCTGTAACCTGTAACCTGTCTGTCGCCAGATGTTAGTGGTGGCGTCGACGCTCCCTAGACAAGCGACGTCGAGCAGAACCGACGCGGAACAGAGCTGGCAGCAGCAGCAGTGGTGCTCCCTCAGGTAGGAGACGCCAAACAGAGGCGGCAGCAACAGTGGTGGAGGCGATGGCGCTTCCCCAGATGACAGAAGTCGGACAGAGCCGACGAACCTTAGCGGAACGAACCCGCTCTGATACCATGTTGGAAATAGAGAAAAAAACCTCGTCACGAAGGACAGAGAGGAGAACGGCGGAAACCGCCTCAAGATTCATTCAACTGTAACCCCCATTATATAGGGAGTAACAATACAGAAAGTTTACCAAAATACCCTCAACTAATTACCCTATTTCCCTATGACCTAGAACTTCCAACACCAAGCACAACCACTCTTCATCTGAGATGAGCCGCGGTGTCATCGTTCTGAAACCCGTCTATTCTAATCATATAAACGGGCGAACACCCGTTCAACCTCAGAATTACAAGTCGAAGCAGGTTGGCTCGAGCTGTGGCCTACCCTTGGCGACTCCCTTCCTTGCTGTTGTATGTCGATAACGATATCAAGATCCTGTAGTTCAGTTGGATATATATGCATGCTCAACTGTTTCCTCAGTTTCTGGAGGGCCGATTCTCGGTGATTGTCCGAGGGGACATCGCGACGGAGAGTAGGTTTCAGTGGCAGCTAGGAATAGTCTTTATCATCATCAGATGCTCAACCCCGCCTTCTCCCAAGTCATGTTTTCACATCAACCCAGTATATATTTCGAGGCATTCTGAAGAACAATCCAATCTTCCCTCCTCTTCTCTCGTTCTCTCTCGCTGTAGAAAAATGAAGAATCAAGAACCAAGAACCAGAGCAAAATGATGGCCGTGCTCTCTGATGCTCGAGCCCCCGTCATAGTTAAGCGACGGCGGCTGGAGGATGTAGGCCGGCGGCGATTCTACCGGTTCTCCTGCCAAGAAGGTGATCGTCGGAGGCACCGATATCAACAACTTCTGGGACGCCAAGTAATTCGGCTCCGCGGTGGTTGGCGAGCTGGACGCGTCTTTGGTATCGTCTTCTTCCACCAAGACCCGTGATGGCCCGGCCGTCTACGTCGCAGATCCTCTTGGGAGGAAGACGCATCCAAGTCACCGTCGGGAACCTAGCGCGTTGATTTGGCGTCCAAGAAGTCCAAAGAGCTGTTGGGAGAGTTGTCCCAGTCTCGTCTTCTTAGGAGGACGGCTCGAAATGCCGCCGAAAATGCCGAGAGTACGGCCATCATCTACACCCTCGGCGGATTCTTGGTTCTTGGTTCTTTTTTCTCTACAGCGATCAAACGAGCGAGCGAGCGAGCGAGCGAGAGAGACAAAGAGAGAGAGAGAGAGAGAGAAAGAGAGAGAGAGAAGAAAGAGAGAGATAAATACCTCTAACGACTTTTACTAAAGATAATGATATCAATCACAACGGGCATAACAACCTTAAATACCCTCCCCTCCGCTTCTACCGTCTAAGTTTCCACATCAATCCAAGTCCAGAGTATATTGCCTTGCTCTCATCGTCCTGCTCATCACAACTCTAATTCCTTCACTCAGACTCTCTCTCTCTCTCTCTCTCTCTCTCTCCCTCCCTCCCTCATCGTAGAGCACCGAAAGCAAAGCACCAAGAACCTCGTCTTTTGATAGGAAGATGACGGAGGTGAGCTGTAGCGCTGAAGCCCCCTGTGGATTTAAGCGACGTCGCCCGGAGGATGAGGCTGGTGGGGTTTCTTCCGCTCCTCCAGCCAAGAAGATGCGCATCGGCGGCACCGATAAGGATCCAGAGGATGCCTTCGACTTCTGGGACGCCAAGTGGTTCGGCTCCGCTATCAACGGCAAGCCTGATGAATCTTTTTCCTCGTCTTCGTTCACGGAGGTGGAGACGGCCGGGGAGTCCGGCACTGCAGCTCCCCGATGGAGGTTGAAGCTGGATATGGGCAGCGCCTCCCGGCCCAAGAAACGAAGGAAACCGCTCGGCGAGGACGCCCACTTCGTCAGCGAAGCGAGGAACGCGTTCGGCGTTGCCGACGGCGTCGGCTGCTGGTCCAAGAGCGGCGTGGACGCCGGCAAGTTCGCCCGGCAGTTGATGTCCTCCTGCAAGGAGGAGCTGGAGCGAGCCGGTAGCTGCAGAGCCACCGGGTCCGTGCTGCGACGCATCCTCAAGAAAGCCCTGAGGAAGACGACCGCTAGGGGGACGTCAACGGCGTGCATCGGGGCTGTGGACGGGCAGCTCCTGCGTGCCGTCAACATCGGCGACAGCGGATTCATGGTGGTGCGAGGGGACGCAGTCGCTTACCGCTCCCCCTCGCAACAGCACTCCTTCAACTTCCCTTTCCAGATCGGCCGGGTGGACGAAGGCACTCCGCTCAAGAGGGCCGTGGAGCTCGCGACGGAGCTCGTCCCCGGCGACGTCATCGTGGCGGCGAGCGACGGGCTGTTCGACAACCTGTTTGAGGAGGAGATCGTCGAGCTGGTAGCAAGAAAGCGGGCGGACGTCTTCGGCGGGACGGCGGAGGAGATGGCGCGTGCCCTGGCGGCGGCGGCCGAAGACGCCTACAGGAAAGGGAAAGAAACACCCTTCGGGGTGGCCAGTCGGGCGGCCGGGTCCCCCTGGATCGGCGGCAAGACCGACGACATCACGGTCGTCGTCGCGAAGGTACGCACGCCTAAGGCTTCCGGTCTTATTCTCTTCTCCCAGGGAGCTCACCGTCACTGACAGGGAGCCTCGCCACGATCAGGTCCAATGGGATGGCAATTCAAGTGAAGCCAGAAAGGAGGACGACGGTGACGCGTCGCTCGATCGAGGCGAGTCTCTGGGCATCTTGAGCTTTGTGTCATCGTCTTGTCCGGTATTTGTTCCCTCCTCAGCACTCGGATTTTGATGCGCTTTACGCTTTTGGCTAGCAGGAGAAACGAAAAGAATCATGCGGTGGATGAGAGACGTGTGGAGCGGAACGTCGGCGTAGGAGCCCCAATGAGCCGGAAAGAACGAAGGTCTCCTGGTGTGAGAATGAAGTCAGATTCGTAAACTCGTGATTCGAAACAAGCAAGAATAGTTCTTGACCGAATCCACGAGTACCCATTGACGTGACATGCGAGTGTGTATAAAGTATCAGCAGACGTTAAACAGCGAGTAATGTTGTCTGCATGAATTTCTTGAAATTTTTTGACCGTTTGATGAAACAATGAACCATCTTGAGGAACACCTTTCTGATTGCATTCAATACTATCTCCTTTCTTATTTTCATTGAACCATCATTGAGGAAAGATCTTCGTCACCTTGTCTTCTCAAGCTCAAAGAAGAGAAAACTTGCCTATCCACGTATCAACTAATTCATAGGCAATTAAAATATCATGAGACTGAAGTATATATTATATTAAAATATTAAATATGCTCGATCTTTTCAAACTACCTAACATTCCAAAAGATCTCTAACTGGCTATATGTATTCTAACATATCAAAAGATCAAAATAAAATAAAATAAAATGATATCTATATGTCTAGATGTTGAGTTGGACAAAAACTAATAATCTATTTGGGTAGACTACTCTTTGAATCAATAAAATAGTAGACCCATATAAAAAAAATTATCTCAATGATTTTGAATTAAAACACATTGTAAAACACCCATCACAAGAGCTCTTAACACATGCTTCAGCAACACATCAATTTATTATATTCAGACCAAACATTATCACCTACATTTTGTTACAAGTGAAATCTCGTCAAAATTTTACTAACCATTCAAGCACCCACAAGATCAAGAATATTCATACTCTCAACTTCGAAATCTTGTATGTGAATGTGCTACATGAGATGTGAACTTCTGCCCTTTACAAGAGGAGAACATGATGCTAGTAGAACTTCAAGGGCAACCACATCTAAATGATTCCAAAGATGTGATTTTTCTTGAGTGAATCCACAAATACCCCTTTTTACCATGCTTTTTATTAGAGCACATTGACAGCCCTAAACCTAATTGTCTACAAGTCCATCATCCTCTTCAATGTCTTCTATTTTCCTCTCTTGGTCAGTCACTCTATGCATTTTCTCCATTAGCACATCAGTCACTCTAGTATGTGGCTTTTATGTGATTCGGTTCTCTATAATGTCCAAAATGAGTAGAATAAGTACTCAATTATCCACTTAAATATGTCTCAATGTGTTTACTTTATATTTCTTTGGAATCTATAACACCCACTAAAAAGAATACGAATTATGCCAGCCATTAGACATAGCAATGATCTAATCAATCCTCAAAAACATTTTTGGTGAAATGATTTTCCATTCTCATCCATATTCTAATATCTTGGAGTTTTCTTCATTTTTCTTCTTTCATGTCAAGCTCATTTACATATTTGAATATGCCACTTTTCTTCCCTATTTTATTTATAATCCAAGGAAGAAACTATACTTACCCATCATATGAATTTTTAATTCATGTATTATTATTTCATAAAAATCATTGTGCATCACTTTTCTTTGTTTAAGTGAAGAGTGTTGTCTAATTAAAATTGAACCCAATGTTTCCTTTAAAACCTTAATTTATGAAACCAGATGGTTGATAGACATAGACCTTTTATTTAATCTCATTATGCATAAAACACTCATCTATTTTAATTGTTAAAACATCTCTATAGTTTTGTGTCCTTTCTATATATATGTAACAATTATATTATAATTTTATTTAATCTATCCTCTTGTAGATATGTTTTATCACAACTATTTCTTCTTTTGATGTATTCCCTTAGGCTTTTGGTGTTGTTATTATTTTAATAATCATTTCTCATCCAGCTAGTTTTGAATACCCAATTGATTCTATAGATTTATCTGATGATCTAGACACAAGTGTCCAGACTTTGCTCTTTTCAAACTGATCTAGCTCTTCACACATGGTTGAGATTGAATTTTTATTATATAATCGTTTCTCTACAAATAGTTTTCTAGCGTATTCAAAAATATGCGTTTTTAAATTTTACGAGGTTGATTTATCAAGCATCACTCCAAAAATTGACACCTTTCTCTCTATTATAATTCTCCACATGTATAACTTTTGTCAATATCATAAAAGGAGGTATTCTTGTCTTCTGGAGCATTTTTAGTTTTAACTATATAAAAAAAGAGAAAATATATGTTGGAATCTTAAATGTATGATGCCTTGATGATAATAAATGATTATAAGATGAAAATATCAAATTATGCTTAATTTTGAATATACTTTACATGAGACTAAAGATAGAATTATTAAGAGATAATTCTTTAAGTGCCCAAATGAGAATTGATTCAATACATTCATGGTAAAAGATTGAATTCATTTACTTCGATGATTTTACTGTGTGAATTTATTAGTTTGTATATTTTGTAAACATTATTAATATTTAAATAAACTATCATTGTGACAAAATAAGCAATTAGAACATTTAGATCAAGAAGAACTTATGAAGAAAAAAAGGACTGAAATTTACTCTCTATTATGTACCCATGATACTACATCATTAATTTCAAATATTTTTTATATGAAATTAATTTATTGAATGTAGTTTTCATTCTACTGCATAAGATTTTTCAAACATTAATGAATTCATTTTCAGAATTAATGATTTTCAATATTTTGAATCACTAATGCTACATTATAAACATTGAGATTATAACTGAAGGCATTAACTTGATAGTCTTATTTTATTTTAAATTGGATAAATTTTGATTAGGACATCCTCATTTTATCTTCATGCATTATCAATTCTACTTAAAAATATCAAATCCTTACCAAACTTGGCCAAATTAATATGGTTGATATATACACCGTATTTTTATGAAGTATGTATTTATTTCTATTGGTGATATTCTAATCATTAACTAACATATTGTATTGGTTTTCCGTATGTTAAAATTTCTACCTCGTTTTCATATATAAATTCAAAAAAACTTTTGAGTTTAATTAGTTTGGAACAACTGTCTTTTCCCCCTTATGATTCAAGTCATCTCTTGATTTTTTCTAAAAAATAATTCAGAGACCTGTATTATTACTCACCCTTCACAAAGATGGCAAGTTTAAGAATTATTTTATGTTTTCAAAGTTCTTTCTCAACCAAATTCAAGTTGCACGAACTTCCACCTTTTATTGGCATCTATATGAGAAGAGGAATAAAAAACTTAAAACTACATCATTCTCCTGCTCACCAAATTTTTGGATGCTTCTCAAGTTGAATGTATCTCATCGTGAAAGTTTTCCTTATTATTTGTGCAATAAAGTGGTGATTAATATTCTATAGTCACTTGTATGAGTTAAACCTATTGATCAATTGTTAGCTTCCTAGAGTCATAAATAAATCTAAAAGCAGTCTAGTCTTATATTGATTGATCTATAAGTATTATAAGACTTAAGATTTGGAAGAGATTGAAGATCTTAAATAAAGTTGATTAAAAAATAAATATTAGAAGTTGATCAAATTCAATCTTCTCTCCTTTTTTATCTAAGTTTAGCCTTAAATCTCAATGATATATACAAACATAATTTTGACCAGAATTGAGAAAATATTTCCATCATAGTTTGTTAGTTATTATATGAATTCAAATTGTTTCATTTTATGTGAACTCAAGTAGTTTGTGTTCTCAATAAAAGAGTCAATTCATGAGTACACTCGTCTAGTTACATGGGTTTCACACTCATACTAATGAATACACTCAATAGTCTTTTAAAATGGTGCTTTTACTCTCACAAATCTTATTTCTTATGCATTAAGAACGTTTTATTTATTCACTTACCTTTGTTGCAGGTAAATTGACTCATTCAATAGAAGAAATGATAACCAAGTATAGAAGTGAGTTGACTCATGAAGAAGGCTTATTTCCTTCAGATACCTAAAAAGCTACTTTAGCTTCTGATTTTAAAAAAAAAAAATTAATTACTTTTCAGCAAGTTCCTCATAATAAGAAGGCAGTTGACTAGTCATCTAAAAGTGTATCATCCTCTTCAAAGTCTTCAATCTTTCTCTTTTGGTCAACCACTCTATGCGTTATCTTCATTACGGCATCACATTGAACACCATTGATCCGGAATTTACATTAAAAGACTTGCCACAGGAAAGCAACGAGTTACAAAGTTCTGGGATATAAGCCCATCAACAGATGATAACACCATTAGAGAACCATGACGTAATAAGCAGAGAATTTACACGGACCATTAGTAGTTGGCCGTTGTCTCCTTAATCTCCTCCGTGGAGATTCTCTGCAACAAAATTAGATCAAGTAATCAGTAGTAGATCAATGGATGGAACTCGCCCAAAACCATGCATAATATTGAATAAGAATATGCATTAACTAATCATGGAATACAAATGTGAGAGGTAAATTTTCTGATTGATTTTGCTGAGAATTTTCCGGCTCTTTGAGTGACTGACTAATCGTAAGAATCAGTGACCAACTGAGGCATTCTGGAGCCATAAGTCTAGAATGGCAAATTAGCATGGAACAAGCAGTCATTGAGGAGTTCAAGTCATGAAACATGCAAGCTCATGACCTAAAGTTAATATGTTTTTATTGTGTATTTGAGTTAGTAAACCCTAAGCAAAAGTTCTTCTGGAAGAGTGGACGAAGGAGAGGAACACCAACACCATAATTTATACTTTATTCTATCTGTACAAGGACTTGATACAGAGTTCACTCACCAAGTATGAACGTAAAGCAAAAAGGATTCATACCAATTCATCACTAATGAATCCTTTTATGGCCTACTTGTGACCGACAAGGTTAATCTTCCCAAAAACCTAGAAGAACCTAGTCACTAGTGTCCCAAATTTCTAACCACTAATGAATCTCATAAAAAATATTTCAGCCAAAACTAGTGTCATCAATGAGCATGACAATAGTAAGCACGATTGGATTAACTTAGAAAGGGGACTCGATCTGATGAAGAAACCTGAGGGTTTAGATTTACAAAACCAGAGAGATTGACTATTGTGATGCGACTAAAAAGCTGAGTGAAGGCAAAGTTCTTACTAGTTTATTTTTTAGATATATTGATCAAGTACGCATGAAACCCAATGAACACAGGTTTCTCTTCATTTCCTTCTCCAGATGCTCATTATGTATTTTAATGATGGCCAAAACCAGTACCAATAAGTCTTCCTTCCCTAATGTTAGAACATTCCCAAAAATTCAACGGGAGAAGTCAACCATGTTGTTAAAAATGTAGCCGTACTTCACTCACTTCTTGCTGATTTTAGTCTGGACAGCCTTATTATTTTTATATGTGAGTCATATAGAGCTTACTCTGAAATAGATCAAGTAGAGATCGTTAGCAATGGCTAGGGTTAACAGGTTATCAAATCACCTGGTCTGACCCCGCGAAATCATTGTCTGGAGTTAGAAAAAGCATGCAGTGGCACTCCTTCCTGCAATTAAAAAAAGTAATTATTAGTTGGAATCCTATCCATCTGTTGTGCCCATTCGACTGTGGACAACAGTAGACAAATCGAAACCTTCAAACTATGAAGTGCTTCCAAGAATCTGGGAAGGATTAGCATTGGAAGGAGCAGAACTACAGACTTTCCCAAATCTTCGTCTCATGGCATCTATTTCTGGGCCATCCTGATTAGCAAACGCTTATGATGGTGATAGTGAGTACGGGGTTGGTTTCTTTAGAAAGTGACCAAGAAACACTCAGAGGAAGCAATATATCACTAGTAGTCATCAACATAGTTTCAGGGTTTTCATATAGACAACTATATTGGAGAAATTATTTCCTCAATGAAGATTCAACTGGAAAGGTTTCATGTTAAGGAGGCTCTGTGGTGATCTAACTGACCTTTCACGCATGGGAACACAGGGGCAGTTCCAAAATCCTTGAGACGCTTCAGCCGCCTTATCATCATAATGCCTGAAATTTCAAGGCATTTGAAGTGAAACTTATAAATAAACTGGAATTTTTAAAAAAATCCTGACAAAATAAGAAAAAAAATAAAGGGAAGAACAAAACAAGAGATTTACAGTGAAATCAAAAATTATTTACCTGCAAGGACATAGTGGTGCTCCCAGGGAATCTCTATGTTCAGCCAAGCCCTATTTAAAGTTTAACTTATTCTTTTAGGCCTCCAAAGTAACCACAGAAATAAAGACAACCAAAAGGAAAACCAAAATCATGTAATAGCACGAAGAGTATTGGGTTTTATACTTGGTAAAATCTCTCATCAATCAACAACCGTTTTACTGCAAAGAATCATTTAAGGCAGTCAAACAGAACTTGCTCCAACACTACAGGAAACTGCGAACAATAATCAGCATATTCCAAACGAGACCAGTTCCCCTGCCTCCCACCTAATCTTTCATAATATTTTGATGGTCTGCATCAAGCCTAATATTTTTAATTTTATTGAAAAATGATACATTGAATTCTGGACACAAGTATCCATAACGAGTAATGTAGGACATCTACCTCTTTGAGGGAATAGGTATCATAAATGGACTCATATCACTGAATTCAGATCAGATAAACAGGAATATAAAGATTTGACCATGTCACAACATTCCTTTATAAAATAAACCCCACCTATTGTTTCTCCGCCATTTGAGTCTTCTTCACATGACTTGACCTTTACCAACCGAACGTATTAAAAAGAAGATAACCAGCTCGCAATCATCCCAGCAGCTTCTTACTATTTGTCTCCTTCCATATTCACCCTTCATCCCCTTGTTTCTACCAAATTACTTCTCTCCTGCCCAGTATATCCTTCCGGCTACACGATCCATTGCTACCTCCAATTCGTTGCCCTCTGCAACATCACGTCCTACTGCCTCCAGTATACCAACCACAATCCCTTTTCCACTTTGTCATACTGGGAGTGTGAATGATCCAGCTGAATGAGAATAAAATTTACTCATATTTCTATTTACGAACTAAAGAAATACTATGAATTTATGCAGACTATCTAAAGGACATGATTTTTTCTCGCTTTTGGATTCAACAAGCATAATGATCTGTATCGTACTAGAACATTAGATTGGTCAGATTGGAATTGAAGTTTTGATCAATAGGCCAAAGTCACCCGATCAGAAAGAACAGAGAACTTTCTTCATGTCTCATCGGACCTGTCTAGAGACCATTTGGGAGAGCTCAAATTGGTCACATCAGCAAACTTCTGGTGGCTCCAAAACAGACAGCTAATTTAGCCCTTGGCTGATCAATCAAGACCTCGAAACTACACATCAAATCCCCGTAATGACTGCTAAGCCTTGATTTTTTAAGTCACACATCATTTCAACCAACCATGACTTGATTTCAAGTAAAGTTAACTGAGGAACATATGACTGAAGGAAGGACTGTGACACGACCTTCCAGCATAAGATAAAAAGATATTGAAATATAACTAGTTATCTGGATCACAGTCATCTGAAAAATAAGATGTTGCAGCAGGTAACACAAGTTGTTTAGAATATTGCCAAAAACATGGCGTGAAATATATTAGCAGCTTCAAGTACCTTGATAACGACAGACGTGACTCCTTTGTCAACGCAGAAATATGTTCCTGAGCGACGAGCATACTGCTCAGAGAACTTCCTCATAACCTCCACAGATTTCTCTGAAGGCTCGACTGTAAAATGAAAAAAAGGACTTCACTTGCATGGAAGTACAATAATTTCATCAAATGATAAAAACATCAAAAATTTACCGACTCAGTTGTTTCTGATTCAATGCAATGTGTCAAACAGGAAAACATGTCAATCAGAAACCCTCAAGTAGAAGATACCAGCCCCTGTGCCTCAAACCTAGATACAGACGATTTTATAAGTAACCTCAGGCCTTCTGTTTGTCTAAACACTAGAAATGTGGAAAACCAGGTTATGAGGCACGGGAAATATTTTCCAACGATTGTAGAATCTGGATAATGTTAGAACTTTCTTCTTCTCTATATGCTATGCAAAGCTGCTAGGGATACTGATCATGTAATAGAAGTGATCATAGAAATCATGAGAATATACGAAGGAGAAGAAAGAAAATAAAAATATTGGATCAGTCAGATCACATATATAGGATACAATAAAAATAATTTACCGAATTGAAAAATAACAGTGAATTTTTCATTTTGAAAATGAAAATGTGCTCCATTCAACTAAATGTATAGATATATTTCACACCGAAACTTTAAAATGTGAGACCACTATGTCAATCCTTTTCTTTATTTCTTCCCAAATCTATGAGAGCTTCAGAATCTGCCCTAATCGTTTCTTTACCTCCTAGCCTTCCTCGTCTACCCATTTGAACATGGGCATGCACAATTCTTCTCCCATATTGACACTAGTTTCTGTCCAATCTTGATAGGCGTTCCATTCATTGCTCTATAACTTAACTGCGTAAGCCCAAATCCGAGTTCTAATATGAACGAGCTCATTTCTATCTCTAGCACATCTTGAAGGTCAACTGCTGAAAAATAATCACGTTTTTCCTTTACTGCCAACACGCCAAAACAAGCACTAGGGCAGGTGAGATCATCTTCCCTCCGAGCATCCCTTCCAAGAACAGAATCATCAAATAACATACAAATGTGTGAACTTTTAATTTCTAGTTCTTATCATTCAGGAACACAGATATATCACTTCTATCATTTATTGTTTAATTGTCCTTGAGCTGTATTTTAAAAATGAACAGAGCATGAACTAAAGACCAGGAATCAAGATACAGTTCATCTGATGATGACTATCTTCTTGCCTTCAAAAGAACGAACCATTATATGGTTGGATCTCACTAGCATCAGGACTTCTTTGCACAAGCCCACAGAAAACCAGACCCAACGTTCCGTTGACAAGGACAGAAACAAAGTGAAGAGAGATTCCCAACGGACTAAGAAACAAGGGCAATTTTCCTTGAGGATGCAGGCCAGCCACACTACTCGACCAAGATGATGATCCAAACTCGACGCGGTAGAAAGTGATCTACCGACATTATGGATTAAGAAACTACGACCGTAGAACGACCGATATGCGAAACCTCGCCGCAGATAAGCAAAACCAATCCAACAAATAGACGCAGAGATCATCAGACCGGAGAGGGTCCAACCGAGAAGGGGGAGAGGGGAGAGGGGAGAGGGGCTTGAAAAAAGGGCTCGCCTTTGGCTCGGACGACAAGGCGGGAGCAGCTGCGGCTCGTCGCCGTGAAACCCCCGCCAGCAGCAGGAGAAGGACCCGACAAGCAGGACGGGGCCCCAAAGCTCCGGACACCGGCACGGGGATTGTTCAGAGTCTTCATCATCTCCGCGCAAACGAGCTCTCCTCCTACTCTGTCCGCCAGCTGGGTCTAGAAGTCACCTTATCCTGCTTCCACCGTCCCTTTGTTCCCCTCGCTCGTCGTCCTCGCGTTCCCCGCTGGTTTTTGTGGTGGCAGTGCGACGGCATCAGGAGGGAGAAAACGGAGATCTCCCGGGATTGAGAAACCATCACCACAAACCTACGCAGACCACACACAGGGAGGGCCACATTAACAGATAGTTACTCTTAAAGGTCAGGCATCTCTTTACGGATAAGGTGACGCGTGGACGAAGTGGGGCCCGCAGTAAAAAAAAGTCCCAAGAGACCGAATATCAAGTGAGAGAGAAGCCAAGCCAGGAAGGGGGACTCATCTAAGCTTGGCTTCTCTCTTTAGGCTTCGAAGATTTCTCGGCTGTTGGCGGGCCTGGAGGAACATGGTGAGCTCTGATTGTTTCTCCATCATCAGGTGCAGCTGGCCATGGAGATGGGGGGTAATGAACGAATGGGCTTCCGGGCTCCGGGCCATGGGGCTTGTTTCCCCTTCCGGGCCCCACAGATTATAAAACGAGGCCTTGGAATCTACAAGTGGATGGTTACTCGAATCCAAAGTAGAGAGAGAGAGAGAGAGATTATTTTTCTTGGTTGAGAAAACCATATTAGCGTGTGTTGCCGGTCATGTCTCTGAAAATATGGCAAAAATAATAATTGTAGATGTTCTAAGCCAAAAGATCAGACGAGTATCTACAGGCCACTCAATGGAAACCCAGGAAGATATTTCATACCAAAAAAAACTGTTCTTTTCTGCCACAACGGAGTATTTCGGATCATTCTGTCCGACTTCGGAGGCAGCCTTCCTGCGTCGCGGATGCAGAAGAGATTGATGGGGTTTGATCATTCCTTCTGCGGGCGGCACCGCTGGCTTGTTGAGCGCCCGGGTGGGTTGCAGAGTTTGGGATAGATAGCAGCCGACAGCCGGCAGTGGCCCGGAGGGATGAAAAGAAGAGACGGGGGATCTGGAGGGCAGGCCGGCCTTCCTGGGTTTCCGAAAGCCAGCACAATGGGATCCTCATGAGCAGTCCTGGATCTGCTATTCTCTCTCTCTCTCTTCTCTCTCTCTCTCTCTTCTCTCTCTCTCTCTCTCTCTCTCTCTCTCTCTCTCTCTCTCTCTCTCTCTCTCTCTCTCTCTCTCTCTCTCTCTCTCTCTCCCTCTCGCTGGCAGAGAGGTACGTCGTGAAATGGACTCTACACAATGATTCTTATCGCGGGATCTTTTTTCCATGAGTCTTGTCTCTTCGTGGATAGATTATTTCTGAACTAGCATTGAAATGGAGATGCAGCGTTGTCCTGGGGATCTATCAGATTGAGAGTTGCACCATATAAACACTGATGCTGTCAAACTGTTGATTCCATTACGACAATTATTTCATGGCAGAGGAGAGGAGGGGCTGAGTAGGAGAAGCTGGCCCAGTTCTCTCTCAACATTTTTCTAATTTTCTATATCACATTATTCTCTTCACCTGATTATAGGTATAGGTGAGAGAGAGAGATTTGACTGAAATTGTCTCATACAGATATTTGAAAATCTCACGCTCTACAAAAGAGTTGCAAACGACGAAGGGAGTCAACTAGGGAAGTTTCATAAAAGCTGGTGAGTGCAGCACTAACTCGTTTAGAACATCCTGAAAAAAAAGAAGAAACCTAGAGAGAGCGACGAAGACTAGTGGGAGACAGAGAGGAGGAAGATGGCGAGCGGGGGGAAGACGGAAATGGATATGACGACGATCTACTATAGACGGCGACGAAAGAGCTCTCCACCGACCCCAGCCACAGCGTGCCGTTGATCTCTTGGACCTCGCTGACCGTTCCCGAGGGGCTTCTGCGGCGCAGCACCTGCGTGGTCCTCCCCTGCCCGTCGAGCTTCATTCCCACCACATTCCTCTCCGTCGACGTCACGGCCACCCAGAACTCGCCCTCCCCGTTCGTCTTCACGTTGTCCGGCGACCAGGGGAGCTGCGCGAACACTTCCGAGCTGCCCGCCTTGGAACCCTTCACCCAGAATCTCAGGACCCTCTGCTTCGTCGTCTCCGCCACGAGGACGAAGTCGCCACCGCTGCTGACCGCGACGCCGTTGGGGAACTGGAGCCCTCTAAGCAGCACCGCCGTCTTCTTCGTTGCCGGGTCGTACCTCATGAACCACCTTCCCGTGGCGTCCCGCGTCGCGATGGAGAGCATCCATTCCCTGAAGATTCAGAAGACATCACTATATACGTATTCTTTGCAGTAGTAACATCGAAAAACAACAGGTTTTCTCTGCCGGAGAAACAGGTGCGAGACAGAATTGCGTTGCGAGAGGCCGCCGCATGCAGACCTTCTCTGGAACCGGGTGCTGCTGTCCGTGAAGTACACGACGCCCGTCTCCTGGTCCACGTCGACTCCGTTTGTTAGCTTGAAAGTTTGACCCTCCACGCCGGCGGAGAGCCGCGCCGCCGCCCCGCCGCCGGGCTCCACGACAAGGAGCCCGAAGTAGGCATCTGCCACATAGAGCTTCCCCGTCCGGCGGTGGAACTGAATCCCCAGAGGTCTTCCGCAGACGTCCTCCACCGCGGGAACGGCCGAGCCGTCGCACTGGGTTCGGTTCCTGCGAAAACTGTTAGAAACTCGCCGGAGAGACGACGGCAGTTAAGACGTCGCCGGCGAGATCACCTCACGAGTCACAGGAAAAACAGCAGGAGGAACAAGGAAAACTTTCTCGCTATTGAAAAACTCTTACAGCCCTCTTTAAATAAGAAAACAAAGGGGGGAAAGGAATAACCGTAAGAAATAACTAGCTGGCCAAAATTGGCCAGTACCGTGCGTTATGCAGGAAATCCCGCATTACCAAATTCTGCATTACCAAATTCCGCATTACCTCACAATAGGGGAATGGGGAAGCCACGTGCAAGGCTCCCGTTCACAACAATCTCCTCCTGAGCCTTGCTGTACTTACCACGAACATCAACGAGCCCAATCTTGGCGCGAAACTCATGGAACTTGACTTTTCCGAGTGGCTTCGTCAGAACGTCTCCTAACTGTTCTTCACTCCTGATGAACTCCACGTTGATCTGACCCTTTTCTGTGGATTCTCGGACAAGATGATACTTCACTTCAATGTGTTTGCTATGTCCATGGAGAACTGAGTTCTTGATCAACGCTATGGCAGACTTGTTGTCCACCTTCAGCATCGGCACGCTTGGTGCTGAGCCATGCACCTCTGCTAACACCCGAGCGAGCCACACACCCTGGCAGGCAGCATTGGCGGCTGCAATATACTCTGCCTCGCAGCTAGACTGAGCCACCACCTTCTGTTTCATTGACTGCCAAGTAATTGGGCTGTTGGCCAAGAAGAAAATAACTCCAGTCGTGCTCTTCCGAGCATCAACATCACCAGCGAAGTCACTATCGCTGAACCCTGTCAGCTGGACTTGCTTCTCCTTTTTCCTTTCATACCTGAGACCCCAACTCTTGGTTCCCGCCACATAGCGGAGAATTTGCTTCACAGCAGCCAAGTGATCCTTTCGTGGCTCCTCTAGAAAACGACTCACATAGCCAACCGCAAATGCCAAATCTGGACGAGTATTGACTAAGTACCTGAGACTCCCCACGATGCTTCTGTATGCTGTCGCATCCACCAGCGGCTCCGTGCTCATCTTGCTCAGTTTCAGACGTGTTGCCATTGGTACTTGACAAGGATTGCACCCTGCCATCCCGCTCCTCTCCAGAATCTTGGCGGCATAGGCTCCTTGGCTGATCAAGGTGCCCCTCGCACTCTGCCTGACTTCAATGCCAAGATAGTAGCGAAGCAGGCCGAGGTCGCTCATCTTGAATGCGTCAGCCATCTCTTTTTTGAAATGCTTGATGTCGTCGCAGCTGGCGCCGATGATCACCAGGTCATCGACGTACACCCCGACCACTAGCTGCGCCTCTCCATTCCACCTGGTGTAGATGGCATGTTCCGAGGGACTCCTCCTGAATCTGAACGACAGCAACGTTTCGTCCAACTTCGCGTTCCAGGCCCTAGGCGCCTGATGTAAGCCGTAGAGTGCCTTCTTCAGCTTAAATACCTTGTGCTCGTTGCCCGTGCTGATGAAACCGGCCGGCTGCTCCACGTACACCTCTTCCTTGAGATCGCCATTCAAGAACGCCGACTTGACATCCATGTGGTGCACCTCCCACCCCTCGTGCGCCGCGAGAGCAATGAGAAGGCGCACCGTGTCCAGCCGCGCCACAGGTGCGAACACCTCATCGTAGTCGATCCCTTGGCGTTGCGCATAGCCCTTCACCACCAGGCGCGCCTTGTACTTCGCCACGGCTCCGTTTTCATCCCGCTTCACCTTGTACACCCACTTTAACCCGATCGCCCGGCAACCATGTGGGAGGTCTACCAGGGACCAGGTGCGGTTTTCCTCGATCGACGCCATCTCCTCCTCCATAGCCTTCCTCCAGCTCGGGTGGCCTTCTGCTTCAACAAAAGAGACCGGCTCATCAGAACTTACAGCGTGCAGCTCCTTTGCAATTAACGCCCGCGACGCGAGACCACGTGGCGAGGCCAGCCCAACGATGTTGTCGATCTTGCGGAACCGGAGTGGCGCATCATCGTGATTAGCGTCCAGGTGGTCAATGTGGACACTCGGTGGAGAGGCGAACTCCACCTCCTCTCCTCCATCTTCAATCGGCGCTGCTCCCCCACTGTAGTGCACAGACGGTGGCGACATCAGCTCCGGTCCCGGCGCATCATCATCAAGTACCTCGATGGCGCCATCGAGCTCTGGAGGTACCTGGTTCCCGACGGCATACTCCAATGTGAACATATCGTCGTGGCTGCCCGCATCCCCTTGCTTCGCGCCGCTGCCCCAGTCCCACTGGGCATTCTCGTCGAACACCACGTCCCGTGTCACATGGACACGCCTCGCAGTGGGATCGTAGGCTCGGTAGGCCTTTGATCCGTACTCGTAGCCGATGAAGATCATCTTGCGGCCGCGGTCCTCCAGCTTCTTGAGATGCGGTGTCGTGTTCAGGACGTAGGCGATGCATCCGAACACCTTCAGATGGTGCACCGCCGGCTTCTTCCCGTGCCATACCTCGAAAGGCGTCATGCCGTCCACGCTCTTCGTGGGACACCGGTTCAGGATGTATACAGCAGTTCCCACTGCCTCACCCCAAAACCAGCCCGGCAGCCCCTTTGCCTTGAGCATGCTCCTCGCGGTTGCTACCACCGTGCCGTTCCTGCGCTCGACGATGCCATTCTGCTGCGGGCTGTATGGCGCCGTGTGTTCACGATGAATACCTTCTCCCGCGCAGTACTCCGCGAACTCATGTGAGGTGAATTCGCCGCCCCGATCAGTACGGAGCGCTCCCAGCTTCAGTCCTGACTCGCCTTCTGCGCGAGCCTTGATCTCCTTGATGGCCACCGCAGCACGGTCCTTTGAAGGCAGCATGGCCACCCACATGTACCGGCTTCGATCATCCACGAGCAGCAGGAAATACTTGCTGCCATTTGGCGTTTCCGGCGCAATCGGACCACAGAGGTCGCTGTGCACCAGCTCCAGAACACGCCGCGCCCGGTACTCTCCTTGCTGGGGGAACGGCGACCGCTTTTGCTTGCCAGCGAGACACGCCTCACACAGCTGGTCCACCGGACCAACCGCCGGCAACCCGCGCACCAGCTCCTCCCGAGCCATCTTCCGCAGCGCGGTCATGTTGACATGGCCGAGGCGCGCGTGCCATTTCCAACCTTCTTCGACTGCCCGCGCCTCCGGGCACACCTGCCGAACCAGCTTGGCGTGGAGAATGTACAGCCTGTTCTCTCCGCGCATGACCTTTGCTAGGAGCCGTCCGCCTGGCTCATGGATCTTCATCGCCCCCTTCTCGATGTCGATATGGTACCCGGCCTCATCGAGTTGGCCGACGCTGACGATGTTCGTCGTCAGTCGGGGAATGTAATACACCCCCGCGAAGGACCGGTGCTCGCTGTTCTTGCACAGGAACACGATTGCCCCCCGGCCTTCGATTCGCGCCACCGAGTCGTCGCCGAACCGCACCGTCCCAAGTACCTTCGTGTCCAGCTCGGTGAAAGCTGTACGGGAACCCGACATGTGGTTCGTGGCGCCCGTGTCCACGACCCACGCCTCCTCATCACGCAGCTCCTCCTCTTCAAGGTGGGCGAACACCTTCTCTTCCCGCAGGTGGATCTGGGTCTGGGCGCCTGGCTTCCGCTCTTCTTTGGCGGCCCCTCCATTGACGGGGACCCCTTTTGCTCCCGGCGGCGGTGGGCTTGCACGCCGGAGCCGATCCTCTGCCTGCAGAGTCGCAGCAAAACGTGGTGGAGTGGAGGTTGGTGGCGGCGCCGTCGATCTGGCCGTTGTTGACTTCACGAGAAGGAGCGAGGCCTCCTCCTCATTCTGGACGATGTGGGCCTGTTCTTTCTTGGGCTTGGAGCGGCACTCGCGGGCCCAGTGGCCCAGCTTCCCGCATCTCCTGCACTCATCACCTTTGGGCCGGCCTGAGTTGCCCGTCAGGCCGCCTGATGACGAGCCCTTTTCGCTGCCACGGCCGCGCCCGTGCCCGCGCCCATGTTTGACACGGTGCGTCACGCTGCTGCTACCTCCACCACCAGTTTTCTCATTATCGCGCTTCCTCCGCCGTGCATCCCACTCTTCCTCAGTCAGGTGCAGCTTGCCGTCGTGGTGCATAGCCGACGGCAGTTCCTCGAAGGCATCCTCCGCCGCCTTGAGCCGACCCGTCAAATCCGCGACAGTGAGCGTCGACACGTCGAGCAGCATCGTGATCGCGACCACGATCTGCCTGAAACGCTGGGGAACACTACGGATTATCTTCTCCACTACCTGCGTCTCTTCGACCTTGTCGCCGAGGGTGTTGAGAGTCGACGCCATGCTGTTGAGACGCAGCGCGTAGTCCTCAACAGACTCTCCCTCCTTGAACGTCGCCGAGTCGAACTGCCGCCGCAAGTTCTGAGCCGACGTCTTCTTTACGCGGTCATCGCCGATCCGCATGGTGGCGATAGCCTCCCAGGCCTCCTTGGCCGTCTCCTTGTTCGCGATCACCGGCCACATTTCCGGCGGCACGGCGCTGCAGAGCGCGTCGAGCGCCTGCATGTCTTCGTGGGGTTCGACGCCCCCTTTCTCAATGGCGGTCCAGAGCAACCGGGCTCTGAGCTTGACCTTCATGAGCAGTGCCCAGTCGGAGTAGTTGGTCTTGGTGAGCATTGGGAACCCTGTCCCGGCGCTCACCTCACGAATCACCCTCTGGACCACTCCGTCCTTTCCTCCTGCCATAGCGCGTCTCGATTGCGCGTTCTCGATTCCAACGGCTGTACCTTGCCGCGATCGAGTCCCGGCCCGCAACCTGGGAGCTCTGATACCACTTGTTAGAAACTCGCCGGAGAGACGACGGCAGTTAAGACGTCGCCGGCGAGATCACCTCACGAGTCACAGGAAAAACAGCAGGAGGAACAAGGAAAACTTTCTCGCTATTGAAAAACTCTTACAGCCCTCTTTAAATAAGAAAACAAAGGGGGGAAAGGAATAACCGTAAGAAATAACTAGCTGGCCAAAATTGGCCAGTACCGTGCGTTATGCAGGAAATCCCGCATTACCAAATTCTGCATTACCAAATTCCGCATTACCTCACAATAGGGGAATGGGGAAGCCACGTGCAAGGCTCCCGTTCACAACAAAAACATCCCACATCAAAAGAGATGAGGAGGATGAGGAAACGATAAATGAAGATAAAGAGAAACGATTACGGATTAAAGAGCGAGTTCACGGAAGAATCCCCACCTGTCTCGAGTCGGAACGGCATACTCCACCCACCGACGAGAGCACTCCTCCCACCTGAGCACCCGCCCGTCGGAGACGCCGGTGTAAGGCCCGGCGCCGCCAGCGTCGAAAGCGAGGCTCTCCGGCCCGCTCACTGATGTTAAGGGGATTCTCTCGTAGTTCCCCAGATTCCTAACACTACTAGCATCCGCCGCTGCCCATGGCCCTACACGATCAGAAACGATGAGGGAGAAGAGAACGAGAAAGAAAGAGATGCGGATGAGAAGAGCCATGGGATGATCTGCAGTGGAGACGACCCAAGGGATCACCTGGTGTTCATCTATATATAATGCGGAATTATACGGTTTTCATCATTTACGGATATGTCGGAGGCAACTGTTACCGCAAATCTAGGCCCATATTTTACGAACAGATTCATAACCCACCAACAGAATGACGGTGGGTGGGGTGGGGTGGGTTCCTGTTCGCCGCAAAACCTCCGCCGCTTTTCACGAAGTCCATCCAAACTACCCACCTATCCACCAATCAGGAGGGAATGCTCCTGATTGAAGGATTTCGTAGCGGGAAAACTGCAGGGGATATCCGACATGACCGCCGCCTCGAGGCAATCTAGAGAGTCCACGATTGGTTAGGAGAAACGGATCAGGTGTATCTCGTTGCAGTTGCACCTCGCCACCCCAACTGGACGGGTACCTGCCATTAGTTTCCAGGTGACTTTTGGTTGTTTCAGTGGAATCCGGGACTCTAGATCGAAGCTCTGTACTGATAGTAGACTCGCCTACCAGAGCCACCATTTCGGTGAGGGAGACTCCTTGTCGGGGAACGAGTAGAGGACGATGATGAGTCTTCGCGTTGAGATGGTAACTCAGACACGGGGCCCCTCTCCCTCTCTCTCTCTCTCTCTCTTCCCCCACCATTATCATGCATATGTGGGGATCTTCCCAACTCCTGGCCATAGCCAGTGGTGTGGAAGTGAAACCAAGGAGAGGGTTAGTGAGCGCTCCACAAAGTCTTTCTTTATCAATCAATATGTATACTGAATAACGAGTTACATTGCTTCAACTCTGTATTCTATGCTTTAAACCCAGTTCAGGTTTTCCATGGATTAGCAGCTAGACTACTGATAGGGTTCCTGCCCTACAGGGGCGTCGGAAGGGAAGGGAGAAGAATCCGACGTACAAAGGAGGGAAAGAAAGGGGGAGATGGGAACTGGCTCAGCAGCTGACGCAAAGAAGAGAACACCCGGCTCGCCGAATACCTGGAGGGAGGAGGGATCAAGCTCGGAAGGAGGACGGGGAAACCAGGGAGAGGAGAAGGGGAAGAGTTGACTCCAATGTACCTTTGTCAATTCATCCCCTCCGGTCTCTTATGCGAGGGTTGGCCATATTGGGCTGGGCCTACGTCTATCAACTACCCACTGGATCTCATCCTAAGCACCCACCTCCAAGCCACAAGTAGCATCATAACCCATAAAAAAAAATATCATTTAAATTGGGGAAATCTAACTAGATATCTTAATTCGTCCATAAATGAGTCCTTAGGCAGATAATTACATTATATGCAGACAAGGATTATAGCCATGGCCGCTGAGACATTGTTAGAAAATTATATGGTCTACTGTTGAACTGATGGGTAATAGGTGAAGAAGATTTCTGACTGTTCTACCTCATCTGATGCTGATACTGGAAGACTTTGGAGCAGAAACCAATGGAGCTTGGGGTAATTCTTAACAGAGATTTCGCACGTTGTCAACGCTCATTCTTTGCTGTCCCCGCTGCATGATTGAGCGCAGGGTTACAGACTGACCTACCTGTGAAATCTTACAATGTGCAAGAAATTCTGAAGGTTTAATCTTTGATATTAGATTAAAGACAGAATAATATGATATTTTGAAGCGTATCTCGTCCTTTGAGCAAAAATATTAGGAAATTTTAAGCCTTTCAAAGACATGAGTTGACTTAAGAACAAAAAAAATAAGAATTTTTTAAAAGTAATTGCCTAAGAGCAAAAGATTATTCAGAGATTCAAAGGCTTTTGAGGGTCTCTGGCACAAGAATCATAATAAATTTGAATCATTTTTCGACTAGAGAACAAAAATAGTAAGAAGTTGGAAAGCTTTTTTGCTTTTTGTTTCTACTTCCTAGAAGAAGCCTCAATATTGTCACAGCTTCAGAAAAATCAGCCCAACCTGTAACTTTATTGTTCCTCTACAATTTCTCACCTCACTTGCTCATGATGAGAAACACCTTAAAGATCTGCACGTTTTCTTCAAGTCTATGGCAGAAGATCAGCATCCTGGCTTGCACACACTCCACATTCCAGGCTGATGGCAGCCATTAGCTGAGGGGAGACCATAGCTCCATCCGATCTCCTTCCCTCATCCCCTTCCTTCATGTTGATGGGGTCTGCCTGCCCTTGCCGGCCTCTGTAGAGTATAATCTTGCTGGGCTCCCTCGATACCATCACCGCCCCGGTGGCTTGCTGTACAAAAGTCAACAGCAGATTAACCTCTGACTTTTGATAGGAACTTGTTAGAAATAAATAGTCAATGATGAGTGAGAATAGCCCATTTTGTTATTAGAGAGAGAGGCGTGTGAATATTAACATGGGCCTCCTGTATTTAATGCCGGGATGCCTCTGATGAGATATCAGATCTGATGGTTGCTTCTGGGCAGAGCATCCGCCCCACCCCATTCACGTGAGAAAGCCCAAAGAATCGGTTAGATCACCACTTCTTTCGAGTTTAATGGCTCATTAACTCTACCAACCAAGTGTAATAGGGGGCGGCGCTGTACCTCCAACTCAAAGACCAGCTCCTGGACGGAGGTGCCTTTGGCTCTCCCTTTCACATTCACAATGGCAAGTGGGTGCTTCTTGAAGTGAGCCATTATTGCTTTGGCAACGCCGGCAATGGCATTGCTCCTCCCTGAGGAACAGAAGAAATGGTTGTTAAGTAGATCAGTTGGTTCTCAATGGACGCTTTCACATTCATAACTGCAATACTTGAGAATTAGAAAGAAAAATTATATGGATGCTTTCAGCAATAATCATTGGAAGAGGCTGCTGGGAGATGCATAGCGAGTTAGAACAGCCCTGAGTTATGTAACCATGCTTACACTAACCATGAATGAACGAACTTGAGTGTTAGATTGGTCCTTTCAATTACCAATGGCAAACACGGGTCGTTTCCTCATTTTGAGGGCCTGCTTCCTCAGGATTAGCCTCTCTCTGTTCGATAAAACATCCACACTTTGAGAAAAATTAACGCCAGATGCTGCCCTCCGTGTTTCACCCTCATGGGTACTGAGTGATGACTCTTCCGTTACAGAGAGGGAATCACCAACAGAGACGAGAGATGAGCCACTCAACTCTTGTTGCTGCAACACAGCAAGTTGGGATATAATTATTAGCAAGATTGTTCAAATAAAATGATATGAATCAGGTGGGTTGTGGGTGCACAACATACCTGAGAGTGATTACCAGGGAAAGAAGGCCAGCTTAAACTTGTTTTTATATCATTGTGAACTGGATTCCTTTCTAGGGAAAGTCCAGAGGATGAAACGGTTTCACCCTCGGAAAACTCGTCTTCGTCCTGGAAAATGTATTGCAGTGAATGCGTCAAGATTGACGCATTCACCCTCTCCCAGTGAATGCGTCAAGGATCTCCATAGGACTTTACTGAATCAGAAATATTGCAGTGAATATGAGCATACCTGGTTGTAATTAGAAGCAAAGTTAGATTCCCATCGATTGACACAAGAGGTGGCAGCAGCTTCTTCCACCTCGCTTGAATCTTCATCATATTCAGTAGAAACCGGTGATCTTGCATCAGTTTCATAGTCATCATCGTCCTTTGTAAGCCCGTCACGTCGAAATGAAGCAAGCATAAGTCTCAGCACAAATTAATGGTGCAAATGTAGGAATTTAACCACACTAAGAGAACAAGGAGATTTCCTTAAGACAGGCGTAAATACCAACTATGGAGAAAGACTTGACAGAAGTCAACAACCATCAAAAAGACCAAGAATGGGAGAATAGCTTGACGAGAGTGAAAAAATAAGAATAAATGTTAATGAAACGAGAATAAAATTTTCAAAATAAGGCAACAGGTCCTCAGTTCTAAGATGATTGGATATTTCGGAAACAAAATTTCCTACTAAATAAAATGTCAAAAAACTGTTAAATAAACTTATTACCTTAAAACTAATGATTCTATAAAAAAATCCAGTCTATATAAAAAAAAATTGAATTTTATATAAATTGTTTCGGCATTTCAAATTTCTAGACAAACTGAAACTCATTTTAGGGATTTTGAATAAGTGGGCACATTCCAAACAACATTGGCATTCCATAGGAATAGTGATCTGAAATCTGACTGAATTTTTACTCGGTGCCAGAAATCGAGTTGTCTTGGAACAAATGACTTCTCCATGACTGCACAATTGTCACAGAGATTCCGGATCACTGGAAAAATGACCAGAATGGCTTTGGCCATTTCAAACGAACATAGACAGTGTCACAGAGATCCCTTGGCTTGGAGCTGAATATTGTCCATTTTATACTTTAAAATAGCTCATACCTGTGTTGTGACACAATAATCATGTAAACTACACATGGGAAGGATAACAAACATAAAATGAATGAGGAATCAGCATTTGATCCATTGGAGAAAAAAAATATAGAAATCCGAGGCTACCCAGAGCTCCGAGCAATTCTAGACAGTACATCTACTAGAAGAACATCACATAATCTTTCAATTATCAATAGAATTCTCAGGTTTAAAGGTAAATTTCTTTAAATGGTTGATTTCTTACAAGAACCACGTTTTCATATTCACTGAGCTCGCTGGTTTCCAAAACAGCATCCGAGTTCTCTGGCACAGTCAATGATGGTCTTGACCCGAGCTTTACATCATTATTCTCCTGTGATTCAGAGCATGATAGGGAAACTGAGAAGATATTCGAAAGATGGGAAAACTTGTTGAAAGAAGGGCAATAAAATAGAACCATAAAGAAGAAATTTAATACGAAAGAACCTACCAATTGGCGTTTCATTTTGTCAACATCTCTGGAAAGCTTCAGAACATGGAGCTTCAAAGACTGAAACAATCAGAAAACAAGCTTTAACAGGTTAGATGCACTCCAGAACGGAAACATACGTCCGGGTGAGGAGACCTCAAATGCGAATGGAAGTTCACCTCATGACGTTGGGCCTCTAAAGAACGTCTCAAAGCTTCCTTTTTGTTCAACAATGTCCTTGGCCTAAGAACAGATGGACGCCGATAGTTCTTCCCTCGGTACATTATGATTGCATAGCCCTTGTTCACTCTGTCAACAGAAACCAGTATTCCTCCGCTGGCAGACTCCAATTCTAGAGCATCCTTGTGGACGCTCTCAATGCATCTGTCCTTGGAAATTATTTTTACAAGTTCCCTGTATTTCCAGTGGAGATGCATATTTTCAACTGTCCCATCAAAAACTCCACGCCTACCTGAATATCAATATAAGGGAAAGAGATGGGAAATCCCCGTGAAAATATGAAGGATAAATGGAAGATCCTAGAAAAAACTGAATGAGCAAAGAAACTTGAGAAATCTGAGAGCGTTAAATCAACAAGCCTGACAAATCCCCAAATACTGGGGTGACAGAGAGGAACTGAGTATATTTAGCAGTTGAAAAATGTAGTTTTCAGCCTTTAGATTATAATTCAATGACTCGCATCACTCATGAAATTATTGTATTTACGTTAATATATGTGCTGATAATAACCTGATCTCGTACAAACAGTTTATTGGATAAAAATAACAGAATGGATAAACGCATTATTAATCAAATTCAAACAGTGTTCGTATACTGTTGATACTTTTTAAATAAAATATCACAGAGCATTGATAATAAATTAAACCCATTTCTGTTGGACTTTATATAATTTTTTAGAAAATATTAATACTATCTAAACCATCAACCATTTTGACAGAGAAATGTAACAAAAAATTATCAGAAAAATTAAAGGGGTTAAGGACAGGAGCTCACTTACCGAGTAATAAAAACGCCTTCATTCTTAAGCCGACTTTCCTCAGCATAAACCTTTCTTCCTCACTGATACCTTCCTTATCAAGTTCTGCTTTTGAAGGTCCAATAGATTCCTCAAACTCTTGTAGGACTTTCTTAGCCTTCTCCTTTTTCTTCAATACCTTTAGGAAGATGGACAACAAATGTTACTATCCATAGTATAGTATCCTACAAGTTACTGAATAATTTATCACATAAGACAGATTCTTTAGGAACACAGAAGGATATGACAAACTATTATGGCATACACTGGCTAGTTTGGCCTCTATTTTCTCCACAGCTATCTCCGTTGCCTTTGGTTCCTTAAGTTTTGGGAGGGCTATTTCAGGTTCAATTTCATCTTGAAGCACATTCGCAGATGAAGGGCCAGCATCTCCACATCTGTCATCAGTCGTTGAGGCAACGTAAGATTTCGCTCCAGAGTTGACTGCCAATCCAGCTGAAGGGATTTCTTCTAGCTTATGCTTCTGAGCGACCATTTCAAGTTTTCTTTTTTTCTCAATGGCACTGGAAACTGCAAGTGGCAGGAAATCCTTTCCTCGGTAGAAAGCAATAAATTCCTTATCCCGTGAAAGAACCGTTCCTCCAGTCAGTCGCTGCAAGAACAATGTAATAATCAGCCATAAATAAGTAATATAATGAAAAATATAGCTAATATTTTTAAAAATAAGTCTCCAGATGCACCAAGATTTTCAGTATCCTAGGTAACTTCCAGATGCCCCACTTTGTGTATGTACATCTGGAATGCCTTTATGGATTTTTGAAGGTACTACTGCTGAAATTTCTTTAAGCATTATCAATACCAACAAATTGAGGTTCGTGGTTTTAATTTATTATTAAAGTAATTACTCTCTCCCAGTTGGCAGTGGAATAGTTATAGTTTTTTGATTAAAAAATATCTTTTTACTTTTAATGAATGAAATTGATCATTTCCATCGTTACCTTTCAAAAAAAAGAATATATCAACTTGTTTTCTAGATGGAAGATCATCAATTCTCCACAGCTCCTGGGCCAACATCGAGGAACCCTGAACTTACTGTGCCAATACTACTGACTCGCCATCCATATCACATAGCTATCTGGTATTACGGTTTTGAGAGGAATGAAGATCATATCCATGACGATGAAAAAATAGTAGGCATGCATAAGTGCCAGGGCTCCCTAGAAGAATGTGGTCCAAAGACAGCTGACACGCCTCCTCTAGAGCACATGGAAAGAAATATGGTATGTCCTGACCCAACATAATTTCAAGGGCAATGCAGAACGTTGAGATATTGATAAAATTTTAAGAAAAAAAATACTTCTCAAAAAGTTAACCAGTCCAAGTTAGATTAGACCATCTAGGAAGAAGAAAGAAGAGCAGCTGCCACACCTCCTACAGTAGAGGAAGAAGAAGAAGAAGGGGGAGGTAGGTAAGAAGAAAAACGAGGATGTTTTGGCTTCGCCACTGGCCACTGTTTGCCACAGTCAGCTACCACCATGGTGATTATTTTTAATTTCAAGAGACCTGGTGTGCACTCACAGACTGCCACTGAGAACCACCAGCTGCTCAGGAGGACATGTGGGGTTATATAAAGCTTTGATTTTGCCAAAAAAACTCTTTCATACCAAGCATTTATCCTCATTTGTACCTTGTTTAATTAAAGAAGGTATCCATAATTACTCGAAAAACCATTATATTTTTTGACAATCAATTTAGCCAAACTGATTCCCAATTTTCTCTTCACCACGTCTCAACTGATATGAGTCGGAAAACTTGATTTACATCACCACCACTACCAGTCCTGCAACACAACCACACACGCTACCAAAACAAGTATTAAGCTTTCTCTCCAATTGAAACTATTAATTTACGTTATATGCACATCTACTGCCAGAATTGTGCGTCCTTTATCATTTACTTGAACAGAGTTTTTTCCACTCTAACTGCCCAATCTGGCTGAGCTGACTTAGACACCTCATTTAATTTTGAATTCTTTGATGAGGCAAGCATAAGCTAACACCGGTGATCACTGTTGCCACAGAGCCTAGCAGTTCTATATCCACTACGTGAGAGGATCGTGCCCAAACTGTCTATCTTGAAGCTCCAACAATTGAGAATTTGACACATACTGCCTTTAAAATACGTTGACTAAATTGTGAAGTTAGATTGGAATTATTTGGACGAAGATCTCAATGACTCTTAGCTAGTTCGAGTTCTAGGATACTTGTAAGCACAATTGACCAAACATACATCCTGATTTTAATCTATCCGCATTTGTAAGAGATATTCCCCTTTGAAGATTCTCATCAACAACAAAAACTAGATCCTTGCTGACTGACAGTATAAAGAGATGATATTTAGTCAGAGCCAGCTTAGTCAGCGTTGTGCAGCTAGACTAGGTAGCCTGTCTTTTCCAAAAAGGGTTGATGATATTTTCAAGTATGAGACTGTGCATGAGACCAGTTGCCACAGGGTCAACAAAGTTTAAACCCCAAAAAAGGGCAAACGTCTAGTCCTATATTTTTCTCATCTTCAGGCCAAACTTCCACCCCTGGTCCTTGTACGTTCATCTCTTCAAATAGAAAGTTTGGGGTATTTACAGGATATGTAATCGTTCAGATAAATCAGTTTATAAAATGCATCATATAGGCAAATAGAGTTAGTCATTTAGATAAAAATCAAAGTTTTTGTTATGAAGAAAACAAGTGAAGGAACCAATAAAGGTTTCTTCCTACAGGATAGAGTAAGAAAATATACCTTCAGTTCCTCTACCATTAATTCTGTATTAGTATTCCGAGCATCTCTCTTGACAGCAATCTTCACAATCTCGCACTTTTCCCAGAGCTTAAGCATTGACTGCGCTAGTCCTTGGAGGTTCCTATTCCTCCCTAGAAAGAAAATTCAGAAACAGCTGGTGATATTAGCCTGCAGTCTACTACTTAAAGGGAAAGGACATGAATATTAATGCTATACATATACGAACCTAAAGCAAAATGGCAAGGTAGCGGACGGCTGAGTCTCCTTAAAATAGTCATTTCACGGTCTGTTAGTTTTGGTTGCAGACCAAATGGAAGAAGGCGAAAAGGTCTCCGATACCCATGAACTACAGCTGGTAAGAGATCAGCATCAACAGGTGGAGGTCCAGAGCCCCACCAATCAGTGAATCGGGGGCCCAATCCATCCAATAGGAGATCAACCTCTTCCCCAAGCTCCACTTCACCAGGCAGTTGAAATCTTACCTTATTTGGTGCACCAACACCAGAAACTAACGGTGAATAGGCCGGCGCAGTGGATGGTCTATCTACAGGGGCCAATCCATCCAGGGAAGTTGAGCTGACTTCTTGCTCAGTTTCGGTTTTAGCATATGAGGTGGACTCTGACCCTGAGCTGTTCTCAGTGTTCTCCATTGCACTGCTGTCCGTGAAGTATGGGTACTTGTAGTTGGCACCTCTGTACAAAATGATGATACTTCCTGCCCTCCAAATAACTAAACCTCCAGTTTTTCTCTGAAGAGAAAAGAAAACAAGTATTTGAAACATATAAACCAAGCAAGCGATGATCCATGAAGAATTATTATCAATAAATGGTTGAATGATCGCATAAAGCTTACATCCATCATGAAAAAATAAAACACTTAGAAGAAAAAATGGAGGACAAGGCTAAATTCTATAATGTTTAGAACTGAATATCTTCTTCGTTAACATGATATGAAATAAAAAAATAGTTTAGAAATCTTTCTCAGATGCGAATCTCTTCCATCCCTGTAGCTCATAATCTAGTGATATGATTAGGATCGGAATTTACTGAATTACACTCAATTAGGATAAAGTTCTTCAAATGAAAAAAAAAATGGAGGGATGTTCATTGCAAACCAGGATTAAATTTTGCTCGATTAATGCACACTTGAACATTGTGTCATTATGCAGTATCTATATCAAATTGGATGGGAGTTGAAGAAAAATGAGACTAATGCAACGGAAAGTAGAAATCTTTAGATGATGATGTTCAACCTAGTTCTATTCATGAACAGGTTTTTCGCTATATACTCGTTGATATTTTTCCCAAAAATGTCATACCTTACAAATTGTCATCAGCATTACAGGCTCAGAATTGGATTGTGCCCAAACTTCCGTGACGACTCCAAGAGAATCGCATTATCAGATATTCTTCCAACAGTCATCCATGAGTTAACTAAGATAATTACTACATAGATCAAAAATTATTTCCTTTTCCATACGGCTCACATCACTCTAATGTGCCCACTCACATCTCTCTTTTCCATACGGCTACCTCTATTTTATCTACGCCTATTTAATACAAAGAAATGTGACCCACGTTTACACTGCATGTGGCTCGCGTAAAAGAAAATTAATATCAATATATGACTGTTTTTGCTCTTTAGGACAGCCGATTAAAATCCTTTGGAGAGAACCACATTAGAAAATCAGAAATGGTTGCAGTGTTTCATTGCTACCAACTGTCGAATCTTACTGCAGCACTCTTCAGAAATTGCTATGGATCCCTGTTTGTTATATTCATATACATGCGAGAAGCATTGGTAGCTGAGCAAACTCTTCGATCCCCAAGTTGAGGTGAGAAACGAACCTCCAAAATTTCATGGGTTCTCTTCATGTTCATCCGACACAAGTCCTCGCACTTAATCTTCACAAGCTCCGAGCGCCGCCATCGCTCGTGGATGGAATTCACGATCCCCTCAGTGATCCCGGCCTTCCCCACCTTCAGCCGCAGCTTCTTCTCCAGCTTGATCCCCAAGCTCCGCAGCTGCCTCAGTTCTTGCGCAGGGATCATCAGCTCCGCCACCATTGGCGGCGTCGGCGTCGGGGCCACCCTCCCCGTGTCCCTCCCCAGCTCCCTCCTCAATTCGTGGAACCTCACAATGGCCGACCCAGTCCCCGGCACAGGCACGGGGCTCTCAGGCGAGCTCCAGCTCGAGTCGATGGTGTACCCCACGCGACGTTTGGGCAGCTCCCGTGGGGTGGGGATGAAGATCTCCCCCGCCGAGCCAGGGCCAGCCAGCGCGGCTGACCGGGGCCTGCCATCCTCTTCTGTCCCTTCCTCGAGGTACCCGAGACCGCGGAGCTTCTCAGCGATCCTCTGGATGGCGGACTTGGGGAGGGCGCCACCGGTGGCGGCGGGCGACTCAGAGAGAGAAGCACGGAGGGGAGTTCTACACCCCGAGGGGAGGATATGGCGGGGGAGGACCGGAGGGAGAGAAGGGGAGAGTTGCAGGGGCTTGGAGGAAGGGGGAGGGCGGGGAGGTGGGCGAGCCAGCAGCATTGGAGGGAGACGGAGGAGGATGGAGGGCGGGGGAGGAAGAAAGTGGAGGGAAAGATAAGGCCTTTGCCTCTCCCTCCAACCCGCATCGTAGCCCCATTTAACGAATACTTGCATAAAAACGTTTTCTACAAGTTCAATGGGGTAGTGGTAAAAACCAGGAAAGTGAGGGGGGGCTACCTTGACGTGGCACATTCACATCTTGCCACGAGGAAAATCGGATTCTCCGTTGTTCTTTACACAATATTTGTAGACCTTATTCGGGTTCGAACCGGGCTCAATCAGACCGGGCCCATGAGGCCTCCTGGCCCACCGACTCTCCGACACTACACCGTCTGAACATGATTCTTCGGGCCTAGCCCGGCCGTTATCTTCTCCGGGCTTTGGGACCAAGCCCGAATAAAAACAGGTCGAGGTTTTCGGTTCGGGTCCCGTTCCCTTTCTCGGGTGGTTCGGTTCCGGTACATTCCGTTCGGATTTATTTTAGTTCGGGCTTATCTCGGCTCGGATCTATTCGGTTATTTCGAGTCATGTATCGGGTCGGTCGGTTATGGTCAGTATAAACAAACTGATCGTAAGTGGGCCCGCCGTCGACCACTTTCCACGTCTGAGCGCGATCGTCGGCGGAGGAAAAGCTTCTCCGGCTGCCCGGAGACGGGGAGGAGACGGCAAATGGCTATGAGATGGGACCCTGAAGAAACGAGAATCCCTCGCTTGATCCCTCCCCTCTTTCTGCTACTCTTCTTCGTTGCTCCCCTCGTTGTAGAAGGTCGGCCTGGGCCCCGCGTGGCTTCTCCCAAGCCTGATCCGTCCGATGCTGCCGCCACTGCCCGCTGGCTGGCCGCCCAGAACTCCTGAGGTGTCCTCAGGTGACCTTCTGTTTCTCCTCACTAATGTGTTTGATCGTGTTTTGACTGGAAGGGCTGTAGAAACCTTTTCTATGGTCTTCTCCATTTTTCATTTGGCGATTGCCTTAGGTTTTCAATTTCATTCTCAGTTAGGATCTTCCGTTCAGCACTTAAGCATGTACCTTTTAGGTTTCCTGTTACCCTCCTCACCACGTCTTCTGTGATCGTTGTCTACGCACAGGGGTGTTGACGTGGGGCATTGGTGACTTTGGTCTAAATTAATGAAATTATATTTACTTTTAAGTGATAAAATTTAATAAACACAATCCGTTGTCTTTTACTCTTTTACTTTAAGACATCAGGATTGGGGGATGATTATGTGGATTCATGCGGTTCTTTGTGATTTTTCTGAAGTTTTTTTCGAATTATCGTCCTAAGGTCTTTGCATGACTGTACAACAAATTTAACAGAAGCATTAGATCATTTTCTCTTTTTTCTCTATCTTCCCTTCTCATGCTACGTGTCTATTAACTTTCGTTTACATTCCACTACCATGTAGATATCTGAAAGTGTGTTCCCCCCTCATTTTACCATTTCTCCCATCCCATTTCCTTCTTGGTGATGAACATCCGATGATCCAGATGAAGATGCCCCATTGTTGCCGGAAGTTTTTGAAAAAATTGTGAACCTCGTAGAACTGTTAGTGATTTTTCCTTCCATGCGTTCTTTTGAAAAAAATCTGGAAACTGGCTTTCAATGTGAATCCTGCATCCTTGGGGGCAGCAGTGATTAGGGAATAATATGGGTACCCTTGAATTATCGTGGTAATATATTCCCAGTCTCGTCTATGTGTTAATAGTTAGGTCCTGTAGTGCATCCATTGAAATCTTACACCTTCCTTCTTTTTTCCTTTTGCAGCACAATATCAGCTGATTTACAAGGAGCCCCATTCGGGTAATCTTGACATACTCAAGAATAGCAGAGTAGAATTTACTGAAGAACAGTGCTTTCTAATGTGTTACTCATAATGAAATTTCAGAAATGTGGTTTCGTTTAGCGATGGATTACCAGGCAAAGGGTGTGGTATTCCGTAGTTTTATTTGACAACCCTTGATCCCACGGCTAGGGATGCACTGAAGGATGAGAGGGCTTCATTCACAGTCAGTGAATACCCTGTTGGATCTTGTGGTGGGACAGATCCAGAGAATCCCACATGCGCAAAGCTTACCCTTACGGAAAAGGTGAGATTCTGTACTGATTTCAAACCCAGATATATTTAAACCATATAAATCCTTGTATTGAAGATTCCCTTGGTGAACTTGACTTGGCCTTTTATCTCTGGATACCAGTGCCTTTGTGGTTGCATTGAATCTGGGGATCGCTTGCATTTCTATATCTCTCAAATGTCTTCCTCATTCTGTCTCATCCAGATCTAGCACTGCAATTACAGCTTTCATTTATAGATCTTTCAAACAATGCCTTCGTCAGTCTTTCTCTATGGGGAGCCAACCTGTAAATATTTAGATCGCCCACGGTAAATGTGATATCAAAGACAGATTGTTGCACCACCACACTTTACAGTAGAATTGATGAGAACAGGAAAATTTGCTTTATCTCTTTTTGGTTTTTGGGTGCACATGGGAGCCTATCTCACATCATTTCACATGGAATGAAGCTTTGAAGACGTGAAAGAAAATTACATCTTTTTCTCTTATAGTTTTACAACTTTCATTGGAACTCTGAAGTCCTGCATATACTTGAATTTCCCTAGAGTGTCGATCGTTTCTTAATATGGACAAGAAAATACATGCACAGATGTTACGGGGATTTCATGCCTTCATAGATCGAAATGCCATTTGATCGACAGTAGCATGAGCTATGCATACTACATGATAATTCCTTAATTAATTTGTTCTAGCATATGAATAACCCAATTTGACAGCATGTCAGTTTGATCCGAAATAAAACCTTTTATGCGACCGAACTGCAGTGGATGTCAATCTCCTTAATGTGGTCAAATATTCTGGACGAACCTGTTATTTTCACAAAAAAAATCAGAACCATTTTCATTTCACTGAAATTATTGCGAAAAGCTATGAATTTTAGGTCACGAACACACCATAGTTGCATTTTCATTTCTTGCTATTTGGAACCTTGTCAGATGCCATGTTATTACTCTCAATTCAATCTGTCTACAACAATGCAGCTGAAGTCTGTCGATGGTGATTCCGCTGAGGGGCAATTCGCCAAGTCAGCACTGTTTGCAAAGCATGCTTAAATAAAGTGTAAGAATCTCTCCTCAGTAGGCACCTTTCTCACCATTTTTTCATCTCAATTTACTTCAGATTGAATGTGCATTCGAACACACATCAAAACCCGGCCCGGTTTTGGGGATCTGGCAGTGGATTCAGCCTTGACCCTTGGCTATCATGGTCGGGCCGGACTGGGTTTCACAAGGACCCGGCCCATCAGACCCATTGACGTCCCTGACCAGAGCTAGGATACACCCTGATCTGATTTCACCTTTATATTTCTATGGCTCCCAGACTGGCCCAAGAATCACAACTTCCAGATCTTCAGGCTCGACATAGAAAACATATTTCTGATCGACTGGTTCGGCGGCCCCAAACCTCTCAGCTTGGACCAGTACCTGAACCCCTCTGGCTCATCTATCTCCGTCTAGAGATGAGTTGGGGCTGCCTGCTTCTTCTTCAGGATCATCAGCCTTCCCTCATTGCTCTGGTGACGCATGTACAGCACCTCTGATTGTGCCCAGAAAGAAACCCATCATCTGCCATGAATAAAAGCTTTGGTCTTGGTTTCTGAAGGAGATGTACATGAATATGGTGCCATTGCATGTTTACTGAACAAATCTCAACCTCGGTTTGCGAGGAGGATGAGTTGTTTGAGGGCTGCTAGCTAGCGAGCTAGCTAGCTAGCTATGATGTAGAGAGAGATAGAGAGAGAGAGAGCTGTGTTTCTTTCAGGTGGTGGTGTCACGGCGAGTTTTACAGAGGATGACGAAGAGAAGGAAGCTGGCGGTGCTGAGGAGGGAGAGGAACCAGTAGAAGCGGTCCAGGTGGGCGTCCTTGATGTCGTCGGAGAACCAGCCGGGGGTTGTGCCTCCGGCGGAGGTGACCTCCTCGATGGCCCAGATGAGGGCGGAGCTGAGGAAACTGCCCACGCCGAAGACGCTGAGATAGAGGCCAATGCCGATGGTCCTCATGCCGCTCGGCACGCTGGCGTAGAAGAACTCCTGCATCCCCACCACCGTGAAGACGTCGGATATTCCGAGCAAGACGTACTGCGGCAGCAGCCAGAAGATGCACAGCCGGTCGCTGGCGGCGGCGGCGCGGATGCGGCGGCCCTCCACCAGCGCCGCCACCGTCATGGCCAGGATCGAGAGGAGCATGCCCACGCCGATCCTCTCCATCACGTTGATGCCCTCCTCCCGGCGGGTGAGGAACCTGAAGCAGGGGATGATCAGCTTGTCGTATAGCGGCATGAGGAGGATGATGGAGACGGTGATGGAGCTCTGCAACGTCGCCGGCGGGATGAGGAAGCGGGGGCCGATGTTTCGCTCCATCGCGGACCCCTGCCGCGTGAAGAAGGTCGACGGCAGCTGGAAGATGACGGCGAACATGAGCAACATCGCCCATATCGGCAGCAACCTCAGGATCACCTCCCCCGCCCACGGCGTCGGATGCTCGCCGGCGCCGGCCTTCTTCTCCGGCGTCGGCGAGCTCGCCGCCTGCTCCGGCTCCCCCTTCTGCCCTTTCCTCTGCGCCGCCCTGCCACCACCATGTTTATAGATGCCCACCCTGTTTATTTTTAGCTAGAAAAGTTTACAATGAATACGATCAAACGGTAGGAAGGAAGAAGGGGTAGAAAAAATCATCTTACTCGACGTCTGCGGCGTCGGACTCTCCGGCCGGCAGCTTGGCGCTCTCGAATTCCTTGAGGGGCCTTCTCTGCATCCTGACGAAACCAGAGAGAGAGAGAGGTCAGAAGCTGTGAAGACGAAGAAAACAACGGCAGAGTACGAGGTTGACCACCCACTCGAGCTCAACGTCGTCGTCCTCTCTGGCCGGCAGCTTGACCTCTCTGGTGGCCAGCTTCTTCGTCAGCGCTTGTTTCAGGCCCCTGAAGATGTCGTCGATAGGGCGGCTGCTGCCATCGGCAACGTCTCTGCGCACGCAGAACCGCGCGCCGGCGGCGAAGACCGCCACGGAGAGCAACATCACCGCCGCGGGGATCGCGAATCCGAGCTCCCACCCGTAGGTGTCCTGCACGTAGGACATGAGCGAGTTGCCCAGCAGGCTGCCGCTGCATATGCCGAAGTACCACCACTGGAAGAAGAGGCTCTTCTCCTCCTCCTCCGGCGGGCTCTTCTCCTTCTCCAGCTGGTCCGCGCCGAACGCCTGCAGCGACGGGTTGTACCCGCCCTGCCCAATGGATATGAGGTACAGCGGGAAGAACAGCGAGGAGCTCGGCATGTGGGAGTGGAGCACAGCCCACGCCGTCAGCGCTGCGAGCCCCTGCATTGGCTAGCAGAGCTTCCTTGAGACCGCTGTAATGCGCAGGAGCGAGGGGAGGAAGGAAGGAAGGGGGAGCTCTCACGGTGACGTAGAGGAAGGAGGAGCCGAGAATGGTGGAGTGGCGGTCCCAGTAGGAGTCGGCGAGGAAGGCACCGAGCAGCGGCAGCATGGAGGTGACGCCGCACCAGTTGTTGACGGTCTTGGCCGCCTCCGACGTGCCCAAGTGGACGACGTCCGTCAGGTAGGTCACCATGTTGGAGGCCACTCCCTTGTACGCGAACCTCTCCACGCTCGCCACAACTGCAGCCACCACCACAGCGAAATAAGATCCCTTGCTCAGCCCCATGTTGCGGGAGAGAGAGAGAGAGAGAGAGAGAGAGAGACCCACCGATGATGAGGATGCAGGACCTGTTGAGCCTCACCGCATGCTTCTTCCTCCCCTCCGCGGCCATGGCGACGAAGAGAGTAACGAAAGAAAGCTTAGTTAGCAAGGCTCTTAGCTCGTCCTCTTCTAAAACCAGGGCAGATGGGGATCAGGGCCTACTGCATTTGTCGACATGGTTTCCACATAGTGCACCATCTTCTTCTATCTGGCCCTTGGTGCTCGGCCCAGTCAGACCCCATTGATGTCCACTCGATCGATCGATGTCTCCGTACCAATCAGCTATCCGGCTTCTAGAAATCTATGCACCAGAGATATCTGGCCGTCCTAGTGGAGCCGGCAAATTCCCCGACGGGGGGGACTGCACCACCCTGAAACCGCATGTTCTTCGCCGGAGGGAATAAAGAATGGCAACGGAGAAACTAGCGGAGGGATGAAGACGGCTCCAGAGAGAGAGAGAGAGAGAGAGAGAGATGGAAAGTGACGGAGATTGAGAGAGAAAGAGATATAGAGAGAGCAGATGGGGGACGGAGTGGTGGGGGCGGCTTTAGGGGAGGATAGAAGGTGTGGGGTGGTGGATCCTCGCGACATGGTATGGTTCGCGGCTACCCGAGCGAGGGAGAGGAGGACGTTTCCTCTCTCAGAAGTAGCCGAACTACGATGACGACGACGATGATTTTATTCGGTTGCATTTCACGACGAGGACGGGGGCTGTCGCCATGCAGCCTGAGAGTGAGCTGGCCAGGGCCCTGCTACAAGGTTCCCTAGAGAGAGAGAGGGAGAGAGAGAGAGAGAAAGAGAGAGAAAAAGAGAGAAAGAGAGAGAGAGAGAGAAAGAGAGAGAAAGAGAGAGAAAGAGAGAGAAAGAGAGAGAAAGAGAGAGAAAGAGAGAGAAAGAGAGAGAAAGAGCGAGAGAGAACGAGAGAGAGAGAGAAAGAGAGAGAGAGAGAGAGAGCGAGAGAGAGAGCGAGAGAGAGAGCGAGAGAGAGAGAGAGAGAGAGAGAAAAAGAGATAGAAAGAGAGAGCGAGAGAAGATACAGAGAGATATAGAGATATATATATTGATATATATATATATATATATATATATATAGAGAGAGAGAGAGAGAGAGAGAGAGAGAGACTAGAACATATTGATACTGGTATCACGACGACAGTGATAGCCTTTTTGAGGAAGTCCTGTGTAATCCCATCGGCCGAGTTTGGTTTTATAGTAAGTGGGCACGCTGCCGACGTAGCGACGTTCCCTGCCAACCATCTCTTTCAAGGAAGAATGAGGGAGAATGGATGCTGGTGACAGCACTCAAACTGCACTCCGAATGGTCTTCTGTTTTCCTAACGATTCTCTTACTTACGACTGACGGCTTGACAGGTCTCGATCTTGGGGAGAGACCACAAACACTCTGGAGATCGGGAGCCGCAACGTTTAGTGGACCGGTCAATCAGAGTCTTCCTTTGACTCGCACAGAGAGTTCAACATGCCAGGCGTATACTTATGGCAAGGAATGAACAATTATATATATTACCAAGTAGACAAGTGGGTTATTTATGGGAAAAAAGTATAGACATATTACAGTTGAGTGGGAACCAAGATAAATTCATTTAATTTACGCTAGTCATGGTTGATTAATAGAAGGGTAAAGGTAACATGAGGGATGGTGGTGGGGGGGGTGAAGAGTGATATTCTAATATTTTAAGTATCAGTGTTGAGAAATAATTAGTATAAAGAAACTAAGCTAAATAAACACATCAATTGCTTATCATTTTATAGTTATTAGAATAAAATGTAGACACATTTTTCTCTAGAAACTTCCTCTAAGTTACTCAAGCATAATTACTTATTCGCCAATTGTTTAAAGTTAGAATCATAAGCAAAATTGTGAGTGACATAACAAGTTTTGCATACTAATAATAAATTTAGTAATTAATAATCAATAAAAGCCTTCTTTGAATAACTCATAGAGGTGTCTAGAACATATCAGGACCAGAAAATGGGTTTATAGAGGGGTAAATAGGCATTTTAAGAAACTTCACTATTCAAAAATTAAGATTGTAGTAAAGATGTTCTATGCTTAGTAGTAACTAATATGGCACATGAGTTTATTGGGGAAGATATGTGAATGTGTAATGCTTAAGAAATAATCTAAAAAGGGTAACTCCAAGGACAACAACAACTTGCTGCATATTATATGTTGTACAACAAAAGAAAAAGGAATATAGTGGTGAAAATATTGATACACAATAATATTATCGATAATTTTGAAATAACAAGCAAATAGTAGAGGTCAATAATCAACTAATCTACCAATGAAGGAGTGGTAGAGATGGTACCACTATGCTAAATTAATCAACAATGAAACATAAATAAAAAGAAATTATGTATGAATCTACTATAGTTAGGATTTTAAGTATCACAAAGAGGAAATATAAGTCCACCTAACATTGATTTTTCTCTTTAGCTCCTTGTGCCTTCACTTCTACCAAGTATTTCAGCCAAGGGATGACATAGTTGCTTTGAAAATACCAGAATTAATTAGTTTTATAAATTAGAGAGATTTATGATTTTGTTCAGATCAACTGCCCAAACACGAACAATGCCACAAACTAATTAATAGATTCACACCTTTTGAGGAGTCATCTACTAATGCTCAAAAATAATGTACCCCAACAGGTTTAATATATTTCTTTGGCTTTGATTTCTCATATATATAGATTGGACATTTTCTTATTATATTTTGTGAAACTAAATAAATTATTGAAATAAAAAATGCAATATTCCTTTACTAAAAATGGAACTAATATCGTTAAGAGGGGACTTGAAAGGAAATGGAAGAAATATCATATTCACATTTTACATGGTTTGTGGAGAGTTAAACAATTAATTATGTTTTAATCCACAAAATTATATATCATTAAATATTTATGTGTATATTTGACGACAAGTCGAGTATTTATATCCGGAGGGACACAATTGAGGACTTAAATGCACTTCAATACTCTTTCTGGGGGTATAGTGTAAATGTGCCGTCGCCTGCTTTCTAGGGTCGCCTATTTATAATCGCGGTGTTAGGGATTTCGTTTCCTCGTTCCTGCGCGCCGTCTTTTTTTGTAGGGCAGAAGCGGCTGCTCAGCAGGAGGCGGGTGACCTTCGGCTCGGCTGCGGAAATGGTGAAGGGTCGGCAAGGCGAGCGCGTCAGGTCCGTGTTTTTTACCCTCTTCTTCAAAGCAGAAACGCCGTAGGTCGTACTCCACGATACATTCTCATCGTTTCTCTGTGCGTCTTCCTTTTTCTCCCTGTAGGTTGTACGTCCGGGGGACGATCCTCGGATACAAGAGGCAAGGATTCTGAGACTAATTCTCCTGTATTTGCTATTGCATAAGGCCTACTTGTTTCTTTCGTTGATGTTGGCGATATCGGGCTTGTCTTCGAGCGTAACTGATTGTGTGTGATGATGGAGGATAGGTCGAAGTCAAACCAGCAGGAGAACACGTCGCTGATTCAGATCGAAGGGGTGAACACAAAGGAAGAAGTGGCGTGGTACGCGGGCAAGCGCATGGCGTACATCTACAAGGCTAAGGTGAAGAAGAACGGATCTCACTACCGATGCATCTGGGGAAAGGTGACGCGCCCCCACGGGAACAGCGGCGTCGTGCGCGCCAAGTTCAAGTCCAACCTTCCTCCCAGATCCATGGTAACAAGACGGCCTAGTATTTGGAATCTCAGGAATTCACCATCTTCCGTTTTCATATGCACACTCATTTTCTTCTGGTTTGTTGCAGGGCGCTAAGGTTCGAGTTTTCATGTACCCGAGCAATATCTAAGGTATTTTGACTTCATTGGTTCAATATCTTTCTTTTTTTCTCTGTGTTCTCCATGACTCGATTTCTTTCATCGCTTCCAGGCGCGTTTCATTGAGAGTGTAAATCGTTTTTTAACTCGTTTGTTCAATTATAATAAATCCCTAGAACAGAGAAATTTATATCAATCAATGTTGGCACATCGAAAATTATCTCCCTCAATGCTTGTTTTCTTACAAAGTTCTTCAAACTTTCGTTAACTTCGTTGAATCCCTGATGAGTGCTGGCCATTCGGGATAACGAGAGAACCTGTTATATGAACATGTTGATCAATAGCTGCAAGTGCTGTGTACCATCCCTTTCTACGTGCTGTGATGAGGCTTTTGTGGACTAGAGTTTCTGATCTTCTGGTTGAAGACAATCCCTTGGCTGTCTGAGCGCATAGAAGGTGGAAAGCAAACTGGTAATTACTTACCAGTTTGAAGCATTTTACTGTGAAACATTCAAATGTGAACTATTGTATCTTTCTAATTGTAGAAGCACACGGTTAATATAGTAATGGCATGTGTTGGATTAAGAACGATGATAAATCTACTTCCTTTTTTCATTCTACGGCTACTGTGCTGTGATGAAGCAGTTATGGACTAGAGTTTCTGATCTTCTAGTTGAAGACAATCCCTTGGCTGTCTGAACGCATAGAAAGTGGAAATGAATCTGCTAATCATTTGGTATGAAATAGAGACGGCCACCCATCTTGAAGCATTTTTGCCATGAAACATTCAAATGCTAACTATGTTATCTCTCTAATTGTAAAAGCACATATTTAATATAGTAATGCCGTAGATATTGGATTAAGAACGACGATAAATCTACTTTTTCCATTCTACATCTACATCTACATCGAGCTGTGCTGTGATGAAGCAATTATGGACTAGAGTTTCTGATCTTTTGGTGGAAGACAATCCCTTGGCTGTCTGAGCACAGTAACATACCATAAGTCACAGTCGTGAACGTTTTGCAATCTCTCGTCAGTCATTCTTCGTTCACCTTTTGTGTATTGCGTAATTTTAATGACTACCCAGAGGAAGTAGACCATAACTCTCTCTTCAATAACGTTTCCTTATATGGAATCAATCATCCACCAGTTGGGTGTTGTAATTATCTTGTAAGAAGAGTAGGGTCAGTTCCTTGCATGCATCCGTTACCAATTCTGGAGAATTCGATGTTTCTCTTGGTATAATGGCTTGGATGCTATAGTAACTACAAATGTGGCTATCCTGGCCTATGGCTCATGTTCTAACATCCATGCCATCATGCCCTGGAAACACCTCATACATTCATTGCGTCGTTGTACTGTGAATCTTAGAACAAATCAAAAAAAAAATTATCCATCAAACTGCTTATAATCAATATATCATAATCTTCGACCTTTGATTATCTAACATGTATCATAATCTGATATTCTCTTGTGCCATAATTATCCATCACTTTCTTACTCGGATTTGATGAAATCTTTTTCGTATTTTAGTTTTATTTAAACCCCAATCAATTTTCTTCCCCTTGGGACTCTCCTACTCTCTCTCTCTCTCTCTCTTACTCGTCTCTCTCTTCCTCTTGATTTAAGGTTTGTTTTCCTCGTCTGATTTGCAGAGGGATTGCGTGCGCACAAGGCTTTGTTGCTGCCTCCGAGGGGTGGTGAAGTCAGACCAAGAAGAGCCTCCTTTTGCTTTAGGTTTTATGATCTTGTAGCCATTTTAAGCTGTGCTCTAGCGCCTCCTTTTTCTCTTCTCTTAGATCAAGCACTCCAAGCACGCAGTTTGAGACCCATCTCAGTGTGCGATCCCATCTCATATATTAAGGAGGAATGGATTATTTTATTTGCTTCCCAAAATGTTTGAATCATTAACTCACTCGGATACTCTTGACGAATCGTGACGCCTTTGATTAATAAGATGACATAAACCCTAATAAAGACTGAATGTATGGATGAAAGCGGGATTTGTGAATAGTCTTACACCGCAACCTATTTTGGGCAAGGAGTCGCCGGCAGCGGCGGAGGGGGAGGTCGGACGCTGGTTACTGGTTTCTGGGCTGCTTGAATCTAATGAAGAACATAACGCTTTGTCTCGATCATTTTCTATGGATTCCAAACCCTAGAACAATAAGATAGACGTGCTCTTTGCTCTCGACTCATCAACGAGGACCTGACTACAATATGCCACACATTCAGGGGCCTAAATGTAATCCACAGGCCCCCTATTTATACCGGCCCCATTCTCAGTAACCCAAAACCCTAAACCCCTCCTTCCTCTATTGGCCGTCTGCCTTCTCCACACTACTTCCTCGTAGGGTTCCTGGTTCTACTTGGTTGGCTGGCTCTCTGGGCACCTGTGCTTTTACGTCCGTCGTCGTGCTTGCCGTCTGATTTAGGTTTTAATTCGCTGTTGCGGCGGGGGTGGGTCTTCTCCGGGGCCGTGCTGTGATGATGACCTTGTGGACTAGAGTTTCTGATCTTTCTAGATTTGAAGACAAATCCCTTGGCTGTCTGAGCACGTACACCCTCTGAGCTACTTCCTTTGCTGTGTTCTCCCTCTCGCTGTGGAGCCGGTTGGGTTAGGGTTTGTGCTGCATCCATTACCAATTCTGGAGAAGTTTCCATGTTTCTCTCGGTGTAATGGCTTGGATGCCATATCGACCACCAGCGGGGCTATCCTGGCCCGTGGCCGTCTCTATCTCTTCATGCCATCGGACCCTGGAAACACCTCGTACATTTTCGCCTCTCTCTGTCTCTCTCTATCTAGACATGGAACTGGGATAGGTTGCTCTGGGATGAATCTGAGGAAAAGTCAACTCCGAGAGTTGTTGGAGAGGGCATTGGTAAACGCGGTTTTACTCGAAGGGTTAATGTTTGACTCGACGTCAATCGCTGTTCTCATGATGTGGTGGTTCTTGTCGTGTGAGCTGGGAAGCAGAGAGGAGACTCTGGGGTTGCGTGGTTTCTCTTGCTCCTCAGAATCTTCCATGGATGGAGCTACTCCCGTGCCCTCGAACCATACGACAAGCCGGACAATGAAATTGTGAGAAGCTGTCGAGATAAGGACTTGCGGGATTTATGTCGATCGACGCGGTCGCTTTCTCCGCGACGCCCCGAGTTTCTGCGGCGGAGGTTCCAGGCAGAGGGGGATTTAGGACGGTGATGAGGAGATATGCGGCGACGCGCGGCCGGCACGGAATGCCACGTTTGGGCGGTAGACCAGCACGCGCCAGCTGCCCGGCGGCACAACCTGGCTGCACGTGGGCACGCGCAGCAGCGTGTTGGCACGCGCGCCACAATAGTGGAGAGGCGAATCGGGAGGCCGTAAATGGGCTCTCAACTCGGCTGGACATGAGCAAGAGAGTTGACCCTAAGAGAAGCCCACCTCAGGTCTATTCGCAAGCAAGTCAAACATGTCATAGATGAAATCCTGAACTCTGTGCAGAGTAATTACTCCGATGATAATTGTCCGACAGTGGAGACGGACTACGAAGGGAGAACACGCCCATCGTAGTCAAAGTCATAAGGAGCGCTTATTGGTCCTCATCTAGTAAAGCATTTGAGAGCTTGCAAGGGCAGTTCTGATGGGGTGACGCATGGACGCAGAGAGAGAGAGAATGTAAGTCAAATCGCAAGGGCATGAGGAGGCCTGGTTACCACTCGCCGGCGCCGCAATTTACCAGCCCCTGCCCTGAGCCCGTGCGTCAACCTGAAACAGCGTCAAAGAACAACTGTTGGTAACTACAAGGGAATACATTATATTACGTTAATAGCGGGAGGGTTACCTACCATGATATCAGACGCCCAGAGGGTCAGATTATCCTTGAGGAGCTGCATGATCAAGGTGCTGTCCTTGTACGACTCCTCCCCGAGGGTGTCCATCGCAGGGACAGCCGCCTCGAAGGCCTAGGCAAAAGATAGACGAGGTTAATTTTGAAATCTCATGAAGAGCTGAGAGCAGGGGAAACAGAGGATCTAATGCTTACTAGATGAGAGGAGTGGCTATCGCTCGTCTTTTTTTACAATTATCTAATGCACACTAGTGCCTGCCGAGAGAGGATTGAAAGCGTCCACGACACAGAGGACAGCAGTTACATGCATGGAAGGCTGCGCCGGCCAAACAGTGTATTTCTACTCACCTCGCTTAACTGAAAATTGCCCATCTATTGCCAAAAAAAGAAGAAAAGAGGGTTGACTAGCGAGAAACCGTTCTCCCATTTGGCATTAACTGCAACAAGAAGGATTTGAAATAGCCGAAAACAGACTAGAGAATGAATGAGCAGCGGCAAGACAGTGATGTGAGGGATTGACATCCTCCAAAAGCCTAGAGATTTTTCTGACATGTAAGCAACTGTTTAATGAAATAGACAATCTCCCTTCACCCACTTCACTGTCATCAGCATCTACGAGTAGATGGATACTCTACAGTTGGGCTCTTCATAAATTCCGGCCATGTCGAACGTGATGAAGAGAAATCAAGACCTGGTCCGAATAGGTGGTCACGGAATTTTACAAATCATCCGATTTTCGATGATTTTCAACGCAAAGCAGAATCTAAAGTGTGAATAAGGGCGAAGGATATGGTCACTCTAAGGTCGAATAGGTCAGAAAAGTACGCTGGGCATCAGGACCTGGTTACCAGAAATTTGAAGGCCAAGCATTGCGGACCAATCTTGTTCTGTAGCATGTTTACATGGCCAATGCAGAGATAAGGCTCATAGAAACAGGAGAACACATTCTCGATAAATGAATAATCAAATAACAATCCGATAACGCACTTAATGTCGCATAAGAACACGTGTGTTCTGAGAAAATTCCAAATTAACTTCTCACAAAGTTATAAAAACAAATTAATTATATGTACCTCCTTTCCAATATCGCATGCATCCTCGGGTAAATTGAGGATCTCATAATAGAACACAGATATGTTCAGTGCAAGACCCAGCCTGATAGGATGAGTTGGTGCCAATCCGGCTATAGCTGTGCCCTACATACCAATTAAGACAAAGATAGAAGTGACGCGTGAGGGGGTGGGGATGTTAAGCTTTCTCAATTATTTGACACCAAAACGAGGGTTACGAAGGAAGCCAAATATCGATAACTGATGCAAATAATACACCTCAGCAGACTTGTAAGCCGACAGAGTAATCTCAGCTGCCTCCTTCCTTTCGGTTCCCTTCTTGATTTCTGCCAGGTATCTGAGAGTTTGGAACGACAATAATCAGACCTGTTTGTCTCTTCCAAACAGAGTCTTACAAGAAATCTGTGGTCGCTCAAACCTGAGGTAGTCGGCCTTCATCTTGAGGTAGAAGACCTTAGACTCGACCGTCGTCGCAGAGGGAATGAGGTTCGACTCCAGCAGCTTTAGGATGCTGTCACAGATCTTAGTGATTTCCACCTCGATATTTTCCTTGTATTGTTTGGCGACGCCAATCTGGTCCTCATTGCCGCCTTTCACCTCCTTGTGCTCGATGGAAGAGATGATGCGCCATGAGGCGCGGCGGGAGCCGACAGCATTTTTATATGCCACGGATAGGAGGGTGCGCTCCTCGACGTCGAGCTCTCCCCCCTCCACCATCTCAACAACCTTGTCCATTAACTCCACCATCTCATCGTACCTCTCTGCCTGCTCGGCCATTTTTGACAAGTACACATTCTCCTCCTTCGAGAACTCTTTCATCTCCCTCGCTCTCTACAAAATCTCTCCCTCTCGAGGTTAGGATCCCGGATTCTGCAGGGCGGCCGACTCACTCGCACTGCTTCAAAAGAAAAACTGGGTAAATAGTCACCAAACAAATGGAACGTCAAACACGCAAAGAACAGGAAAGTTGGCCGTGAAAATCAGAGAGAACCGGATCCAACCAGAACACTCTGAAACGAATTATCCACAAATGAAAGGCGAAAAAATCGCTGAACATAAACAGAGGACCCAGATCAGCACAGTCGACTCAACCGCCGAAAGGATGATTGCAGACGGAGGAACAGTACGAACCTGGAAATGCACGTGACGAAGAGACGTGGTGATCGATCGATGGGATGAGCAGCGAGCTAGCAGAAGAAGAGCAAAAAACCCTCGCCGCCCGCGTCTCCCTTCCTTCCCGAGCCGGAACCAGAGTTTAACATAGTGCGTTCTCGAATCTCCGCAAAGCCCGCGTCCTCAACCTCCCGCCCAACCGCCGGCCGTCGACGAAACAGCGAGAAATCCGCTTTTCTTTCCAGACGTGAAGCGGACCGCTACGTCCGCGTTTATGGTTTCCCGCTTTCTGACTTTTTAAATGTCTATAATATCATCAATTTTTTTCAAGACAACACAATTTCGGTTTTTTTTTAAAAATATTTTATCATTTAATTATCAATAAATATTCAATGTAAATATATAAAAAAATAATACACGCAACAAGTTAAAGCATATTTTCCGTATAAAAAAAATATTATTATAAATTATATTCCTCTAATTTAATCTACTTCCTTTCATATGAATCTCACCTCCTATATATTCTCATAACTAATATAATTTTTTTATTGGTATGGAATCATAGTAGTTAAAATAGAGCTATGCCTTAATTCGCATTATTTATTCTACTTAACTCCTAATAGTTACAATAGTTATTTCTTCCTATTTTTACTAAAATTTAATGGTTTTTTATTAACCAAAGATCTATAGTGAGATATGACCATTCTAATAATATATTAGGTTTATGTTATATTTAACGTAATATTCCAGTTATAAATCTAGAGAGATAGAGTTTTTCATCATTTACAAATGACATGTAAAAGCATACCAAATTAGTCCACTAGATGAAGAGAATGGCCATTGAGGTTGGAAAATTAGACTAAACCCCTTTTTTTTAGCAAGCTATATTATTTTTCAATAAAATCTAATCATATATCAGTTTTATGTTACATTTAATGTAATAGTATAGTTATAAGTCATTAAATATTTTTTTTCAACATTTACCAAATGACTTGTAATAACATATATATTTACCAAATTAATCAACCAGATCAAGAGAATGGTCTTGTGAGATTGGAAAATTTGATTTAAACCCTTTTTTATAGAGAGATTTTTTAATCTTCAAAAAAATCTAGTAAGACTCAGTTTTATGTTTCATTTAATGTTATAAAACTAGAAATACCTATTTTTTCATAACTTACCAAATACATGTAGAAACATATAAATTTACCAAATTAATCCACCAGATCAAGAGAATGGCCTTGTGAGATTGGAAATTAGAATCAAACCGTTTTTTAATAGCAAGCTGTTTTAATTTTCAATGGAATGTAATAAGATATTAGCTTTATGTTACATTTAATGTAATAGATAAGTTATAATCTAGAAATATTTTTTTCATAATTTACGGAATGACATGTAAAAACATATATATTCACCAAATTAGACCACCAGATTAAGAGAATGGCCTTTTGAGATTGCAAAATTAGATTCAAACCCTTTTTTTAATAGTAGGCTGTTTTATTTTTCGATGGAATCTAATAAGATATTAGTTTTATGTTACAGTTAATGGACCAGCCAAGTTTTAAGTTGAGAAATATATACTTTTTCATCATTTTCCAAATGACAAGTAAAAACGTATATATTTACCCAATTAATCCACTAGACGAAGAGAATGGCCTTGTGAGATTGGAAAATTTGAATAAAACCCTTTTTTTTATTAGTAGGCTGTTTTATTTTTCGATGGAATCTAATAAGATATTAGTTTTATGCTACAGTTAATGGACCAGCCAAGTTTTAAGTCGAGAAATATATAATTTTTCACCATTTTCCAAATGACAGGTAAAAACGTATATATTTACCCAATTAATCCACCAGACGGAGAGAATGGCCTTGTGAGATTGGAAAATTTGAATAAAACCCATTTATTTAGTTATAGCAAGCTGTTTTAATTTTCAAGAAAATCCTTTTTCAAAAAATATGAGTTCACAGTCATCCGCCCGGCATATCAAAAAGCATATAACAGAGTAGTCCACGTAAAGGCCCAATTGTTCTTCATCAAGAAGTGGGCCCGGTCCATGAGGCATCTAGGGGGAAAAGGAGTCTCCCCAAGGGAAAGGATGAGATGGGCACCACGAAACTAGACCTTTTTTTTTTTAAAAATTGAGGAATAAATGCTAATTTAAGAAAATAAAGATGCTTATGGATATACGATAACACAATAATATGACCAGACAGCAGCCGAATCGCAAACGGAAAGCCACTCCAATTTATAGGAACATGGGTCAATTCTGGACCGAGGTCAATCCCATAATGTACAGTCAAATTGGTTTAATTATCATCCCAAAGGGAGGTCAACGCAGCTGATTCGGCAAGAATTAGTTTCAGAGAGCAATAATCACAAACGGAAAGCCACCCCAATTATATAGGAACATGCGTCAATTCTGGACCGAGGTCAACCCCATAACGCACAGTCAAATCGGTTCAAGTATCATCCTAAAAGGGGGGGTCAACGCAGCTGATTCAGCAATAGTTAGTTTTCAAAGAGCAATAATCACAAACTGAAATCCACCCCGATTATAGTAACATGCATGAATTCTGGACCGAGGTCAACCCCATAAATGCAGAGTCAAATTGGTTCAAGTATCATCCCAAAAATGTCAACGCAGCTGATCAGCAATAATTAGTTTTCAGAGAGCAATAACCACAAACGGAAAACCACCCCAATTATAGGACATCGTCAATTCTGGACCCCCCATGATGCACAGTCAACTTGGTTCAAATATCATCCCAAAGGGGGGTCAACGCAGCTGATTCAGCAATAATTAGTTTTCGGAGAGCACCTGTGATTGTTCCCTGTCACCCTTGTGCTTCAATGGCATGGATAAAAAATGAAGGGCCGTGTGAAATGGGATGGACTCAGGAGGAGCTCTGGAGCCTCGTCTTGATCCATGACTCCAGGGAGAGCAGTTCTTCATCGTTTATGCTGTGCGCAAGATTAGGGTAGGCCTGCAACATCCATGAGAGACGAAGAGGCCTTGGCTTAGGGAAACTCCTGGTCATTATGGGCCTGGGATTATTTGCTTACAGATGGGCATGATGATGGGTAGAGAGTTGAACAGACCTTGAATTCACACTTCATCCCCGCCTGTTCGAGAAATGGAGGGCCGGCTTGCCCGGCCGAGAACAGGACCGTCCTGTCGGCCATGCCGTGCAGCCAGAGGAGAGGGGTCTGCAATGTTTCAGATGAAAAAAACATAGAAAAAACAGTTCAGAGAAGAGAGGATAGCGAGATGAACCCTGATTATAAAATGGGAAATTGGGCGGATGGGTGGCTGGAGATTGTCTTATATTGTTGACAGAAGGAAGTCTGGATGGGGACTTGTGGGAGAAGGTTTCAGAAGAGGACAGTTCAGGCGAAGAACAATGGGATGATTTTCTCTCACTAGCTCTGTCATCTTGTAGCTCTGTATTGCTGTGTTAAACAGGCAAATGGTATGAAAACAATGAGAACATTATTTAGTCCCGACAGTTTGTCTCCAGCAGAGCAGAAAATTATTTGCAAAACCACTCCATCTTTAGTCAGAAGCTCCACTCCTTCCAAGTCGACTCTCAAAGCGAGTTTAAGGAAACCTACACAACGGATGGCCATGGGATAAACGTAGTCTAATCTAATATACCTATGCTTGTTTCTCAGTGTTGGATTTTCTCGCCCTCATGTTGGACAGGGAAATAAAAACACGTTTGATTGCATTCACTCTTATATTTCCTCCCTTTTTAATTTTATTAGCATGCCATTCCCAGCTGAAGTATATAAAGGTTATTCAGGAAAAAAAATGGGCTATTCATGTAATTAGAAGACATCAAAATACGATAAAATTGGGCATTTCACTAAAAGCATCTGCAGAGGAGTCACCTTCTTTGCTTCAGATGATATGTTGCCCATAATTGATGAATTAAATGGCACCCATCCGCTGAAGACTGCACCGCCTCCTAAAGTCCTGGGGAAAAGCAGAACACTAGCTAATGCCAAAGCCCCTGCCAAAGAAGGAATGCAAACTCTTTAATAACTCTTTTATTGTCCGTGGTTTCTTCGCAGCATAGTGCCTATCCTGCCTTTTCCATAGCATTTAAAATGGGGTTATTAACCCGAATATGATTTTATTCTGGGTAAGGCACATTTTCTCAATTTTTTTGAACATTGTTCATTATTGACCCCAAACTGAAGAAAAATAGCGCAGTGAAAATTATGCGTGATAATTATAAGTACCTCCTTGGCTGAAACCACAAATAAATATATTTTCAGGGTTTGTGCCGGCAGATATTTCCTTATCTATCATTGCATGAATACTTTTAACAGCTTTCATGACTCCAGCTTCATCTTTCGGAGATTCCTGATAATCCACAGAGCATCTCAACATCATCATCATCTTGCATGAATTTCTCCAACCATTCAAAAACAGTTCTAATGAACTGAAATCATGAAGACAAGTTATTCTGTGGCCAACATGAGTTGACCAAATAAGATAGCCATACAGTACATTTCAGGCTCGACTAATGCAAAAAGTACGTGATCACAGAGATAAAGAGCTTATAAAGAAGAATAACAGTCGCATCATTTATATTGAGAAAGCAAGGAAAAAACATGTTTTATTTTTTCAGCGTAAATTATAAAAGCAAAACATCCGGGGAAAGGAAAAGTATGCTGTAAAGGGTTGAATACTACTTACAGCACCCACGGGTATCTCCTGAATGTCGAACCACGAGGGCATGACACTGCCATCTACAATGAATCTCAAAAATTCAGTACGACATGCAAAATTACTGTCAAACAGTGACTTAGATCCGATAAGTTATGTAAAACATGAAACGTAGAAAAAGAATATCATCCACAATCAAATAGTCATTGTACTCGTTCCTGTCGATGACCACTATTTCTGCAATCTGTACAGCCAGTGATATCATTGGAAATATGTTTATCCTTGAAGTCTATAGTGATGTCAAGGATGACGCAGAAAACAATATCAACTAACATAAAATAATTTTCTTTTCTCATAAGAATTATTTTCATTTTAGCTGCATAGAAATAGAAATTTTGTTACCATTTATAGAATACCACGGTTTTGACCTAACACAAGCAAGGCCGGGAGATAAATCAACCTTAATGCTGATATTTTCTGACATTCCATATAATTCCATATATGATGCACTTCATTTGTGTTATGTCGTAAATATATAGGCGAATTCTTTTCAGTTGGACTCATATCATTTGATTGACTTGATGAACGACAGAGATTCTATGCGAAAGACATGGATTCAGTATGTCACTGGTGAGCGTCAGATTAGGCCCCGGTCGTCTCTGGATAATGCCTCTCCAGGAGTTTGTGTCATTCATTGCCTTGATCAATCTGTACTCCATTCCGCTAGATATTTATATAGGCTTTACCAGTTGACGGAATCCAAGTCGATCTCCGGTCAATGGATCGACCAATTCGAACTTGGAAGGAAGGCTAATCAAAGAATACCAAAGATCCGATACACCATGACCAAAACCAAGATAATAAGCTCGGGAGAGGCTCACAGTTGCAGCTGACGGGCATGTTGGGAGCCGAGGGGAAGGACCAGCGGGTACTCTTAAACTCGGGGGAAGCGAAATAGGTCTTTATCGGCTCGTTGGCCGGGCCGGAGTCGCCCAGGCCGTGCAGCCACAGCACAAAGCTCCTGGCGGCCATTTTCGGAGCGTCCGAGACCCGCCGGGAGAAGAAGGAGACCGGCGATTGGACCTGGAACGGGGCGGAGAAGAAGAAGAAGAGGAGGAGGAGGAGAGCGGCGGCGGCCGAGAGGTCGACTGCTCTGGGGATCGACGGGAGAGGGAAGATTGCCGTCGTCTGCTGTCACCGCTGGTGGTCTCACGTCTTGGCTGGTTTATTTAATCAAGTGGGCCCCACATTGTCTTCGACGATTTAGGACCGTTGCGATCTCTCCTCGTTAGAGTCCTTTTTCGCGCCCTCCCGTTTCTTCTTCTGTAAGCTTCGCGTGGGGTTTTGCTGCCGGTGGGATCCTCGTCTCCGCTCTCGCCATCGGCTGGGGATTATCGCTCGGTGGTTTGCAGGAGCATCACCATGAGCTTCGAATCCTCTCGCTCGAAGAACAGTGCCGCGTCGTCCGGCGCCTCGAGGAAGCGCGGGCGCCTCTCCGCCAGCCCTTGGAGCGGCAGGGGAAGGAAGCCTAGGGCAGAGTCTGCAAGGACTCCCGGGGCTTCCTCGGGTGTCAGTGACCACGCTTCTCCCAGTTTTTCTACTCGGAGGGCACCCTTTTCTGACTTTCAGAGGTAATTCGCCATTCTCTCTCTCTCCTTCTTCCGGCTCTTGCGTATGCATATTTATGTGCACTGTGTTGTTAAGGTTATATTCCCTTCAAATGGCGTGTCTCTGGTTGTGGCAGCTATATGATGGCAAAGAACCGGAAGCTGCGAGACCAATTTGATGCGGACGCCTCCACTTCCTCCCTGGGGAGTGGTGATGGGGAGAGTCGCCATTCAGACAATGATGACGATAAAGGGATATTTCATGGGGTTTCTATCTTCGTGGATGGCTATACTGTTCCTTCGAGTCAGGTGCGACTTACTCCCTTACCCAATTCGGATGTTTGGCATCTTGGCTGGTTTATTTGATTGTGTCAATTGGCAGGAGCTGAGAGCGTGTATGCTGAAACACGGTGGGCGGTTTGAAAATTACTTCTCGAGGCAGACTGTCACGCATATAGTGTGCAGCCACCTTCCTGAATCTAAGATGAAGAATCTTAGGTCGACCCTCTACCCTTTTAAAACTTTATGTTTGAACTATTTTGCGCTGTCCATTGATGTCACTTTTCGGATTTTCACTTTATTATAATTTCACGCATATTTCATCGTTTATTTATTGTTAGGTCATTCAGCAGAGGCCTCCCAGTTGTGAAGCCTTCATGGATCATGGACTCTGTGACTGCTAACAGACTCTTAAATTGTAGCTTCTTTACTCATATGCTTCATCTTCACATGATTTCATTGCCATCTTACATCCTAATCTGTCCAGAAGACTTTTTTTTTTTTCTGAATTATGTTCTTTTTGTATATGAAATGGCCATGAAAATCTAAATCAGTTGATGCATTTCCTGTCATTTGTTGATCTCGACTCATTTCGAAGTTTCGTTTATTCTTAATCTTTTTCAGAAATGTTACAAGCTTGTTTAGGAGAAGATTCTATCATCATTTTCATTGGAACAATAAGTTCAACTATTGTTCATGCTAAAGAGAAATCATTCGTATCAATCGTTTTCTTTCCTGAAGCTTGACGTTGGATTCCAAAGATATCGTTACTGTCGATTTAGGTTCCTTCCCTTTCTCTGAATAGCTGTGCTAGCAGGTACAACGCACCCTCTATCCCACACATCTGACCAGCTTGCATTGCTCACTGGTTGACCACTTGAATTGGAAGGATTCAGAATAACTCTTAAATTATAAAAGTATTTATTTTTTATTTCAAGTTTTTTATTTAAATAACTGCTACATTATAAAAAAGGTTTAAACAGAGTAATTTCTGAAACAGTGTGCATGAATGTCGCATCACTATCCCACCATCCTGACCGTGATCTGAAGTCGCTTTACCCTTCATTTTCTCCTTTTCACTCATTTTCCTTTCTTCTGCTTAACATTGAAGTCATCCTTTGACACTGATGAGCAAAGATGGACTCCTCTCATTGATCTTGAGCACATAATCTAGAAAACATACATCTGTTCGTAAGAGTTAATTGCAGAACCTCAGCGGTCTGCAGGTCAAATAAACTTCTTGGACGATTCCAATTTTGCCTGCCCTTTTTTGGCCGGTTAGTACTTCCTGAATATAAAGTTTCCATTGTTTGCCTCATAAACTCTTCGTGGAATACATGCGAAAAATTTCTTTCCGATGTGGTTTCCTGTTGTGGGTAACAAGTTATGATTCTTCTCCCAGGGGTTCCATATCAGCTAGAGCAACTACTTACCGCAAGTCATAAGCAACAGAAGTTGTTTGCATTCTTTACCATCAAAGGTGAAGTACGTTCCAATGATGCTACTAATGGTACCAGTATGAACGTAGAAAAAAAAAACAAATTAATGGACTCAATCGGATGCGAGACTGACAAAATGGCGAATCTGTCGAAATGTGAAAGTGAAGGCTGCGCAGAAACTAACGATCTTGGTTGTCAAAGTTATTGTAAAATGAGAGATACAGAGAAAAAATCGGTAGAAATGGGAGATGAGGGCAGTATCACGGAAACACGCCAAGAGTCACTGCAAAGGCCTTCATCTTCCATCGCACAACATTCGACTCTTGGGGATCCAAATTTTGTGGAGAACTATTTCAAGGTAAACGTCATGCGTATTTTCTTGATCTTGGCTCCAATTATTGTCTGGGACCACTGACATGCCCCCCATACGGTTTCTAAATTCTTCATTGTCGACCTTCCTTTTTTAAAATAGATATTTTTTTCCTCTCATATGACAGAAACTTTTCTAGTTATATTTTCATGAAGCATATTCTCATGTAGCAGATTTTCTGCTTCTTTGACCCCTTTATTTCTACTTTTTTTCCCTCCACAAATTGATCTCTGTTTTTCCATTTTTTTATTTACCTAGTAATTCTTTTACTGTGAATGATGCTACGAATCTTTTTCTGATTTGGAAGACATAGTTAAGATTTCTTGGCATTTAACTTAGATTTGAAAAGATTGTGAGGACAATGTTAAGGTATATTTACAAGTATTTTTTGGATCCGATGTGTTGTGTTATTCCAATTCTTTGATTTCATGCAGCTGTGCTAATGAATCTGTACTTTCTCAGTGATTTATTTCTCTTTTGCAGTAGGCAATGTTTTTTCACAATGAACTTACGCAAAAGTAACTAATGCAATTTGATCTATTCATATGTTTATGTTCCGGCTTTTGCTACAGGGAAGTGTTTGGGATTTCTATCTTTCTGGGCACGTTTAGTTCTATAAAAGCACCATTATCCTTGAGGCCTTTTCAGATTTTTTACTTATTAAATTGTTCTGCAGAATTCGAGATTGCACTTCATTGGAACATGGAGAAAACGGTACCGGAGGCTTTTTCTCAACAATACACCTGATGCCAGACAAAGAAAACTTTGTGTTAGCCAGTCTGGCTCTCAAAAAGCTGCCATCATTCATGTTGATATGGTAATAGTTTTTAATATTTACTTTGTGGTTATCACCCTTTCAGTTCTATGCTGGTTCTTTCTTTTTAAAATTTAATTATTTTATTATGGTTGAACAATAAATGTCTGCTGAACTAATTTCTCTTCTCACAGTCATAGTAGCGAAAGTATCCATGGTACTTATGAAACAGTCTGCTTTTTCAGGATTGTTTCTTTGTGTCAGTCGTTATCAGAAAATATCCGGAATTATCTGATAAACCTGTAGCAATAAGCCACTCAGACAATGCCAAAGGGACAGCAGAAATATCCTCTGCAAATTATCCTGCTCGGGAGTATGGTTGGTTTAAAATCCTATCATCACTCTGTATTCATCCTTTAATTTCACACTAAACCTTTGATTTCATTTGAGCTTAGGACTACAAGCTGGGATGTTTGTTAGAGACGCAAAAGTTCTTTGTCCTCATCTCACTATTTTTCCTTATGACTTTGATGCCTATCAGGAGGTAAAATAGTGATACGTTGAGCTTCCTACCAGTTGATACTATAAGTATGCGATCATTTCTTTTTTTCACTTTCAACCCTTTATTTTTGAGATACTTCAGGTTGCCGATCAGTTCTACACTATATTGCATGAGCACTGTCCAAAAGTGCAGGTTTTTTTTCAATTTCGCAGTTTTTCTTAATTGCGCATCTCTCTTTTTCCCAAGTACTAATATTTCTTGATGGTTACAGGCAATCAGCTGTGATGAAGCCTTCTTGGATGCTACAGAAATAAGTGACGATCCTGAGAAATTAGCTTCAGTTATTAGACAGCAGATAGCAGACACCACGGGATGCACGGCAAGTGCTGGAATTTCTGTAAACATGCTGATGGCTCGCCTGGCTACTCGAGTTGCGAAACCAAATGGTCAGTTTTTTATCCCACCTGAGAAGGTATGATTCTGCATCTGAGATGGTTGTGAATAGTTTTGATGCCCTTGCACTTTTCAATGTTGAAGGCACTAATTGTGAACTGTTTGGGTGGTATCCTTATTTTATTCAATTTATGTTCATTTTGTGGTCACAGGCTTCATGATGCAAGCAGCTTATTAGTCCCTTTTAGTTGCCTGCGATTTAAATCTCCTTGTTAGTTTGCGTTAACTAGTTTGTTCTGCTGGATAACGTGGGATTTAATTGAACATTTGAGCCAGTAACCTTCACCAGTGTGATTCATAATATTGAATGTGCTGGATGTGTATACCAAAGAGTCGATCAGCAATATATGGTGGTTTATTAGCTGTATAAATATATGAATTTTATGATGTGATCAGTGTTTGTCAAATAAATGTACAATTGCCCTTGGTCATTTTAGTATTGACCTAATACTTTTAGGGAATTGTTTCCTGAAACCTTCAAAGAAATGTCAACTTATTGGTTGTTTTGTTCCACAGATATTTCTAATATATCCAACTTTTGATTTTTAATGGGCGGAAAAAAGATAGACTCATGCAGTGCAATTATTATTGTCTTACCACTCCTTTAGGCTTTTCTCTGTATTCATTTCGCTTGATGTCCCATGTTCATCGACAGCTTTGATGCTGTAAATCATTTGGAGTACATTTGGGCTTTGAAATGGTCACATACTGTTGGTATATAGAAAAAGATGAGCACAAGAGATATGGAAACACATAGACACAAAAAAATGTACCCTCTTCTGAGCTTTCATGTTGATATATCAGAAATGCTCAAAAAAGGATTCACATAGTCACTGAATTCAGTCTTCCCGTCTCCTTTAATGAATACTACAGAACTTCACTGTTCTGTCAGATTCACTTGCTATGGGCCAGTATTTCATTGATTCAATAACTTATCTCAGAAAGGCTTTACATCTCTTCTCACATCTTTCCTACTTGATTGCCCTATGTACCTGGCAGAAGTCCATTGTTTTCCTAATATGATTGGATAGGATATGTCTAGTCTAACATTCGAAACTGTGAAAAATGTCTTTGAAGTTCTTCCCCATAAGGTCTTCTTTGTTATACTTATAACGTTACATTCTCTGAGAAAATGATTCCTATTTGAGAATGCCATAGGATAGAGGTTGCACATCACGTTTAGACAAGTTGCCTAATTTAATAATATGAACAGCCTTTGTGCAATTCTCTATGATTTTTTAAATTTTTTTTCAGGAAAGTCAACCTGAATTCTTCCACCACACTTCACACAATCTATCATCAATTTTTTTTAAAGGAGATTACTATGAAAGTTGATTCCCTTTTCCAACTTGGCATATTCTCTGGAATCAATAACCTTCAGTTCGTTGATTCATGTTGGATCTTAGAAAGGACACTGCTGCAGATGGCTGGAGGGAAGGAGAAGAATAGACGAATGGGGAAGAATAAGGAAAAAAACGAATAAAGCTTCTTTAGCACTGTTGTTGCTGTCATTTATTTAATGTGGAGGGGTACATATGCCGCTGCCGTTGCTTAATCCTCCTTTCTCTGTCTATATCTCGCTCTAGTGTCCCTTTCTTTCATTTATGTCTGGCATATAGACATGGCGAACAAATGAAAGAATGGAATCAGGTAAGGTGCGAGAAAGGCTGTATTTTTACCTATGGTTACCATGTTAACAATTCCTAAACATTAATCCTAAGCAGCTTCTCAGGTAGATTTGTATAGACACTGCTGAAAAATAGAATATCGTTTTAAATTTTTTGGCAACGGGAATCCTATTGTTTATTGACTGACGATAGAAGTTGAGGTCTGGTAGGTTATGTGTGCAGTGGATTAGTGAACTAGTGTTTTCCAGCCAAGAAAAAGTGCCATCAGGAGATCAATGGCTGTCTTCATCCTGTTTTGAAGAGTTTATGGGGAGTATGGAGTAGGTACAGCAGAAGTTGGTGGGGGTGGGGGTGGGGGCGGGAGGATATGTCTTGGGGGAATCTGAAACCTTTCCAAAATAAACTCATGCTGTCTGTATCTTGGGGGAAGTGGGAGCTTTTTACTCTAGTTGCGATGAGATATCAATTTGATAGTTATATCTAATATGATAAATATCTTAAGAGCATTAACTTAAGGCTACACTATTTGGTTTTTTTCTAATATAAACGTTAGAAATTAAAAATAATTGTACACTCGCTTAGACATTATGTTCGTCTTGCAAAACTGGAAATATATTAACCTTTCTGGTTTCAGATTTGAGCTATTGTTGCTCCTCTTTTCTGCTTAAGATCTGAAAAGTATGCTTATTGTCACAGATGTAGCAGACGTTCAAATGTCTGATGGCGCACTCATTTCTCCATTGTTCATTTCCAATAAATTATAAAATTAAAACTTAAAAGAACTAATACCCTTATGAAATTATATCTGCGGTTTAATAAGAGACGGTGGTTTTTCGTCATTACCTTTTACGAATGTCAATGTTATTGCCTTTTCATGATCCATTTAACAGAGGAAAAACAATACCATTTAAAATCAAAGAGAAAGAAGAAACGATTTTTTTTAACGCATGATGCAAAGCTCATAGTTTGATTATGCTCGCCCGTTATGGATAGTATCTTCTTTTATTTGTGCTGTTCACTTATGTTGCTCACGAACTAGTATATCATATTATTCTGATGCACTTTTCTAGTTCCTTTGTGCATGGTATTAGCTTAGTGATGTTCGTTTCCTTGGATGTTGTCCTGTTATACTCTTTTGGGCCATTAAATAGAAACATTTTGCCTGCTTAGTGCCATTCTCATTCCTTTTTAGGTTTGTCATTCACATTTTTCGTAGGTTTGCAAGGACTACTGTCGCTTAAAACGTTTAGTCCATCTGTTTCATTACCTCACTCAAATGTGCTTGTCCTGCTTGCTTTAGGTTGATGAATATTCTAAGGAACTTCCAGTTGAGGCACTTCCAGGCATTGGCTATGCTTTAAAAGAGAAGTTGAAAAGTCATCATATAAAAACGTGTGCTCAACTACGCCTGATACCGAAGGTTATTCGCTTATGTTGTTTTATCGGTTCGCCTTAATACTATTCCAGAGTCATATAATGAAAGCATGTTTGAGGCTTGGGTTTTCCTTCTCGTTGTTTACCTTGGAGTTTTTCTAGAATCATATGATGAATTTTGTCGTTGGTTTACACTTAGATATGAAGTACAACCCTTACTGCTCAACAATGGTCTAAATCCTTTGACATAATTACCAAGGTCTACATGTATGCTCTTCGTTATCTCGTGTACTATATCTTTGTTAGTTATCATCATTTGAAGTATGCTATGTGACTATTAGCTCATAGTTTGCAAAGGAAGAAAAAGAAGAAGGGATGGTGGTTTCCTAGCAAGAGCAATAAAGGGATAAAAATGGAGTAGAGAACGAAAAAACGCATTTCCCGGAAGCCTTTTCCATGGTGAGTATTACCGACTAATCACCAACGACAAGAGGGGAGAAGAATGTACTTGTATGTATTTGATAAACATTCAAAAAGGCCTTTTTACATCAGGTATTTGCCACACCATTGTGTTTTTGGCCCTGCTAGTAAACTAATATGCCGAACCTAAGATTTATGTTCTTGTTTGTTAAGTCTTACCCACTTTTAACCCGGTTAGACACACAACTGAATAACCAATTTTCTGATTTTTTTAAAAAAAATCATGGTTCCTAATCTAAATATCCTGAATGGCAGAGAACAAACCATCAAATCTTAGAGTGTATTTTCTCTGTCCGGTGCCATTTGAACTTTAGATACAGGTCATCAATCTGATCTAGATTACGCTATCGTAGCTAAAATGTGATAAATCAGCTACTGGTTCTCTTAAGAGAGAACATCTTAGGAATCCATACCAATAATTCACAATCCTTGCTATGTAAGCTTTGTATGGTGTGAACACTATGAATAAAGAGTTATCCCTCCGTGCTCTAAATGTACTGCTGGTGTTATTGCACATTGTATCCCATTTTGTATTTCATTTGTAGTTTGCAACCTTGTTCAGTCATTGCCCGCCTGAGAGCTCTATGCTCTGTTCCCAAGTTTCATGAAAATTTTAATCCTTGATGTTGACGATGCCATGCCCTCAAGTGTCTATGTAAACATATTTTTTCATTCTTCACTTTCCGCAAAGTTAGCTGCTGTTTGCTATGCTGCTTTGTGGCACATTGCTACCACCTGTTACAGGCACGATTCTTTTTAGGGGTTGTATCTTAGGAAATCTTATTCCATCGTTTATAATAAATTATCTGTGTTATGCATCTTGAATTGTCAATACATCCTTTTTATATTTTGATACTTTTTTTTCTCCTCTCATGGTTTTGCCAGTCTGGCTGATCTGATATAAATGCTAGGTTGGATTAGCACTAGCTTATCTGGGATAATATTGTGATTAAAATCAACCTTGTAGAACATAGCCAAAAAGGTAGACCACATGAAGTGAAATAACACGAGGGAAGTCATCATGGACTGCATTTTCTCTTTATTGATGACATTCTGACAGGAAGTGGTGCACTGCCGACAACAGATGTTACCTGCATACAGAGCAATGGAAGATCCAACTTATGATTCAGCAGTATAATGTAGAAGTTAATTATTTCATAAAACATAGTTTATGTTATTTGATTGATTAGATTATCATGGATTTCAATAAATTATTTTGATTGATCATATCATCGTGGATTTGATTTCATACCTTGATAATAAGCTTAGTACGAACTTGTTTGGTTCCCTGAACATTCGTTCAGCCTTCCTTTTTCTTTCTGGCTGAGAAAGCAATGTTAAATTCAAGCTTATATTCTGTGTTTTGCTCCAGGAAATACTTCAGAAGGACTTTGGCAAGAAGGTTGGTGATATGCTGTGGAATTATTGCCGGGGAATTGATCATCGAACAGTTCATGTAGTTCAGGTTTGTCATGACATCATGATTCATTTTTTGTCATTAGATGGCTTAACGGTAGTAATTAGCTAGACTGCATTAGCTACCTAGGACCTTTTTCAAATAAGTATAGGTCGCATAATCCTCAATCAAAAAGCATATAGACTATTTATGCACATTAATTTTTCTTGATCCTAAATACGTGATGGATGATTGTAAAATTGCCATATGTTCCAAATATTCCTTAGGCCTCGTTAGTGATATTGATGAGTGTTCACCAGGGTACCAACCATTATATCAACAATGGTAGTACAATGCCAATGGTGTTCTACCACTACATCACTCTTTATTGCTACCATTATATCTGAGTTTCTTGAAGATGCCAGTGCAGACATTCCTTGGTCATGTCTTTGTATTTGCTATGTTGATGACCTGCTGGGTTGATGTCTATATTTTTTGGTAGAACAGTCTCTCTTTCAATGAGATAAGTCATACTTTTTTATGAATATATGGGTTCTCATTGGGAACCGCTTTTGAGTTGTTTGGCCAGACTCTAGGAACAGGAGTTACTGACTGAGATGAAAATAGTCAGTGAGAGTTCCTTCCAAACCCTGATATCTTGGCCTTTCCTTATCAAGGAGGCATGATTTATACCTTTTCACGCATCAAACCTTGAAATATATCTCAGGGACCTTGGAAGTTATGGGTGCTTGAAGAATAAAATAAATTCTTTTTTCTCTTTCTGGTATGCTGACTTGACCTTTGAAATGCCTTCATACTGTGTAAGAACCTGTAAGGAGGATGGTGACATGAAAGTTTGTGCACTAGATTTGAGTCATAAAAGAAGTGGGTAGTTTTGGGCTGGGAGGCTCTGTTAGCTGCTTCTTAATCTAATTAATATATTTTAGTACTAATGATAAAAAGATGACCCCTCAGTTGTGAACTGAACAGGGATCCTGATAGAGAAAGAAAAATACATTCTGGAATAAAAGTACAGAATTTAAAGTACTCTGAAATGATCTGTTTAACGTATTAACTTTCAGCGGTACAACTAACTTATATTTCTTCTTTTATCCTAAAGTGTAGTGAATTCTTTGAGCTATTGTTGGATGCTTGTTCTCACCAAGTCATAAATGGATTGAACAGGAAATGAAGTCTGTTGGTGCTGAAGTGAATTGGGGTGTTAGGTTTAGAAATGTGGAAGAAGTAAGCTCCTATGCTTGGTTTTGTTTTCCCCTTTTCTTCCCCATCAGTTGCGAAGTGTTCAATATGGCCTAATCGTTTTCCTATCTCAGTGTCACTATTTTCTTACTAGTCTTTGCAAGGAGGTCTCCTTGAGACTAAAGGGAGCTGGAGTGCGAGGGCGAACTATAACGCTTAAGGTATCTTTTCCATTTTGATATTGTTAAAATTTTCTGAAGTTGCAGGAATTTAGTGTTACACTTCCATGCTTCTTTAAAGATGATTATAACAGTTTTAAAACCGTTCTGTGTTTTAGTTCTGAAGGTTTCTGTGTGATAAATGGAGCATTAATTTCTGTTCATACTAATCTGACTTGTAGGTAAGGAAACGAAAAAAAGGGGCTAGTGAACCTATCAAATATATGGGATGTGGAGAATGTGAAAGTATGAGCCGCTCCATGACGGTATTGCTGATTTCTACGCTCTGTGCATTCCTTGTCTCTGTGCATCGGTTTTGCTTCTCTGATTGGCTCCTATTTAGGTTCCTAGTGCCACTGATAATGAGGAGATGCTCACAAAAATGAGCAAAGAGCTCTTTGGTTCCTTTCATGTTGGTGAGTGATTTAATTATTTACCAATTCTATTTGTTTTTTATTTGATGCAGGAATTATTTCTTAACTGACTATGCGTTGGATATAATTTTTTTTTCTGGATTTCTAGAAATTGCTATACCAGGAAAGTTCGCTTACTGTGGAAACTGTTGTTTTTATAGTTGCAGACATAGCAGAGAAAGGGGGAGTGTTTTAATTTGACTATGTTCATGAATGTAATCTGAGTCATTAAAAACTATTTTGAGACTGTCAACAGAAATCATGGATGGGAGGATGACTGATACTGGTAAAGACTGACTAAGTCAGAAAGAAATCCAAAAGAGCTCATCCTAGAATCAAGACTTTTACTGGGATTTATATTGACTAATTTTGATGAGTTGTTTTTTAAAAAAATACTCAACTGCTGATTTGGGGCAATCTCCTGAAGTTGGATTTGAATTGACATTGTCAATTAGTGTTAATTTTCTGAAAACTAGAAAGGGAGAGAACTGAAAACACATGATAAACATCACCTTGTCTTTTCAAGAGTAGAATAGAATTACGGTTATTTATTTAAGTTTTAGATTTTGAACTTGAGAGTGATGCACATGTTGTTTCTTCATTTATCAATTTTTTATCTTAATAGTGTTTAGAACGTTTTTTTCTGTTGACAAGGTTTTTTCTCGTGCTGATTAGATTCGTACTTGGTACTAAGCTGCTATAATGGCTATGCTAATTTCGATTCCGGGGCTAACGCTCAGAAACTGGTTTTTTTTTATTGCTTGTTATCACCATGTGCTCGGATAAATGATTGGTGATTGATAATTAATATGGCATATGGTGGAGTATAAATAAAATTTAAAATTTAGAATGGGTGGCAACCATAAATTCCGACTTTACTTTTTTGATTCAAATCTCGCGTTTTTATTGGATTTAGGATTTTGCTCGTAGGAGGATCATATGAATCCATTATTTACAGGAATAATTATGATATTCACCTTGTTTATGCCTTACGATTCAACGTAATATTTCTCTATGGTTAACCTCTCAGTTTACTATTTCAAAGATCAGACCATAAAACTCATTCCGTGAAGATATCTTTTTTGTACCAAAAAAAGCATTAACTCTTCTTCAAAGTTATCAGCTTTAAGTCAGAGAAGTAAAGGAGATCTATGCTTGAAACCCATTTTTATAAAAAGATAGCTGCAGAAAATGACTGTAGTGTAACTTCTTAGACTCAAAGATGGCTTCTATCTTGTTTATCAATAAATAGATTCGAATCAGGGGAATTTAGTTGATTCCTATCATTTTATTATCTCTTCTGATCTTGGACAACCTTTCATGTCAGAGGCCAAGGATGTTCGTGGTATTGGCTTGCAGTTATCAAAGCTTGAGTCTGCAGAAATAAGTAAAGTGCTGTCAGAAATCTCGTTGTTCCTTACTGATATAATGTTGATTGGTGATGAAACATCCTATTTTTCCAGACATTTTTTCTTTAAACTTGATGATCTAAACATTTAGGGTTGAAATTAATTCTAAAGAACCAATAAAGAATGGCAGAAGAGGAAGAACCAATAAAGTATGGGAGGTGGGTTACGAACTAGAGCCTTCGAGTTGCCCCCCCTCCTGGGGTTTTCTACGACTGAATCAGTGTTACAAGGAAAAAACTTATTCATACCTCTTTTACACGAGAAATATTTGGACGAGTTTGATAGAAAGGAAGAAATAGGAATCCAGTTCACAATAAGAGGGGGGTCCGGCCAATAAACCAGATCGGTCTGTCCAATGAACTAGACAGTTTATTCGAGCTATGTATTCAATAACTCATCTTAGAGTTGGTCCCATTAGCTACACTCAAGATATGGCTTGCCATTGTCTATCCTTCTTGACTCCTGAGTCAGAATGCCATTTGTCTATTATTTCTAGCATTTGACAGCCATGCAATCATCATTGGCATCATTATCATTGTCGTCATTGTTGTCAAATCATCACCATTACCTTATCCATGTCAAGCCTGATTTTTGAAATAGCTGTGTGGATTATTTAGATAGATTAAATCAGTTGCATAAATTTCATTGGTTGGCATTCCTTTTCAAATGTTCTGCAGTTTCTCACTTAGTAGTCTCCCGACGGAGGTAAGTCTCTGAAATCTTCTTTTGATATGAGTAAGGAGTCAGGAAACCTCCATCTGAGAGTTGTTTTGAAAGATGAAAGGCACAAAGAGAGGTTTGATTATTTCATTCCGGGACATTATTTTCAATATAAGTTGATTATCTATGTTGTTCATTATATGCCGAAAACTGAACTATTTTTTTTATGTTTCTTCTGGGAAGTCGTCTTTTAGCCTTATTTTTTCGTAAATTTGTTGAAGCACTTTTAGTTTTTATGTTCTATAAATGTGAATACCTAATTCTCGAGTTACTGTCTGCATTAAAGGGCACGAAGCAAATACGCTCGAAACATGGATTGCATCGTCCTCAGAAAAAACTTTAGGACAACTTAGGAAGGATGCAGAATTTAATGAAGAGAAAAAAGCAGGTAAAGCTCATACAAAAACTAATGCGTGCTTATTTTCCCGATTACATGATATTTTTTCATTATTAATGATCTTTTGGTTCAACTACATCTACTTTTTGATAACCTGGCTGGTTTATTTTTTCCATGATTTTTCAGAAGAAACTATAAGGTTGTGTTGAGAACTTTATTGCTACATTTGTTTTTGTTCCAGAGCCTAATATGGTGCACATGACGGCACAATGCAACTCTGAAATTGCTGGTTATGCAAGTCATCTGTCCAATAATGATCCTCCTCCATGCGTTAATCAAGCTGGGGATACATCTTGGGCGAACCAGTTCTCTTTGTTGCCACCAATTGGTCACCTTGATATAAATGTTATAAAAAGTCTTCCACCGGAAATAATTGCTGAAATGAATGAGATATATCATGGGCGGTTATCTGAGTTCATCAGGAAACATGAAGACAGAATTGATCAGGGAAATGACGAGTTCTCAACCATGCCTAATTTAGAAAACAAAAGAGCACAATTGTCAGGTATTTTCGTGGATCAAACTCCATGGGCGAATCTTGAGAAGATACTGATTTTGCTCGTTAATATTCAACTGCAGTGGACAAGGGTAAACGGGCTATTTATTCCTCTGATTTACCTTCCTACAAAACTTCCACTGTAAGTACGGATGGTATACTTCCAGCTTACTCTGATTCTTCTTTTAATTGGATTTTATTGGAGAGAATAAATCAAATCAAAGTGCATTAACGTCTTTATTAACTATATTTTTCATTTTCCTGAAATGTAACCTTAATGGCTAACCTTGATGACTTATGTTGCATGTGTCTATTCAGAGTCAAGTGAATTAATTTTTCAACATGGTCAAAATCTGTGAAACCTGTTATGTATGAAGCCTGAAGATTGAAAACCAAGGATCTATGATATCAGAAAATAACGTTGGCTAACCTTACATGCGTTGCTTAACCTTAAGATTGAAAACCTGAAGTCTTGTGATTGAAAACCAAGGATCTTGTGATTTAGGCATATCTCTGTTCTTACCAGATGTCTGAATTGACCTCAACCAACCTTTTGTCAAAAATGTTATGTTCCTGATCTCTAGAGGGAACCAGACTCAAATGTCGCAGGCTGTTTCAAGCATCTTTTATCATTCCACAAATATTATTCTTGATAACTTGCATTCTTGAAGGACCTTTTGATGTTACGAATCATAGAGCTGTGAACTTTCATAAATTATGGTAAAGCATTGTATTTCATGCGAGAAGTTTCTAGTTGATTGTGTTGGTCTTATTTCGTGTTACTTACATAGGAAAAGATTGAAAGGGTATGTGCTGCTTTTGCAACCTAGATCACAGACTGTCTGTGGATAGAAGTGTGTATGAATCATTTTTAGCACTCGACACATTTAATTGGGCATTCGTTGAAGGAAATCCTTGGTACAAAGGTGGGCCATAGTGAAATGAGATGAGTCAAGGATTGTTATGCTGTTGAAAAAATGAAAGCATGGGGACAAGTGGGCTTTGAACTCGTGGGATAGTTGACTTACATGCGTTAATTTTCTGCCTAAATTACATTTCTGTTCATGTATTCTTCATTTCTTTGATATGGCAGCATGTTACTGACGCAACTAGGCTAATGGATCAAGATATTCCAGAAGAAAAGTTTTCACGATTGCAGTTTAGCCTGGATGATAATGAGGTACGTGCCTATCTTTAGTTATGTATACCATCTTTTTTTCTCATTTAGTAATGATTTCACATCTTTTGTCACCAGACTAAACAAGAGACAGGATGTTCAGTTCTCAAAACTGTTTCTTCTGTGGGTATTGATAGAACTGATTTGATGCCTTCATCTTTAAGCCAAGTAGATGAATCAGTGTTGGGTCAATTACCTGAAGAAGTTGAAATGTATTTACGAGACTTTCTCCCTGCACATAGAAATTCAGATAGCTTTGGTGGTCCTTCAGGGAGTTCAATCAATGAGTCTCGACGTCAGCATGGAATTAAGAGCACAGAGAATTTTGATCTCCACCTCTGGATGGGAAAACCTCCCAACTGGGTTAAATATTTCAAGCGTAGCAGTTGCCTAATTCTGAATTCTATTGCTGAGATACATGCTGATACTGGGATGGAAAATCTTTTATCATCCACATTGCAGTCGCTTATTCTATCTATTCCTTCTTTGTGTTCGGAAAATGAAGAATGGGATGATGAAGCTGTTTCGATTGGGTGTGAATTTCTGAGACAATATATAGAACTGAAAGTTGATACAGACATAGAAGAGTTATACATTTGCTTTCGTATTCTGAAAAGGTACTTTGGTTATCCACATGCACTGTTATCTTCAATTTTTTGCATTATTAGGTATTTTATGTTGAAAAATGGATGCTTTTTATTGTTTTAATAGTCTGTTTGCTTTCATACTAGTCAATTTTTTTCTTAAGTATCACTAATTACGTGGTAATGTAAATATGGAGTATAGTATATGCTGGTAATGAACTTATCCATGTGGTATTAGATAAAGTTGTTATAGTTGTTTGAAATTTATAAAATATTGATGTATGGTAAGATTAGAAACTTGTCTGTATTGTAATCAGGTGGCCCATAATCCACACGCTCCACATTTTTTCGCCCATTTTTTGGCTGTCCACTAAATGAGTGAGTTATTCGTTAGTTAATTGCCACTGACTATTGAGGAATATTATTTCTTCAGTTAAGTTGGTGGTTTTTCTAGTTCAAGTGGTCAGTTCATTCATTTTATTTTAGACCTTGGAACTTGTAGCTTTTAAGTTCTTTTGATTGTGAAAATATTTCACATTTCACCTCATAATTCTTGGTTTATTGAAGTAGAAATGACATGCATAAAACTAGTCTTGTGTGCAGTGTTAAGAGGTGTGCGATTATGTATACATTAACTTTTGAGGATTGTCTTCATGTATGTTCTCTGGTAACGTCAAACGTCTATTAGTGTCATTTTGGTGGATAAGAAATTTTTTAGATGAGTTTGATAGGATATGGTGATGGATTTATAGAGGTGGTCATTTTTGCTATTCTTTTGGCTTGTTTTTTATGGTCTTCCTTTTCATGGACTACTCTCTCCAAAACGGCAGTCTCTATTATTTGTTGTCTTTCATTCAATAAACTTCTGAATGACTGATTACTCCACTTTAGTAAATCCCCTTATATTTCTTTTTTCCTGATAGTGTCGAGATGATGTTTTCTTTCAATTCAGATTGAACTCATTCAACATTTCTTTTATAATTGCAGGCTGACAAAGCACTCCCTTTTTTTTTCATGTGTATACAATGAAGTTCTTCCTTCCCTTCAGGTGCCGTGATGCCACTTTCTTTTTCTTGTTAGGGACAGATTATTTTCTTGTCCAAAGAATCCTATATTTTAGGTTACTGTCATTTTTGAATATTTCGTAGGGTTTTTGTTGTTGTTTTTGCAATCAGATCAAATGACAGTTATAGAGGAACGGTTGTATGAGTTACAAAATTATCCCAAATCTATACCTTTTGATTTTTATAGTCCATTTTCTATTTCTCAAAATTAAGAAGAATCTGTATTTCCTTTTTTATGAGTAAGATTTGTTTTTGCTGAATGAAATCTCATAAAATGTAGAGATGATCTCAAGGATATGGTGATAATATTTATTTTCTCGTTATAATAATACAAATTGAGGTAATAATCTTTATTCTTTTATGCTGGTTGTTTGTTGTTTCTGATTTTGTGCAAGTTTTCATAATCTTTCATTATTCTTGATATTATATAGAGTATAAATTTTCTACTTGTTAAACTGCTCTGTATTATTTCGATTCAAACACGAGTTCTGCTTGCTATTTTATTTTTTGTGGAATTTTATATAACGCCTCTTCATGTGGTAATATCCTACTAAAAATTTGAAGCATTATTCATAAATTCGAAAATTTCAGGGTGCTGTTTGCAAAAACTATGGAGGGATGTTTCAGCTTTCCTTTGCCGAGTGAGATAGTGACAGGCTTTTCTCAATCGAATCCAGCATCTATGACGCATTCTTTTCATTGTGGATAAGTGTAAGGTGTGTTCTTTACTAGTCTTTTCATGCTACGAAAAAAATTATTCTTGGAGTTTTTCCATGAGCTTTGATGAAATTTGTGTTGGAAGTTGTCTTTCTTTGATTGAAGTGCTTAGAATATGTTGTAGCAGTTCCAGTTTAATTAACATTATTCACAGATATTAATTTCTGTTATATACATGGTTATCAAACAAACCCCTGAAGAATTACGTATAGAGGGAAAGCAGATGACATTTCTGTCAAGGTGGAGAAGATGGCAGCAGTGGGAGTCTGGTGGAACTCACCTCCATGAGATGCATCGACATTTTACTACACATAATATGGGGGATGGCACATAGAGCAACCCTGTTATATAGGTCTAGGTCTGACTCCTTCCCTGCCAGTGATGCAGCAGCAGCCTTCGCTCTTGCTGCTGCTTTCGATGATTTCTCCCTAGGGGTAGAAATTGCTATCTGACATCGTTGGGGATCCTGCAGGTGAGAGAGGCATCGATGGAGGAAGCTACGGTGTGAATCTCTGAATGGTGGAGGAACCAGTGCAGTTGTCACAGGTGGTGTTGGTGGAGAATCAGCTGGAGCAATCCCTTGTTGGCTGGCACCCACATTCATTATATGACTGAATTTCGGTGAGCTCCTCGATTTTGGAAGATTATATGACTGAATCTACACATTAAATTAGGGAAAAAAAGAATTACTTTCATAATTCAGGGAAAAAGCAATCGTTGTCTTCGCGTCATGTTCTCCATAGATCCCATATGGCTCAGTTGCCCCTATTGATCATTCTGGGGGGGGGGGGGGGAATAAGGGGTAAACTTGGATCGGACGTCTTCATGGTCCCACACTAATCCATTCCACCATTCTTCTTCACCAAAGATCACTTGGATGTTCTTGGCAGTAGAGAACCCAAAGGGTAGCTTCTACAGCTCTAGACAGCCCGATACATATACTGTCTTTGCCTTGTATGACTCCTTTCAGCATGCTGCATTGTTTTTCCTGCATAGCATTTATATACATGACAGATACAGTCAAAAGATCAACTTTGTCAGATAAGTGAGTAAAATGGAAATATGCCTTACATTGATAGAGCTATCTACCTATGACAACGGAAAAGGATGTCTCTTTCAGAGAATTCATATGCAATTGTGGTAGTATATACTGAACACTGAATGCTGTAGAAAATGAATACGGTTTAGCTGTCCCAATACCAGAACTACATCAGCCCTGAACGTCTCGATAGCATGAAGAAGCAACTTTACAAAAATAATAATAATAATAAATTACTGAAGAAATGGCGAAGGAAACCAGAAGTAATTATCAAATGGACAAGATGAATCCCAGGTTTGAAAAAGATACCTCATAGCCCACACCTAGTCATCCCATTGTGTTGATCACCATGCCAGCAGCTCTTGATTCAGCATTCCTAGTAAATTGCTTCCGTAAGGTTTGAGCCAGCTCCTTCACAAGAACCTTGTAAAGCTCCACATTAATACTGAATATGCCAATTACACAATCTTGTCACATTCAAGAAAAGAAAATTTCAATGTGCATAATAATAATATGCACAAATATTCCATCATTCTTGATATCAAGTAACTTAATGGCATTAATTAGCAAAGCATTGATTTTACTTGAAAGATGAATGAAATCATTTGTCACCTTGGAGTTGTGTGTCAAGAGAAATATACAAGAGGCTTTTCCAAATGAACGCCTTCCACGGGATCAATAAGCATTTCAACCGGTGTAGCAGCTATGCATCCAGGAATAGCGATAGATCCCTGACTAATATCCAAATCCACAAAAGTAGGTTTCCAACTCGGCTTACATGCCCAGCTCAGAAGCATCTTATACAAGCCACTCTTCACAGAATCTGTGGGCCCAACAATTATCACCCTGGATCCCTGGATAAAATAGCGACATCACAGTCAAAGACAACACAAAAATAAATTGAGAACTGAAAATCTCGAGGATCCAAACACAGATTTCTGAGGAAAACTAAAACACAAATAGCCATAATAAAAAAAAAGTGTTGACTTTTCCAGTCTACCAGAAAAACCCATTACAAGTATTCTCAAGTAAAACGACTTATCTGCAGCCTGTTAAAGTTATCCGTTAGTCTACCAGTAACCATTATAACACCTGTCTTTAAAAGAAAGAACTATTCCTAAACATTTAGATATTTCTTAATACCTTCCTTTTTTGCCTACACAGACCGACAATGAAGCACTACCAAAGTTGCATGGTTGCTTAAGAAACTCTGACTTGTGCATTTAAATTTCATTTGTGTCCAATTAATATACAGTTCTCTCTAACATATCATTCTTCTTGATGACATGGTGCAGTCACTTTGGCCTTTGAATGTCTTCTTAATCTTAGATGTCATTAAATCTTGAGCTAAAAGCAAACCTACTCTTAAATTTTCCATTTGTACTCCTCTTGAGAGTCTCTAGACTATTTTCACATTGCAAGCAGGCTAGTTGATCATGTCATTTTTGTTTCATTACAACAAGCTTGCATTAGGTTAGCATCATTCACAAGGACAGTCCTTTGGAGGGTTAAAGGAAGTTCAGTTCAGGCATCTACCTATAAAACTTTGGGTATATCTTAGACTACCTTTCCAACATTTTAACATTAAAATAACAAGTGAAAGTTTCTCATGAAATACTGTTCTTTATGATTGTTATGGGGTACAGACAAAGACAAGGGGATCACATGCTGTTCATTAAACACTCATTCTTAGGGGGGTCAGCACTCTTGGTATACGTAGATCACATAATGATGACATTCTGAGTCAGTGTTTGGCTAAGGAATTGAAGACCAAAGCATTAGGGTACTGAAATATTTTCTTGGGTTGAAGCAGCTCACTCTAAGCAGGGCATTTTCATTTCCCCAAAAGAAGTATGTTATCGATATTCTTAGAGAAACAGGCAAGACCGAAGCCAAACCAGCAAGTACTCCAATAGATCCGATTCTTAGACTTCGAAAGGCAGAGGAGAATGCTGTGGTTGATAGGGAAATGTATCAGCACCTAATTGGAAGACTCGTTTATCTATCTCATATACGACCAGACATAGCATACCCATTGATTGTTATGACTCAATTCATCCACAGTCCAAAAGAAGTTCATCTGCTGGCAGCTCACTGAGTATTACAGTATCTCAAAAGGACACCAGAAAAAGGTATTCTGTTCACACGAAAGAATAGGGTTGGTACTTGAGGCATAAACAGATGCTGATGATGTAAGGTTAGTGGTTAAGACAGATGCACCTTTCTTGGTGGCAGTCTCATGACGTGGAGAGGCAAGAAACATAATGTGCTGGAATGATCTAGTGCAGATGTTGAATGAAGAGCAATGGCTCAAGGTTTTCTTAGCAGACCTGAAGATTAAGTGGTATGGCCAAATGAGATTTTCCATGATCTTTGATGAGATTTGTGTTGGAAGTCCTCTTTCTTTGATTGAAGTGGTTAGAATATATTGTAGGAGTTCCAGTTTAATTAACATTATTCACATACATTTATTTCTGTGATATACATGCTTGTCAATCAAACCCCTAAAGAATTACGTATAGAGGGAAAACAGCTGACATTTCTGTGAAGGTAGTGAAGATGCCAGCAGTGTGAGTCTGGTGGAACTCACCTCCATGAGATGCGCACATAGAGCAAAACCCTGTTATGTTATTCATGTTCTGACTCCTTCCCTGCCAGTGAATGCAGCAGCAGCCTCCGCTCTTGCCGCTGCTTTCGATGATTTTTCCATATCGACCAACGTTGATACCTGGCATCGTTGGGGATCCTGCGGGCGAGGGAGGCATCGATGGAGGAAGTTACGGTGTGATAACTATCAGGGGTTGCACGTCATCCGGAGTCCATTTCGACTAAGGATATTGGTAATTACATCCAGTCACAGGTTTCAGTTCAGGTACTTCTTCTCACCACAAGTTTTACATGCATATTGTACGATTGCTATGAAAAACAATTCATAACAAAAGCATTACAATATAGAAATATGCCCTTACCTCTTCATCATGGTCAAGAGATCCCTGGACCTGCAAGGCAGGAAGGGAGCAGAAGTAAATCAGATACTTGGAGCTTCCAGGAGAAAAAAAATAAAAAATAAAAAATAAAAAATAATAAGAATAAAAAAATAAAAAATAAAAAAATGGCTAGTCTTGACGCCCGCCGGAACCTAACATTATGGTAGTCTCTCCTTCGAGGAATAAGCACAATGTCTAGGAACCAGGAATATATGGTAGTTTATTAGCCATAGAAATATATGAATTTTTTATGACATGATCAGTGTTTGTCAAATAAGTGTCAATTGCTCCTGGCCATTTTAGTAATGACCTAATACTTTTAGGGAACTTATTCTCAACTTATTGGTTGTTTTGCTCCACAGGTATTTCTAATATATCCAACTTTTGATTTTTAATGGGCGGAAAAAAGATAAACTCATGCAGTGCAATTATTATTGTCTTACTACTCCGTTAGGCTTTCCTCTGTATTCATTTCGCTTGATTTCCCATGTTCATCTGCAACTTTGATGCTGTAATTCATTTGGAGTACATCTGCAACTTTTGATTTACTGTTGGTAAATAGAAAAAAGATGAGCACAAGAGATACGGAAACACACAGACATAGAAAAAATGTACCCCCTTCTGAGCTTTCATGTTCATATGTCAGAAATGCTCAACAAAAAATTCACATAGTCACTGAATTAAATCTTCGCAAAGAGTCATTTAAGGGGGCTTTTAGATACGCCACAGAGGAATCATAGAGCTAATGAGCACATGGACTTCATAAAAACCAAACTAATCTGCAAGAAAAAAACGAAACCAACAGCTGGATAATTTGAAATGTTTTTGCCTATTTTTGTGTGGATATGCTTCCGCAACATAACCTGAGGAATGGAAAGGTATCCAAAGATGGCAAATTAGCCAGCTCACGTAATAAAAGAAAATCCAAATGGGAACCCATAAGTCAAATTTATTTTCCCAGGAATATTAACTTAAATGGGCAATCAGCAAATTGATCTGTAAAAAGAGAATTATCCAACCACAATGGAAATTCAGAAAATGGAAAAATGTGGTGCAGAAGATAATATACATGCTTTTTTCTTGAGGGTAATTGAAAAAAATAGAGAAGATTGGGGCAACGAGGCTCATTGGGGAACACGCTTATCTCATTATACATAAGAGATATCCTTCTCGCTTCCGTCCATCTTCCCGGCGTCGGCACGTGCCTCAACCTCTCCCCCGAGTTCACCAAGAAGAACATTCCCTCTCTCGTCGCCTTCGCCGCTGGTTATCCACAACGCCATCTCCCGGACCGTATCATAGAGCTTCACGTGTATTTCTTTCTGGAACCCGTCTTCTAGCAGGCAGGCAGCCTCGAGACTGGTGATGACACTGCGGCCGCGGTTACGAGCTCTGTCAATGGAGTCGGGATAGGGTCCCCTAACTAAGAGCCCTTCGCCCACCCAGTAATCAATGAATGAGCTCAGTTTTAAAGATGTTCCCATCCTCTGGGAAAGAGGGCGCAGTAGAGAAGGCACTCCCTGGTGGATGTATCTTTCAATCGGTCGAAACTGAACTTGAGAAGCTTTAGAACCTTCTCTTCCATGTCTCCGGGTGCCGCGGGTATGCCCTTCAGCGCCATGAGAGCCTCTTCCCACTCGCCACGGCTGGTGACCTCCGCCATGGCCCGGCCTACGGTGATGAGAGTGATGGGCAGGCCTCCGCATTTCTTAGCAACGGCTTCTGCGAGAGATCTCACAAAGGGATCCCACTGGTCTTCTCCCTTTCCCAGCTTTTGGCAGAAGAGCGTCCAAGAGCTTGCTTGATTCAAGAGGGGTACCTTCACTTTCCGTTGAGCGTCCATCTCGTTGCACACTTTCTCTGACCGTGTGGTGAAGACTATTTTGCTTCCGTTCCTGATGAAAGAGGTGGAGAAGGGGACGCCTACAGCGCCAAGGTCTAGTTTGTCCCACAGGTCGTCTAGCAGCAGAACTTCCTCTGGGAGAGGGTCCTCAGCATGGTGCTGGCCCTGTTTGGTAGTTCCACTGGAAGGGTCGGGCCCTGGCCCTCCCCGGGGCCAGAGAGCCCAATCGGCGGCGATTTCCTCTTGAACGAACCTCCAGGATATCACCTTCCTTGGACACGGTGGCCCAAATGACCAGATCGAAACGGGGGGGACCCCTTTGGTGGAGCTCGTGGTTGATCGCCTTCAAGAGGGTCGTCTTCCCTACTCCCCCCAAGCCGTAGATCCCGATGATTCCTACTTCATCGTCCTCCACGAGACGACGGATCTCCGACAACGTCTCTTCCTCGCCCACCATCGAGACTGAAGAGCTCGGAAGCGGAACCACCGCGGGCGGCGGCGCCTGGATTAGGAGGGGGAGATTGTTCTTTTGGGTCTTCAGCCTCTGGACTTCTTTCAGGCATTCGGCAGCTTCACAACAGAGCCGATAGGAGGATAGCAAAGAACAGCCCTCAGAGGAGTCCCCCCTCTGCTGGAAGGAAACCCGGAATTTGTCCACCCTGTCCTCGATCTTGTTTTGCTCATCGAGCCAAGTCTTGGCCTGTTGGGTCGGCCCCTTGTTATCAAGCTTGCCGTTTCTGATCTCCGTCAATAGATCTGCTCTAATGTCCGTCAGCTCTTTCATCTCCCTACCCAGCTCCTCTGCCCTGGAGTCCAGCAGAATGAGAGTGACGATTCCACCGGCGGCCAGATTCCACACACAGGAGACGACTCCCCCCGTGCTGCTCTGCAGGAAATTATGCACACCCTGCGATAACGGATCCCAGAAGAATCCCAGACAAGCGAGGAAGGGATTCATGCCGATAATCTCTACGGAGTGAGGAAGGAAGGGATCGGAGAGGGAGAGAGAGAGAGAGAGAGATCAATGGGTACCTTTTCTGCCATTTCTTATACACCAGCCATTTCTTATCTGCACCTTGAAGTTTGTCGGATAGATGCGCACTGCTCACGGCACTTGAGTTGTTGGGGACAATGCAAACCTTGGTCACAACCATGTACGGGTTGTAAGATAAATAGCTAAAGCATTAATCGTATGGTTGAGGCCACAAGAAAACACTTTTTTGATCCCTTGCCAAAACAAATCCTCAACCGTATGATCTAGTACTAATTTGGATAATGTTCAGTACTAATAGAGAGAGAGAGAGAGAGATGTCTTACTAGAGCTAGTACTAGTTTGGATAATATTCAGTACTAACAGAGAGAGAGAGAGAGAGAGATAGATGTCTTAGTAGAGCTAGTACTAATTTGGATAATGTTCAGTCCTAGTTTGCGAAATGGTTACCCGACCCAGCTCCTGGTTCGATCACTGACCGTGAGGTGGTTCGATCACCCAAGTCTCCACTTGCCATAGTCCTCGAGAAGCGGACATCTTTTAGATACTGCCGTATGATCGTGAGTTGATGAGGAAAGGGTGAATGTCCCTGTGATGGGATGTCCTGAAACTGTGATGGCTGTGAGAGGTTAGGAGAGGACCTTGTGGTCTTACATCAGTTCGCTTTCTCATATATTTGTGGAATTCATTCATTGGAGATTTGCCACTGCTGTAGGCCCTGTTTATGCCTACTCGTCTAATTCGGGTGCAATCTTACAGTTCTGAGAGAGGATCAGAGGCATGGATGGCTCTCTGCATCAGCTGCTCAAGACCTGTGGTGAGTTTCTCGTCAAGTTGACGGTTGAAGTATGCTCAATCATTGAAGCTATAAGCGGCAAAGATTTCTATTAACCATATGATGATCATCCCTCATCCTGAGTTGACTTCCAAACAGTATTCCTTCTCAGGAGATATCTTTTCCCTGTATGAGAACCCATCCTTCTCAGGATGCCCATTTATTCAGCAAGGGATTTAGGGGGAAGAGAACCACAAGACGTTGACTCCATGAATGGGAATGAGAGAAGCTCTTGCTCAAGGATTACTCCCTGTATTGAAGAATCTCACAGAAAGTAAACTCCTGGAATTGGAATGGGAGAGGCTCCTGCTCAGAGATCGCCCTTCGCATTTTAGATAGTTCCAAATGGTGAGAGGAGACTCTAAGCAGGAGCTTCTCCCATTCTCATTGCAAGAGTTGACTTTTTGTGAGATTCTTCTCAGTAAATCCTATCCCGAATAAATGGCAGATATCTCTTGAATTATTAAATATAGGGAGTAATCCTTGAGTAAAGAGCTTCTCCCATTCACATTTCTGCAGTTGAAGTCTTGTGGTTCTCTTCTCACTAAATCCAATGCTGAAGAAACATCACGGGTATTGATACCAGGGTCTTCCTGCAGGGACCGGCCCCGGCGGCAGCACATCGCGTACGGCAGGCAGGCACGGCATGGTAGGAGTGCACGATGGCACGGCGCCCGCGTGCGACGGCAGAGCGCGCGCGCCAGCATCCTTGTTACAGGTATAGTTTGGTGAATTTGAGCACGTTCAAGGATCAAAACGGTATGATCGTGTATTCATCTTACATTATTGACGCTGGTCTTCATGCTGCTTGGCTAGTGGATGCTGAGCTCATAAGAGTTTACTCAAGAAGATTGTGATATCTATTTTTGTCACGATTGATGGCTTCTAGCTTACGATTCGTATATGTTATGGATATGAAGAGCTTATTTTTGGCAAATTCGAAGAAATTTAGGTAACGTGCCATGAAGAATATTTGGGAGACTACTAATCCCACAAGGGTTTGTTTCACGCAGAGGCTTGGATTCTCTTCTGCGCCGTGATGGAGTTTCCTAGGAGCAAATGATGCGCGATTCAGTTTCTCATGCCATGGAATTGGAGAGACAGACAAAGAGAGAGAGAGAGAGAGAGAGATAGCGAGAGAGAGAGAGAGAGAGAGAGAGAGAGAGAGAGAGAGAGAGAGAGAGAGAGAGAGAGAGAGAGAGAGAGAGAGAGAGAGAGAGAGGTCCATCATTAATAGACTTTTTCCATCCTTAATCCTGTGAAAATCTCGACACTCGTCACCTTTTCCTTGGAAGATTTGTCAAAGTTTGGGGCCGATGCTGGCGCTGATGACATCCCGGATTAGAACGTGCTATTGAAGCCCCATCAATTGGGAGGAGTAGCTGGAAGAATTTCTCATAGACCTAGCAAGTTCTTATGGAAGGTAGTCATGGCATCTGAGAGCAACAACTGCCTGATTCTGTGCTACCAGTGTAGCCGGCCGGTTTGCTTTCTGGGTAAAAGCATCAGCATCATCATAATCATCATCTAATGATCAAATTCAGATTTTTTCCCGTCCTTAGTATATTTCTCCCACAACCAACCAGCAGACTTCTTCCTCACAAACTCTGGGAATAAAAAGAAACAGCAATAAAGTTTCCTTCTTAACCCAGTAAGTTTATTCGGAAAATTATGCGTTGCCCATGACTAGTAATCAATCTGAGGTCGAAAATGGAGCGAGGTTGGTCTCAGGGTATGGGGTAGGATGCGTCCACTGTGAGCCCACACAGGCCCTTCTTGTCCGGCACGTCCCTCTGCAACCTCACGTAGCCGGCTTCTCCCCATGCGCTCCCCCAAGAGTTCTTGGCCAGCCAGTAGTTGGTCCCGTCGGGGGTCGTCCCGTAGCCGACGATGGTGACGGCGTGGTTCAGGTTGGTGCCGCAGGGCCCCGTGAAGACGCCGCCGGCGTAGAATCGCAAGGTGTGGGAGTCGATGGCCACCGAGACTGGCTGCCGTGAGACGGCCTTCAGCAGGGAGCGCTCGTCCTCCGACGGCACGGCGGCGTAGGAGGTGATGGTCGCCGCGGGGCGAGGAGCTGAGGACGAGGAGGCGCCGCCGACGCGGCAGGCACCGGTGGGGTTGCCGGAGTACGGGTAGGCGGCCTCGCCGGCGATGCCGCCGTGGTCGGCGATGAACTCGAAGGCATGCGTTGGGTAGCCGCCTACGCAGCCCTCGTTGCCGTTGCCCGTGTCGCAGTCGATGAGCTCCTGCTCCGACAGGGAGACCAGTTCCCCCCTTGCGATCTTCCACGCCCCCTCCACTGCCGCCGTAGCCGAGAAGGCCCAGCAGGCGCCTGCATCACACATCCCCATCAGATGGTGAAAACGAGAGAGAGTAGAGTAGAGAGAAAGTAGAGAGAGAGAGAGAGAGAGATCACAAAGATCAATCTGCCATTACCGCAGTGGCCTTGGTTCTTGACAGCAGTCACTGCGCCTGCCTCTCTCCAGTCCACCGCCGACGGTAAGCTTTCGTAGGAGAGGTTGCCGTAGGTGAACGGCCACCGGTTGCCGCTCGTCGTTGTCGTCGTCGACCGTGTGGCCGGCCTGAAGCCGAGATAACCAGCCTGAAACTCCTCCTCCGTGAGATCTGCAAACGCGTTGACTTCGAGCTCGTACTTCCGGCCACCTTCCCTGTTGAAAGACTCCACGTACTTTACGTTGCTCTCGAATATGGTGAGGCGACGCCGTCTCTCACTCTCGTCTCTGTAGGTGCGCCCGTGTTGCACCATCCACTGCTCGTGGAGGTCCATCATCGACTTCTCCTCCGTCGGAGAGAGCGCACGGGCCTCACCGCCGGAAGCCATGGCGTCGAGGACGAGCAGTGCCAGGGCCCACACGCAGAGGCGGCGCCGCCGGAGGCTAGTAGAGGCCATGGCCACGACAAACACCTTCTCCAACCCACTCTTAGGAGTCGAAGTGTCTGGCTGCCTGTGGAATTCGGCACCAGATAGCGTGGAAAGCTTGTGCTTCCCATGCTTTGATTCGTCGTGTATTTATAGCACAAGGAGAGGGTGCAGCAAAAGCTACGCATGGAAGAATCAGAAAAGTGTATCATTGGTAATTCATTGCCTTGCCTCATTTTCAGCGAGAAAACGTGATTTCTGTGAATTATAATCTAGAATTTATTGACTTTCTTGTACCGAGAAAGATCCCGATTTTCTTGGAGATTTCCAAATCTCAATGCGCGCGTCTTAAGCTCAGGCGTGCAAAGCTACGAAATTCTAGTCGTAAATGAGCTCTTCAAGACAACCCACCAAGCGGTTTTGCACGCAAATCAGCCAAACCAGAGCGAAGACTGTGCATGCTTTTTCTTGTTCGTTTATCTTGTTCAATCTGGTTCTTGGGCTTGCAAAATAAAATAAAAAAACAAAATACATCTATATATATTTATATCAATATATAGATGAAGAACCTTCTAATTGAAGTGAAGTGAAATATCTGGATGAGTACATTTTTGAGCGTTTGGAGGGCTTAAGAAATGGGTTGTTTGTCACTGGGTCGAGGTGGGCTGGTAGCAGCCCTTTGAGTGCAGTGGGCCAGGAGATTGGGCGGAGGAGGGGATGAGAGAGAGATTTCAGTGGTGGGCATATGAAGGTTGGAAGGATTGGAGGGCTCGTTAAAGTTGCATGGAGGTCAATAGAGTGAAAACAGGTGGTGTCCAGTGCAGCTGCCACCACTGGGTAGGAAGTCGAGCATGGGAGGAGGATTTGGGCATCTCACACATCTCAGACCTCTTTAGCTTGGGCTTGGGAGCGAAAGGATGAGTGGAAGGGAAATCGATGAATGTACCTTGCATATTTCTCATGGTTGAGTGCTTCCAGATGATGACTCCTGGTTGACAAGTAGGGGAAGGAAGTACTGAATCCCTCACTAAAGTTATCTCGTTCAATAAAACGAATCAACCATCAGGTACTCTAGTAGAACAAGAAAGAACCCTTTTGACTTCGATCTATTGTTGAGGTTAAATATAAGGCTAGAGATCGTATAATGTATGAATTAATGTGGTCAAAGTCCATAGCATATCATTTTGGGATAATGTTTGATGAACTAATGATCATTAATAGTGACTGGGAAACAACTTTCTTCATTGCAAGTAATCTTGACTTTCATGGAACTACCAAATATGCTCAAGTTGACTATCACCCTGGTTGAGAAACTATGATGGATGTCATAGTCTCTGGTCCTTACACTAGATTAGATGGTGTACATTTATTAAACTTTGAAGGTGCACTTGGCTTCACTTTTTTATGTAACAAGTTGGTAATGAGGGATACCTATGTTTTGCCTTGAGTGGGGAGTAGATGAGCACACACATTTTATCAATAAATCAAGGTTAAGAACCCACTGGCCCCACTCACCCAGGATATTAATCTCATTTAATCTGTATAAATGACGTTGATTTTAACCATTATTGGCATGGAGTGACATGGTTTAAGGCACTTTGTACAAATTAGGATGGTGATTAATGCGTTCTTTTCTCTGACTTACTAAATTATTGATATACCACTGAGAATGCATCCAATGTCTTCCAAATAGATTAATTTCTTGGAAATACTTGCAATCAACATACAATGTTAATTTTCCAATCTAGCTTAATGTAATTTTAATCAAAAAATAAATAGATCCACCCTATTTTTGTCACCTTTTTTTCTAGTAAAGAACAATGGATGCCAAACTGGGAGCAACTCACACGTTTGTCTTTAAGTGCTAATTAGTATTTACCATTTAAATATTATGTTGAAATAAACATGGGCCATGAGCATTATATATATTAGATGGCCCACTATTTAGGGTTTAGGGTAGAAAATATTGATATTGTCTATAAAAGAGTATATCTTCTTCATCTGAACTAGTCCAAAGTATCTTTCTATTGGAATCTCACATGAGTGCCATGAACTCTGAAATAAGTACAAGATATAAGAACCTCTCTACAACTGGTGAACTTATAATATATATACATTTGTTTCTCCTATAATGTTAAGCGGTTATTTAAAATGATTATGGATTTATTTTTCTGGAACCATAGATGAGGACTAAGCGGACTGATAACTACCACACCGTGTTTCATTTTTCTAATATTAGCTATCTGTTTTATGTAGTTTTACGTCGGATAAAGGTAATATTTACTATTCAAATTAAAAGTATAATATTAATTTAACAAATAATATAACTTAAAATATACATTTATGAATGGAAGATGTCTATAATCTAGAAAAAGATAATGATTAAAAGTGTTATAAATACATTTTTATCCTCTATAAAAAGATAATAATTAAAAAAGATTAGCTATCTTTTTCTGTAGTTTTATGTCACAAAAAAAAACTGTTCAAAATTTAAAATATAATATTAATTTTAAAAATAAAATAAAATAAAATACTTAAAGGAATACATCTATAAGCTAGAAAAAAAATAAAATCTTAGGAAAAAAGATCTAAATGATTATGTTATAGAGTGAATGCCATTGTTCTCCGCAAGAATCGGCCTCACCCTTGGGTGTAGCCTGCTTGCTTATTATATATGCGCCAATTAAATAACGATCAGAGAGAGAGAGAGAGAGAGCCAGGGTCGTTCGCAGTCAGTGTCTCTCCTCTGTGGGGTTGAGGTGGAGGAAGGTGTGACTGTGGTGGTCAACGGTGAGGATTGGACCGACGAATCGGACGGCAGAAAGGACAGGAGCGGAGAAGCGACACGGGCGAGGGGGAGCGAGCGTCTTTGATGCTTTCTTTCTCGCGGAGAAGAATCCAACGTCGCATAGTGACAGGTCCCCCCCGCAAGGCCCTTTTGTCTCTTCCCCCGTGGCCCTCGCCGTAATTAATCGTTGAATCGGGGGTAATTTACTTAAATCCCTCCTCTCTCTCCCCCCATACCGCTTGAAGAAGTGTGGCACGAACCAAAACCAGAACCAGAGAGAGAGAGAGAGGGAGGGAGGGAAGGAGGGAAGGAGGGGGATGATGAAGCGGGGATCTGTGGGAGAGGATTGGAGGAGGGACGGGGATGGTGGTAGTGGGGGGAAGAGGGGGCGAGTGGTAGCAGGGGAGGAGGAGATGGAGGAGATGGAGGAGGTGGAGGAGGAGGAGGAGAAGAGAGGGGGGATGCAGATGGGGGAGGACCTGCTGTTCGAGGTGCTGAGGCACGCAGATGCAGGGACGCTGGCGCGGTCGGCGTGCGTGAGCCGGCACTGGCGGAGGACGGCAGAGGACGAGCGGCTGTGGGAGGGCGTCTGCACGCGGCATTGGGCAAACCTCGGCTGCGGCCCGCAGCAGCTCCGCGCCGTCGTGCTGGCCCTCGGCGGCTTCCGTCGCCTCCACGCGCTCTACCTTCGCCCCCTCCTCCGGCAGCCGTCGTCTTCATCCTCCTCCTCCTCTTTCCCCCCTCTTCCTCTGCCCCCAATCTCATCATCGTCATCATCATCATCATCATCATCATCATCATCATCATCTTCTTCTTCTTCTTCCCCTTCTCCATCTGCGAGGAAGCCGCCTGCGCCGGCGGCGCGCTGGGGGAAGGACGAGGTTCACCTCTCGCTGTGCCTCTACTCCATCCGCTACTTCAACGACAAGATTAGCCCCACCCGAAGGTGAGTCGCGTCGTCGTCGTGACGATCGCGACGGCAATCTAGGTTAATTTCGACCTCACCTTCTTCCCCGTCGATGGCGCCTTCAAATCTCGAGGCTATTGGATCACTCTCTGATACATCTATCAATCCCCGCCGCTTCTCCCATTCTCCAATCTCTTCTTCTTCTTCTTCTTCCCTTCTCCATCTAGGGTTCGCTCTACCGCCCGTCGCGTCGCTTGTTCAGAGATGATCCAATGGCGTCTGTCGTCTATCATGTACTACTTCCGATTGATGTTTAATGCCATCGATTTTGCCATGATTTCTCTTCAATTCTGGAGATCCATCTATGGATTGCGACTCCAAGGGATCGGGATCGGGATCGAGATCGGGATCGAGATCGAGATCCCACTGTTTCTTGATCGAACCTGCAGGTTTGGGAAAGTTGGCGTGGTGGGGGAGATGAGATGAGACGGAGAAGGTGTGGTGTGCCTGCCGGCGGGTCTGCGTCTTCCCTCGCCTTTCAGGTCCAGACTGGGGAGCCCCTTTCCCCACCGAGATGATCAGCCGCCGTCGCCGCCGCCGCCGCCGCCGCTGCCGCCGCTGCCGCCACGTGGATTCCTAGCGGCCGGTCAATTATCGCCGGAGGGGAGTTGGGGGGAATTTGTCTACCGCCGGCGGCAGCGACGGGCTTATCAACTCCACCACGGTGACCGATTGGGCTTGCGGCTGGGTGCATTCCTGCATTGGCGCAGAAGATTTCGTAAAAGCCAAACCAAACACCGGGCATATAAATCGACACCTCATATTTGGTAATTTTCACCACCGTAAAATGAAAGTCCTCGGTCAACGGTCTAACACTGTTGGAACCGATTCCTACGTCGTTCTTTGAGCCCTGTGGAATGGCAGACAAGCGATTTGCAGGTATTTAACCGTCCTAATTTATCAATAATTAAAAGCATATTTGCCCTGCACGACACCATATTTATTATTATTATTTCGACACATAAAATATTCTCACAAGCTGCATTGCACTGGGACTCAAGATCAGTTTTTCCATAAAAATATGCAACCAAGCCCAACAGGTGGCGCATTAAATCTATCCAATGGAAACCGTTTTCAATGGGTAGCATGAAGCATTAATTCATTCAACGAAAATATATTTTCTAATAATAATTAATTTCTGTCATCGCCCCTATTTTTCATGGGCAATATATTTACTAAAAATAAATAAATAGTTGTAAGATAGTGGAAATATTCAGATCATGAAAACCACGAAAGGAAACAGATTGTTCTCGCTGGATTATCTCGAAGGGATCAATGCCCTGCAGGAAAATAACACATTTAATTTTCTACAAATATATTAAAAAAAATAAGAAAAAAAGGCAAGGACAAGGGAAAAATGTATAACATCAATTGTTTGATCCTACAAAACCTTAGTAATAAAAAAATTAAATCACTATTTATATGGGCATAAATATCAAAAACATTAAATTAGTACAAACCCTTAGGAATGTTCAATCATGTAGGGATATACTGCAAAAAATGAGAAAAAGGGTAGAAGCAATAATTTATCTGCAATTTATTCCACTGGAACGAAATGTTGTGGGTCAGTATTCTATGGTTATCCCAAGGGCTGGAAATTATAAATCGAAGAGAATAGAGTAATCAGTACATGCATTCATTTTTCATATTTTAGGTGAATTTTCACTCATTTTTTCGTGAGCAACTTTGTATGTCTTCAAGAACAACACTCTTGAAGCAACTATTTTAATATTGCAAACTTTTGTTTCATTTTTTGTTGTAAATGGTTCATGGTTGATACAATTGGAACATGTAAGCAACGTCGGGTGTAATAAAAAAGTTTATAAAGTGAAGCTTGGAAGGTTGACATCTTTGCTTTTTAATGATTATAATTTCAAGTTCTAGCTAAGTTGTTACCTAAATTTTTGATATTCTAAATGTGGGTATTTGGCCAACCTACGAATGTGGCCATCATAATAATATGGTCAAGCACTTGAAGAATTATTTTTTTCTATGTCACAATGTAGTTGACTTACCCCTGTTGTACAAATTTTTAAATGAAAAATGCGAGTTCAGTCAATTTTGGTTGCTGTTGTTTACTAGCAACTGATAGCAGTATGTTTCTTGCAAAATATCTATAAACACTGAAGAGATGGGACTGTTTTTATTGACTTTTCAATCCATTGATTGGTTATGGGTTATATCCTAAAGAAAATGCAAATAGATAGATAAAGAATAAAATTACGTAGATGATAACACAATGATTAAGAGATTAAAGTAGTGAGTTTAAAGTGTTTCAATCTCAGGTTATTGACGTCCAAGAATCTTGGATTGCTATTTTGGTTGACATTTGGCACCCCACTTTCTATATTAAAGGGTGATAAGGTCATTTCACACTATTATATTATGTCTTTGGTCACTTGAAACCAAATTTCTTATAAATATTTTTCAGGATTTTTCTTTCAATTGTATCATGCTTGAAAAGTATAATGTTAATAATGAATAGTCTTAGATCTCATAACTTTGATATTTCTTCGAAGATTATTGCAACAATAAGATATTAATGAATAGTTTTTATTTGCCAACGTTAAAATATTTAAACCAACAGGATCACCTTCACTTGTTCTTCTAGACCATCGATTTCATGATCTGCTTACCTGACCCTTTTATCTTCTTGAATGGATGCCGTCATACATATCTTCTAGGGGATGAACAAGTCACGTAACAAGACAGCAGAAAGAAGAGAATATACCGGGAATTGGGTACCGGGCAGTCATTGCCGGACATCTCCTGGTTTCCCGAGTCATCACTCGTACCATCTCCACCGCCGTCCAAGTAGGATTTAGTAAAAGCTTGTGTGCTGGAGAGAAGCTGCTCTCTGGGAGCCTTGGTTGAAGCCTGCAGAAGAGGTAAAAGCAACAGCGGCGGAACAGAGAAACAGTGAGAGACTTGCTTGTGCACGAAGAAGAAGACCTGGGCGACGTAGGATCCGCATCACCATTGATGTAGCTGTCCCACACCAGCCTAACACCCCCTCAAAGATCAAACACTTGTTTAATCAGAGACAAAGCTTCCTCCAGTCACCCTGACTAAAGGTAGTTGGGTTAGATAAACGTCAACATGCTAGCTGGCGATCTTGTCACCACTGATCAGTTCTCATTCCTACTTGCGCTGCTTCCTTGCAGCAGGAGAGAATCTTTCGTGACCCATTCTCAGGTTCCATGAAAGTTCCCACCTTTCCATCTCAGAGATGAAGTCCTCTGTCTCCCTCTCTCTCTCTCTCTCTCTCTTGCCGCCGGGTTATTCTGTCCATCTATCAGTGGATCCCTTTTATCCCTCATATTTGGATATTTCCTCCCTCAGTGGTGTCGTCCTCCATCGTGGATATTTCCTCCTTCACGCCGCCGCCATCAGGTAGAGGCGGGCTGCACCATCCTGTGTTGATTCCCGCGGCGGGAGGTGAAGTATTTGGACTCTTTTCACATAGTCAATCCACATCGCCTTCCACGAGACCCCAAATCGAGGTTATAAAGAGGCTGAACGAACGTCAGAAGTCCCCCGCCGTGTCCGAAGCTGCAATTGTCTGATCAGAGATTTCCGACCTCCGTGCACGCCGTCATTCATGGCTGGGAAGATTAACCTTGTTGGCGTCCTCCTCCTCCTCGCACTAGGAGGAAGCGCTTTCTCCAGATTTGGGGCTGCTCGCCAGCTTGCGGAGCCTGCTGTACCGGCCGCCGCGGCGAAGTCGCTTTGGCTCCTCGGTGAAGCAAAGAACGAAGGGCCGAGCTCAAGCGGTCCTGGCCACAAGTTGTTGACCATCGATGTTGTCGGACAGAAGGACTCGGTTAGAAGCGGCGCAGGTGCCTGACGAGGTCACTTTTACGTGAAAAACCACCACAACTGACGCCCTTCGCCATTTTCTTGTGCCCAAGAAACGTTCTTTCTTGTACAGACGATACTCGATTGTTTGGAGGCCTGTAATTCATTGTGGCGGATACATCGCTCACTATATATTCTTCCGTTATTCGATAACTCACGGATTTTATTTCCACAGTGGTTACGTTCCTCCTCTCGTTTCCAGCAGGCAACAATACATTGATTCTTCAATAACAGCTCTGAGGTCTTTCTTCAGAACTATGTAAAACATACAGCAGATAGAGGGCAAGGATGCCACAGGTAAGAGAACAACGTTCAAAAGCAGGTAGGTAGATATAGAAGGGAGGAGCTACTTCTTAGGATGCTTGCGCTATTTGCTTTCCCGACAGTTCATGTAGGGCGGACGGTGTCATATTCCCCCTGGATTCAAGTGAACTATTGAAGAAGATTACTAACCTTTTCTGAATTGACTTCATGGATGATTTTCTTGGAGTTGCGAAATTAATTTGGTATCGCATTTAATAAACATGCCTATTTTAAACCAGAATCAGTGAGGTTTCTAGCGGTTTAATACGGATACCTCTGTTGTCAGCTCCATCTCCACATAGGAAAGACGTTACAACTGCTTTATAATTAGCGCTCCTACCAAATTCAATGACTAGAAATTCTCATTTTCTTCTTAAACACAATAATTGATGTGCATAATGTTCTGGCATTCTAAGGTTAATCAAAGGCTAAAAAAAATCTTTGAAGAAGAAGTTTTTTCAAAAGTTCACTTATCAATCATAGGCTGTTAACCATTTGGTGAAGGGGTAAAAGTGTATATGAGGTGTCCATTAATGTGGAAATTACTCTCACCAACAAGGGACACCAAGTTCATAAACCGCCCAGTGAGAATTGCTCTCGCAAAAGTAAGTACAAAAAAATAGTTTGCATGTTGATTCAAAAAATAATGTTTTGAAACACTATTCTCGTAATACCCTTCTGAAACAGCTCCTTTTGAAATAATGTATTGACTTTGATCATCATTTGATTGCCATAGACTGGAAATAGGATTACTACGTCCAAGACTTACATGTACAAAGCATTAAAACATCTTTTGATTCCTCCAAAAAATGACAAAAGGATTCTGAAGATAATCAGACAACATTGTCTAGCATTGTAAATTGTCGAAGATATGCCAAGAAACATGAACATGAATGAAAAACTACAAAGTTTGTTGGGTTTCAAATCTCTCACTTTTGACAGGACTAATATTTGGTATAATTGCATATGTATTTTATCAATGAAAGGTATGAAAATATATTATATAAATATTAAAGAATAATGTCATTGCGATATTTAGTGCTAGTAAGTGGATCACAAGTTTTTCCAAACAAGAGTTTGGATATCAATGTGAAATTCTCAATTTAGTCTCCAGTAAATTGATAATCAAGATGTTAATCATCATGATTATGATAATCCAACAATGGATGTATCTATGGGCAATGGTGAGACGATTATAAATTCAATCATCCAAAATATCTTACATGAGTCACAGTTGACTTTGGTCAGAAAATTTTATTTTGTCACCTTGGTAAGACGTCTAAATTCCTTTTACATGGGATCAGAGATTATCACTTAGAAAATCCTACCGTCTCAATTGCTAGCAGATTTTTCTGTGAAAGAAAATAATGAATTTCCATATTAAGTTATGTTAAAGCTATTAGAGTTGCATAGCGAGCATTACGTGCTAAAATTAAGGGTGGATTGGGTTCTTGTCTTTTTCCCCAATGGAGAGTAGGAAGTTAAAGAGTAAACTAAATATGTTTTTTTGGACAGTATTATTTGGTACCACTTGGATCCCCTAGATAATAACTAATGGCCACTCAATTATCTAAAAAATTCTGAAGTATAGATTATCACCATTACTCAAACATATATAAGTTGAATGGTTGAAAATTTATTAATCATGAAATATTACTACAATTATAAAATACGTCCTATTGATATATTACTATTATTTTTTTCTTTTAAGTCTAGATACATATAAATCTCAAATATGTGGACGTATTTCATGTTTTTGATGGTTGAATTTTAAATAAATAAAAAAATCTGGTGGAAATGTTTCTTACTTTCTTGTGAATATAATCTAAAAAAAGGTTTAATATGTATATACCACATATTTTCCTCCATCCATCATTAGATGCTAATGCATACATCCTTACTGGAAAATACTTGTTTAAGATGTCAAGATGATTTCTATCCCAAGCATTGCATGATGTTTTCGTTTGAAAGATAGTAGTATATGAGTCAATTCAGCCTACACTCGTTGAACTAATATTGTTAGTTGCTAGAGTCAGCTTACTTATTATTATGTTACCATAATGTTGATGATTACATGATGGTCCAAAGTTCACACAAAAAAATGTTAAGCTCAAAATACAGAAAACATGTGTTAAATATACCTAATCATTAATTTTCAACCAGAAAAGAAAACTAGATTGAAACATAAAAACTAACAACATGAATATCAAATAGTCCCTAAGAACAAGGTGCAGCAATGTAGAAAAACACCTTGTTGGCATTCTAACGAGCATTCTCAAAATTCGAAAGTAGGGAAGTGGATTGGAGATCAACTGATGGACAGGCAAAAGAAACATAGTATTTTTCGTCTTGATCACATTAACTTCAAAAATTTTTAATCGATGAAACAGTTAAATTTAATGTTGCCTATTTAGAAACTGCATAATCTTCAGAAGATTCTGCATTAAAAAAATAACACCGATCTATTTAAATTTAATTTGAGGACCAAGTGAAAGGGTATAGTTTGCAACCATTGGGCATAGAAAATTGACAATTGATGGAATGCATCCACTATCCTTTAATATCAAGTATATTCATGCTGGGTGCGTTATAACCTAGTAACTAATCCTTATTGAGAGCAAAAGTAATAACTTATGGTACAAATTCAACTACGTTGCCTCTCTCTAGTGAAGAGATGATCCTGTTCGAATTAGTAACGGTGGAAAAGGCCAATAGACGACTTTCTTAATGACTCTGTGCATCAACAATATCGAAGGCCTGAAACCAATAAAAAGTCATTTCACTTCCCGTTTTATTTAACGACCTTTCAGTTTTTGGTCCACCTAGACTCCTTGAGTGATGAATTAGCACCTGTATTTTTATTTTACGCAACCTTTCCGATCACAAAAACTATGTAGTGAAGATCTTTTGCCTGGTAATTTTCAATTTGAAATTTGGTACTTAGCCCCAGTTGGCCGCTGACTACGACAGCAAATGATGTTTTTCCCTTCACTTACCTTGAGCCCTTCTAAACCCTCTTCTCCAGTGACGGGTGAGGGGCAGGGTTGTCAGAGAGGGAGGAATGGATGTGGATCTCTTCGTAGGTATCGGCTTGCCCGGGGTCAAGTGTAGTCCGGCCTTTCCGTGGGCGGGTTGCTGAGATGTAGGGGATCTACGGGCGGCGGGGAGGAGGGGAGAGGGCGAGAGGGTGGGTTCTCGAGGAAGGTTGAGGACTCCGCCAACTTGCGAATTAAGTGACCAATATGGGTGGGAAGCCCACGGAGCGCCTTGGAGTTGGAGGAATTCCGATGACTGTCAGTTCTCTGGATTGAAGAGGCGTGGCAGCCGGAAATGTTGGGCAGGCTGGATGCTTTATGTGATGCCTTAGCCAGACCAAAAAGTTTACTCAATAGCCTTGGATTTACGAACTGTTTTGTAGCCTTTTCCCTCTAGCCTCTTTACTCCGGATATCCCATGTATACTGCTAGCCCTCAACGAAATCAAGAGCTTCTCTGAGTTTAGTATCTTTCGTTTAGGCATCACTTTTTAAACTAGAAAAAGTCAATAACAAATGCTTATCCATCAGATCTCTTTTGTTAGCTTTAACTGATCTGTAGTATGAAACGGTCGTTCAGAACCTTAGAGTTGCGTGCGGAACTCTCATACGCCTTATCTCCTCTGCCACGTTACTCGTTTTGTTCATTCCAGTGGATGCCAACCGTAGCTTACCGCGGTCGCAGATGTCCGACATACGTTAAGAGCAAGCCCATCAAAGTGATGGAAATTCAAGTTTCCTCCCGTTCTCCGTAGAATCCAAATACTTTTACTGTCTCTGTCCCTGTTTCGTAGATTATGTACGGTACGTGGCTTGTAAATGCTTAATAAATAATCCAGTAGAAAAATGAAAGAAATTTATTAAAAAGTAAACCTTGGGCACTGCAGAGTTAATCAATGGATAGTCGAAAGTTTTCGAAAACTCCTTTGAATGACGACTGAAGCGAGGTCCTTTTTCTCTCTGCCCTGGTCAGATTGTTATGCCGCCAAAATGGTGACAAAAAACCATTTCCCCACTCTTTTTCCTCTCTGACAAACATCCATGCGAACTTCGAAGTTGACTGAGAAGCTTTTCACGGAAATGAGGCCAAGGTCATTAAGTACATTAGACACATTTCCTATTTATTGTTTTGCAATAAATATTTCGGTAAATCAATCAACCGGAAGTTCTCGTTCATTTTCATTTGTATATGCATAGCTTGGGCATTGACATTAGGTGCGTCTCTTAAGCATGTCAATCCTAAACTAGGAAATCAAAGCATGTATTGATTTCCCATAAATGTATATGTAAGATGCTGGCAAGTAATAATGGTATGTCATCAAAAGTAAGATCAATTTTCATGGGAACGTTAAGAAAATTGATGTGGATAAAATGGTGGTGAAAGTTCTTTGGGATCCTTCATAAAATACAAGGGACAAATTGGAATTAGAAGATAAGTCAGACTATCAGAGACGCTTTAATCTGTGGCCTCGGGAGGAAAACATAATAAATCTAGGGACTATACAAAATAGAGATAAAATAATGCCATAAGGGCATATTTAGCACAGCAGAAACCTTAAGATGCAGTGATGGGAACTTAAGGCTTGCAGGATACTGTGGCCAATGATTTCATGGTCGAGACGCCAAGAATTATTAGATGCTACAGAAAGGATATTTCTAGTAAAATCTTTAGCGATTTTGTGAGAACCCAAAACATGAACATTAAATATTAAAAATTGTGATATCAATTTACTCTTACCTAGTGATATTAAAAATCGTGATATTAAAATTGGGTCCTAGTGATGATCATCCCATCTGGACTCTTACCCTAGATGAGAGTTTTTCTTGTAGTTCTTCTTAGAATTACTTTAGAAATCATTCCTCAAAGTAGTTTTGGGGAGATCTCATTTGGCATCCTGCTATCGTACCTCGAGTCTCTTTCTTTATATGAAAATTGATGCACTGTAGACTTCCTACGGATGATCGTATGTCCATCACATGACATAACATCTATTCTAGGTGTCATTATTGTTTCATCACTTCGAGTAGTGAAACTATAGGCCACTTATTTTTTCATAGTGTTGTTGCTACGGAATGTTGGAATCAAGTCTTATTGAATTGGTCCCCAGCATTTCATCCTTCTCCATCTCCTACACCTCTACAGATTTTCAAGAGAGTCTTTGATTCGTCACAAAGTTCTAGGGGCAGCCCCTACCTACGTATTTCCATAGCATACATGTTATGGGAGATAAGAAGAGGCGAAATCTCTCTTATTTTGTAAGTCAGCAGATGCGTGCACTAGAGATCATGAGACATGTCACACAATGGCTGCGAAGTAACCATCCTTTGGTGTTGCCTTCAGTGACATGCTCGGCCTCAATCTGTGAGGCCCTTAGGACTTAGGGAGTTCAAGCCACGCCTACGCACATAGAGATCTCTACTCAGGTCGTCCGATGGAGGTTGCTGTCAATTGGACGCCTGAAGTTGAATGTCGATGGAGCAGCCCGAGGGAACCCTAGACCTGCAGGAGGAGGCATCCTATGGGATCATATGGAGAGTATTTTTTTTGCCTTCTCTTATTATTATAACATTCAAACTAACACTATAGCAGAGGCTATGGTGATATGTGACGGTTTGCTCCTCTATGAAGAATGCAATCTCCATGATATTGTCGTAGAATCTGACTCACGAGTATTTGTTTAGATGCTACATGTAGGTACCTGTTTCTATTGGCGGCTTTAGAGTACTTAGACCGACATCATACATTGTAGAACAAGGATCAGCGTCATTACACACCAGTCACGTGAAGGGAATCAGACGGCAGACGCGCTCGCTACACATGTAGTATGCACCCGTCTATGCTCTGTATTCTCCTCTTGACAAGAGATGTCGGCCAAAGTTCAAGGTTGACATCGCTTAGAGCAGATCGGCATGCCAACACTTTGTATACGGCGAACATGGATACTTGTCGCCCCTCGATAGTGGCGGATTACTTGGCCCAACCCATAGCCAACACACGACTTGGCGTATGCAGCACCGTAGCCACAAAGCTATCCTCGCACTATGGATGGGAGGATTTCACAATAGTCTCAACTGAGATGACCAACCTCGGTTGCGTCTACCACATCATCTTTTATTTACCACTTTCCAAAGAGAGCTATCTCTTGTTTCCCCTAGATCTCACATATGAGGCTCGGGGATAAACATTTCTCAACATCAATATAATTAAACCTTAACTAAAAAAATAAATAAATAAATAAATAAATAAAAATTGTGATATCAAAGAACATCTTTTGTGGAAGCGATGATTAATTAAACAGAATATCAGCTGTAGGCGAAATACCTATCTTACGAAAACTTCAGATAACCTCGTTCCAATGGTAAATTAGAGCAAATATTTGACCATAATCTTAGGGGTTGATGTAACTTGGATGTATGGTAACTTCAGTTGTTCAGGCTTTTCTTGTGACGTTATTTTTCGGTTTATTGAGTTGTCCAAGTCATGCTCCTCTCAATTCATGGGTTAAGTCTTTGTAGAAAAAGGTAAACCGAGAGTTATGTTACTCAAGATATTAGCAGGTTATCAAAACCTTCCCACAAAACCAAAATCGAGTTTGGTTTAATATTCTACTTGAGATATTTTCCTTTCTCTACCATCATCACATTTTCTTGTGACGTCACACTTCTATAGTTTGCCTTTTATATTTTTAGATGACCTAGACGATCAGGCTAAAATTTTCCAGTAAGAAGGTATCCACTATTTTCTCTTTAATCCAATGTCTTATGATAGTTTTAATCCAAAAGCTTCAAATGGATCCAACCTTGAAAGTCAGATCCAGCATAAAATATAATTTTAGTTTTCTTTGTGTAAGGTCACAAGGAACACGTTAAATCTCAATTTCGAGTCTCATTGGCATATATGTAAAGCTTTTATTCAAAGGCTAGCTTATGCTGTAAGTCCGCACTCTTGGTTTTATACGCATTACATTTATCAATTTTTACAGGAATAACTCAAATATATTCTCCATGAAACAAGGAAAAAGAGTAAATTCAAATAAAAAATGACTTCTAAACATTTTTTTACTTAGTATGTCAGATCTACACTATATTAGAATGTATCGTTTTGATCTATAACCATGAAATATTTGCTCTAATGTCACATGAACCTCTTGTGCAGGAAACTTTATGAATAATAACAATACTAAGCTATTCCTTTCGAAAAATAATCCAATTGTTTTTCAAGCTCAGAGTTATGCATATGAGGTTAGAAAATATATCAATGCTAGAAATAAAATCTATAAAAGTCATGAAGTTCTTAGTGCTTTTGTCCTTTAATTCTAACGCTTGATGTAAATCTTCTTCATTTCTGAACGATTAGTAAGACTCAGATTAAAGAGTACGAAATAAGGCATTTGAACTTGAAATTGGGATAGCAGTAAATTAACACGGTCACATATAAGATTCTGTAAATTTGATAGCCTCTAAGGGTAGCTGTCATAAGGCTACAGTTAAGTCTTACTTTCACTCCCTCAGGAAAGTCCGAACTTCTGTAACATAAGTCAGGTTTCCTCACCACTTTGAAGATGCACACAAAGACTAAAGCGGATATGTCTTCCTCACTCTTTTAGGAAAATATACCACAATGAGAACTTCCTCCCTCTAATCCAGTTGCTTTCCTTTGTAGCAAAGTGCCCTTACACAGTTTAGGGCATCTTAGCCCTCCTAACCATCCCTATAGCTACTCTTGAAAATTGTGGGATAAATCAAGTTATGTCGATGGTTGGTGTAATTGATAGCATAACCAACTCCAATTATGATGCGGGGTCGCGTTGACATCTCCAATAATTCCCGCCTTCAATATGCCAACATTACATGCTACTTCACCATATTGCCTAGCCTCCATAAGTCATATCATATTGGGCAATGCTATGCTCCTCTGTGCATGAAATGTGAATGGTGCATCGTGCTGTGGCATGCTAATACTCTGCCACAGTCCCCTAACGTGAACCAACTATGTGCATTTGTGCCTGTGGGATGGTGTGCTTGTGCTAGAGTTGTGCCATGTTGTACAACAGCATGCTAATGCTTACCTCCTGAGCATGTTTATGGCAGCATCGTGCCATGTCATGCCACACCATACAATGACATGTTGCATCGTACCACTACATACCTATAGGACATTTCATATCAGTGTTGAACCATGCATACTTCACTATGCCATCCAATGCCAAATTGTGCCACAATGTGCCAGGATGCACTCTCAAATGGGGTCTTGCAGTGTTAATAAAGACTTCCAATGAAACATTTAGACAGCCTCCCAAAATGAAGGTGAATTGGGAGAAAATCGTTTGTTACGCTTATATGCATTCCGAAATATTTTTTTCACATGTATGGAAAATTAATCAAGCTAGAAAACTTATATTCACTTTCGGTCGTCTGTTGTGACTTATCTTTTTCTTATTTACTGTTACGTCTCCTTAAACTTGTATAATGTAAATCCAACTCAGGTCCTTCTAACTTATGTCACTAAGACAAGTAGAACCATGACAAACTGATTAATATTATCTTTTTAACTATGTTACATCCAAATTTTTAGTTTTTCAAGTTATAATGTAAATCATCTGTGATCACAAGAGAAAAATGATGCTCATTCCTAGAGTTTGTTTAGAGTAAATTATTCACGTACAATGTGTCACCATCTGAATTAGATATTATTCCCAGCTTATCTTGGTAGAAAAAATAAATTATCTCAATAGATAAAAAAACATAGGCATCCATCTAAATTGTTAAAATTGTTATTAAAGTCTAAAATATGATGTGAACAATTAATAAGGAATGTAGCTAGAAGAAATAAAAATCTTTTTATTGAGTGCTAAAACCGTATCATAGTGAAGAGTTTTTATCTTTCCTTCCATTGCCTTGATTAATAATGTTTGTGAAATATATGTTTAGAAAAAATGACACCGCTTACTGCCTCCAATTGGATACGCTTGGAGGACAAAGTCCCCCCCTTCAAATAATATATGTAGATATTTGTTGCCCAATGATAACTCTTTTAAACAGGAGTAGAGACTTTCTATTGTTTACCAATAATTTTAGCTGCATTGTGCTGACGTATGTTCTAGTTCTAAAGTTGAAGGCATTTGAATTGTTTGTAGTTTAAGGCTCTTGTCGAAACTACAAGTGAATATTCTGTATAGATAGAGGAGAATTTTGTTTCATAAATTCGATATTTTTTAAAGCGACTTGGCATTTCCAAGTAATTTATGGTTAGAAAAGGTTTAATTTTATTTTTTTTGGTTGGCAAAATATTTCCTGAACCGTAGGCTTAATGGAAAGAACTCAGGAGTACCAAGCAAAGAGAGATCTTTGCGAACAAAGAAGAAAACCTACATCATGGGGAGCCCATTTGCCCTTGAGAAAATAGCTTTTGTGTAACACAAGCCTACGAGCTCCTGTTTGAACAAATAATCTAGGCTAGAAGCTGCAATTATCCTAAAACTAATGGGTTCACCACTATCATCTTGATCAGGGTTTCCTAAAGGGTTTTTGACTGAAAGCCAAATTGCGTCCAAGATACGTAGCACTTGTCTCTTGGAGACCGAAATGATGAAGCTTTGATTCCAGTCTCCCATTCTCTTGCGGGATTAAATAGCTTTTGGTTCTCAGACAAGTCTACTAGAAAAACCATGGAAGAAGGCGGCTATTGAAGCTCCTGCAACCAATCAATGTCTTCAACTTCACACTCAAAATCTTCTCCCTCTCCTCTAATTATCTATCTGCCTCTCTCACTGCCCTTGGACCCGCAGAACACCCTTTTTCTGTCTGTCTGTCTGTACATCGTTTTTGGTCCGACATAGAAGGATTCTCCTGGCGTGTCCTCCATCTCGGATGTTTCCTCTGGGCACACTTTCGCCATCATTCAAGGGGGTCGCCTTCACAGGTGCGTGAATAGACGGCGAAAAGCGCCGACGAAGCGCAATCAAATGCTTCATGACTCAAAATTGCCCATTATAAATAGGGGAGGCAAATTAGCATTTGAAGGCACTCCGTTTTAGACATCCAATACGAAGCTTACTGCTTCAACAAGTTCCACCCTCGTTTCCTAGGACTAATTTCCTCCATCTATCGCCGAAATACATGTCTCTTAGGCCGGACATCGTCGCCGTTCTTCTCCTCATCATGGTAGGAGACTGTGGTTTCTTCATACTTGGAGCAGGTCGCCCGCTTGGCACGCCGGCAGAGCCAGTTATCAGTGCAAAGGCACAGTGGGTAGTCACAGCGGTAAATAACGGTGGTCCAAGTCCAAGTGGTCCGGGCCACAAATTCACAGCAGCCAGAGTCCCTGGACGCACAAAAGGCCCCGTCGATAGACGCCCTCATCCTGCGGACATCCACAACTGACACAAAAGAAGATTCTTCCATAACAATGTTCAACCCCGTAGAGTGCCGCCATATGAATGTTATATACTGATTTTGTGTCACATAGATCGCTGGTCATCTAGTCATTTCATTCCGTGAGTCGTTTTTTCATGTAGGAAAAAGGTATATGGATCGTCGTATGTGTTGTGATTACTTGAATTGTATGTTGACTCTTTATTTTTCTGCACCAATGAAGATTCAGAAACTGCGGCATAATCTCATGCTGTGTGCAGAAGTTTTATTTCATCATTCATTGCCAAGTTATTTTCCCTTCCCTCTAAACGTCTAGACAAGCCTGTTTTATAACTGACTTGGAGACGAGATTGTCAAGATACGCATTTTAGGAACTGTTTTATGTAGACAATACGCGTACTGTGAGCAGGCTGAGTACATATACACGCTCAGACCTCAAGAGAAAGGTATGGTCATCCAATTCAAACGGGGTTGCAAAACGATAGAGTAGAACTAACTTGAGTTAATTAAATTCAGACTGTTAATTCCATTAAGGAAACTTCGAGGCGTCATCTGGATTTATACAGCTCATAACGCCCCCAATGATAATCACAGCGTGAAAAGAATGCTGATCATGATGGAGATGAATTTTTCATCAGAGCCACAGTTCGCTAGAAGCGCAAGTTTTTTTTACACGGAAGACCTATTTGGATGTAGATATAATCTTCACTGTCCTTTTGGAGTCTATTTGGCTGTATTTATGATCTACTACTTAAGCCCTGTAAGGAGTAGAAACGCAAGATCATAGAAAGCTTGACGTTGTCAGTTTATTAGCGTGCAATTACGGAGTTAAAAGCTTGGCCGCAGCGACTTTCTTTTTGTTCAAGGAATGGGCCCCTACCCTCCGACTTATTGTTAACAATAATACGCCATATAGATTTCAATGTACACTATTGCAATAGATTACCATAGTTTAGACCGTTCTTTATTTTCATGTCAACAAAAATGAACTAAAACTACGACTGATGCGGATAGGAATAAATAATTAGCTGCAACTCTATGATGTTGCCGCATCCCTTTTTCTCCAGAGAAGAAACTGAAAGGATTAGCTATTACTATCTGATTTGTTCAATGTTGATGTTAAGCGGTTAACACTCTATATTAATGTTTTTGGACCATTGTTAAAAGAAAAAAAGCTTTTTCAAACGAAGTTCCAATACGAGGAACGTCAAGCGAAGCTTCTGCACTGGGGTGGCCCTTATCCCGTTCGTGCGGTCGACTACGTTCTTCTCCTTTCCACTGGAAATCTGTGTACTTGAAACGACGATATTGAGAGAAACAGAAAGGAAGTGCCGTCAATTCGAAAGCAGAATCGATACCACAACAGGTCAATCTTTCCAACGTGCCTCCCTGAAGTTTTTCTGACCCTCGAATATGCTGTCGTAGGGTTCCTGTTCCATTGCTCAAGCAAGGCGAGATGGAATATCGAGTTTGAAGAGTTTGATCAAACTCTTTCCCGCACCTTCCACGCGGGAGTGAAATGTTGAGAATCCTAATCATACGATTCTACTCGTCCGTTTTTCATCTCCTCTAACTCATTCTTCCGATGGGTTTCTATGTGAGTACATCAAGCTGTGAAGTATCTAGGATGTTTCCCCTCTCTGCAAACCGGCGGGCAACAAATAGAGAAGAAGCTGACCTTGTTTGTCATTCACATCGAGACAAGAGACACCGGTTTATATGAAAGGTTCTGTTGATAACAAGGATGGCTCGCCACTTATCCTTCTATGTGCCTGAACGGCCGCACTCAGTGCTTGATCCAGATTGTTCACTGGATGACTCCAATCGCAGGGGCGACCGAGGCTCCGTGAATTTTTCTTCCGCTCTCGGCGAGTTCGATCGTACTCCAGGCAACCGGAAGCCAAGTTGGCTCCAGCCTAAAAGTCAAGGTAGTTCTGTTCGATTAATGTTGACAACATGCTCATGAGCGGTCAAAATACGGCCAACTGACTCCTCTGAGTTCCGATAAATAATCAAGCCCAAGCCCTGACACCAGGCACTGACATCATAAAGGTCGATCCCCGTTTCATAACAGTGTTGTTAATCATTTAAGAATAGGCAAACAGGAGTTGAACGTAACATCACAATTTCTGGATAATGGCCCTCCATCGCGACGCATGTCGTGGCACATTTTCGAATACGGTTCCGTTCAAACAGTAGCCTTCAAGGAAATAGAGAGGATCCTCTTTCTTGTAGCACCATCATGACAATAGGGGAAAACGCATCCCGCTTTTGAGTGATATACCTAGTGTCAGCTTATGGCGCAAAGTTTTCTCCATCAACCCTAACTTTTATACTAGATCCTAGGTCAGTTATACTTGTAAGTTGTTATCTACTAATAACACTACCACCTAGTACATAAAATTTCCTATTTAAAGGTATGGAAAGAAAGATATCAAAAGGTGGGCAATACGAGAGGAGATGCGTTTTGTTGCTTAAATGCTTGATACGTTTCGAAGGTGACAGAATAATTCGAAAGTTGGCCGTAAGGATCCTCCAGCTGACATCACAAATGGATGAAACCCCATCTAGATGACACATATCATGTTACAATAAATTGGGCTAGAACTTCCGGCCAGTGGTGAACTTTGAATTTAAAACCCAACGGATACGACACCAAAACATTCATGAAAAATACAAATATATAACGGAGAAAAATTATTTACTACACTAAGATGACATTAGATAAATATTCTAGCTTGATATTTATCAAGAAAGGATCAGTATACTCATGTTAGTTTTTGAGCACCATGCCCAGCTTGTTGAGGAGAAAACTGGTGCTAATTTTCTTGCAGATATCCGAATAAATGCTAGAATATTTTGAGGTACGGAGATCCACTATCAACCTGTAGTGCACCCATACAACAAAATTGTTTGAAGCATAAACCTAAAATCTAACATTCCTTCACACCCATAACGTATTATTGAAACTATGGTAGCTCTTTACCAGTTCATTCATTAATCACTGTTATCAACTAAATCAGGTTAACATATACTTTACACGCAAACTTAAACGTGGGCAAAGAAATCTATCATTTCACTATGACATTTAGATAGGAACTAATATAATAAAAGTAATGAATTCCCAAACGCTGGGTGATTCATTTTTGGAAAGCATCATTCCCATTTTTTGTGTCCCAAAAAGTGCTAAATAACCTATGTAAGAAGACAGATGGTGAACTGTCATGCAAGAGTATAGCTTTCTTCATTTTTCTGAATTTTGAGTTTCAAGAAAATCTTCCAATATTTTTCCTGTAAGTGAAGGTGTGAGCTCTCATAACCAAACTACATATTGAATTTTCTGATTTTATTTCCCAAATACAAAATTATTGATAGGATTTGAGAATCTGTTTCTAGGATATTTAACAAAGAAAAATAAATTAGTCAAATATACTACAGCCAAATATGAAACTCCTTATGAAGATGTAAACAATCAGAGCCAAGAGTGAAATTGAAAAAGAAAGTATTACATAAAGGTATGATTAATGAAAATGAATTTCGGTAATTTTTTCTTATAATGACCGTTGTGTTCTGGATTTGTAGTCTTCAGATGAAAGGATGGTCATTGAGGAGTCATTAATTTTGATGGATGAATTGTAGTTCTATCTAAAAAATCGATGTGCCTTGCTGACTGAAGGCTGTTCCCAAGAAAACAAGGCATCATCACTTGATTAAAAGATACCTTTTAATGTTACATCAATTCTGACTTGGTAACGAATTTGAACTATTGAAGTTTACTCGGCATTTTGGGTAGGTAGAAGGAAAGTTTCAAAATATCTCTAGCCTTTGACTAAATTTTACATTCAGAAATATCATAACTTTAATTAAAATTTCTCAACCTATAATTTAATAAAAAATATGGATACCTCTACACAAGATGGAGAAAATTATAGGATAATCAAAATTGCTTATGCTCATATGTTTAGTTTGTTAGCATTGATAGTAAACTAGAAATATTTTTTAGTAAATATGAGGCAACAAGTTCTTATGTTCAATAATTAGACGTGCTTTAACATGGCCTATTTAAACACCTGATATAATAATATAACTTCAATATTTTGAATGTTGGCTGTAAGAGATTTAATTGTCCTAAAATATTTTGATGATGACAAACATACATAGTAAAAACAAATGGATCAAATTATGTTTTATGTTGTATAGAGGTGGATGATCTTTTGCATACACACACGAAATTAAGGTTTTATAAACTAATGGGAAATAAATATTAATGTTTTATAGTGTCTAGATGATAAATGAATGATTTTATTTTATGTTAATATTTAAAAAAATTAAATTACTGTAAAGTTTTTTCTCAACATCATTCCTTTGTTTATTGTTGGAGAATGTGTCAAAAATTACAAAACCTTCCACTAGCCGGGGTTAATGATTTTTACATCCAATTTTATGTGAATGCATGAATTAAAATAGTAAGATACACGTCTAAAAAATAGATTATATCTCTATATTTTAACATATTTATTTTGTTCATTTTTTATGGTGAATTAATAAAGCGAATCTGAACAATATAGACATCTTTTCCACATTAGTATGAACATTATTTAATGTCAATTGAAAAAATATTTTGGAATATCATATGTTATGTAATTATGTCAAATACTGATAGGAATATTCGGTGTGTATATTTCATATCCATGTTATATTTGAGGAGATTTAGGTTCAATTAGATGCAAAAGTCATTACTTTATTCGGACTTGTACTTACAGAGATACTTTTAACAGGAATTTATTGTTTTTCAACAGACAAGAACTGATATCTTTAGATATTTAAATTAACAACTTACTAACTATTATATTTATCTAAACCTTGAGGATATTAAAATCCTTCAAGCATGCAATCATATGGGTCCTGTTTTATCATTCGAGTTTATTAATATTTTCAATATTTTAAAGTGGAATAGTGGGAAAACAATAAGGGAAGGTGTGATTCAAATTTCTCTATAAAGTAATGAATTTGAGTGAATTTGAGTGAGACTCAAAGTTTGCATCATCTATGAGAAGGTATAATTTTCTGTGACCTGAAATAAAAATACCTATTGGAGTGAAATAGTGATTATTGATTCAGAAGCATTCTTCTAACCATAGTTCAATGACAAGCTCTTTTCTAATTTGATAGCTTCTATATGTGAAGAGGGAGAAGAAGTCAAATGTAACTCAATTGCCTCTTGATTATATTTAGACGAGATTAAATTCTTTATCAAATTCCAAAAATAGTCTCATTGATCTTTTTCCTTATGTTTTTTATGAAAAAACTTATGATTAAGTTTGGACCTAATCATTGAAATGAGTTGATTTCTCACAATAAAATTTGGCCCACATAGAGCCGTGAATTTAGAAAATAATTTGAATTAAAAAAAAAATGATAGAGTTGAACCCGTAATCAATGGTTGCCAGTAAAATTGATTTTGGTAGAATGCAAGAAGGGAAGTGTTCTTGGCGAGTAGACATAGACAAGGGTCCAAACCATTCTAAAGTTAATAGTGTTCTCAAGATTTAAATTAATGAAATCTATATGAATTAAGAACTATAAGAAGAGATGAAGAAATATTGAATAGTTGATTGAAGTCAAATTGAATATGATCAATTCAATTCTCCTCTAGATCATAGTGTGACCTTAAATATGACATTTAAGATGTTGGATCAAACTATTAGCAAAGCAAAAATCTCAAAGCTAAAACTTATTGATAAAAATATTATGCTTGAATTCAAAAAATAATCAATATTTACGCATCAGACATCTAAAAATTATCTTATAGACCTAATTTTTTTATTCATCACAATTTCTAATGTGAATTCAGCCTAAGAATGCATAAACTTTAATTTCAATAAACATAATGTATCAGCTGTAATGAAAAAACTTGAGTAAGGCCATCATAAATAGCACCTTCTAATGGAATAACAATGAATTCATAAAAGTATAAATTTCGCTAGTTATGAGTCGGCCAAAATGCGGTGACAATGGATGGCTAAGGGGTTTGGATTTTAAGCTGATCTAGGCTTGTAAGACTAATTTTTTTAATTATTTTTTTAATTATTTTCTTGTAATGTGCTATCCCCTCTTTAGCACTGAGTAAATTGATGGCTTGTTCGAAAGCTCAAAATGGAAAGAAAATTGGAAAACACTTGGTCAACAGAAGCAGAATGCGAGGGCTCCAAAATCCAATGATTAACAAGGATGATCATAAACAGAATTGTTGGATTGACGTTAGGAGATTTTGACTTTGACAACAGTGAGTTAATAAATTGTAAATACCATAATTCATAGGAAATTATATTCTGCTCCATCGTTGGTCACCTATTGACAGTTATACTCAAGTAAACATTAAGAAAATCTATAGGGGGATTTCTATCAGGGTTTTTTCCTTGAGGTGATTTCACTACAATTTCTAATATTATGCTTCTCAACCAAAGGCTTCAGATAGATTAAATGATCTGGGACGCTAGCGGCTTCTGTTTGGGCGTGCTGAATTACTTGCGAAATACAACAAAAAGGACCAACAAATTTCACTAAGGGATCCTCTCTCTGTGTGCTTGGAGTGACAGCCATAAGGGAGCTCGTCATAGTATGCACGATGAAGAGGCTGCTGATGTCTCTTCTAGACTCAATTGGCGTAACTTTGGCAGCGAACAAAGGCTGCGAGAAAATATATTGGCATTCATACACATCAACTTGACAAGTCCAAATCCTGCACTTGAAGATGTTCATTTGCCTTGATGTTGAATCACTCTTTCAAATCTGTTAATGACTTACCCACAAAAGGATGGTGTAACTCTTTGTTTAAAACCATAAGACATCTTCAAAGTATAGATCATTTCTTTTTGGATTATGATGCGAATATTTCGATCTAGAACCTTATATCTCATTAGCCAACATGTATGAAAGATGTTGCATTCGGATGAAATATCTTATATCATAGGTTAAAATTCTAGACGAATCATCTCTAACTCTTTTCTTTCATCCCGAATTTTTTTTAACGTAATTTAGAATTCGGGTTGGCATGACTTGCAAGAAATTTAAATTAACTTTTATAACCTTGAATTTAAATCTAGGAAAAGTGATTGATGCACCTTGGAGCTCTCAGAATATGGATTATATTTACGGACGAATAATATTTATTATTTTTTCAATGTTAGATGATTTTGAGAATTTCAAGGACCTTTTGCGTGATGGACGTGGCATAAAAGGAAACTAAATTATCAGCGCCGAGCTATAATCCATATTGTGGGAAAGTGGTCGATTCACATTGAGGTCAAAAAAATAATTAAAATTCAAGAAAAGATAGCAAAGTATCAAAGAGAAAAGAACATAATTTCCGGGTTTAAATTGTCCAAGATTCATGAGCAGGAAAGGAAGCTTCATCACCAGCTATAAAGGATTCAACATCCAAACCTTGACAATATTTCTTTATTCAAGTGCTCATCTAGAGACTACATGTTTAGCTCTATAATTCAAATGTGTGGAAATCGGATTTGGTATGTAACTAGTATCCGCTGAAACCATTGTGAAAGCTAGGTTGGTCCAAAAACTTTCAGTTAGCTCGTTTGGTTGCTACCCCTACCATTATTACAATAGCTTCAAGCAAGCCATTTTTCAATGTAGAGGCAAGAAAGCTAGTGATGTTATGTTTTCTGATTCAAAAGCCTCTGAAACCCCAGCAGTGAAGTTGCTCTTGAGATAGAGGACATAGGCACTGTGGAATGACTAAAACGTATCTATGTCAATCATATTTTTTTTATCATTGATTTGTACTATTTTTATAATCACATTTCAATAAACAGCATGACATGATCAATTATTCCTCACTTTGTTGAGCCTTTGTATTTCCTCCACCAGGGAACTCAACATCATGGTTCATCGTCCAGGATTCTACACAATTGTGCTCTGCATAGGTTACCACCGACGGCTTATCATGTCAATTCGGCCATGTTTTATATTACAATTAGAACGCTCAAAAGAAGACCAAAGAAGGTTTATTTTTTCCTCTTGACTTAGTCGTACCACATTCGGATCAAGAAGCTTAAGACGATTACAAAGGGAAAATTTCCATCTACGGTATACATCAGGATATGCTGACCATTCTCAAGGTCACCACGTCAAGATTTTCTATATCATATGTAACTTTCCCATGTCTTCTTGATGCGATATGAAGTATTTGGTGAAGACCATCTCATTATCGGGAGGTCCATTATTCTAAGCATATAGAACTGGAGAAATGTAGGTAATCTCGACGAAAAAGGGGGAATTCGAGTTTGATGTAAATATCGAAACATATCCAAAGACGTCTAATCAAAAAATAATTCTTTACATGAGTGTAACAAATGTTGATTATAAGTCTATTGTAAAATTTGTGGAGTTCAAGCAGCTGTCTTTATATCTGTTTGGGAACTCAGAACAACTGTTCATATAAAAAATGTCGTGCTAATAGCATATGCAAGTGCCAAGACCTTATTACAAATGATCAGCACATCAGATCGAAGTCAAGAGTAAAGGTGAAAGGACATGAAAGCTACATGCGTTGGCAGTGATACTTTAGAGAAATAGAGAAAGTAAATTGAAAACGTGGAAAAACTGATTCATAAGCATCAAGATCTAATAGTGGATTTCCAATCCCTATATTCAATTTGAATCCTCAAGGCTCCACGTCTACATAAGAAAGTCAATACCTACAGCTAAGTTGCCAATACCAGGCCAGCTTTTCATACTTAAGTATGCTCGCAAGACACACCATATAAACCTTTCATACTTAGTGGGGAATCACGGTCTCATTTTAACTCTTTACCTAAAACTTACAATTCATGAAAAGGATAAGTGAGCTCGAGGCACAAATACGTGTTGCATCACGTTTTATAAACAATCTTTGAAGCTATACGATGATGGTATTTACAAGAAATGTTAGCATATTGTCGCTGTGTAAGCACAAAAAGGAATAAGGAAATCATATTCCTTTTTGTCTCTGTATATGACTCAACGTGCTCTGTATGAACTAAAATAAGGGAACTACTGCGTAGTAAATGTCAGTAAGAATATATGTAACTATCTGAAGACAAATGACGCAGAAAAATGCATAATGAGAAGTGAGTTATGGACACTCATTTTTCAAAAAGATTGCGGTACCATTTTTTTTTGAGGGAAAATCATACTTAGTTGGGGAGGGTGTTGATTCAGAGTAACTGCTCATAAGGTTTATTATCCATACTCTTTCCCTCGATAGCCAAATAAATTCTTATGGTGAAGAAACGTTTTAGGCACTTCATCGGAATAGTACATACGTAAGGCGGCAACGTAGAGGGAAAAAACAGCGCGATCTACCAAACCACTTCAAATTCCCCATTAATTCATTGAAAAGATAGAAACCCAACGAAATCAAGAAAATAAAAAACGTGAACTTAATCGCTTTCCCCGTATCTTCTCTTCATACATGGCATCGCCATGTAGGATTGTCGGAAGCTTTTTATTCGGATTAAAAGCCCTTCACAACTTTCTTCGCCGTGACAGTTAAATGGTAAACGTATTGATCGTAAGAGGAAGAAGCTACTGGAATGGAAAAAACTCAGAATGGAAGTCTAGAGCCCTACTGGCCGACGACTTGAATTTAAGATTTTCCTTTAGTCAAAACAGGCCAGCTAGCTCAAATGAACCATTATCTCTTTCCAAGGTTATCGATTTCGTGAAGCGTTGAAGTCAAGTGACACCTGGCTTCTTCTTTTCTTCTTAAAATCAAGTGTGCAGTATGATTCTTTACTTCTAATCTTTGTTGGCTTCTGCGCATGAATTAGTTGGAATCATTCTCCCTTTCTTTTTCCAACGACATCAGTTGCCTTTCAGATCTTTGCTGCCGTCCGAAGAAGCCGCAGCGGATAACGCGTGCTAGAAATGCTGCTCAAACCAGTTTCGCGAATGCTCCATAAACTTTTTGGATATGGAGACTGTGAAAACGATTCATCCAAGTCTCTAACTCAAGACAAATGACAGCAACTTAACTGGAGCAACTAATCGATTGCTCAGCATGGGATCCCTGTACTATTTGCCTTTTCGGCCAACTGCAGGAGGGCGCATTCAAAACCCTAATGGACTTGCTAATCATGTCATCTGGTTAAGGTAGTGCAACGGTTGCGAAGAGATTCCGATGTGCCTTCCGTGCATCTGTGAACTTCAGTACTCTAATTGACGCCATGCATTTGGGTCCGCGGGCGGATATCGGGCACTGAATTTTTAAATGAGATCCCTATATCTTGACATCTGGCCGACAATCGCAAGAATAATTCTCCGAGTAGATCCGTTGAGCTAAATAGATTCTTTTTCTGGTTACAGCTGTTCTAGCTTTTCCTTTCATCCTCGTGAAACCACGTAAGCTATAAAAGATCTTTGCTCAAATGGATTACGTTGGCACATGCTGTAGATTCTTACGTCTATTGTACAAACTGAATATATTCGTCTGCGAACAAGTGATTCCGGATGATGAGAGAGGGAAAAACAGAGAGAGAGCGAGCGAGCGAGCGAGCGAGAGAGAGAGAGAGAGAGAGAGAGAGAGAGAGAGAGAGAGAGAGAGAGAGAGAGAGAGAGAGAGAGAGAGAGAGAGAGAGAGAGAGAGAGGAATTTAGTGCATAATATTTCATTGTAGTCTTACGTGAGGAAACATTTGATTTGCTCTCTTCAATCATGCAACCATGGATGAATATCGAATCAGCGTTACAACAAACTGTGAAAGGTGAAGGGAGAGATCTGTTCATTAAAACTGACCGGAAATTACTGGAAAGCTAAACCCTGAACTTCATAAAACTTTTGCCTATGTATAGGCTTTCCTATGCAATCTCTAGTCCCACAGCCTCCTGTGGCCAGGCTGCCGAAGCCATTTTCTTATGATTCTTCGTCTCAACTTCTTTTCTACTCCTGTAATATGAATTTGCAGTTAAATTTCTAGCGACGTTTTTCGATTTAGTTTATTATGTAACTTGTACTCTAATTAAGGAGTCTACTATCATTCCTCTTTCCTCTCCCCTTAGTGTTTTGCTCTCACACTCCTCTCTCATTCTCCGTCTTGTCATTCCTTCTATCCCACTTGTTAGGGATCAGAGTGGCTCATCTATGGGCAGACCCTTGGAAACTGTCGCTTATCATTCAACTCATTTACAATGGCGGGGGTCTCCCCCTATTTATAACGTGGGGTTAGAACGACCACCTCAGGACAAAAGACATGCCCCCCCCCGGACTTTAAATAAACACACCTGCGAATGTAGACCTATATATCCTACATAGATCCAAGACGATCATTCTCCACACGTCCCAACAATCTCTCTCTTTGAGATTACTTATTCTTCTCACACTGCAGTGAAAATCTCCTCGCACGCATCGCCCTAACTGCTCTACTCTCACCATGAGCCTCCCTCCTTGCCACATCACCTGGTCATTCTGCGTCGCAGCTGCTATTATAATGCTCCATGGCGGGTAGCTTCCTCATCCAGCCAGTTCCGCATCGTGTCTGCGAACCTTCTCATGGACGACACCTTGCTCACAACAGCATGTTCCCACTGCATGAGAACTGCTCCGTGACTGCTACCTGGATGCACTCCACATGCTGCCCACGTGTTGCATGTCACACAGGGTGCTAGATTGTCTGGCATTCATCCCCTTGGTTTCCACGCCTAAGTTATCCTGAATGGTTTCTAGTGCCGACATTGTTCGTGCTGCACCAGCACACGCCTCCCGTGTGGGCCCTGCATGATTTCTCATGCAGGTGCTAATTTGCATCATACAACGTAAACCACTGTGTGCAGACCAAAAGGGGTGGTCCATGCCCACCAAAGCGCGCTGTTGCACACACTCTAAACCGGCGGAGTGCTCTCATACCAGCTTTAACAGCTGTCTGTGTATTGTCCGAATGAGGGACTCCTTATGCTGATGGTGATATACGTCGCATCAAATCAAACTGCTGCTTTATCTGCTGTCAAAGTTAAGAATATCACACTAATATTTCAAAGTTAAGTTAATTGGGGCATCCAAATTAAAACTAATTAATAATGTATGGATTTTGTTTTTCATCATTAAATGTTAATTACACATTAACCAAATATCATATGATATATTATGGCCATCCAATCCAAGGAATTTTTCTTTATAATGACATTTATTATATTCTAAAGATTGTGCCTCTCATCCTTGATGTTAATGGGTATATCCAACATAAGCCTCTATAGAGAGTCATACAAGGGTTGACGGGGCTTTTCTTTTCTTGAAGGTGCAAGGAGATGTAGTATCCTTGAACCGGTGGATGGATTTGTCCTTTTCTGGGTTGACGGGGGGGTTTCTTGTCTTTGAAAGGACTTACCATATAGAAAGCTTCTTCTGCTGACCTCTCTAACCTGAGCTTGAGCAATCTTACATCAACCATATATAACTTAGATAACTTGTTTGGTTGCGATTCCCATATTTTCTAATCCCGGTGCAGAGAATAAGGACAGCATTAGATAGTTACTAGATATGTACAAGTTGAACAGAATCGGTACAATCATGTTAGTTTTAAGAATATAAAGTATATTGTCGTAAATAGAAGAAGAGTTCAAATAATTTATTATCGAAATAAATATTCTCAAGAATTTTCAGTAAATGGATCTACTCCGTAACTTCGAGAACTGTAGCCGACCAGTCAAGCATCCGAGTCGCCATGGTAGCTTCTCCATTAGCGGACATGATTGACCAGAAGCCACTCTTCTGTGCCATGCTCCCTACGCCAGGAGTCGAGCAATGCTGAGAAGAGGCACAGACCCTTGGACTTTCAATCTGTTGGTTGTAGAGAAAACACGTAGGTGCAGATTGTCGTTACAACTCGAGTATTTTTATGATAGCTGATATTTATCAAGTTAGGTTTTCTATACGATGCCAGCAAGCCCATCGGTATCTGTTATTCGTCTAGTGGCCTTTGTTCAAATCGGTTAAGTTTGAGAAGACCAAATATTCCATCCATGGGAGAAACAACGAAGCATCCCTGAAGCTTCATGTCTTACTCTGGAGGCATATAGGAGATCCAAACAATGCTTCTCCACATAATCTATTGCTTTTTGTAGGCAATCAATACGTCCGATCACAAGATATCCATCTTCTCATCACTGATCTATAGCTAATATTCAGACCTGTATCTACGTCGATGGGCAGAGGTTTGCTCAATTGGGAGCTCTGACTGTGGGACGATGACCACGGCAGAGAGGGTGACTATGGTGGTGACGGATGCCATATGCTTCTAAAGCTTGAGGTTCGCATCGTCGTCTTCATGGCTGGAGGTGCATGATGGCACGCAGCGTGGTGCTGGACAGACCCATGTAGAGGAGCCGCAGCAGAAGCACGGCACCAGAGTGCACCCACGCAGGGAGCAAACACTGGTCTGGCATTTAATGGCGCCAGAGCCCAAGGAGTGTGCCAGAGGCGCCAACAGACATGCTGTAAGCGTGCCAATATTGAGCCGCTCACGTGAATAGCGGAGACTCGCCCTGCGGCGTGCCTTGGGTGGATGGAAAGGCCTAGTCTGGACGCATTGAAGGTGTGGACATTGGTACAGGATGACGTACAAACGACGCTCACACCGAAAGGGATGCAAGTATCAAGGGAAGGTTTGTTGAGTTTGGACTGTCACAACTACAGGAAATTGTGTAGAAGAGCAGTAGACATCAGGTGAACGTCACGCGCTGCACAGCGCATGTAGGTGGCGTCCATAACAGTGCAGTGGACTGAAGATTTGTGGACAGTGTCTGGCACAGCGCTGCAGACAACATGCGTTGGGGTGACAAGGGCGGCGCCGGGCACGAGTCGCCGCGGTGGAGTTTCCATGTAGTGGGAGCTCGCTGGTATGTCTCTCATGCTCATTCTCTCTGCACCTATTAAGCAGATCTCTGACTGGGGGAGTCAACCCACCCCAGCACAGATGGCTTTAAGCAATCCCTAGTGGTCGTCTTTCATGATGAGAAGTGTTTGGGAGATAGCAGCTGTGGATCCGTCAAGTCAACTAAAATCCAACCAATCTCCAGTGGTCGTCACTGACGGGTCAAACTCACCCATTTGTAGCAATTCTTTCATGATTTCAAAGGATATTATTTCATAGACATTTCATCTTCTAAAAAATGTGGACTCTCTGCAGCCACTCTGCTCGAAAACCACAACGTAGCATGAAGCCTAGCCTTCTTGATGTTGTTGGGGGAGATTATGATCTGCGAGAAGGAACTGGAGGTCAAAGGGTGAAGACTCCAAAGAAGAGGCGAACGGAGAGGTGGGCACAGAAAACAATGTCAACGGTGGTTGGTGGGGTCATGCTAGAGAGTGTAGCTCTAACCGTTGACTTCTCCACAACTGAAAGCTACCCCTACAAATGTGCACCACAACTAGCTGATGTTTGGAGCAGGGATCTGACTCACCTTTCTTCTCTACAGATTCCGTCCGCAGCCCAACTCAGCTTTTCTTTCTATAGAAAAAGCAGCATGAAGTCAGACCCACGGCAGAATCAGCAAAAGATATCAGTCAACCATTCGAGTGCAAGGTTCTAATCATCCCAGAAGACACTGCTTGGATGCATGATAGAAAACACTGCTGGATGAGAAGTCACTTAATTCCCCTCAACTCCCACAAAACCTCAATAATGTCCTGGCTAATATAGAAAAAGACTAGAAATACAAAGATGGCAGGCTAATAATATCAAGTTCATATCACAATTGAAGATTTCTCATGAACTTGGTACATCGATTATTTTTATAATGTGAAAAGATAGTCCTCTAGCTAGCACAAACTATGCAAAGAATTGCAGTACAAGGCCTGTTCCGCTGATTGCCAAGTGCTGTTGACTGAAACAGCGTAGTACCTTTGAATCTCTGATGGCTTTCATAATGAATTTAGTAAAGCCTTTTAAGTAATTTCTTGCTCAAATGCCACACTTTGTTATGATGGTTTAGAAGAATCCTTTAGGTTGACTTGATAAAGCCATTGGGCGAAGTCCACCTAGATTTCTCCTCTTTCTCTTCAACATTCTTTTAGGGACTGATTTCAGGTACAGAACTAGTTACTTCCCTTTTTATAAAACATATTAAAAACAGTGCTCAGGTTAGAGAGAGAGAGAGAGAGAGAGAGAGAGATGGAAAACTTAGAGTGAGATATGTACTCAACCACAGGGGCCACTAAGTGCTCCGATTTGGCTGGGAAGGAAGTTCTTGCAGGACATGTTGCAGACAAATTCATGTAGGAGAATGGTCAATGCTTGTGCTTTACTTCATGATCTTCAGGTGAGGCAGAGGCCAATTGATGCAGAGGCCAATTGGGCAAATGCTCGTCAACTGGCCTTGGGTGGGTCCAAGAGAAATTACTAGACAGGGGTGCTCCTATCTGACAGAACCAATGCTATCATAAAATAAAGTCAAAAACATCCATACATGCTTAACTTATAAGATTATCGCAATAGTTTCCATGCTTAGATCTCAAATGTCTCAAATTTAATGCAAACTGTAAAGACGAAAAAAGGAGTTGGGCCCACAAGACTTTCCATAAACTAGCATCTCTATCCATAATAAACTCAAAATTCTATCACCTGGTGAATAAAGAATTATTAAAATGGCAGACAAAAAGAAAAATACATTCCATAAGGTGAACATTACAGAAGACGAAGTTACATCTATATATCATAAACTCACAATGAGTAAAAACATAAATAAATTAGTTTAAGGTTAAGAATAAAGTCGCAAGAGAGATTCAAGCAAAAATAAGAAATGTTGGAGTGAGCAAGAATATGAAATCACGTTTATAAGTTAATCCAAGGGGCATGGATGAACAGTTATCTCGTGACAATGAGAAGCTCATCAGATTAAGGCATGACAATGGTGACTGGAACTGCAGTTGACAGAATGAATACAAGACCTTTGTAACCATTAGACAAGTTCCTGTCATATGAACAGTAGAATGAATAACATAGAGATGTTCATTAGGAAAAGTTCTCTCACATTCTCAACAAGACGACTGGATTACAACAAAATAATGCACCTTCGGATGTTTCCGGCTATAATTTCGGCCATACTTTCGGTTATATTATTCATTCTTCCATAGACAACAGCTGATATTCGTCTAGAGTTAGGCTCCACATCTGAAATTCACCAGATCATCAACTGGAACTACGAAATCACTTGAACATCACTCTATTATGCTATCAACGCTTATGAACAGCCTCAGAGCCAGAAGTCAATGCACATAGACTCTGGCCTTTATTGTGGTGACGTTTCGATCCTCTCAAACCAGTTAACCCCAGTTGCATAAGATTCTAATGAAAAAGCAAAAAGAATCTTACTTAATTCATAAAGGCACCGTGGCCATGAGTTCTTCTCTAGACGAGGTAATTTTTTCCATGGCTACAGGTTCATTCTCAAGATCTGAGGTGTATATTCTGGTTCCAGCCTTTGGAAAGACCAAATCGGTGATTGAAACAAGCTGGTTTCTCATAGATCCACCACGAGACTGCTCAGATGATGTGGGCGAGAGCCGTTTCAACTGAGACCGCTGGCAAATAATCCTACCCTTGTTCCAACCCGGAAAAGTGAACGCCGTGGAAGATATGTTGTCCTTCAGGAATGCATAGGCTGCCTTTGCAATGGGGAATCCTCTTGTCGCTGAGCTTTTCTCCATCTCCCCACGTCTGATTTTAAAGCAAAACAGGTTTAGTACAAGTCGTGGAGATGCAATCAAGAATAGGAGATAATAACTGACATCGGAGGATTTCACTTGCAATCGATTGATATATTTCTGAACTTATTCTATGTACTTTGGGTTCAGATGACAACAGAAATCCATCAACAAATTATAATTTCAGAAAGAAACCAATAAGGGAACAACAAAAAATTAGAAGCAGTACAAGGGAACAATAATAATTTAGAAATATTAAAAAGCGACTGTCACCATTCCTGAAACAAAATGCTAACCAAATAAAGGAAATCAACACGCTCCCTTTAATCTTAGCCCAGAGAGCATGGTAGGTGCCTCAATCAACCACCCTTGCTTTCGTCCAGCCCACATACATAACAGCTTCACAAAATAGTCGTTCGTCCATTTGAACTTTTGTTTAGATGTTGTACCATCCATCTCTCTTTCTCCAAAAATTCAACAACATTGCTGGTGTTAGTGCTTACCATTCACTTTCCGCATGAAATGTCCAGATCCCTAGCTGACTTAACATTGACTCCATTTATTCGTTTCAGCAACATCAATTGGGACAGCTTGAAACAGAGCATTCCACAGTATGCAAACTATACAACAACCTATATGAATATGATTCATGGACTACTTTTATCCCGCAGCAAACACACTCGTCCGCATGTTTGGCAAAAAACTCTGAATTCCCGTGCATATAGGACTTCTGTAGACTGTTCTGAAAATTTTCTCCGTCATCACTTATGCTCCCACTGAAAACATGACCACCAACATCTACACCCTCTGTTTCCATAGATTCTACTGCACACGTTCAAGTACCCCTTTTCAATTCCCCTCCACATCATCTGATCATGTTGATCTTCTTTTTTAATAAGTATGGATAATCATCAGTCACACCTGTTCTAGTTATTCGATTTCTCCAATACTGTAGCCTCCAATCCTCAGGTTCTGAGTTCCAACAGCGTGGAAAAGCTTTTTCACCTTGATATGAACTTTATAAGTTCAGGGAAATTTACTGCTTGTATCTCTTCTTGAAGCTATTTATCCTCCTTAACTGTCAATCTTTCTCTATTTTCGACAGCAAATACTGCCGAAGCATGATTTTTCCAAATGAGATGGAGAAATCTATTAGATATTACAGACTTCCAGTCTTCATCAGATGATAAGCTTTAGCTTTGACGATTTCTGTCCATAACAAATTATCGTCCTCAATGTACCATAAGCACTTAGCTCCCAGAACCCTATTATATAAATTAAAGTTAAGAAGACCTGCACCATTCTTCCTTGAATCGACAAACCTATTTCATCAAGCGTGCACTATTCCAGAAGAACCTATTTCTAATATCACTTATTATTTACAGATATGTCAAAGTATATATATTGATACCAGTTACTTCACAGCTTTTGAACCACTGTCAAATGCACAGAATAAGGTTACATCAGCCAAAAACTGTTCCTCATTTCAAAGTTTATAAGCAACAACACTCTTCTAACAAGTTATTTGAGGTCAATAGTATCTTCAAAAAGATCCCGCATTAAGCAAGCTCCTAGATACTGATCATCTTACATTCTAAAGAAACTAGTTTCTATTATGAGCATCTTATGTGCAGGATACGCAAAAACAACAAATGCATCACTGAAATCCTCTCATCCATCCTAACAGATAGATTGTATAGACCCAAAATGATAACTGCAATTTTGGATTAGCACTTAATTATCCAGAAGTGCAAATCTGAGCAAACTGATGCAATTTTAGATCTATACAATCTACCAGTTATCAAACCCTAAATACTGAAGAACATGAAAAAGACAATCATATCACACCCGATCAGAAGCATTCTCTCAGTATATCTAGTGGACTGATCATTTTTGCTGTCGGTATCTCAAAGAGTCTACACAACCAAGCTCTGTAAAGAAGTTATGACAATTTTTTTTCACCCTCTCATAAAGATTCTCAGTCTCCATCTAATCAAACTCTTATCAAGTATTTGAAAGCCGTGTATCATCTTTTCTGCTCTTACTTCTGTTGTCTAAATACCAAAATGCTTCGAGACACTATAAATGGACTTGTCTAAAACATTTTTAGAACGTGTATGCCATTTTATTTTACAGCATCCTGTGATTCATACGTGTAGAATGTCCTTACTCTCTCACATAGTGAAGTCAAGAGGGCGTCTTTCCATGATAGCTAAATAAATACTATTTAAGTAGCAATATAAAATGAAAACGAAATTTAAAATCCACGGACTTAATCTCTCTCTGGTGGGTATACGTTCAGACCACTTCCAAGGTCAACCTACTTCAAGATAATAGAAGAAGTTAAAGATGTTTGTGGTTTGTCAAGCCTTAGTTTGCATCATCGGAGAATTAAAAATTAAGATAAAACTAAGAGAGTAAGGCATTCTGAGTAGAACTAAGAAGATAACTGTAAACTAATTTGTGGTGAGATATAAAAGACTCACACTACAACAATAGCTGCCAGCTGAGGAAGATCATCTCCACTACCAAGTTTCTCGTGAATATTATTCAACCACATTGAAATTGCAGTAAGCGCACCGCCCACTGACATCCTAATGAAAACATCAAACCTCAGCTATGCAAGAATGAGAAAAAATTAAAAAGAAAATTGCATGATTTCAATGGAAGTATAATAATACCTATGAACATCTACAGACCACACGAGTTTGCTTTCACGATACAGCTCTGGGAAAAGTCCGCGTCTGGTGGCTTCCCGGAGCACTCTTGCAGCCCGTGCTCTTTGACCCAACCACCAGAGTGCCTCTAAGACTGCATTATACAATCGTAGTGCAAGGCCACAACCTTCAGAGTTTAATCTGTCAAAGACATATTCCACCATTTGCCAGTTTGAATCGTCATCATAATCACCCTTGATCATTGATCCCATCACTTGATGTGTGTTGGAGAACCTATTTGTTTTCATTTCTTCAAGCAACTTGTTTGCATAATCCCACCTATGATGTGAATGGATTCATATTTCAATGAAGCAGAAAACGAAGGACTACATGATCAAATGAAGCAAACAAAGATACAAATTCTTGCAATGATTAAACTAAAGACCGTAGGGGCACAAATTTCAAAAAATTTGCCTTAAAAGAAATTTTAATTGGCAATAGTATTAACTGTCATCATCGTCATCTCCATTCAGCTTATGCCAGGACATATTTCTCCCAGCTATTAGCTGACCTGAAGATCCAACACTCCACAGGTTGTGTCAGTCACCAATTAGTAGGCATGGAAGAAAATACCCTGAACTAAGGGTTATAATGCCACCTAATCAGGGAAAAATTGACTTCATGCCAATATCCACAGGCCGAATTGCATTTTGAACTTATTCTTAATGAAGAATACAAAATCAAGTATCCATCCCCAACTCGGAATTCTACAAATAAAGTCCATCTGACCTTTCTGTTAGAGTCGCCCAACCCATATAGTCTGAAGTATTCAACAACTACGAATGGAAACAGCATAAACCAGTCTCCACACAAACACAAAACTCAACCCTTTAGAAAGCAGATAAACTTGATTTAAACATAAAAATAATTTTATGGCTACAACCATTTGATGAAAGCATGAAGATTAAGATTATTCCGTTAACCTCACCGTGGCATGAAAATGACGTGAAGCATGAAGATGTCTAGATAAAAAAAAGGTGAATAAAACGTGGGGGCCAACAGATATCGAAAGGCTAAGAGTTCCACTCTGTGCCTTGTTATTATACACGTAGGTTCAACAAATAGCATTTGCCCATTTCACATTACACGTTTCGTGATTTCTTTTAAATGTTTGCCACATTTTTCTGTTTCTCGGAATTATTTAAGCTCAAAAAACTACAGAATTTCTGACAGTCTCATGGCACTTTATAGAGGTTATATTTCGTCGTGGGCTGAATAAAATCATCATCATAGGAATTCTCATGGCCTAAATATAAGCTCGCAGTCGTCATATGACGGATTCATGTGTAGTAATTTGTAAGGGCAACTCTTATCATTCATAGAGTGGATTTATATATGTAGTGTGAAAGGTATTTCAATGACTATTTACTGTGTACTCGTCATGCATCTACAAGAACAAAATGCCGCTTATTTTCCCTGGAAACCTAGCACATAGTTATAGGATGCAAGGAAACAAGAATCTGACACACGGTTTTCCTGAATGGGTCATACTAAATAAGCTCACATCAAAAGCTGTAAATAAATGAACACACGAGGCTAGATGCATCAAGGAATCTGCTTTAAGGTAGCAAAATTACCTGTCGTTTTTAGCATATACTGACAGTAACAAGCAATATGCTATGACACTTGGCACAATGCCCAGTGACCGAATTTCCGAAAACAGCTCTCTGCTCTCTTCTATCAGTCCAGCGCTACAGTAAACATTCAGGACTCTCTCTAGCGTTTTTTCATCTGGTTTGACTCTTGAGTCCTGCATTTCTAGATAGGCCTTTAAAGCTTCCTCAAATTGCCCTCCTTGACAAAATGCCTCAATCAAACCATTGAACGTGCCCTCATCTTTTTGAATCCCCGCATCGTCCATCCGTGCTATGATTGCACGACCCTCTGTAAAAAGCCCACCACGAGCAAACGTGTGCACAAGGGAATTGTATGTCCCAATTGTTGGCAAGCTCCCAATTTCATGCATGGTGTTGAAAGCAACGATAGCTTCCTGAAAGAGGAGAAAGAAACCAGAGAATTATGGAATGGATAAACTCAAATGAATAATATGAGACTCCAAAGTAGAGATCATGGCTATTATCAGGAATAATGGTTGACCTCATACAGGGCTGCCTGCCCATAAGCTTCCACCACTCCACTGTAGACCTTCGAACTGGGCACAACACCTCTGTTGTTCATGTGGGAGAGTATTTTCTTCGCGTTTTCGTGGAGACCGCCCTTCCCACATGCAAACATGAGGCTCTCGTAGGTCTCCATGTTGGGTTCCACATTCTCCTCGACCATGTCATGGAACAGAGTTACGACCTCCTTGAAGTACCCTCCCTCCCCAAAGACCTGGATGAGGATGTTGTATGTGGAAGCATCGGGTTCAGTGCTTCCGACCTTCATCTCCAGGAAAAGCTCCCGGACATCATCATACTGTCCGCTCCTGCCGTACAGGTTAAGCAGAATGCTGTAGGTAGCTGCGTTGGGGGTACACCCAGCGGTCTGCATCTGGCGGAGCACCTCCACTGCCTCCCTGGCGGCGCCGCCCTCGGCATACGCCTCCATGAGCACGTTGTAACAGGCGGATTCGGGAACATTGCCGGCATCCTCCATCTCCCGGAGAAGGTCATTGACTCGGGAGAGACGGCCAAGCTTGCCGAAAGTCTCAACAAGGTAGGTGTGGGTAACAACGTCAGGAAGAATACCTGCCTCATTCATGGTGCGGAAGACCATCTCGGCCTCATTGTCCAGGCCTCGGCTGCCGCAGGCGGCGAGGAGGGTGTTGTAGGTGACGAGATCCGGGTGGACCCCTTCATGGCGCATCTGCCCGAACAGACCGAGAAGTGTGTCCCAGGAGACGTCGGTGGCGCGAGCGCAGGCATTGATGACAGTGTTGTAGGTAAGGACAGTGGGGGCAACGCTGTCGGGAGAACGCTTCATGCGCTTGAGAAGGTCGAGCGCGGTGGCGTGGTCGCCGTTGCGGCCGAAGGCGTTGATTAGGGCGGTGTAGGAGAGCGCGGAGCGGGGAACGGAGTGGGTGGGCATGTCGTGGTCGAAGATGTCGAGGCACTTCTCCAGGAGGCCCTCGCAGCCCAGCACACCGATGACGATGGCGTGGATGTGCTCGTTGGGGCGGCACCACGACTGGCGCTGCATGTACTTGAACAGGCGGAGAGAGCGCTGCCAGTCTCCGCGGCGGGCGAACTCCTTGAAGATGAGGGCGAAGTCGTTGAGCGAGAGGCGGTTCTTGAAGGATTCGAGACAGCGGGCGATGCTACCCCGGGGAGGGAGGCTGCTCAGCTTGTCGATAACCGTCTCCACCTCGTAGCTGTACTTTCCCTTCTCCACTCGCACGCTAGGGTTTCCGAGCACCAGCTCCTTGGGCTTCGACCTCGCCGCTGAGAATCCCCTACTTCCATTCCCCGTCGCCGCCGCCCTCGCCGCGACCTGGCTGGTGGCGCTACTACAGCTGCAGCAAAAGCCCCTATCCCCCCGCTCCCCCTCCCTGTTGCTCTCCCGGCGCTGCTGGCCGCTACCATTTCTGCCGTTTGGAATCTGCCTTCCACTCGATTCAAGATATGGGCGAGACAGATGGAAGCCCCGGAGATGACAGCGGAAGGGAGCCATGGAACTGTGGGAGTAAGAAGGAAGAGAGAAATGATGGGGCACTTTCACAGCGGAAGTGAAAGAGGCGGCGGACATGGCGCCGCTGCCGGAGGAGGACGACACAGGCGGAGGAGGAATGGAGAGCAGGTGAAGAGCCATATCTTCCCACCGCAGCAGCCCTCGCCTGCTCGCAGGGCTTTCCCCGGTGACCGAGGAGCCCGAGACCGCAGCACAGGGGGAGTCGCTAGCATCCACCCATACTCCCGGCGGCCGTAGCGGCGGCGGCGGCGGCGGCGGCGGACGGCCAAAGCGAGACGGAAGTCGAGCTCCTTGTCTCCCCGAAGATTTCTGTCTGACAGGGGATATCGAGCTGCCCAAGGGAACGCGCAACTGAGACTCTGGGACGTCCGATCTAGCCTCGGATCCTAAACCGATAACTCAGGAAGAGTGACGGGTCCATCCGGGACCCGCATGTGCTCGCTAGAGCCGTTTGACTCGGCGAAAAAGCTTATGACAATCTGATTTTCAAATAGCAGTTGAAATTGGATTTTTAGAATCGCCTTTGTTTGAGATGGATTCTGAGAAACAGACGCTCGTGTAGGCGGTCGTGTTTCCAAAAACTAGCCGAAAATCCGATTTGGAATTTTTAGGTTTTGTCCATCAAACCCCTGCAAAATCCTGAATTTGTTTTTCCCTACATTTTCTGTATATCATGCCGAACATAATTTACCACCATGAGTTGAAGTGAGCCATTAACAGACATAAGCATTGTGTGTCAATTGTTCCCCTGAAATGTAGTTATTTTATTTTATACCCCCATTGAGATATTAATTATGTCCCTACGAAAAGATTGGAGATTAACTGAGAATACCCTGTATCTCTGTATTATTATGGTGAAGCCACACGACGAAGCAAGTAGTTCCGAGTCAACTATTGACGACGGCGAGCGAGTCATGCTGAAGCTAACTCAGTGCGTGTCCCGGCCCGGGTCAAAAATTTCGCGAACCGGTGAGGAAACGGACAGAACCGGGCCTTGTTGCCTGGAACGAGATCTCATCGCTGGAGACAGGAGAGAGAAAAGAGGGATCGGAAGGAGAGAGGGGGAGAGAGAGGGAGAGAGAGAGAGAGAGAGAGAGAGTGGAGCTAGGAATGTGAGAGAGGGAAAGGGTGGGGAGAATCTTCTTCCTCTGCTTTCGTCTCTTCTCCGCTCACCGATATCTCTGCAGATGCTTCCGACCGCATCGAGAGGGCGCACGCCCTCCAGCCTGCGGCCCGCGTCTACCTTCTCCCATTACCTCCGCAGGATTGTGAAGGTTCGCCATCCATTCCGCCCCGCCCCCGTGCTCTCTGTTTTATTTTTCATTTGGTTCATCATTAATTATTGATTTGTCTCTCTCACTCACTCCTTCCCCTCTCTTCCTTTCTCTGTCTAGCATCATGTTATGTTCCTAATGATGCATTACTTCCTGCTAAGATGCTTCTTCAGTACTCATGTTTGCCTCACTTTGGAGCAGCGTGTTCCGGTAGAAAGCCACTCAAGACATGCTTTCTTATGTTTACTCTTACGAGAACGCAGAAAGATTTTGTTATTTTGCACCATCGTTCTGAAGTAACTTTGCTCTTCCTGTAGTTCTACAATTAGCTTCTTTCGATTTTGTGCTTATAGTGTATGAAGTATGCCATTTCCTGTGAGCATTAATTCTAAAATATCATAAGATAAACTAAAACGTAGAACAAGTAGCTGAAACAGGAAAAAACACGTTTACTAACAGCCCAAAGAAGCTTTAGTACTCATCTAAGGGCATCCTGACCTATCATTTATCATTGACGGAAGGAGAAAGAGGTTATCTCTGATCTTTATTCTTTGGAACTAGTGAACCACAAATGTTAGCCTCACGAATGATGTTCGCAATTTCTGACATTGTTTGAAATGTTTTATTAGCGCTCTCCCACAATGTGAGCCGGATAATTAATAGAATGACCTTCCACGGGTCAATCTACAGACACCTAAAGAAACTGTACCAGTATCTCAGTTGACGATGAAGCACTTGTTTGATAGTCTACCTGAAAGATTACTGTTCCTGATATTTGCTGAAAAATTGATATTTGCATGTTCTAAAAAGAGGTGACCAATGGTTTCTTTGTGAGAGGTGCTGAATGTGCGTGATGTTTAAATCAGAAATCTGAATTCTACCACAAGGTGATAACTTTTGTCCCCTCTCCAAATGAAAACTTTCACTCTGTGAGGAAGTTTTTGTACCAAATTTCACAGTTACCATATCATTCTTCCAAAGGAGCTAACATTAATTGCATTCCATCTCCTTGTATTTTTTGTCTTCCAATATATGACATAACTGAGGTCAATAATCTGTCCTCTATTCCCCATGCTCTTTGGTCGCCATTTGATTTTCAAACTTTCAGGTCGCAGAAATCAGCGATTTTATGGTCCATAAAATCTTTCTGCAACCTTTCTTCATGTTGCAGAAACTTCCAAGCATTATCTTCTTTGTTCTATGCACCCATCCTACATTTGTGCGTTGTTCAATTGAGCTTTTAAATTGACACAAATTGATAAAAAATATGGAAAATCATTATTTTTCTTGAAGTGATTGATATTGCAAATAAAATTGAGGAAATAAACTTCCATTCATTCCCAGAAGTAAAATATTTAGGCTTTGGCATTTTCCCCAACTCGCAGACCATGGTTGGCAATACCGTCTTGAGGGATGCTATCATGCAAGCAGGCAGTTGGGTAGCCAAAGCTTGAGTCTGTATTAATCTGGCATATAGTTGACTGAGTATTTGAGACATCATGCCAATGAATTAATACTGTCTACCTTACCAAAGAAAACAGCAACGAAGGACCAATAATAAATTGTAATCTTTTTTTTTGCTTCACTCCTGGAATTGTCTCTGTACTGTGCTAGCACCTTAAAATATCCATTCCCCTACCTTGAGGCATCTGGCTAAGCGTTACTGCTTTTTCTTATCTGCATTGTTAATTTTTCCAGAATTCATCATCATCTGCATGCTCTGTGCTTCTATCATTGCCTTACGAGAGCTACTTGTTGACCCGAGTTCAGAATAAAAGAGTGATTGAATCTTTGTGTGAGCTCATCCTCCTTTGTATCGCCCATCGACATTTTGTCTATCATTCCTTTAAAAATGTGCCACAGACATTTTCTACCCCGCCATCTCCTTCTCCCACCTCTCACTACTTGTTACTTCTGCATTATCCAAATTCGACTTCCCCTGTTCTTCATCAAGATGCACAAATCTTATAAATCCAGGGTTCTTAGTGTTGCTCTTGCAAGAAGCCTCCCTCGGTGCTTGAACAATGCTCTTATCTTCTCCCAAATAGCTCATTGTCCCTCTGTTATACTACAGTTACAGATCAATTTTCTTGGATTAAAACACTTTGTTGCGGTCCTGAGTTGCTGGAAAATGACGCCTAATTGCTCCACATTGCCATAGTCTGTAACAACACGCATGTCCTGTTCCTGCACAGGATGAATCCACGATAACTTATCCAACCAAATGGGAGAGAAATCTGCCTAAGTGACGTAACTGGAGCTAAATATCAGTAAGAAGAGGAAGGATGTCAAACAATGGTGCGAAAACAGAATGGGGACGGTAACGCCAACAACATCAACCAAAAACAAGTCATATAAATCTCGTACGAGGCCCTTATGATATACTAAGTGCCATTGGAAAGAGAAGATCCCTTCTTAATCCTCAGCCTCAACAAGTTCAGCTCCTACCTGATTCATTTGGTTCTCGATTTAGTCTGTCTGATCGGAATAGTCACATCAAGTTTTAATTTTAGAGCATTGCCATATCTAAATTTTATATCCAGAGCTAATGCCTGAGCGTGCCAAAAGTTGCAGAGTGCTTGATAAGTTAATTACATAAACATTCAGATTGTTCTGTGACACAAAGTCTTCGTATTTCATAAACATTCAGATTGTTGGTTGCCATTTCAATTAAGCTTCGTATTTCATATTTATTATCTCATTTTTTTGTGTTCACTACAGTGGCAGCAAATGGATATTGAGTACACGTTCTGGCAAATGCTTCACCTCTGTATGTCTCCGAAAGTGGTGTATGTACCCCTACACTTCTTCACTTTTGTTATCACTTTTTAGTCAGTCTTTTTAAACCATTTTAAGTATGAAACTGCTACTATGGTAGATTATTATTAAAGAAACCATTTTTTGGAGACTATAATTTGGAGGAATGTTAAAGAAAAACGGTGTTACAAACCAAGCAACTAAGTCTCCAGGTCTAGTTGCATGGATCCTATTTTTATTCGGTAGGATACAGCTGTCCACCAGTGTGTACTGCTATGTCTATTTATTAGTTACACAGGGGTTAAATCAGTTATGCTAATGAGTTGTAGTTGCGACTACTTTGAAGTTCCGTGCAAATATTTTTGCAATTAACTTGTGTCGAAAATCAATACCATGTTTATCAAATGTTAACTTTAAATTCATTCATTTTTTTATTTTTTAAAAAGAGTTTCCGTTTAAAATGCATATCCCAAATAATTTTTCCTGCATCTTCTTTGTAGGTTACGGTTCAATCCCAATTTTTTTTAATGTTTTCTTAAATTTCCTAAATACGTTCAAAATCTTCTTCAAAAATTATTTATTTAAATTTCACTTAAGAAATGAATAGAAAAGGGAAGTTGATGCATGGATTTCTCTAAAATGATTAGAATTTGATTTCGAACGGTTACCTTGCCTTAATCTACTTAGTGGTCTTTCCTCCTGCCAAGTTTGTGCAGAAATCGTTGAAGCAGTACATCCACCATTATGCTTCTTGATTTGCTTGACTTAAAAATTAAAATGTGGGATTTGTGTTTGCAACAAGAGTAAAAGGTTCAGATGCCATTCTTTGTTCCTTACAGTCAAATGGAACCCTCTACGTGTTTTCTACTTCAACTGGTTTTAAAAAAGTGAACTTTTCTGGAGGTGAATTACGTCAACTTGCACTTCAATATCTGTTGAATCACATTGACTTAGTGTAATCTGTTTTCCCTGGCTTTGGATGAACTAATGCAAGTCCTTGCTAGGGCACCCCTAAATTTATCTCACATGGATGTGTGAAGCCAAATCAGTGTGAGGTGGGGAACAACTCTGTCAAGGATTGGATCTGCTTTTATTCTTGAAAACCATGTAGCCATCAATTTCAAACACGCATGTATGTAAGGGGGTTTTATGTATTAAATCCCTTTCTATATCCGTAGCTAAATTGAGTCCACCATCTTGAGGAAATCAGCATTACATGAGAAGATGACCCTCTAAATACATGAGGCTAGAGTAAGCTGACCTGAGATGTTAAGTCACTTTTAATCCCAAAATCTTGTATCCGTGTTACAAGCTTGCATGATAAACAATTGCCCGGACATCCCAGTTCGCCTTAGAGGGATATATCTGATACACTTGGGTTTTATTTCATTTTTAAATGTCAATTAGCTAGTTCACTCGGAGTTTATAGCTTCCAGTGTATATCTAGATACAGTTTCTTCATGAACAATGCAGCTGTATAAAATTTTCATTGGAAGCAGGATTTACATGGAAGTGCCATTCTGAGGTTCTCACTATGATTTCCTCAGATTTATCTGTCTTGAAACATGATTAATATCTGATGCAAGGTTTATGACATATTTCCCTGTAGTAAACGTTAGTGTTTCATAAAATTTGATTGGTTGCTGCACCATGATAATATTACATGGGAGCAAAGTTTCTTGTTTGGCCCATTATAGGCTAACATTTACAAAAGTCAGAGGTCCATGAATATTCATAATAAAGTAAATTGTTGTAAAAAAATGTGATAACTTGGAGCATCATGTTATTATGCCGAGGAACTGAAGTGATCATGTGTAGCTTGATTCGTATATTGTAGTGTGACTGTTGAAGTTGTTCTGATTTAATAGGCTATCTGCTCACTTTTTGTAGAGTTCAAACGAAGACAGGAAAGTAGCTTAATGCTTATATGGATCTTATTCTTCCGTTCTCTACCTTTTTTCCCCTATGTTTTCTCTTATGAGCCTTTAAGCAACAAATAGATATATTTGACTAGTTGCTAATTTGTCTATCATGGGTGTCATGTTGGCCATCTAATTTAAAACATTACACCAGTGGGTCATACTTTGGATCATATTTACCTACCACTACATGGTGGAGAATATCAGAACAAGGGTTTATGCTACTTTTATCTTGTCCAATGTGAGTTGGATGTATGCATTTTTGTAAATAAATTGTCTACACTCAGAATTTTTTTAATGTTTAATTGTATTATAGTTGAGTGTTTATGGTCAAATCAATCCGTACATTTTTCTTAGGAATAAAGGGATCGGTTGGTTTTAGCTTATTTATCTATCCCTACATGCTTAATGAAGGTTATTTTTATTCATTTTTATTTTAATGACAAAGTTTGATTACTATCTTATCGAAATTTCTAGCTTATTTATCTATCCCTACATGCTTAATGAAGGTTATTTTTATTCATTTTTATTTTAATGACAAAGTTTGATTACTATCTTATCGAAATTTCTCTTACTAATTACATGTTCTGCTAAACCGTGGAATTCAGCTATCAGCATACAAAGTATCACAAGCGTAAGTTAGTCATCTCCAGTTTCAGAAAGATAGTTATACATTTCTAACCATGATGTTCTAGATGCTTCAATATAACATCCTGAATTTAGTTGTGTAAAAATTCTAGGTCTAGCATTTATCATCTTTGTTGTCATGCTATTTTCATCTGTCTTGTTATTGATCCCCATCAATTAGTATTTTTTTTCTAACAAAACTCCTGCATTGAAGCTAGCCCAGTTATTTGTGAATATGCTTATGAGAGTATGCAACCTGCATAAAATGTTTGAACAATCATAATAGATATTTGGTACAGTGAGTGGGCCTCTTGATAATATAGCAAATTAATGCTAAATAAAATTAAAATAAGAAAACTGTGTCACAATTATCATAAAGATTGTTTCTACGTTTAGGGCGGCTGAATTTTTTGCTTTTTACCTAATAACGCCATCATAGTTGCCAACTCCACTCTATCACTGGAATCCCGACAGAGAAACTGCAAAAGGAAGAGAGGAAAGGAGTTTAGCTTTTCCATTCATGAATGATTATAGTCACTTTGCACCATCAGTTGCTAATTATCCACCCTTGCTCTTGTCTATCTCCAAGTTCCTCCTATATGGGAATAGTATGTCAGGAGGGGTCACTTTCCATAGTCAATGGTGGGGGTAGAGTTCTTTTGTCGTTTTTATCTTATCCCCACCAACACTTGTGTAGGATTTTGTCATTATCCAGCAGCGAAGAGTAGTGCTCTCATATTTTATGTGAAGTCAACATGAAAGCGACAGAAAGCCATCTTCCTTGATTCTTCATTGTTTTTTAAGACCTTGGGTTATCAATGCTTGCTCCTTTTTGGTCTCAGAAACAAAGAACCAGTGGGCACGAGATGATCCTGCGTTTGTTGTGATCTTTAGCGTCTTTTTGGTTATTGCAACTACAGCGTACTGTGCTGCGTGAGTTTCTGGAGTCTTTATTCATTTTCATTTTTTTGAAAATTTTCAATTAGCTTCCCCAGGATATATTAAATGAGGAGCAGTACATTCTTTCCTGACCTTCTTCTATGAACTCCAGATATTCTGAAAGTGCAGGCCATGCTAGTCTTACAGTTATTTCTGTGGTTATTCTACATTTCTTTGTGGTCGGTGGAGGTTTGGCTACATGCTTTTGGTAAGACTATTGTCAAGATCCATCATCACCAATCGTGTATCATTCCAATTTTAGTAATTAGTTTTACTTGGATGCAAATTGAAAAGCTTTTTATGTAGTGTAGATTGGGCCCACTTTTTATTTCAACTGCTGTTGGGATTTAATTTCGACTCTTTTTTTCAATTGGTAAGTTACGGTGTGACAGACGGTTTAGGCTAAAGTCAAGGAATTGTTATTCGAGTCGTTGCACTGACGCATTGGGATGGACTCTGTCATAGTCATATTTGAAAGTTGTCTATTCGTGGTCTTCTTTCTGATCTCATCTTTATTTTACTCAGGGAAGATTTCTGACCTCCATTGTCAGTGCAGTTACTCTTTTTCGCGTTTAAGTTACCACCCAGTTCATAGTTGAGATTAATTAAACGATAAAATGGCCCACCTATTTCTTCTTTTCTATTGGTTTGATGTCCCTAAGTATCCTTAACGTGAATTGTCCATCATGGAGAGAACCAGATGTGTGGATGGTGGTTGATAGACCAGAGTATCTCACAGATACTCTTCAGTGCACAGAGTATCTCACAGATAGAGATGTTTTCATTTTTTTTTATTTATGTTAAAGTTTACAGAATGTCATCAGATTATCTTACCTGAGGATAAAGTTGAGATTATGTACATTGTAGACACTCATTAATTGCATTTTCCCATGGAGTCTTTCTCACCTGGCCACACTGGTTACCCTAAGAATTATAGGTAACGCAAGAATTATGGGTAACATGGTTGAGATGATGCAAAATTGATTGGGATTAGTTATTGTGCCTTTGGAAGAACTGAGTGGTGAAGGCTCTACTACGAACTGCACATGATAACTTTTCTTGTAATTATCTTTTAAAGCTAGTTGTTTAACCGATACTTTTTTTTCTCACTCATGTCTGTTCATTTGCATCAACTTACTTAAACAAATCATTGTCTGTCCCAATTATCCTCATACAAGGGGAGAAAATAGAAAAAAATCACACTGGAGCACCCCTTAGTTCCCTAGAAAACTAAATAGTAGCCCAATTTTCTACTCCATCTAGGAAATTTTCTATGTTGTTCCTCACCTCCTTATGGGCCATTGATATGCTCCATAATCTTCATCATATCCGTAGAATTCATCCCCTGAACATCTGTTCCATCAACATCAATAAGTTATGTTAGGTATACTGTTAAAAAAAAACGTTTAGTAAACATTATCTCTGTTGATAGTTAATACTTTTGGAAGCCATCCTGGGTCTATTGTCCATCAGAATGGCCAACGTTGGGTTTATTCATACTGTTAAAATATGTACAATTGATTGCATCTTATTCATGAAAGTCGTCTGAAATAATTACTTTTTTGTAGTCTACATTTTATTTTTTTAATTAACTATAATTTCCACGTTTTCTGTTCCTCAATACCACCGCTTTTTTGAAAGTGACACCACTAATTACTGCTTATACTTCTTATGTTTGTTGTTTTGACTAGGTTCTTGACAAATTCTTATCTTCGTGAGGAGTCTCCAAATAGTCATGTCGTTGAACAGCGTGTTGAATGGTGAGTTATCAGACATCTTTGCATTGCTAATAGTAGATGTAATATTTCAATTTCATGCGTACACATATATTGATGGTTCATTTAGTTGCAACTTTGTCTTGCAATTTCACATGAGGTTTAATTATCTTTTGTTGAATCTTTTATCTTGCATTCGAAATAACGTTCAATTTTTTCTTAGCTCTGGATGCGATTTAATTCAAAACGAACATGTTAAGGATATTCCGAGTGATGTTACCTTGAAACCAATGGAGACATTACAGAATTTAATCCATATCCTGTCACGAGTTGAATACAAGACATCAATTGATGATGCAACTCATGGAAGATCACTAGTGTTCCAAAACCCTAATTGAACTCCTAAGCCCTCTTTGCATGCGACATACCTTTCAATCTCTCCTATTAAATTGACGATATTCTGATGTTTACGACTCCTCAAGGCAAAGAATGAAGATCAATGCCTCGTTTATACTTTTGTTTTAATAATATTTTCTACCTAGTTATTATATAACAAAGCTTTGAAATGCATATAAAAATATGATAAACAATACTTGGTCTCAGTAACGAGCAGTAGAGACGATGATGGTGCTTACTGGAGGTGCATAAATGTGCACAATTTCTATATGATATTTAAATATAAGAAATTAGAATGTTCTAATGATCACCTGTTCTTTATCCATATTACCTCATAAAAATCATCCACCCTCGACCTCTTCTCTTAGAAATTCAGCCTCTCACATTACAAACCCGTGTAGAGGGAGATTCAGTGAAGGAGACCCATCTCACAACTTTCAATGACTCCCACGTGGCTTCCTAATACAATGGATAATTACTTTGAAAATTAATCTCATCAAGACCATGTTTTCTTGGCAATGCAGCATGGTTTTCTCTCTGCTGTTTCGTATGATTCAAAATGGCTTAATCCTCAGAATGGGCTTTGACCACCAAATCCCTTTGAACATTCTAAGTTGAATCTGCGAGTTCAAGAGTATCTTTCTTAAACATATGCTCACGTGAGTCGGAGTCAATCCAGCTGGGGTTGACAGATTTCGAGCAGGTATTGGTGCGATCGGCCTCGCCTCGCCCCTTTCAAGGGTGTTGGATTCCATATATGGCATCAAACCAGCCAACTTGTTCTAGCGTATGGATCCCCATGAAAGCAAATTTTACTAAGACCATCGTTGTTTATGTCTCAACTCCCACCGTCTTCCATTCCCAACTGAGCTACTATGCGGTTGACTTTTCTTTTCTTCTCTTCCTCTTGCTCACAGGCTGTACGCATTCGACGTCCACTGCAATTCCTACTTCCCAGCGTTCATTCTTCTCTACGGTAACCACGTTGACCTCCCCAGCTGCAGCAGAAATGGTCCGGCGGCAGACCCCCTCACTGACCAGCTGATTCTTCTACAGTGCTTCAGTACTTTGTGTCCCCAGTGCTAGTCGCCCATGGCTTCTTCCCTCTTCTTCTGTCGAATCTCCTCTACATGGTGGCTTTCTCTTACTACAACTACCTCAACTTCCTCGGCTATGATGGTAAGAAGCCCACTTCCCTCTGGCTTTCCTCCGCATATCATCCTTAAAATCTTTTTAATTGCAGTTCTGCCCTTTCTGGAGAAGACCACTCTGTTCTTGTACCCCATTGGTCTGGTCATAGTCCTCTGCCCTCTCAGTGAGTCCAAAGGCCCTCGTGTGTTTCCATTATTAGAACTTTTCTTCTCGCTGTAACTCTGGCTCTCTTCTCTGCAGTGATCCTCGCCCGCTTCAACCCGACCAGGTATCTCATGGGCCTCTACTTCGGCTGGAGACCCTGAAGGGCGGCTGAGGTACGAGCATCACGCTTTCAGATCTCTCCGTTGACGGACTGGTCCTGGGCTAATTCCTCTTCAGTATGAATTATGTGGATTGTCTAAGCATAGTTAGAGATGCCAAGGCGAATGCATGGAAGATTAGACCAAACCCCATTTGATGGAATAATTTAGAAGAGATTGGAAATGTGGAAGAGGAACTGAGATAACTAGGCGCATATAGATGAAACTTATAACATTAGGGGCCAAACTATGCATACAATATTTCCACGTAGTCATAGACATCTAGGCAAGCATTGAAAGATGGAAAGAGTAGAAGTGGACGGAAATTATTGTCACTAAACTATAGTCACTATCACTTATTTAATAAACAAGATGTGATCAAACTACTATCAAGTATCAAAACCAGATGTGTTATTGCTTCTTACATAATATTTGTTTCCTAGGATATGTTTGATTCTTAGACCACATTATAAAAATAAACTCGGTCCTTGATCAATTAGAGATGAGATGCATTTCTTAGATATCCACTTACTTGCAAAGAATATAAATGTCTTGATCCACTAAAGGCATACCAAGAGGATAAGAACAATAATATCTTAAAAAAAAGAGAGGAATAGGTATAGAATACCTATGGCAGTTGACTTTTAACAGTTATGGCCAGCATAGAAAGGGGGGAATAAGAAATGGGTCAATATTATTGCTTCTTACATAATATTTGTTTCCTATTATATTATTGATTCTTAGACCACATGATAAAAATAAACTCGGTCCTTGATCAATTAGAGATGTATTTATTAGATATTCACCTATTTGAAAACAATAGAAATCCCTTATTGAGTCTTAATTCTTCTACCATCATAAGTCTTCGACTCAAGGAGAGTGGAAGAGGAAATGTATCCCACTGAACAATAACATCTTTCTTAGGAAAAAATGGGAGGAATAGGTGTGCAATACCTATTGCAGTTGACTTTTTAACATTTATGGGCAGTATAGAAAAGGGGGGAGAAGAAATGGGTCAATGTTATTGCTTCTTGCATAAGATTTGTTTCCTAAGATATTATTGATTCTTAGGCTACATGGTAAAAATAAACTTGGTCTTCGATCAATTAAAGATGTATTTCTTAGATATTCACCTACTTGAAAATAATATTAATGCAAATACATCTGACTCAAGGAGAGAATTATCATGATCCAATGAGGAGAGGGATACATACCAAGAGGATAAGAACAATGTTATACTAGGAAAAAATGGGAGAAATAGGTGTACAATACCTATTGCCGTTGACTTTTAACATCTATGGGTAGCATAGAAAAGGTGGAAGAGGAAATGGGTCAATTTTGCTCCCCCCCTTTCATATCCACGAATGGTGAAGCAAGAGAAGACAACATCATGGTAAGGTTATCTAGTTCTACGCTAAACCTAGAACCTTACAAATGGCATAAGAAAGAGAGAGAGAAGGGCCAGTAGATCCCGGACTGCTCATTGGGCTCCACTCCGCCGGCATGCGGAAAACCAGGAGGCCAGGTGCCTGCCATTCAGATCCCCTATCTCTTCTCCTCACCCCGCAAAGCCACTGCCGGCTGCTATCTGCTCTCACCTCTGCAACGTAGCGCTCAGTCAAGTAGTAGTGGCGCAAGCAGAATGAGTGATCAAACGCCAACTAGCTCTTCTGAATACTCCATCTGATTTTTACGATTCGAAAGCCGTAAAATAACTGGGGGGGCAAAAATAATAAATAGAGGAAGAGTCTGTTAAATAATGTCGGCTGAAATGTATTTCTCTCAGAGGTTAGTGATTTTGCTTTATGTTGTTATATTGGAAATTGTTAACTATTAGAGGGTTACTCGTCTGATCCTATAGTTTGAGGATTATTATTTTTGGCATATTCTTAAAGACATGCACCGTAGCATACACTAGTATGGTTTTTTCAACCCAGAACAATAACTCTCTCTCTCTCTCTCTCTACCTGTGGCTTCGTGTACCCAACCTAGATTCTCGTTTGTCGGGCCTTGGACCTCAAAATTGGGCCAGTAAAGGAATACAAAACCGATGGGCCGAAGCCTGGAAGCCGTTCATTCATTACCCGCCATCCCTGTGGCCAGCTGCACCTCCTGATGAGGGAAAAACAAATAAAGCCCACCAGGTTCCTCCAGGCCCACAAAACGGCGTTGGCAAGACCGGCCCACCAATGGCCTTGAAATCATCAGAGCCTAGAGAGAGAAAGTCTTACATGGGCGCTTTTCTCAGTCGATCTTGGGCTTCCGGTCTCTTCCCTCGTTAAATAAGTGGGTCCCACCCTACGACGGCCGGCTACGCGTTGATATCATCCAGATATGGAGTATCCGTTAAGAGTCTTCCATTATTTCAGTAAAGTCGTATGCATTCTTTCATTAGAGTTTTATACTATTTTCAGGATGGAGATGGGTCTTCTGATGGCGAAATTGTTTCATCATCTGAACCAGGCCCAGAAAGGAATCCAGTTCACAATGAAATGAAAACAAGCTCAGATTGGCCTTCTTTCCCCAGTAATCTCTCTCAAGGATGGTCAATATGGGTTGGACTTCTGCGATGAGTCAACTCTCCAGTTTGAAACAGGGGACTAATATTTATATGCCCTTGTAAAGATCATGGAAGGACATTAAGAAGAAGTATCACACAATAATCTTACCCATTTCATTCTCTCTCTCTCTCTCTCTCTCTCTCTCTCTCTCTCTGTGTTATCCAAAACCGAAGAGGCAACAAATGTTAAGAGTGGAGAGGATGATAGTCATTTCCCTAGCTCAACGCCCTTTGAGTCATAAAAGGACAAGTAGCAGGGCCTGATGAACGTACGCAGAAGTAGCACGAACTGGTGCGGACAGCACGGCACGTACAAGGCGGATGGCATGGCGTGCCTTGGACGTGGACGGTATAGTATCCATGAACATTTGTTTACTTGGTAGTGACGTGATTCGAGATCCTTTTATATTGGGTCCAAACTTAGATCACATACACATCAACTTGAAGATCCACTAACTAGATCTATTTTACACTTTATTCAGGCCCAATAATTACATCCAATATGCCTTGGATCCAAGCTCAATAATTTGATTTATTGTGAATTAGAACGTCCTCGTGTTGCAGAGGAAATTAGGTAGAAGTATCACGCAACAATCTTACCATTTTATTCCCCCTCTATCTCTCTCTTTCTCTCTCCTAACCAAAACTGAAGAGACAACAAATGTTAAGAGTGGAGAGGATGGTAGTCATCTCCCCAACTCAACTCTGAGAGCTTATTCCCTCTCTCCCATGCTTTCTTAAGTTCATGTTCATGTTCATGTTCATGTTCCGTGGCCAGCCCTTTCCCCTTTTCCCTAAGCGCTGGAGGCACAAGAGAGACACAAGGAATCATCCCAAGGGAGGTGCCTGAGTCAGTGTTCCCTTGTATCTCCGAGACCATCGAGTCGCCAAGTTACCATTGGGACTGCCCCTGCATGCTGCGCCACCTGTTGCACTTCTCATTGTGTGGATCAGCATCCCTGCCCTATGCGCTTACCTATTCCCTCTACATCTTGCGCGCATGTACTACCCTTGCGGCGAATGTCCACGTGCGCCGTGCCTTCTGTCTGTGTCGTCCCGCCTACACACGCCGTGCCGCTTGCACATGCCATACTGCTTGTTCGACTCGTGCTGCCTGCGCATGCACTGTGCTGTCTACACGCGTTGTGTCGCTTGTGCGTGCGGTACCGCTTGTGCCTGCACCCACCGTGACGTCCACGCCCACTCGTACCGTACTTTTCACGTCCACACGTGTCATGTGTCGTGCCATCCGTACCTGTGCACGCCATCTGTCCAGTGTATGGGCATCGTGCCGTCCCTTGTGTAGGTTCTTTAGGCCCTACTTGTGACACAAAGGGGTTGAGCTCTGGAAACGACTACCATTCTCTCCACTCTTGACATTTGTTGCCTCTTCAGTTTTGGTTAAGACGGGGAGACACGAAGAAGAGGAACGAAAAGGTAAGATTATTATATGATACTTCTCCCTAGTTTCTTTCCATGATCTTGACAAGGGTATATAAAATCTTAATCCTTTGTTTTAAACCAGAGAGTTCACTCTTCGGGAAAGGATTGATGATGGTCGATACGGGTGGGTCTACAATCGAACCTATGTTTTGGGCTCTCTCACGTGAATAGGGTGGGGGGATGCTCTGCCCATAAGCAATCATCTGCTCTGATATCACGTAAGAGGTATCGGAGCGTGAATGGAGAAGGCCATTCTTAATATTCACGCGTTTATCACTCTAATAACAAAATGAGATTATTCACTTGTTTCAGATCTAATGCCCTTTAATTTACAAATTGAATTGATGAAGTTCCAAGAAGTTGAAATAAAAGTCAGAGATTAAACTGCCGTTGACTTTTGTGTAGCAAGCCATTGTGGCGGTGATGGTATCGAGGAACCCAGAAAGATTATACTCTACATATGTCGACAAGAGCAGAACTCCAACAAAAAGGAAGGAGATGTGGGAAGGAAATCGGATGTAGTTATAGAGGTCTCCCCTCAGCAAATACCTGCGAACAGCCTTGAATGTGTCTCCAAGTCACGATGCCGATCTTCTGTCATTGAGTAGAAGGAAACGTGCAGATTTTTAAGGTGCCTCTCATCATGAACAAATGGGGTGAGAAATTTTAGAGGAGCAAAAAAGTTAGTTACAGGTTGGAGTGATTTTCCTGAAAGTTGATAATGTTGTGGCTTTTGCTCTGAAGTAGAAAACAAAGCAAAAAAGCTTACAAATTTCTTACTATTTTTGTACTTATGTCGATAAATGTTTCAAATTTATTATGATTGATGTGCCAGAGGTACTGAAAGGATTTAGAATCTCTAAATAATTTTCCTCTATGGTAAATACTTTTAAAAATTCAGTTTGTTCTCAATCTTTGTGTCAGTGGTGTTTTCAATCTTTTCTATCAATTTTGCCTGAAGTCTTTGAAAGCCTTAAAATTTCTTAATAGTTTTGCACAAAAAACAAGATCAGCTTCAAAGTATAAATTTGATTGTCTCTAATATAAAATCAAAGGAAGCCGTCAGAATTTTCTTGCACATTATAAGTTTTCACAAGTAAGCCAATCTATAATCCGACACTCAATCATGCAGTGGGGACTGCAAAAAATGGGCATTGAGAAGATGAAAACCCCGTGAAGAGTTGCCCCAAGTTCCATTGGTTTCTGTTTTCTGGTCCAAAGCGGATATAGGAAGCCTGGGTAGATACCAAGCCCAATCTTCCAGAATCAGCATCACCTGGGGTGAAACAAAAAAATTTCCAAGAGTCAGAAATCTTGTTTACCCATTATTACCCATCAGTTCAAAAGTGGACAATATAACTATCTAACAGTGTCTTGAAGGCCATAGCTATGATCCTGGCCAGCATATAATTTAATTTAGTAGCTAGTTAACAATATCTCTTTTTACGGACGAATGAAGTTGTGAAAGTGCTAAATTCACTTCACATCGTACATTTCTCCAAGTTGAATGATAAATCATTTGATGTGTTATCATGCTACTAGTGACATTGAGGTGAGTGCGATGAGACATAGAGGTTAGTCTAGTTCCCAATCCATGGAAAACCTGAATTGGGTTTAAAGCATATTAAGGAAAAGAGAAACAATGTAACCTATTATACGACATACATATGATTGATAAAGAAAAAAAGTTTGGAGCATAACCTCATTTTGGTCTCACTTCCACACCACTGACTTTGAATGGTAATGGTGGAGACAGTGCTGGCTGATGACAATAATCTGCAGCTTCTATAATAAGTCAACTTATCTTATTTACCATCACTGGGGGAGGGAAGAGGATCTTGGTGCTGCTGTCATGCTTGTGGTATTGAGCATTTTACTTTACGAGAAAAAACTCTTCCATTTAGACACAATCTAGACTTGGGATCAACCAAACAACTGACAGCATGTTTCATAGACTTCCACTGAGCAAGATGTAGTCCGAGGAAGAGAATTTCTGCTGTATATGTGGAGCATCACCAGCCTTGACGGGGGCGAGGAGAAGAGGAGATGTAGGGTCGTGAACACGGACGGGGGGGAGATCTATGAAAAAAACGAGGACGCCAAGATGTTGTTAGTGAAAACATTTTACATAGTAAGTATCTCGGTGTCGCACGAAGCTTCTTCCTCATCATGCGGTGACCCTTTGCGAGTGTCTAATACGAGAGCTGTTTTAGTTCTTCAAGAAATAAGTCTAATATGATTATTGTGTGATGAGGTTTGCACGAAAGTCAACTTTAGTAAATTTTTCTACTAACCCTCTGATTGGTTGATTTTTTCTCTCAAAAAAAACTTTATTTAGCAGCTATAAGCTCTCAGCTAAGCTACCGAGATGCGATTTTCATTCGCTCACGTCTGGTAGGCTTTATCTCATTTCCTTGAATAGGGTACTCTTCTGAGTTGACTGAACTTATAAGGCGAGTTGAAGAACATGAACATCCCCAACCTCCCATGCCTCCCTCAGATATAGCCAACGGGCACCTGGGCTTGACCAAAGCATTCATACTATTTAACGCTGACTTTTGTGCAGTATGAGATATCACGATGCCGATGCAAGGGATTGAAGGAGAAGACGACTAGCAACTCCTCACCAGATCGAAGCGTAGCAATTAGACGGCCGTCATTCCCTAATAAGAAAAAACGCCTTCCAAATCGGAACCTAAACCTGGAAATAACGAGATACATCTGACCCGTTTCTCCTAACCAATCGTGGAGTCTCAAGATTGCCTCGAGGCGGCGGTCACGTCGGAGATCCCACGCACTTCACCCGCAACGAGATCATCCAATCAGAAACATTCCCTCTGGCTTGGTGGATAGGTGGTTGGACTCCGTGAAAAGCGGCGGAGGTTTTGCGTCGAACATGAACCCCCCCACCCGCCGTCCCCCTGTTGGTGGGATATGAATCTGTTCGTAAGATATGGGCCTAGTTCTGCGGTAACGGTGGCCTCCGAGATATGCGTAAATGATGAAAACCGTATAATTCCGCGTTATATATAGATGAACACCGGGTGGTCGGTCCCCTGGCTCCTCCCTACTGCAGATCATCCCATGTCTCCTCTCATCCGCATCTCTTTCTTTCTCGTTCTCTTCTCCTTCATCGTTTCTGATCGTGTAGGGCCATCGGCAGCGGCGGATGCTAGTAGTGTTAGAAATCTGGGGGATTACAAGAGAATCCCCTTAACATCAGTGAGCGGGCCAGAAAGCCTCGCTTTCGACGCCGGCGGCGCCGGCCCTTACACCGGCGTCTCCAACGGGCAGGTGCTCAGGTGGGAGGAGGGCTCTCGCCGGTGGGTGGAGTATGCCGTCCCCACTCGAGATAGGTAGACATTCTTCCTTGAACTCGCGCTCTAATCCGTAATCATTTATGTCTATCTTCATTCATCGTTTCCTCCCCATCTCTTTGGACGTTGGATGTTTTCGCAGGAACCGAACCCAGTGCGACGGCTCGGCCGTCCCCGCGGTGGAGGACGTCTGCGGAAGACCTCTCGGGATTCAGTTCCACCGCGAGACGGGGAAGCTCTATGTGGCAGATGCCTACTTCGGGCTCCTGGCTGTGGAGCCCGGCGGTGGGGCGGCGGCGCGGCTCTCCGCCGGCGTGGAGGGTCAACCTTTCAAGTTAACAAATGGAGTAGACGTGGACCAGGAGACGGGCGTCGTGTACTTCACCGACAGCAGCACCCGGTTCCAGAGAAGGTCTGCGTGCGGCGGCCTCTTGCAATCCAATGCTGTCTCGCACCTGTTTCTCCGGCAAAGAAGACCTGTTGTTTTTCTATGTTACTACTACAAAGAATATGTATATATTCGTGTCTTCTGGATCTTCAGGGACTGGATGCTCTCCATCGCGACGCGGGACGCCACGGGAAGGTTCATGAGATACGACCCGGCAACGAAGCAGACGGTGGTGCTGCTGAGAGGGCTCCAGTTCCCCAACGGCGTCGCGGTCAGCAGCGGCGGCGACTTCGTCCTCGTCGCGGAGACGACGAAGCAGAGGGTCCTGAGATTCTGGGTGAAGGGTCCCAAGGCGGGCGGCTCGGAGGTGTTCGCGCAGCTCCCCTGGTCGCCGGACAACGTGAAGGCGAACGGGGAGGGGGAGTTCTGGGTGGCCGTGACGTCGCCGGCGAGGAATGTGGTGGGAGTGAAGCTCGACGGGCAGGGGAGGACCACGCAGGTGCTGCGCCGCAGAAGCCCCTCGGGAACGGTCAGCGAGGTCCAAGAGATCAACGGCACGCTGTGGCTGGGGTCCGTGGAGAGCTCTTTCGTCGCCGTCTATAGTAGACCGTCGTCATCTCCGTCTCCGTCTTTCCCTCCCTCCGCGTCTTCCTCTTCTCTGCCTCCCACCAGTCTTCCTCGTTCTCTCTAGGTTTCTTTTTTTTATTTTTTTTTCAGGATTTCTTAAACGCGTTAGATCTGCACCCACTAGTCTTTAGGAAATTCCCTAGTTGACTCCCTTCGTCGTTTGCAACTCTGTTGTAGATCAATTTTTTTCCGCAGATCAATGGCTCTCTCTCTCTCTCTCTCGCTCTCTCTCTATCAATTTATCTATCTATTTATCTCTCTCTCTCTCTCTCGCTCGCTCTCTCTCTCTTTATCTTGCTCTCTCGCCCTCTCCACCCTTATCTCGCTCTCTCGTTCTCTCTCTTTATCCGCTCTCTCGCTCTGTCGCTCTCTCTCTCTCTCTCTCTCTCTCTCGCTATCTATCTGTCTATCTAAACTATCTATATATCTATCTAGCTAGCTAGCTAGCTAGCCTATCTCTCTCTCTCGCTATCTATCTGTCTATCTAAACTATCTATATATCTATCTATCTAGCTAGCTAGCTAGCCTACTTGTCTTCTATCTCTAACGGGATTATAACAGTCAACATCAGGGCCCACATTGCGGTGGTTGTTCAAAGTCTCTCTCTATGGCACAATTGAGTAAGAAAACTTCCTACGAGGGCCGACAGGTAAATAATTAAAACTCAGTTTCCTTTACGAAAACGGAAAAACCCATTTTATTGATAACAAGTCAAACTAAAGAGGCATATAATTTGGACTCATAAAATAAAATCCAAAAAAAAAAGAAGAAAAAAGATGGAATTTTTCGGTGACAGAAATAGGCGCGCGATTAGAGCTAGAGATGATGATTTCTTATTATAGTACGGAAATTACATCGATTAGGAAAAATAACATTATTATTATTATTATTATTAATTTAGCCAGAATTAATAAAATCTCCCCGGTGGTAGAAAATTGTTGCGAGTCAATTAATTGCTTCAGGTCAAAGTTGACTCATTCGATGTTGCCTGGTTAGTCTGTCGTCAACGTGGCAGATCATGCCAGGTGGCATAATCTGTTACTTCGCCGCAGCCACCGGTGAGCCCACGCGTCGCGCATATGGGCCCCGCCAAGTATGATTCTCGCGGGCACAAAGCCTGGCCCAGTTCTTCTGGCCATCCTCGGCCCATTGGATGATGAATGATTGGCGTGGGGCCATTCTGTTACTTGCTCTAGGAAAAAAGTTGTTTGATGAATCGGGACGCATACCAATACATATTCATAACGCTGCCGTTTGCGTGTAAAGCGCTACTGATCTGGAAGGGTCTAGTGTTAGAGTCTTTTCATTTGGGCTCCCAGGTGAACAAAGGCCGTGGCTACCTCAGTACGAAGAGCTACGGACGCGGGGGATGCATGTGGACCCCACCTTTGCGTGGCCTCCCCGTCAACGTGAAAGGCCGCTTGGTAGAAAGGGCCGGTTAGCGGAGAAGGCGGGGCACACGCTTCCGTTTATAATCCTCAAGAGGGGCGGCCGATTCTTCTTCGAGCAGGAAGGGGAGGGGGAGGAAGAAAGTCGAGGAAGTGGAGATGCTCCTTCGGAGGCTGGAGCTGTGCGTACGCCTGCTGCAGTTCGCCGTGGAGTTAGTCGTCACCGCGGCGGAGGCCGCCGAAGGAGAGATCCACCGCGGCGACCGCGCCTTGCCGCGGCCTGCGAGGGGCTCGGAGGACGCCCGGCGGGTCTCTGCGAGCGTCCTCACCCTCATCCTATGACAGAGGGTGGGGCGCTTGAGGATTCACGCCTCGGAGGCGTCGAGATCGACGAGGGAGGTCCGGGATTTGCATACTAGATCCCCCGCGGACCTCCCTCCCACATCTGCTAACTCCCCGGAGAAGGTATCTGCCTGAACCGAGTTTCTTGACGATTAGGCTCTTCCCCGAGTCATCGGATCCCCCTTCCCTGTATGTATTACCTGGCCTTCTGATCCCGTGACGCGTATGCGTGAACTCCCTTTTTTCCTTCCGATGACCGATTAGATTTCATCCCTTCCTCCCCTGTACCTGTTAGCTAAGTGTCTCCGCCCCATCAGAGATCGAAATCAGTCAAGGACCGGCTGCGCCGAAGAAGTCGACATCCGGCGAGGGGAGGGGGAATCCGCTGGCAGTTTTGTTTTGTTTGCATCCCCTCAAGTTTGTTCAGGGGAGTTCCCGAAGCACGGCTGTGATCCCGTGGAGGCATCCCGTTGCGCTCATCTCTCCGGAACCGCTGGAGATTGTCCTGCCCGAACGAATCCTCTGTAAAAGTCTTGTCGCCACCTCCATATTTCGTAAAACTGTGTACAGATGAGCAGGCTAACGCAGCCCTGCATCCGACCTTGATCTCCTCTAAGCCTGCCTTACGGCCCTGTATTTGTTCCTCGATTGCTGCCCGCAGAGGACGATTGCTCCTCTGAAGAAGCGCCTCTTACGGTCATTTCTGTGATGGGTTCGCCGTAAACACTTTTCATCCATTCCATCTCTCTCTCTCTCTCTCTCTCTCTCTCTCTCTCTCTCTCGCTCTATGGTATGTAGGAGTTGACCCAATAAAGCCTCCCCAAAAATCTATTTGATCATAAACTAAATAAAAATCTATTGATCAAGACCCTCCTCCAAATGGGCATTTGATATCCAAATCACCACATGATTAGCCTAAGATAATCTGATCGCTTTGAAGGAGGGAGTGGGGGGGGTTGACTTGACATCATTTTTTCTCTTAAAATCATGAAGGTCTAGATGATAATATTTCAAGAAATAATTACCAATTTAGGTGGCTTGGTGTTCTTGACGCACATCCATTATAAAGGACTCATCACTAGGTTCCACTATTTTCATAGTATTCTTTAGTTGACTCAAGATTTTTCTAAAATCTCTCTCTAGATTTTATGCTTAGAGGCATAAAAAATCAGGGAAGTTTCTCTACTTCTCTCTCCTCAATTTAAGAAAACGTTATTCTTAAAATTAGATATAAATAATTTCTTTTAAATTTTCACTATAAGTAAAATTTAATATGAATGATGATCAATTTATAGTTTAGGGGGAGCAGATGCAAACTTTTTCTTTCAATGGACACACTTGCGCGAATTCAGGTAACGGCTACAAGGGAGAAATAGAAAGGAAACTGTACCCGACCAGGGATGGACGTAAACTTTGTGTATATTGGATCTGAGTGACACGTAGCTGATATGATGTAGTCCAAACGGTTTTGTTGTAGGCATGATGAAGCGACAAGCTAGGGGATATTCTGATAGATGCCTCAAGTCGAGGTTGGAATGTGTAGGGAAGTCAATAGAAAGTGATTGTGAACAGTCGTTGGAATTGAACTTAAGTCGTTAAAGTGATGGACTCGTCATTAGGTTCCACTATTTTTGTAGTATTCTTCAGTTGACTCAATTTTTTTCTAAAATCTCTATCTAGATTTTATGTTCTCATGCATCAAAAATCAAGAAAGTTTCTCTACTTCTCTCTCCTCACTTTTAGGAAACATTATTTTTAAAATTTAATATACTTTTTTATAAAAAAAAAACTATAAGTAAATGACCCACCGATGATCAATTTGTGTAGATTGGATATGGGTACCTCAAGTCAAGGAGGGAAGGTGCAGGGGAGTCAATAGAAAGTGACTATGAATAATCATTGGAATTAAACTTTAGTCTAATTAGAGATACCCAATCTCGAGATTCCTTTGAGACTTCAATTGAAAAGCTCTCATGTTCCTTTTGTGGGCCATGTTCATATGGGTTGGCCCTATCCTCTATTGGGCTCACCCTAATGCTGAAATAGTTGACTTTGCTCTAGAAAGCCCGACTACTCTAATCTGATCTTAATGGCTTGACCACTTCAGAACCTAATTGTTTTAATTCATAACATTGGACCAGTCAATTCATACACTACTTTTGGGCTGTTGCCATTAAATTGTTCAATACCTACCATGGGGTCCTCCATGAGCAGCACCTCTCAAAAAGAGTAGAGAGGACAATATCTAGAATAATTTTAAGAATCTTCCTGTTCTTCCTGTTCTTTTTCTTCTTCACTGTGCAAACTTTGATGAAAATGTCTGAATACTTTAGATCATTATCAAACAATTGAAATTTATAAATCATAGGAATAGAACACTGTTTATGAAGTTTTGTTATAGTTGATTATGAGACTAGAACTTCATTTAGATGAGTTGTTTTGACAACCTTGAATCCACAAATGCATAACTTTGATGAAAATATATATGAAATAATTTGAATCATCATCAAATTATAAAACCTTATAAATCATGAGAGCACACTTTCTATGAAACCTTGTTATAATTGATTATGACACTAAAACTTCAGTGAAATGAATTGTTGTGATAACCTTGAATCCACAATGTGTGAATTTTATTAAAAATATTTATTAAATATTATTGACAAGAAAGATTAAATCCTAAGATTAGATTAACTCCTAAGATACATGTGTTTATATAGGTGAGAGACAATAGAGAGATAATGTCCCAAGTGAGCCACATAGAAGAGGATGTCCGAACACTCCCTCTCAAGTTGGAGCATTTAAGTCAAATATATCCAGATTAGTATATATAGTATCATATGACACTTCTGTAAAACTTTTGGTGAAGATGTTCACCAACTAGTTGAATGAAGTGACATGTGATATGGAGATAACTCTTGTCAGAACTTTGTCTCAAATGTAGTGACAATTAATATCAATGTATTTGATCCGCTCGTGGAATGTGAGGTTTTTGATAAAGAAGATTGTTACTTGATTGTCACAGGAAATAGATATAGGTGTCTGAGGAGTGACACCTAAGCTCTCTAGAAGATAGTGAAGTCATACCATCGCACAAACCATCTCAGTCATAACATGATATTTGGTTTTTGCATTATAATAAGATATCAACTTTACTTTTGAGAGCATCAAGTGACTAAGTTACCATCTAACATATATGTAATATCCAGTCATCAACTTCTGATCTCTTTTGTCACCAGCATACCCAACATCTGAGTAGACTTCAACACATAGGTGACCATGACACGTGTAAATGAACCCCATCCTTATAGCCTATTTGATATAAGCTAAGACACATAGTGCTCCCTCCCAATGGACTTGATGAGGTTCTTGAATAAACTAGTTGAGAACACTAATTATATACAAAATGTTAAGATATCTCAGAGGTGAAATAATATTTTAGAACTTTAGACCGCACCTCCATAGGTGGTAATTCTGATTTGTAGCTAAGAAACTTCGTTTCTAAAAAAGATGAAGGGCATATTTCTTTTGAGATAAAGCTAGCTTGCTCGACTGGTAAGCAAACTATATCTCAAGAAAGTAGCACGGTGTCCCCAAGTTTCTTATGACAAAGTGCTGTTATAAATGGGCTTTGATAACATAAATGTCTACCTTATCACTCTTAGTCACAAGAATGTCATCAACATACATGATCAGGATGACCATACCTCAAGGCTTGATATTCTCGAGATAGTAGGGTTAACAATGTATAAAATGAAGCTGAAGATAGTAAGAAGGTTACTGAACTTTACAAACTAGGCTCGAGAACTTTACTTGAGTCTATAGATAGCATGCTGAAGCAAACAAACCTAGAAAGACTCACCTTGAGTAACATATCTTGAAGGTTACTTTATAAAAATCTACTCATCCAAGTCACTATAGAGGAAGGCATTAAACACATTTAACTATTGAAGTGATCAATCACAATGCTCTACTAAAGAGAGAAGAATCTAAATAGAGTTCGACAAGACCACATGTGAAAAGGTTTCCATATAATCAATGTCATAGATTTGAGTGAAGCCACAAGTAACCAAGTGAACTTTATGATGAACAATGGAGCCATATGGGTTGTACTTTAGTGTGAAGACCCACTTGTATGTCACAATATTAATATTGGTCAAATGAGGGGCAAGCTTCTATGTGCCTTAAGAAATCAGTACTCTAATCTCTAAATCTATAGCTACTTTCTAAGTAGGGGTCTGAAGTGCCTCAACATGCAATTGTGGAATGACTTAGAGGCCACGAAGAGGATAAAGACATAAAAGGTGGGGTGAAGATGATTATAGAAAACAAATTGGGATATAAGATGTTGAGTGTAAGAGCATGTACCTTCGCACAATGCAATGAGAAGATGAAGATCATCCATAGGTAGTGTAGGAGAGTTAGCTAGTGGAGTAGTGGTGTCACGTGATGTGGGTGAGGATGGAGCTGCACTTAGAGTTGAGGCATCAATAAAGGACATAGGTAGTGGAGGTGTCAACAAACAAGGGAGAGATAAAGAAATAATAGAATGAAGATCTACGAAGAAGACAAGGCCTAGAAACCTAGGGGGTGGAGACACATATGAACAAGACGATGAAAGAGATGAAGCAAAAAGAGAGAAATCCTCATGAAAGTAACATCAGTGAAGGTCACATAATAATGGATGTTGGGAAATTATACTAGATAATCTTTTTAGGTGTGTGAGTAACTTATGAAGATATCTTTTAGAGTACGAGGAATGAGTTTAGAAAGAGATGACGAGTGATCATGAACGAAAACAGTACAATAAAAAACTTGAGGAGGTAAATACAAAAAGAAGCGTGGGGTGTGAGATGTTGGAGAGGAATGATACCATTAATAGAATAGAAAGAAGGTGATTTTGAAGATAAGTGGCAGTCAGGAGTGCGTCAGACTACATCTAATATAGAGCATGTATCTTAATGAATAATGTGTGAGTGATGTTAAATAAGTGACAGTGTTTATGTTCGGTAACTTTATTTTGTTGAGAAGTGTATGGGCAAGTGGTGTGAATGACATCTTCAAAAAATTCAAGTACATTATCTACGAAAAACTTTGGGTGTAGTGAAATATTAGGTAACAATCTTAGTGATAAACTGGGTAACAATAAAGAGAACTTGAGACTGATTATGGAGTTGATAAACCCAACTACATGAGTGTAATCATCAATGAAAATGATATAATATAGATGTCTATTGATGGAGTCAATTCGAGAAGGTTCCCAAACATCACAACAAATAAGATCAAATAGAGCCGACGATGAAATACTATCACGACTAGAAGAAGAGAAACGGTAATGTTTGTCTAGTTGATATGACTCGCACACAAATTCATTAAGAGACAATCATGGTAAGATTTTTTGAAGTTTTAAAAAATAATAATGACCTAAATGACGATGCCACAAAAGAGAAGTAGTAGTAGAAGTAACAAAAAGTACTCAAATGCTAGAGGAAGGTGCATCTAAGATGAGTTTGTAAACACCCTAACTAATCTTCTGTTTGGTATGTAGATTGGAAGACACAATAGATAGAAAACAAAATGTAACAATGTAAAGAAGGGTACGAGTGATAGCACTTATAGATAAAAGATTTGTAGGAAAATTGAGAACATAAAAGATTTGGGTCAACAGTAGGTAGAGGTCACAATAATGGTGCCACCATGACCTATGACTAGACAAATCTGACCATCAACAATGGTCATAAGGGGGTGAGTTGTAGTGTGATGAAGTGAAAAAGGTATGGTGGGTGTACCAATCATATAGGCAGAAGTCACTGAGTTAAGAATCCAAAGTAATGAGGAAATAAGTAAGGCACATGTACTTGGCATGAAGGCTCCCGGTCTAGATACAAGGCTAGTAGAGGAAGACATATAAGAGGGAGTGATCGTGAACTGCTTCTAGGCTTCATATTCTACTAGCGTGAGGAGATGTCGTGGAGTAAAACGTGGATGAGGCCATGTAGGAAAATCTAAATGAGTATCAGAGATAATAGCTTGAGCCTACTCAAGCTTGTCAAACTCCTAGTACTTGTTTGACAAATGTTCGACTTACCACAATAAGGACATGGTGAAAAGGTATTATGGTATTTGCCTTTGAGAGGATGACTATAGTTAGGTTTTTGGGTACGAACACCATCCTGACCATAAGGAGTAGATGCAACAAGAGTTGATGAGGTTGATGTGACAACAAGTTGAGTGGTGCTCGATTGAATAGTAGTAATGTCTATGTTTACACAAAGTGTTATAGAAAAAATCAATGAAAATTCTGGCACATGATCACCCAAGAGAATCTGGCCACAAATATGTGAGACAATATTTGGATGTAGACAACTGAAATTTTTACCAACATAGAACTCTTGGTGATACTACTCAAGGATCCAAAACTCATGGTCATAGGCTGGTAAAGAGACAACTACTAGATGATTGCTTGAAGTTGTTCAAAGTGTGTTTGAAGTAAGAGATCACATTACTTACAAGTAAGAAGAGATTTAAATTACTGCACAATACAACTAATATTTATCTTGTTGGCATACATGATCTCTACCATGAGCCAAAGTTATTTGGTGGGCTTGATACAAGTAAAGGGCTCGATGATAAGTCTTCATTATCATGAGTTAATAATTAATAAATAATATAATTTTAGTCTTAACTCATGATAAATAGACTTTTATTTATGTTAAATTGTGAAAAGTGATTTTTAGTTGATTAATATGATTTTTAGCTAATTATGTGATTTTATAAGAATTTATTTGATTTTTATAATCCTATTTTTGAGATAAATAAAGAAAAATAAAATAAAATAAAAAATAGAAAAAGGGGAAACCCACCGGCCAACCGAGCCCGCAAGCGAGTTAGAAGTGTAGTCGGGAGAAGCCGTGAGTAGGGGCTCAAGTAGTTATGGACTGATGGGGGCACGCGTGCACCATTCCCCTTCCTCGTCACTAGTGGCCAATAGGCTATGGGGCAAGGAGTGGTCATACATGCAAGAGAAAGGGACTTGTTGCTTAAAAATGCGATATTACTATATATTTGTCCAAAACTTCGGCATACATACGATGTGGGATTAAACCCATGTCACACCTTCCTCTAGAATAATTTAGAAAATTTTAATACCTTAAATATCCCTTAGTTATAATAGAGATATACCTCGATGACATTATTATATAAGGGCATTAGAGTACTTATTTCAATCTCTCTCATGTAGGTGGGTGACATGTGTGGGTTCAAATTATCCTAGAGCCAAACTCGATATATATTTTTATCTGATTAAATCACGACTTTCCTATAGATCGCTCGCGAAGGATTAAGTTGCTAGAATCATTAGATGATCGACAAAAATCTCATCAACACGATTCGCAAAGCATTCTTACTAAAATTGCTGAATGATTCACGATAAAAGAATCGTGAATCCATCGAGTAAATTATCTTTGATTGATTGACGAACAAGCCGTCGTCGTGAAGAGGATGATCCATCAGAAGATGAGTTGTCATCTCTTGAGAGCGTACCAGATGCGATGAAGAGCCTCGTCTTGCTATGCAGACTTGAGGATGAAACTCCTTGATATGTACCCCACCTCCTTCCAACTCTTGTCCATTGGGTGAGCCACTAGAGAGCTGCAAAGTCGTCATTTTTCCGCTTCACCAGATGATAGCCGTCGGAGACGATTTGATGACTCATTTTATTAATCTCTAGACTTCATAAAAAGATCTAGAGATTGTCCACGTCATCTTTGTCCAAGGAGAGCCTTTGAGGTCATTGACATTGCACAACAATTCTCTTGAACGTTCAAGATTTTGGTGTATTGCTGACGCATCATCACCGCGATGCCAGAACTCTATTTTCCTACTTTCAATTTAATTTTCATTTCATTTAGTGATAACTTGTGTGATTTAAATTTACCAAGTTATTTTTCATTCAATTATGATTCATTCAGCTTTTTCAGATCTTAATTTGATCAATTAAATCATCTATAATTACTTACATAGGAATCACCGAGCATAACTCTGTTTTTGTCCGATTTGTGTTTGTCGGATGCTGATGTCATCCTAATGTCTGCACTCTTATTTCTCTTTTTCATAAATTTTAAATATATTTTATTTCTATTTATTAGTATAAAATTCATAAAACATCATATTCTTTGAGATTTTTTTTGAAATATTATCTGATATTATATTATATCCCTATGATGATCGATCTAAAAAATTTTCATTATTTTTAGAAGTCTTATTGAATTATAATTGATATATTTGTTCATAAATACTTGTAAATATTTGAAAATTAGTATTTTCTAATTTTATAAATTTTAAATTTATGTGATTTATTATACAACAATTAAGTCACATCACTTGACAATAGGCTACTCAATACTTTAAAACATTTAGGTGACTATAATAGAGTTTATTTGGGACCAAGAAGTATAGGTCGAGTTAATGATGACCAGTGAATTATCTATTAGATGATGAAGCAGACTGTGAGATGTAAAGAAGTGCTTGAAATCTAATACTCACGATTGATTGTTGAGATCGGTGAAGAAGTATGCTAGCTGAGTTAGTTGTACTAAGATGAAGTGTTGTGAGAGAAAGAGTGATGATGACATATGCACTTTGACTAGAAGCAAGGTTGTGGGCCGAGGTCCCTAAAGTGAAAAAGATATACTATCTTTGTCCATAATGATGACGGGAAATAATATACTAATACAAACACAAAAATGTGCAGCAAGGGCGTATGCAACAAGAGATGGCGTGCGGAAAAAAGATAGTGAGGTAGGAGGTGGCACAATAAGAGACAATACTGCGAGATATCACAAGATACTGAGAGATACTATGAGATGCTGTGGCAATAGATACCGTGAGAGTAGGAGGGGCCATGGCAGCAGATCTTGCGATAGGAGGGGCTACAATGGCAAGGGGGCCGTGATGACAAGGGGGGGCTGCGACAATTTGGGGCTGCGATGGCAAGAGGGCTGTGGCAGCAAGGGGGTGTAATGGTAGGGGCTACGACGGCAAGGGGCTGTAGTGGTAGGGTAGGCACTGGTGCACTGGCTGCACGTGATGCAGTGGCAAATTTTGATGGCACAATTGATGGCGGTGTGCAGCAGATGGCAGCGCACGGCAGAGGATGGCACAGAGAGAGTGAGAGAGAGAGAGGAGAGCACGTAGAGGATGCAACAACAATAACACAATGGCGACGATAGGTGCAGTGACAGTGGCACAATGATGGTGACGATAGTTGGAAAAAACCTTAGGATTCTGATACCATGTTAACGAGAAAGGTTAAACCCTAAGATTAGATTAACCCCAAATGAAGAGATACATGTGTTTATATTGGTGAGAGATGAGAGAAAGATAATAGGCCCAAGTAGGCCACATAGAAGAGGATGTCTAAATAGATATTTTGAATTGTCATCAAACTATTAAACCTTATAAATCAAGAGAGTACTCTTTCTATGAAGCCTTGTTATAATTGATTATGAGAGTAGAACTTCACTTAGATGTGTTGTTTTGACAACCTTGAATCTACAATGCATGAACTTTGATAAAAATGTTTAAATGCTTTGGACATCATCAAATAATTAAAAGTTATAAATCATGAGATTACACTTTTTATGAAGCTTTGTTACATTTGATTATGAGACTAGAACTTCATTTCAATGAGTTGTTTCTAACAATCTTGAATCCACAATGTGAGAACATTGATGAAAATGTCTAAATACTTTGGATTATCATCAAACAATAAAAACTTATAAATTATGAGAGTACACTTTCTATGAAGTTTTTTTATGGCTGATCATGAGACTAGAAGTTCATGAGATAAGTTGTTATGACAACCTTGAATCCATAATGCACGAACTTTGATGAAAATGTATATAAATCCTTTGGATCATCATCAAGCTATTAAACCTTATAAATCATGACAGTACATTTTCTATGAATTCTCTTTATTGTCGAGTATAAGGTTAGAACTTCAGTTAAATGAGTTGTTTCTAAAAACCTTGAATCCACAATATGCAAACTTTGATGAAAATATTTATTAAATACTTTAAATCATCAACAAACTATTAAACCTTATAAAGCATGAGAGTACATTTTGTATGAAGTTTTATTATAGATGATTTTGAGACTAGAAGTTCATGAGATGATTTGTTTGTGACAACCTTAAATCAATAATGTGCAAACTTTGATGAAAATGACTATAAATACTTTGAATCATCATCAGACAATTAAAACTTATAAATCATGAGAGTACACTTTCTATGAAGCTTTGCTACATTTCATATGAGACTAGAACTTCATTGAGATGAATTGTTTCTAACAACCTTGAATCCACAATGTGCAAACTTTGATGAAAAATTTTCAAATTGATAAAACTTGAAACTTCAATCCTTGAATTTTCAAGGGTTTTGTGGGGGATGACTTTGATCGACAAAGATCTAACGATGTTTTCATTGAATCCACAAGTGAGAGATTCATAGATGAACACAAAATATATAAAAATTGGTAATAACTTAAGTGGTTATGGGTTTAAAATGTTAGAAATTTTCCATTTCTTGCGATGTCAAAGCAGAAATCTTGGTTGTGATATTTGAGAGAATAAACTCGTGAAACTTTGGGGGATATGTTCTTAAATAATTTTTTACCGTTAGCCCCTTCAGAAGTTTTTTGAATGTTAATTTAGTGCTTTGTTCTTAAACAGTTCGGCGATGACGACGATGATGACGGTGTTCTTTGAGTATACGACGGAGACCTTTTAAATCTCGCACGGAAGCTTTGAGGGAGCTCCTCTCTCTCTCCTCTGTCTCTGTCTCTGTCTCTCTATACACACACACACGGCAATGGCGGAGGAAGAAGACTGAGGTGACCGGATTCCTCTTGGTGACATCCGGGACCGGGTAGGGTTCCGTGCGTCCCTCTCCTCCCCGGCGAAGGGACCGCAAGGCGTTCGCCGTCCCAGCTCCTCCACAGTACCCTGCTCTCCTCTTTCGTCGATTCTGGGTCGCTAGGGTTTTCGCAGCACCCCCTCGCGCGGGCGCGGACGCTGCGGGATCTGGGCCGGTATGGCGTGTCGTTGCGTGTCGTTGACCGGCGGTCTCGGCTCTTCCCCTCTTTAACCATCGCCGATCAGATCGGGCGGCGCTTGTAGGTGCCGGCGTCAGCGTGGTTTGTGGCTGTGGTAGTGTCCCGGCGGGTCCAGCGCACATTTCCACCGCCATTGCATTGCCAGATACTGCTCGCAGCTTGTTCCTTCTCCTGCGCGAGCGGAAAGAGCAGAGCTCCGATGGCAAAGACGAAGCCTGGAAAGAAGGACCTCGAATCCTACACGATAAAGGGAACAAACAAGGTCGTCAAAGGTACTCAATCATTTCCACTCCCCTTCATCTAGCTCCGATACCCTCCAGCTAGATTTCGCTGCAGCGCCGAACACTGACGGTTGTTTTTGTTTTCTCCTTCCTCCGGGGTTACTCGTCTTTGCTGTAGTGGGGGACTGCGTTCTCATGCGCCCTTCGGACTCTGATAAGCCGCCGTATGTGGCGCGCGTGGAGAAAATCGGGGCAGACAATCGCAACAACGTGAAGGTCCGGGTCCGGTGGTACTATCGCCCCGAGGAGTCGATTGGCGGCCGCCGCCAGTTTCATGGGGCCAAAGAGCTCTTCCTTTCCGACCACTACGACATACAGAGCGCCCACACCATCGAGGGGAAGTGCACTGTTCACTCCTTCAAGAACTACACCAAGCTGGAGAACGTTGGTGTCGAGGACTTCTTCTGCCGCTTCGAGTACAAGGCCAGCACTGGGAGCTTCATCCCTGATCGTGTGGTTGTGTACGATAATTACGAGCTTCCTTCTTTCTCTGTCCATCCTTCTCCCTTACTTCCCGCAGTGAGCTTCATCTCTCCATTGTTTAATCGGGTGTTCATTTTCGTTGGTCTGAAGGTACTGTAAATGCGAAATGCCCTACAACCCAGACGACCTCATGGTTCAGTGTGAAGGATGCAGGGATTGGTGAGCTTATTTGCGTTGTATAATCAACCGTCTTCTTTAGTTCCATGTTTCACGGTGTGATTATTTGTAGGTTCATTTCTTACATGGAAAGTTTAAAGCTATTCAAGATCTGCCGTGTGCTGTCTGAGCGCTTCTCTTCTGAGACTTATTGCTATTCTCCTCATTCAATGCTCATATTTTTCTTCTGAGTCCTCTCCTCAATGGTGCATCTGTTTTTGAGCCGATCTTCCTCTTTTATATCACTCAGACCCATAGCTCATTTATCTTCTCGTGCTTGGTAATATCTGTGGTGGCTGTTGACGAGGATGTCCTTGGAACTCAGCTGATGTTTTTCATGAATCCTCCTTGGTCGCCACTACGTAATTCAAACATTGAGTGGGAAAAAAATCAAGATACAGAAGAATCATGGGTGTTTCAGAGGCCTTATGCTTCGAGAATTATGAACACTTGTTCAGGATCTAGTTTTGATTTCTGTCTATCTCTGCTACCATACCAGGGGTACTGGACCTTCTTCTTTTGTCGTAAATAATTGTGTTCCTGTCTAGTCATGAAATAATAGTGGCGTTTAGAATGATCTTATGGAGGCGATTCTCATGTATCTAATGTTTTTCCTTCATTATCCTACTGCGTCTTCCTGTATAAACTTTTCTGCGGAAGGAAGGTCATCTGAATTGGTGGCGTGGTTGTCAGCACTGTTAATTTTTCGGTAAAAGAAAAAATGAAGAAAAGAAATGTGTTCATGATTAACAATTATCTCTTCCACATGGAAATACATCAGGCGTATGTTTAGCATATTACAGGAGGATTATATCAGCCTACGCATTGTGTATTTATCAATCAGAAAGATGTAGATCACTAAGAACTAAATACACGTTCATAAGTTTGCTATGGTCATGCAGAGGAACTTTAGCTGAAATAATCTCCAAATTTTTGATACATACTATACAATTCCCTCCAGGCATTTCTTGGAATGGGTTTCTTAATGGATGATGCTTCATCTTCAATTCTGACCGCTAAAATGTATGTAAACACATTACCAGGAATTGATTATCTTTAGTGACGCCGAATTTTCAACAGTCATTACGGATGCTGATTTGATCACCTCGTTTCTTCTAAAATTATTTAATGCTCGATTCTGGTGGATCCTTTCTTCTCATGAGCCTTTTTATCTTGCTTTAATTTTAAGTCCCTGATACTCTGTTTACTCTTGCATTGACCTTCGCATTCTAGCTATATCGGCCCTCTATGTGATCACAGTTTTGACTTTGGCCTCATACGTTGGTGTCAGTGAGTTGCTTGATCCCACGTTCTTTCCCATCTTTTTATGTTGTGTGTGCATCCCTGTGTTACTTCGCTCAAAGAGTTGGCTTTAATTATCATATACATCATATGACTGTTTTCTTGCACAGCTCCAGCGGAATGTTATCATTTCTGTGGTTGATATTGCTCAGCATTTGACCTCTTTCAGGGTCTCTCTCTCTCCTGAAACTTTGGAGATCTTCTCTACGACCTTCATGCTTTCAACCATATTCTACCCAGGAGGGCTCGTTCTGGGGAATTATTGATTCATATACTCGTATATCTTCTTCCTGTCCCTCTTTTAGTCAATATCTATTGGTATAATTCTCCAGCCAACCCTGTTCTACCGTGAGAAGTTCTCATTGTTAGTGTGCTGGTGCCCTCTGCGATGTGCTGACGCGTTGACTGTTGTTACCATTTCCGTCCTCTTTGTCTTGGGTGCCCCTCTCTTTTTAAACCCTTTGAAAATCCAGATGAGTGTTCTCCAAGGTCCTTTGAAAATGAGATGGTCTGATCAATGGTTGAGCAATGGTTATTGGCCTTCTGAAACGTTGACAATGCGTTGACCAGCCTGTGTTGACTGTGAGGGGAAGGAGGGCAGCAAAGTCAAAGGAGTGAAAAACCGTGAAAGTCAGGATCACTGGGGATGAAGCCGATGTGGCAGAGGGGATGGAAACTGGGGAGAAATAGTTGGTAGATTCCCATGTGGCCAAGTCTGGCGTATTGAATAAAATCTACTGAGTTTTTTATTTAACCCGCATTAAATGTTCTTTACACATGATAAATTACTTGCAGGAGATTAGCTGTTCTTAAATTTTTATTTAATATCTATTTTGGTATTTTTAGTGACTAGTATTTATTTGTGTTGATCTTAGGGTTCTTTTCTGATTTTGTTTTTCTTTGAGAATGGATACATTATTTACACGTACTATTTTTGACGATCATTTGGATCTACTTTGCCACTTTTTGTTGGAATCTGAAATTGGAAAAGAATCCTGAAGAGGGTAACATCTCCTGGAGCTTTTCATATTGATTTTAGATTTCTTCCCCAGCCCCTGGTTTATGTTCATCTTCTTCTTCTTCTTCTTCTGCTGCTGCTGCTACTCTTGGAACTTGGTGTGTGTTCTATTTTCGGCAAGTTTGCTGAGATGGAGGGATCTTCAATGGCCCCTCTTGACTCTTGCGGATGACGTCATATTATATGGTTTAACTGGAAGTTTATTGCTTTGTGGACGCAGGTTTCACCCCGGGTGCATGGACATGTCCATAGAGCAGGCCAAGAAGCTGGAACACTTCCTGTGCTCTGACTGCGGTGCGGAGGACGACGCCAAGAGAACGATGGACACCTTTCCCGTGTCGCCGCTATCTGAGCCCAAGGTAAGGTTGCCAACCTCCGATGAGCATTCACTGCGAGCGGAAGTAGTGAGAGAGAGAGAGAGAGAGAGAGAGAGAGAGAGAGAGAGAGAGCCTTATGTGTTGACGTGGGACTGCAGGTGGAGTCGAAGCGTCGGAAGAGGTGAGGACGACGGGGAGCTGGGGAAGGCAGACGGCGGTGCATGTTTTTTGTACAGTCACGAGAAGAAGAGTCCGCCGTCGGCTTCCCGCCTGGGCGACTCCCTCCGCCCGCCCCGCGCATGGTTGTTTCCCTCTGCTTGTAAACGTAGATATCATCATTGCCCATGCGATGGATGACTGTGCCGCCGCCCATTCCATGTACAGAAAGCTAGATGGCCTCCATGGAGGGGTTCTCCGTAGACGTTTGAGGTGCTTTGAGACTGAGGAAGAGGAAAAGGCTTTAAAGTCAGTCTTCTTTGACCCAGTCTACAAGGGCGGGGGCTACTGTAGCGACAGCGATGCCGAGGCTCTGTTCGAATTCTTCCCTGTATTGCTCATGGGACTGTGCAGAGGTAACCTGCACCCGCGACAGCGGCCGAAGCAATGGCATGAGACCACCCCCAAATGATGCAGCCTTTTGCTGCGGGCCACTTCATTCTGAGATGAAGAGAGAGAGAGAGAGAGAGAGAGAGAGAGAGAGAGAGAGAGAGAGATGGATAGAGAGAGAGCTAGCTAGATAGATAGATAGATAGATAGATAGATTGATTGATAGATTGATGGAGAGAGAGAGAGAGCGCGAGAGAGAGATAGATGGATAGATAGATAGATAGAGAGAGAGAGAGAGATAAATAGATAGATAGATAGATAGATAGAGAGAGAGTGCGAGAGAGAGATAGATAGATAGATAGAGCGAGAGAGAGAGAGAGAGAGAGAGAGAGAGAGAGAGAGAGAGAGAGAGAGATAAATAAATAGATAGATAGATAGAGAGAGCGAGGGAGAGAGAGAGAGAGAGAGTGCGAGAGAGACAGAGATGAAGGCAGCAGACGTGTATATTGTAAGAGAGTTGCTGCTCCCGCCACTAGTGGGTGAAAACTGGAGAAAGTGGCTTAGTTGCCAGAACACTGGATGTAAGAGGGGCGAAGTATACATCACAATCAGGAGCTTTTCAGTAAGCAGGAGAATCACTAGAAGAATCCTGCAGAGCTGACCAATTCTCGCTCCCCCTGTTGTACCCTCTCCTCCATGCTGCTGACTTTTTGAGCAATGATAGGTGTGCAGATCTCTATAAGAGCCACATCAGAGTCCCATCATTTCCATCATTTGTGCATTTGAAATGCTGCCGACTTGTCACACACACTTTGCTCAAATCCTGCCGACTTGAGGCCCCCTTGACGTTGATTGTTAATAGCTACTACTAGCAAGGTATAGAGCTAGACGTCCAGACTTATGTGCTGTTGTGTTTGGATGCCCATAGGACAAGACCGACCATGTCAAGACAACAAACAAACTCAAGCCTCTACCCATTAAAAGTCGTTCATCAAAATCCATCTTTGCCGTTTTCGTCACCGAGTTCTTGAAAGTACATGGGAATGATGTCATCTTTGTGATGATTTATCGTTTTGGCAAATATAGTGTTCATGTTGACAAAGATGGACCACTTGGCAGAAGAGGTGTGCCACTCTTCTTGGCTATTGTGATAAAGATGTGGGGTCTGTCGCCGAACATCATTAGTGATCGAGATGTTTGCTTCATCAAGAGATTCTAGACAACCCTGTTCAGTGCCCTGGGGACCCAATTAAAGCTTTTGACGAGTTTCTGGATTGAGCGGCTCAACATGTTGGAGTACACCCAATTGATAATATCATATTTTAAAGTAAACATTAGATAAAGGTGTGCTTTCTTATCGTAATACAAACTTTTTATATTTATATCACTTTATTTTAAAATTTTAAAATTTTGAATTTATATTTATAATTTTTATTTTCCTATATTTAGGATGAAAAACGATTTTGGCTAATGTAAGAGCATTTTGGTTTTTATGCAGTCATAAGTTTGTCCTAGGTCATCATGTTCTCAGCACAAGCTGTCAATTCTTTGATCTATATATATATATATATATATATTTCAATAACCTCTTCTTGTCAAAAATTTTATTAGAATTATAGGGCTAGGTGAAATTCTAAGAGGGGAATGAATTAGGTTTCTATATTTCTTGACTTATTTTCATTTTTGTCTATTGTTTATGTGGGTATTGCTATCAACATGCTCGTGCTCATAGCTCTTTCATACAAATAATACCAAAGGTTTTTATATTAGTTCACCTTAGTCTAGCTACGTCTAGTCCTAGAGAAATATTCCTATTAGTATTTCACTATTCCCCTCAAGAAATACTTGTTGACATTCACAGAAACAATAGTCATGCGTAGTGATTTTAAAAGGCTATATTCGGATTATCTACCAGGTATTATGTCTTCTCTTCTTCTGTCTCTCCCCCACGTTTATCTCACTTGTCTGTTTGTCCCTACTTTCGCTATTTTACTATCACATCAAGTCTAGGAAGATCCGTCATCCATTGATTAATTCATTCCTTACTAACAATACGTGGTTCACAATTACCATCACTCAGAGTTTTAATAAATAAATTGTGAAAATGCCCTTCAATCATTTGTGGACGCTATATATCAGAGGTGCAGCAAGTTTTATTTAGCATTCAAGAGTGATACAAGAGCAAAAGGAGGGGCCATGCTGGTAATTTTGCGCTCAAATCTGTCATTATTGTCTACGTCAGGCGATGCAGCTCGGATGTTAACGAGAATTAAGACAGCTTCCAAGGGCCCTATCTGACCATTGGCACTTTCATAATCACACGGAGGGAGCATGCTTCTTCGGATGGATCCTTCAAATCCTTGCGCCTCACTATTACCAGATTTTCCGTCCTTCCCATGAGTATCTTGGATGAACTTTTGTTCTAATTTTTCTCAGTTCCTTACCATTCTGCCTTCCTTTCATCTCCCATTCTTTCTCTGTCGTCCTCCACCCAAAGGTCTGTCAGTCTATCAGCTACAAATACCTAAGTAAAAGCAATAATTCCTTCTACATCGTTAATCCTGAGCAATCGAACGATTTTCTTTGTTAGGGCTTAATATTTTTAGAAATGTAGAAGAAGAAGAAGGAAAAAACATTGTTCTCTTCTTGGGCTGTTTTACACTGATGGCCTTAAATTTCTTCGTTTCTTGTTCGAGATAAGCTACGCATCAATGACAGAAAAACGGGCACATCACCAAAATTATGTGCAGACCATGAATGAGACTATTCGCCAAATTAATGACTGCTATGCACTCTAATAGTATGTACACTTATCCATGAGATGCAGTAAGTCTAAAACCCATATTTCGGCCCTGTATGAATTTCATGAAAACAAATTTCAATAAAAAAATATCAAGGATCCTCAAGTGTACGGTTCCCAATACTGTATTCCGGTTATTTATCGCAACGATTGTATCAGGTGAACAGTTAGAGCTCCTTTTGTATAGTGAAATTGGTTAAGACACATTAAGTCTTGTTTAGTATTAATGGAAAATGTATTCGTCCTCTCTATTTTCGCAGGTCAACCTTATTCCATGCCAAAGATTACTAGATTACGCAATTACAGTCTTCAATTTCTTGACCACTGAACCTTGTTACGAAATCAAACTCCTAGTCTAAATACACACCGTACCATCAGTAGATCGTCCAATCGCAAGTGGCTTTAATTGTTTCGTCTGTATCTGCATTGCCGCGACGAGAGGTACAAAGCTCGTAGTGGTGAAAACAGAAGACCGAATCCTCACGGCAATGTTTCTTTCACTTCTCTTTGCTCTGTCACCGTCCCGGTCTATGGCTGACCTCAAATCGCCTTCTTGGGGTCGCTCTTGCCTTCGTAGTGTCACAGCTACGAAGAGGCTGGACACTTCCAGCACCGAAGCCAGCACGACCCGACTACGGCGGCATTTATGGCTCTCTGTAGCTGAACAGAAGTAAATTCAATGATCTACATGGGTACTTTGAACTCTGACGGCCTCAGCGACATTTTTTGTAAAACTGTGCGTCTCTCTCTCTTTCCCTTGGTAATTGCTTGTTGTCCCCATTGATTACGCCTAAGAAAAGGGAGATCTGTAAAAGATCGAGTTTGGTAGTCTTATAGACTGGAGGGCTATATATATGATGACAAACCTCATTGTAATTTCTTTCACTTCTATATGAAGGCAACTCATATAGATCCTGATTGTGGGTTAAGAGAGTCATAACTAATTTTCGAGGAAATTCGTGACAGGTTATGACAGAGAAAAATAAATAAAAATCGTAAAAAGGTAATTTATCAGCAGTGAATAATATTTACTTATCCGTCAACCATCTGAATAGTTTTTAATTTCATTAAGTGCTGGGGCTTAGGTTTCTATCAAATGCAAGAAAATAACCATGATGCACTTTGTCTATTATCAACTTAAAAAGATAGTTCATTATTGAAACTCATTCATAAATCAGATTGGAAGGCTTATTGAAACTAGAATGTGTGGTGTTCAAAGCAGTTTCGAAACTATGATGTTTACAAAGTAAGAAGCATTAAATAGATAATGGTGTTCTCAAAGTCCGCACTAGCTTGTTAAAGTCACGATACCATTTCACCATATTTCCAGTAAGCTACTTACAGTTCCTCGGATTATTTGCTGGAAACATATCTTATATTGCTGTGTGATGCAATATGTTTACTTACCCAACCAGCTTAGGACTATTAATGGTTAAGATCAATAATGATGATCATATACCAATCGCCAAAGTACAAATGGTCCGCCTACAAACTAGCTATAATATGAGGGTTGAAAAAGATTTCAACAAAGTCCTTAATACCTCTATATAGTATTTCGGTTTATAGGAGCAATGAAAGCTTACGATTTATATGAATATAAACTGAAAATGCAATATAATTTTGGAGGCCATTTTTTTTTTAAAGTGCACTTTCTTTGTTTCTCTTATTTTGTTTTCAATTCTAATGTCAAGTTCCTATTTTGGGTGGAACTTATCACCTAAAATTAATTACAGTGTTATGTCACTAAGTTATATAATTTTTTTTGTAGGTTTTAATAAGCTCAGTGTGTTAGATTTAGGTCTCACTTAGATTAATAAAAGAGGATGAATACCCAAATGTCAAGTTTCACTTAGTTCTACTATTTCAAAATAAATTTCATCGTAAATCTTTCATTTTTTATAGATCTAAATATAGAGCACAAAGGAATCTTATTATGATTTGACACGTTACCTATGCTGACTTTCTAGGACCAATCCACTCCTAGTTTTCATTAAAATGCCTATTAATAAAAATAATGATTATTAAAAAAACTCTAGGACGTCTTCAGTTCATCACAAGGATGAGTTTTGTTGAGTGGTGAAATTAATATCTAATTATTAATCTTTAGCATATAGATAGGAAAAATTTGCATTAGGCTATTGCTAGATATTATTATAGTTGACTAGGAATACTTTATGAAATCAATGAAAAATATTCTAACTGTGCCAATTTCCTTTCTCCTCTTCATGTGGGAAAGCTATCTAATTGTAAAAAATTTAGCACTTCAACCAGGTTGAGAAAAAACTTGAACAATTAATTTCTCTCAACTGAATATCTTCACATCGTTTGATTCAACTTTCAGAACCACTCAAAATGGCGTGTGTTTCTCTATAGAAAATGAACAATCTTGAGATAATGAGAAGTAAGAATTACTTTCTTAAAACTAATTAGCTAATGGAGAGGTGATAAATCTTTGGAGAAATCGAATTCACATACCTTTCATATTTACCACCCACTTTCAATAGAAAAATCATAAAGTTAGTTAGAGATTTGATTTGTCAAAAATAAATAAGATATGACCATTGACTTCTTGGATCTCATCTAAGAAAAATCAAATCCGATGAACATTAATCATCAATGAGTTCTTGGTAATTTACGTGGAAAAAACAACATGACTCGGCCTTGCAGGCCACAGAAGACAGATTTCCATTGCTTCAAGTTCTTCTGCAGTGTCCTTGACAAGTCTTGTGCACACATTCCCAAACCACTCCTTCAATAATGAGTTGACTGGATGCATCCGCACCAAGAGCTATAAATGACTAGGTTTGATCATCTAACCTCATAAGAAATGCCATCTATGTCGAAGGGCATATCTTGTTGCCAATCGTCCATATATTTCGCAACTTTTTCTGACACTTCGAAGAACTTTTATGAGCATGGCAGGAAGATTGTGTTGATGGTGAGGATCTGAGGGTGCCGACCTGTGGGCATCACTTCCACGCTTCTTGTGTTGGAAGATGGCTAGCTCAGAAGAACGTCTTCCCAATCTATAAGAAGGCGTTCTTGTCTAGATGAGTCATGACTCTGGTTGCTCCTTTCAACGGCGAGCCATGAAAAATGTGGTGGTATTTTTGACGTCCCTTAATTTGAACCAGCGTATGAGAAGCATTATTCATGTATAGACTAGTGAAACATTTTCAAAGAAATTAACTTTTTCAACTTCATTCATAACTAATGACCAATGTGATGGTCCCTGGTTTCCTAGGAGGCAAATATAGAAGGGGGTGAATTGATTTTTAATATATCAAACATCATATTTTCATTTTTAAATTTTTAGTCACTTTCCTATGATTACTCTAACCAGATATTAAGAAAGAGGCAAGCAGAACACCTTTTGCCGACATTCACTTCTATTATCATAATCTTGGTTTGACTATTCTACTTTGTAGAATACAACTGATTTACAGGAGATTAGAAACCCCTTATATGATATCGACACATGCAATGTGTTAACTTGATAGAATACAATGTTTACGATATCTTATCTTGACCTTAATGTAGGCACACTATAGCTGCCTCAATTTTATATGATCTATAGTTAATGAAACAAAATTGCTTAATTATATTTTATCGGTACCTTCTAGTGATTTTGAATAATTTGGCTCCCACCAATGGGATATCTCTGCAGAATCATGCAAAAAAAATTTACAAATTTTAAAATCCATATTTAAACAAAGCATTGAATTTTTATCATCTTTTTGATGCATTGATTTTCTCTTCCTTTTATCTTTTCAATTAATATTTTCAACCGAGTTTCTAGAATCTAAATATGAACACAAAGGTTTTAGTTAAATGTAGTTATAACATGATAATAATTTATTTCAATTCAACCAAAGTTAATAGTGCATTCATGATACCTCAAAATACATAATAAAAAAAAACTTGCCACATTATACTTTAAAAAAACTTTTAAATTTTTTTCCAATTTCATACTTTTTTTGGGGTGGGGATGTTTTCTTAAACTTAACAAGTTATACAGTGAATAGAAATTTTTAATCTATTAAAGAGTAGAGTACTGACATTTTTGTCCTTAAAGCTAATTTCACTTAAAGTAGGCAAATATTTTAAACCACTTAATTAATCAAAATCATTTAAATAGTTAGAGGACTTGTAAGGTAACTCAAATACCTTTCCATGTGGACTTGAGAAACTTGGTAGAGAAATTTTAAATCAAATTAGCTGGGAGAGAAAGATATATTTCCCCTTGGAAATAAGGCATGTATGACATTGCAGAGAATTTGAAACATGGAAGAAGATTTCTTAGAACGGCAGCATTCTGACCTTCCAAAAAGGGTTAGTCAAACTAAATGTTGACTGCATAATTTTTGAGCATGCAAACATGTAATCCCAAGCAACCTTTTTACTGATCAAATCTCAAAGGTTTGATTCCATTGTTTGAGATTTTCTGCTCTATAAATAGCCCATTAGAAAAGCTTTCAAAAAGCTTCTCAAATATTGATATCTTTCTTTATAAGTTTTTAAAATTACACTATAATGTTTTTTCAAGTTACTAGTCACCCAAAATATCTAGTTTTCAAACCACAAATAACAATAACCAGACCATCATTTTATTATCAAAATTAAAGAGTATGCTTCTTGAGCTTAACATTTTGTGGATTACCTATAATAATGGTAAAAAGACAAAATAGTACTTCAATGTAAGATTACATGTGGTGATAAACCTGTGAAATCTATTATTAAGGGAGTTTAGTCTTAAATGTCTAAATACGAATAAGATATTCGTAATTCAGAGAGTTTTGTGAAACATCGACATGGAAAAGTTGTTGAAGACCTTGAGAAGCATTTATTGTTTGTTATTTGTTGGTGTTCAATGAGACAAAAATCAAACTTTAATTCGTCAAAGGTTGATGGTGGACCTTAAAGCTTTTAGTTAGATATTTCTCATAATTTTTCTCTCATTATCTTCCTTTGACTCATTCTCTCTTTTGATGTGAGCAGAAATCCCCCATTTTATCAATATAATGTGAGATTGCTTTGGACATTTTTTGGATTGAGTTGATTCTAAAATGCTTGTAATTTTAATATACTTCCTAAGGAGATGTAGCTTCTTTGCATTTAGTTAAGGTCTGATGTCACTTGTCACATGCGTGTTAAAATATTTTTGTGCTCGCCATTTAAACCTACATCCTGAAGGAGATAACTATATCTTAAATCTAAAAGACAACAAGTCGTCAATGATCACAATCTATGTCATTAAGAATCTTCTTTTTTTTTTCATATCAGTAATTTTTTTGTCCTCTAGGGTTTGTAAGAACTAGATTGTGATCAGAAAAATTCCACACACAACTTTTCTTATAGTTTTTTTTGTTTCTAGGCCTAATTTGCTCACAAGATATCAACTTTTACACCACTTATTTATCTTCCACTAAATCCTTAGGAAAATACATATCAGATTGTGAGACATGAGTATTCTAAACACATTATTTCAAGAGCCCAACAAACGATTTTCCTAACTTCTACCAGATTTACAAATTTAGGGGGAGAAAATAGAGAACTACTTGTTCCGTGTAGATTCATGACTCTATGAGGACAAAATGATTGGAACATGGATTAACTACTAGCAGTCTCTTATGAATTATGACATGGATTAACTACTAATCCAATCAAAACATGAAGTAGAATGAGATACTTTTTGTTGAAGTTCAACTCTAACCTTCTTGGAGACTTGTTCCTATTATTTCATCATTAAAGAAGCTGTGTGACTTGTTCCTATTATTTCATCATTAAAGAAGCTGTGTGAAGGAGTCTTTGAAATCTTAAAGCAGCTAAGGTTATGAAGTATGAGATATAGGTGTAAAGACTAGCAATAGTTTTATGCAAACTCCTTGTAAAAGAGATGAAGGATGTAGCTCACTCTATATAGATGTTAAGAATAGCAACAATTAGATGCAATCTTCTAGTGACTAACTCTACGTAGTTGTACAATGAGTTTATGCCTCAATTAATGATACCAATTTTCACATAAAACTATTTGATTTAATCTCATATGGATATAATGATTGGTTTACCCTTGATTGAAATTCTTAATATCTATGAGCATAGGTTGTAACTTGTTTTGGCCTTCAGCAAATTTTGCTTAGAGTAAACTTTTTTTTTCAAATGCTCAATAATCATTATCATCTATAAACGTTTGGACCACTTAAGAGGTTACTAACATGCACTTGCATGGATGTGGTAATCATAAAACAACTCAAGGTCTCCAAAATGTTTAAATTAAATAAAAGAGATAGACCTTTTCTTCAAGATTTGCAACTTAAAGGGCCAAAAGAAACTAGCACCAACTGATCTTAGTTAAGATGTTAGAAGGGCCTTTAGGGTTAATTTACTCTAACTATTAAAAGCAGAACATGCCATGGCTCTTGACATTCATCTCCTTCTTTAGAAGCTTCAATCCCTTGTTTTTGTTGTTTGAATAATCTTTATTTTATGTTTTTTTTTGAATAAAATTAATGGAGTGAAAAAACGAGGAGCATTGAGTAACTAGGTGACCTTTCAAGAAATGGAAATTGTGTAGACATCCAGGAGGGGGGGGGGGGGGGGGGGCGGCCGTGTCGCAACGGCTAGATTACACCTGCGTCACGGTAATGCCAGATTCGCGCCTTTTTCCAAATACCACCCGTTGCGGCGGAGTATTGGCGGCAACAGGTGATACAACGGGTACGGCTTTTAGAAAGCCCCCCTTCCCCCAAGACTCTTTCTTGCATCTCCGCTACGTTATATATAACCTCTACTCTGCCCACCCCGCCGTCGACTATACCCACACATCTTTTCTCTCGTTCTTTCGCTCTGTTTCTCTCTCTCTCTCTCTCTCTCTCTCTCTCTCTCTCTCTTGTTCTCTGCCCGCTCTCTGTGGGCAGCTCCGGAGGCATTTTCGTGTTCCTTCTCTTTCATTCCTCTTGCGCCTCCGGCGTGGGGCGATGCTGGTTTTCCTGCATCGACTCCGAAGAAGTGAGTGGTAAAGCACGGGGGTGATCTGCAGGAAGACGAAGAGGGCGGATTCCGAGCCACCTTCTCCCGTCGGAGATATGCAGAGGGAACCACGTTTCCGGGCGCAACAGGGGCGCGGCTTCCGCCGGTGAGTACCTCTTTCCCTTCGTCCACGTATCTCCAAACCCTCTCCTCCTTCTTGCCATATTTTTCTTGGGGCGTATCGATCCTTTTTTTTTCTCGCAGTTGCCCTCCTCCCGTCCGAGCGGGCCTCTCGTTCCGCTCTCTCTCTCTCTCTATCTCTTCCCATAGTATAATAGAGGGCGCGTCTCCTAGAAAGGCTTATTCTCCTCGCTTCTTCTTAGGACCCCGTGTCCTGGGCGCTCACGGTAGCCTTTTTCCGCTTCGTCGGGTGACAAGAAAAGAAGCAGTTTGAGAAACAGAGGTTTTTCCCATTAGAAAGGAAGAAGGGACAGATGAATTCTTTCTCGCTCTTCCTACCCTCTGGGCTTCTTGAAATTCAATTCAAGCTCAAGAAGAACGAGAAAATTCTGGCGGTGGTGCGCAGCGCTTTCAGGGTCTGAGTCGCCCAAGTTGCTCCTTTGATTCTGGGTTCTCTCTTATAATCCCCGTCATCAGGAAGAGGAATGCGGTCCAGAGACCATCTCCGTTCACTGACGGAAGGGTCTGAAAATCCAATCCGCCGTCAGGGATGATCATAAGTAGGGTCATGCTCTCTTCTTTTCTGTCCACACACCTTTCAGGTGTCGATTCGGTTCAAAAACTGGGCATCCCGGATTCAAGTGCCGCTAAGTGTTCTCATTTTTCTTCTCTCTGCGCAGAGGTGCTCCGGGTATGGCATTGCGTTGGAGGGTCTATTCAGGGAGGGAGGAGAGCACGCTAATCGATGTGAGATCTCTCAAACCCACAAACTCTGATGGTCTTGCTGCTCGTGGATCACATAGATCGGCGGAGGAGGTCTCACTGGGGTTTCTTTGTTGCTTGTCTAAAACAGGACGTGCTCATTCTAAACGAATCGCCTCTCCTCGGCGGCCGTCAAAGCTCGCAGAGCCCTCGTTATAGGCAAAATCCTCACGAGGTAAAAAACTACGTTGCCCTTCTTCCTCTTAATCTTTTCTGCTGCCTCTGAGCTGCCGTCGGATATGTCTGAGAGAGAGGGTGCAATACTCGATCATTTGCTTCCCTTCCAGGCGCTTAAATCTAACCTGACTCGTCCTGTTTCCCTTGGCAGCAGCGCGCGAGAAGCTCGTTCAATCCCAGGCGATGGAGCGGGAATATGATGGTCGATGTAAGTTTTTTGATGACCTTACCCGCTGTGTTCCTCCTAGCTCTGACCGGGAGGCGTACAAGAAGCAGCCCCGCCTCCAATGCGCTGACTTTGGTTCCCTCATTGACTTTCTGTCTGCCTTAGGAGGTGATGATACTTGACGATGGATCGGCGGGGCTTCATGGAGCGGCGGACTTGATCCGGCGGCGCAGCCATCTTCTGCCAGGTATGCGGCCGCCGGAGGGAGGGCAGCAGACAAGAGTGGCGAGCTCGGGGTTAACCGAGGAGATGGCCTTGTTGCTCTTGAGGCCCAGAAAGTATGTACCCTCCACCGCCTGCGCCAACGACGAAACCTGCTGCATCTGCCAGGTAATTTCAGGGAGAAGACGGACGGTTGGTGTCGCCGCCGACCAGCCCAGCAGCTTCTCTGACTGCTCGATGTGTCTTTGTGCCTGGCAGGAGGATTACACCAAAGGCGAAGACCTCGGGATGCTGAGCTGCGGGCACGGCTTCCACGTAGCCTGCATAGGGAGATGGCTGACACAGAGGAATGTCTGCCCGATCTGCAGGAAGACCGCCTTCCTGCCCGCTGTGTGAAGACTCCCCTGTCTTCACCTTCCATGTATTTGGGCATTACATGATTCAAGTCACCGTCTCTAATTAATATCAGTAACAGTTGGCTTATTCACCATGTTTTATATTATCAAGAGATCACACCAAGGGTGATGGGACGTTGACTTTTTGGGGGTAATATACGGTGCAGCAATCACCCACTCCAAATCAGTAGCAAGGGCCTAGGAGGCTAACGATGAAGAGTTGTAGGAGGCTGTAGAAAGCCTCTCCGTTGACCAGACACTATTCAGGGGTTAAATAGTCAGTGCACCACCACAAGAGAAGACTAATCGTTGGTTGTGTTGCGCCATCTCACATGCAATGCCAAACATTGGTGATGGATATGAACCGATGTCAAAGCAGGGTCCTCCGTTGAGACCTAGGAGATATTTTCTGGGAGTTCAAGGAATAATTCTTCTCCAAAAACAATGATTCGATGGTATAGTTTAGCTATCTTCAACTATATTACTCCTTTTCAATACATAAAATCTTGAAAGATATTTTAGATGTATATATAATTTTATTTAAAATAAATGAAAAAAAATTCAGATTGTAAACTAATCAATGATGAACGTTCAGAACTAAGTAGCCATTGAAGATAAGCTGAACTTACAGAGAACATTAATTTCCAACCTTTATTTTCTTCTACTCTTTTTATAAGTTTAAATTCTAAAGTTATTTAAAAATTTGAAAAATTGAAAACCAAGAGAACACATCTTTTAATGATTCAAATATCCTTTAGGCTCAAATCAATAAACATATAAGTTAATAGTTCTACTATCTCTATTAAGAATCCACTCTCATATAAATAATATAAAAGATGCATTTCGTAGCGAAGTAATGTGTTTGCAATCAATTTAAATTTAAATTTCACCAAATAAAACGTGAATACGAAATATACATGTTGCTTATCATTGTAATGGGAAACGTCAATAATTTGAATACTCATTTGATAAAGTTATTACTAAATTAATATTCAATAATATTTAAAAAAATCTGAAAAGTGTGTAGCCAATGTTGATTCAATAAAATAATTTTATATCAAGAATGATCAGATTGAAAATTTCAACCAATAAATCAAGCATGCAAATTAAACTTATATCTTTCATATGTTCATGTGAAATGTAATGCACTAATCATTACTTTTCATCAATGATCATTTGTATAATAATTAGCATTTAAAATAGAAATAAAAAAAGTAACATTTTAAAGTGAAAAATTCACCAGAATTATAAAATTTTAAATATGATAATCAAAGAGATTTCTTGAAGTACCTTTTTGACACTAAGTGTCCCTAAGATTTAGCCGTTAAAGAAGAGAAAATTGTGTAGACGTCCCGGGTGGGGCTATACTGCCCCTGCGCCACTGGGTTAACAGATTCGCGCCTTTTTTTGCGTATCCGCCCGTTGCGGCGGGATACGCAACGGGTTCGGCTTTTAATAGCTCCTCCCGCCATAGTCTCTCTTACCGACTTCCTTTCTTTCTCTCTCTTTTCTCTCTCTCTCGCTCTCGCTCTCGCTCTCGCTCTCTGCCCGCTCTGTTGCAGCCCCGGCGGCGTCCCCTTGTTCCTTCTCTTTCGTTCTTCTTGCGCTTCCGGCGAGGGGGGTGCTGGTTTTCCTCCGCCGACTCCCTGGGAGCGAGTGACGGAGCACGGCGACGATCGGCAGGAAGACAAACAGAGGAGTTTCCGAGCCACCTGCTCCCATGGGAGATATGCAGTCTGGCCCAAGATTCCGGGCGCAGCGTGGGCGCGGCTTCCACCGGTGCGCATCTTTTTCACTCCTTACGCGTATCTCCGAGCCTTCTCCTTCTTCTTGTCATCTCTTTCTTGCCGCATATCGCTCTATCTATCTGTTCTTTCATCTTTCTTTGCCGATCCTTTTTTCTCTCGCACTCCCCCTCGCCCTCATCGCGTCCTTCCACTGCTCAGAGAGAGACTTGTCCTCGCCTGGTGGGCCTCTCGTTCCGTTCCCCCTCTCTCTGTCTCTCCAAGAAAGAGCCCTTCTCCTCGCTTCTTCTCGTTCAGGCTTCTTTTATTTCAATTCAAGCTCGAGGAGAAAAAGAAAAACCTGGCTGCGATGGGTGGCACTTTCAGGGTCTGAGTTGTCCAGGTTGATTGATCCCTTGATTTTTTCCTTGTACCGATTAAACTCGTATGAGCGCTTTCATTCCATTGGATGCCCGAAGGACTGCAGCCTGATTTTCTGCCGTCATCATCGATCAAAATCAGAGGATGATTTCTTTACCAGACTCCCTTCCTCCGCCGTTGATCCGGCTTGGAAACGGGACCCCCGGCATTGTTCAAGTGCGACCAAGTGCAGAATTCCTAGGGAAATAAAGTGACATTCCTTTTTTTTCACCTTGCGCAGTGGTGCTCCGGGAATGGGATCACATTCGAGGAGGGTCTATTCAAGAACGGTTCAGAGCACGCTAAACGACGTGAGTTCTCCCACCCTCGCAAACGCCGATCATCTTGCTGCTTCTGGTTCTCACAGAACGTCGGCTGTCTCATCGGGTTCTCTTTGGTTCTTGTCTGAAACAGGACGTGCTCATTCTGAACGAGTCGGCTCTCCTCGGGAGTCGCCGAGGATCACGGAGCCCCGGAGATATGGAGAGGCGTTATGGCTTCAGACAAGGCTACCCGCCTTCCTCTCACTTTTCTGCATCGGAGGACGAGCCATGGGCTTCCATCAGCGGGTTCCAACACATGAGCCCAAGTGAGAGCCCAGGTAGTCCATGGGAGGAGGCATACCCGATAGGCTTGGAAAGATGGTGGCTTCCAGAGCAGATGATGCCAGCTCAAACCATTGATCCTGAAATCCGGAGTTTGGGCATTATCAGCATGATTATCCCCGGAAACGTGGTACCTATTTCGCTCTTTATTCCCGGTTCTGGCGTTCTTCCGCCAGCAGCTCCGATTTGGGTGCCCCAAGAAGATCCAATGAGTCAGTATCTAGAGATCTCACCAGAGCCTGCTTCCGGGGCCTCTCCCCGCGGTGTCATGGGGCCCCCCTTGAACTTGTGGAATCATCAGGCAAGGTCTATGATGACATTTGAGGTATTTTTATGAATCAATCTCGTTCAATTTTGTGTGTTCTGAATCACGTTTCTTCTCATTCTCATCATTTGTATGTTATGATTTATAATTATAGACAATTTTTGTGTTGCCATGACTAGCATTAAGCTGAAATGATTGCTGAACTCGCAGAATTATTTACTGGCCTCAACCCCTCGCCCTTCCTCCCTCCTCAAAACAAACAAAAAAAGGAAGCAAAAGAAAAAGAAGAAAAGCTAAGAGCGTTGACCTGTGACTGGGATTTGATGTAACAAGGTCTCTGAAAATTATGATTCCCGTTCTCTCAATCAATGAGCTTCTAAAAGATGCTGAAACTTTCTCTGGAACTACGCACATCTTGGAAAGTCGCGAAAAGCTGCCGATTTACCCGTTCAGATCTGATTTCGCACTGTTTGCCTTAAAACCTTACAGTAGATGCGAGTTTTTTCCAACTTTGCATCATCTGAGGATCAATAAAAATTCATGGTGGAGCATCCTAAATTCTTTGATGTTACTGCTGCAGCCTTTTTTATTGCTTTCTACCCCCATAAGGGAACATTAATTGGGTTCACTCTTATCATCTGGTCCACTCTCCCAACTAGCAGCACTGTGTACCATGTTTCTTTAGTCTTACTTTGTGTGGTTTTACTATGCAGCAAAGCCCAGATTCTGCCGACTTCATGCAAATGGAGGAATACATGATGATTGACGTGAGACCTCATTAAACATGCTCTGATTCAGACTACTTACTTGTGTTGGTAACATACATTTTCTTAGCATTCCATCCCTCTTTCGGCAGGATGCAATGACTTTGGATGAGTCTGTGTACCATAACATGCATCAAGACATGCGCCTCGACGTCGATACCATGTCATATGAGGTTAGATGGTCAAACCCAGTCATTTCTAGCTCCTCCTTGTCCAGGATGCATGTAGTCAACTCCTCGTGGGAAATTTTTATTCGTTCTTGGCAGGAGCTGTTGGGACTGGAGGAGCAGATTGGGAATGTGAGCGCGGGGCTGACTGAGGACACTGTGCGGAAGAACTTGAAGCGAAGGAAATACCCATCTTCTGCAGCCTACATGACAGAATCATGCTGTATCTGCCAGGTAAATTACCAAGAGACCATCTTGCTATCCATGTATCTGGCAATTTTGTCGGGTATTTACTACTTCCTTTATGCATGGCAGGAAGATTATGCCAATGGTGATGATCTGGGGGTGTTGACTTGTGGGCATGACTTCCATGCTTCTTGTGTTGGAAGATGGCTGGTTCTGAAGAACGTCTGCCCAATCTGTAAGAAGACAGGTTTGTCTACCTAAATCACGACTACTTTTGGGCTTCTTTCCTCCTTCACTCCATCTGTCTGCTGTTTTTTTCTTCCAGTGTATATCTATATACATACATATACTTGTGTGAAGATCAAATTTATGAATCGCTTGGCTTTTATTCTTCATTTAATTCCATCAGTACGGTCTCGCCTTGTTTGTTGTCTGGGTTAGAGGGAAATTATGACTTGCTTTTCTTGCTGATTGTTCACTTTGTATTGGGGGCGTCTATCCTGCTTAGCATGGTTGCTGATTATCCGTTAGCAATGTGTTTATTTTGGCTTTAAGTAGGTACAAAACGTTTTGTTCCAGTCATTCTTTCTGCACATCGGCTTGCTTCAAGGCATATTTTCTGTAATATTTTTCTTTAATAATTTGCGTCTCTTAGACTCAACAAGGCATCATAAAATCTGCAAGAAAGGTATCATCTTAGTTAAGTGACAGTATGGATGGAGATAGTACTGCAAACTTAGTTCTTTACCTATTTCCTTGCCTCCCCCCACCGCAAACTTTCTCTCTTTTTGGCTGCACCACCATTTCTTCTTGAGAGCTGACTCTCTGATTGCAAGCAGCCAAGATGCCAAGATGCCAAGATCAAGTCAATGTTCACTCGAGTCTACCCAAGAAAGAATCTACCACTAGAAATAACAGGTATTTATCTGAGTATAGTTTGCTTCAGAGCCTTGCAGATGGCCCCGAGGAACAACTAGCAATGAAGAGGAGAACAAAATTATGTGCGTGGTGGTGGGTCTCCATGGCTGCCTTACATCCCTGCGCCACAGGATTACTAGATCCAAACTCTGGGGGAAAGAAAAACTCGCCTTTTCACCAGTTACAAAGGAGTTTTGGAAGATACTCGTAATACAATGGCTTTGGTCTTTTAAAAGGCCTTCTCACCTATATTATGTATAAACTTTGCTCTGCTCGTCGCTGCCACCACTGACTGTAGTACCCTTTTTGTCTAAGTGATTGTGTACGTTTCTTGAGTTCCTAGGACTGAGGTTTCTAAAGATATTTCACACCCTATTACTATATAATGATTTGTTCATTAGATCTATAGTTTATACTCTAATTACTATATTCTTCGCCACTTTCCTCAGCTTCACTAAATCATTAGTAGAATCCGTACTATATTCAACAGATTTAACGAAGTTAAGATGTTACTCAAGATTTCTCTATTAGATTAACAAATTTAGAGGCCAAATCAGGGAAGAGCTCAATCCTCAAGTCTATGTTAATACTTGACTTTCTTCTTTCCTCAAGATTCGCAGTCTAAGTGGCCAGATGTAGAACACTGAGCTTTTATGTTTGAGCTTTCTTCTTTCTCTATTAGTTTCAACATAGAACTGCTACTGTGAGTCTCCTCTGGATTAAGGTTCTTGATCACTGGTGGGTACAAGTACACTCTAAACACAAAATCAAAATGGGTTATTATTCATTGGAGTTCAGATCTAAGGATCTTAGAGAGCTGTTTCTTTGTTATTATCGTTGAAGAATTTTATGTGGAGTCTGTGAACAATTTGAGCAGCAGCAGGTGCGTGAAGTTTTCAGGTACTCAAACTTGTAGTAGTTTGGTGTAGACAGACACCTTGGAGGAAGGTGCAAGTTGACGTTATCTCTACATATTTGGTGGTGCATCACTCCCATTGTTCCTTTTATGTACATTTACATTGTTTTAGAGATCTTCGTATTCATACAGAGTTTAATGCACTGCTTCCGACTTTCAGATAGCAGGTTTCTTCAATGGTCATATTCTTTGCCTTCAACTTAAATTCTAGAAGGGAATATTAACGTTGTAAAATCCGTAAAAAGTCAATACTTTTGACCTGCGTTGAGTGGTTTGTTGCATTTTGCTCGTCTTCAAGAGAAATTTGAAATCCGTTTGATTCTCAGATTAGTGACACTAAAATTTCATATAAAATTATTTATGTTAACATTATTGATAAATAATATTTATTTTTACTTTAATTTATAATAACTAAATATATTTCAAGTAACTACTAACGTTTCTGCCCTTGAGTGGATTTCACATTAAATAGATAAAACTTGTAACATAGTCAGTAATAAGATCATCTATAGGTAACCCTGCCAGTTAAGAAGTTACTAAGGTACCTTTATATAGTTAAATGCACAAAAATAGTTTTATTAAAAGTAGGAGACTTGTTCAAGATTCATGACCCTAGAGGGTGAAGCTTGAATAACACTCATTAATCTCCTCAAGGTTGTGGCTTTACATCAGCCATAAGTGCTAATCACTCTAACATTAAATGATATAACAAAGTCATTGCTCTCCTCATTTTGAGAATCTCTATCTCCTTGTTTTCGTCCTAAAAAATGTAAATGACATGACACTTGTGAGGTAAAAACGTATTTTGACATGATAGTAGATCTCTAAGATGAGAGGCATATTGATCTCAAAGACGAGATCGCATAATTTGTGGGTCTACTCACGTATGGAATTGAGCAATTTTTAACCAATTTGGTCTCATTCATATATTTGATTTCAAACATATGAGATTTTGTTCTCTATAAACACCCTATTGCAAGAGCTGTAAAATAGTGTGTAAAAATCAAAAATCTTACCTTTTAAGTTTTTTTGAATCCACTTTAGAAAATATGTTGGGTGTTTTCAATTTCCCAAAGCCATTGTTATTGCTCAAATTACCAACAACAATGAGGCTATCATTTCCTAGTCAGAACTAGAGTGTATGTTTTGTGAGCTTTATGACTTATATATAGACACTCTTAGAGGCTAGTTATGGCAATCGCTACGAAAGAAGCTAATACTTTTGTATCTAGTGTGGGGTGGTAATTGTGAAATCTATCATGTAATAGATTTTCTGATCTCATATACTTGTAAATCACTTAAGAGAATAGGAGGGCTGTGAATAGGAGGATAACTTTGTAAAGCTATTTTCATCAATATTTATGCCATAAAAACTTCAGGATATATTGTGGTATATCAAGTCAATGTGGTAATCTATATATATTTTATTCAGTTGAAATCATGCAGATGTTGTACTTAGCAACACAGGTTAGCATGTACAATCTCCATTAACAGTCTTTCATGTCCATCAACACAAGTTTGTAGAAAAAGGTTTAAACATCTATATCCACACTGTACACTATAAGGAATCTATCATACATACAAGTGAAATGTATGTTTTAGTCTCTTTTATATTCTTTGTTTATTAATGGTAGGGTTTATGCGGTACTAATTTAAGAATTTCATGAGGTACTAATTTAAGAATGACTAATGTGAATTTTTAGTTCACTATGTAGCTTTGAATCTAAATGAGTGTTGGGAGGCCTTTGGACTATTTGAAATCATGATTTTGTGAGGACAGGTTGATGCCTTGCATCAAACTTATTACAATAAGAGGATAGAAGAACCTTAGGAAGGTATCTCTTAAATATACATGGGTTTCAGCCCTCATTCTTCCCTCCCCCAAGTTTTAGTCATCCTTTCGGCTGCACCATTTGCATTTGCAAGCTTGAAATGTGTCCTAATTATCCCTTATGAGAGTTGTAGTGATTCTCCCTTTGTTCTTTATAGCTGATCAACCTACCACATCATAAGATCAAGTTAACGACCATATCAAGAACTTACTACTGAATATAGTAGGTCTTTATTTCAATGTAAATTGATTTAGGAAATCTCCAACTGTTGCAGAAAGAGATCTGGGATGTCCACCTGTTGCAAAGGTGTCTAGTTGTGGGCAATACATGATATATTCAATCAGTTCAATTTCTGGGAGGCTTTCTCTCCTCCCCTAATACTCTTGTTATATTAGGGGCTCAAAATCAGTGGAGAAACTTGCTTATTTCCTTTAAATTCATGACTCTAGGAGGGCTAAATAGAAAAGACCCACTAGCCTTAGATTTACGACACTAATTGTCCAACATAGATAATTGGCTTCCACGAGCTACCTTTAGAGTGTGGCTTTATACCAGAGTTAGTGTACGAATGCACTCTAAATTTGAAGTAGAATAAGTTATCATTCATAGGAGTTCAACTCTAGTTATCTTGTCACCTGATCCCTCTAATCCTGTTGTTGGAAAACCTTGTGTTAAGGATTCTTTGAAACCTTAAAGTAGCAAAATTTTACATAACGTTAGAAATGGGTGTTCAGACTAGGAATAGTTAAGAGCAAACTCCCTGCAAGAAGGTTGTACAATGAAACTCAATCTATAATAAATAAGCTGAGAATTCATTCTTCTTATAAGAAAGATATGTGAGTAAAGGTTTCTCTTTATATATATATACCTAACTAGGCTGCTTTTGGTTTGAATGATATTAGGAGACTTCATTAGTTGCTGAATGGTCTGAAATATGTCCCACCATCTGCTTGCATTTTAAACTATAGAAAGGGTTACTAAATTTATAAAATTGATAAAAATTCAATGCTTTCAAAATTCCATCATGTGGTTTGTTGGATTATGTTTTCGATTAGTTCATGTCTCAATTAGTGAAACCAATTTTAACAATAATGAGTATTTTACTTTAAGTAAAATTCGTATTATATATAGCATATACAGCCAAAGGTTATGGCATGTTTTTTCCTTGGGTTAATTTCCCTTTTAGTAAACTATTTTAAAACACCCAGCAATTAATATTACCTATTTTTAGAGTAATCAACTCACCATTTCATAGATGTGATCATCATCGAAACAGCTCGAGCTCTCCAAAGCCTTTTGGATTTAACAGAGATGTCTCACTCACTCCTCTATTCAAGCTTCATAACTTGATGAGGCTGACAAAGATTAGCATCAACTATTCTCCTCTAGATTAAAACTTTAGATGGGTCAATCTTTGGTTTCTTACATATTTATTTTTCTATAAAATTGACTCATAACAACCGTAAAGAGGGGTACAATAACGTGAATTTTAACCGGAGTGGAGGGATCACCCCTGCGCCCCTGGATTACAAGATTCGCGCCTTTTTCTGAAGAAAAGATCCGGCGTATCCGGCCGTTTCGGAAGGGGCCAAGACTCGACTTCCTTCTTTCTCTCTGCAACGTTATTCATAGCCTCTGCCCACAACCGCCGTTGCTGATTCCCACCCTTCTCTTCTCCCTTTGTTTCCCTCGTTCTCTCTCTCTCTCTCTCTCTCTCTCTCTCTCTCTCTCTCTCTCTTTCGGTGCTGGGTTTCCTCCCCCGACTCCGTGGAAGAGACAGACGCGGCAGGGATTGGCAGGAAGATGACGAGGGCAGATTCCGAGCCACCCGCTCCAGTCGGAGACATGGAGAGTGGTCCGAGTTTCCGAGCGCAGCAGGAGCGCGGCTTCCGCCGGTGAGTATTCTTTTCACCTCGTCCGCGTATCTCCGACCCCTCTCCTTCGTCTTGCCATCTTTCTCTCACTGCGTATCTCCCAATTTGTCTCGTTGTCTTTTTCGCCGATCCTTATTTTTTTCTCGCATTCCCTCCTCCACTCTTTCCACTGTTCAGTGAGAGACTCGTCCTCACTCCGCGGGCCTCTCGTTCTGTTCTCCTCGCTTCTTCTGTAGGATGCATCTTCTTCTTCCATAAGGAAAGGAAGATGGGCAGACGGATAGACTCTGTATCGCTCTTCTACCCTCTGGGTTTCTTGAGCTTGCGATGAAAGAGAAAAATCTGGCGCCTTTTTCAGGATCTGAGTTGCCCAAAGGATCTGCTTCGATCCCCGAAGGTCTGCAACCTGATTTTCTGCCTTTGCTTCTCTGACCAAGCTACTTTCTTCAGCCGTTGATCCGGCCCAGGTGCGGCCAAGGGCAGAACTGAAATGGAAAAAAGTTGATCCTCCGTTTCATTGTCTCTGCGCAGTGGTGCACCGGGAATGGGATCGCATTCGAGGTCGATCTATTCAAGGAGGGACGAGAGCACGCTGATTGACGTAAGATCTCTCACACACCCCCATACTCTGGTCCACTTGCTGCTTCTGGATCACATAGACCGGAGGAGATGATCTCATCGGGGCCTCTGTGCTTCTTGTCCGAAATAGGGCGCGCTCATTCGAAACGAATCGGCTCTCCTCGAGGGTCGTCAAGTCTCGCAGGGTCCCCGAGGAGATGTGCAGAGCCCTCATGAGGTTAGACGAGGTTTCCATACTTTCTCATATTTTTCTGCACCAGTGGACGACCAAAGGGATTCAACCAGCAGCTTCCACCACATGAGTTCAAGTGAGAGCCCAGGTGGTCTATGGGAGGAGGCAGATCCCAGAGGCTTGGAAAGACGTAGCTCTGGCGTTCTTCCACCAGTAGCTCCCAGCTGGATGCCCCATCAAAGTCCTCATCAGCCTTTTTTATTACTTTTTAACCCCCATATCAGAAAATTTATTGAGTTCACTTTTATCTGATTCGGTCCCCCAAATCGCATTGTATGCCATATTTTTTAGACAAACTTTGTGTGGTTTCTCTATGCAGCAAAGCCTAGATGCTGCCGACTTCATGCAAATGGAGGAATGCATGATGATTGATGTGAGATCTCATTAAACATGCTCTGATTCAGACTACTTACTTGTGTTGGTAACATACATTTTCTTAGCATTCCATCCCTCCTTCGGCAGGATGCAATGACTTTGGATGAGTCTGTGTACCATAACATGCATCAAGACATGCGCCTCGACGTCGATACCATGTCCTATGAGGTTAGATGGTCAAACCCAGTCATTTCTAGCTCCTCCTTGTCCAGGATGCATGTAGTCAACTCCTCGTGGGAATTTTTTATTCGTTCTTGGCAGGAGCTGTTGGGATTGGAGGAGCAGATTGGGAATGTGAGCGCGGGGCTGACTGAGGACACTGTGCGGAAGAACTTGAAGCGAAGGAAATATCCATCTTCTGCAGCCTACAGGGCAGAATCCTACTGCATCAGCCAGGTAAATTATCAAGAGACCATCTTGTCATCCATGTATCTGGTAATTTTTTATGGTATTTACTTCTTTCTTTATGCATGGCAGGAAGATTATGCAGATGGTGAGGATCTGGGGTTGTTGGCTTGTGGGGATGACTTCCACGCTTCCTGTGTTGGAAAATGGCTGGTTCTGAAGAATGTCTGCCCAATCTGTAAGAAGACGGGTTTGTCTACCTAAATCACGACTACTTTTGGGCTTCTTTCTTCCTTCACTCCATGGTTATATGTACATATACATACATACTTGTGTGAAGATCATATTTATGAATCCATTGGCTTTATTCTTCATGTAATTCAATGATGAAGGTTTCATCTTGTTTGTTGTTTGGGTTAAAGGAAAATTTAACATTTCTTTTATTGCTGGTTTTTCACGTTGTACTTGGGGTATCTATCCTGCTTAACGTGGTTGATGATTTTCTGAGCAATGTGTTCTCCCCTTTAAGGAGGCGAGAAAACGTTTTGACCCAGTCGCCTTGCTGCAAGGCATTTCCGTGTTAGAGGAATATTCGTCAGTTAAAGGCAGCAGGAGATCATAAATCTGCAAGAAAGATAACATACTGTAATTATAGTATGGATGGAACTAGTACTGCTAAATTGAAGTTTAAATGAAAGAAGTAATACTGCAAAATTAGTTCTTTATAGAGTTCCTCACATATCCACTAATCACCCCTCCACTCTTTCTTTCCTTTGGGCTACAACAGCATTTCTTTCATGAGAGCTAACCCTCTAACTACAAGCAACAAAGATGCTAAGATCTACTTGATGTTCATTTGACTCTGCCCGAGAACATACTACTGGAAATGATGGATGTTTATCCATGTATAATTTGGTTCGGAACCTTGGAAATGGTGCTGAGGAACAATTATCAGAAAGGAGATAAAAAAAAATCAATTTTAAACCACGGATCACATAGCAGTTATGTGACCCTTTTTCCTCAATAAAAGGAAATTCTGCAAACTCCCTAAGAGAGGTGGCGGGTGTGGTCTCAACTCTCCCTTATATCCCTGCTTCACTGGATTATCAGATCCAAAATGCGAATAAAAAAAAATCCGGCATTTTCGCCAGATACAAATGCGTTTTGGAAGCAACTCGTACTAAATGGGTTTGGGTTTTTACAATGCCTTTTCTCCTCCCAGGCGCTGGTCCTTCCCAAGACTCTTAGCAACTTCCTCCTTCCCCTCTGCTGTAGTATCTTTGTCTTTTAACTGATTTTGTACCCTTTTTGAGTTCCTAGGATTGAGGTTTCTGTACATATTTGACACCCTTTTATATAATGATTTAGTCACTAGATCTGCTCTACTCTCCACTTATTGTGTTCTTCACCACTTTCTTGGGCTTTGCTAAATCCTTAGTAGAATGCATACCAAATTACAAGCTTATATAGTCTAAAATACTATATTTAACAGCTTTGACTAATTCTAGATTGTGCTTTAGAGCTCTTGATTAGATTAACAAATGTAAGGGATCAAATCAGAGAAGAGCCCAATCCGCTATTCTAGATTCACGATTTTAAGTGACTAAATAGAGAAGATCCACTTCTAGCATACATGACTTCTCTCTTCTAGATTCACGGTGTAAGTAGCCAAGAATAGACCACTAAAATTTTCTCTTTTAGATTAGTGGCTCTATTTTGCAAACACGGATTTGCTACGGTCATCTCTTCTAGATTAAGGTTCTCAATCAATGGTGAGTTAAATACACTCTAAACACAAAGCAAATTGAGTTATTGTTTGTTCAAGTTCAGATCTAACCATCTTAGAAGCTTGTTTGTTTGTTTTTATCATTGAAAAAGTTTATGTGAAGAAATCTTTGAAGCCTTTGTGTAGCATTAGGTAGTCGAACTTGCAGTAATTTGGTGCAGGTTGCTTGGAGGAAGAGTGCACTTTTAAGCTATCTCTATATTTTTGGTGGAATGTCACTCCTGTTATTCCTCGTATGCACGTTTACTTTCATTGAGCAGAGGTCTTCTTATTTATAGAGAGTTTACTGAACTGCTTCCGACTGTCAGGCATCCGATCCGGTTCAAGGGTCACATTATGCCCCTTCAATTTCAACTTCAGAGAGGCTTATTAATATGGGAAAATCCAGAAATTTTCAGAAATGCTCATTCGGAACAAATCTTCTCTCCTTGGGAGTCAATGCTACTAGCACCTCGGAGATACTGTCCTTACTTTTCTGGATTAGTGTATGACCAAATGTCTTCTACCAGCGCATCTTCATTGCACATGTGGCCCCCAGAGAACCACAACTTGCACCTTAGGGCCTGGCCCCCCACTATTCCACTTTTCTGCCAAACCCTTTTGCACAAACTGTTGAAGTAGGGCAAGCAGTGCTAGGTACGAGCAGTGTCATGGGAGCCTCCATGACCTTGTGGAGTCACCTAATAATAAATATGATGATTTGAGGTATTTTTACGAACCTGTCTTGTTCAATTCTTTTTTTTGAATTACGTTCTTGTTATTATCATCATTTGTCTGTCACAATTTAATCTTGACGGGAATTTACGAGTTGGAGCCTTGAATGTTATTACGGACATCTTTTGTATTGCCTTGTCTTTAACCTCCATAGCTAGCATTAAGCTGAAATGGCAATGATCTCTCTGTCTCTGTCTCTATCTTGGTAACATGCCCACCCTCAAGCCAGATAAGTTATATTCCATTTCCGTGTACTATGACGTCCTTTTTTTGTCTTCCTCAGTTGTGCAGACTGCTGAACATGGGCCATTTTTTCTTTGCCTCAACCTCCCCCCAACCAAAAGAAATGATGAAAAGGAATAGATTCCCCTGCACCTGATTAATGAGCTTCTAGCAAATATAGCATTTTCTCCAGAACTATGTACATCTTAGAAACTTGTCAGAAGCTTCATCTTTGACGACCATCCTAAGACTTGGTAGGCATTTAGGGTAGTCCATCATGCCAAAGTTGAACTGTGGGCAATACTTTCCTGAACATCGTTCAGTTCTGAGTTCCAGTACGTTTGTTTGCTTGCTTACTGTAGATGCGACTTTTTTTCCAGATATATCCATCATTTGGGGATCAGTATGGAGAGCGCCAGACTCTTTGATGTCACTTATTCTTGCCTTTTTTGTTACTTTTCTTTCCCCAAATGGCAAAATTACTTGGGAGTTCACTTTTATCTGATTCACTCCCCCAAATCGCAGTGTGCCATACTCTTTAGTCTGGCCTTATGTGGTTTCTCTATGCAGAAAAGCTGAAAGTCACAGGATCTCATGCAAAGGGAGGAAAGCACCGTGATTGATGTGAGGATCCATTTAACATACTTTAATTCAGCAAAACTTACTTCAGAAGTTTTGCTGGGCAGAAGCATCGAATGTACTGGCAACGTAGATCTTCTGGATGTCGAGGATCTCATGCAAAGGTAGGAAAGCACCGTGACTGACGTGAGGATTCCATCCCACCTTGCACAGGCTGTGATGGTTCTGAATGAGTCAGAATTCGATGAAAGCCATCAAGAGATTTGCCTCGACATAGATAACATGTCATATGTAGTCAGATGGTCGGACCCAGTCCTCTGGTCAACTCATTATGGGAATGATTTATCTGCTCCTGCCAGAGAAGTTGCAACTGAAGGACTGGATTGGGAATGTGAGCACAGGGCTGGCCGAGGACACTGTGCAGAAAAACTTGAAGCAATGGAAATATCTATCTCTGCAGCCTGCAAGGCAGAATCTTACAGTATTTTCCCAGTAAATTACCAAGAGACCATCCAGTCATCCATGTATCTCACAATTTTCTCTGGCATTCACTCCTTTATGCATGGCAGAAAGATTATGCCGATGGGGAAGATCTGCAGGTGTTGACCTGTGGGCATGACTCCTACACTTGTTGTGTTGGAAAATGGTTGATTTAGAAGAAAGTCACCTCAATCTGAAAGAAAACGACCTTGTTTACCTTAATGTCTCCACCTTCACAGGTTGACGGCCAGTGCTCTGTTGTTCTAAGTTATATGCATACATAGAGGTATAGATACTTATTCAAGGATCAGGTTTAATCTTTTGCCCATGGATTGGCGAGTTCCTATTTGGAAGGCTGCAATTTTTGAACTGCTGCAGTTTCTACTCCTGCGAATAGTTTAGCACATTCTTTGTTGCTACCGTGGGGACCAAAAGCCCAAGGAGACTTTGTTCATTTAATTCCATGATTCTGGTTTCAGCTTGTCTTTTGTTTGGGCTACAAGAAAATCATACCTTGCTTTACTTGCTGATTGATTACTTTTTATTTGGCTTGTCTATCCTGCTTAATGTGATTGCTGATCATTCTGTAGCAGGTGACCAAATGTTTCAACCCAGTTGGCACACCTCAAGGGTTTTTGTTTACTTTGTTTAAAATACACTACTCTTAAAGTCAATGAGAGATCTCAAAATCTGCAAGAAAGCTGGCATCTTCGTCTGTATATATGTAAGATTGAATCATCACTCTCTTCTTTTCGGTTGCACTAACATTTTGTCTCCCAGGAGTCGACCCTCCAACGACCTCAACTCAGCTAAGAACCTATTATTGAAAATGATGAAATAATTTTCTTCAGTTATTTGCAAACGACCTCAAGGAATAATGAGCAGTAGAGAGGAGGGGAAAAAATATTGGCTAATTTTCTAACTATGAAACATAGAACCCTTCTTTAGAGTCAAAATTCATTTTTTTATCTATTTAACTTATAATTATCTTATAAAGAACTAGTCAACAATCAAGTTGTTAGAATCATTGGATCATCAATAAAAATATCATCAACACAATTTGTAGAGCATCATTATTAGTTTATGAAAGGTTTTAGATGAAAAAATTGTGTATTTTAAATGAAATTATCTTTGATTGATCAACGAATGCATTGTTGTCAATAACAAGATGATTTATCAAGAAATAAGTTACCGTCTCTTCAAAGTATACTAATGTGTATCAGCCTTTTCTTGTTGCACAAACATGAGGATAAAGTTTCTTAAAACATACTTTACTATTGCCTAACTCATCTTTGTTGAGTGACAATCATTGGAGATCCAAACATTATCAAACTTTCGCTCCACCAAATGATAGTCATTAGAGATGTTTTATTGATCTATTTCATCAATTTTTAGATTTTGCAAGATGATCTAGATACTACCCACATCATACATGACTAAGGAAAGCTTCTAGGGTTGTGGACATTGTACAAAAGATATTCTCAAGCACTCAAAATTTTGATGCTTACATTTATATGTTGGAACAATTTGTTTATTATTTTAAACTTATTCTCCAAAATAGTGAAATTTTATGTGATTTTAAGTTTCAAAACTCATTGTTAGTCAATTATGATTCTTTTGATTTTGATATATCTTAATTTGATGAATTAAATCATTTGTAATCCCTTACGAAATAATCATCAGATGGAACATTGTTTTCACTTGATTTGTGCATTTATTGAGGGTGTTGATGTCATCACCTAAATTTTTATTTTTCATAAATTTCAAAAATAGATTTAAAATAATAAAAAATATATTCTTTGAAACAATTTTAACATTTTACATGATATTATCTTACACAAAAATTCTTATTATTTCTAGAGCCTTTTATCAACTTATAATTAATATATTAACAGTGAAATGTTTTTAAAAATCTAAAAACTAATACTTTTTAGTTTTATAAATTTAAAATTTACGTGATTTATTATACAACGATTAAACCACAAAAAAAATTTGTGTCATTAATTGGGATGTATTACATAATATTTGGTATTTTTCTCTTAAGGTACATAGAAAAACCTAACTTTTTATGTTATTAAAGATCTATAAAAATCAATGATTAGATCAAAGTAGGGTAACTTGTCCTTAGACATTTTTATGATTATGACATACCCAATCAAAGTGAAGCTTTCCATTATGATTATAGATCATTTAATTCATTGTCTCATCCTAGATTTGGAGTTCAATTAAGCCCTCTTGATAATTTTTCTATAGCCCCTCCCCAGCACCTTACAAACCTACATCATCCTATCACCAAGACAATCTAAATCATATAGTTTTCACTTTAGTGCTCAACGTGCTTCACCCACATTTGAGGAATAGCTTATGGACCAAAATACACATTGGATTTAATTTTGTCAATCTATGATGGAATATTTGAGAATTACTTAAGAATTTCTAGATAGATAACAAGAACTAATAAATTAAATGATAGAAATAAAGAAGCAATGTAGTGTCCACAATAAACAGAATTATTACTCACCTATTTTAGAGAGTTTAAATCTTCAAAATCAGTTCTCATATCGTCAATGTGATAATATAGATATATCTTCTTGTCCTTTAGAAACATCAATCCTTGAGCATCAACATTAGGAGGAAAGGAAAATATTAAACTAAAAGGATAGTAATAATGTTTTTATTGAAATCATTTATTGCTCATGATTGACGGGTGAATATAGTAAGAATGATGAGAAGGAAGAACTTTTTGATGAAGAAACAATAGTTGATTATGAAAAAAAACATTCAATTTTTAGTAGAAGAGAGAAGAAAAGACAAAATGAAGAAAAATAAATTTCAAGTGAGAAAAAATCAATTGATTAAAGAGATGTAGCAAACAAAACTAAAAAAATCTAATCAGCATTTTGTAGCAATGGATTTTAATAGGGATAATGATGGTGCAGATCATGTATAAAAATTAGAGGACGAGGAGCTTGATAAATGGAGAAATGAAAATCTAGAAAAAGAGTTGACTTAACTAATGAGGAGGAACTAAAATGATGAATATGAATATATAGATAATTTAGGGAGAGAAAATTTAAGCTTGAATGAATTCATTGAATTTAATATTAAAGTTGACACTTTTTCATCCCTCAAAAACTACAACCTTCTAGAGCTAAGTCTAGTCTTCTGAGTACACATGAAGGATGTGAGACATCATTCTCATTGTCAAAATTCATTTGTAGAAGAAAAATAAAAAGACAGAGAAACAACCTTGAAAATGAAGAGTATACATAAAAGTGTGAGACATCATTCTCATTGTTAAAATTTGTTTATAGGAAAAGTTATCTATTCATTGTAGAAAAAGACGAGAAAAATATAGTAAAAATTAAAATATAAATTAAGAGAAAAAAGGAAGAGAAGATCATAATTATTCTTGAATGAGTCTTTGATAATCTGATCATCTTGTGATTTATTTCTATGAGTGAAGAAGTGATAATTATGTGATTAGAAGAAGTGAAAATTTGATTCCTATTTTGACAAGTGTTTAAATAGTTAAATGATTAGCATCATTTTTTATTACTTGATATAAAAATTCAAGATATCTACAGATGCATCATTTTTAATTGTATCTTCTTGCATTAAAAATGATGTTTGAATCTTTTAGTATTAAGCAATGTTCGTATTTCCATTGCTAAGGGAATAATAGTGACTTAAGTTGGGGGTGTAATATGTATTTATTATTGTGAGTTAATAATAGTCTAAATATTTATTTTATGAATTAATAATGATAAACATACACTTATTTACATAAATAGAGAAAATGGGTTTTTACTGAACTAATGTGAATTTTTTGCTAGTTATGTGATTTTATGTGAAATTATATAATTTTAATATTCATATTTTTGAGATGAAGAAAAATAAAATTAAAAACTGAAAAAAATAGGAGACCCACTAACTAGTTGGGACTTAGCAATTGACCTAAAGGGTGTCGCACATAGGTCGGAAACACAATCAGGGAAACCATGAGCTCGAGACTCAATTGGCTAGAGACCAATGAAGAGCACAAGTGCATCACTCTCTTTCATGTCACTAGGAATTCAGCCAAGTGTGGGGCAAGGAGTGTTCATATATGTGTCTATGTGGGGACAAATCACCTGATTTCATGTGACCTCTCCTTAGGGGTCATAGCCACTATGATTTTAAGAGAGTACATTTGACTAAAGACATGGTACAAATATATTCATTTTAAATATCAAGAAACAACCAACATGGGACTAAAACCCACACCCGGTGTTTTAAGTATTTTAATACCAGAAATTTCCTTGTACTATAAGAATTAAATGTGCCCATGACATTACTAGGTCAAGATTATGTAGGTAATTCATTAATCCTCTCTCACATAGCTAGGCGACTAGTAAAGATTTGAATCCTACTAGAGTCAAAATTTATATTTTTATCTATTTAAATTATGATTTTCTTACAAAGCATGGATTAACAATTATGCTACAAAAATTACTGAATTATCAACAAAAATATCATAAACATGATTTGCAAAATATTGTTACTAACTAACAAAGGATTTTAGATGAAAAGATCATGAATTCATTGAGGAAATGATCTCTAGTTGATCGACAAATATACTATCATTAAAAACAAGGTGATCTGTCGAGAAAATGAGTCATGACCTCCTCAAAACAAACAAAGTAAAAAATGAGCCTCCTCTCACTAAGCATACTAGAGGAAACAGCTTCTTGAGATGCACCTCAGCTTCATCCAATTCATCTCTACCAAGTGATAGCCATTAAAGATTCAAATGCCATTGAACTTTTGCTCTGCTAAGTGATAGTTGCTGAAGATGCTTTATCGACTCATCTTATCAATTTTTAGACTTTTCAAGAAGTTTAAAGATTTCTCACATCATGCATGTCTAAGAAGAATCTTTGAGGTCCTAGACATTACGCAAAAATCATCTTGAATGCTCAAAATTTTAGTAATCACCATTATGATGTCAAAACTATCTTTGTAGTTTTAAAGTTAATTATTATTTAAATTAATAAAATTTTGTGTGATTTAAAATTTCAAAATTCTTCTTTAGTCAACTACAATTCTTTTCGCTTTTATAGATTCTTACAAAATAATCATCAAGTAGAACTCTATTTACTCCCGAATCTCATTTGTCAAGGGTGCTAAGGTCATCATGATGCTAGACACCCATACTTTTTGCATGAATATTGGACAACATGAGGAAAGTGAGGAAATGATAGTTTGGAGAACATAAGCAGTGGGATGAAGGCAATGGAACAAGCTAATAGATTGATCACAGCTTAAAAAAGAATGGAGGCTAGTGAAGCTCAGAATAATTAATAGAAGAAAAGAAGATAATGGCCAATGTCCAACAGTCATTGCCCACTCGCCATGCGAGGACAAAGGGATGAAGGGACAACCCCTACTCAGTTTTGACTTAACTAGTTAGAAGACTCAAATCAAATAGGTGACCAACTCAAGAGAAGGGGCAAGATCATGTGAAGTCATAGCCCAAGATTAAATGGATCCCATGTAAGGTAAAGGAGTGACCCAATACAAGGATGGCACGAAGAGGTCTAACAGTGGCCAATGTCAAACTACCAACAAGCAACAGCCTAAGCCCATTTACGTGAAGAGAAGAGGGAGGTCCACACCAACAGCCCAACTCGAGTAGAAGGCAGCCCACATACACCCAACATCTAAAAGAAGGTGGAGTCATACGTATCAACCAACATACATGTGGCCTCCTACCTGCTCTCTCCTAGGGAGAGATGTACCCTAATGAGGAGACATTCTCAAATGCTGTATTTTTCATTCAATTATCAACTGAAATCCTTTTAAAGAAATCTTAAACCTAAAATGAGTTAATGGTTAGAACCTACTTGTCCTTATTGATTTCTGAACTAAAGTAATTTGAAAATATTTCTGAAAGATAAAATAATAAATTATAAATATTAAGCATATTATCATGTAAATTATGAGAGTTATCACTTTTTGACCAACCCCTAGCTCACTAGGTTGATTATGGAATGGCTTCGTATTAGTTTTATTTTCACAAAGGAAAGCTATCTAATTGTGGAAGATGTTGACATTTAAAATCAGTCAAGAACGTTTACCTTTTGATCAAATGTTGTGGGTCAATTTGTTGCCTTTTAGACATTTTACAAAGTTTCAACTAGTGTTCAATTTCTTGATAGTTATATGCATAAGTTATTAGAGAGAAACTTTAGGTAGTAAAGAGGTTAGGAATCACTATTCTAAATAAATTAGCTATTGAAGAGGGGGTGAATTTATATCGAATTTTTATCTGAAAATATCCTTTATTTTTTACTATTTCTGAATGTTAAAATTCTAAATTCAGTTAGAAAAATGAATAATTAAAAATCAATAAAGCATTTCCTTGATCGGTTATATATCCTATTAAGTAGACTCTATACATGTAATTGTGAAGCACTAACATATATATATATATGAAGCTTATTTGTTGAAATGAGTTCAATAAGAATCAATGAACATTAAAATCGAACTAATAATGAGTCCCTAAATAATTAATGATTTTAAATTTAAAATTAACCTAAATAAAGCACATACATAAGGTAGGTATCTATATGAGACTCACACATTTTTTGAATTGTCATCTATACATTTAACATCATGACCATATATTCCTCATTATATTACACTGAATTAGCTTTCACACATTTGTTCAAAATAATATTCAATTGTATTTCTTTAGTAATGAATATTGTGTATAATTAATCTATTTATCTATTCAATGTGTTCTTGTCAACATCAAAAAATTGTATATGTTTACTTAATGTTACAACACTTCTCTTTTTAGATTTGCTAATCAATAATGATGAGGTATGTCCTGATTATTAGTGTTACTCTACAGAGAAAACTCCCAAGATAGATAACACCTCAATCATTTGGTTAGATGATTCTCTCATGTCTCTATAAGTGGTGAAGAAGAAATTACTTTGAAATGGTGTCAAACTTGAATAACTAGACAAGTCGAATTCATGGAGGGTCATATTTTATCTTCAGTTTCAATTGTGTGGACAAGAAAGAAACAGAGTGAGAGGACGATCAGATGCGAGACATTTATGTTAAAAGATTCGCTCATAGATTATATTTTCTAGGAGTCAAACATCTAACTAGTTGAACTGTCGACCATCAATGCTAAACTACTCAACGATTTGCAGATTGCAGCTGCCATGTCATTTATGAGCTCATATGCTCTGAAGTGATTTCCCACATGGACTTCCTAAGATCTTGGTGGCCCCTAGAAAATCTACAGGGGCTTGACCTACTATTCAAAATGAGTGGGCTGGGAGTCTTCTTCTTCTCTCTCTCAAATGGTGAGCCCCACTTTGTGAACAACAATGAAACAGAGAGAGAAGATTTGTTCATAGCATTCTGCCATCAATCACTACTAGGTCTTTAAACAAAATAAGGCATGCCATCAGCCAAATTCATCACCGAAAAGCCAAGAAATCGTCAATTGATTCCTGGGGGTTAGCACAAAGAGAGTTGTACAAGAAAACTAGGGGAACGAGGGCAACAATAGAAGCTATTAGTTCGCACACAGACCTAACCCTTCGTGGCAACTAGTCGTTGCTGCCACCAACATTGAGCATGAAGGTATTAGTCATGTCAACCGTTATAACTCATTTGGAGGTTGTGTAGAGAGAGAACGAGGGTGGTTGTCATGATCACATCTGATATGTGTGGGCTTGGTTACAGATTGAGATGCTTCCTTTTAGGGAGCAGTTATTTTTTTCTATTCACTATAAATAGGGTATGTATTTCTTTTTTTTTATTACTACAGACGATGAATTTTCTTTTGATTCTATTCTCTCTCTCCATCAACTTTATTCTATTTCTTAGTATCTTCTCTCTCTTCTATTGTTGGTGAAGTCATTATAGAAGGAGATAAGAGTCCATTGTTACTCTTTAGTGTGTGAGTCATCTCAAGGGCATGAAGATGTAGAATTGAGGTGTATGGTGAATGTCTTGTTTTTATCAAGATTTTTGATAGCTTGATAATTTTTTTTCTATTTGTTTTCATTGATATTCAAAAATTGAGTTTCTACTATTATTGTGATCTTACACTTACATATTTTATCTTACAAGTAGTATCAGATTATTAATTTAATTATTTTAGATTTACTATGGCTTCTAAGGTGCTTACTAACATCTAGAAATTAGACAAGTCTTATAACTTTAATCTCTAGAAACATCGTTTGTATGAAATTAGATTTTTATAATGAGAACAAAGTTATTATTTCACTTGTTTCTCTCTTTGATTCATATGATCATCTTATTATGACTTTGTTACATGACAATACAACATCCATTTTCAAAAGATATTATTGACTCATTGATAGAGTATTATCATCAGAAGAAGTATGTTGGTGAAGCTCGTAGTGAAAGTTTATATGTGAAGGGTGGAAGAGAATGTGAAAGTTTGAAAGAGAAAGGATCATTAGGAGATGAGAAGAGCCAATTCAAGTCATAGACAAATTTGTTAGAAAACTAAATTTATCACAATTGTCATGAGAAGGGACACTTGCGAAGAGATTATCTAAAGAACTAAAGTGATAAAACAATAAAAGGTGAATCTAGTTCAGCTAATGTTGTGAAGGTTGAGGACAGAGAAGACAGTGAAATCTATTCTGAACTTGTTGTAGTTGAAGAATTGTCGTATATATGAATTATTGATATCGGTTGTTCTTATCATATGTGTCCTAATGTTGATTGGTTTGACTCATATAGAAATTATTTTTATGAGAAATAATACAGCTTGCAAAGTTGTATGCATTGATTTGGTGAAGGTTTAGATAGTAGACAGAGTGGTTTGAGAACTTGAAAATATTCATCATGTTCTAATATTGCATCAAAATTTGATTTCACTTAGAGTATTGGAGGCAAATGAATGTTGCTTCAAAGAAGAGAATGAGATCCTCAAGATTATAAAGAGATTGCTTATTGTGATAAAGGGAAGACGTCAACAAATGAATATTTATAAACTTACAACAAGTATTGTTATAGGTGGAGCTTATATTACAACACCGGATGATTCCATGATTAATGACACACTTTTATGACATTTGCAATTGAGTCATATGAGTGAGATAGATATGTAGAAATTAAATACATGAGAACTATTACCTAGTGTAAGAACTTACAAATTCAAATTTTTATAAGTACTATATTATGAGAAAATAATGTAGAGTGACATTCAAGATAGTAAAACATGATATAGGTGGTGTACTAAATTATGTTCATTCAGATATGTGTGATCCGATTGATGGGACGTTGATAGATGATGCTCGATATTTTTTGACCTTTGTTGATGATTTTTTTAAGAAAGTCTTAGTATTTTTCTTGAAGCACAAGTTTGTAGTATTTGCAAAGTTCAAGACTTAGTATATAAAGGTAGAGAATCAGATAGGGAGGAAGATCAAAGTCTTACGAACTCACAATAGGACAAAATTTAAGAATTTTGAATTTGATCAATTTTGTGATGAGCATGATATTCAATGTCATTATACGGTGAAGAAGACTTTGTAGCAAAATAGTGTTGCTGAACGGATGAATCGCATGATTACTGAGAGAGCATAGTATTTACAATTGAATGCCGACTTACTCAAAGAATTTTTAGGCGGAAGTTATGAGTATGACATCTTTTTTGGTGAATAAAACACCAAATTCTGCTCTTTATGGGAAAGTTCTTAAAGAGGTATGGATTAGAAATCTTGTTGACTATTTAAATGTGCATATATTTAGATGTTCAGGATATGTTCTTACACATGCTGATGAGAGATTGAAGTTAGATCCAAAGTCGAAGAATGTATCTTCTTGGGCTACAACACTAACATGAAGTGAAGAGATATTGATTTTGGGATTTAGAGACGAATAAAATTATTTTCAGTAGGGATATGATTTTTGATGAAGATCACATGTTGAAGTCTTTTTTTACAAAACAGAAGGTTCAAAAATCTAATGATATTTGAGTTGTTAACAAAGGTTAAAGGTAGAGATTGTGCAAAGTTTTCCTAATTTTGTTGTGAGTGAAGATCGAGTTGTAAAATCATCATATGTTCTTGATTATATTAGTACTAAATAGAGTAGACATGATGTAAGGCTTCCTACTTGTCTTGATGATTATGTTACCTTTGTATTATTTGTAAGAGATGGTGAGCCCACAATTTTTCAAAAGGTAATTAGTTGTCTTAAAAAGGAAAAGTGGATGCAAGCGATGTCGGAGAAACAAGCATCTTAGACAAGAACCACACTTAAGAATTAGTAGATCTTCTTGCATGAAAGCGAGTTATTAGGGTATAAATAGATGTATAAGAAAAAGTCACTAATGATTGATGGTAATCAATCACAATACAAGACAAAGTTTATTGTAAAAGACTTTATATAAGTAGAGAATTGATTATATAAAGATCTTTTCATCTGTTGTGAAATACATGTCTATTCGTTGTTAACCATTATCGTACATGAAGATATAAAACTTGAGTAGTTAGATGTGAAGACGGCATTCCTTCATAGAGATTCTGAGGAGATTATTTACATGCAATAGTTAGAGGATTTCATTGTGTAGGGGTCAGAATATCTTGTTTGTCAACTAAAAAAATCTTTTTATAAGTTGAAACAGACATTAAGACAATAGTATAAGAAGTTTGACTCTTATATGTTGAAGATTGAGTAATATATGAGTTGCAATTTTGACTATTATATTTATATGAAGATATGTGATAATAGTGTTTGTTTAGTTGAGTTTCTCAAAGAATTAATTGAAATTTGCTTCAAATTAGTTAAGATCCATGTTGTTATAATATCTTTGCCATTAAGCTCGCAAAGAATTCAGTCTTCCACAATCGATCAAAGCACATAAAGATTCGTTACCACTATGTGCAGAGTTGTGATGAAGATGGTAAAGTTGAAGTTGTTTATGTGCCTACTAATAAACAGTGAGCAGACATTCTCACAAAGACTCTTGGAAGGGTTAAATTTTTGAGTTTTTGGGAGCTAATTGGAGTGAAGGACATGACGGAACAGCATCGAGCTTAAGGAGGAGAATGTTGGAATTAATCTTGACGTTGTGATCTTCGCAATCAATCAAGTCAGCCCCGCCTCAATTCATGTGTTATTTTTGAATTCCTTGTATTTCTCTTTCCTTTGAATGATTCAATTACAGCCGTCCGTTATGAAGTTATAACGACTGTGATTGCGTCTGAATGGTAGCGCTTGCAGTAACTGCCTTAACGGCGTTACTGTACAAGGTGTTCGACCTAGTCCTATAAGAGAATCAGTTTGATGACTGATTTCTTATGCTAATTGTTTTTTCAAATTTAGTTTAATTGTTCTCGGCGTTCTGCTGTTTCTCCATTCTTCTTGGGTTCTTGAGTTCTAAAGAAGAGTCGTAAAGTTAGATTCTTCAGTCTTTCTTCAACCACGTCGTGTAGGAGGCACTGGACCGGGTCATAAGGAACCGCACCACCGTCATCGTCGCCCACCGCCTCCGCACCGTCAGGAACGCCGACAACATCGTCATCGTCCAACGGGGGCGCATCGTCGAGCAAGGCACGCCGTCGTCTTCTGCAATACCTGCAAGGACCGGATTTCACCGTCGACAGTGCCGGAGTCTGACGTAGGGTCGCACGAGGAGCTACTCAAGGACCCGGAGGGAGCCTACTGCATGCTCATCCGCCCGCAGGAGGAGGAGAAGGGGGAGTCGCACGCTGATCAGAGGAGCAGGTCGTCGATGGAGATCCGCCGCAGTCGAGCCAGATCCGATGCTCCATCAGCCTGGTATCCTCGAGGGGAAACAGCAGCCGCCACTCGTTCTCGGTGCCCTTTGTCGTGCCGGTGGGGCTCGGCATCTACGACGGTGAGGCGGCTCCCAGGGAGGAGGAGGCGCCGGAGGAGCTCCACGGCGAGCCGTCGTCGGCCGCCCCCTCGCCGCCATCCGTCTCCCGCCTCGCCGCCATGAACAAGCCGGAGATTCCGGTACTGCTGCTGGGGGCGATCTCCGCGGCGGTGGCCGGCGTCATCATGCCGGTGTTCGGGCTAGTGCTGTCCAGAACAATCGAGACGTTGTACAAGCCGGCGGGCGATCTGAAGAAGGGCACGAGGTTCTTCGCTCTGATCTTCACCGTCCTCGGGTTGGTCTCCTTGGTGTCCCTCCCGGCGATGTCCTACTTCTTCGCGTTGGCGGCGGCCTGGCTGATCAAGAGGATCAGGATGAAAACCTTCGAAAAGGTGGTCAACATGGAGGTGGCCTGGTTCGACGAGGAGGCAAACTCGAGCGGTGCGCCCGGCGCGAGGCTCTCGGTGGACGCCGCAGCGATCCGAAGCCTCGTGGGCGACGCGCTCGCCACGGTGGTGCAGAACTTGGCGACCATGCTGGCCGGCCTGATCATCGCCTTCATGGCTAGCTGGTAGCTCTCCCTCATCGTCCTCGGCTTGCTGCCGCCCATCGGTCTCAACAGCTGGGTTCAGATGATGTTCATCAAGGGTTTCGGTGCTGATTCAAGGGTAATCTTGATCATCATCATCATCATCATCATCATCATCATCATCATCATCATTTTCTTGTTCTTACGAGTTGATCGTCATCTTCCTTTTCTTCTGCCAGATGACGTACGAGACGGGGAGCCAGATGGCGAAAGACGCCGTGGGGAGCATACGGACGCTGGCTACGTTCTCTGCGGAGGAGAAGGTGATGGAGCTCTACAGGAAGAAGTGCGAGGTTCCGCTGAATGCAGGGATCCGGCAGGGCCTGATTTCCGGCAATGGCTTCGGGATCTCCTTCTTCCTCCTCTTCAGCGCATACGCCAGCATCCTCTACGCCGGCGCCAAGTTCGTCGAGGACGGCAGCATCACCTTCTCGGGCGTCTTCCGGGTGACCACCGATCTCAGCGGCGCCGCCGCCGAGCTTGAGGACCTGGGCCAGTTATCTGACAAGATCTTTTCTTTCTTACACTGGATGCGGCAGGTGTTCCTCGCCCTGGCCTTCGCGGGGATCGGGTTCTCGCAATCGAGCGGCATGGCTCCCGACTCGAGCAAGGCGAGGTCGGCCACCGCCTCCGTCTTCGGCATTCTCGACCGCAAGTCCAAGATCGACCCCAGCGATCTCTCTGGGAAGACGCTGGACGTGGAGGGGAAGATCCAGTTCCGGCATGTCAGCTTCTGGTACCCCACGAGGCCCGAGGTTCAGATCTTCCAGGATCTCTGCCTGACCATCCACGCCGGCACGGTACGCCCGCCTCATTAATCTTAACCTCAGGAAGAAGTGGAGCTCTCCTCGTTTCGACCGTCATATTTGAGGTGGTGATTCTCTTCTCTTCGGCCTGCGCAGACGGTGGCGCTGGTGGGGGAGAGCGGCTGCGGGAAGTCCACGGCGATCGCGCTGCTGCAGAGGTTTTACGACCCCCACGCGAGGCAGATCCTCCTGGACGGAGAGGACATTCGGAGCTTCCAGCTGCGGTGGTTTCGGCAGCAGATGGGCTCGGTAAGCCAGGAGCCCGTCCTCTTAAACGACTCCATCCGCGCCAACATCGCCTACGGCAAGGACGACGGCGCCTCCGAGGCGGAGATCATCGCCGCCGCCGAGGCCGCCAACGCTCACAGGTTCATCAGCAGCCTCCAGCAGGTGGGTCCCTGCCCCCATCCTCCTCTTCCTCCACCGTCTCTGTTGGAAGGGCTGCTGCCTTCCTTCTCTGAAGATTCTCCTTTCATCTTTCTCCCTGGACGATCTCTTGCAGGTGTACGAGACGGTGGTGGGGAAGCGGGGGATCCAGCTTTCGGGGGGACAAAAGCAGAGGGTTGCCATCGCCCGGGCTATCGTGAAGGATCCGAGGATCCTGCTGCTGGACGAGGCCACCAGCGCCCTCGACGCCGAGTCCGAGCGAGTCGTCCAGGACGCGCTTGACCGGGTCATGGTCAACCGGACGGTCGTCTTCGTCGCCCACCGGCTGTCCACCATCAAAGGCGCCGACCTCATCGTCGTCGTCAAGAACGGGGCCGTCGTCGAGAAGGGCCGCCACGAGACCCTCATCAACATCGAGGACGGCGCATACGCCTCCCTGGTGGAGCTCCAATCTAGGGTTCCTTCCTAGAGTCAACGGTCTCCCTCCACTCCCCTCCTAGTCTTTTTCCTGTAATAGGAGATGGATACGTCTCCGAAGTTGACTTATGTTTAGTTGACCTTTCGTGGAGAGGAATTATCGTGTGGATATGGATGAATAAACATAAGTGGTGGACGTAGGCCAGTGTGTACATTGAAAGATCCAGGTAGAAGATCGGGCACGGAGCAGACGACCTGCCGAGAGATGTACGTCTCGAGCTCGCTGGACATCTCCGAGAGCTTCAGATCGAAGCTGCTCCGGTACCTTTCCTGCTTCTGGGAGGGGGATCCAAAGAACCTACTCCTTGGGCTTAAGAACTTGCCGCATGGGGAACCCGGGAAACCAGCAGGGCATGGGGACGACCGCGGCGACCACCGTGAAGACCATGGCTCTGCTTCTCTCTAGGCTCAGCGAGGGGCCTTCATCTCCGACGGCAGCAACTTCTGCGCGGATAGCGGTGTCTCCGGTGTCTTCTCTCTGTTCATTCTCTCTCTTGCTTTCTCGGCGGCAGCTTGCGCCTTGTCCCTGCTCAACTTTATCAGCTTCCATGGGTCAATGCTGAAATCTGAGGTCCTCTCCGGATTGGTTCATCCGTCTACTCTTAGCCCTCATCGTTGGCCCATCCTGGAACGAGAAGCGGCGTTCTCTCGGTTATGGTTGACTGGATTCGGTGTAGGAAATAGATAAAAGTAGAGAGCCTGACTGACCTGTTTGGCCTTGCGCTCTTCGTACAGGAATCGAGATGCCAGAGAAGGTCTGTCCGCCATGTCGAAGTCAACTCTATCATCATCGTCGTCGTAAAAGAAGGAATCGAGGTCGTCAAAGGAATTCGCGAGATGACTTTGCAGCCTCATGGCCGGTATGTAGTCGTACGTCCTCGTTCCCTTCATCCCCAAAGAGTCAATATGGTGGATACCTGCATAACGACCACATTCCCCTACACAAGCGGTCAAAAGCACGCACTCGTCAACACCAAGACACATCCTCAGAATGTGCCCAGTCGTCGCCCTCGGCGTGTGCCCAGCCACCGTCTCCCATTATAGAAGATAATGGGTTGACCATGACTCACGATAGGAACAGCCAGGAAGCACTGCAGGAGTGAGAGACCATCGTTCACTGAAGGATAATTCTTCTTCCTCTCTCTCTCGCTCAGCACTGTGCTCTCTCTCTCTCTCATTGTCAGTCGAGTCTTGTAGCACTGTATCGAGTCTCTTTGTTATTTCTATCTCTTTCCGGAGTCCTCATTAAATAGCGTCTTGTAGTGGTGTCCTTCATCTCGTGAGACCACGAGAGAGTTAGTGTCTGCGTCAGCAGTCGTCAAGTAGTACTGTAGCTTGATAACACTAATACACGTCTCTCTTTTCTCTATATATTTATTAATTCTTTATCTTTCCTATCATTACCTCCACTATGCACCGGGGCTCTACCATAATACCGAGCATCATGAGACAATCAGACAGTATTAATTACGTTTCGGGAATCATTGACTGGAGTTCCAGACAGAAAAGGACGGGGAACAAACGTTGATTTTGACTTTTTGTCTTGATCATGAACTCTTGTCGGATACTAGCCGAAAACAGCACCTTTTAGATGAGAACAACGTGGAAGAAGAACTGCCCTACCGCCGCCGTCATATACGCCGTCAGGGGAACCAGTATTGCCTGCGTTTCATTGGAGCTTTGTGACCTTCCGATCAAGAGCTCCTACGCAGGTTAAGTCACGAGGATCCTCAGAGCATCCATAATTACTGAGATGGCAGCCAGGACGCCCCCAACGTAGAGAGAGTGAAGGAGAAAGAGAGAGAGAGAGAGAGAGAGAGAGAGAGAGAGAGAGAGAGCGAGAGAGAGAGTGATACCATGAGGACCAGAACCATTAGGACAGAGAAGTAGTTCTTTCCCCCAACGTAGTTGTTCAGCCACTGAAAAAAGATGAATCCATCAACATTGGGCAACGAAAGTAAGTCATTCGATACTTAATTGAATCATTCACATTTCCTTTCTGATGAGCAACGAAGAGATTAACCCCCGGAGCATGACCTCCATTGGGGATGACTTTTAGCCTATACAAAGGAGCAGATGTATAACTCTCTTCCGGGAAGAGACGGATATGAAAATACTCTACCTAGCTTTTCCATTTGTTCTTGAAAATGTATGAATTTGACCTAACGTTTCCATTTTTCTTCTTTTTTGTTGTGCGCCTGTTCTTAGTGGTTCTCTCTACCTCTTGTCTCTCTTGTAAGGCACCTTGCAGGAGTCACGAAGGAGATTAGCCAAATAGAAGTTCTTGGAGAGAGACATGAAGCAAGAGGTTGGCTTGCTCTTAAAGAACAACAAAGGAAATCTGAACTAGATTGTCAATCGAAGAACATCAAGAGAGACCAATGGTTGGTCTGATCTATTAAGTTAGATAGAAGATGTGGAGAACTAAGAACTTGAAAATCATATTGGTTCAAATTTAGAAGTCAAGTGAATCAAATTTCTAAAATATCATTTATTTCTCAACTTAAAATTAGTTTGTTGTTGGTAGATTTTATTTTCTATCACTTTAATCGCTTCAAAATCTTTAATAAGTGGTATCAATTTTTAAAGTGTGGGTGGAGAGAAAAATTTCTTAGTACTTCATTAAAATTTCACTTTGAGATATTGGGTTGGTCTTCTAACTTTTGCCCATGCTTACAGAGGTTAAAATATATGTTTATTTAGAAAGAACTTTCTATGACTTGAAAATACAATAAACTTAAAAAATTATGAATTTAAGGCCTTCCTTAGATTGTGAAATGGAGCTTGAACTGATTGAACTTCTAATCATAACTTTGGTAAACTTTGATTAAGAACTTTAATCTTGTATTCTTTATCATATGTCTTCTGTTTTCTTAGATCTATTGATATGAACTTAGATTTCTTAAAATTCAAGCAATCATCATATTACAGGGGCAAGAAGATTATTGTTTAAAGCATAAGAAATATAGGAATATGATAAGTACACATTTAATACTTTACTCATGCATTTTCACATGGTCGTTTATGAAGTGTATCATTTTCTTATTTTCTACAAGGATGAGGGCAAGATAAATGAGAGGAGAAATATATGATTAATAGTTTTTGTAGGGGAGATGATTAATGGATAATCATTATGCATGAGTATGAATATAGATTTATTTCTAATTTCATCATAGACTATTGAAGAATTACTGAACATAAAATAGTAAAATTGTAAAATTGACTTACTTGTTATTTTTGTAGATTGAGACATAAAGGGGATGTCTACAATAGGGCATATGATCCCAAAAGGGGACCCACTGCCAGCTTACCCCCTCATTCTTGATCATCTCTTCTTCTTCCCTTATTTCACATGGTTCTCTCCTACTGTGGAACTGGCCTCCTCTTCCCTTCTCCCTCGGCACCGCTTGCACACCATAGGCGGGCCAGCTCTTCCCTCCCTTCGCTTCTGACAGTGACAATGCTAGAAAACTATTGTGAATCTCCTCCCTTGGCACAACAAGAAGAGGATCAACCAAAGAAGCCCTTGTGTAAGGCTGTCATTCTCTCCCCATGTCTGTCAGAACAAGATGGAGAAGTTTATTTTTGTTTTGTTCCTTTTTAATTGTTTGTAATTGAACTTGTAATTTTTGTTTAATGTAATTCATATTTTTTCACTTAGTGACCCTCCTCATTTTGGTGATTTGATCATTCAAATTTGCTAAACTATTTGAGGAATCCTTTCCATCAAACATCCATAACTAGTTTATGTGGTGTTTGGTGAGACTTTGGGAGGATTTCTTCTCTCAACGTGCATTCAAGCTTCTTAAAAGATTTAGGAAATTCCACATTCATCTAGTTGTTGCTGAATTTCAGAAAATAAAATGAATTAGAATTATATCATTAATTAATAGACATCAACCAATCACACAATTCTCCATGTGTTGGACTTGAAATCTAGTATATAATTGAAATACACATAATTGGTGTTGATTTATAAAGTTAAGATTTGAAGACTTTAATTAAGGACAACTAGAGTTCATCAATTTTCAAACTCGTAAGCATGTTGCATATGTACACCCTCTAAAAACAACCCCATTCTTAGGTTCTACCTGATCAAACATTCTGATCACAAATGTTAATTGTCTATTTCAATTCTTATAAAATTTTACCGAGAAATGATTCATCGTTCTAGGTGGTCAGAGTTGATGAAATTCTCATCTCCTTTAAATGATTAAAATAAAATTTAACCACATGTTTATGTTACAGAAATATGAAGTATAATAATTGTTTTTAAAGCTGTGTTAACATGAAAGGTATCGATTAATTAGATGAAGAGGATGTTCATGCAAAATTGATTCTTGCTTTCCTCTTTGCATAAGAAAACTAGCTAAATGTTGAAGTCATTGCCACTTGGATATACCTAAAACCGTTTGGAAAGTTATTATTTTTAGAGAAATCGGATTCATAAACCTCTATTATTTTCCACATCATCCAACATTATATTTCGAAAATAGGTATAAAATTAAATATCTTAAAATATTTAGATATTCTCATTAGAAACTAATACATGATTTCATAGAAAATGTAACATCTATATCCTGAGCATAGCAGATTAGTCATCAAATAAGGACTTAATATCCTTAAAACATACCTAATATTATCTATCTAGAGAAAATGGTGATTTAGGATTAAAACCTTATCCAAATTATCTCAAACAAAACCATCATCAAGTAACCATACCTAGTCACAATTTGTGTGTCATACTTTGATGATATATAATATTTAAGAATATTTTCAAAATGTATTCATTAACATTGAGAAAGTTATAAAATGAGTCATCCAAATCTAATCTATTAAATAGATATCAAAATAAATCAAAAGTAATGATTTAACATCATAGCTCAAATTTTCATACTCATATTTTATTTATAGATTCTCACTTATTTGGATGTGTTAATCATTACTTTCTCATTGTGAAATATTTTATAAATACCAATAGTTCTTATACTAATATGAAAAATAATAACTTCATATTGTAAATTATACTAAAATTTTAGAAACCAATATGAGTTCAAAAACCTTTCCTTGAATTCTTATTTTGCGTTTATATGATTAGTACTCTAAGTTCTTCCTCAATTTATTGCTTAAATTACAGATCACATGTAAAATCATATTTACCTATTTATTAATTTATTTTTCAATGAGCCTAATACTAATGCTAAACCTATCTTATGTGTGTTAATAATCACAAAATAAGATTCATTTAATGCTCCAGAAATATTCCCATTTTTGGTTCTCACAAAATAATAACAAGTCTCATTAATGAATAAATTAGGATATCTAATTTTCAAAATATTTAATATGCTGATGATAATGTTTATGATGAAATATATTGATTTTAATATTTATTAACATTAAATTTCACCACAAGGTGTGTGGCAGAACTTCATTGTGAGACTTCTACATTTTCTCCCCCATTTTGTCATCGTCAATATGATAAGAAATATTCTTAGCTGCGTCAAGAATGATGGTTGATAAATGTGAAATTCTTTGCCCTCAAAATAGATATATTAATTAATGGGGATAAAATGATAGAGAAATCAGAGGAAGCGTGGTTGGATTGTGGATTTAAAGATGAAAAGTGCTTAGAATTCTAAATCAAGAGGATTGGTCCATGTAAAATTATCTCTTCAAAGATAAAATTAGAGTCTTGGAGGAGACATGTTATCACCACTGTTTTAGGAAAAAATGATTAAAGTTAAGATTATTATTTCATTTGGAGACTAATGAGACCAACTAGATTTATTATTTTGACTATGAGTAGATTGATAAACCATAAATGGATCAATAATGATCAAATGAACGAGGAAGAAGAATTTTTGAAGAGATTTGAAAGATATTTTTTGTTGTCTTGAATGAATTTGATAGGTCAAAAAATATATTTTTGTTAGTAAAGTATTTGTGATTTCTTCACTTCATTTAAGAGCAAAGTTCAGACCATCATTTGGAATTCTTAGGACTAGCTAGTTTATGATAGATTTGACATCATATTGTAATATGATATGGAGCCATATAGTTCTTGTAAGTAGGATGTAGACAGATTTATGAATATACCTTTGAGAAGAATGATTTCAAGATAAGGCTAGCTCTCAAAAGATAATAGATAAGCTTTTCAATAGCTCGACTTATATTTATAGATGGAAGTTGCTATACGAGTCAAACATTCGACATATTAGATTTGATCTTCAGGATGGAAGATTTTCAAAACACAAAGTTATTAATGAGTATAACTAAGAGTTGACGTTTAAAATCAGGTTTTTCATTTGAAAAGGTGATCAGATGTTATTATTTTGATCAGAGTAATTAAGAATTACTTCTCTATCAATAGGGCTTTAAAATTGAATAAATTTAACTGAAACAAAGATACTATTGGCTCAGCCGTATTTATTCATCTCTTTTTTCAAATGGATATTTAGGGTTGTTCATAGATCTTGAAACCAGATCAATATACCCAAGTAAAAAAAATTCAGATTTTTGTGGAAATAAGTTGTGAATTGAAATTTAGGCTTCAAATTCTCCATTTCATTGATCTTAAAAGTATATTTTAAAATCACAGCCCTATGATGCTTTAAAAATATATTCAAATTTCCTCTAAGCTCTACTTTCCCATTTATGCATATTAGTACTAATCACTTTTTTTTTCTTGCTAGACAGTTTTAGTCTAATGATTTATCACAGATCATCTGTTTAAAAATATTTCATCTTATTATAAACAATAAATACTCAATCATCACTTAGTTCATCTAGAAAACACTCATCAGTAGGTAAGAATTTCTATTTATTTTGGACTAATTTCTGAACCCAAATAGGTTTGTAATTCAGGTTATAAGATCAGTTTCATTATATAACTCTTTTTTGCTACACTTTGTGATTGTCTTTTAAGGCTAATGAATCTTTCTTTACTCAAAGATAGTAAAAATATTGACTGAAGTCACACTATTCATTTTATGTATGCAAGTAACTATTGAAAACACAAAAAATCCAGCAAATATGACTATTTAAGAAATGATGAACATAGTTACATTTTAATAAATAAGAGAGAAATTTAAATTCAAAGAGAAAAGGTAAGGCAGTGTTACTAACATAATAAACACAAAAAATCAATGAAGAACCATTAAAAAAAGATATTGAGTAGAAATTATGTGCCTTTACAGAAGCAAGCAAATGCTTTCATGGTGAGAAAAATGTAATAACTTTGAACTCGAGATTAACATAGACATTACAAAAAAAAATTAGAACCATAAGCTTTAAGGTTTCAATTTAGCTCTTCTAGATACTATTCAGTTCAGAGTGGTAGAAGTCTTATCTATCACTCCCTAGCAATTATTTGGGACACATGTATGGTTTTCAAGTTGTGAATCTAGAATATTGAGGCAGCACTTGATTATTAGTGTTGGTCTATCAATAATAACAAAAAGATAGATAGTTATTGAATTATTTCATAAGAAGATTCCCTCGTGTCTTCATAAGCAGTACAGATCTAATTACCTCGATGTGACAATGTTTCTATTGTAGGACAATGAAAATTACAAAGTTGGTTTCAATGCCGTTAAATTTTCATTTTGGCTCAATTTTTCATGATTAACAAACTAGATAGATTTGTAACAATTAGCATGATAAGCTGGCTGAGAATTTACCATTAAGAAATACCAAGTTTACAGTGTTAATTGGGACTTTTTCTTGCCTTGACAAAATCGTTCACATGGACTGTTACAATATTAGAGACAAACGGCATGATTTTTTTTTGCATATTCAAGGTGGTTGATATTATTGTAGAACTAGCGAGAAGAATCAAAACTTGAGTTGATTGAGTCAAGAAGCATTAAGATTGATTTTCCAATGGCTACTAGTAGAGCATGGATCTCAATCTCAGCTATAATAACGATTGTGTCATGACTTAGAGGCTTGGTCACAATAAAGTCGAACATAATCTTGACCATAATGATTGCTTCAACTTAAAATGACAAAAAATTAGGATGCCAACAATAGGAAACTAACAATGTGAAAAATAGATCTTTTAATCGATATAATTCATAAAAATGGGGGCAGCTATTGTGGCAATGACAAGTTAGTAATTGGCACCAACCAAATGCCAATGGTCTGATGACAATGGGTGGTTGAGATTACTCAACGATGGGGTCTGACCTGGTGATCAACCACCCTCAACTAGCCATCCAATAACATGATTCTTGAAAAAGCAGCCACTTTGAGTTGGTGGCAAACTTGAAGAACAAGATGAGTCAAATGTGTGGACCCAAATTTATCTTCATTCTGTCAAGATGTGTAGAGGGAGCGCTAGAGAGAGAGAGAGAGAGAGGATCATACTTTTGACACGCCCACTGATCCGTCAACAAAACCTCCAAAACGGAGAATGCAGTGAGAAATCCTCCAAAACGGAGGTGAGAGAAAGTATAGGCGTTAAATATTTTAGTGAGAAGATCCCTCATAGATTATATTTTCAAGAGAGAGAAATCATGACGGCTATAACACAGCGGAGCTGGTATTGTCAAAAAGCAGGGGCAGGGCATGTGAAAACAAGAAACCCTGAACAACTCGTCGGTGAGCTGCCATCCGAAGACTACAGCCCACCTGCTTTTGGAAACAGCGTGCGACCATGTCATTTATGAGCTCAAGTGATTTTCCTACGCGGGTCTCCTGAGATCGTCGCCCCTCAATGGACCATGCAACAGTTTTTAGCGGTATAAAAGTAAGTTAAAAAATCTGCAAGGCCTAAGCCCAAGATATCACACTTTGATCACAATACGGAGACGCAGAGAGAGAAAGAAACAGAGACAGAGACACAGAGAGAGAGAGGATTTAACCGCTTACAACTTCGAAACCGAGGAAAATGTAAATACCCAAAAACATTTCAAACAAATCAGAAGACGCCATCAGCCAACTTTATCAGCGAAAAGACAAGAAATGGAGACTATGTGTGCTGAAATAGATTGTAGAAGGACACTTCCGTTCAACTAAGGGGGTTTCAAGGAAAGTACCGAAGTTTGGACCGAAACTAGGGACAGCCAAGAACAGCCAAGGCTTTTGTGGTCCCACATCTGTTCATCCGCCGTGGATCCCTTGCCAGCTGTTGAACAGTAGTGTGGGGCCTTGATGGGCCTCTGGCATTCCGCCACGTTCCACGTAAGCAGCGGTCGTCAACGTTCCATGTTCCACGTCCATCCCTCACCGGCGCCCTCGTCTTCCGCCACGATCCCTCTCGCACAAGGAACCACCTGAAGACGTACGTGGGAGATCGTGAGCTGAGAGGATAACAGCTCCCTTCTTCTCCCCTATTTAATGCAGATCGAGTGGTAGGAGTGGGGAGTGGTAAGTGCCCAGGAGTGTGAGACCGCTCGAAGTGGCAATGTACTCTCCCTCAGTCGGATTATCGTTCTCCCGAACGATAATCTCTCTCTCCAAGCACTGTGTTCTCTCTCCCTTGTGTCGGTCGGGTCACTACAGCTTCTGTTTAATCGAGTCTTCTTGAGTCTAGACTGTCGTTGAGTCCCTCGTTCTCCCTTCGTCATGAGTCATGGGTGAGGCTGGGCGTCAAGCGACGTTCTTTGTCACCGTAGCTGTCTGAGTTCTACATTTAATATTCAGTTGTTTCTCTCGTTGTCACGGTTACTATTCACCTCTCCCTCCCTCTCACACTCTCGTATCATCATTACTAGGCACTGTTCACTCTCTCGCGCGGGGTCCTGACGTCATCATAGTTGTGGCTTGTTGTCCAGCAACAGAGATCTCTCACCGTCAATAATGACCTCACCGACATATTGCAACATCATGCGTCTGTCTTAAAAATAACTTTCTAGCTGATCACATATACCACGTGCGCGTAGGTAGCGCATTTGTAACGTAACTGATATAGTTAATTAGCCCTCATAGGAGAATAATTTTAGATATGTCATTATGAGTATATTAGAAGATATTCCTAATGAGGGAAGATGTTTGTGTAAAGTTAAAGCATGTTTTACGCATAATGCTTAAATTTATTCGTAATAACCAAACGTTGTCCAGCTTTCTAGTAATAGGATATCTCTAAATTTTTGTCAAGCAGCAGTTGTTGGGACTCTGATAAGAAGTACATTACATTAACAATTATAAGAATGAAGCAGATATTTCTATTATAAAGGTCCCCACCTCCCCACCTCCCCTCCCCCCTTCCACTAGCTACGTCATATTTATAGATAACCCCACCTCCCTGATTATTTTACAAACTCCTGCCAATGTTTGGCTTATATTTATATTTAGGGCATACCATCAATTTTAGTTGATGAGGGGGAGGTGGTCTTTCTTGTATGTCGATAGTGCTAGCTTGATACATTTGATTGCTACAACTTTGAGCCCCACTAGCACATGGCAGCTGATCTTTCACTGCTTGTCTTTTAGGCAATAGGCAAGTGATGTTACTCTAGTCATTATTTTAAGAAGTGGTCAATTTTAGTATTTTGTGATGCAAAAATAGTTTTCTTTGAAAATTATGCTATTGATTGTTTATAATGAATAATGGATTTGGGTTGATCTGTAAAGAAGATATAGTATTATGTTATGCAAAAATAGTTTTCTAATAAATGTTTATGAGAAGAAAAGGAATAAAAATGAATAAAAGAAGAAAAAAACTAAAAACTCTTCTATATTTTTCACAAGAAATAAATAAAATAAATACTATAAATTTTGAATGAATGATAGAGTTGAAAACACCTCTGTGAGTAGCCTAATTGTTGGTAGAGTACTAAACTCGTGTTTGGAAGAGACCCCTAGATTGTGTTAACAATCACGAAAATTACACAACTAATAAGTTGAAATCTAGTAAGTACTGGAAACCTCACATAATTCATCATTATTTGTAGCATTCATAAAAAAAAAGAAACACATAACTAAACACGTGCAGAACAAAACACTCAATTTTGAAGCCTAGGAGTGTGGACGCTGCTATTCTTATGCTCAACTCTTCTTTTGCCTTTCACATAATAAGTGTATATTGCCATCACCATTGTCGCCACTACCGTGCTCGAATCCTCTACTTGTCACACAAAATGGGAGTTCACAACTACTAATATTGTTGCCACAATTATTGCTATCACCATCATGAGTGTTGTCGTTGTTGTGCTCATCTCCTTTACATGTCATGTAGAATGAGAGTTCGCAGCCAATACCATTGTTGCCACCATTATTGTTGTCACCATCATGAGCATCGCCACCACCATGCTCAGCTCCTCCTCTACTTGTCACATAGAAGGGCACTCACCACCATTGTCAATGTTGTCCTGTCATTGCCATCATGGCTATTGCCATCATGATTTCTCATTCCTCTACTCATCACCCTTGTCCCTCTTCTTTATGAGTCCTAATTTCTGCCAATCACCCCCCTTTTTTTCTCTTCACTCTCCCTTTAAATACCTCCCATTCAAATGGACTAGTATGCAGCTTGATAGTGGGCTGACTATAATAGATCTGCTGGTCAATTCATGTAAATATAAACTACCTTTCATGTAAATATAACATTTTCATCTATTAAAATGGAATCGGCATTGCATAAGAAACTTTTTGATTTAATTGAATATGCATATTATAAAATATATAAAATTTTAATAATTTTTGTATCTAATAAATAAATTATTTAAAATCACAGAAAAATATATTTACATCGAATGTGTGATTTCATCAAGACACTTAAGCTATAATCATATCAAATGTGCATATTCTATTATGTAATAATGAGGCTTTATTAGTAGGCATTGTTGTTAACTACTTGGTGACAAGTTTCCTACTATATGAATTTACTCATATAGCAAGGAGAATAAATAACTTTATGATGAGAGAAATATGATTATTCTTTTCATCATTTTTGCCTATTATTTCACCTCCTTTCAAAGCAAACAAGCAAGCCATCTTCTCATTTTAATCATGTGCCTTCACCATCTACTATCAAAGCACTATAGAATTTCTTCCACCTAAAGATATCTATGAAATAATTAAAATTTAGTTCCCTTGTCAAATGTATTCTACTTTTCTAGAATATGGATCCATACATTATCTAGTTCTATATTCTTAACAGATTCTAATAAGTTTATTAGAACCCTTATTTGCCTTCTTTTTTATCTTATAGGAATTCTAAATATTTTTAATATCTTTTTACTTAATAACTTTTTTGAATGTTGCTTAACCATTTTTCTAATGTCCCAAAGTACATTTTAGTGTTTGAATAATTTTTCTACTAGAACTGATATGAATTCTAAAGAAACCTACAAAACTAGAGAAACTATTTGTCCACTTTGCTTCATTTTTGCACAACGAAATATGAGTATATGTTTTATAGTTTTTTAATATCTTCTCCTTCATTACTATCCATCATGAATACCGTATATCTTCTCTATTTGTATGCCTATGCTAGATTTTTATTAGATGGTCCAATTTCTAGTGTGTAATTAAATTTCAAAATAGTTTTCATGTTTTCTTTTCCTTTAATAATATAATTCACATTATTGACATCCACAACAGAAGGGACATATTGTCATTTTCTCTAGATAAATCATTGGTATATGTTTGCTGAATTTTTATACATTTTTACTAGTTTCCATTTGTTCATTAAAAAAATTATAGATTTTAAATGCTTAGTATCTTTCTTAGAATTTTTATGCTTTGAAGTAACCACATTCAAAACATTGTATAACTCTTCCATAATCATTTCTTCATCATGTAGATTGTTATCTTCAGAATCATGAGCAGCAAAACACAAATTTTCTATGTTATCTTCTTTGAACTCAGTTGAAGAATCATAGTCATCATTCCAGGTGGCCATCATTACGTTTTTTCTCCTTTTTTGGTCAATTTATTTTCAGGAAATTCGCTTTCAATGGCCTAGTTTTCTGCACTAAAAATTTTGAGGTCATTTTTAATTGGAGATTTCTCATTCCTATGCTTGGTAAAGTTTTTCCTTAACCTTCGAGTCAATATAGCAAAATGTTTTGCGTCCTCTTCTTTGGAAGTCTCCCCTCATCTACAATGTCAAGAGACATCAAATTAATAGTTTTCTAATTAGGTTTATCTATATTTACTTCAGTTTTTCCTAAACCTATCTCATAAGTCGCTAGGGAACCATAATATGGTCAGGTTGTCAAATTCCGTTTTACTATAATTTTAGATCTCCAATGGGGGATAAGGAATCTTTCCACTCATATTACCAATAAGATAAAGTTTTTATTTTTCTAATCATTCATTATATCTGTAAAACTATCAAAAATCTTAAGTACGGTCTCATTCTCATCCATTCCTAACATCTTTACTAATGAATGAACTAGTAAACTTTAGACATCTTAATGTGTGTGGTGGCTTCATAAATCAGCTACAATCCATCAAAAACTTTTTACTTGATTCCGAAATCAAAATGCTATTGAAAGATTTGGCATTCAAAGATAAAATCTACCTATATTGCTCTATAGATTATTCTTAATTTTCAATGGTCCATCGTATAACATCTTTCATAGTTGATAATTTAAGACTTTGATAATATATTCATAATATTTTTTCATAATATATAATTCAAAAAATTGGATAATGATGGCAAATAGACATTACTCCCTTCTGCATTATACCTTAAGGTACTGGTCATGGGATCTACCTCTAAAAGAAATTTCTTCCTATGTGTAAAATAAAAAATGAAATACTAAATATATTTTGCACTATAATTAAATTAAAAATACATAATTGATTTCATTGGATTTTAATCTTTGACTTATGTCAAACCATTCCTAATGTGTCTAATTTTCTTTCTCCAAAACCTAATTTTAATCTTTCTTAGTTCTAGATCTAAATATGCTATGCTTTCTAAATGTTTCAGCCCCTTGTCTACATTCTCTCTCTAAAAATAATTCTACTCTTGGGTTCTACTATACCAATCATTCACCACCAAATTTTTTATTACTAGGATCAAGTTTTATAGAATTTTCCTCAAAAATTCTCTTCTACATTCACAACTCTATGAGACAAACAAGTGATTACATGCTCAGCTCTCTTCAATGATTAACTCAAGATTTAATCACAAATATTTCTGTGAGATTTTGGAAAGATTTCACCATTAACTTGAGGAATATCTAGAAGCCTGATGAGAAGATAATGATAAAGACTTTATTTTTAGTGAACTCTACTCATATGAAATATATTTGAATGTTGAAGGCATTATTATCACTTTGATCTAGTCAAGTAAAATCAATGCTTGAATTGGTTCCTTAACATGTTGACTTGTTGATTCAAAAATAACAAAGACCTCTCAAATTCTCTTATATCTTTTATTAAAAATATCACTCAGCTCTTAAGATGGGACAAGAGTCAAAGGTGATTATTTTTACTAATGAACATTTGGGATGAGATGACTTTATAGAGAACCCTCCTTTATTTTCCACTATATCTCAACATTTATATTCTAAAATTGATTATAAATCCATATGATTGGAAATTAGTATGACATGATTGTTAAGAGTCTGGACATATTTTACAATAATGAATACACGTAATCATTAGATAACAACATATATATTTGAAGTCAAGGGTCTATTATCACTGAAAAAAACCATACATTGTAAAATAAAGTAAGAATTATTTTAGAACTTATTCAAATCATGTTACCACTTAGACATATTGAATCATGATTTAGCTAATAAAAGGATAACTTTGATGTGGCATAATCTATACAAACATTTTTAAAAAAATCTTAAGAGGTAATATCAGTTGTTTAAATTAAATCTATTAGTTTGATATCAAGACTAATGAATGGTCAACATGATTATCTAGTATGCTGACTTACCTTTCATACCCATATTTTATCTTATGAGTTCTTGTTGATTCTATAAGACTAATCATTTATTTCTCCTAGGGATAATTTCTACAAATATTAATAGTTTCCACAGTAGTATATAAAGTAATAAGATTCATGGAATCCTAGAATTCAACATTATGAAATTCTTATGCATTTCTTGAATTTCAATTTGGGTATTTTATACTATCACTTATAGTTCCTTATGATGGGGATAGGAGCTGCCACATCATTAGTGTCTGCTACATTAGTAGAGTTGTCATGTCATTATCAAACACCATGTCATCATTAAATGTTACATCATCCCTAAGGCTAATGTGTCATTTGGTGAATCAATACCTCCTTTTATATCTATAAATATCCTTATAATGACAATTGAAGAAGAAAAGAAGATAAAAAAGGAGTTCATTTAGTTAGGATTGACTAAGATCACCTAATTTAAAGTTTAGTCATGATGACTATTGATAAGTTTTCATTATCATGAGTTAATAATTAATTAATAATATATTTTAAGTCTTAACTCATGATAAATAAACTTATATTTAAGTTAAATGATAAAAAGTGATTTTTATTTAGTTAATGTGAATTTTGGCTAATTATGTAACTTTATGTCCATTTATATAATTCTTATAATCATATTTTTAAGATAAATAAAGAAAAATAAATTAAATTAAAAAGTGAAAAAAAGGGGACCTGCTAGCCAACTAGGCTCAGAAGTGGGTTAGAGCAAAACTATAAGCGAGGGCACGAGCAGCTAAAAACTAGTAGGTGACATGTGTGCATCAATTTCCTTCTACATCACTGGTGGCCAACTAGGCGTACAACAAGAAGTGACCGTACACACAAGAGAGAACCTTATTGAACATAAAATCTCATGTTATTATATATCGTCTCAATACTCAGAAAAAAATTGATGTGAGACTAAACATGCATCATAGCTTCTCGTAAGGTTTTTAATAATTTGAATATCTAAAATGTCTCTTATTGATATGAAGTAGATATCCTTATGATGTCACTTTAAAAGGATATTTATATACTTATTTCACTTTCTCTTATGTAGGCGGGTGACTGACGAGGACTTGATTTCTACCAGAATCAAAACTCATATTTTTATTTGACTAAATCATGATTTTCTTGTAGATTCCTAGTGAACAATTAAGGTGCTAAATTGTTTAATCCTCGACAAAAATATCATCAACATGATTCGTGGAACATTGTTACTAAAATTGACAAACGATTTTAGATAAAAAGATTGTGAATCTATTGAGTAAATTATTTTTGATTGATCGACAAATAAGTAATAGTTGAGAAGAGGATGATCTATTAGAAGACAAGTCATTACCTTCTGAGAGTGTACTAGATGAGATGAAGAACCTCTTGCTGTACAAACTTAAGAATGAAGCTCTCTACGACACTCACCTCCATCCAACTTATTACTATTAGGTGACAACCACTATAGATCTATAAAGTTGTTATTTTTCTGCTTTATCAAGTGATAGTCCTTGGAGACAATTTGACAACTTATTTAATTGATTTTAAGACTTTGCAAGAAGATCTAGAAATTGTCTATGTCATTTATATCTAAGGAGAGCCTTTGAGGCTATGGATATTACACAATCGTCTTCTCAAACACTCTAGATTTCGACGCATCACCGCTGCCACGTCGGAATTTTATTTTACTATTTTTAACTACTTTAACTTCTACCATCTTTTTTTTGACTTCGAAAGAAAATCTATCAAATACTTAGGTTGTCCATATCTAAGGAGAGTATTTGAGGTCATAAACATCGTTCGATAATTCTTTCAAATATACAAAATTTCAACGATCACTATCGCAAGGTTAGAACTCTATCCTTCTTATTTTTAATTTAGTTTTTACTTCATTTAGTAATACTTTGTGTGATTTCAAGTTTTGAAATTATTCTTTATTTAATTACGATTCTTATAGCTTTTATAAATTTTAATTTGACTAATTAATCATCTATAATTACTTATAGAAGAATCATCAGCTTGAACTCTATTTCTACTTGATTTGCATTCATCATTTAGTCTAAAAATTATATAAATATATATTTTTTACAAAAAATTAAAATATTATTTGATATTATATTACATTTATGTGATTGACTTGAAAAATCTTAATTATTTTTTAAACTTTTACAGAATTATAATTGATATATTTGTTCGAAAATACTTCTAAAGATCTGAAGAGTTCAAACTAAATGATTAGTTCACTCCCATTCACTTAAGGGGAAATATATTTACTACTATTTTATTTTTTGTCTAATACACTCTCCTTTGACCACCTAGCTACCTTGGTGACTAATGGAGAACAATGATTATATTGGATGAGTTGATTGTTTACTAGATTAAACTCATAAAAAGGATGAGGGAATGAAGCTTTTTCATTAGGTATTTAAGCATTTGACATGAAGGCTTTGAAGATGAGTATTCAATCTTTGTGTATTCCTTATTATTTTGGTTTTTTTGTAAAGTTTTTTTGTCTTCTATCAATTTCTCTATTTTGTTGGACCTCTAACATTAAAAAAAATTGTTCAAAAACTTTCTTTAAAATTATGTAGTAACAACATTTTGACTATCCAAACTTTGAATCTATTTATTTTTGCACTTCTTCAATCCAAATGTAGACTAGAGTTTTTCAACTTAATGGAGAACTATTGATATATTCCTTTCAAACTTGAATATTTTAATTTTGTCTTAATTCACATGTTCGAAAAACTGTCCAATATTAGATAGGACTGATAAGTAATGTAATTATATAGTTAGATCATTCTATATAATCTGGAAAAAATATTTTAATATCACAAATGTGTCAATAGGTGTCAAATCATACCATATTACCATTTTCTTCTAGGCCTGAATTCAATTAATAATACTTTGTCTTTAAATATTCCTACAAGATAAAACTAAGTCTTACGACTCAAATCATTATATTTTAGTCATAATTAGTTAATTATAAAATCACTATAATATTTTTTAAATATATTAAATATTTTAAAATATAAAACTTGCGAAGAATTAGACATCAAAATTAAATAACAACTTATGAATAAATTTTCTTTTGTATCAATCAAAATTAATAAAATCAACAACAATCTCTACCAAATCCAGGGGGATAAAATAAAGGAGAACTCATTTCTTTCTTTTGGATTCATCACTCTATGAGGCTAAAATAATAAGAACTACTTTCTTCTTATTGATTCATCACTCTTGATGATCATCAGAAATAAACTACCACTAGTCTCCTCTAGACTATTATATCACAGTTGGTGTATAAACATAATCGAAATTCAAAGCAGAATGAGCCACCTTTTGTTAGAATTCAGCTTTAACCATCTTGGACGATGTTCTTATTTTTCCATCATCAGAAAATCTATGTGAAGAAGTTTTTGATATCATAAAGTAAATATATTGACAAAACATTAGAGATAGATTTTCAGAGTTGTAATAATTTGGTGCAAACATTTTGCAAGAAAGATGTATAATGATACTTACTCTAGATTTAGGTGAAATATTACTCTTGTTGTTTCCATGACACTATTTTACTTTGGATGAGCAAAGGATTCTCTATATATTAATAGGGCTGCATTTTATTTTCATAATAATGTGATAGTTGATTAGTTGTCTAATGGTGTGAAATATGTCACATCCTGCACATGTAATTTGTATAGTACAAAGGCTTATTATACTTGACAAATTTAGAACAGTCTGATGACTTTGAATTGTATTATGAAGCTTGTTGAATTATGATTCTTAGAGAGAGTTGTCCAATGAGTTTATACCTTAATTAGTGACATCCATTTTCACATAAAATTATTTCATGCAAATTCATTCATATATAATGATTGCTTTACTTTACATTTTACTTAAAGTAGACAGAAGTTGTAAAACACTCAATAATCAATATTATCTATAGGCAATTCTACCACTTTTAAGGATACTAACACAATTCCATATGTGTGGTCATCAGCAAAACAAATCAGGGTCCCAGAATCTTTAAATCATACATAAAGCGTCCAACTTTTCTCTTCAAGATTCACGACTTGAGGTGGCTTAAGAGCTGGTATTAATACCAGCTAATCATGTCTGAATTAAGGGTTTAGAAGGATCTTAAGAGCTAATATACTATAACTATTAAAAGTAGAACGTTTTGTCGCTCTTGACATTCAACTCCTTATTCAAAAGCTTCATTCCTTTGTTTTCTTCGTTTGAATAATCTTTCTTTGTATATTAATTTTGGTATAAACTAACTCGGAGTGTAGAGAAGAGAGAAAAAGGGTGAATTTTAACTGCGGAGCAGGGAGCAATTATGTGGCCTTTCAGGAAAAGGAAATTTTGTAGACGTCCCCCGGGTGGGCGGCGGGATCGCAACGGCTAGATTACCCCGGCGCCACTGGAATAACAGATTCGCGGCTTTTTCTGAACAAGAAATCCGGCGTATCTTGCCATTGCGAAGGTGTTTTGGTTTTAAGAAGCGCCTCCCTCCTTTCCCAAGACTCTTTCTTGTATCTCCGCTACGTTATATATAACCTCTACTCTCCCCACGGCCGCCGTCGCCTGCTCCCACCCCTTCTCCTCTCTCTCTCTCTCTCTCTCGCTCGCTCGCTCGCTCGCTCTCCGCCTTCTCTCTGTAGGAAGCGAGTGGCGGAGCACGGCGGCGATCGGCAGAAAGACGAAGAGGGGGGGATTCCGATCCATCTTCTCTCATCAGAGATATATAGAGTGATCCGAGTTTCCGAGCGCAGCAGGTGCCCGGCTTCCGCCGGTATCTTTTTCACCTCGTCCGCGTATCTCCGAGCCCTCTCCTTCGTCCTGCCATCTTTTTCTTACCGCCCATCTGTCAATCTATCTTTCTCTCTTTTTCACCGATCTTCTTTTTCTCTCGCATTCGCCCTCCTCCCCTCTTTCCACCGCGCTGTGAGAGACTCGTTCTCACCTCGCGGATCTCTCGTTCCGTTCTCTCTCTCCCAGTAATATAATATCAGTGGTCGCCTCCCAGAAAGAGCCTTTCTCCTCGCTTCTTCTGTAGGGCCGATCTTCTTCTTCCATGAAGAAAGGAAGATGGGCAGACGAACAGATTCTACCTCTGGGCTTCTTGAGCTCGCGGTGAAAAAGAAAAATCTGGCGCCTTTTTCAGGATCTGAGTTCCCCAAAGGATCTGTTCGATCCCCGAGGGTCTGCAACCTGTTTTCTGCCGTCGGCAATTGTCACAAACATGGGATAATTTTCTGCCGTTGCTTCTCTGACCAAGCTACTTTCTTCAGCCGTCGCCGGCCCAGTTGTGGCCAAGGGAAGAACTCAAATGGAAAAAAGTTGATCCTCCGTTTCATTTTCTCTGCGCAGTGGTGCACCGGGAATGGGATCGCATTCAAGGAGGGACGGGAGGACGCTGATTGACGTAAGATCTCTCACACACCCGCATACACTGGTCGTTTTGCTGCTTCTGGATCACATAGAACGGAGGAGATGACCTCACCATGGTCTCTGTGTTTCTTGTCTGGAACAGGACGCGCTCATTCGAAACGGATCGGCTCTCCTCAAGGGTTGTCGAGTCTCGCAGGTCCCCGGAGGATATGTGCAGAGTCCTCATGAGGTCCGACGAGGTTGCCCTCCTTTCTCATACTTTTCTGCACCAGAGGACGACCAAAGGGCTTCAACCAGCGGCTTCCACCACATGAGTTCAAGTGAGAGCCCAGGTGGTCTATGGGTGGAGGCAGACCCCAGAGGTTTGGAAAGACGTAGCTCTGGCGTTCTTCCACCACTAGCTCCCAGCTGGATGCCCCATCAAGGTCCGACGAGTGGCTATCTACAGATGTTATCAGAGCTTTCTTGTGGGGGGGCCTTGAGCTCATGGAGTTACCAAGCATTAAGTACGATGATATTTGAGGTACGTTTATGACCCAGTCTGGTTCAGTTTCGTCTCTTTCGAATTACGTTTCTTCTTATTCTCATGAATTTTTTGTTACAGTTTAATTTTAACGTAAAGTCCATTGTGTAACGTTCCAGTCTCCAGCGTGGAGTTGTTATTGCACACGTGTATTGTGTTGCCCTGTGTTTAACTACCCCCATGACTAGCGTCAGGCTGATATCTCTCTCTCTCTCTCTCACACACACCCGTCTATCTCGAACCTTGCCCACCCCTGAGCTGCATGACATATGCTCAGTTTCTGTGTGATAAATTGCCCTTTCTGTCCCCATAGTTGTGCAGACTCCTGAACCCGCAGCATTATTTACTAACTTCAACACTCTTAGGGTTGACTTTTGAATAGGGTAACGTCGTTCACCTGCACTTGATAAATTAGCTTCTGAAAGATGCTGCATTCGTCTCCAGAATGACGTATATCTTAGAAAGTTGCCAAAAGCTTCATCTTTGGCGACCATCCTAAGATGTGGTACGCATTTATCGTCATGCTTCTATCTGCTACTTAGTCCTTCATGCCAGGGATGAATTGTTGGCAATACTTTCCCTATCACCGTTCATTTTACAATAATTTCTACTATGTTTGGCTTCATCTTTGACGATCATCCTAAGATCCGATTTTTGTCAGATTCTTTGATGTTAGTTATTGGTGCCGTTTTTATTGCTTTTCTTTCCCCATAGGGGGGAAGACTTATTGGGTTCCCCAGATGCTATTTTTTTAGTATCAACTTGTGTGGTTTCTCTCTCTAGGAAGTCCAGAATATGCTGGATCGCATTCAAAGAGGGGAAAGAATGATGATTGACGTGAGACCTCGTTTAACATACTCTGATTTAGATTACTTTCTTCGGAAGTTTTTCTGGGCAGAAGCCTCCAATGTGATGGTGGGATTACATTTTCTTAGCATCCCATCCCTCTCTGTGCAGCGTGCACTGCTTCTGGATGAGTCACTATTCCATGATATTCATCAAGCTAAGAGCCTCGAGGACACTGTGCAGGAGTTGTTGGCATTGGTGGAAGAGCAGATTGGGAATGTGAGTGTGGGGGCTGGCCGAGGACACTGTGCAGAAGAACTTCTACACCCTGCAAGGCCGAGTCCTGCTGTATCTGCCAGGTAAATTGCGAAGAAACCATCCGGACATTCATGCATTTGTCAATTTTCTGTGGCATTCACTCCTTCCTTTACGCATGGCAGGAAAATTATGCCGATGGCGAGGATTTGGGAGTGTTGACCTTGGGCATGATCGTCTGCCCGCTTCTTGTGTTGGAAAATGGCTGGTTCAGTAGAACGTCTGCCCGCTCTGCAAGAAGACGGCCTTATCTACCTAAATCACGAATACGTTTCTCCTGGCAGGAAGATGCGAAGGGTGAGCAGTGAAAAGGTGGAGCCTTTTTAACGTCTCTGGGTCTGAACAAGCGAACCAGAGGTGCTGGTTCGAATTTGCATTCGATTCTATCGTTCCCTTCACTCCCATTTTTTGGGAGTAATACCATTACTGAAACCTGGTCGGTCCCCACTCGTGAAGACTATGTTCCATTGTCTGCTGTTGTTTTCCTCAAAGTTGCCGCCTTTGAGGTGGAATATGACCAGATTATGAAGCCCTTGACTTTATTCATCATTTGATTGGATGGTTCCTGTTGCATCCTTTTTGTTGTTTGGGTTACAGAAAAATCATTACCCTCCTTTCTTGTTGATTGAAACTTTTTAGCTTGTGTTTATCCTGTAGCAACGTGTTTGACCCAGCCAGCTCTCTGAAAGGCTCTTTCTTTAGTTACTTTGTCAACCAATAAGCTGCTGCTCCTAAAGTCAACGAGAGATCATAAAATCTGCAAGAAAGACGGCATCTTAGTCTAAATACAGTATGGAAGGAAACAAGTCATACTGCAAAATCGGTTCTTTCCCTATTTCCGCGCGTCTTTCTCAAGCATCACACTCGATCCATGTCCCGGTGCTCCTCCCCAAGACTCTTTCTCGCTGACTTCCTCTCCGCCATGTTATATGTAACGGGTACTCTCTGCGCACGGCCGGCGCCGTCTCCCACCTTTCTCCTCTCTCTCTCTCTCTCCCTCTCCCCGAGGAAGCGAGTTGCAGAGTACGGCGGCGATCCGAAGGAAGACGGAGAGGGGAGATCCAGAGCCACCCGCTACCCTAGGGGATATGCAGACTTGCCCAAGTCTCCGGGCGCAGCAGCATGGGGATTCCACCGGCGAGTATCTTTTTATCATCTTCTTCCGCGTATCGCTGAGCCCTCTCCTTCGTCTAGCCATCTTTTTCTTGCCGCGTATCGATCTATGTATCAACTCACCTCCACCGGTGACCCAGTTCAGAAACTGGGCTGCCGGCACTCAAGTGCGGCCAGGTACTTGAGTTCTCCGTTTTCTTCTCGCTGCGCAGCGCTGCCCGGGAATGGGAACGCGTTGGAGGAGGATCTATCCGACGAGGGTGGAGAGCACGCTAATTGACGTGAGATTTTCGCACCCCCGAAAACTCTGGACATCTTGCTGCTTCTTGATCACACAGACCGGCGGCTGTCTTACCGGTGTCTCTGTGTCTCTTCGCGAGTCGTCGAGGCTCGTAGTGCCCCGGAGGAGATGTGCAGAGTCCTCATGAGGTCAGACAACGCTGCCCTTGCCAAGTTTCCTTTCCTTACCTGCTTCCTGTTTCTGACTCGCGCGTTGTTTCTCTGGGCAGCAGCACACGAGAAGCTCGTTGAATCCCGCTGTGTTCCCCCTAGCTCTGAGGGGGACGGGTACAAGAAGCAGCCTCGCCTGTCCAGATATACGGCCGCTGAGGGAGAGCAACAGATCAGAGGAAGTATGTGGCGCTCCTCCGCCGCGTGCACCGCCGAAGAAACATGCACACTTGGTGGCGCCGCGGACCATCCCAGTAGCATCTCTGACAGCTTGGCATGTCTTTGTGGGAGGATTACGCCTAGGGTGAGGACGTTGTGGCGCCGAGCTGCGGGTCGCAGCTTCCATGCCGCCTGCGTTTGGAGATGGCTGCTACAGAGGAATGTCTGCCCGATCCGCAAGAAGACGGCCCTCCTGCCCCCTCTTTGAGTGCCCCATGGATTCAGGAGGCACCTCCACCATACCACACAGCTCCCGTTTCGTCCTGCTCGTCGAAGCCGGCATCTGAAACTGTTGTACCTCTTGTTCTTGCCGCTCCTGCCGTCGTCGATGATGACGATGATGGGCTATCGACGAACCGCAGCCAAGGTACTCGCCATTGCTCATAAAGTGTCCACCATTAATGCATGCGCTCGGCGTCTTCTTCTTTCTTCCTCCCGTGGCCGGCTTCTCTACTTGCGAGATCCAGAGTCAACTTTACGAAGACGGCAGCTGGGTTTTGGCCCAGCTCGGGGTGGGATTCATCTTCTTCCCCGAAAGCTGGATCATGCGGCCCTGTTACTATAAGTGGTCGGGAATTTTGCAGAAAAGCCCCCGCCGCAACGGGGAGGGGCTGCGTGTGCCGTCGTTGTAACAGCAGCTGCAACCGCACGTTGCTCTCTTCCTTTAATGAATGCAGAGGCCGGTGCCCCCCACCGCACGCTTTTCCCAACGCCGTTCGCAGAGACGGACGGTGGTGGCTATTCCCACCCACCTTCATTCCTTCCTTCCTTTCTTCTCCCCTGGCTAAACCCCCGCCGCCTCGTTGGTGCGGGCTGGTGCATCAAGGGGGGAGGAGAGTGAGAGTATCAAATCCTGGGGGTTTGACATCTTAGTTACCCTAGGGAGAGCAGGGGTGAAGTGACCATGGTGAGACAGAGGGACTGGACGGCCAGATAAAGAAATGCTTCCAGGGGAAAGAGGGAGGAGGAGCAGAAATTGTTAGATTATTCAGAGGGCGATGCGGAAATCTCCAGAGAGGGATGGGTTGTCAGACGAGGAGAGCTCCCCGGGCTGGAAAGCTGCTGCCTGCGTGCTTAGCTTAGCAGAAGGTCTCTCACGTACGTTAATGGCGAGGAGGCAGAATGGTCTGTAGTTTTTAAGGGCTTCACTTCCTTCAGGTATTGGCGGTGGGAGGACTGGGGGTCGGGGAAGAAAAGGCCTGCGAAAATGAAGGAAGGAGGGCGAGATGGAGGGTCTGACAGTAGGCACAGGGGATGATTTCATGCTCGACAATGGGATGATCAGATCGTTATTAAAATAATGGCGGCGGTATTTTAAACCCTGTGACACCCCTCCGCTTCTCTCTCTCTGTTCCTCCCTCCCCAGCCCTGTTGCCTGTACAGCGAGAGAGAGAGAGAGAGATAGAGAGGGGGAGACGCTTTTGGGGGTTTTCTCTGAGTTGTGCTGCCGCCGCTGATTCTAACACTGCAACTCATCAGAGATAGAAGTAAGCAGTGGGAAGGAGAAACGCAGCAGAAGCTAGAGAGAGAGAGCTACAGAGAGTGACTGAGTGTGTGAAAGAGGAGAAGAGAGGAATCATTTAACAGTTCTGTTGATCTGCAGCCATTTGAAAGGGAGGCATGATGGATGATACTAACATTTCGAGCGCCACCAGCACCAGCCAGATCTCATCCCTGCTGCTAGGCCAGAGACTCTCGTCCGCCGCCGCCTCGATCTCCTCGTCTTCCTCCCCTGCTTCGTCCTTCCGCGGGGTCCCAGATGACCATTGGGCGAGGCAGATGGTCTTCTCCCCCTTCGCCGGCCACCGGCAGCCGACGGCATCTCATCTCAGGCCATGCTCCGGCGGCGCCGTGGGGACGGCGGCGGAGGGCGGCGGCGATGTGGGCACGGCGGTATCCTCGCTGGGGTTTGATCCGGCGGCGCTCCTGCAGGGTGGGGCAAAGATGTGCGCCGCGGCGGACTTTGACCCCTACGACGGCGAGAGCGAGGTCTCGGCCGCGATGAATTGCCCTTTCCCCATGAAGAAACCATGGAAACTATCGCGCTCACGGGAGCTCTTTCCTTCTCTTTCCCTTTTGCAGGAGGGCGCTGAGGCGTCGGAGGAGCAGAGGAGGCCGCCTCCTCGCTCCGGCTCCAAGCGGAGCCGGGCGGCTGAGGTCCATAACCTCTCTGAGAAGGTTCCCATCCTCCCCACTTCTCCCTTAGATTTTCATAGACTTCCTCTCGTACTTTGTTCTGTCCCTCATTCTGTCTCATCGATCAGAGGAGGAGAAGCAGAATCAACGAGAAGATGAAGGCACTGCAGAATCTGATCCCCAACTCCAACAAGGTAAGTGGCTGGGCTCCCAGTCAGATCCCGCCTTTTTCTCCGTCACTGTCTGTCGATTCACTTCTCTGCCGTGGCAGACGGATAAGGCTTCCATGCTCGATGAGGCTATCGAGTACCTGAAGCAGCTTCAGCTCCAAGTACAGGCGAGTACTTCCACCTGTCTATCAAGTCAGATACTCTCTTGTGATTTTTAAATGTTTATTGGTAACGGTAACCATGTTTGAATTTCATCTGATCTTTCCAATCATTCACATAAACAATTAAACTTCACAGAGATTAAAATCTCAAATCTGCTTCATCTTTCTCTTTGAGCTGACTTCATGTCCTTGATCTGTCTTAACCTCTTAGTCGTCTTCTTCCTCAGTTTTTCATATGATAAACTTTCGCATGCTGGTCTAGACATGACAATTTTCGTCCTTGACCCTGATCTGACATTATGCGTTACAGTGATAATTACCAGAAGTACGATTGTGCAGGATCATACAGAACCCTTCTCATTATTTTACTCTATTGTCTTATAGAACCATCATTCTGTTGATCTCTTTTTTCACTAGTTGAGTTTCGTCTGGTGTAGGCAGCCGCCATCAACTTCATGACATTTAGTGTAAACAAGGGATATGACGAATAATCTTAGATTATTACGTTAGAAATATGAACTGGGTTGCTCTTATAACAGGCAAGCTGGCTATCTACACAGAATATTTATGAGTCAGTTTATTCGTTTTTAACAGGTTTTCTTTGTCTGTTTATATCCGCAGATTTGTCTCTACTTCTCTTAATGGCCATGAAATTGTTCATTTCCTACATCTCTGTCTCCTTCATGTTCCCCTCTCTTCTTATTTATTTCGTAAATTATTGGAAAGTATGGATCCTGTCTCTTTGATCAAACATTGTAGAACTGGAAACGAACTATGAAGGGTCGATCCTCTCGGAATTATGTGCGATTTTTGAAGATAGTGATTGGGGGTGTCTATATCATATGCAGGCTTGTATCTCTATTTTCTTTGTCCATTTCTCTATCTTACCGTTTCTTCCATGGTATGCGGTTTTTTCTTTGTGTGCTTACCTTCTTCCACATTCTTTGTATTTTCGTGCAAGTTTTCTGACACCTGTCAGATGGAAATAGAATAATACTATCGACCTTATTCCAACATCAAAATGGGATGATGTTCTGTTACATGCAGTAAAGCAAGTGCAACCGTTTCCATTCTAGTCATTAATGATATTATGTTCAAGTCTCACTTCTTCTTTCTTAACTGTAGTTAGGAGGATTTAAGCCCTCTGGCAACCAAGGTTGGTGTGCGATAGTCATAGAGGTTAATCAAACTTTCAGGCCAGAAAACAAATAAATTAAATTAATAAACTCTAATGACTACATTTGAAGGAATGACCCTTTTCAATGTTTAATTTTATATTTTTTTCTGCAGTTCATGATGTATTTACACCAATAAAATAAAATGACTCCCAAGGTTTAGTATATTTTGCATTCTAACTTTGGCATTGTTCTTAAATATTAAGCATTCGATGAGAATTAATCTTGTTCTATATTCGAAAAGGATTGAGGATTCTCTTATTTTAAAAATTCTTCATCATGTCTATTCGCCATCCTCCCAGTTGGTCAAACTCATCTTACTTTCTTTCTCTACTCTTTCTGATGCATTATATAACAATACTAGTTAGTAGAAATTGGCCTCGAGGGTTCAAATCTCTATTCAATGCTTAGGTGAAGAAGAAACTCGTGAAACGAACAGGAAGAGTCACGCCTTTGTGACAGCAATTTTAGTGTGCTCAGTTTCTCCTTTTGTCAGCTTTTTACGTCCAGAACATATTGGGTGGTTTGCGGCTCTCTATTGCTGTCAGAATATCTCTATTGATGGCGCCATTAATCACGTGAATAAGTGGGCACCTTCTGACTTTCCCCTTTGTCACCTACATTGCATGGGTTGCATTTCTCATATCGCTCCATGTACTAATAATGCCTCCAGATTTGCCTTTGGAGACCTCCTCATGACGCTTGCCAATGGAATCCGTTTGGGATTATTACTATTTCCGTTTCCTCTACACTCTCCTATAAAAATGCTTTTGGCCTGAGTTCTCTCTTCCATCAAAATATTTCCTCTAGTGTTATTTGGATTGGAAAATAAAAGGAATTTCCACGTTCGAAGAAGATGAGTTCACATAAATCTTCGTACATTAGATTTTGTGTCAATAGAATTGCCATTTCTCACAAAATCCAAGAATCTATTCAGCTGTTGGGTTGTGGTGATGCTGTTTTCTTGCACTGGATCCTTAACATCTTGCCCCCTGAGATGTTACACAGAAAAGATGTAGGAAACCTAATGGCAAATAACATAGTTTGACATATTTGATGTAATTAATTTCAAATCATCCTGAGGAGGTTCCTGGGGACTGTGATGTCTATTTTTACCATATCTCTTGTGCAATCAAGGGTTGGGACTTCGTAGCCTTTTCTGTATTTGGGCTGCATGTCTCATTTTGCTACTTCTTCCTAACTTGTTTAAGTGCGTTCTCTCTTGAGATTTAGGTGATCATTTCTTAATGACATCATACTGATATATCAAGATGGAGGAGGTGTGCAGTTTCTGCATTTCTTGACTTGTTCCTTAAACTATCCAAACCTGGTAAATTTTGGGCTGGAGAAGAAATTTCAGTTCTGTAATCCAGTGATATGTGTAGAACATATGCTATTGCTGTTCTTTGTCAATTTCAATACGGTAAGATAAATCTTGGATCCTTTCCTTTTCATGACTGGCCCTTGTCATCATTTTTATCATTCTATTCTAAAGAAATCCTTAGAATAGTGTACTAGTCTAGTGATCTTTCTACCTCATGCTGCCTCTGTCTGATTTATGAGGATGCTGGATCCATATTTACTACCACAGAAAAATAAGAACTTATGTCAACTTTTTGGTATAGCACCAACATTAGATTTGCACCGCAAACATTTTAATTTTTGATAAGGTGATTAGGAGATAAAAATATCAAGCAAGGTTGATGGGTTACACATTTTTCAATGGTATATGTTTCTAATTATTGCTACGATTGAATTCTTTTCTAGTAGTTCTTAAGCTTCTTGAACGTTTTCCTGGGCAGATGCTGTCAATGCGAAACGGGCTGAGTCTACAGCCCATGTATCTCCCCCGCACCTTGCCAGCTCTTCAATCTTCACACATACGCATGGGTCTCACTCCGGATGGTGGTTCACTCATAAACATGGGAGTCGACATGATGCCGGCGAACCAAGATTCCTCTGTGCATGGCGCATCCTCCCAGCAGCACATGATGCCTACTGTGGCAGCCATCCCAAGTCCAGTGGCCTCCCTTGGGATCGAGAGCTCACAGTTCCACCCCTTCCGCTTTTCAGTGCCACACGAGGTACATCGTTTCTCTGGTTCCTCTTCCGATTATAGTAACAGGTTGCAGAACGTCTTGGCGAGGCTAATGCATTCAAGTTTGGTGCTTTGAACGTGTTGTGAAGGAGATATTTGAGCAGAGTCGGGTAGATGCTGACCATGGTGATGGGAACATACGTGGTGGGTCCCACCGGGCACAAGCTAGCTACTAACCTCGAATGTTTTTTTTTTTCTTCCCTTTAGAGGACACTATGAGATTGACCTCCATGACTGATGGGCAGGCGCCATTGCTGGGCGGAGTGGGCAGTCTCAGGGCGGCGGCATGCATGCTGGGAAGCAGTGGAAGGCCTGAAGAGATTATCGTGTTCAGGCTTTACAGAGGTATTTTGGTTCAATCAAGTTGCTCCTCTGGTGCCCAGTTTGTCTGAGTCGAGATTCTTCTCATTGGGACGGCTTCTTTCTTTCCATTTTTATTTTTTTTTCCTTTTCTGGCTCAGCGATCGGAAAAGTGCCCTCGCATGAGGTGACTAACATAAAAGGCTGGAATTCTACGAGCAGGACGACTAGGCAGCTGCTGTGAGTAGCTTCCCGTTATTTTTGGACGGGCGAGCACTGTGGATAAGTCTTCACAAAGAATTAAGTAAGGGTTTAGGTTCACTGATGACGAGTTCCGTCCATGTAAAAACAGTTAAACAGAGACGTGGTTGAATCGAAATCTATATAGAGAAAATGTGCCTTTTTTCTTTCTTCTTCTGAGGAGCTCAGCTTCCGCCTTTCGGACTCTCTTTTCGGAGCAAGGACCGAGTTGCACCCCTCATGAATGCCAATGCGAGCTGAACTGAGCTGCCTAAAAGGGCTACAGTGCCCCCCGCTGTCGGTTGACCTCTGGATCTCGCAGGTGGAGAAGCCAGCCATGGAAGGGAGAAGGGAGAAACGGCCCCAGAAGTATCGGATCGCGAGACGATGACGAGGGCATGCATTAATGGCGGGCACTTTATGAACATTGCGCAGGACCTTCCTTGGCTGTCGTTCGTCGATAGCCCATCCGGATCGACGATGACAACGAGGACGGCAGCAGTAGCAGCAAGAACTAGAGCAACAACAGAGTTTCAGATGCCGGCTTCGACGAGCAGGACGAAAGAGGACCTGTGTGGTATGGTGGAGCCGGCCTTCTGAATCCATGGGGCCAGTGAGTTCCAACTCAAACGAGGCAGAAGGGCCTCTTCTTGCAGATCGGGGAGACGTTCCTCTGCGTCAGCCATCTCCCAACGCAGCCAGCGGCGCCACCAAGCGTCCGTCTTCTCCCTAAAATAACCTGGCAGATGCAGCAGATTAGATGTAAGCGCGTGGAAGGGAACCAAATGAGCGAGTACTGCACCTCTCTCTCTCTCTCTCTCTCTCTCTCTCACACACACATACAGCCACATTCAGCAGCAGCTAAGAGGTAAGCAGTAAAAAAGAGTAAGAGGAAGGAGAGCAGCGTCCTCTGATCTCATAGGACTCTGCACATCTCCGGGGCCCGAAGAAAGCCTGGTGTCTCGTAGATGTGCAGAGTCCTTATGAGTTCAGAGGACGAAAGCTCGGGCTACTCTACATATCGCCGGCGAGGGAATGCAGCTCGGAATCTACCCTATTCCTCTTCCTGCCGATCAGAGAGAATGAACACGGGGACGCCTCCGGGGCTACCCCACATCATGGGGAGCAAGTGGAGAGCGGAAGAGAGAGAAAAAGAGAGAGAGAAGAGAGGGATGGGAGCCGGCGACGGCGACGGCGACGGCGGGCAGAGTAGAGGTGTATATAACGCAGGAAGAGGAAGTCTCCAGAAAGATAGGGTATTAGGGAGGAGGGAAGGGCTCCTAAAACCGAGCCCGTATCCTCCCTTCTCGAGTTGTTGCCGTATCTTTATTTCCCCAGATTCCAAAACGGCGAAAAACCGGTGTACCTTGTAAGTTTATAGCCGTCGCCACCCACAAAAATGGGAAAACGTCTGCAGAATTTCCCTTTCTTGAAGAAGAAGGGCCGCATCATTGCTCTGTGCTCCGCCGAACCCACTTAAGTGCTGCTCTCTGCTGCTGCAACGGGGGGATACGCCGGATCTTTTCTTCTTGTTTTTTTTTTCAGTAGCGCGCAGAGGGTGTAATACAGTCGTTGTGCACCCCACCTACCCCACGGACATGGAGATCTGCAGATTTTCTTTCTCTTGAAGAAGAAGGGCCACGCAATTACTCCGCGGCGCCGTGGTAAAACAATGAGATTATTTGGTTTTCTCTCCTCTATGCCGCTGCTTAATTTATACCGAAATAAATCTCTACTGGTTAAAATATTATCTCATCACTTGAATGACTTGGACATGTTAATTAATTGTTTTAATATTATCAATTTTGAATGAATCTTTTAGCTGAAATTACACGTGGGGATAAGCTCAATAATCAATAGTTTGTGATCAAATAATCGTAGTTAGAACCTAAGAACAATAGTTCATGTTAAATGGGATGTAGGACATGAGCTGAATCACTTTATAGTACCTTGGTCATACTTTGTCGATTTAGAAAGACCCTAGAAATTAAGAAGTCAAAGAGAAGATCGATTGAACAAATCAGAAGTCAAAGAAAGACAAAGGGGATCTTATCATAAAGATATTAGAAATTGATCAGTTAAATCTCCCTTCTTAATTTCAATACAATCCAAAACGTAATACGAATGATGTGCTAGTAACATTGTGAACCATTTTCTTGCATTGATAAAGTCAACTACCTGCACAAATAGGTCATGCACTTCTCCGAATTCCAATGATGTCCATAATTTTTCATTTTATGCTTATTATGGTACCTTGTATATGCTTTATTGTATGTAACCTTCTTCTAGGAAACTGTAATTTCACCACCTTAATTTCAATCTAACTTGACAAGACTTCATCTCCTATCGTATAAGAGTTTTGATGCTTCCATGAAGTCAAAATATTTATTTTAAAATAGAAATAATACAAATAAGAGATAAAGAACTAATTTTTTAATATAAAGAGAGGCCAAAATAATATAAATTTATGTTCAACATTAAAACGAACTAATTTTTTTGACCTAATATGCAAAGCTGAGTAACATCAACTAGTAGTAGACCAAATGTGTTACCGATCTAGTCATCTGAGTTGACTCACTATATTGACCCAAAGAATTGTCCTCACCCATGAAACTAGGATTGATGAAAATTAATTTTAATCACTTACAGATAGAAAATTATAGAAAATACATTAGAAAACAAATTCACCCCCTAATAGGTGTGTATTATAGCTCACTATGAACCCAATCACTGCAGCCATTTCGAGATATTAACTTTTAACATTCATTCCAGTGATTGGTTCATGGCCTGAGTTGACAGAACGTTGACTTTATCTTAGCATCTTCGCTGCTCGTCATTGAAGGGCCTCAGACTCTCAGGAATCAAGCCAGAATGATAGCAACTCTCAGACAAAATAATCAAGATCAACCGTTCTCGCCGTATTTTGAAGAAACATCTATCTCATTCTCGGATGCTTCACATTTCAAGTCTGCAGAGGTAGAAAATGTTGACTCAACCCAAGTGAGAAAGGATGAGGCTCGAACCTGGGTGCCTGGTTAGAGTTGGGGACATGTATCGGGAGTGATGATTAAGAAAGAGGCGAGGAAATAGGTAATGAACCTTCAGTTTCTGAGTATTAGCTCCGTCCATACTGTAGCGTTGACTTTAAGATGCCCTCTTTCATGCAGATTTTGTGATCTCTCGTTGACTTTAAGAGTGACGTATTGTTAAACGAAGTAACTAAAGAAAAATCCCTTTCAGCAAGCTGACTGGGTCGCAAAACAATTGGAGTGAAAAAAAGAAGATAATCTAATTTTAATACAGCTTCTTCTTTGATTCAAACCCAGGGAACTGAACCCTTCCGATCTTGCTACCAGGAGGAGCAAAGACCAACAAGAGTCGTGACTTAGGTAGATAAGGCCGTCTTCTTGCAGAGCGGGCAGACGTTCTGCTGAACCAACCATTTTCCAACACAAGAAGCGTGGAAATCATGCCCACAGGTCAACACCCCCAGATCCTCGCCATCGGCATAATCTTCCTGCCATGCGTAAAGGAGTGAATGCCATAGAACATTGCCAAATGCATCAACGCCCGGATGGTTTCTTGGCCATTTACCTTGCAGATACAGTAGGATTCTGCCTTGCAGGGCATAGAAGAGAGATATTTCCGTTGGTTCAAGTTCTTCTGCATAGTGTCCTCGGCTAGCCCCACACTCACATTCCCAATCTGCTCTTCCAATGCCAACAACTCCTGCCAGGTATGGATAAATAATCATATCAGCCTGATGCTAGTCATGGGAGTAGTTAAACATAGGGAAACACAGTAGACATCTGCAATAATACCCCACGCTGGGGACTGAAACGTTATACAATGGACTTCACGTTAAAATTAAAATGTAGCAGAAAAATGATGAAAATAAGAAGAAACGTAATTCGAAAGAGACGAAACTGAACTAGACTGGGTCATAAACGTACCTCAAGTATCATCATAGTCAATGCTCGGTAGCTCCATGGGCCCAAGGGGCCCCTACAAAAAAGCTCCGATAGCATCTGTAGATACTCACTCGTTGGACCTTGATGGGGCATCCAGCTGGGAGCTACTGGTGGAAGAACGCCAGAGCTACGTCTTACCAAGCCTCTGCGGTCTGCCGCCTCGCATGGACCACCTGGGCTCTCACTTGAACTCATGTGGTGGAAGCCGCTGGTTGAAGCCCTTTGGTCGTCCACTGGTGCAGAAAAATATGAGAAAGTAGGGAAACCTCGTCTAACCTCATGAGGACTCTGCACATCTCCTCCGGGACCCTGCGAGACTTGACGACCCTCGAGGAGAGCCGATTTGTTTCGAATGAGCGCGCCCTATTTCGGACAAAAAGCACAGAGGCCCCGATGAGATCATCTCCTCCGGTCTATGTGATCCAGAAGCAGCAAGTGGACCAGAGTATGGGGGTGTGTGAGAGATCTTACGTCAATCAGCGTGCTCTCGTCCCTCCTTGAATAGATCGACCTCGAATGCGATCCCATTCCCGGTGCACCACTGCGCAGAGACAATGAAACGGAGGATCAACTTTTTTCCATTTCGGTTCTGCCCCTGGCCGCACCTGGCCGGATCAACGGCTGAAGAAAGTAGCTTGGTCAGAGAAGCAACGGCAGAAAATCAGGTTGCAGACATTCGGGGATCGAAGCAGATCCTTTGGGCAACTCAGATCCTGAAAAAGGGGCCAGATTTTTCTTTTTCATCGCAAGCTCAAGAAACCCAGAGGGTAGAAGAGCGATACAGAGTCTGTCCGTCTGCCCATCTTCCTTTCCTTATGGAAGAAGAAGAGACATCCTACAGAAGAAGCGAGGAGAACAGAACGAGAGGCCCGCGGAGTGAGGACGAGTCTCTCACTGAACAGTGGAAAGAGTGGAGGAGGGAATGCGAGAAAAAAATAAGGATCGGCGAAAAAGACAACGAGACAAATTGGGAGATACGCAGTGAGAGAAAGATGGCAAGACGAAGGAGAGGGGTCGGAGATACGCGGACGAGGTGAAAAGAATACTCACCGGCGGAAGCCGCGCTCCTGCTGCGCTCGGAAACTCGGACCACTCTCCATGTCTCCGACTGGAGCGGGTGGCTCGGAATCTGCCCTCGTCATCTTCCTGCCAATCCCTGCCGCGTCTGTCTCTTCCACGGAGTCGGGGGAGGAAACCCAGCACCGAAAGAGAGAGAGAGAGAGAGAGAGAGAGAGAGAGAGAGAGAGAGAGAACGAGGGAAACAAAGGGAGAAGAGAAGGGTGGGAATCAGCAACGGCGGTTGTGGGCAGAGGCTATGAATAACGTTGCAGAGAGAAAGAAGGAAGTCGAGTCTTGGCCCCTTCCGAAACGGCCGGATACGCCGGATCTTTTCTTCAGAAAAAGGCGCGAATCTTGTAATCCAGGGGCGCAGGGGTGATCCCTCCACTCCGGTTAAAATTCACGTTATTGTACCCCTCTTTACGGTTGTTATGAGTCAATTTTATAGAAAAATAAATATGTAAGAAACCAAAGATTGACCCATCTAAAGTTTTAATCTAGAGGAGAATAGTTGATGCTAATCTTTGTCAGCCTCATCAAGTTATGAAGCTTGAATAGAGGAGTGAGTGAGACATCTCTGTTAAATCCAAAAGGCTTTGGAGAGCTCGAGCTGTTTCGATGATGATCACATCTATGAAATGGTGAGTTGATTACTCTAAAAATAGGTAATATTAATTGCTGGGTGTTTTAAAATAGTTTACTAAAAGGGAAATTAACCCAAGGAAAAAACATGCCATAACCTTTGGCTGTATATGCTATATATAATACGAATTTTACTTAAAGTAAAATACTCATTATTGTTAAAATTGGTTTCACTAATTGAGACATGAACTAATCGAAAACATAATCCAACAAACCACATGATGGAATTTTGAAAGCATTGAATTTTTATCAATTTTATAAATTTAGTAACCCTTTCTATAGTTTAAAATGCAAGCAGATGGTGGGACATATTTCAGACCATTCAGCAACTAATGAAGTCTCCTAATATCATTCAAACCAAAAGCAGCCTAGTTAGGTATATATATATAAAGAGAAACCTTTACTCACATATCTTTCTTATAAGAAGAATGAATTCTCAGCTTATTTATTATAGATTGAGTTTCATTGTACAACCTTCTTGCAGGGAGTTTGCTCTTAACTATTCCTAGTCTGAACACCCATTTCTAACGTTATGTAAAATTTTGCTACTTTAAGGTTTCAAAGAATCCTTAACACAAGGTTTTCCAACAACAGGATTAGAGGGATCAGGTGACAAGATAACTAGAGTTGAACTCCTATGAATGATAACTTATTCTACTTCAAATTTAGAGTGCATTCGTACACTAACTCTGGTATAAAGCCACACTCTAAAGGTAGCTCGTGGAAGCCAATTATCTATGTTGGACAATTAGTGTCGTAAATCTAAGGCTAGTGGGTCTTTTCTATTTAGCCCTCCTAGAGTCATGAATTTAAAGGAAATAAGCAAGTTTCTCCACTGATTTTGAGCCCCTAATATAACAAGAGTATTAGGGGAGGAGAGAAAGCCTCCCAGAAATTGAACTGATTGAATATATCATGTATTGCCCACAACTAGACACCTTTGCAACAGGTGGACATCCCAGATCTCTTTCTGCAACAGTTGGAGATTTCCTAAATCAATTTACATTGAAATAAAGACCTACTATATTCAGTAGTAAGTTCTTGATATGGTCGTTAACTTGATCTTATGATGTGGTAGGTTGATCAGCTATAAAGAACAAAGGGAGAATCACTACAACTCTCATAAGGGATAATTAGGACACATTTCAAGCTTGCAAATGCAAATGGTGCAGCCGAAAGGATGACTAAAACTTGGGGGAGGGAAGAATGAGGGCTGAAACCCATGTATATTTAAGAGATACCTTCCTAAGGTTCTTCTATCCTCTTATTGTAATAAGTTTGATGCAAGGCATCAACCTGTCCTCACAAAATCATGATTTCAAATAGTCCAAAGGCCTCCCAACACTCATTTAGATTCAAAGCTACATAGTGAACTAAAAATTCACATTAGTCATTCTTAAATTAGTACCTCATGAAATTCTTAAATTAGTACCGCATAAACCCTACCATTAATAAACAAAGAATATAAAAGAGACTAAAACATACATTTCACTTGTATGTATGATAGATTCCTTATAGTGTACAGTGTGGATATAGATGTTTAAACCTTTTTCTACAAACTTGTGTTGATGGACATGAAAGACTGTTAATGGAGATTGTACATGCTAACCTGTGTTGCTAAGTACAACATCTGCATGATTTCAACTGAATAAAATATATATAGATTACCACATTGACTTGATATACCACAATATATCCTGAAGTTTTTATGGCATAAATATTGATGAAAATAGCTTTACAAAGTTATCCTCCTATTCACAGCCCTCCTATTCTCTTAAGTGATTTACAAGTATATGAGATCAGAAAATCTATTACATGATAGATTTCACAATTACCACCCCACACTAGATACAAAAGTATTAGCTTCTTTCGTAGCGATTGCCATAACTAGCCTCTAAGAGTGTCTATATATAAGTCATAAAGCTCACAAAACATACACTCTAGTTCTGACTAGGAAATGATAGCCTCATTGTTGTTGGTAATTTGAGCAATAACAATGGCTTTGGGAAATTGAAAACACCCAACATATTTTCTAAAGTGGATTCAAAAAAACTTAAAAGGTAAGATTTTTGATTTTTACACACTATTTTACAGCTCTTGCAATAGGGTGTTTATAGAGAACAAAATCTCATATGTTTGAAATCAAATATATGAATGAGACCAAATTGGTTAAAAATTGCTCAATTCCATACGTGAGTAGACCCACAAATTATGCGATCTCGTCTTTGAGATCAATATGCCTCTCATCTTAGAGATCTACTATCATGTCAAAATACGTTTTTACCTCACAAGTGTCATGTCATTTACATTTTTTAGGACGAAAACAAGGAGATAGAGATTCTCAAAATGAGGAGAGCAATGACTTTGTTATATCATTTAATGTTAGAGTGATTAGCACTTATGGCTGATGTAAAGCCACAACCTTGAGGAGATTAATGAGTGTTATTCAAGCTTCACCCTCTAGGGTCATGAATCTTGAACAAGTCTCCTACTTTTAATAAAACTATTTTTGTGCATTTAACTATATAAAGGTACCTTAGTAACTTCTTAACTGGCAGGGTTACCTATAGATGATCTTATTACTGACTATGTTACAAGTTTTATCTATTTAATGTGAAATCCACTCAAGGGCAGAAACGTTAGTAGTTACTTGAAATATATTTAGTTATTATAAATTAAAGTAAAAATAAATATTATTTATCAATAATGTTAACATAAATAATTTTATATGAAATTTTAGTGTCACTAATCTGAGAATCAAACGGATTTCAAATTTCTCTTGAAGACGAGCAAAATGCAACAAACCACTCAACGCAGGTCAAAAGTATTGACTTTTTACGGATTTTACAACGTTAATATTCCCTTCTAGAATTTAAGTTGAAGGCAAAGAATATGACCATTGAAGAAACCTGCTATCTGAAAGTCGGAAGCAGTGCATTAAACTCTGTATGAATACGAAGATCTCTAAAACAATGTAAATGTACATAAAAGGAACAATGGGAGTGATGCACCACCAAATATGTAGAGATAACGTCAACTTGCACCTTCCTCCAAGGTGTCTGTCTACACCAAACTACTACAAGTTTGAGTACCTGAAAACTTCACGCACCTGCTGCTGCTCAAATTGTTCACAGACTCCACATAAAATTCTTCAACGATAATAACAAAGAAACAGCTCTCTAAGATCCTTAGATCTGAACTCCAATGAATAATAACCCATTTTGATTTTGTGTTTAGAGTGTACTTGTACCCACCAGTGATCAAGAACCTTAATCCAGAGGAGACTCACAGTAGCAGTTCTATGTTGAAACTAATAGAGAAAGAAGAAAGCTCAAACATAAAAGCTCAGTGTTCTACATCTGGCCACTTAGACTGCGAATCTTGAGGAAAGAAGAAAGTCAAGTATTAACATAGACTTGAGGATTGAGCTCTTCCCTGATTTGGCCTCTAAATTTGTTAATCTAATAGAGAAATCTTGAGTAACATCTTAACTTCGTTAAATCTGTTGAATATAGTACGGATTCTACTAATGATTTAGTGAAGCTGAGGAAAGTGGCGAAGAATATAGTAATTAGAGTATAAACTATAGATCTAATGAACAAATCATTATATAGTAATAGGGTGTGAAATATCTTTAGAAACCTCAGTCCTAGGAACTCAAGAAACGTACACAATCACTTAGACAAAAAGGGTACTACAGTCAGTGGTGGCAGCGACGAGCAGAGCAAAGTTTATACATAATATAGGTGAGAAGGCCTTTTAAAAGACCAAAGCCATTGTATTACGAGTATCTTCCAAAACTCCTTTGTAACTGGTGAAAAGGCGAGTTTTTCTTTCCCCCAGAGTTTGGATCTAGTAATCCTGTGGCGCAGGGATGTAAGGCAGCCATGGAGACCCACCACCACGCACATAATTTTGTTCTCCTCTTCATTGCTAGTTGTTCCTCGGGGCCATCTGCAAGGCTCTGAAGCAAACTATACTCAGATAAATACCTGTTATTTCTAGTGGTAGATTCTTTCTTGGGTAGACTCGAGTGAACATTGACTTGATCTTGGCATCTTGGCATCTTGGCTGCTTGCAATCAGAGAGTCAGCTCTCAAGAAGAAATGGTGGTGCAGCCAAAAAGAGAGAAAGTTTGCGGTGGGGGGAGGCAAGGAAATAGGTAAAGAACTAAGTTTGCAGTACTATCTCCATCCATACTGTCACTTAACTAAGATGATACCTTTCTTGCAGATTTTATGATGCCTTGTTGAGTCTAAGAGACGCAAATTATTAAAGAAAAATATTACAGAAAATATGCCTTGAAGCAAGCCGATGTGCAGAAAGAATGACTGGAACAAAACGTTTTGTACCTACTTAAAGCCAAAATAAACACATTGCTAACGGATAATCAGCAACCATGCTAAGCAGGATAGACGCCCCCAATACAAAGTGAACAATCAGCAAGAAAAGCAAGTCATAATTTCCCTCTAACCCAGACAACAAACAAGGCGAGACCGTACTGATGGAATTAAATGAAGAATAAAAGCCAAGCGATTCATAAATTTGATCTTCACACAAGTATATGTATGTATATAGATATACACTGGAAGAAAAAAACAGCAGACAGATGGAGTGAAGGAGGAAAGAAGCCCAAAAGTAGTCGTGATTTAGGTAGACAAACCTGTCTTCTTACAGATTGGGCAGACGTTCTTCAGAACCAGCCATCTTCCAACACAAGAAGCATGGAAGTCATGCCCACAAGTCAACACCCCCAGATCATCACCATTGGCATAATCTTCCTGCCATGCATAAAGGAAGTAGTAAATACCCGACAAAATTGCCAGATACATGGATAGCAAGATGGTCTCTTGGTAATTTACCTGGCAGATACAGCATGATTCTGTCATGTAGGCTGCAGAAGATGGGTATTTCCTTCGCTTCAAGTTCTTCCGCACAGTGTCCTCAGTCAGCCCCGCGCTCACATTCCCAATCTGCTCCTCCAGTCCCAACAGCTCCTGCCAAGAACGAATAAAAATTTCCCACGAGGAGTTGACTACATGCATCCTGGACAAGGAGGAGCTAGAAATGACTGGGTTTGACCATCTAACCTCATATGACATGGTATCGACGTCGAGGCGCATGTCTTGATGCATGTTATGGTACACAGACTCATCCAAAGTCATTGCATCCTGCCGAAAGAGGGATGGAATGCTAAGAAAATGTATGTTACCAACACAAGTAAGTAGTCTGAATCAGAGCATGTTTAATGAGGTCTCACGTCAATCATCATGTATTCCTCCATTTGCATGAAGTCGGCAGAATCTGGGCTTTGCTGCATAGTAAAACCACACAAAGTAAGACTAAAGAAACATGGTACACAGTGCTGCTAGTTGGGAGAGTGGACCAGATGATAAGAGTGAACCCAATTAATGTTCCCTTATGGGGGTAGAAAGCAATAAAAAAGGCTGCAGCAGTAACATCAAAGAATTTAGGATGCTCCACCATGAATTTTTATTGATCCTCAGATGATGCAAAGTTGGAAAAAACTCGCATCTACTGTAAGGTTTTAAGGCAAACAGTGCGAAATCAGATCTGAACGGGTAAATCGGCAGCTTTTGGCGACTTTCCAAGATGTGCGTAGTTCCAGAGAAAGTTTCAGCATCTTTTAGAAGCTCATTGATTGAGAGAACGGGAATCATAATTTTCAGAGACCTTGTTACATCAAATCCCAGTCACAGGTCAACGCTCTTAGCTTTTCTTCTTTTTCTTTTGCTTCCTTTTTTTGTTTGTTTTGAGGAGGGAGGAAGGGCGAGGGGTTGAGGCCAGTAAATAATTCTGCGAGTTCAGCAATCATTTCAGCTTAATGCTAGTCATGGCAACACAAAAATTGTCTATAATTATAAATCATAACATACAAATGATGAGAATGAGAAGAAACGTGATTCAGAACACACAAAATTGAACGAGATTGATTCATAAAAATACCTCAAATGTCATCATAGACCTTGCCTGATGATTCCACAAGTTCAAGGGGGGCCCCATGACACCGCGGGGAGAGGCCCCGGAAGCAGGCTCTGGTGAGATCTCTAGATACTGACTCATTGGATCTTCTTGGGGCACCCAAATCGGAGCTGCTGGCGGAAGAACGCCAGAACCGGGAATAAAGAGCGAAATAGGTACCACGTTTCCGGGGATAATCATGCTGATAATGCCCAAACTCCGGATTTCAGGATCAATGGTTTGAGCTGGCATCATCTGCTCTGGAAGCCACCATCTTTCCAAGCCTATCGGGTATGCCTCCTCCCATGGACTACCTGGCCTCTCACTTGGGCTCATGTGTTGGAACCCGCTGATGGAAGCCCATGGCTCGTCCTCCGATGCAGAAAAGTGAGAGGAAGGCGGGTAGCCTTGTCTGAAGCCATAACGCCTCTCCATATCTCCGGGGCTCCGTGATCCTCGGCGACTCCCGAGGAGAGCCGACTCGTTCAGAATGAGCACGTCCTGTTTCAGACAAGAACCAAAGAGAACCCGATGAGACAGCCGACGTTCTGTGAGAACCAGAAGCAGCAAGATGATCGGCGTTTGCGAGGGTGGGAGAACTCACGTCGTTTAGCGTGCTCTGAACCGTTCTTGAATAGACCCTCCTCGAATGTGATCCCATTCCCGGAGCACCACTGCGCAAGGTGAAAAAAAAGGAATGTCACTTTATTCCCCTAGGAATTCTGCACTTGGTCGCACTTGAACAATGCCGGGGGTCCCGTTTCCAAGCCGGATCAACGGCGGAGGAAGGGAGTCTGGTAAAGAAATCATCCTCTGATTTTGATCGATGATGACGGCAGAAAATCAGGCTGCAGTCCTTCGGGCATCCAATGGAATGAAAGCGCTCATACGAGTTTAATCGGTACAAGGAAAAAATCAAGGGATCAATCAACCTGGACAATTCAGACCCTGAAAGTGCCACCCATCGCAGCCAGGTTTTTCTTTTTCTCCTCGAGCTTGAATTGAAATAAAAGAAGCCTGAACAAGAAGAAGCGAGGAGAAGGGCTCTTTCTTGGAGAGACAGAGAGAGGGGGAACGGAACGAGAGGCCCACGAGGCGAGGACGAGTCTCTCTCTGAGAAGTGGAAGGACGCGAAGAGGGCGAGGGGGAGTGCGAGAGAAAAATGGATCGGCAAAGAAAGATGAAAGACAGATAGATAGAGCGATATGCGGCAAGAAAGAGATGACAAGAAGAAGGAGAGGGCTCGGAGATATGCGTAAGGAGTGAAAAAGATGCGCACCGGTGGAAGCCGCGCCCACGCTGCGCCCGGAATCTTGGGCCAGTCTGCATATCTCCCATGGGAGCAGGTGGCTCGGAAACTCCTCTGTTTGTCTTCCTGCCGATCGTCGCCGTGCTCCGTCACTCGCTCCCAGGGAGTCGGCGGAGGAAAACCAGCACCCCCCTCGCCGGAAGCGCAAGAAGAACGAAAGAGAAGGAACAAGGGGACGCCGCTGGGGCTGCTACAGAGCGGGCAGAGAGCGAGAGCGAGAGAGAGAGAGAAAAGAGAGAGAAAGAAAGGAAATCGGTAAGAGAGACTATGGCGGGAGGAGCTATTAAAAGCCGAACCCGTTGCGTATCCCGCCGCAACGGGCGGATACGCAAAAAAAGGCGCGAATCTGTTAACCCAGTGGCGCAGGGGAATCTAGCCGTTGTGACCACGCCGCCCCACCCCGGGACGTCTTCACAATTCCCTTTTCTTGAAAGGCTTACCTAATTTCGCTGCGCTCCCGGATTAAAATTCACCTTTTATGTCACTTTATACCAAGATCAATATGCAAAAAAAGATTATCCAAAAAAGGAAACAAAGGATTAAAACCTGTAAGAAGTAAGGAACTGAACGTCTGGAGGAATTACATGTTCTAGTCTAAATAGTTGGAGTACATTAGCACTTGAGGTTCATGTACAGCCCTAATTTTGATTAGATAAGCTGGTGTCAATCTGTTTTGCCCCCTCTAGTTGTGAATCTTGAAGAGAGGAGTGAGTCTCTTATGTTCATTTGAAAGGTTTTGGCGAGTATGAGTTGTTCTGATGATGACCATATCCATGGAAGAGGATGTGAGTAGCTTCATGTGGTAGAGTTTTTTATAGATAATATTTATTACCAAGTATTTTAAGACGTTTGCTACTTAAAGACAACTTTACTGAAGATGAAAAAGGTCACAACCAATGTATACAGATATTAATAATTTTACTTAAGTTTTAAAAAATCATTATATATGCCTGCAATTAAAGTTAATAACTTTATGTGAAAATTGGTGTTACTAATTGAGGCATGGACCCATTGGAAAGCTCTCTCTAGAAGAAAAGTATGATTCAAGAAATTATATAATCAAATTCATAAGGAATAAACTTTTATGGAATTTACAATTAGAACAAACCCATTTACACTTCAAATGCCATGCATAGGATTTGATATATTCAGCAACCGTGCCCCATCATTATGGAAATCAAAATTAACCTAATTAGATATCTAAATATATACAAACATCTGGTCATCCAAAGTAGAAGAGAGTCAAGCAAAGAATGAGAGTGGTATTTTATCTAAATCTAGAGTGAGCTTCATTGGACATTTCTTGCAAAGAGTTTGCACCAAACTATTACAAGTCTGAACACCTATCTCTAATGTTTCACACAAGCATCTCTAATGACAAAAATAGAGGAAGAAGTGTCTAAGATGATTAAGGCTAAACACCTACAAATCAGGACTCATTCTACTTTGAATTTAGAGTTTAGTTATTTACTTACATTCATTTATGGCCGTAATACATATATATATATATATATATGTCTATATATATATAAGATTAAAGGAAGCTAAGGTATGTTGGCCATCTACAGTTTTTTATATGAGTGAAGTTGGTATTATAGATTTTGTTTCCTTCAGTTATTAATCTAAAATAAAGAAGTGAGTTCTCGTTTGGTAAGCCCACCAATATTTTTAAATCTAGCAAAGGTTATATAGGGAAAAATCCTGATTTTTTTAGCTGCCATTAAAATATTCTATTTAAAATACTGAAGCATCATAATTGAATGTCTTATGGCCTTAGAAGTGAAAGTAGTGGGTATACCTCAAAAGCTTCTCATTCTGTGTGGTCTTACATGGCTGCTTGTCGCCTATGGGAACTTATGTTAGAGCATGAAATGGACATATTTCTTGGGAATGACAAATACACATGAGATAAAGAAATGCCAAAAACTTTGATGAATTTCTAACGTATTAAATACACATGAAAAACTCTAAAATGTGTACGTTAAGAAAGTTTCATTTCAAATATAATACTTCTTAATGATATTTAGTGTCCAAAAGGTACTTCAAGAAATCTCTTTGATTATTGTATTTTAAATTTTATTATTATGATGAATTCCTTTGCTTTAGAACATTACTTTGTTTACAGCTAATGTACAAATGATCAATGATGAAAAGTAATGATGACTGAATCTGATTTCACATGAATACAATAGATGTTACTGTTTAATTAGTGCACTAGATGTTATTGTTTGAAACTATTAATCTGATCAATGTTGATAGAAAATTATTTTATTGAACTCACATTGGTTACATACTTTTCAGAATTTTTAAATATTAGTGAATATTAATTGAATAATAACTTTAAGATATGAGGAGGTCCTCAAATTAATGATATTTCCTATTGAAATAATGAGCTGGCCAGTAATATGAAAGCTGTCCATATTAGGTAAGCCAAATATTAAGGCTACTAATTAGACACGTTTACTGGAATCATGTAATGCTTAAAAACATTGAAGATAGTTACAAGGGCCATATGAGGTTTAAGATTGGGGGGGGGGGTCTTCACGCAGCGGGTCTTCCTCCTGATCGGACAGGCATTCCTCTGCGTCAACCATCTCCCAACGCAGGCAGCGTGGAAGCCGTGCTCGCAGCTCGGCGTCCCGACGTACCTGGCAGATGCAGCAGGTTTCTTCGATGGCGCAGGCGGTGAAGGGCACATACTTCCTCGGCCTCAAGAGCATCCGGACCATCTCCTCAGTCAGCCCAGAGCTTACATCACTTGTCTGCTCCTGCCCCTTCAGCGGCCGCATGACAGGCGGAAGATGGGTGCTCCGCCGGACAAAGTCCACCGCTCCATGAAGTACCGCCGATCCATCGTCCAGTGTCACCACCTCCTAGGGCAGATAGGAAAACAGAGTCACGGAGTGAATAAACCTCAGCGCATTGGAGGCGAGGCTGCTTTTTGTACGCCTCCCGGTCAGAGCTAGGAGGAACACAACGGGTCTGGTCAGCAAAAAACTTACATAGACCATCAGTCTCGCGCTCAATAACGTGAGACCCAACGAGCTTCTCGCACGTTGCTGGAGAAAGAGTGAGAGTCAGCTTAGATCGAAGCGCGAGAAATTGAAGCAAATGATCGAGCATTGCGCCCTCTTTCAGTCACATCCAGCAGCTCAGAAGTTCAGAGACGAATGGGGAGGGAGGACAGGGTCTTCTGTCCTCATAATGGCTCAGCGTGCCTCCGGGGCGCTGCGAGCCACGACGACTTCCAAGTAAAGCTGATTTATTTAGAATGAGCACGTCTTGATTCAGACTAGAAACAAAGAGACCCCGGTAAGATTGGCACCATTCTGTTCGACAGAAACAGCAAGACGACTAGAGTGTATCGGTGTAAGCTATCTTATGTCGATTAGTGTGCTCTCCTCCATCCTTAAATAGATCTTTCACGAATATGATCCCATTCTTGGAGCACCTCTGTGTAGATTGATGAAAAAGGAACACACCTACACTTGAATGTTAGCTTCACAATTTTTGAACTGAGTCAATATTGGCAAGGTGTGTTGACAGAAAAGAAGAGAGGATGACCCTACTTATTATCACTAATAAGTTTTCATTATCATTAGTTAATAATTAATTAATAATATATATTTACACCTTAACTCATGATAATAGACATATTTATATTAAATAGTAAAAATTAATTTTTAATTAGTTAATATGAATTTTTAGCTAATTATATGATTTTATAAAAAATTATATACTTTTTATAATATAATTTTTGAGATTTGAAAAAAATAAAATAAAATAGAAAAATAAAAAAAAGGGGACTCACCAATCAACCAAGCACACAAGTGAGTCGGAAGCACAATAAAGTAGAGTCGCAAACAAAGAGTTCAAGTGGCTAAGAATAAGTAAGGGACATGTGTGTGTCTCTCCTTCTATGTCACTAGTGGCCAGCAGAACATGACATAAAGAATAGTTGTACACATGTGAGAAAGACGCTTATTGATAATAAAATTATGTTATTATATATATCTCAAAACTAGGAAAATAATCGATGTGGTACTAAACTGACATCACAACTTCATGGAAGCTTTTCAATGATTTTAATACCTAAGTTACCTCTTATTTATGAGAAGTAAATACCCTTATGACATCACTTTGTAAAGATATTCATATATTTATTTTACTCTCTCTCATGTAGGTAGTAGACCAACGAGAATTTGAATCCTATTAGAGTAAAACCTTATATTTTTATCTAATTAAATTATAAATTTCTTGTAGATAGTCGACAAATAATTAAGTTACTAAAATCACTCAAGTACCGATGAAAATCTTGTCAATGTAATTCATAGAGCATGGTTACTAAAATTACTAAATAATTCTAGATAAAAGGATCACAAATGTATCGAGTAAAAGATCTCTAATTGATCAACAAATAAATTATTGTTAGGAAAAAGACGATATAATAAAAGACGAGTTACTACTTCTTGAGAGTGTACTAGATGTCATGAAGAACGTCTTCTTGTTACACAGACCTACGAATGAAGCTCTTTAAGATGCACCCCATCTTTATTCAACTTATCTCTATCATGTGATAGTCGCCAAAGATTCATAAAGTCGTCATTTTTTCACTCTACTAGATGACAACTATCGGAGATGATTTTTCAACTTACCTCATTGATTTCTCAACTTCACAAAAAGATTTAGAGATTGATTACGTCATCTTTATTCAAAAGAGCTTTTAAAGCTATGGACATTATATGATAATTATTCCAAACACCTAATTTTAATGATCACTGTCATAAAACTAAAACTTCGTCTTTCTTAGTTAAAAAATAATATTTATTTAATTTAGAGATACTTTGTGTGATTTTAAATTTTGAAACTCTTCTTCATTAAATTATATTTTTTTGACTTTTACATAACTTAATTGATCAATTAAGGCATTTGTAATCACTTAGGTAAGAGTCATTAGACAAAACTCCATTTTGCACGTTCGTCAAGTTGATGATGTCATTTTAATGTTTGTACTCTTAGTTTCTTTTTTTGAAATATATTAAGTATATTTTATATTTATTATTTAGTTTAAAAATCAAAAAAATTGTATTCTTTTAGGAAACTTTTGAAATATTACCCAATATTATCTTACATCCATATGATTGACTTGGGAATTTCTCACTATTTTTGAAAACTTTTATCAAATTATAATTTATTTATTTATTTATAAAATATTTTATAAAATATAAAAAATAATATTTTCTAGTTTAATTTACATGATTTATTATGTAGCGATTAGGCCATGTCAATCACCCTGATGGCGGATCAGGTTTTAAGACCCTCTAATGGTGGCGAGGTAGAAGAATATGGACCAGTATTCATTTCTATTTACAACTAATTCATAGACATGAAGGGCCCCACCTCTTCGTGATGACGGAGATCAACTCGAACAAGGAGAGAACACAGAATCAAAGGAGCACCTTAGGCCACTTAGACCCCACAAGTAGAAACCACCACCACTTTATCCTCTTCTTCTCCCTGAGAACGAATTGAATTTCAAGAAGCCAAGAGGATAGAGCGGGGTAGTATCTGTCAGTTTCTTCATCCTTTCCTACATGGGGAAAACCTCTGTTTCTGATCTGTCGTGTTTCTGTCAGCCGATTCTCTCCTTCTTCTACTTCATGAATATTGGGTGTAGCAGGATCATGCTACTATGAGCGCCTAGGGGTTGGGGTTCTACGAAAGAAGGAGCTTCAGGGAGAAGCCAGGAGAAGGGCTCTTTCTTAGGAGACGACCCCCGGTATTGGGTAAGGACGCAAGGAGGGAGAATGCGAGAAAGGAAAGGATCGGCAGCACAGATAGAAAGAAAGAAAGAAACATAGATCGATCAATAGGCACAAGAAAAAGATGGCAAGAGAAAGGACAGCGCTTGGAAAGAAGCGGAAGAAGATTAAAAGATACTCACGGGTGGAAGCCGAGCACAGAAACTCGGGTCACTCTGCATATCGCCGACGGGAGAAGGTGACTAGGAAACTCCCGTCTTCGTCTTCCTGTCGATCGCCACCGTGCTCCGCCACTCGCTTCCTTAGAGTCGACGGAGGAAAACCAGGACCGCCCCTCGCTTGAGGCGTTTGAAAGAGAAGGAACACGGGGACGCCGCTGGGCTGCCACACGAGTATCGTTACTGGTGCGTAGAGACCTAGCCCCGAGTCACCAGTTTGTTTTAAGCCCAAGTTGGTGTCTGGTGTGAATAATGGTTGCATTTTAATGTTTCTGCCCAAATCATCTGATTCCTTCGGCAAAGAGGTTGTATGGTGATAGGGAGCAAGGTCACTGCTGGAAAGGAACAAGTCATATGATCGATATCTATGAAAAATTACAAAACATGACCACAATACAACTTGTTACAATATCAGTAAATGAAATCGCAAAAAGCTTCCCAATACAACAATCCTTTCTTATGAGGAAGATCTGCTATGGAACTGCCAGCAAGGAAGTTGGACTAGTCATTCGGTCGACCAGAATCACTTAGGCCTCTACGTATTTCATTCAAACCATCTCTTCAACCATAAGAAATTCTAAGGGCTGTGTTGGAGCAAAACCCGACTCAGACTGGTGGAATGTTAGTTCAAAGATGCGCAAGTCACAAAGTGTGAGTAAGGAAGAACAAATCAACTCACAACAAAGGCGCTGACACAAAAAGATTAATGTAGTTGAAAGGTCAGCTTCCAATGCCCACGGGTGACGAGGGCAAATACTTAACTGTGGAAAACGTTTACAAAAGAATTTTCACCGAGAACTCAATGAATAAATTCGTAATACTGGCCGTGGAGAGTCTCATCTGAACCTCACATGTGATCTCCACCTTAGAATCTCTCCAAGAACATCAAAATGGTTACTAAGAAGGGGAGGAGGGGCCTCTTTTCACAGACACCTCGGAGGACCTTGTATCGCTCTGTGGGCTGTTCTTGTTTTGGAAACGTGCCCTTTGATTTAGCTTACTCCTTTGGGCCGCTTTATTGGGGCAAATCTGTCCGTTCAAGTCAGCTCATTTATTGGCCTTTTAGTTCGTGGGAATCGTTCCACAAATTAAACCGTATCAAGGGATCCGTTACCTTTATATTTTGCTACCATTTTATCGGATCAATTGAGTGCATCCTTGTCACTGACCCGAACACGATCTATCCTCTTGCGGACGAAGCCCACCGATTGTGTATGCTATCCCCCACAGGATGCAGTATTAGGGGTTGACGGAATAGTAGACGCCGAAAGATACTGCGACGTTCCCCCAACTGTATCTCTCAGCCCTGCAGTCTATGGAACCGTAGCGAGGGCTCCAGCAGGGTCCCTTGAACTTCTACAGGTCCTCTTTGCGGGCTCCACTCTCCGCCACCATAGGAGCAGCACCTACGTTCACAGGAAAACTTAGTACGATTTATTTTGGACTTGAGACCCATCGGTAGGGAGGCAGAGACCAACATTATAAGCCGTTATACTTTATTAGACGGCAGCAAAGATTAATCTTGCCATCAGATTAATCGGCAAGAAGAAAGTAAGACCAGCATAATTTCGGCACAGATTTATTTGGTGAAACTGTAGTAAAATTATTCTAATATGCCCGAATTCTAGTCGCATCAAATTACGGCCGAGTGGTCTCCAATGGATGAAGTGGAGCACCACTTGTGGTAGTAAGCAGCGAGAGGACCGTTACGAGCAGAAAGATGACGGCGAACACTTGGACGTGCGCCATGGGCAAAGCAAGCTCGAGAAAGGCGAAGTTAGAGAGAGAGAGATGAGATGCAGAGAGAAGCCGCTCTGGGACTCCTATTACATAGAGGAACAGTCGTACTACCTGTTTTCATGGGCTGTTCATCATGTTTACACTTTGTGAATACTAATACCAGTTTATACAAGACGAGAACCATATATCCCTATCAAAATTGTACGCGATAGAAGCCGAAGGTGAACGATCAGTGTGCCGGGACACACTGATGACAGTTGTTGCCCAAATATCCGCCCCTGCCATCGAACAAAAACTTATCCGATAAAGGAGCGGCTAGAGTAATACTCAGCTATCCAGGCGGCTGCAGGTGTACGAGCGACATCCCACCTAAGTTTTGGTCAGGTGGATAGATAAGATAGACCTGAGTACGACCACACCTGTCAGTAAGCTCGCTTCATCTCAATCCACCTATCTGTCTCACTGTGTGTTTTTTTCTTCGTCTTCTTCTGTCCTGTTTGTATCTAGGAAAGTCATTCACGGTATCACAGAAGGTCAACAAATCTCATTTTCTTTCTTAGAGCCGTGTAGGCTGCAGATTCAAATTTCATTAATAGTTCTGCTGACTTCTCAAACTGCGACTTCTCCATTCGTCTTAAGCGCCGAGATATCCGGCGTGAATAATGGTTTCATTTAAGACTTCGAGACGGATACTAAAACTCCTGGACCGAGCCCAGCTACCCATAGCCCCTAATAACGATTCTTCGGAAGACTTTGACGCAGCGGAAACTGTGCACATAGCTACTACGCTCACAAGCAAAAAAGTTTATTATACGTCCAACATCTTCTGTCCTGCTCCTATCTTGGAAAGTCATTCATCTGGCGTTACGTGTGAATAATGGTTGCATATAAGGCTTCGGGATGGATTCTAAAATGCCTGGACCGAACCCAGCTACCCACAGCCCCCAATCACGATTCTTCGAAAGGCTCTGACAGAGCGGAATACTCCTCGCAGAATAAGAAGATACAGGGGACTACATCAGGAACCCAAATCCGGTAAATGCCGAACCGGTTCCTTATAGAGATTAGATTTGTGCAATCGCCCGATCAAAGAGACATGCTATTTTTTGCAAAAGTAATAATAATATATGGATATATTAACAATAATGTTAAATTTCTGTAACTTTGCGAAATTCCCGAGGATATATGAGTACATTGGAACTCTAATGCACGATTACTTTTCTAAAATCGTAAAGCTGTCCCAGAACAACTTTTCCTTTTGTATGAGGCAGGTTCTGATATGGAAATCGTGGACAACCGTTCTAGTGGTTCACGGTTATCCGTTGTTATTCAAGGAGGCACAGCTTGTCGCAAATAGATGCATGGTCAGCAGGATAGTGTCCCACGAGATTAAAGTGGATGGCGGGGGAGATGATAGTGAATAGGACGCGTCAAGTTATGACATGTGAACAAAATAGAAGCAGAGGAGCCAGAAGATACACCGACGGGGAAGGCTGTGGCAGTCACTGCTCTGGAGATAACTGGTTTCTCTAGCTCCTCTTGCCCTTATTACTTTATGGCTTCCATCATCAATCAAAATCTTCTCGACGACTTTAACAGTATCAATAGCGTAATCCCACATTGTGTATTTAGAGTGCCATTAAAAGTCAACATGTTTAAAATTTACGCATCTTGCAGGATTACTAAAAAAAGGATAAAATTCTCGCCTGTGAGATATATTAGTCACTTGATAAAAGAAATCTTCAGACGCTTCACAAAAATTAGGCTCTTTGTGGGGTTACAAACAAGTCAACACCATCATTTTTATACATTAGTTATTTAATATTAGCCTCTGAAGTTCTTATGGACCCTCAAACGTTGATAATTACTACCCTCGGCAAATGCCGCCTTGAAAGCAAGCAGCCAACAAGGTTCACGGTACGAAACCCACTGCAAAAAAATTGTGTGACTTCTTCATTTTCTGACTATTACTATAGCTCCACTGGAATATGGCTGTCTCACAAGCAAAGTCATTCCTGTAAGTGTATTCATACCAACACCGTCAATTTTATGCTGCCCCTAAAATTTTATGTATCGCACCCTGATGGTTTCAGAGGCATAGATCCTTTTAAGATCTTCAAGATGTTGGCAACCCCCAAGCGTCGGGCATATCCAGGCAGGACTTCGGGACTGTCCTGCCTCTACACCACCTTACCTATTTTTGTCCGTGTAAATTAACGGCTAACCTGGATTTCAAGCAGAACTTTTACTTTTACTTCGAACCATAGTCCAACAACGATCTTACTTCTTGAGGATAAAGCCCACTCCTCTTATATGATGTCCTGTATCATGATAGTACACACTTTGAAGAACGATAGGGATATTTAAAGCGAAGAAGCTTATTCCATGGACTCGAGACTCGACCGACCACCTGTTACCGACAACGGAGATGATAGAGGATGAAGAAGACGCATACAACACGAGGTTGTAGTCTACAGCAACACTCACTTATTTAGTTCTGGAGCACACTACAGACGGAATCCCTGAGCCCCCCTCCATACCAGACAATGAGCAAGCCATATTGGGAACAGAGCTGAGGGGGCTGGCAGTCATCCCTGGCCGATGACTACGGTTTGCATAACTTGTAGCAGATGCATTGAGGGCGACTATGGCCCTGGCACACTCCCCCAACGTAACCCAATCTCTTGCAGAAGGATGAGCATTTCCGAAAGATAGAGCAGAACCCTATGCGCCGGCTACAGAGCCTGTGGCCCGCTTCCACATTCTGCGATAGCTCTCGAGCAGAACCTACGCCCACGGCAAAAAATACTATGATGCCTGATACGAACATCTATGAAACCCATCGACACAGATAGCGATGTTATTAACATTATACTTTATTTGAGGAGAAATAATTATATGTTAAATGATCAATTCACAATAAGGAAGAGCCGTGTAATGTACGCACGGATTTAATTTAGTTCAGCTACTAGCGACTATTCTAATATGCTAAATCCTACAGAGATGAAATTAATCCCGAGTGATGCCCAATGGACACAGTGGAGGATTACTTGTGGTAATGAGCAGCGAGACGACCATAACGAGCAGCAAGACGACGGGGAACACTTTGACGCGAGCCATGAGCAAAGGAAGTTTGAGGAAGCCGCGGATGAGAGAGAGAGAGAGATTGGGTGAAGAGAGGGGATGCCCTGGGGCTCCTATTATATAGACTGAAGAACAGATGTGTTACACTCTAACACACGTCGTTTGATCTCCTTCAGGTGTTAACGCCTTAATGCCGGGTTTTATGGAAGATGCCATTTAATCAACATCGGGATTAACGTTGATAGCAGCCCTAGGGTAATGGTCAATCCACTCGGACACACCACGCCGGCACTGCCTTGAGGTCGCCTTCGTTCATCGGCGTTAGTCTAGCAAATGAGCAGCTAGAGTGCCAGTGAACCATTGAAGCCGATGCATGCATAAGGCCAGCGCGTATTGACATTCTGACCAGACTCGTATAAAGTGATGTGAGTGGATAAGTTCTGAAAATTGTGGACGACTTCACCGTTCCCCTACATCTCAAATCCATCTGTATTCTCTACTTTCTCGTCTCTGAACTTCTGCTTCTGTGTTTTTATTCCTCGTGACACCTAAAGTCAGTAACAGTGACAGGAAGATTGTGTAGACTCGAGTTTCCACTATATTATTGTCACTAGTCAAATTTTGAATGTGGATACTTCTACTGGCATCACCTAAATTCCAAAATTCGCCATTGTTTTTAACGCTGACGTATGTTTTGGGGTGAATACATCAGGCTCCGGGCCAGATCCTCCTAAGCCTGGGTCAGCCTAGCCCCGCACATCCCCAGCAGGAGCTGTTTAGGAGGCAACGAGGGGCATGATCGTCACATGAGAGGGATAAGGCACATTAGGTAAGGGGGCTTCTGTTGGGCAGACGAGGGATGGTAACGATCCCCCCTCATAGATGGAGGCAACCATTATATCAAAAAGAAGAATTTTTGTTTGTGTATATATAGAAATATACTGATTGACAATGTGTCCACTTAACTCTACCATTGGTCTTACGTATGTAATCCCAACCTGCATTAAATGCTACACTTAAATGAATGAATGTTTTAGAACATTAGAAGCAACTCAAACTGTTGGAGTCATAGGGAATGGTCTATTAGGTCGTAATCGGCTCTAATGGGCTTCTAAGTGAGTGCATGGATCCAAATCCATGGTGAGTTAGCAGTGGGCCCATGAGGGAGTGCCCCCATGGCAGGGGTGACGTGACTTAGTCGTTGTATATTAAATCACGCAAATATAAAATTTATAAAACTAGAAAATACGAATTTTTAGATATTTAGAAGTATTTCTAAACAAATATATCAATTATAATTCAATAAAACTTCCAAAAATAGCGGTAATTTTTTAGGTCGATCACAGGGATGTAATATAATATATGGTAATTATTCAGAATTTTTCTCAATGAATACGATTTTCTATTAATTGTATACTAGGAAATGAAAAGGAAATATATTTAAAATTCACGAAAAAAGGAAATAAGGGTGCGGAAGTCAAGATGACATTAGCGCCTGGCAAACGTGAATCGAGCAGAAACAGAGTTCTGCCTGGCGATTCTTATGTAAGCGATTACAGACGATTTAATTAATCAAATTAAGATCTGTAAAAGTCGGAAGAATCGTAATAGAACAAAGTATATTTTGGTAAATTAAAATCACAAAAAATATCACTAAATGAAGCGTAAAGTAAGTTGAAAGCAGGAAAACAAAGTTCCAGCGTCGCGATGGCGATGCGTCGGCGATGCACCAGAATCCTGAGCGTTCAGGAGGATTTTCGTGTAGTGTCCACGGCCTTGAAGGCTCTCCTTGGACAAAGACGACGTGGGCAATCCCTAGATCTTCTCGCAAAGTCTAGAGATTAATGAAATGGGTCGTCGAGTCATCTCTGGCGGCTGTCACCCGGCGGAGCGGAAAAACGGCGACTTTGCGGCTCTCCGGCGGCTATCACCCGACAGAGAGGAGCTGGATGGAGGTGGGGCACATGTCAGGGAGCTTCATCCTCAGGTCCGTGCAGCAAGAGGAGGCTCTTCATCGCATCTGGTACGCTCTCAGGAGGTGGCGACTCGTCTCCCGGCGGATCGTCCTTTTCTCGACGACAGCTTGTTCGTCGATCAATCGGAGATGATTTACTCAATGGATTCGCGATCCTTTTATCGCCAATCGTTCAGCAATTTTAGTAGCAATGCTCCGCGAATCGTGTTGACGAGATTTTCGCCGATGATCCAGTAATTCTCGTTGCTTAATCCTTCACCGGCGATCTGCAGGAAAGTCACGATAATCAGATAAAAATATATGAATTTTGACTCTGGGAGGATTCGAACCCGCGCCAGTTGTCCGCCCCTTCTGAGGAAGGTGTGACACAAGTTTAGTCCCACATCAGTTGTGCGCCGATTTTTCGGACGAATATATATTAATGTTAGCTTTCTAAGCAAAGTTCCTTCTCTCGCGTGTACGACCACTCCTTGCCCCACAGCCGGCTGGCCACCGGTGACGTGGAAGGGGAGTGGCGCACACGTGCCCCCATCGGTCCAAGCCGCTCGAGCCCCTACTTGCGGCTACTCCCCAACTGAGCTTCCGACCCACTTGTGGGCCTGGCTGGCCGGCGGGTCTCCCATTTTGCAATATTTTTATTTTTATTTCTTGTTCTTTATTTATCTCAAAAGTAAGATTGTAAAAATTGTATAAAATCACATAATTACCAAAAAATTCACGTTAATCAACTGAAAACCACTTTTCACACTTTAACACAAATATAAGTCTATTTATCATGAGTTAAGGCTAAAACTATATTATTTACTAATTATTAACTCATGATAATGAAGACTTATCAAAGGGTCTCAAGAGAGCCCAGGCCCCTAAGAGAAAAATTGGGTTTTAAGGGCACGTGTCATTTCTCTCTATATATTTCCTCTAACCCTGTGATAAGCGTGGGGGAAAACCACTGTCTATGTTATTGTGTGCATGTGTTACTGTATGGCAAGTCCCACAGAGGGTTGTAAGACGATACTTTGTTCCTGAAGGAAAAAGAACATTAGTGAATATGGGCATAGGAGGATTCTCCAAAGCATGCATCTGATGTCTCCCAATTCTTACCTCTATCTCTTTCTTTCTCATGTGTCTGCATCAATCTTCTGCTGTGCAAAACGGGGAACGACAGCACTCGTCTTCTCCAACTCAAAGCCTCACAGGGTTATGCTCTAATTGTCTTGATTACATCAATTATTTGTTGTTGAGACAAGATGAAAAAGAGAAGCACCATAGTCATTTCTGTGGAAGCCTTCCATAGTAAGTCATAGTATTGGTGACTATGTCGATCACAAAACTATTTTCATTCGTCCAATGTGTGGCATCATGGGAACCAAATCAAGTAATTATAGACCTTCACAAAAAGTTAACTAAATTTTCAGCGACAAATGCACTTCAAAAATTTTCCTATGGTTCAGCCTCAATCTATCTAACACTTTAAGATATCTCTACTTAGTTTCTACTGCACATTGGTAGTAGAAATACTGAATTATACAGTGTCAACTTGCCTCTACACGGTCTTTTAGTTGTAGAACACTGAAAGTGCCACCTATCGCAGCCAGGTTTTTCCTTTTCTCCTCGAGCTTAAATTGAGTTGCAAGAAGCCTGAACGAGAAGAAGCGAGGACAAGGGGTCATTCTAGGAGAGACAGAGAGAGGGAACGGAATCAGAGGCCCACGAGGCAGTGGAAAGAGGCGACGACGGGGATTGCCAGAGAAAAAAGGATCGGCACAGAAAGATACAAAAAACAGCTAGCGATATTCGGCAAGGAAAAGATGGAAAGAAGAAGGAGAGGTCCGGAGATACGCGGAAGGAGTGAAAAAGATGCGCACCGGTGGAAGCCGCACGCTGCGCCGGGAATTTTGGGCCAGTCTGAATCTCCCACGGGAGCAGGTAGCTCGGAGACTGCTCTGTTCGTCTTCCTGCCGATCTGCGCCGTGCTCCGCCACTCGCCTCCACGGAGTCGGCGGAGGAAAACCAGCACCGCCCCTCGTCAGAGGCGCAAGACGGACGAAAGAGAAGGAACACGGGGACGCCGGCGGGGCCGCCACAGAGAGTGAGAGAGCGAGAGAGAGAGAGAGAGAGAGAGAAGAGAGCGAAAGAAAGGAAATCGGCAAGAGAGATTATGGCGGGAGAAACTACTAAAAGACAAACCCGTTGCTTATGTGCCCCAACAGGCGGATACGCGAGAAAGGGCGCGAATCTGATGACCCAGTGGCGCAGGGGCAATCTAGCGGTTGCGACCCCGCTGCCCCACCCCGGGACGTCTACACAATTTCCTTTTCTTGAAAGGCTACGTAATTGCTTCATTCTCCGGGGCTAAACTTCACTGTTAATGTCAATTTATACAAAAGTGAATATCTAAACAAATATTATGCAAACAGGGAAACCAAAGGATTAAAACCTGTAAGAAGTAAGGAACTGAACGTCTGGAGGAATTACAAATTCTACTCTTAATAGTTGGAGTACATTAGCACTGAGGTTCATCTAAAGCCCTAATTTTGATTAGATAAGATGGTGCCAATCTGTCTTGCTCAATCATGTTGTCATCTAAAGTCTCTTATGTTCATTTGCAAGGTTTTTGAGAGTATGAGTTGTTTTGATGATGAACATCTACAGAAGGGTATGTAAGTAACTTCATAAGTGGTAGAATTGTCTATAGATAATATCTGTTACTGAGTATTTTAAAACGTTTCTCTACCTAAAGAGAATTTACTAAAGGTGAAAAATGTCACAATCTATGCATATAGATATTAAATTTTTTAATTAGGTTTAAAACAATCATTCTATATGCCTGCAGTTAAAGTTAATCACCTTTTGTGGTAATGGTGTCACTAATTGAGGCATGGACTGATCAGAAAGATCTCTTTGGAAGAGAAACATAATTCAACAAATTCTATAATTAAATTTGGAAGTATTGAATTTTCATAGATTTTACAAGAACAAACCTTTCTACAATTCAAATTGCAAACATAGGGTCTGACACATTGACCAATCATGTCCCATCATTATGGAAATCCAAAGTCGCCTAACTATGTATCTATATATAGAGAAACCCCTGCTCATCCAAAGTAAAAGAGAGTCAGGGAAAGAACGAGAGTGGCATTTTACCTAAATCTAGAGTGAGCTTCATTGCACATGTTTCTTGCAACAAGTTTGCACCAAACTATTGCAAGTCTGAACACGTATCTTTAATGTTTCATCAAACTTAGCTCCTTTAAAGTTTCAAACACTGCTCCAGACAAGCTTCTCTAATGACGAAAATAGAGTAAGAAGCCTCCATGATGATTAGGACTGAACTTAGACTTTAGTTGTTCACTAGCTTTCATTTAAGGCCGTAATATATATATATATATATATAGATATATATATATATCAAGATTAGTAGAAGCTGATGTTGTTGACCATCCTGAGTTGAATCTATGAGGGAAAAGTTTGGCTTTTAGATTTAGTTTCCTTCAGTTGCGAATCTAGAACAAAGAAGTGAGCTATCGTTTTGTCAGTCCCCCCAATATTTTAAATCTAGTAAAGGTTACACTGAATTTAGCAGCCATTAAAATATTCTGTTTAAAATATTGAAGCCTCATCATTCAATGTCTTATAGCCTTAGAAGTGGTAGAAGTAGGCATACCTCATTGTGCATGGCCTTACATGGCTGGCTGTCACGTAAGCGACTTCTCCCTCATCGAGGATCTATGAAAAATTAGCACGATGTCATCGGTTCAGAGGCAGAGACGAACTTCATAAGCCGTTATACTTTATTAGACGGCAGTAAAGATTATTCTAGCCATCAGATTAAATTGTAAGAAGAAATTCCCACATAATTGAAGCACAGATTTTATTTCGTGCAACTACAGTCAAATTATTCTAATACGCCAGCGTTCTCGTCGCATGAATTTACGGTCGAGTGGTCCTCAATGGATGGAGTGGAGGATTACTTGTGGTAATGAGCAGCGAGAGGACCATTACTAGCAGAAAGATGACACCCGCCATGGGCAAACCAAGTTTGAGAGAGGCGAAGATGGGAGAGAGAGAGAGAGAGAGAGAGAGATAGAGAGATGAGATGCAGAGAGAAGCCGCTCTGGGACTCCTACTACAGAGAGAACAGCCGTACTACCAGTTTTCATGGGCTATTTATCATGTTTACACTTTGTGAACGTTAATGCCAGTTTATACAAGACGAGGACCATATATCCCTATTGAAATTGTACGCGTTAACAGCCGCAGGTGAACGATCAGTGTGCCGGGACATCGATTCCAGTTGTTCCGCAGAATATGAAGAACAATCAGTGTGCCGCAGAATATGAAGATGAGGGGAATACATCAGGAACCCAAATCTGGTAAAATGCCGAACCGGTTCCTGATAGAGATTAGATTTGTGAAATCTCCAGATCAAAGAGACATGCTATTTTTTGCAAAAGTAATAATAATATACGGGTATATTCACAACCATGTAAAATTTGTATATCTATGTGAAATTCCCAAGGATATATGAGTACATTTCAACTCTAATGCACGATTACTTTATAAAGTCGTAATGCTGTCCCAGAAATCCTTTTCCTTTTTGTATGAGGCAGGTGCTGATATCGAAATTGTGGACAACCGTTCTTGCATTTCACGGTTTGTCCGTTGTTCTTCAAGGAGGCATAGCTTGTGGCAAATAGCTGCACAGTCAGCAGGATAGTGGCCAACCAGATTTGACTGGATGGGGGAGGGGATGATAATGAATAGGAGGTATCGCATTATAAAATGTGAACAAAATAAATGTAGTGGAGACAGAAGATGCAGCGACGGAGAAGGAAGTGGAAGTCTCTGCCCTGGGATGACTACTTTCTCTAGCTCCTCTTGTACTTATTACTTTGTGGCTTCCGTCATCAGTCAAAATGTTCCGGACGACTTTAACAGTATCAATAGCTTAATCCCACATTGTGTGAGCATTTAGAGTGGCATTAAAAGTCAACATGTGTAAAATTTAGACATCTTGGAGGATTACCAAAAAAAGGATAAAATTCTCGACCGTGGGACATATTAGTTACTTGATGAAAGAAATCCTCAGATGCTTCACAAAAAATAGGCTCCTTGTAAGGTTACAAACAAGACAATGCCGTCATTCTTATACATTAGTTTTTTAATATTAGCCTCTGAGGTTCTTATGGACCCTCAAACGTTGATAATTATTATGCTCTGCTAATGACGCCTTGAAAGCAAGCAGCCAACAAGATTCAAAATACTAAACCCACTGCAAAACAATTGTGTAACTTCCTCATTTACTCAATGATTATTATCAAATATACCCTCATATTTATCTAATTGAATACTATCTAATGATTCCATTGAGACAACTGAACAAATGAAAATATTAAATGAGCTTATTTTGTAATTATTACAATCATTTCATGGTGCTCGTATAGCATGATTAATATTTTCGAATGATAAATTAAATTTTTAATCATCAATGCGACTCCACTAGAATATCCCTGTGTCACAAGAAAAGTCATTCCTGTACGTGTATCCAAATACCAACAACCTCAATACAACTCGAGTCCAGCCAGAACTAGGACTGATCTAAATTGGATTTATGATGCCCCACAATTCTATGGATCGCACCCTGATGGGTTTAGAGGCATAGATCCTTTTAAGGTCTTCAAGATTCTGGCAAACCCCAAGCATCGGGCATATCCAGGCAGGACTTGGGGTTTGTCCAGCCCCTTCACCACCTTACGTATTTTTCTCCGTGTAAATGATATTGTCGGCTAACTTGGATCTCAAGCACAATTTTTACTTTTACTTTGAACCATAGTCCAACACGACCTTACTTCTTGAGCATAAATCCCACTGTCTCTATATGATGTCCTGTATCATGATAGGAGACGCTTGGAAGAACGACAGATACATTTAAAGCGAAGAAGCTTATTCCATGGACTCAAGACTCGACCGATCACCTGTTACCGACAACGGAGATGATAGAGGATGAAGAAGACGATATAACACGAGGTTGTTGATTACAACAACACTCACTTATTTACCCTCTTGAGCACGCTACAGACGGAACCCTTGACCCCCCTCCTTACCAGACAACGAGCAAGTCATATCGGGAACAGAGCTGAGGGGGGCTGCCAGTCAGGTCTGGCCGATGACTACGGCTTGCATCGCTTGTAGCAGATGCATCGACGGGGAAAAATGCCCTGGCACACTCCTCGAACGTAACCCGCCCTCCTGCACGTAATTGAGCAATTCTGAAAGATAGAGCAGAACCCTATGGGCCGGTTACAGAGCCTGTGGCCCGCTTCCACATTCTGGGATAACTCTCGGGCAGAACCTACGTCCACGGAAAAAATTAGTATGATGCCATGATACGAACATTTATGAAACCCATCGGCACAGATAGCAATGTTATGAACATTATGCTTTATTTGAGGAGAATTAATTATATGTTAAATGATCAATTCACAACAAGGAAGAACCGTGTAATGTACGCACAGATTTAATTTAGTTCAGCTACTAGCGACTATTCTAATATGCTAAATCCTAGATAAATGAAATTACTCCCGAGTGATCCCCAATGGACAGAGTGGAGGATTACTTGTGGCAATGAGCAGCGAGACGACCATAACGAGCAGCAAGACGACGGGAAACACTTGGACGCGAGCCATGAGCAAAGCAAGTTTGAGGAAGCCGAGGATGAGAGAGAGAGAGAGAGAGAGAGAGAGAGAAAGAAATCGGATGATGAGAGGGGACGCCCTGGGGTTCCTATTATATAGACAAAAGAACAGATGTATTACACTTTAACACACGCCGTTCGATCACCTTCAGGTGTTAACGCCTTAATGTCGGGTTTTATGAAATATTTTACTTAATTAACGTTGATATCATCCTTAGTTAAATGGTCAATCGACCCGGACACACCACGCCGGCACTGGCCAGAGGTCGCCTTCGGTTATCGACGTTAGTCTTGCTAATGAGCAGCTAGAGTGCCAGTGAACCATTGAAGCCGATGCATGGATAAGGCCAGCCCGTATTGACACTTTGATCGGACTCATATAGGGCTACGTGGGTGGATAATTCCACGAAATTGTGGACGACTTCACCGTTTCCCTACATCTCAATCCATCCGTGTTAACCTCCCTGACTTCTTCATCTGTGTTTTTCTTCTTCGTGACGCCTAAAGTCAATGACAGTGACAGGAAGATTGTGCAGGCTCGAGTTTCTGCAATATTATTGTCAGTAGTCAAATTTTGAATTGAGAATATCTCCACGGCAGGACAAAAATTCCTAAATTTGCCATTGTTTTTTACGCTGACGAATAGATCAGCGTGAATACATCGGCCTCAGGGCCAGATCCCCCTAAGACTGGGTCGGCCTAGCCAGGTACATCCCCAGCAAGAGATGCTTAGGAGGCAAAGAGGGGCTTGATTGTCACCCGAGAGGAACAAGGCACAGTGGCCCATATCGGGCAACAATCCGATCCGAATATGGAGCAGTTGCCAATGATTCGATCAGCAGTGGCTCAGTGGGATGGTTATGACAGAGATCTTGCAGATGGAAATAAATCGCAGGAATTGAACCTCAATAAGGAGGTGTGGGATGAGCTTACAAAGTATGATGTCAGGAAACAGTATGCTATGTGGAGGGAGTACACTGGGGGTCTACTAGGGGTCTTCTGCTGGGCAGAGGAGGGATAGTCACGATCTCTCCTCGTAGATGGAGGCAACCATTATATCACAAAGTAGAGTTCGTGTTTATATGTATATATATACATTAATTCACACTATCATTAGTCTTATGCATGTAATCTAAACCTGCGTTACATGTTGCGTTTATATCAATGAATTTTTTAGAACGTTTCAAGAAGCTAAAAGTGTTGGAGTTGTAGGGAATGATCTATTAGGTCGTATGGGCTCTAATGGGCCTTTTAGTGAGTAGGTGGATCCAAATCTACGGTGAGTTAGCAGTGGGCCCAGGGGGCAGGGCCCCCTCGGCGGGGGTGTCAATCGAGCTAATGCCCCTCGGTGCCAAATTTGGTTATAAGGGCATATTTCCCCTAACCCTCTTATAAGAGTGGGGGAAAGCCACCGTCTGTCAGTGGTGGTCTGTGTGTGTGTGAGTGCAGTGTGGCATGTTTCACAGTGGGTTATGAGATGATATTTTGTTCCTGAAGGAAGAAGAACATTGGCGAATATGGGTATAGGTGGATTCCGCAAATCTGATGTGGAAGCGGACGTAAATGAAGATCTTCAAGCTGCTGGCAGTCCACAAGAACATTGGCTACATACGCCCGACGCTTGTGGATTGCCAGCAGCAAGAACGTTTTAAGATCTTCAAGCTGCTGGCAATCCACAAACGTCGGGCGTATGTAGCCCGTTGGGCTAGGCCAGGCAGGACGTCGGGCTTGTCCTGCCCCCTCACCACCTTACCCCTTTTTGTCCAAGTAAATGAAGTCGTCGGCTAACTTGGATTTCAAGCACAACATTTACTTTTACTTTGAACCATAATCCAACGACGATCTTACTTCTTAAGGATAAAGGACACTGCTCCTTGATGATGTCATGCATCAAGATAGGAGACGCTTTGAAGAACGACAGAGATATACAAAGCAAAGAAGCTTATTCCATGTGACTCAAGACTCGACCGACCACCTGTTACCGACAACGGAGATGATAGAAGATAAAGAAGACGCATACAACACGAGGTTGTAGTTTACAACAACACACGCTTATTTAGTTCTCTAGCACGCTACAGATGGAATCCATGAGCCCCCCTCCACACCAGGCAACGAGCAAGCCATAAGGGGAATAGAGCTGAGAGGGGCTGCCAGTCAGCCCTGGCCGGTAACTACGGTTTACATGGCTTGTAGCAGATGCATTGAGGGCGAAAATGGCCCTGGCACCCTCCCCGGACATAACCAAACCTCCTGCAGGTTATTGAGCAATGCCGAAAGATAGAGCAGAACCCTATGGCCCGGCTACAGAGCCTGTGGCCCGCTTCCACATTCTGCGATAACTCTCGAGCAGAACCTGCGTCCACGGCAAAAATTAGTATGATGCCATGATACGAACATTTATGAAAACACATCGGCACAGATAGCAATATTATTAACATTCTACTTTATTTGAGGAGAAATAATTATATGTTAAAGGATCAATTCACAATAAGGAAGAATAGTGCAGTGTATGCACAGATTTAATTTAGTTCAACTATTAGCGACCATTTTAATATGCTTGTGGTAAGATAGATGAAATTAGTCCTGAGTGATCCCCAATGGAGAGAGTAGAGGATTACTTGTGGTAATGAGCAGCGAGACGACCATAACGAGCAGCAAGACGACGGGGAACACTTTGACGCGAGCCATGAGCAAAGGAAGTTTGAGGAAGACGAGGATGAGAGAGAGATAGCGAGAGAGAGAGAGAGAGAGAGAGAGAGAGAGAGAGAGAGAGAGAGAGATTGGGTGAAGAGAGGGGACGCCCAGGGGCTCCTATTATATAGACAGAAGAACAGATGTATTACACTTTAACACACGTCGTTTGATCAGCTTCAGGTGTTAATGCCTTAATGTCGGGTTTTATGAAAGATGTCACTTAATCTACGTCGGCATTAAGGTTGACAGCAGCCCTAGGGTAATTGTCAATCCACCCGGACACATCACGTCGGCACTTCCTGGAGGTCGCCTTCGGTCATCGACGTTAGTCTAGCCAATGAGCAGCTAGAATGCCGGTGAACCATTGAAGCCGAGGGAAGGATAACGGCAGACCGTATTGACATTTTGATCAGACTCATATAGGGCTGTATGGGTGGATAAGTCCTGAAAATTGAGGATGACTTCACCGTTCCCCTACAGCTCAATCCATCTGTGTTCCCTACTGTCTCCCCCCTGACTTCTGCATCTATTTTTTTATTCTTCGTGACACCTAAAGTCAATAACAGTGACAGGAAGATTGTGCATACTCGAGTTTCTACAATATTACTGTGACTAATCAAATTTTGGAAGACAATATCTTCACTGCCATCACCTAAGTTCTTAAATTTGTCATTATCTTTTACGCTGAGGTATGGTTCGGCGTGAATACATCGGTCTGGGGCATATCCCCCTAAGCCTGGGTCGGCCTTGCACGGCACATCCCCGGCCGGAGCTGCTTAGGAGTCAAAGAGGGGCTTGATCGTCACCCGAGAGGGATAAGGCACATCAGGTAAGGGGCCTATATCGGGCAACAATCCGATCAGGATATAGAACTGGTAGGCGAAACGAGGGGGGAAAATTAATAATAAAAAGGCTATAAACGAAACGAACGATGCAAAAACTGCAATTTCTTCTTCTTGACACGTGGAGCAGTTGCCATTGATTGGATGAGCAGTGGCAAGGTTCGGATGGTTATGACAGAGACGCTGCAGATGGAGATAAATCGGAGGAATTGAACCTCAATAAGAAGGTACGGGATGAGCTGACAAAGTATGATGTTAGGAAACGATATGCTATGTGGAAGGAGTACACTGGAGTCTCACTAGTGGGCTACTGTTGCGCAGAGGGATAGTAACGATCCCTCCTCATAGATGGAGGCAACCATTGTATCAAAAAGAAGAATATACACTAATGGGGACTTGTATCCCTCGGTGGGCTGTTCTTGTTTTGTAAACGTGGCTTTGATTCCGCTAACTCGTTTGGGCCGTTTTCTTGGGCCAAATCCGTCCGTTCAAGTTAGCTCATTTATTGGCCTTTTCAGTTCGCGAGAAGCGGTCCACAAGTGAACCGTTTCAAGGGCTATGTTACCTTTATATTTTTCTACCATTCATAGTATCAATAGAGTGCATCCTTGTCGCTGCCCTGAAGACGATCTATCCTCTTGCGGACGAAACCCACCGATTGTCTATCATATCCCCCATCAAGATACAGTATCAGGGGTTGACGGAGTAGCATGCACGCCGAAAGATACTCCGACATTCTCCCCAGCGGTACCTCTCCCCCCGGCAGGCTATGGAACCGTAGCGAGGGCTTCAGCAGGGTCCCTTGAACTTTCGGCTAAACCTTCTACAGGTCCTCTGGGCGAGCTCCAGTCTTCTCCACCAGACGAGCACCACCTACGTCCACAGGAAAACTTAGTGCGATATCATCGAGTCGCGCGATTGAGTTTGGACTTGAGAACCATCGATACAGAGGCAGAGACGAACATTATAAGCCGTTATATTTTATTAGACTGCAGCAAAGATTATTCTAGCCATTATATTAATCGGAAAGAAGAAAGTAAGACCCGCATAATTTACGCACATATTTTATTTGGTGTAATTACAGTCAAAGTATTCTAACTTGCCTACATTCTAGTCGCATGAAATTACGGTCGAGTGGTCCCCAATGGATGGAGTGGTGGATTTTCCTGTGGAATTGGCAGCTAAAGGACCATTCCGAGAAGAAAAATGACGGCGGACACTTGGACGCGCCATGGGCAAACCAAGCTTGAGAAAGGCGAAGCTGAGGGAGCCAGAGAGAGATTAGATGGAGTGAAAAGCCGCTCTGGGACTCCTATTACATAGACACAGGAACAGCCGTAGTACCCGTTTTCATGGACTTTTTATCATGTTTACACTTTGTGAACGTTTATACCAGGTTATAAAAGACGAGGACGATATATCCCTATCAAAATTGTACGCAATAAAAGCCGTAGGTGAACTATCAAACAAAAAACTTGTCCGATAAACAAGCGGCAAGAGTAACATTAGCTAACAAGGCGGCTGCAGGTGTACGAGCGACATCCCACCTAATATGGGGGCAGGTGGATAGATAAGTCAAGCCTGAGTCCGACCTAGCCTGAGTTCGCTTCATCTCAATCCACCGATCTGTCTCACTCGGTGTTATTTTCTTCGTCTTCTTCTGTCGTGTTCCTATCTTCCAAAGTGATTTACGGTATCGCACTGGTCAATATATCTCATTTTCTTTCTTAGTGCCACGCAGGCTCAGTCACGTGCGAGCTGCGCACAGTCTAATTTCATTCATAGTTCTGCTGACTTCTCAAACTGTGACTTCTCCATTCGTTTTAAGGGCCGAGTTGTATCCGGCGTGAATATGGTTGCATATAAGGCTTCGGGATGGATACTAAAAGGCATGGACCCAACACAGCTACCCTCAACCCCAATCACGATTCTTCGGAAGGCTTTGACAGAAGATGTAGCGACGGGGAAGGGCGTGGCAATCTTTGCTCTCGGGATGACTACATTCTCTTGCTCCTCTTGTACTTGTTACTTTGTGGCTTCCATATCTAATCAAAATGTTCTCGACGACTTTATCAGTATCAATAGCCTAATCCCACGTTGTATGAACATTTAGAGTGGCACTAAAGGTCAATATATGTAAAATTTACACATCTTGTTGTATTACTTAAAAAGAATAAAATTTTCCACCGTGAGATATATTCGTCAACGGAGTAAAATTAGGATCCTTGTAGGGTTTAGGGTTTTTGGACCCTCAAAAGTTGTATAAAAGCGATCAAAATTTGGATCGCTGTTATATATTAGTTGTCTAATGTAAGCCTCTGAGGTCCTTTTGGACCCTCAAAAGTTGATAATTAGTATCAAGTATATCCTCATATTTACCTAATTGAATATTATGTAATAATTCCTTTAAGGTAATATTGAACTAATGAAAATATTAAATTAGCTCATTTTTTAATTATTACAATCATTTCATGGAGCTCATCTATCATGATTAATACTTTTGAATAATAAATTAGATGTTTCAACATCAATGTGAATCCACTAGACAATATGGCTGTGTCAAAAGCAAAGTCATTCAGGTACGTGTATATACTAACAACCCGAATGAAACCGGAGTCCATCCCGAACTGGGACTGATCTAAATGGGACTTGTGATTCCCCCACAATTCTGTGTATCTCACCCTGATGGTTTTAAAGGCATAGATAAATTTTAAGATCTTCAAGCTGCTGGCAACCCCAGAGCATCGGTCGCATCCAGCCCGTTGGGCTGGGCCAGGCAGGACTTCGGGCTTGTCCTGCCCTTCACCACCTTTAGCATTTTTTTCCATGTTAATGAAATCGTCGGCTAACTAGGATTTCAAGCACAATTTTACATTTACTTTGAACCATAGTCCAACAACGATCTTACTTCTAGAGGATAAAGCCCACTGCTTTTATCTCATGTCGTGTATCAAGATTGGAGACGATTTGAAGAACGACATACATATTTCAAGGGAAGAAACTTATTCCATGGGCTCAAGACTCGACCGACCACCTTTCACCGAGAAAGGAGATGACAGACGATGAAGAAGACGCATACAACACGTGGTGTTGACTACGGCAACACTCACTTATTTAGTTCTCGAGCACGCTACAGACTTATTTAGTTCTCGATTACGGAACCCCTGAGCCCCCCTCCGCAGCAGACAACGAGCAAGCCATACCAAGAACAGAGCTGAGGGGGGCTGCCAGTCAGGCCCCGTTGACTACGGCTTGCATGGCTTGTAGCAGATGCATTGAGGTCGAAAATGGCCCTGGCACGATCCCCGAAAGTAACCCGCCCTCTTGCAGATCATTTGGCAACTCCTAAAGGGAAAGCAGAACCCCATGTGCCGGCTACAAAGCCTGTGGCCCGCTTCCACATTCTGCGATAACTCTCGAGCAGAACCTACGTCCACGGCAAAAATTAGTTTGATCCCATGATTCGAAAATCTACGAAACTCATCGGCACAGATAGCGATGCTATTAACATCATGCTTTATTTGAGGAGAATTAATTATATGTTAAATGATCAATTCACAACAAGGAAGAACCGTGTAAATGAAATTCCTAGATAAAATGAAATTACTCCCAAGTGATCCCCAATGGAGAGAGTGGAGGATTACTTGTGGCAATGAGCAGCGAGACGACCATAACGAGCAGCAAGACGACGGGGAACACTTTGACGCGAGCCATGAGCAAAGCAAGTTTGAGGAGGACGAGGATGAGAGAGAGAGAGAGAGAGAGAGAGATTAGGTGAAGAGAGAGGACGCCCTGGGGCTCCTATTATATAGACAGAAGAACAGATGTATTACACTAACACACGTCGGTTGATCAGCTTTAGGTGTTAACGCCTTAATGTCGGGTTTTATTGAAGATGCCACATAATCTACGTCGGCACTAATGTTGACAGCAGGCCTAGGGTAATGGTCGATCAACCCGGACACACCACGTCGGCACTGGCGAGAGGTCGCCTTCGGTCATCGACGTATCGAGCCAATGGGCAGCTTGAGTGACAGTGAACCATTGAAGCTGATGCATGGATAAGGCCAGCGCGTATTGACCTTTTGACCAGACTCGTATAAAGTTATGTGAGTGGATAAGTTCTGAAAATTGTGGACGGCTTTACCGTTCCCCAACATCTCAATCCATCTGTGTTCTCTACTGTCTCCTCTCTGACTTCTGCATCTGTATTTTTAGTCTTCGTGACACCTAAAGTCAATAACAATGACAGAAAGATTGTGCGGACTCGAGTTTCTACAATATTATTGTGACTAGTCAAATTTTGAATGGGGGTACTTCTACTGGCATCACCTAAATTCCTAAATTTACCATTGTTTTTTGTGCTGACGTATGGTTCGGGGTCAATACATCGGGCTCCGGGCCAGATCCTCCTAAGCCTGGCTCGGCCTAGCCTGGCACATCCCCAGCAGGAGCTACTTAGGAGGCAAAGAGGGGCTTGATCGTCACCCGAAAGGGACAAGGCGCATCAGGTAAGGGACACATATCCGGCAACAATCCGATCCGGATATGGATCTGATAGGCAAAACGAGGGTAAAAATAAAAATAATAAGGTTATAAGCGAAACGAACGACACCCAAACTTCAATTTCTTCTTCTTGACATGTGGACCAGTTGTCAATGATTGGATGAGCAGTGGCTCGGTGCGGATGGTTATGTCAGAGATATTGCAGATGGAAATAAATCGGTGGAATTGATCCTCAATAAGGAGGTATGGGATGAGCTGACAAAGTATGATATTAGGGAACGATAAGCTATGTGGATGGAGTACACTGGGGCCCACTAGGCGGCTTCTGTTGGGCAGAGGAGGGATACTAACGATCCCTCCTCTTAGGTGGAGGTAACCATTACATTAGAAAGAAAAATATTTGTTTACATGTATTATTACACATATACTGATTGACAATGTGTCTACTTTAACACTACCATAGGTCTTCCCCGCATGTAATCTCAATCTGCGGTAAATCCTACATTTAGATGAATGAATGTTTTAGAACATTAGAAGAAGCTCAAACTGTTGGAGTCGTAGGGAATGATCTATTAGGTCGTAATCGGATCTAATGGGCTTTTTAGTGATTGCGTGGATCCAAATCCATTGTGAATTAGCAGTGGCCCTTGGGCCAGTGCCCCCATGGCCGGGGGCTCAAGAGAGCCAATGTCCTCTGGAGCAAAATTCGATTTTAGGGGCACATGTGTCATTTGTCTCCATATATTTCCTCTAGCCCTGTGATATGAATGGGGGAAGCAACTGTCTATGTCAGTGTGTGTATGTGTTCGTGTCTTGCAAGTCTCACAGAAGGTTGTGAGACGATACTTAATTCCTGAAGGAAGAAGAACATTGGTGAATATGGGCATAGGAAGATTCTCCGAACCATGTATCTGATGTGTCCCTCTACTCTTACCTCTCTCTCTTCCATTCTCATGTGTTTGCATCAATCTTCTGCTGTGCAAGACGGGGAATGACAGCACTCATCTTCCTCAAATCAAAGCCCCACAGAGTTATGCTCTCATAGTCTTGATTACATCAGTTATTTTTTCTTAAGACAATGAAAAAGAGAAGCACGATAGTCATTTCTGTGGAAGCCTTCCATAGTAAGTCATAGTATTGGTGACTATGTGAATCACAAAACTATTTTCATTCCTCCAATGTATGGCATCATGGGAACCAAATCAAGCAATTATAGTCCTTCACAAAAAGTCAACTAAATTTTCAGCGGCAAATGAGCATCAGGATTTTTTCTATGGTTCAGCATCAATCTATCTTTTTAACTCTAAAAAGGTAATTTTTTTAGTGATGTTGTACATATTTATAATTGGACAAATGATCATTAATGAAAATTAATGATTAGTGCATCAGATGTCACATGGATATAAGTTTAATTAGTGTTATAGATGTTAGTGTCTAAAATTATTAATCTGATCAATGTCAACAGAAATTATTTTATTAAACCCACATTAGTTACACTCTTCTTAGAAAATTTTAAATATTAAATAATATTAATTGAACAATGACTTTAAGGTATGATTACTCAAAATAATGATATTTCCTACTGAAATAATAATTCATGTGTATATTCCTTATTCACATTTTATTTTTGAAATTTACATTCAATTCTATTACTAACTAATTATTTTACTAAGAAATACATTTTTGAGGGTATTTATATGAGAGTGAACTAATATAGAAATATTAGATTTATTAACTGTAAATATACATGTTAACATGTAACATATATTTGTATTGGTTTCACTGTAATGGATACTTGAATCCTTAAAAGATGTGTTCCATTAGCTTTCAATTATTCAAATTATTAACTATTTTTATAATTTTAACTTATAACAATAATAGAACTAAATAGAAGGTTGAAAATTAATTTTCTCTGTAAATTCAGCTTATCTTTCATGGCTAGTTAGTTATGAACATTCATCACCAATAAGATTACATTCTAAATATTTTTCTATTCCTTTCACAAAGAAAATACATTTTGATCTAAAAGATCTTTCAAGCTTTATGATGTAACCCAAGACACAAAAGTTAGAGCCCCAACTTCAAGTTTTGGCCCGATTACCATAAAACATTTGGGGCACAAATTAAGGACTGTTGAAAATTGATTTAAGTAGAGCAGAGCTCCAAATAAGGTCTACATATCAAGTGAAGCAGAAGCATAGACACCCTAAATTGATTTAAGTTAGAGTTTGCCTGATTATATTGAGCCCATAACAATACATTTTTAGAGTGTGTTCACATTTGGATTTCCCTTTCATATTTTTGTTTTTAGCTTTTACTATTTTTATCTCCCTCTTATTGTAAAATCTTTCCATTTTTATCTCTCATCTATGTTTAGTTCTTTTCTATTATTATAGTATTTCTATTTTGATTCTCTTTTCTATTCTTATTCTCCTTTTTATTCTCATTCTACTTCTATTTTCAAATTTTATTTTAAATTTAAATTGAGGTGCGAAATTAATTGACTTCGGCCTATTTAAAAAACCCCATTTGTCCAAAAGACATTTCAGCTCTCAATTAATAAATTTTGTGAGCTCCATCTTCTTTGAGGTATTTTCCATCTATTGGTGGACTCTAATGGCCTTGTGGACTAAGGGAACCCAGCTCCTTGATTCTATAGACTTAAACTCTAGGGACCTATCATCTTAAACATGTAGGTTTTGGACAAGAGGACCACAATTGAAGCACATTTTTTGAGAATTCAAGACATGATTTCAGTCTCCATAATGCTAGTGTTGTTCCCAACTCACCCAAATCATCCACTTGATAGGTTTCATTGCATCAGTTGGCATCAGAGTAAGTCAACATTTTAAGCTAGGATTTACAGATGTCACATAGAAAATCAGCTCATATTAATGATGATGATGCGTCTAAAGTATGCTTTTGCTCAAAATCCAATCTCACTGAATTTCAAGAGTTGAGAGATCAAAATTTGAAGATATTATTGATACACTAAAACAACTGCACAACTAATTGCATTAGAGATGCGTTCATGTCCTCTTAGAGATCATGAAATTATACATCCTTAGAGACCACCCTTATTGAATCTTCATTGTACTTCCTCAATTTCTGAATAATTAATATCAAATATACCTCATATTTATCATGATTCCATTCAAACAATATTGAACAAAAAAAATAATTAAATCAACTTATCTTTTAATTATTACAAATATTTCTTGGTGCTCATAATATTTTTTAATGATAAATTAAATTTTTAATCATTAATGTGACTCCACTTGAATATGATTGTCACAAGCAAAGTCATTCATGTACATGGATCCAAATATCAACAACCTCAATGCAATTGGAGTCCAGCCTGAACTACGAGTGATCTAAATTAGATTTATGATGCCCCCACAATTCTATGTATTTCTCACCCTCATGGATTTAGAGGAGTAGATCCTATTAAGATCTTCAAGATACTGGCAACCTTCAAGCACCAAGTGTATCTAGCCCATTTGGCCTAGGCTAGGTAGGACTTCAGGCTTGTCCTGCCCCTTCACCATGATAGATATTTTTTTCCATGTAAGTTAACTCATTGTCTAACTTGGATCTTATGCACAGTTTTCATTTTTACATTGAACCATAGTCCAACAACGACCTTACTTCTTGAGCATAAAGCCCACTACTTCTATATGATGTCCTGTATCATGATAGGAGACTCTTCGATGAATGATTGAGATAATTAAAGTGAAGAAGCTTATTCCAAAGACTCAAGACTCGACCAACCACCTTTCACCGAGAAGGGAGATGATGGAGAATGAAGAAGATGCATATGACATGAGATCGTTGATTACAACAACACTTACTTATTTAGTTCTCAAGCACACTACAGATGGAACCCCTGAGCCCCCCTCCTCACTAGACAACGAGCAAGCCATATCGAGAATAGAACTGAGGGGGGCTGCCAGTCAGCCCTGGTCAATGGTTATGGTTTCCATGGCTTGTAATAGATGAATAGCTATTGAACATGGCCCAACATACTCCTGCATGTTAGTGAGTGATTCCGAAAGATAGAACAGTACCCTATGTGCAGGCTACAGATCTTGTGGGCCGCTTCCACATTCTGCGATAACTCTCGAGCAGAACCTACATCCCTAGCAAAAATTAGTATGATGCCATGATACAAACATTTATGAAGCCCATCGGCACAAATAGCGATATTATGAACATTATGCTTTATTTGAGGAGAATTAATTATATGTTAAATGGTCAATTCACAACAAGGAAGAACTGTGTAATGTACGCACAGATTTAATTTAGTTCAGCTACTAACAACTAGTCTAATATGCTAAATCCTAGATAAATTAAATTACTCCCGAGTGATCCCCAATGGACAGAGTGGAGGATTACTTGTGATAGTGAGCAGTGAGATGACCAGAACGAGCAGCAAGAGGACAGGGAACATTTGGACGCGAGCCATGAGCAAAGGAAGTTTTGAGGTAGCCGAGGATGAGAGAGAGAGAAAGAGATTGGGTGAAGAGAGGGGATGCCTTGGGGCTCCAATTATATAGACAGAAGAACATATGTATTACACTTTATCACACATCATCTGATCAGCTTTATGTGTTAATGCCTTAATGTTCGTTTTATGAAAGATGTCACTTAATGTTTGCAGTGTTAGTCTATCATGGTTGACCCGTTTCAGAGACATGCAAGGAGCTTCCTTGATAAGTCTTGATTATCATGAGTTAATAATTAATACATAATGTAGTTTTAACTTTAACTCATGATAAATAGACTTATATTTATGTTAAATTGTGAAAAGTGGTTTTCAATTGATAAAATAAAAAGATACAAAAGGGGGGGGGGGCTCGAGCTGTGAGTAGGGGCTCGAGCGACTTTGGACCGATGGGAACACGTATGCGTCACTCTCCTTCCACGTCACTAGTGGTCAGCTGATTGTGGGGCAAAGAGTAATTGTACACACACAAGAAAAGAGATTCATTACTTCTAAATTTGATATTACTATATATCCATCTAAAACTTCAGCATACAACCGATGTGAGACTAAATATACATCACACCTTTCCCAAAATGGTGTCGATTATTTTAATACTTAAAGTACTTCTTAATTATAACAACAATATACTATGATGATGTCACTTTATAAGGGTATTAGAGTACTTATTTCATTCTCTCTTATGTGGGCAAGTAACTAGCGTGGATTTAAATCTTATTAGAGCTAAAACTCATATTTTTATCTGATTAAATCATGATTTTCGTGTAAATCATGGGTGAATTAAACTACCAAAATCACTCGATCATTGACGAAAATCTCATCAACGTGATTCATGGAGCATTGTTACTAAAAATTTTGAATGATTTCAGATAAAAGGATCATAAATTCACCGAGTAAATCATCTCTTATTGATCAACGAATAAGCCATCGTTGAGAATAGGACGATCCGTTGGGAGACGAGTCACTACCTCCTAAGAGCGTATCAGATGTGATGAAAAGTTTCATCTTATTGCATAGACCTAAGAATGAAGCACCTAACATACGCTTCACCTCCATCCAACACCTCTTTGTCAGGTGGCAGTTGCTAGAGAGTCACAAAGTCGTCATTTTTTCACTTTGCTAGGTGACAATTGTCGAAGATGATTTGACGACTTATTTCATTGATCTTTAGACTTCGCAAGAAGATTTAGAAATTACCCACATTGTTCTTGTCCAAGGAGAGCTTTTGAAGCCATGGACACTGCATGGCAATCTTTTCAAATGCTCAAAATTCTAAGTGCATCGTCAATGTATCGCCATTGCAACGTCTTTGTTTTTCTTACTTTCAACTTAATTTTTGTTTCATTTAGAGGTAATTTGTGTTTTTTAAAATTTCTAAACTGCTCCTCATTCAATTACAATTCTTCCGGCTTTTACAGATCTTAATTTGACCAATTAAATCATATGTAGTCACTTACGTAAGAATTAGTAGGTAGAACTCTATTTACGTAAAAAAATTAAATATATTTATTTTCATTTCTTATTCTAAAATTTATAAAAATTCATATTCTTTAAGAATAGTTTTAAAATATTACCCAATGTTATATTGCATTCATGTGATCAACTTAAAAAAATATATTATTTTAAAACTTTTATTAACTTAGAATTTATATATTTATTCAAAAATACTTTTAAATATCTAAAAATTAATATTTTTTAGTTTTATAAATTTTAAATTTACATAATTTACTATACAACGTCACTCCTCTCATCTCAATCATTCAAGAGACATGAGGGAGATGTGTGAGGAATGAGAGGTAGTGACATGGTTGTCACCTCATTTTGACCTAATTGGGGGTCGTGTTGGGAGAGAGAAAAAGTTGTCACCTCATCCCTTTTAACCCATTTGAGGGCCATGTACGAAGAGAGAGATTGAGAAATAAGAGGTTCAAACCATCACCTCCGAGATATATGGGCTCTTCTACATGTAGATCAAGATGCCTCCTTTTAATGGGTGGTTATCTTTTCCTATTTTATATAACTAATGTATGTATTTCCTTTTTTTGAAGAATGACGATGAAGTTACTCTCTCTTTCTTAATTATATTCTATCTTTCCATCAACTCTCTTACTCTTTCTTGGTCTCTTCTTTCTCTTCTATTACAAGTAAAATCTTTATAGAAAGAGATAAGAGTCAATTGTTGACTCTCTAGTGTGGGTCATCCCAAGGGCGTTGGGACATGGATTAGAGGTGTCTAGGGAAAGTTTTGTTCTCATCAAAATTCTTGATAGTTTTATGATTTCTCTTCTATTTTTTCTCATTAATAGCTAAAAATTGAGTTTATATTATTATTGTGATCTTATGATTCCATATTTATTCTTAAAATAATATTATACCATTTGTTTGATTATTTCTAGATTTACTATGACTTCTAAGGTGTATATTGATATCTAGAAGTTGAATAAGTCTTCTAACTTTAATCTTTTGAAACATTGTGTGTATGATGTGTTATTACAAATTGACTTATATAAGACTTTGGATAGACTAAAGTTAGACAAGATTAGTATTGATGATTGGAAGATAGTAAAAAAGAATGTCAAAAATTTTATTCGTACATATTTGTTTGATTAGGCTCTTCAATAAGTCATGGATGAATATAATCCAAAGTAACTTTGAAAGAAGTTGGAGAAGGAATGTGTACCAAGCCAATGATGAATAAATGAATATTGAAGGAAAAGTTATTTAGGTTACGTATGTCAAAAATAAATCATTTACATCTTAAACTGATTATTTTAATCAATTACTAAATGACTTGCTTTATATAAAATTGGATGTTCTAATAAGAATAAAGTTATTATTCTACTTATTTCTTTTCCTAATTCATATGATCATTTTTGTTATGATCTTGTTGCATTATAGTATAGCACCCATTCTTGAAGATGTTATTAATTTATTGTTCAAGTATTATCATTGAAAGAATGATATTTGTGAGGTTTGTAGTGAAGGTATATATGTGAAGGGTGGAAGAGAATGTAGAAGGCAAAAGGGAAGGGATCATTAGGGGACAAAGTTGGTCCAAGTCATGGATAAATTAGTTGAAAAAGCAAATTTATCACAAACATCGTGAAAAGAGGCACTTGTGAAAAGATTATCTAAAGAATTAGAGTGATAAGGCAATAAGAAGTGAAACTCATTCAACTAATGTGATGAACTCAAATTGGAGGTTAATTACGTCATCGTGATGTAATTAAGTTCATACAAATAATATTTATAAAACCTCACTCTTCTATTTAGGATAAGTAAGGGTCAATCTTCAGGGATCATGGGTAATGAGAGTACGAATTTTACTTATTTTATTTCTTATATAGATACAAATATATATACATGAGATTGTGAAAGGCAGAATTAAATACAAACCGGTGAACACAAGAGTTATGAAAAGCATGATAAAGGGGAGGGAATAGATCTAATACAATGGAATGATGAAATAAATGTTAAAACTAGTTCGAATTAAGAGTTAATCTATCCATAGAGAGGATTGTAAAGATGTCCCAAATCTAGATCTTGCACAAACCTCGTTGTGCGCCAATCTAAGGCCAAGTGATGCTCGATCCATGACGATTTTGATGCGCTCTCGATAATCTCTTCTCCATGATGACCTTGGGCACGAGAATGTCATTGTTCAGGCCTTGATTTCCCTCCTGTTTCTTTCAGCTAGCCATTGTTCGAGAGAGAGCCAAAAAAGCACCCTCTAAGAGGAGAGGCAAGATGTCTTCATCCTCTCGAGAGTTTGGTGCCTCCAATGGATGGTTATGATTAATAACCAACTCTCTTGAGGGATGGCCCAAATCATTCTATAAGGGCAGTGCTCTAATTCTTCTCTTAATCTCATCTTAAGACACCCTAAGATGGGCGGCCTAGATCTCATCTCTTGATAGACCTTTTAAGTCTAAATGTGCTAGGCCAAGGTGATGCCCTCTCTTTGGCCCATAAATATATTAGGTAGGCCCTTTCTATAAGACTTGGGCTTTTCATTTGGGTGAAGGCTTAGACTTCTTTCATCACTTCTAATTCATAATAAGAGCTCACCTAAGTTCTTGCAATAAAATAATTATCAAGAAAATATGAGAAAATCATCACTTAACTTCATAAAAGTTAAGTGAGGTTAGTCTCATAATATAAATAAAATAAGTAAAATAATATGTATTAAGACTTAAATGATAAAAAATTATGTAATAAGTTGATAACACATGTATAATTATATTATCTACTCATTAATTAGCATATATTTATTAGATATTAGTGTATAGATGTAACTACTAATTTGTAATTATCATAATGTTACAAAAATTGAGGACAGAGAAGATGATGAAATCTTTTCTAGATTGATTGTAGTTGATGAGTTGTCAAACATATAGATTCTTGATACTGATTGTTCTTTCATATGTGTTATAATACTGATTAGTTTGACTTATATATGAGTACAATGGGAATTGTTTTCATAAGAAATAATGTAGCTTGAGAAGTTGTTAACATTGGTTCGATGAAGGTTTGGATGTTTGATGGGGTGGTTTGAGACTTTGAAAATATTCATCATGTTTCAGTATTGCACCAGAATTTAATTTTGCTTAGAGTATATGAAGCGAATAAATATTTCTTCAAAGATGAAAATGAGATCCTCAAGCTTATTGTGATGAAGAGAAGATGTCAACGAATAAATATTTATTAACTTAAGGAGAGTATTATTATACATGGAACTTGTGCTATGAGAAAGGCTTTTCTATGGAAATTTTTCATTGTAAGTCTTATAGTATCGGTGACTATGTAAATCACACTACTTTTATTCGTCCCAATGTATGGCATAATGGGAACCAAATCAAGAAAATATAGTCCTTCACAAACCGTCAACTCAGATTTTAGTGGCAAATGAGCATCAAGATTTTCCTATGGTTCAGCCTCTTCTTATCCAACACTTTAAGAGATCCCTATTTGTTTCTAATGCACAATCATTATAGAAATACTGAGTTAGATATTCTCAACTTGCCTCTACATAGTATTTAGTGTATGATGCTTTGTGATACAATCACTGGTCACTAACCCTTCATTTAGAGTATTCTCAATGCATATCTCTAAAAGTACTCAACGCTCACAACACATACGTTTACAATAGCCAATGCTATGATGACCCCCTTAAAACAAGCAAATGAAGTAAACCTTGTAGATCAAAAGGTAGAGTACTCCGTTGTGTGATTATATATATGTAAAAATTGATTCTTCTGAAGCTTTTTGTTGTTGTGGCAATATATTTTCCTCGAAGATGTTTCTAAGAAGAAAGGTTTTCAGTGCAAGTAGATCAAATATTGAATCTTAAAGGTAATCATGACATATGAAATAAATGTCATATTTGAGGGTACAAGAATAGTCTAGATGAGATAAGTATGTCAATGACGATCACAACATATGGTTAGCTTAGTCACTTGCATTAATTATTGGTTTTCATAATTTTTTGATATGACGATATTAAATATTGAGTTTAAGAGGGTACAAAAATTTTGAGGCACCTAGAATCGAATATTATCAAAGAAATAATAGTAGGAGTTATTTTGTGATAATTTGAGTAATCATCACACTAAAAGGGCGAGAAGATTATTACTTAAAGCCTAAGTATATAGGAATATGATGAGTACACATTTAATACTCTACTTATGTATTTTCATATGATGATTTATGAATTGAATCATTTTCCTATTTTCTACTAGGATGAGAGCATCAAGATAAAAGAGAAGAGAAATATATGATTAATAGTTGTTGGAGGAAAGAGGATTAATAGATAATCATGATGCATAGCATGAGCATACATATATTCCTAATTTCATCATGGATGATTGAATAATTAGTGAACATAAAAGGTAAAAATGTAAAGTTGACTTGTTATTTTTGCAGATTGAGAGGAGCATAAAGGGAATGCCTACAATAGGGCATACGAGTCCAAAAGAGGGCCAGCCGCCAGCTGGGAGCCTCATTCACGATCAGCCCTTCCTTCCTTTGGCGCGTCCCTCTTTTACTGTGGGGATGGCCTGCTCCTCCTCTCTCCTTTGGCACGTCCCTCTCTTACCGAGGGGACGGCCTGCTCCTCCTCCCTCCTTTGGTGCGTCCCTCTCTTACAATGGGGACGGCCTACTCCTCTCTCCCTTGGCACCACCTACAGCACACCATAGGTGGGCCAGCTCATCCCTTCCCCCCTTTCCAGTGGTGACAGCGCCGGCAACGATCGCGGGTCTCCTCCCTTGACGCAGCAAGAAGAGGATCAACTGAAGATGCCCCTACGTGAGGCTGCCGTCCTCTCCCCACGTTCGTCAGAACAAGAGGGAGAAATCATTTTCGTTTTATTTCTAGACTTTTATGTAATCGAATATTTTTTATCCTAGTTAATGCAATCTGAATTTTATGAAGTTCTATTCCCCTTTACCTCATCCATTTCGAATAGTCGACGTCATCAAAGGAAGCGGGAAACCATCCCTGCCAGCCATCTATAATTTCTTTACGAGGTGGCTGGTGGAACCTTGAGAGAAATCTTCCCTAGTTCTGAATTACTTCCTCTCCATAATTTCTATGTTCGTGGTTGCTGAATTTCAGAGAGTAAACAAATCAGAATATGAGTATTAATTAATAAACATCAACTAATTCAACACTCTCCTTATGTTTGACTTAGTTTTTCACTAATTCATCAAGAAACTATTCCTACGAAAATCAGTTTATAAATTTAAAATTGACGATCTTAATAACGACTCAAGAGTGATCATTTTGGTACTTTATTTTGAATTATTTCAGGTTAAAAGAAGTGTAAACAAGGTGTGACAGGTCATATTATTTGGCCTCAAAAAACTAGACCCATGTTCATGTGTCTCTCTTATGTTAAAGGAATTTGGCTCGTGTTTTTCACTTTCCTGTTCTGCTTTTAGAGTGATCAATCCTATTTTTCCATAATTTATTAATTTTAATGGCAAGATTTTTACTCTTTGTTACATGCATAACACAAGTGAGGCGCAACCAATTTAAAGACAATCATCACCTCTTGTATGGTTCTAAATTCAATAGGACATTTAACTCTAAGCTCATTGTTGATAACTAAGGTTGTCACATCATATATTTTTCTTTACCTTTTCAATAACTTACTATACACTTTTTTATGTAGACGTGCTTGAAAAGTTGATGTAAGAGTACAAAAGGTTGGTATTTAATATCTCAATCTAAGGTTAAGCTTCATTATTCATTATATGTTCATAGATAGAAATAGTACTACCCTATATTGACCAAGCCTAGTAAAAAAACAAAAAATCATACAAACTCAAAAGTATACATGCATGTCTATATATGATTATTTCTTCACTTTATTTTGAAAGATAAATGTCCAAAGTGTTATGTCAATCTAATTGATTCAAAAGGTCAGTCAAACCAATGTTGATTCACAATTTTGATGGTGATATTGTTTAAAATCTTAGTCTTAATTACCCATATTGTATATTTATTTGTTTATAATGGATTAATTATTATTTTAGTAGGTAGACATTACATAGTTTAGGTTTCCTCATGACTAAAACTTTTGATCATCAGACGTTATCTACATAGTTTAAGCCTCTCATAGTTTCGTATATCTACTAGACATTCTAAGCAACTTAATTATCCTTATAATTTAGAATCAATGCATTATTGAATGAAAGGCTTTCACAGCTAAATTATTTGCCACTCTAGAAAAAGTCCAAGATGGAGCACAAAAAATTTAATCTTGCAAGATGGTTGAAATATGTGAAGAAGGGAATTGTTGAGATATGACTCATATCTTATTTGGGTTTTCACAAGGTGGACTGTCAATGACCACTAATGTACACTTGTTGTTGTGTTTAGATGCACATTATCTAATAATATTTATCACTAAAACTTAATAAAATATTAGTATAGAAATAAGTCTGAAGTCAAATATAAGAAGATTAATTAATCTATCGTGAAAACTAATTTAGTTTATATATAAATTAGTTTCAATATTTTATTACTATTTAATTGAAATAATAAAATAGAAAGATAAGATGAGAAGAATAAGGGAAGGGGAGCAAAGAAAGGAAGGAAGAAAAGAGAGAGAAAGAGAGCTCTCACAAAAGAGAGAAAAAGAGAGAAGAAGAGAGAAATCTCACATGAGATAGAGAGAGAGAAAGGTCTCATGAGAGAGAGAGATCTTACAAGATACGGAGAGAGAAGAAGAGGTCTCATGAGAGAGGGAGAGAGATAAATAAGATGATAATAAAGAAAGAGAGAAATATGGTCAAATAATTTTCATAGTGACTATTATTCTCAGATAAATGTGTGCTCTAAAATTCACACACGTGACATGAGGTCAGCCATGAATGTCTCCACCTTATTTTAACTATTCAACAATCATTAAGCAACATTTAATCTCGTTGATTTCACATTTGAAAATAGAAAGATATCTACTATTATTTGCAAAACACCGAGAACATAAATTTATCAAGATTTAACTTTAAAAATCAATAGAAAATAAGTCAGAAATAATCTTAGTTTGATCTCAGATGAGTTTCAGAGGATTCAAAAGAAGAATGAAGACCATTTATCAAGTTTTGAATTAGTTCTACTCATTTCAATTGAAATATAAATAAAATAGAAATAATTTCTATGAAATGTAAATAAATACTAAAAGCACATAAATAAATGATAAAAGTAGAAAATAAATTGTTGTCCAAGTTTAGTGATAAGTCTTCATTATCATGAGTTAATAATTAGTAAATAATATAGTTTTAGCCTTAACTCATGATAAATAGACTTATATTTGTGTTAAAGTGTGAAAAGTGGTTTTCAGTTGATTAATGTGAATTTTTGGGTAATTATGTGATTTTATATGATTTTTATAATCTTACTTTTAGGATAAATGAAGAAAAAGAAATTAAAATAAAAATATAGCAAAATGAGGGGGGCCTGCCAGCCAGCCGGGCTTGCAAGCGGGCCGGAAGCACAGTCAGGCAGGAGCTCGAGCGGCTTGAACTGATGGGGGCACATGTGCACCACTCCCCTTCCACGTCACCGGTGGCCAATGGGCTATGGGGCAAGGAGTGGTTGTATATGTGCGAGAAAGGGACTTGATCAGGAATGTAATATTACTTTATATTCGCACGAAACTTCCACACACAACTAATGTGGGACTAAACCCCGTCATCTTTTCCAAAAAGGGCGGGCAACCGGTAGGGGTTTGAATCCTCCCAGAGCCAAAATTCATATTTTTTATTTGATTATCGCAACTTTCCTGCAGATCGCTGGTGAAGGATTAAGCAATCAGAATCGCTCGATTATTGGTGAAAATCTCATCAACGCGATTTGCGGAGTATTGTTACTAAAATTATTGAACGATTCGTGATAAAAGGATCGCGAATCAATTGAGTAAAGCATCTCCAATTGATCGACGAATAAGTCGTCGTCGGGAAGAGGACGATCTGTCGAGAGATGAGTCGCCACCTCCTAAGAGCGTACCGGATATGATGAAGAGCCTCCTCTTGTTACGCAGACTTGAGGATGAAGCTCCCTAACACGTGCCCCACCTCCATCCAGCTCCTCTCCGTCAGGTGACAGCCGCCAGAGAGCCGTAAAGTCATCGTTTTTCCGCTCTGCCGGATGACAGCCGCTGGAGATGATTTGATGACCCATTTCATTGATCTCTAGACTTCACAAGGAGATCTAGAGATTGTCCACATCGTCCTTGTCCAAGGAGAGCCTTCGAGGCCGTGGACACTGCATGACTATCCTCCCGAACGCTCAGGATTCCAGTGCATCACCAACGCATCGCTGTCGCGACGCCGGAACTCTATTTTCCTACTTTCAACTTACTATATGCTTTATTTAGTGATAATTTGTGTGATTTTAATTTACCAAAATATACTTCGTTCAATTAAGATTCTTTCGGCTTTAATAGATCTTAATTTGATCAATTAAATCGTCTGTAATCGCTTATGTAAGAATCGTCCGACGAAACTCTATTTCCGCCCGATTTGCGTTCGCTGGACGCTGATGTCATCTTGACATCTACACCCTTATTTCCCTTTTTTGTGAATTTTAAATATATTTATTTTTTATTTACTAGTATAAAATTCATAGAAAATAGTATTCTTTGAGAAAAATTCTGAATAATTATCAGCTATTATATTACATCCTTGTGATTGACCTAAAAAATTATCACTATTTTTGGAAGTTTTATTGAATCAGACTTGATATATTTGTTCAGAAATACTTCTAAATATCTAAAAATTCGTATTTTCTAGTTTTATAAATTTTAAATTTACGTGATTTACAATACAACGATTGAGTCACATCATTTAGCCTACCTCTTGGACAATTAGAGACACCGATGTGATGGCTTAGTTTCATTTAGATATGCCACACCATGTAAGAAGCCACAAAAGTATTGTGTAAAAGTATTATGTCATTTACTAGAGAGATCTATCGAAAGAAGGATCGACCATGTTGTTATTATCATCTGGAGGAAGAAGGGAAGAGCTTACCACTCGTTAGAGGCTTCGAGTGTAGTTAGAGGAGAAAGGAACGAACTCGTTGATCATCAAAGGTATTGAACATGCAAAAGTAGGGAAGAATTAAGTTTGGTATTCACGACTATCATTAGGATTTGAAAGATAATTGATAATATATATATTACCAAATAATAAATGATTATTATCTTTACATCCCTCATGGTGATATGTGTGAGAACCTATGTTTCTAATATCATGGTGCTTCACTAGCCACTAGATCAAATGTGCTTGGTCACGTGGTATGCTGAGTGACACAAGATCAACTTGTCACAAATCACTATCAATCAAAAACTTAAGTTCATGGTACCGTGGTGCCTTGTTAGTCATTGGATCATCATTTCTGGCCACATGCATGTTGAGTGACGTCGGATTAGCAAATTGCTGATGGATTGCTTTATGTAGCTGATATCGTGGCTACTTACCCACTACATGATCTGGCTTATCTGATGATGTGACTTGCTGAACACAACTAGATGACACCACGTTCCAAACAACGGCCTTGAAACACATGAGAAACTTTAGTCCCATATCAGAAATATTTCAACAATTAAGCTAAATATAAATCAAAGTAATAGTCTATTAGTAGATATCCCTTCTCCTGAAATAAAATAATGTTCAAGACCATCTTGAGAGAAGGTAAAAGGTGGTCTACTCTCGTATGCACACGTGTGTACGACACTCCTTGCTCCACGACTATTTGGTCACCAAGACGTGCTAGGGGAGTGACGCACACATGTACAAAGCGAGTCCGCCACTTGAGCCCAGCTCGTGGCTCCCTTGGTCAGGGTCTATCCACTCGACCACAACACCCCTCTAGGTCAGCTATTGAGTGCTAGCTTGCTAGTAGGCAAAATATTTTTATATTTATTATTTTATTTTAATAATAAAAAATTATACTAAGTATTTTAAGTTCAAACTTCAAAAATTAACATTATATTCCTATCTTTATTCTACAAGTTAAAAAATAAAATAAAATAATAAATTAAATTAAAACATAAAAATCTAGCTTTAACAATCACTCGATCATAGACCAGCCTAACAAATAGAGTGAGAGGCTCCAAAATCTTCAATCTTTTAGTTTACGTTAGAGATCATTGTTGTAAATTATCATTGGATTGATAGGTTATGGTTTTATACCTAGTTGATGTTTGAGTTTTGTCCCGCATGTGTTTACTCTTGGCAGCCCTGCCCCTCATTCATGCAACAATTGGATATCAAGTCCCAAGGACAAATCTCAAGCATTTATTTCCCCTACTTGTCAATAGCTCTCTCTTGTCTCTATTGATCAGTAACCCCGACCCTTTATCCTAACTAAATATCAACATGGGCCAAAGAGTAGTATCGTGGACAAAAGCTTACTTGATCACAAACCACACTCTATTGACAAGGTTGAAACAAAGTAGTTATAAATATCTAAATTGGAAAACTTGATTGGTAGTTTAAATTAGGTCATAGTAGTCTTGTAAATGAGGGTGCTTATTGACATGACTTAATCATTGTATAATAAATCACACAAATTTCAAATTTATAAAACTAAAAAATATCAATTTTTAGATATTTAGAAGTATTTATGAATAAATATATAAACTTTAATTTAATAAAAGTTTCAAAAAAAATTATACATTTTCTAAGTTGATCATAAGGATGTAATATAATATCAAGTAATGTTGTAAAAAATAATTCAAAGAATATAATTTTTTATGAATTTTAGACTATAAAATAAAAATAAAATATATTTAAAATTTATGATAAAAAGGGAAATAAGGGTGCAGACATCAAGATGACATCATCACCTGATGAATGCAAACTTGGCAAAAATAAAGTTTCGCTTAGTGATTATTACGTAAGCTATTACAAATAATTTAATTAGTCAAATTAAGATCTATAAAAATCAGAAGAATTATAATTGAATGAAGAGTAGTTTGAAAATTTTAAATCACACAAATTATCTCTAAATAAAGTGAAATTAAATTGAAAGTAAGAAAGGCAAAGTTTCAGTGTTCAAGAGGATTGTTGTGCAATGTCCACAGTTTTGAAGGCTCTCCTTAGACAAAGACAACGTAAGTAACTCTAGATCTTCTTGTAAAGTCTAGAGATCAATGAAATAGGTTATTAAAAAGTCTCCAACAACTGTCACCTAATGGAGCAAAAAAATATTGTCTTTGCAGCTCTCTAATGGCTATCACTCGACGAATAAGAGTTGGATAGAGGTGGAGCATATGTTAAGGAGCTTCATCCTTAAGTTCGTGTAGCAAAAGAAGACTCATCATCACATGTAGTATATTCTTAAGAGGTGACGACTCGTCTCCCAATAGATCATCCTCTTTTCGATGATGGCTTGTTCATCGATCAATCGGAGATGATTTACTTGATGAATTTGTGATCCTTTTATTGTAAATCATTTAGTAATTTTAATAACGATGTTCTGCAAATCGCATTGACGAGATTTTTATCGATGATTAAGTGATTATGACAGCTTAATCCTTTATCGACGATCTACATAAAAATCATAGTTTAATTAGATAAAAAAGAATAAATTTTGGCTTTAATAAGATTCAAACCTACGTTGGTACCCGCCTCCATAAAAGAGAAGGAATAAGTTATCAAATACCTTTATATAGTAACATCATCATGATATCTTATTGTTATATATAAGGAGTATTTTCAGTATTAAAATCATAAAATCATTCTAGAGAAGTTGTGACTACGGTTTAGTCCCACATTGATTATATGCAAAATTTCAGGATGAATATATAGCAATACCAGATTTGGGAATCAATGAGTCCCTTTCTCTTGTGTATGGCCACTCCTTGCCCTACGCTCGATTGGCCACCAATGACATAGAAGAAAAGTGACGCACACATGCCCCATCGGCCCACAACTACTCGAGTGGTTACTTGCAACTCTAACCCGTCTATGCTTTTGACCCACTTGCATGCTTGGCTGGCTAGTAGGTTCCTCTCTTTTTCTACCTTTATATTTTAATTTCTTTTTATTTATTTATCTTAAAAATAAGATTAGAAAAATTATATAAATTCACACAAAATCACAGAGTTAGCTTAAAAATCACATTAATCAACTAAAAATTACTTTTCACAATTTAACATAAATATATCTATTTATCATAAGTTAAAGCTAAAACTATATTATTTATTAGTTATTAACTCACTATAATGAAGACTTATCACACCCCCAACTTAAATCATTGATAAACCCTTAGCAATGAAATTATGAAAATAAAAATTCAGTAATCTCAAATATCATATTTTAATACATAAAAAATACAACTAGAAATGTTGCACCTCTATACACTTTAGACTCTTATATCAATTCTTTAAGAATGATGCCAAACATTTAAATGTTTAAGCTCTCTTTGGAATAACGATCTAAACTTCACTTCTTCTATTCACATCTTTATCAGTTCTTCATTCATAGATATAATTCACAAGATATTTCAATCATCAATATTCATCCAAGATAAATATTTGATCCTATATTTTCCTTTTTCTATGGCTTGATTTTTAAAGTTTGTACTATATTTCTTCTATTTTGTTCTATAATAGATAAGTAGCTTTTCTTGTAAAAAAAATTTGACAATAAGAATGATGTCTCACACCCTCCATGTATATTCTTCGTTTTCAAGCTTTCACATTATCCACTTATTTTGCAACAAGTATTTTTCTATAGACAATTTTCAACAAAGAGAATGATGTCTCACAATCTTTATGTGTACTTTTCATTTTCAGACTTTTCACATTATTCTCTCTCTTCTTCTTTTTTTTTCAAAATAAGTGATTTCTCCTCACAAGTCCTATAGATCAGGGTGTAAAAAACTCTATTAAACTCAAATGATCAATTAAACTTTCACATCAAGTAAATACTATCTATCAAGATCATAAAGTGAAAATTTGTAAAATCAAATCTATGTTATCTATCATGTATCAAAGGAGTATTCTAACATTTCATGCTACAAAATCATTCTTTTAACTCAATAATAATCTTTCTAGTATCTTTTGGTATCAATCAATCTAATTGATTTAATTTTCCTTGTATGTAATATGATGTAAGAAGTTTGTAAAGTAGATAGTTCTAATAGTTTTGTTTTCTGCTATGAGTTGTCTTCAGCAACAATAAATTTGTCAAAAATAAATCAAACTATCCTCTTTATGACTATAATTTCGATATTCAGTAATATATGTCTAGGGGATTGAAATGTAAGAAAAGGGTCCCCAGAATTTCAAATTTTGGGCTTTTTTTTCTCTAATATTTTTGACAATCTGTAAATTATTTTATGTTGTTCATGATAGAAAACTAGAAAATAGATGTTGTAGTTTTTTGATTTTTTTTAGTTAGTTTTTTAAGTGAGCATGAAAATAAATGCAAACATATATTTTTAGTTGTCCTACAGCATAAATGAAGACTTAATACTTCACCCCCTAACTTAAAAATGACATTGTCCTTAATGACATAGAAAAATCAGAATAGAATATGTAGAAAATATAATTTTCAAGTAAAACATGCATATATGCAAAGTTAAGCACTGAAAATATTATCATCAAGGATAAAGTTCAAAAAGACATCACCCCTACCTCATTTTTAATTTTCTACTTCATCTTACACTCCTCTTTCTACACATTTTTGAAAAAAACCAAATACAAAAACAAATACTGTAAAATTCTAAGAAAAATAAAATAAAATAAAATAAAAATCATGGGTTGCCTGCCATGTAGCGCTGAATTTAATGTCTTTAGCTGACAACTCTTAGATCATATAAGATGATCTATGGCCATCAAAATATATTTGTATCTAAGATAAGTTTCATGATATTCTTTTTACTTTCAGCCAAAAAAAAAAATTAATAATTTTTTCTCAAAAATAATATTTTCATTTTGAAAAGAATCTTTCCTCATTTTTATCTCATTTTGTAAGGCTCTCATTCATTAGTAAATACTTTCCATTAATAAACCATAAAATGTCATCATGTCATATAATTTTTAAATTAGCTCGTACCCAATCTAAATTTTTTTCATCTAAATTAATATCTCTAATTATTCCACTCACCCATTTATTGATGTATCATTTTATCTAAATAATCTTCCCCTACTCTATTTTATCTTGTCTGCATATTTGTTTAATTTGTGAGGAGTGAAATATTTCAAGCTTAGAGTAAATTCTAATAGGCTATCGGTTTTGAAAGATAGAAACATTGTCTACTTTAATCTCAGATCTAATGAATTCATTAAAATTCAAATTTTCTCCTCTAAAATTATCTCTATATTCATATTAATTATTTTTGTTTCTCCACAATAGTTGAATCAACTCTTTTTTTAGTTTTTCTTTTCTCAACTCATCAAGTTCTTCATCTTCCCAAGAACTATCTTCTAATTTTAATATATGATATGCGTCATCATCATCACTTTCAACCTCTATGGTTGTAGCATATTAATTAATTCATCTCCTACACCTCTTAGATTAATTGATTTTTCCTCACCTGAAATCTATTTTTCTTCATTTCTATCCTTCTACAAAGATTTGGATGATTTTTTCATAATCAACTATTATTTCTTCATCTAAGGGCTCTTTCTCCTCATCATCCTCACTATATTCATTCATCAATCGTGTGTGATAAATAATTTTATTTAAATTTTCTATTATTATATTTTCAGCCTTAATATTCTCATTTATTTCTAATAGCTCATAATAAGTCTTCATTATCATGAGTTAATAATTAATAAATAATATATTTTTAGCCTTAACTCATGATAAATAGACTTATATTTGTGTTAATTTATAAAAAGTAGTTTTTAGTTGGTTAATGTAATTTTTTGGCTAATTATGTGATTTTATATGAATTTATATGATTTTTATAATCTTATTTTTGAGAGAAATAAAGAAAAACAAAATAAAAAAAAGAAAACTGGGCCTGCAAGCGGGTCGAAAGCACAATTAAGGTGGAGCCGCGAGTAGGGGCTTGGGCGGCTATGGACCAGAGGGCACGTGTCCACCACTCTCCTTCCACATCACTAGTGCCAATCAGTTGTGGGGCAAAGAGTGGTCGTACATGCGAGAAAGGGACTCATTGATTCTCAAATCTCGCGTTACCATATATACATCTCCACATTTAGCATAGATCTTCTCCGAAATGTTTCAAAAAATTTAATACTGAAAATACCCTTTATTGATAACACCAAGATATCATGATGACGTCACTAAATAAAGGTATTTGAAAACTTATTCTCTCTCTCATGCAGGTGGAGGACCGGCGCGGGTTCAAATCCTACTAGAGCCAAAACTCGTATTTTTATTTGATTAAATTGCAACTTTACTATAGATTACTAGTGAAGGATTAAGCCACCAGAATCGTTTGATCATTGACAAAAATCTCATCAATGTGATTCATGGAGTATTATTACTGAAATTGTTGAAAAATTCATGATGAAATGATCGCAAATCCATCGAATAAATCATCTCCAATTGATCAACAAACAAGTCATCGTCGAGAAAAGGATGATCTGACAAGAGATGTGTTGTCACCTCCTAAGAGCATATCAAATGTGATGAAGAGCCTCATCTTACTACGTTGACCTGAAAATGAAGCTCTTTGACATGTGCCTCACCTCCATCCAACTCCTCTCTATCGTGTGACAGTCGTCAGAGAGCCATAAAGTCATAATTTTTCTACTCCGCCAATGAACAACTATTGAAGACGATTCAACAACCTATTTCATTGATCTCTAGACTTTGCAAGAAGATCTAAAGATTGTTCACGTCATCCTTTTCTAAAGAGAGCTTTCGAGGCCGTAGACACTGCACGACAATTTTCTCGAACACTCAGGATTTTGGTACATCACTAACATATTGCCATTGCAATGCCATAACTCTATTTTACTACTTTTAATTTATTTTTTGCTTCATTTAAAAATATTTTTTGTGATTCAAATTTATCAAACTATTCTTCATTCAATTACGATTCTTCTAGCTTTTACAGATATTAGTTTGATCAATTAAATCATTTGTAATCGCTTACGTAAGAATTACCAGATGAAACTCTATTTTCAACCGATTTGCATTCGTCGGGTGATGACATCAGGAGTCTGCACCCTTATTTCTCTTTTTTGTGAATTTTAAATATTTTTTATTTTTATTTTTATTTTTTAATTTAAAATTCAGAAAAAAACTTATTACATTCTTGTGATCGACTTAAAATTTTTCACTATTTTTGGAACTTTTACTGAATTATAATTAATATATTTGTTCATAAATACTTCTAAATATCAGAAAAATAAGATTTTTTAATTTTATAAATTTTAAATTTGGGTGATTTACTATACAACGACTAAGTCACATCAGCTCATATATTTTCTTTAATAATTAAAAATAAAGATTAAGTAAAATATTCTCACTCAATGTATTCATTGTCCTATTATTTTCATTTCGTGATTTTTTTCTTAAATTTGTTCAACTCTCCTTGCTGAAATCCTCTTGTTTGATAGTTTCTTGAATTTTCTATGAGCTATTAGGTGGTTGTCCATCTTCTCCCTATTCTCTAAAGCTTCTATAAATTAGTTTTTTTGTAACATTATTTGGTTCATTATTTGTTACATCATTTGGCTCATTTGCTGCATCATATCTATAAAATCAGGGTGGATTTGAGTAGGTTGATTTTTCTAAAATCTGTGTTCCTATTTTGAAAAAAATCACAAATAAATTAGGTCTAAGTGCTTTTAAATTTGAAATTTTATTTAGGTCTCTCCATGAAAAATCATTCTCCCAATTAGAAAAAGCTCCCTCCTTTACTAAAATCGTGGGATACTTGCACTTGCCCATGCCTCTTTTTGACAATGCAACTTATAAAAAAAAACCCTCATGCCCCTTTCTAACAACACAACTTATAAAAAAAATCCTCTACAACCCGTCGATCTAAAAGAGATGACAGAAGATAAAGGATCACCATGGGCCACTCAAACCCTACAAGTACAACCCACCATCGACATATTTTCTTCATCTCCCCAAGTATGAATTCAATGTCAAGAAGCCCAAAGGATAGAAGACGAGTACAATTTGTATGTTTCTTCTTCCTTTCTATGGGTGAAGCCTCAATTTTTGAAGCTGTCATTTTATTGTCACCTGATTCTCTCCTTCTTCTACATCATAAATATTCAGGTGTAGTAGGAGCATGTTACTATGAATGCCTAGGGGTTGGAGTGTTAGAATTAATCTGAATGTGAATAATTATATATGAACTATATACTATATGGTTATCATTAAGTTAATCTCACTAAAATGATTCATAGAAGTTTAAGTATTTCAAATTATGATATATCTTGAAAATATGAACATCAATATAAATATATGTAAAGACCAAGTTTAATTTCAATTTTATGATAGGTTAATTAGAAAAAGACACCAAAAGCCAGACCACCTCTTGTCTATAAATAAGGGGTCATGGTCTTTGGGTCATACATCAAGAGTCACTCTTAAAACATACCATCTTAATAAGTCTTCATTATCATGAGTTAATAATTAATAAATAATATAGTTTTAGTCTTAACTCATGATAAGTAAACTTATATTTATCTCAAATTGAGAAAAATGGTTTTTAGTTGATTAACGTAAACTTTTGGCTAATTATGTGATTTTATACTATTTTTATACTCTTATTTTTGAGATAAATAAAGAAAAATAAAATAAAATAAAAAGATAGAGAGAAGGGGGGACCCACCAGCCAATCGGGACTATAAGTGGGTCAAAAATGCAGTCAAGGTGGAGCCGCGAGCAAAGGTTCAAGTGGCTATGGACCGATGGGGGCACGTGTGCATCACTCCCCTTTCATGTCACTAATGGCCAACTGACTGTGAGGCAAGGAGTGGTTGTTTACACGCAAAAAGAGACTCATTACTTTTAAATCTGATATTACTATATATTAGTTCAAAACTTCGGCATACAATCGATGTGCAAGTAAACTTAGGCCACATCTTCTCCGAAATGGTGTCGATTATTTCAATACCTAAAATACTACTTAGTTATAACAACGATATACCATGATGATGTCACTATATAAGGGTATTCTAGTACCTAAATATCCCATAGTATTTATTCACTCTCTCTCATGCAAGCAGGTTATTGGTGCGAGTTTGAATCCTACTAGAGTCAAAACTCATATTTTTATTTGATTAAATCTTAACTTTCCTGCAAATCGTCAGTGAAAGATTAAGCCTCCAGAATCACTCAATCATCGACAAAAATCTCATCAATGTGATTCACAGAGCATTATTACTAAAATTATTGAACGATTCACAATAAAAGGATTGCAAATTTATCGAGTAAATCATCTCTAAGTGATTGATGAATAAGTCATCGTTGACAAGTCGTCACCTCCTAAGAGCATACCAAATGTGATGAATAGCCTCTTCCAACTACGTGGACTTAAGGATGAAGCTCCCTAACATAGGCTCCACCTCCATTCAGCTCCTCTCTATTGTGTGACAGTCACTGGAGAGCCACAAAGTCGTTATTTTTCCACTCCACTAGGTGATAGCTACCAAAGATGATTCAAAGACTCATTTCATTGATCTCTAGATTTCACAAGAAGATTTAAAGATTGCCCACGTCGTCTTTGTCCTAAGAGAGCCTTCGAAATTGTAGACATTATATGACAATCCTCTCGAACACTCAAGATTCTGGTGCATCATCAATGCATCTTCGTCATGACGTTGGAACTCTATTTTTTCTACTTTTAACTTAATTTTCACTTCATTTAGAAATAATTTGTGTGATTTAAATTTTTCAAACTACTTTTGATTCAATTACAATTCTTCTAACTTTTATAGATCTTAATTCGATCACTTAAATCATTTGTAATCACTTACATAAGAATTCTCGAGCAAAATTCTATCTTTGCCCAATTCACATTCGTTGAGTGCTAACATTATCTTAATGTCTGCACCCTTATTTTCTTTTTTGTAAATTTTAAATATATATTTTTTATTTTTTTAGTTTAAAATTTATATAAAAATATATTCTTCAAAAATAAATCTAAAATATTATTTGATATTATATTACATCTTATGATCAACATGAAAAATTATCACTATTTTTGAAACTTTTATTAAATTATAATTGATATATTTGTTGAGAAATATTTCTAAATATCTAAAAATTAGTATTTTTTAGTTTTATAAATTTTAAATTTATGTGATTTAATACAACGACTAAGTCATGTTACATTTCTTTTGAAGTCCTTGGACAACTCCTCTATATTGATCCAAAAGGTCAACCTTATTTATGTGACTTCATGGATTTAGGTATAACTTCAATTCATTCTCATTTTATTTTACCATTCTCTACTCTCTCAACACTAGATCCTTAATCTCCAACATAGGTTCTCCAAAAGAAGGAGCTTTAGTAAGATTGAGAAGAATGGCTTTTTCTTAAGAGAAAACCCTAGTATTAGGCAAAAAGGTGAGGAGGACGGATGCAAGAGAGAAATGAATAAAGATATGCAGTAAGAAATAAAGATTGATCAATCAATATGCAGTAAGAAAAAAATAACTACAAAAAAGAGAGTGCTCAAAGAGAAGAGCAAGAAGATTAAAAGATACTCACCAGTGGAAGTTGAGTGCAGAAGCTCGGGCCACTATACCTATTGCCAAGGAGAGAAGGTGACTAGGAAAATCCCCTATTTGTCTTCCTGCCAATCACCACCATCCTTTACCATTCACTTCCTTCAGGTCAACAGAGGAAAACCAACACGACCCCTCGCTAGAGGCACACAAAGAACAAAAGAGGGAAAGAGAGAGAGAGGAGAAGGGTGGGAGCCGGCAATAGTGGTGAGCAGTGTCATTTAATATGGCTTGCCTTTTTACGAGGATGCCACATTAAATGCCGGCATTTAATGTAGAGAGGAGAAATAGAGTGCAAGGGAGAAATGTTCAACTAGAAGACCAATTCTGATGGACTCAACAACCCATTTATGGGCTGAGCAGGCCACAAAGTGGAATTGTGCAGATAGAAGAAAGGAAAACCATTCGGCACATTTTCCGAGGTTCTTGTTAACATAGTTACCGAAGTGGCTGTGAGGTACTTATAAATAAGGGTCACCTCTCCTCATTCGTAGAAGCACAAAGCAACCCCCTTCTACCCTTGTTCCACCATAGAGAGAGAGTGTTTGGGAGAGAGCTTCTAAGGAAGATCTATCGGGTTGGTGAATACATCAGACAGTCAAGATCGAGAATTCATTCCTTGGGATCTTAGAAAGGTTAAAAATAGAGATCTGTTATTTAGGTTCTTGAGGAGTGATTTTTTTGTACTACTTTTCACATCTAGTGGAGTTTTCATCATCACCCATGAACATAAGAGGCCAACCTCTGAACCACGTAAAATCTGTGTCAGTACTTTTGTTGTGAGTTGTTCTTTCTTCTATCTTACTTCACATTGTGAGCATCATTTCTGCTGAACTCCATATAAGACGTCTTACTTTAACATGCACAGTAGAGGTTATATTTAATGTAGCAGAGAGGAAGTCTTCAACAAAAAAGAGTCCATGAAAGGAGGACAAGAGACTGTCTAGAGTTACTGCCAAAATACCTCTGCAACTAATAGAAATGCAAGATCTTTGTCTCCCCAGCCTTTGAAATGGAAAGAAGTCGTGGATCTTGTAACTTTGAGCTGTTGTGAGCCCAAGAACATCTACAGAATTTCCTTTTCTTGAAAGGCCCCATAGTTGCTCTCTTCTCCTAGCTTAAAAGGTGAATTTCCTTTTTTGTGGGCCTAATTAACTCTTCATTTGTAGCAAAATAACTATTATCGTTTTCTATAGTAGGTTCTCGGTCTCAGTTGACTAAACGTTGACTTGATCCTAGCACCTTGGCAGCTCATTGGAGGATTAGCTCTCTCTCCCAAAGGAGAGAGAGTTGCCTGAGAAATGTTGGTGCAACCCACGAACCTAGTTTGAGCCCGGGACATGGATCAATAGTGATGATCGAGAAAGAGGGGAGGAAAAGGTAAAAGAACCAAGTTCGCAGTATTACTTGTTTCCTTTATGCTTCAATTTTTCAGATTATGATGCCATCTTTCTTGTAGATTTTATGATCTCTCGTTGACTTTAAGAGCAACGTATTACTAAACAAAGCAACTAACTTTGTTGCAGATTTTATGATCGCCTGTCGGCCTTGAGATCAGCGTATATTATTATTAAACAAGGTAACTAAGGAAAAACAATTAAACGCCTACAAAAAGGGGGAGAACATATCGCTACAGGGTAAACACTCCAACTACCAAGTAAACAATAAAGTCAAGGGCTTCATAAATCTGATACTCGCATATATATATATATATATATGATAAAAAAAAGAGAGGGAAAGACAAATACGAAATGAAATAAATAAAAGAACATTTAAATCAATAAGTAAATAAATAAGTATAAGTAGAAGAACCCAGATTCCAGATGAACAAATTCAAACTCGAAAAGGATCTTTCATATTCTCGAAGAATGAGGGAAAAAGGGATTGATCGAGAAAGATCTCTTGTTCTAATTATTAAGATCGTGTTTTGATATCTATATCTATATATATATATATATATATATAGATAGATAGATATCAAAATTAGATAATCTGATTTTAATACAGCTGCTTTTGGTTTGCTGGTTCGAACCCAGGGACGTCAGAAAAGGCTCCACCTTTTTCACGGCTCACCCTTCACATCTTGCCATCCGCAGCAAGAACAAAGATCAAACAGAGTCGTGATTCAGGTAGACAAGACCGTCGTCTTCCTACAGATCGGGCAGACGTTCTTCTGAACCAGCCATTTTCCAACACAGGACGCGTGGAAATCGCGCGCCCACAAGTCAACACCCCCAGATCCTCGCCATCGGCATAATCTTACTGCCATGCAGTGAGCGTTCTTCTGAATGCCAGAGAAAATAGCCAAATACAGGGAAGACCGGTGGACCCTCTTGGTAATTTACCAAGCAGATAGAGATTCTACACTCTGTCCTCGGCCAGCCCAGTTCTCACATTCCCAATCCCGACAGCTCCTGTTAGGGATATACAAATAAACGCCATGATGAGTTGACCGAACGCATATGCGCCAGGAGGAATCAGAAATGACTGTGTTTGACCTTATGAGCTCCTACGCCATGTCATCTACCTCGAGGCGCATATCTTGGTGGCTGTCATGGAATGCCGAGTCATGTTAACGAGAGGGATGGAACGGTAAAAAAATGTATGTCGCCAGCACATTGGAGGCTTCTGCCAAGAAACATCTCTGAAGTCGTCTGAATCAGAGTATGTTAACGAGTTCTCACGTCAATCATCATGCTTTCCTCCATTTGCATGAAATCTAGAGCATTTCGGATTTGCTACAGATAGAAACCACGCAAAGTCAGACTAAGAACTACGGCATACATTGCGATTTGGGGGCGTGAATCACATAAAAGTGAGCCCAATAAATTTTCCCATATGGGGAAAGAAATGCAATAAAAAAAGCAGCAATAAGTGAGATCAAGGAATCTGAGAAAAATCGCATATATGTTGTATGCCAGAAGGCATACATGGTGGAACTTAGAGTTGAACGAGGACCAAGAAAGTATTGCCCAAAGTTAAACCATGGCCTGACGGACTAAATTAAGATAGAAGCTCGAGGACAAATGGCTACCACATCTCTGGATGGTCGTCAAAGATGAAGCTTTTGGCAACTTCCTAAGATATGCGTCGTTCTGGGGAGAATAATGCAGCATCTTTTAGAAGATAATTTATCAAGTGCAGGAGAATCCCATTCAAATGTCAACGCTCAGAGCCTTTTCTTTTCTTGGCAGGGGGGAACGAGTCTGCACAATCAAGGAATACAAGAATAGGGCGATATATCACACAGAAATTAAACATAGCCCATCCAGCTTAAGGGTGGACCAGTGTCCGAGAGAGAGGAGAGAGTGAGAAGAGAGAGAGAAAGAGAGAGAAAGAGAGAGAGAGAGAGCATTGTGGCTTCAGCATAACGCTAGTCGTGGGCTGAAATGTTCTCCGGTTTCTTCTCTCTGCTTCTGGATCACACAGACTGGCGACAGCCTCACCAGCGTTTTCGTGTTTATTGTCTGAAACAGGACGTGGTCATTCTAAACGAATCTCCTTGGGATTCGTCGAGGCTCGCAGGGCCCCCAAGGTGATGTGCAGAGTCCTTATGAGGTCAGACGCGCTCCCTTATGAGCTCCGAACTCTGCTCTATTTCAACCTTAACGGCCAGGAGCTCGGTGATTCCTTTCTAAACCTGCTCTCTAAAGCTTCTGCAGTTCGCGGATCGCCGCGGCCTACGAGCTGGAATTTACAGAAGGGGACTGGAATTTACGGAACGGATTGAGAGCAAGCTGCAAGACGACCGTGCGCGAAGCTCGCCCCGCGTTTCTACGGATCATTCAAGATCGAAAGGGGGTTGGATCAGTCGCTTAGCCAATACTATATTTAGGTTAACATTCCATCTTTCTATTTTATGATCTCATGTTGACTTTAAGCCAATAATCTTATTAACAAAAGTAACTAAAGAAAATGGCCTAGAGGCATGACGGCTGGGTCAAAACCTAAGGTCGCCTTCTAAAAGGGGAAAACGCAATGCTACCAGATGAACACTCCAAATGCTAACAAGGGGGAAATGGGAATCACTGAATTAAATGAAGAATAAAGTCATGGGCATAATGAATATGATCCTTGTCAAGTATGTATATTTAAATTTACATTCGAAGAACAGAACCTTGATGGTCCACATAAAAGGACACAGGGAGGATGTTCTTCACGAGTGGGGGCCGAGAAGAGTTCACTCATAATAATCGTCCTAAAAAAATGTTGTGAAGATGAAAAAGAGAATCGAATTCTAATACTGTTGCTTCTGGTTTGATTATTCAAACCCAAGGACGTCTAGAAAGCCGCTAGCTTTTTCATGGTTCGCCATTGACATCATCCAACCCCTAACAATAACAAAGACCAAACAGAGTTGTGATTCAAGCCATCTTACTACAGATTGGGCAAAGGTTCTTTTGAACCAGCCATGCGTTTATTTTACAACAAAACAAGTGTGGAAATCATGCCCAGAGGTCAACCCCCCCCCCACCCCCCCCAGTTCCTTGCCATCGGCAGTTTTCATGTCGTGCATAAAGGAAGGGGTGAATGACATAGAAAATTGCCAAATACATGGACAACTTAATAGTCCCTAAGTAATTTACATAGAAGATTACAAGAGTTTTCCTTGCGAGTTGCAAAAGATAGATATTTCTTTTGGTTCAAGTTCTTTTGCATGATGTCTCCAGCTGACCCCATGCTCACATTCTCAATCCACCCTTCTAATAAATAAATGATCCCAATGATGAAACATATTTAATTTATTTTCAAAACTTGTGTATGATTGGGTCATCAAAAAAAGGAGAAAATTGTTTAAGCATTCAATATAATATTATTAACTATTTAGATAAAAATTATTTGAACATAATTGAGATTAGATATAAATTTTATAAATTTGATTGATTTTATTGTGCAAAATTATCATATTGTATATAAATAGTGTGAACATTTATAGAATATATCATTGTCAAAAGTAACAATGAGTACATTCAGATCAATGAGATTCTTTGAAATAAAAATATGAGTATGAAAGCTTACTTAGTTCACAATGCAACAATGATATTATATCATTTATTTTGAATAATTATGATGTCGAATTAATTGGTTGAATTATGATTGCTCATTATGCCAAATGGAATTTTCTGCATATCATTACAATACTTTGAAATATATTTTAAATAATTTAAATAATTAAAATAATTAAAACTATGATTATAAAATTGAAACCTTGATACAATAACTTTCAATGATTATTTTATCTCATTTTAAGAAATTCATTTTTTTATTATTAAATGACTCATTCAATGAGGACAAATCTTATTAGTTTTGCGTTCATACTATTAGATCTTTAACAAACTGATTAAAACTAACACAAATTTGATATGAACATGATGTTCTAACAGGATCACATGTTACTTCACATTAGAATTTTTGAGTTCTTTAATCCACAAGTCATAATATATTTTTTACTATTCTAATTTATGTTTATTTCAAGAAAAATAGACATTTAAAGATCATGAAAATGTGGGAAGACATTTGCGCTAATTAACCTATAAGTATTGAGGATTTCTAATAGCTAAGAGTAAAAGGACATCTTTACCTCCCTCATGACCTCAAGTCTTGAGTCGAGTTTTCTACAAGGAAATCTATAAGAAAGTGGCAGGGTCAATCTTTCTGCCCAATTTTTTGTTTAGCCAACTTGGGAAACCAATTAAGTGAGGTCAACATGAACTTCTCTATCTTTCTTTTTATTTTATTTAAGGGACTAGTTTTGGGTATTTTCCTATCCCACCCCCATTGGTATAAAAGATATCCCTCTGCTATATCAAACCATCACATTCAAGCTATTTTCCTAACAAACTAATATAAGAGCATTGTTGGGGCTGTAGAATTAATACTTTGAAGAAGAGACAATATTTTGACAAAGTTTGACATTGAGAAGTTCGATTTCAGTATGAACTTCAAAATATGACAGATTGAGATCAAACCTCTCTCAACCCATCAAAGGCTCTAAAAGCACTACTTTGAAATAAAAAAATGTCAAAAAATATCTTTCTTAAAGGGAAATAAGAATTATGTGAGAAGACATGGGCTGTAATTCAATTAAATTAATAAAATGAAGGTTTGAAGTAAGGCTTTATGAATTAAATTGGGTCATTAGATATGACCAAGTCACTCAACACTAAGTGATATGTGAAAAAGGATAGAAAGTTCCTCAATATAATCACATCTTTAAAACATTTATCTAGTTGAATATTTTTGAATAAGTTAGCATCTTTGAAGAAGAGAGTGACAATTATGTTCCTTTTGATCAAGCCATCAAACTCAAAGATAATTAATCTTAGATTCAAATTTTTGACATTAGATGATTGTGAATAAAAAGTTTTCCTTCATTTTCAACCAAATTAGTGATACAATTATCTTAAATAAGAAATATATATCATATAAGAAATCAGGTTGGTTTAATTGGAACTAAAATATTTCATGGCTTTATGAGAACATTGATGGACATCAGGTACATTCCTTACCTAAGGGAAAAATAATATTTTAGGCACTCTTATTGTTAACGACTCTTGGTATACCGCTAGAGGTAGAGTAAGGAATATAAGCAAGCAAACCCTTAATATGACTATCTTCATGACATAAAAAATGTCACTAAAACACCATTGTTAGACATACGAACAAGAGACACTTGCTTTGTATCTATTGAACAAGAGAGGCATGCCTAGTAGACAAAGTAATAGAAAGGTAAAGTTTTGTGAGCATTGTACTTCAAAGAAGAGGAAGAAAATAAGCTTCCAAATAGTAATTCATAAAATAAAGCAGCAAAAAGGATAAACATAAGCCTTTTACAGAATTGAATTTTACGATGTCAAATGTAAGTCTTAGGAAATATTTTTTGGCAAAAATGGGGCTATCAATATTTAGCAACCACACTAGGCATTTAAGCTTTGAAAGAAGTGTTATCAAGTAATTCTCTTAACTATTTTGATTTAAATGTTTTGGCTACCAAACCTATGCCATGTTAAAAAAATATTTATTTGTTATGATTTAAGTATGAAAACATATAACTTATAGTGTCTTGATCCAAAATATCATTATCCTTAATTTAAAGAAATATTAATTTTCAATTTTACATCCAAAGAAATAGATGTCCCCCAAAATTAATTGCAAACTGTGGAATTTCAAGTTATAGGCTCAGATCATGTCTTATTGTCAAAGACTAAACTCGTATACCTCACTCAAATTATTCTCTTTCTTGAGATCAACAAAAAAGAGAAATTAGACCACCTTTGAAAAATAATTGTGTAAAATCATATGCAATAGATCATTACGTTACATATTTGATATTCGCATATGAGATATTAGGGTCTAATGAACCTCAAAAAAAATTGGATGATATATCTCATAACAATCTTAATAAGTGGCTCATTTGTATGGAGGAAGAGATTGAATCACTTCATAAAACTTGACTTGAGAGTTAAGTTTCTAAAAGAAAAATGGTTTTTAGGGAAAAATAATAGGTGTACATAACATTGAAGATGCTCGATAAAAGAGACAACTAGTTGTAACGCACTATAGTAATGTGGAATGTATCAACTATAATCATTTTTCTTCACCTGTTAATAACTATAAGTTTCTTTTATTTTCACAGTTTTAGCTACATCACATAATTTAGAGTAGATGTATGTTACGCACTATAGTATTTTTTTCCTAGAAAACTTGAAGAAGAAACTTATATTATAGCAACCAAAATGTTTTCAAGTTGAAAGAACCATGTTTATTTGCTCAAGAAGTCTTTATATTGCTGGAAGTGATATATTGTAATGGCATAAGAGATTGATATATTTATAAGTCAACACGTTTATTTAAATTTTTTTTAAAATGTTTATTTCTTTATTTGTTGTTCTATGCTGATCATATGTTAATTGTAGCAAAAAAATATCTTTGAGATCACCAGGTTGAATGTATCATCTTTCAATGAATTTGAGACAAAAGAGTCAGGAGCATCCAAGAAGATTCTTGTAGCAGAGATTAAAGGAAACATCGAGACAAACAAATTACATCTGGATTTGGCTATGTAGAGATATATATTGGATTTATGGGCCTGGCCCATTTTCTCTCACTCCTCACTCTTATATGTAAAGGGCTTCTCGGCCCTCTCATTTTAATCATTATTTTATTCACGGCCACACTCCGGTGATCGTCTTCTCGGCACCAACAACACGGGCACCTCGCTGCGCTAGTCTCCTCCCTGAGCTCCCACAGCGCCCGCACCTCCCCTGCCGCTACCGTCGGTAGCCCGAAGGGGGAGAGCTCGAGGGCCGTCCTGCGGGGCCACCGCGTCTCCGCCGGCACGTTGCGGGAGGCGCCACGGCTACACGAAGGGGGAGAACTTTGTGTAAAAGATATTAAAAAAGATTTTAGGCACTTCAGAACTAATCCTGCCTCCTTTTGTGTAAAATATATTAAAAAGGAAACTCAAGGTGACAGAATATACGAGAGAAAGACCAGAGATCCAGGGAAGGAGGAAAGATGATTACCAGGGAATTTTCGGAACCAATTTTGTTTGCCTTCTACCTCTTTCCTTGTTTCGTTGCTGTTCTTGCGGGGAGGGATCTGCGTGTTTGTACTTGTTAGAAACTCGCCGGAGAGACGACGGCAGTTAAGACGTCGCCGACGAGATCACCACGGAGTCACAGGAAAAACCCAGCAGGAGGAACAAGGAAGACTATCTCGCTATTCAAAACCTGTTACAGCCCTCTTTAAATAAGGGAGCAAAAAGGGAGGAAAAGGAATAACCGTAAGCAATAAGCAACCTCTTACAGCCCTCTTACAGCTCTAGGCAGGTGTGCCTAGAGACGTGTAAGGCCTATGCCGTTACGCGAAGAGACGTGCAAGGCTCCCCGTTCACAACAGTACTCAGTCTTGCGGGAACCTTAGAAACATCAGTGACCCTTTCAGCCTTGTTGGAGATCCGCCACTCTGTGGCGAGCACGAACTCGTCTGCGACGACAACGTAGCCATCTTAAAACGCGGAGCAGGAAAATACCACGTCATCAATATTTCATACGTAAACCAGATGATCCATGTAGTCGACGAAAGATTGGCCAGCGGCAGTTGCAATCTTCCCTCTCAACCTCTGTTCCCTGACTCATTTGATTCTGGATATTGGGGGGCTTTCGTTACCTGTTTGAGCATCGTAGATGATGAATCATATAAACCCGTGAAATGCTTGAGCAACGAAACCAATCATGTGCATCTTGTGCACAGCGTTGGTGGATGTGAACTCCAGTTTTGGAAACCCTCGTGTCATATGGTATCCTCAGTTCCCCTCACATGTCAATCGCTGGAGGCTTGGACCTCTGTTGAGGATATTTTTAAGGTTCTTGCAAAGGGCTTCTTCCTAGACAGGAGATCTCCATGGCTGGGAGTTAACTACTGTAGGTGATCGAGATTCCGGTAAGCAACTAGCCTCATCAGTCTAATACGTTCTTCAGTTGTTCTTATTATATTATTCTTTAATAATTTCTTCATGATGATGATGCTGCATGGTTGTAGAAATAGTAGTTAGATTGAAACAAGTCAGATTTCCAGAAAATAAGATCCAAAATGAATACTTTGATTGACTCCACTTTTAGGTCCATACCCGGTAGCCTTACCATCGGAATTCTGACGATTCCGATGGCAATCGAGTCAGCATTCTTCCGGTGTATTCTACAGCAATCCTTCAGTTGGCATCTTGGTAGAACAATCAGTGTAATACTCACAATACTGTTACTAGTTGGGATCAGCATTATAGGTAGGCCTGTATTGTTTTGGCACCCCATTATCTCGTCCTTCTCAACATCTTACAACATCCGTCGGTAATTTCACAATCTTTTTGTAGGATTATCACTGCTGGGAAACTTAATTGGGATGCCCTTGTGCGTCTTCGTCGCCCTCCTCAGAAAATTTCAGGAGGAACACGCTTTTGTCGATATCGTCGAGAAGTTCCTGAAAAATCAGAACATGCTCACATCGGCGAGGTATACGTACCCTGAGATTCTTATAATCACAAATCCCTTTGAGAGGAAACTGGGGCAGGGGGGCTTCGGTTCTGTCTTCCAAGGAAAGCTCCATGGTGGGTACCTGGTGTCAGTGAAGATGCTCTGTGACTCCAAGTTTAACGGAGAAGACTTCATCAATGAAGTCTCCACCATTGGTCGGATTCACCGCATCAACGTGATGCAGCTCATCGGATACTGCTCAGAGGGACCGAGGCGAGCTCTAGTTTACGAGTACATGCCAAATGGCTCGCTGGACAAGTATGTCAGTCCAGGGAAGCGGACGGGTCCCTCACTCACATGGGAGAAGCTGAATGAGATAGCTCTGGGCGTAGCTCGAGGAGTGGAATATCTCCATCGAGGCTGCGACATGTGCATTCTCCATTTCGATATGAAGCCCCACAATATCCTTCTCGATCAAGACTTCACGCCCAAGGTTTCAGACTTCGGGCTTGCGAAGCTGTACCTTAAGGAGCAGAGCTTAGTGCCCATCAGTGCTGCGAGAGGGACGATGGGCTACATTGCCCCAGAGCTCCTCTCCAGGAACTTCGGGCCAGTATCCTACAAGTCGGACGTGTATAGCTTTGGGATGCTGCTGTTAGAGGTAGCTGGGACAAAGAAGAACTTGGAAGCGGTCACAGGGAAGTCCAGCGAAACATACTTTCCGGATTGGGTATACCATCGTCTGACGAAGGAACAAGAGGTAGAAGAGGGCGTCGACGGGAAAATGGGTGAAATAGAGAGGACGTTATGCATAGCGGGGCTATGGTGCATTCAGATGAACCCCTCGGATCGTCCCTCCATGAGCAGCGTCGTGGAGATGCTGGAAGGAAGAACACCGGATCTGCAAGTGCCCGCCAGACCTTTTTTCCCTTCATCTGAGAATTCATTCGCTGGAGGATCTACCATTGACTCTTTTTCAACGGAATTGCTAGCAATTTCCGAGGAGTGAAGTTCCACTAGCAATTGCCTGGATGTAAATAGAGCACTTGATGAGAATTAAAAGATTTCATTCTGATAGAGAGAGAGATAGAGTATAGATATAAAAAGCTTCTTGGTTTCTAAAGAATAACAGTAGTTTTTACTAGTTTTTTACATTGTTAACTCTGATGAACTTTGTCTTAGCTAAAAGTGCCATTCTAGGGTTCTACACTTCTTTTATTTCCAAATGGTCTAAGAATAGCCAACTGTTTAAAAGTAAAATTATTATCTAAGAGAGAAAAATACAAACCCATTTCGTTTATAAAGAAGAATAAAGGTCACTGATTTTGACCAGAAAGAACTAATACCCCATTTTTATGGCGTCATATATTATATCATTAGTTACCAGCTTTGGAAAAGCATGTGCTTGATGACAATAGGCTAGTCTGAACCCATGACTTTTTAGAGGCCTTAACCCAAGCATTGTCATCGACCAGACCACTACAAGAGCTAAATATGGGACATTGGCAGGGTCAATCTTTGGGCCCAATTTTTTTTTTAAGTCAACTTGGGCAACCAATTAAAAGAGGTCAAGATGAAATTCTCTATCTTTCTTTATACTTTATTTTAGGGACTAGTTTAGTGTATTAAACTTGGCACAGCCCTTTTAATTTGAAAGATATTCCTTTGTTGTATCAAACCATCAGATTTAAGTTATTTTCCTAAAAACTTAATATTAAAGTACCATTGGGGTGTAGAAGTGATATTTTGAAAAAGACAACACGTTGAAAAAGTTTGATACTGAAAAGTTCGAGTAGAGCATCGACTTCAAAATATGGTAGGTTGAGATGAAAGTTCTCTCAACCCATCAAGGGATTTAAAGGCACTACTTTGAAAGAACAAAATGTTGAACACTATCTTCATTTAAGGGAATAAGAATTAGATGAGAAGACTTGGATATAATCCAATAAAACTAATAAAAAGAAGGTTTGAAGAAAGTCATACATCATAAGACAATGGCTGCATTATGACTTAAATTAGAGTCATTGGATATGACTATGTCACTCACTAATAAGTTATTTCAATGCTAAAGAAACTCACATCTTGAAGAGATTAATTGAAGTGACAATGCTAAGAAGTTTTTGTTTCTATAGAAGTAAATGACCAATATGCTCCTTTTGATCAAGTCATTATATCCGAAGATGATTGATTCTTGGATTTGAGCTGTCAATATCATATGGACTGTGAATGAAAAAAAAAATCTTCATATTCTAGAAAATCAATAGTAAAGTTGTCTTAATGAAGAATTGTGTCACATAAATACTTGGGTTGGTTGAATTAGACTAAAATGTTAGATGAAATTTTGATAAAATTGCTAGAAGTTGGGTATATTTCTTATTGAAAGAAAAAAAAATATTTTTAGGTACTCTTATTGTTAACCATTCTTGGTATTCAGCTAAAGATAGAGTCAAGAAGATAAGCAAAAAAGTTGTCATTGTAATAAAGGGAAAAATGTGTGATTATATACTCCTTATTAGGGGCCATTTTTTCATGTGTGTGACTACTGTGACAATCTTCATGACATAAAGATGCCACTAAATTTGTGATTTATAGGGTTAGGGATATGAGCAAGAGAGACTTGCTTTGTATATAATGAACAAGAGAGGCCTATTTTGAAAACAAAGTACTAGTAAGGTAAAGTACTGTAAGCATTGTATTTTTAGAAGAGAAAAAAAAAACTTCAAAATAGTAATTCACAAAATAGAGTAACCAAAAGGATAAATATCACTCTTTTAAGGATAACTAACATTATGTTGTCAAATGCAAGTCTTGACAAATATTTTTTGCTTTAAATGGGGTCAAAAAAAGTCTGCCATTTCTTAAATTGAACTTCTGCAATCACTTTGGTCTAAACTTTGAAAGAAATGTTAACAAGTAATCATCTTGACTATTTTGATCTAAGTGATTTTGGTTGCCAAATGTATGTTAATGTTAAAGATAGATTTGTTTGTCATGATTCAAGTATAAAAAGATACAGCCTATGGTGTCTTGATTCAAAATATCATAATCCTTAATTACAAAAAATACTAATCTATAATTTTACATCCAATGAAAAAGATGTATAAAAAAGTACATTTTTCTTAGACTGTTGAAAACTATGTGGGATTTGAATTTATAGGTTGACATCAAAAAACTTCATGTCAAAACCAAACTCATATACCTGACTCATATTTGGTGGAGCCTACTGCAAAATTGTGATATTATTCTCTTACTTAAGATCAACAAAGAAGAGAAACTAGACCACCATTGAGAAATGAATATAGAAACTCATACATAATATATTATTTTGTTAAATATTTGTTACTTAGCGCAGATGAAACATTAGACTCTAATGGACCTTCCACATTTTTAGATGTTATATCTCAAGGGGAGCTTGATTAGTGACTAGTTGTTGTGGACGAGGAGATTGAATTTCTTCACAAAACTACACTTGGGAATTGGTAAAAGTTCCTGAAGGGAAGAATGTGGGTGGCTATAAATGGGTTTTCAACAAAAGAATGAGGCATTCATAGTATCGATGATGCTTGGTACAAGAGACAACAAGTTGTAAAGCATTATAGTAAGGTGGAAGGTATTGATTATAATCACATTTCTTCATCAATTATTCAAAAAATATAATTTTATTCATATTTACCTAGTTTTAGTTACATCACATATCTTAGAGTAGATGTATGCCAAAATAGTGTTTTTGCATGGGAAACTTGACAAAGAGGTTTATATATAATAGCCCAAAAGTTTTCAAGTTGAAAGAAATAAGAAGCATGTTTGTTTGATCAAGATGTCCTTATATTGCTCAAAGTAATCTCCTATGCAACGTTATAAGAGATTTGATAAATTTATGATTTATAATGTTAATTTGAATGTTAAAAAAACTATTTATTGATTTGGTGTTCTGCACTGATCATATTTTGATTGTAGTAAAGGATATGTTAGAGACCAGCAGGTTGAACGTATTATTCTTCAATCAATTTGAGATAGAATACTTCAGAACATCCAAGAAGATTCTTATAACAAAGATCTAAAGAAACATGGACACATTTTGAATGCATTTAAGCAGTGTGGCATGTGAGATGGCAAGCATATTGTTAACCCTCTATGTGTTCTCTTTAATCCAATGGTGGAGATTTGTTTGGTGGAGTTGGGAAACCTATCAGAAAAGCTTTTCATGATACTCTCCCTCTTCCCTTGTATTTTATATTTTAGCCACTTGTTTTAGGTGCAAAACTAATCTTGCCCCTTGTGTTAAAGATACTAAAAAAGGGAATGTAAGAAAGAACAATCGGAGATGGAGCCCTCTCTCTCTCTCTCTCTCTCTCTCTCCGGCATCTAAATTAGGGATTTGAAGTCTCCCCTTTCAAGGGCCTTTTGGTCATTGGTTAATCATCCTCTATTATTCAATCTTTTTCCTCGTGCATGGTGAAAGCTCTGTTTCTCATTTTGGTGGCCTGGAGAAGCCGTATTAATCTGTCCATCCCACATTAAATCTGTGGTGCCATTTTTCTCCCAATCTCCTTTTTCGCAAGCATTTATTGCTCTGTGGATATTGTTTATCTCTTGTTCGTTCTTCCACTATGATATCAGGCCATCAGATTCAAGCCATTCATTCAGCAATTAATAGCAGATAATAATGCAAACTTCGAAAGTCATTCACCCACCTTAATCGTCCCTTTCTCAACAATGGTTTGGTGTTGTGAAGTAAAACGATGTTCAATCATCCGTTTGAATCAGTCACCAGCACCTCGCAAGTCACAGATTCAACACCTGGTCTTATCTTACCAGCTGACCCCTTGAATGAATGTCAAGATCAAGCTCATACCATGTCCTCGGCCCTTCCATGATCATCTCTTGTTGGCTAGTGCATGCCTTCTTTAATTCAAACATCACAATTGATCTAGTAATATGGTGGTAGAAAAAAAAAAGTCTGGAGGTTGACCCACTCGAATTCGGTCATCTATCTATCATATTGCTTGATTGCCCTGTTGTTTTGTTGCTTTGTCTCAGCCCAATCCACACGGACAGCCCCCCCTGTTATCAGTTCTGTCATCATCTTGAACTTTATGAAATAACGATTGTTTTCTTCCATTCATTCCATCAACTTTGATCGCCCCAATTCGCCGCTCTCCATGGTGAGTTTCCTGTTGAGATTGGGCTTAGGAGGCACGATGATCTACGACAGCGAATCAGACCGACTCCACATTCGCCGCCGGATGCCTGGTTACTAGACAGGCTGCCAGCTCAATCATTCTTCAGACGTCCAGGACACCTCCTCGCAGAGCTGCCAAGACGATCTCTATCGACAGTTCTCCAGCATCTTCAATGACATCTTTGAGCTGCCACCACAGCGTGACATCGACCACGGCATTCCACTCCAGTCAAGAATGTGCAATACCTTTCCAATACCCATAGGTTCAGAAGACCTAAATAGAAAGGCTCGTCAGCAGAATGTGCAATGCCTGGCATTTCTACGTTGATTACAGAGCACTCAACAAGATTACAGCCCCAGACTGCTTCTCAATTCCCATCATGGACAAGCTACTCGATGACCTTCAAAGGCAATCATTTTTCCCAAAATCGACTTGAAATTAGGCTACCACTAGATCCGTATCAAGGAAAAAGATGTGCTGAAAATAGCTGTTCACATCCACAATGGCCATTATGAGTTCCTAGTGATGCCCTTCGATCTATGCAAAGTGTGACAACATTCTAAGCCCTGATGAATAGAATTTTCTTCAAAGATATATTAATCTTCAGCTCCGAGAAAGAGAAACATTGACAGCGCCTCACTGAGTTACCTTCTATGTCAATGGCCATCAATGACGTATTAATCCGAGGAAGTGTAGGTTTAGACTAGCAAAGATCGAGTGTTGGGGCCACTACGTCTCTGTCCGTGGCATGGAAATAGACCAAGGGAAGATCCAAGTAGTTCTAAACTAATCTCCACCCCAGAAATTTGAGACAGAGATGTGGATTCGTAGGTCTAACAAAATACTACCACCATTTCAGTCGGCATTATGGAGTATTAGCACAACCTCTCACCTAGCAACTCAAGAAAGACATCTTCAGATGGGGAGCAGCCATACACACAGCCTTCACCTACCTCAGTTAGGCGCCGACGACTGCATTGGTTCTTAATCTTCTAGATTTCAAAGTCAATTCGAATTGGAAGCTAATGTCTGTGGCCCAAGCTTGGATGCCACTCTCATGCAACAAAAACAGCCCATCACATTCTTCCATCAAGCATTGTCATCTGCTGGCCATCCGAAGTTAGTTTGTGAACACGAGCTAATGGTCATCGTCCTCACAGGTCTAAAATGGCATCACTACCTCCTCACACATAAATTTAGTATCTACACTGACTAGAGAAGTCTCAAGTTCCTCCTAGAGCAACGACATGTGACACCTAAAGCATCATAAGTGGCTCATTAACCAGGCAGCTGATGCTCTGCCTTGAAGGCCACAGAACCCAGAACTTCTATCTACGTAAGGTACCAAGCCCGAACGACTTGCCCTCTAACGTATCACACGAGAAAACTAAGTCGATCTATGGATACAGTGAGTCGCAGAAGCTCTCTGATGTGGGACAACCTGCTAGTTTGGGCTTAATGGGCCTGACTAGGGTCAGTTGATGCGGGACAACCCACTGATGGGCTCTGTGGGCCTAACTCTATGCTAGGAGTTCGGCTTCAAGATTACTTAATGGGTTGTGAGAAGGGAGTGATCCTAGGTTTAAGACGTTTATTGGGCCGGTGATCCTGGTTGGCCTGGTAGGCTAGGTCAGGTGGGCTGGGTCAGGTCGTCAAGGTGGCTCGACAGGTCCGGCTCAAGCCAGTTCGTAGTCTCACGAGCCGGTTGTCTTTTAACCCTAATCGGTTGAGATGAGGGGGCAACCCGACTAATTGTGCAGGTTGAGAGAGATAAGGCGGCGTCGGCGGCAGCAGAACAGTCAGAGGGGCTCTGCCAAGGATTGTGGCAGTGGATGACGGCAGCGATGGTAGTGACAGGCGAAGGCTGGAAGGCGGGATAATGGCGCCAGAGGGAGACAGCGACAACGAGGCAACTCATCAAGGGTGAAGAGGAGGAGGCGAGAAAGGCAGCGGTGCCTCTGGTAGAAGCCCTTTGGTCGTCCGCCGGTGCAGAAAAGTAAGAGAGAGGCAACCTCGAATGACCCCATAAGGACTCTGCACATCTTCTCCAGGGCCCTGCGAGCCTCGACGACTCCCGAGGAGAGGCGATTCGTTGACAAGAAACATAGAGACCTCGGTGAGACTGCCAGAAGAAGAAGAAGAAGAAGCGACTGTGGCCCTGTTTGCGATTATCAGACCCGATTAATCCGGTTGCAGACCTTCGGGCATCATACACAGTTGAGACGCCCATTAGTTCAATGAGATAAAGAAACAACGGGGGATCAATCAACTTGGGCAACTCAGACCCTGCAAGTACCACCCACCGCCGCCGAGCTTGAATCGAATTTCAAGAAGCCCAGAGGACAGAAGAGCCCGGGGGTTGAATCTGCCTGACCCTTCTTCCTTTCTTCGGGAGAGGGGGAGAGAGAGAGAGAGAGAGAGAAGAAAGGCCCGCGAGGCAAGCACGAGTCTCTTTCTCTGAGTAACGGAAGGACGAAAGGAGGGCGAATGTGCGAGAAAAAAGGATACATAGATCGACACGCGGCAAATAGGCGGAAGAAGATAGAAAGATAATCACTGGTGGAACCGTCATCCACACTGCGCCCGGAAACTCGGATTACCCGGCATATCTCCGACGGAAACAGGTGGCTCGGAATCTCCCCTCTTCTTCTCTCAGCCGACAGCCGTGCTCCGCCACTCGTTTCCTCGGAATCGGCGGAGGAAAACCACCACACTCGCAAAACGGAGGAGAGAAAACGAACACGGCAACGCAACCGGGACTGTCACAGAGACCGAAAGAGAGAGAGAGAAGAAGCTGGCGGGGAGGCCGCGACGGCGGAGATGGGCAGAGTAGAGGTCAGGAATAACGTAGCGGAGAGGAAGGAGGAAATCGAGAAGAAACGGAATTGGAGGAGTAAGAAGGGGCTTCCGGAAACCGAACCGTATATCACGTTTTGCCGCCAAAACTCCGCAAAGGACGGATTTGCCGCTCTCTTCTTCAAAAAAAGGCGCGAATCTGGTAATCCAATGGCGGCAGGGGGTAGAGCAGCCGTTGGGATCACGCCGCCCACCCCGGGGACATCTCCACAATTTCCGTTTCTTGAAAGACTAGGTAACTAACTGCCCACTGCTCTGAACCATTTATCCCAAAATAACTATCTATCTTAGGTAGCAGGTTCTTGGGCCCAGTCGACGAAACGTTGACTTCATCTTACCATCTTGGGAGCTCTTGGTTGTGGAGGATCGATCAGGTGTCAGAGATGAAGCCAGAATCACAGTTAGTCAAGACATTTTAAGTTGACTTGAAATGTGATTATCATAAAATCATACCATAAAAAGATGGCCACCTCTACTAAAAAAATACTTTTTATAACTCTAAATAGCCAAATAAAGAAACCCACTGAATTACTTACTCTGGGGGGCCAAAATCAAATCAGTATACTGCTAATCCCTTCTACATTAGTGGCTCTAAATGAATAAAGCATGAAGGGTCCTCTTCTGTGAGCTATAGATGTCTTTCTCTCTCTACTTTGGACCACCCAACCCTTAATTGGCAATTTTATGAATTTTCTAATTAATTTTTTTTATTATAAATGTTAATTATTTTATAAATAGTAAAAAAGGTTCCCTTTTGGCGGGAATTATGGCCAATTTTCTCGAGCTTAAAGCCATGATAATAGAGGGATTAGACCCTAATAATCGGTGGTCAGTTTATAGGGAGAGGTCAGCCCGGGAGAAGAGGGAGGCAATTAATTAGTCCCATAAACAAGGAATTATCATCTCTTGTCAAGGTGAAACCAAGTTACACAGATTTGATTCCCCCCTGCCCCCGCGTTTACAACGTTTCCGCGGTAGGGCGCGTGTTTCTCGAGGGAGGGAATTCGAAATGCCCGATCCAGCCGGTCCAGCGGGTCCAACAAGTCCAGCACGGTCTTCTCTCTCTCTCTCTCTCTCTCCATCTCGGGCCGTTTTGCCCGACGGGCGGAAATTTCGAAAATTTTAAACCGCCCGCCACCGCCTTCATCCCCCGCCCGCCCCCCTCTCCCACCTCTGTCTCTCTCTCCCCCATCCCCCCCCCCCCCACCCGCGCCCCCACCTCTTCCTTTCTCTCTCTCCTCCCTCTCTCCTCCCTCCCTCTTCCTTCCTTTCTATACCCCCCTCTCCCTCCCTCTGTCTCTTTGTCCCCGCACCCCCTCGATCTCTCTCTCTCTCCTGCAAGCTCTATACCTATGTCTCTGTCTCGATATCTTTATTTATATCTAGATAGCTTTCTCTTTCTATCTCGATTTCTATATCTCTGCGTCTTTTCGTCGCTGGCCTGTGGCCACGAGAGCCAGCCGGGGGAGGAGTGTGGAGAGATGGAAGCGGGAATCAGGGTTCAGAACTACAGCCGGAAGGAGAAGTCCTTGGGCCTCCTGTGCTCCAAGTATTCCTTCCCTGCCGTCCCCTGTCTCTGTTTTTTTTGCCTCGGAGGAATTTGCGCCTTCATTTATGCTTCTATGCCACCCACTTGCGAGCGCATTGCTGCATTCATCTCGTAGTTGGATCGGCCTCTTGACTCTTTCCTTTGCTTGTCTGTGCTTCGTCTGCAGCTTCATAAGCTTGTACAATCGAGATGGCGTCGACTCCGTGGGCCTGGACGATGCTGCTGCCCGTCTGGGGGTGGAGAGGCGTCGGATCTACGACATCGTTAATGTTTTGGAAAGCGTCGGAGTGAGTGACCCTCGAGTGGATTTCCCTGTGGCTTCTGCTCTTGCTGGTTGATTGATTGTCTCGTGTGATTAGTGTTCGTCCTCTTAATCTCCAGGTCCTCTCCAGGAAAGCCAAAAACCGCTATTCCTGGATCGGCTTCTCTGGAATCCCTCAGGCCTTGACGGATCTAAAGGTAGGCACTCGTTATCACGGAGGTCGTCGGAGCGCTACTCCTGCCCACATTTCTTCTAGCTACTTCACAGATTTCGTATCTCAGTTCCTCCCAAACCTTCCCGTTGCTTTCCCCATCAGCAAGAGGCGCTGAGAGAGATCTCTGGCTATCCTGCGTCGAATGCATCTTCATACAAAGGGGTCAGTGATCTAGAGTTTCATAAGTTTACCGTAGAGCTTTCACAGCCGGAAGGAAGACGAGAGCTGTTCATTAGGTTTTCCCCGTTCTGGTTTTGCATCCTTTTGCTGATACATCGGTGGCGATCTGAAGGTGTCGGAGGACGAAGAGGACGATAAGCCGTTGCATCAAGCTCCGGGATCTGGCGCCGATCCGGCCAGCATCCCCTCGAAAATTTCTCCGGACAACACTCCCTGGAAACCCAGAACTGGTAAATATAATATTCCTTCCGCCCCCTCTTTCTCCTTCTCCTCTCTCTCTCTCTCTCTAATGCCAACCTTGTTCTGCGTTGACGTTTCCAGTCATGGAGAACCGAAAAGAGAAATCTCTGGGGCTGCTCACGCAGAGTTTTGTCAAGCTCTTTCTCACCAGCAATGTAAGTCCACCCTCATCATGGAAGTCAGTCGGGCTTACCATCATGGCCCCCATATCATCATGAACCTTTAGTTTCTCCATTTCCAGGTGGAGACGATCTCGCTCGAAGAGGCTGCGAGATTATTACTCGGAGATGGTGATTCCTCCATGATGAGAAGTACTTCAACTTCCTCCTCCTTGGTCTCTTTTGGGAATTGAGTGTCGCCCTAGAGAATCTAATCACTGCTGCATCTTTTGTGTAGACAATGCGGCTAAGGTTCGTAGACTCTACGACATTGCCAACGTGCTGTCCTCCCTGAAACTGATCGAGAAGGTACCATTCTCGGAGAAAGTATTTGCTTTTCGTCTTGGACATGTTTCACTCAGATTGGGTTTTCCATCGAGCAGACCCAGAATTCAGAGAGCAGGAAGCCGGCTTTTAGATGGTTGGGTATAGAGGGGAAGTCAACCCATGCAGCCACTGTTCCTTTGGCTCCGATTGCCAAACAGTGGAACAAAAGGGCATTTGGTACGGACGTTACCAACACAGATCTTAAGAAAAGTAAGTCCATCCCTTCAGTGGAAGGGAAGCAGAGGAAAGTGATACGAAGTAGAAGTGAAGATCTAAAGGAGTGCAATTTGACAGCACAAAGGCAGCTTCAGGGCTCGAAGGGTCATGCTTTTGGGCCATTCTGTCCAATCAGTGTGGCCAAGGGTGAGCATGAAGCAAATGGTGCGGATGAAGAAAAGGCTCTTCTTGATTGGGAAGCTATGGCCGCTTCTTTTCACCCTCAATACCACAACCAGGGTAAGAATCAGCCAGTTCTGTTGCGCACTGGGAGTCATAAATTCTATGTCACCTGAAAACTCTTAAAACTGGTGTCATTATCCTGCATCTACTGTTCGACTGTAATTATTTAATTTATCATATTGCATCCTACCTATGCATGATGGTTAAAAATGCAAATCTTTGGTCCGTTGAGTGCTTTACTAATTGGATCTCACCGGATTTAGCCTTTGTTCTCCCCATGTAAGTACTTGGCTTTATTGCCCATATATGTCTCCAACCAGCAGTTGAAGATAATCTTGTATTGATAGGGTACATTCATTTACTACATTTTTTATGAATGTCTTCAAAAGCGATCATATCCCTCCAGTTTCACAGTGATCTTTCATTTGTTGCTCTTAGTATCGTCAATAAAGCCTTTCCATCTCCGATTACAGGAACGTGTTGCATTTTCAGCACAGTTTTTTTCCTTAGTTTGAAAAGTGGGCATGTTACTTCCATTAACATGTATCATTTACCATATCAAATTGAAAAGCATCTATTGTCTATTTTATTTTATTTTCCTTCCATCTATGTCGGAGGCATGCTTTGTGTTGATCTCGAAATGCTTAAGGAATGTATTATTTTCAGCACGTTTTTTTCATAGTTCGAAGAGTGGGCGTGTTACTTCCATTAACTTGTATCATTCACCATATCAAATTGAAGAGTGGGCACGATTTGTTTTGATGACTAACCTTTCCCTGAAATGCTCAAGTGTACTGAAAGCATTCCCATCTCCGCTTTCAGGAATGTCACAGTTTCAGCACATTTCTGTTCCTACTTTGAAGAGTGAGCATGTTGCTTCCATTAACATGTATCATTCACCATATCAAATTGATAAACATATATTCTCTCTTCTTTTTTTTCCTCTCCATGCGACCCAGAGACATGCTTTTGACAGCTTGCCGTTTATTCTTTTTTGAAGTTCTCGAAGTGTACTGAAAGCCCTGAAGTCTCTTACTTCGGGGGGTGTGCGATTAACTGCACAGTTTTTGGTTTGGGGAGTGGTAATGTGACTATCATTAACGTATGGCATTTACAGCCTTTAACTGAAGAACATCTACTTTCTTCTTTCTTCTTTCCATATGGTTGACAAGCCTGCTTTGTTTTACTTCAGAATGCTTGAAAATAATGGCTTCTCTCTCTATCTGGGCACTAGATTATGTGGGTAGATTCTGACTTTACCTTGCTCTAACCTTGCTCTATCATTTCTTTCAGCTCTGAGTGAACTCTTTGCTCACTACATGGAGGCCTGGAAGTCATGGTACGTTGAGCTTGCTCAAGACAGCAACTCGCTCGAGCTTCTCAGTCAAGTTGCCACCCCGCCTCTATCCCAGGAAGAATTCTGATCTTGCTTGCTGTAAATAAAGATCACCTCCGCGGGTTCCTCAGCAGCCCACAGAGCAGCCCCGGCTATGGCTGGTCGGAGGCCATGGAAAGGAAGCAGATGTGTGACCACAGCTGCCCAGGAGACCCGAGGTGTATAAAGAATGTGTACTACTTATTTTCCGATGCTCATCTTTTTAAGTTATTAAATTAAATCAAAGCGTGAGAGCTTTGTACGCAAGATTTCCACTCTTATCCCCGCGGCGGCGCTGCCCAAGTTCCCAAGAAGAGATCCTGAAATCCTAGAGTAAGAGAGAGAGAGAGACATTGTAGGGGTAGTTTCTCCCCGGTCGTCAGGGTTTCGTCGGAGAAGAGGGCGAAAGAGGGAGAAAGATTGGTTAGAAACCCTAAATTGGCGCCTTGACATTTCCCCCCACTACTTCAAACACTTTGTCCTCAAGGTGTGGAAATCATCATAGATGCCTTTAGTGAGCTCTCTTGTCGCTTTTGATGACGGTCACTTTTGTATTGACTAACGATGTAGCTTTAACAGCAGTCTGTTGGGCCGGTCACTTCTCTTGTTCCTCCCACATTTTGGGGTTGACTTGAATGGTCAAAGGTTGGTGGACTTTCCAAGCTTTTATGGCATGAGCTTGAATTAGTTGGGCTAACTTTAGTATGCCTTTTAGTCTAAAGGGTCTAAACATTCTTATCTTGGCAACAATTTTCAGTCTTTAGACTGTTGATAACATTGCCCAACAAGATCTTAAGTGGCAGCTTGGGTAGAAAGGTGACGATGGCTTCTATCTAGCATGGGGATATCCAAAGCACTGCAGTAACATATAGTTTGTACCACTCAAGAGCTTCACTCTGGTGTACTAGTTAATTTGAAGAATAGAGCTACTGAGTTGGGTCATCACCTTGGGTCCCATGGTCGCCGATGATCGGCAGTGGTGTGGTGGCGGATCAGTGGTGGTGTAGTGGTGAGGCTGTGAGAGAGAGAGAAAAGGGGAGGAGTAAGGTGGGTTTGAACCTAAATTAGGGTTTTGAGGTACTGTCGAGACCCTGGCAGCAGAAATGGGCCTGAGGACGAGGTCTCGAAGGAACCGGCCCAGCTTAGTAACGAAGCCAGGGAGGGCGAGCGGAGCACGCGGCAACGGGACACGAACCGTACATCATCAGGGGCAACGATGCACCAGATCCTGCAAGGCAGAAGACGAGGGGCGGCAGAAGGATCCGACATCGACGGGTCCTATCTTGTACCGAGTCCCATCAAGGAGGGAGTGCGTCAATGCTCCACGACGGCTAAAAGTTAGAAGAAATGGCCTCAAGAGAAAGGGGAGAAGAATAGTTGTAAAGAACTCCCTTGAGACCATCTCGGATCGTGACCCCAAGATCATAGGTCTTGGTTTGTATCGTCTTCATTCCGATCTAGTTCACCTTTATCCTCTCTCTCCTCCTTCCTTCCCTCCCAGTTTTTCTTTCCGGTCCGCATGATCTCTCCCTTTGCGGCTGGCCCAGTCAGTAGGTCGTGGAGGTTGAGTCTTCTTCCATGGAGTCAACGAGAAGAGTCTTAGGCCGCGTCAACGGGAACCCATCAGCCACCCCCAGCCTCCTGTTGACTTATTAGGCCAGCCCTAATGGGTCCTGGCAGGATCATCCGACCAGTTCACTTATCGGGGCCCTGTCCATGACACTGGATGCGGCCATGGCATTCTTCTGCAACTGTGGATCGATATTTGGCAGCTTAGGTATCTGCAAAAAAAAAAAAGAGAAAAAAAAAGAAAAAGAAAAATTGTGACGTTAGGGATGGGAGGAGGAAGCCAAGAGGGCTGCTGCTTAACAGAATCAGGCGTTGACTTTTTCGGTTTAACTGGTCCTATTTATTCATCATATGGATGTTAATATTGCAACTCATTCCAAGATTCTAGGAAATTAAAATCCTTGCCCTTTGTGATGCATGCGCATCACAAAACCAAGAAATTCTCCACACCGAGAAACAAAAAATCACTCCACTTTTTGGGCCTCACAACAGATCAACGAGTATTTTGGCTCGTATTTACTGAAGCATGGCTGTATAAATGAAAATATCAATATAAAAAGTCAACGCATCAGTGAGCATGGTTCTACAACATAATCAAGAGATCAAGAATCATACGCAATAACTCAAAACCAGATTCATACTTTTCAAGATCATTAGACGTCAAAAAATTGCATTATTATATTACAGATGAGGATAATGTACCTGAGCTAATAAATCAATTGTCCGACGTAAAAGACGAGCCAAATCTCCGTCATCCATGGCACAATCCATCATTATTTCTTTCCAAGTCAACCCGGACGCCCAGGCTTCGACCATTCCTGAAAACTGTGCATCCAATACACAAGGTATCTGTAAAAGAAAACAAGATAAGTTACCCGCATGTTTTTTTTTTTGCTAGCTTATTAAAACCGCAGGTTAAGTCCAACAGATGTTGACCTGCACGCCGTGTTTATCTTGGAGCTGCAGTAGTGCAATCCTCTGCTCCTCCAGATATTGTATGGCATTAAGCACAGTGGTGGACGGTTCATAAATATAGCTACATGTGAGGGGGGCAGAAGAAAAAAAGAAGGGTAGTAAGATCTTCTTTCCTTCATGAAATTGATTAGTCAAAACTGCAATCTTTATGTGAAAATCAGGCTAAAGCAGAGTGCTCTTGGCAAGGGACAGACATTGACCTAAGCTTGTAGGGTGGACTAGTGTACATGTTGAGTCACTATCCTAAATTTTAAAATTATTTTTCACATAAATTAATTTATTTTAGAAATAATAAAAGGTTTGATATAGTGCACATCCTTATGGAAGCCATCAGCTCTGACATGGATATTCAGATATCCATAAAACTAAGCACAAAAGAAAAACAGTTTTCAGACAAAAAAAAAACATCTTTTTAGATATGGGCAAACTAAATTTGTCCATTGATCTCTCTGCTGAGATACAGGCCATATCGTAAATACTGTCATAATAAAATTTATCATCTTAATTTAAAATAATTACGATCTTCAGACATTTCCCTTTATGAACAAAGGAATGGGAAATAATAATACGATAATCTACGAAATAATTTGACAAAAACGAAAATTGTAGACGTATATATCTATCTATATATATATATCTCACCTATTATTTTTCCAAGGACGAATTTTGATTCCCTCAGAGACCAAACTACCACAGACGGAAGCAAGCTGTGGTGGCTTCAACTCACACAATAATTTATTCCTCAGAACCATGGCAAACCATAGCTCATTTTCTCCACGGATTGCTGCTGCTGTTTCACCCAGAGGATATATAATGTGGGAGTTGATATCCAAGGCTCTAGCTTCCTGTACCACATTACTGATCTGGTAGACGCAAGGTATTAGCATACAGCTTAGAGTGTAATCAGCTATTTCCCACTGGAATCTTATAGAGAATAAATGCATAAGCAAAGAACATTATAAATGACATGCAGAAAATAGATTAATGGACAGCTAAGTTACTGTGGTTAGCAAAATTTTTTGTCAATAGGATGTCAGAAACAAAATAACTTTGTTTATGCAAATTACATCCGTAAAACAGAGACAGCTAATAGTAGAGTTATAAAATATTTAGTTTGTTCAATAAGAAGCCTTCTACTTACTCTCTGTAACCTATAATCCGTCAATGGTCTCCAGAAATTCTGAGGCGATGCCATTTTTCTAATCTTTAATGTAATTATTGACACTGCCTTTTGACATTTTATTCAGAATTAACTTTTAGTACGTTCAATGATGTAAAAGAAGATATGTAATAAAGATCAAAGAAATTCAAAATTCGTCAAGTTATTAAAGGTTAATCAGTAATGGGACGCGTATTAAACATTCAAGAATCTCTAAATCCATAAGACACCCTATTATTGCACAGAAAATTCTCACGCACTTCAAATCTGCTAGACTTGTATTACAACCCTTAATAATTAGATATTCTCTCGAAGATATTTGAAAAGGCTAACTTGTAAATAGGTTCAGAAGAAGATGGGATGTAAATCTGAGTATGCTATATTAACAATCAAAATCGAATCAAAAATTGAAAATGTAGCTAGAACTGAAAATTCCTTAAAATCATGAACTGCACATATCTTTCAAAAATATGATAAAACATCATCACCTCTAGTTTCTAGGACAGAATAAGGCAAAATCTCGATACATAAATATATGTTAAATTTGAAGATAACAACTGTACTAATACTGAGTTTGATCCTTAGGACATCTCTATTCATGGTAAATAGAGCCAGACACAACCTGGTAAGACTTGTAAATTTGCGACATTGAGACATGCCATAAATTCAGATAAATGTCTTATCCGCAACATTTTCAAAGAGAATAGATATTTCGAAACAACCAGTATCACCTCTTCTAATGAGATAAATGGTAGCAGGTGCTCTTTTTAACGATAATTCTTCAAAATCGGATATTTTGAAGAATTTGATAAACCATTTAGACAAACGTAGAAATAAATAGTAACACAAGCCACCGCCATAAATAATCTCCTGCACAGTGAATTTGTTCGTCAATGTTGCTAAACATGACAGTGGAGTTACATCTACTTGCACATACGATTTGCCCCCAAATTTTCATGGGGAAAATTAGGTTTCTGCTGGCTCCTGTTGCATTGTATCAATCTTTACTAGATTGAGTCCTATAGAACAAAGTGTAATTTCATTAGTCACACTGTGATATTTACTTCGCATATCCTCTTCGCTAAACTTTTTTTGTCATTCTACATCTGATGAATCACCAAAATAACGCACTAGGGAAAACCTGTGAGTTACATTGGCAGGCGATATGATGTAGGGATGAAAAATCTTCGTAAACGAGACAACAGAAAACGAAGCAAGGGAAGATACCTGCAGAAACTCCTTCCAACCAGAAGGTTCAATTTGTTCAATTCTCCTGACTAAGCGTTTTGACCTAGCATCCAATCTCTCGATCTTTTCCTTTGTAAAATTAACTTGATCTATAATCTTCTTAAATTCTTTGAAACCTTTGGCATTTTTGATTTTTTTCTTCAAACGTGATACCTTGCTTTTTTGTTCTCTGTAACACTCCACAGCAGATTGGTATGCCGGAGACCATGGTTTCATCTAAGAACAAGGAAAATTAAAACTCAAATGATCTCAAACATCAAATTAATAACAAAATTTTTGATATGATAAAAAGAATAACTACCAACTTACAGCAAAGAGAAGAAACAAAAGTCGAGTTGATGTAAAATGTGTTTTTAGCAGTTCAGAATTCAGAAAATGCTTCATGGATACAATGAGAGAAACCTCTATGAAAATTAACTAATTCTGGAATTTTTCTAATGTTTATGAGTTTAAAATCATCAAGATATATAGTAATTAATCGTCCAATCGGTGTCATGTGATTTTGTTCCTGCAGAAGTACATGAAATAAGTCAATGAATAAAACTATATTACATCAGGAAGTTTGACAAAGCCTTTGATTGCATGGGAAACAAAAATTCATTTAATGCGAATATGATTCATGTGAATTAGTGATTGAAAGGCTCTTTTACAATTAAAGCATTATATACCTCATCATCTTCTGATAGGCTACTCAGAACTGGGACATTGAGACTCCACGACCATGTTTCAAGAGATCCAACCATAGACCAGAGGGGCCCAAATTCAGAGTCGGCAAGTTTCTCCCACTGCATGGTTTCCTTCATGAAGAGTTCCTTCAAGGAATCAAGAGGTAAGACATCCCCTTGAGATAGAGAGACATTGGGAAATCCAGTCTTGTACAACATCTTAATCCACTTTTCTGTAAAAAGGTACCAAGTGTTATCTGAACCTAATGCCACATAACATGAAGGCCTACTGTCCGCTGCTTTGTCTTCAAAATCTCGCTTTTCTCCCTTGTTATTCAGTGACGGAGTATCAAAATACACCTGTCACACGACACCAGGATAAATAGTCAGGATTAAAAGCATTCAAGAGGGTATCTAAGGAACAACTGAAAGAAACTATGCTTGAAATGGATTTCGCTGACAAGGGAAAGTTATTGGCAAGACATAAAATGGAGAAGATAAAATTGAAAGGATGATTGAAATCATCTGGCATCTGTACTTTCATTTGGTTCTTCTAGTCTTCAGTTTGCTGGACTATTCTTTCTAAAGAAAAATGAATCTTACACAATAACAATCACTCCTGGAAATCAATTAAAATCAGTGATTTTGTGTGGACCAGGAGAGACTATGAGAATTTGGATTCCAATGTCTTGAAAAAAGAGTCTGGCGGGAGCCCAAATTAGTTTCTTTTTTCAATTCCAGACCTTTCTTCTGCTTATTGCCGCAGTACATCTCGGCGAACATTCCGACCCAGTTATTTCCTGGTGACTTCAAGTAGTTTTCTGCCTCTCTTAGCTGGAAGACTGTGCCCTTTTCTTCACTTCTACTTTTCCCGTGTCTTTTTTGAGATTTTTTTTATGCCCCTCATTGTCTGAGACTCATGACACACATGCAGAGCGAAAACAACGACAGAGATGTGATATTTCACATCACATAAGGTACATAAAGACTTACTCCGACCAACTATGGTCAGCATAAGCCTTGGCAAAGTTAGAAAGAAAGAGCTGTGCTGTGCCTTCACGACTAAAAAAAATTTAGAAATGTAGAAAGAGTTGATGATTGTGTTCTCTGATGTAAAGAAAACTATATTTCGCTCATTCTCCGAGCATTCACCGCCACTATTTTGTGTGAACGAAGCATCATGCGGCTCATAGTCTGTTAGCCCCATTCCATTTTCCAAGCGCTCCATGGTTTAACTCCAGTGACCCTTCAGAGGGCTGGCCTTGAGAAGGCAGCCTTGAGCACATTTCACAAAGGTTCTCTAACAGAAGTCTAGATTACATCTCCATCTCTAATAGCCTTCTTTTATCCCTAAAGAAACATTCTAATCTCAGTAAATCCTAACACAACAGTGAAGTACAATTTTGAAACGCTATACAGCAATACAAAAGAGGGCCTGGTATTCATTGTTCTAAAATTATAATAAACAAGAAAGAGTAAGACAGATATAAACACAGTATTTATGAAAGAATCCAGAAAAATAAATTTATCAACATAATTCCTATACTTGCATAACATATAGGAATTATGTCCTGCAGAGGAAGGATTCAGGATAGCAAGTATAGGAATTATGTTGATAAATTTATTATTCAGGATTCATGGCCCACCCTGAATCCTTCCTCTGCAGAACATACAGCAAGTTGGTTCAGTAGTAATCACATAATATAATCATACTCTGGAAGAATTAACAATGGTACCTTTCATTTCTATAATTCAAAGATCATAGTTATTCTGATGCCCAGGCTACATCAGTCATGCTGGACATAAAGGCCGGAGAACAAAGGCAAACTAGAAAGACACGCAGACTGTTCTGATTCTTACCATATTCGTACTTTCAGAAACAGGAAAAGCGTCAACTTTCCCAATGTAAACAGCAGAAACAAGTTGTTGGACCGCTTCATTATCCTTGTACTGCAAACAAATGAAAGGTAGGTTGCCACTTTCCAAGCTTTCGAGTACAGGTTTCCACCCAATCATCCTTTCTAACTCCATCCTTCTCCGCAATTCAGCACGTACTTTCTTTTCCACCTGAGAACAAAAAATGACAGTTTATTATTTGAAACTGGAATTGAAATTAGACTTTCACCAATCATTTTAGGTGATGAATGAACGAAAATAAGGTGATCAGTAAGCTGATCTGGAGAATAATCATTCAAAAAAATGAAAATAATTAACTATTGGAAGGATTGCCTGGGATATTCACTCATCATTCCTGAAAACATACCAGGAATTCTAAACAAATATGGAAACCATAACCTTCTAGAGGTGAAAATATGATTCCAAAACACCAAGACAATAAGAGTACGTTAAATGTGTTAAATAGATACCATATTTTGACCAAGTAATCCTTAGTTTATCACATCAATAGGGTCGGTAAATTGGTGATAAAAGCAAGATGAATATCTACTGCAGTTTATGACATATTCCTCTCCCAAATATTGTTCTATCCAATACTTCAAGCTACCACCTAAATTATTAAAAAGATGAATATCTGGGTTCAAAGAAGAAAATCTAGCCTTAATAACCCAAAATATAAGAGAATTGATCATGGAGTACGAGAATATTGCCCCAAAAAGAAGATGCGCCTAGAAAGTCGCCACATTTATAACTAGATTGATCAGTCCAACCTTTGTGACTTACACAAGTCAATATTGATATAAAATCGATTCAGAACCTCCTTTCAAGGTTATTCACTTGGTCACCAAACATTATCAGCTTTCAGAACAAAACAAATTCAGGTCTGGCTCCCACGTACAGAAATGCTTATAAAATGGTGCATCAAGGTTGTACTTAGTCTACAGCGCAAAAGCATTGTTCAAAGATCCAACTCATCGTTTATTTCTTAGGTAGTAGGCTTGTACTCCCCATGCGGCCAACCATCTAATTAACAGTAGATCATGGCCTACCAATACTTACTTTTAAGAAGATTTATCTAAATTCCGCTTGCAGTTATCTTTTCTATGATGTCTCTGCATTATGCCAATAATGTCATTATGGAAACCAATCACCCAATAAGATTTTTCCATGCTAGATGGGGACTCGAGAGAACCAGGACTAATGAGGCAATGGCTATCGCTTTCCTAATCACACGACCTTATTTGTTACTTATTCATTTTTTGGTGAGTACAATATTGCTAGAAATCGTGTTGGACTTTGATCATCTCCGAATGCCTCCCTTCCTTGTCTGCGCCAGCAGTGAACACGAGAGAGAGACACGAAAAAGAAGAAGGCCGACGCCCTAAATTTCATCACTCTCAAATGCTTACATGCTGGTTGGTATTTATACCGACCAGCTGTTATGAAATGGGAGAGGGTAAACCGGATCGGTTCAATTTCAACCGGTTCAGGCTATTGTTCTGTTACAAAGGTACGATGGACAGGAAAATAAAGGATGAAGCAGTAAATGGAAAAAATATTTCTAACAAATATTAAGCATTTTCCAGTGAGTAAAATAATCAACCACGTATCAATGAACCTTTCTCACAAGTCAAGAACTGAATACGTAATAGATCCTTTTTAAAAGCAAACAACGTACAGAAAAATGGATTCAATAAGAACGTGTAGCATTAAGGTAAAAGTGGAACAATAACATCAATCCAAGTGCATTAGAAGCCATAATAGCATTAAGGCATTAAGAGTTAAAATCAAAGTAGCAGGGCAGTACTCGTAGTTCCTCCTGAAGGCTAGAGATCTCGCTGTATTCTGTCTCTGATAACTGGTCTCTGCATTTTCTATCAATAGACGCATCACTGACTTCTGAAGACAGAAACTCTATTTCCTGTTGAATTTTTCCAAGCTCCTCCTTTGCAGAGATCATTACATTACTTCCAACATAGTTACCAAAACTTTTCTCTATTAGTTTACGAGCTTCATCAAGCGTTCGCCCTGAAGAAAGAGTTCTCACCTCTGATTCCTTCATTCGGCTAGTAACTTTCTCACCCTGCACCACAATTTTACAAATATTAAGAGTCACATAAATAATAGGCAAGGATCTGAAGAGACAAATATCAGATATGATACATACTGCAAGTAGATTCAAAACCATTCCATACGAAGCACTGAATTGTGAAACAAGAGGTTCAAGACTCGCACATAGTAGCTCAAAGCATTCTTCAGCCCCTTCATAAGGAGTCTGGACGAGAACAACGTGACCCTTTTCATCAATACCTCTACGACCTGCTCTCCCAGCCATCTGATGGAGTTCATTTGGGCTTAAAAGTGAGCGTCCAGACTCTTTCCTTTTACTAAGGGACCCAATAACAGCAGCCCTTGCAGGCATATTTATTCCTGCAGCAAGTGTTTCAGTAGCAAAAACAACCTTGAGAAGCCCTTGCTGGAAAAGATCTTCAATAAAAGACTTCCAAAGAGGCAAGCAACCAGCATGATGAGATGCAACCCCATTCAACAGACCCTTTACTGCGGTCTCTCTTACTGCATCAGGGTACTTAACTTTAAATCTTTTCAAAGCTAGTTCTACTTCACACGTTTCACACTGGTCTAAAAGATTGCAGTCTTCAACGTACTGAACTGCTGCATCACATCCTTTTCTGCTAAAGATGAACCAAATGGCTGGGAGCATATCCTTTGCCTGAAGTTGCCTCAACGTGTCCCTAATAAGAGGAGTCTGAAGAAAAATAAATTCAACAAAAAACACCTTCACATTCATTAAACTCATAAAAAAATATGGCGTATTTAAAAACAGGAAAAAATATGATGGAATGCGTAGAATGATACAGAATCATACTTGTGAACGACGCATAGCATTTATGTCATTCTTTGATAGCACTGACTGTCTGGAGATATTTGCGATTCCATTGTAGATCTGCTCATTTTTCTCCTTCCTAGAATTTCTTTTTTTCAATGAACTATCCCAGTAGGGTTCAATTTGTGAAGAAGAAAGCTGTAAGTAATCAAGTGATAATTTCCTGTGCAGCATACAGTGAAATTGTGAGGCAATTTTAAGGCATCCAGTTTAGATTTATAAAAAAACTTCAATGATTACGTGTCAGACTAAATGTTCACATTGAAAACTATACACTGACCTTAGGAGACAGGTTTAAATATTTTTCTATTCACTAACCTGCTCGAGAGATTGATATTTCATCATAGACAAGTATCAGTTGTGTTTCCTAGCTAGTAGTTGAAAACCACCCAATTGAGACTGAAACTGAGGACCTCAGAACCCACCTTCATGATTTTAGCACGCATATAACCTTTAGGGATTCAAACTAGTAGTCAAACGACTGATTCACAACAAAAAATAACGCTTTAACGAATAATGAGAGTTTTTATTCCAAAACATGAGTTAATCATAAGTCTGCAACTCATCTTATTCCTATTATCTGGAGAAAAGGAAATAGAAGAGAAAGTTTGTGGCTCACAAAGATGCTGCACTAGTGGTCCAGCGTACCTTCATGGCACTTGTGCCTTCAATAACCTCGTTCAATTGTCTCCTTAACTCCAGAGAACCGCCTATCTCTACGTCCAGAAGTTTCTCCATTCTTTCACCCTCCACTTTCTTCCCTTTGTTCTAGGTTCCCAGTCAAATGACCCCAGTGGAAAGTGGCTGCTGCATCCATTAACACATCTTGGGTACTTATCGTACTAACCTCATGCTTCACAGTTTATGTAGCATTATCCACAATTCCAAAATCCAATATGAAACTTTCTTACTTCCTACAACCACTATGTATCTATTGTAACGTGATCTTTTTCATCATGTTTCTTCTTTTAATTTGCTATCTTTTGTTCGTTTCTAGACACCAAAATTGTTATTCTTACATTTATGCTCATTGATGGATCAAGGATTTATGAGTTATTTGTCTTAGGATCCTTCTGACTAACTGAAGTTTTTGTTAATTATATCATTTTAACCGAGGAATACCACTGATTAATTGATTTTAAAAAAGATGTCATGAATCAACATATATTTATTATATATAAAACTATGCATAAATTTGGATGTTAATGAAAGACCCAAGATCATCTATGAGATAAAAGCTCATTTGGCAGTCAATGAGACAAAGCCCATACATTAAATTTTTAATTGAAAGCTTATTTCATACCAATAAGATGGAACACATTAAATAACTTTTCTGTCCTGAAATTGTTCGATTTTCATACCAATAAGCTTTTCCACAGTATGAAGTCTATTTACATCTTTTCAAACTAAAACCAATTAGAAAGTCTATGGGATAAAGCACATTCGATAAACTATGGGATGAATTCATGGAAAAGTTTAATGGACCAAATCCTGATAAATATCTTTATTCTTTTAGACTACAAGGCCTTTCTGTCTACATCCATTATTAAAAATAAACACCAAAGAAATTTGACGAGATTTCATCACTATACTTATTGTCCAAGCAAAAGGCACGAATAGGGTGACATACCTGTTCATTTTTCTTCCCTTTGAGTCCAGAAGCGGTAACAAGGAGTTCTTCAATGAAAAGTGCCAAGTCAATGGAACCGGTCGTTTCTTGGATGTTACCAACTCTGTTCTGCCATGGATCTAGATAAAAAAAACATTAAAAGAAAACGAAAAAAATCAGTGAAGAGCCAACAATATAGGCAAGCGAGAAGATACGAGTATTCAGATCTTTCAGTCCATGATAAAACAAGAGGTGAAAGAATTGACTTAACAAAAGATCTAAGATGAGATATTAGCATTGCATCAATACTTTAAACTACAGGCTTTCAAATCCCAGAAAATATAGCCATCATTTTAGTATTATCCTTTCCAATAGACTGAATACACTAAACAAGAAGGCAATTCATTGGTTACAAAAAATATCACATGCCCATGAGTGAAAAATCCATTTAAATCCAAATGCAGTCGAAACTTGTAGGGAAGTTTCTACTAACATATGTCCTTGACCATCTTCTTCATGTGATTGCCAAGTTACAGGGTCATTGATTTGGTTAAAGTCAAAGACGAAGCTAGTTATCTAGGTAACTATTTTCAGGCTGACGTTAGAAGGTTTGACCAAAATTGTAGCAGTTTGCCCCTAAACCATCACTAGGGACTGAAGACTCCTAAGTCAGAGCATGAGAGCAGATTATTGCATATATTAAAACTATAAATTTTCTTCTTGGAACTCTTTCCAGACTGACTCAAATAGTTTGCAGATTGGAGTAATTAATATATGTCGACGTGTTGCATGAGGATTGATTTGCTTCTTTTCCTTCAAAGCTTTGTCAAAACATTAAAAGCGGATGTAAGAAAACTTTTCAATCCAGCATCAAAGACGTTTCATTCAGTGATGTCAACATTTCCCATATAGGCGAAAAGAAAGCACCACCTCTAGCTTGACTTGAACTAAGATTGTGGATGTGAAGATGTTAGCTTAAGCAAAAGGCTTTCATGATTACAAGCAAACAAACTTTTCCGATAAACTGGTATGCATTGCATTAATGATTTAGAAAATCAAAGGTTGAATAATCCTGTATGGAAACAACAAATTAATTTCAGACTTCTGAGCAGTTAGTCTTCTTTCTCTAAGAAAAATGGCTCAAACATATTTCTTTTTTTTCTAGAGTAGATATAAATCAAAGAAGCATGCTACCTCCCCAATCCAACCAGCCAGCTCATCAGGATTTGCGACTGTTGCTGAAAGACATATAAGTTGAACCTCCTTGGGGCAATAGATAACCTATTTTTATAAGAATAAAGATTATTCATGGTAGCAAAGATTAGAGACAGGACAGGCCGAGCATAAGCAAGAGTTTAGAAATTACATACTATTTCTTCCCAAACAGTACCACGGGATATGTCACTAAGATAGTGTACTTCATCCAGCACAATCACGTCAACTTCGAATAATCTACTCCCAGAAGAAATCATTCCAATACTATACAATAAAAAGAATGAGAAGATCACCAGTTGTTACATCGGTCGTCTAGAACTTTTCATCGGATTAGAGTCTGAAATATTATTTATATTAAAGGTAAAGAAAATAAATTATGGATAGCACAATCAATCATCCAGTAAAAGAAATCTGAGCTCGTAATCAAAATAATTTATACATCCTATTTATAGCATAATTGTGCAAAATGGGGGCAACTCTGTGCATACATAAATAGCGCTAAATTTGACTTCCTCATTACAAATCCTTTCTCATTCTTAATGAGCATTACTCAGACGAACTAGCTTCGGAAGGGAGCCAAAAGTAGATTAGCCCTATCCAAGTGTGAGATCATGGACTTAAAATACTGACCATGAGCATCTCTGAACATTCCATGGTGGGTGGAGAGAGTTTGACCAGGAATAGGCCACACCAGGATCACGATCAGATCACCCAAATAACCAATGAGGCTGCATCAAATAACCTTTACGGTGATAAAAACTTTTAGTTAAGATATTTTTAACAAAAACTGAGAGAATGATAATATATAATAAGGCACGAGTTTTGGGACACCATATATTTTTAACCTTGTCTCCCACCCTTGATACAAGATAGTTTTTGAAACTGAACGTTCACATAGGAAAGATAGCACCAACATCAAACATGGTTTCCAACATCTATGCAACTGGTCTCGCATTTCCTCTTACTAGTCAGTCAACATATGGCTCTTTCTCCAGATGCAAGAGTGAAGATTGGCTGGATCTTTGAGAAGACCTGGTCTGGATGATAATCAACTAAACCAGAGACCCTGGACTCTAATCAGAATGGATCAGTTTGGATCGTAATTTGCTAATTCTTCTAAACATGGAACATCTTCATTAAAGGAATCAAAAACATTCCAGAGTTATAAAAAGAAATCTTTCACATATAGAAGTAAGATATTGTGGAATAGTGTCAACATTAGCCATGAAGATATTACGAGTACAAGGGCATAGCATTTATATGAGTACTCGGGTCACAAAGAAAACTGACTATTAGTGGAGTAGGCCCATTTTTAAAATCATAAATTTATTTTTACAATCCTTAATACGAGATAATTCTTTACATTTGTACAAATCAACTTTTGGACCTTGTCACATTTGTAATGTCAATGGGGTCGTTCAGCCTAATAGGAGCCAATAGTTCCATACTGGTTATTAGAAAAATGAACAAGGTTAGAGTTGGATAACCTAATAACTCTAACATGATGTCAAAGCTGGAGTTTCCAGTGGGGACCAACTTCTATCTCCAACAGACCTCTTAGCTCTATTGACTGAATTTTGGATGGTTGCGTGAACATCAACACACCTGCAGCAATGAACAAAGGGTTTTCATCTTTCTCTTGAGATGGGAGGTTGGGGGTTGCAGTTCTTCAATTAGCAAAGAATTCCTTCGCTTCATTGTCGTCACTGGTGAGCGTAGCCTTGTTCATAGTGGTTTTCCAGCTGCCTAGTGACTTCTTCTCCCCACTTTAAAGGCATAATTCGTGCAGCCGAAGATGGCATCCTGACTACCTGTCAATATTCCTAAGCTGGCACAAATCGCAATGGGCTTCTTTTCCTTTTTTCCATCGCCCAATACTCATGGAGGCATACAACAGGGACGGTTCAAGTTGACACATTTGCATCCCACAGAAATCTGCCATCTTTCCTATTCAACAAGGCCATTGAGCTGTCCATTAGACCAGCTCAATGCTATTTTAATACGAAAATATGCTTCCAACACGGGTCATGAGGTCTGACGCTCACACCAACCTCCTCACGAAAGGCAACTGCCCACACTTTAAAGTGCAATTCCTCCTCATCGTAAGGGCCTCCTTAACCATGTTTAGTGACACAGAACAGCCCATTGCACTCTCCTTATTTGCCTAATCTTCCTCTGCAAACAATATTAATGGTAAACTCCCAGATATCTAACCATGAAGTGTCAAGATTCGTTCTCATAGAACCTAGTGGAATAAATGACCGAAACCACCCTTTGAGGAAAGGATCGCTTCTGATCAAATTTTGGAATTTCTAATGACCTTTTTAGAATCTTTGAGTTCAAATAAAGCAAGACTCAGATTTCAAAAGATGGGTAGTCTTTAGCTAGTCTCAAGTCCGTCTCCGACTTTGAAACTTAGTTACTGAAACTATAAATTGGATTAGGTGAAGTTTACGCAAATGAACTTCCAGGGAAGAAACAGCGAATAAAAGGGGTTCACAAAGTGAAGAAATGTACACATGACCTTCCGGTTGGAAAGCAGATATTTAAATTATAAATACATAAAAACTCGTGAAGTAAAATATATCCTCTGTACTCACCTTTGGTAGAGCATGTTACGCAATATTTCTGTAGTCATTATTACTATCTGTGCATCTTTATTTATAGCTGAATCTCCAGTTAGAAGACCAACACTATTTTCACCAAATGTGTCCCTGAAAACAATTTAATAAGCATGGTTAAGCAACAGCGTAAGAAAAAATTACTTTTACATAAGCTTAATGTGTGCCCCAAAGTAAAGTAAAGAGTAATCTTTTTTTATTACCAACACGAAATGTTTAATCAATAGAAAACCAAGGAGATGGATGATAGTATTTAACAGGAGAGAATTGAAGTACTTCATAAAGAGGAAATTAAAGCGTAACTTACTTAGAAAAGCATAAAAAAATCTTTGAAATCAAAACGTTGAATTGCATTAAAAACGTGAAAGAATAATGCTCCCCATCCCCAGAGAGAAAAGTAAGGAAAGAAGAATGAAAAACTTCCTAAAGTTTAGATGCACAGATACAATTAAAAGTTATTCAATAAAGATAAGTACTAGATCTCCCAAGGGATGATAGTACATAATCCTATTATGCTTAAAGTCACTCAATCCACATCATTCATTACCAATGGAAACTTTTTGATAATTTTCGCATCTTTATATCTGAAGAGTCTGAACCAAATAAAGAGAAAGGCACAATTCTTTGTGTAATGTGATACAGTGACATTTTAAACGTATTCTCCTAATGAACCCAAGTTACCACATCATCAAATGTAACACTTTAAAGTTTACCAAGCTACGAGAACACTCTACCAGATAAAAGATTCCCGCATGTAATGGACTACATCGTCAGAATCAATTATGTTTTTTTCTTTTTGTGGGAAAGAGGACAGTGCCACATTCAGATAATGCCTTTTTAACTCCCATTCCAGCCGCACTAAACGACAGCAGAAGGTACTGTGTATAAATATGGCCATTGCATTGAGTACTTCATCCAAGGGCTAGTTGAATTCATAGAGTAGGACAGTTTTACTAACACAATTTGATTTTATGCCAAACATGCCGCGGGGAAAAACACAGAACCAAGGGTGAGGTTGTCGGTCAGTTTCATACAGTTGGTCAGTTTTCTGATTTGGTTGAGTATCATATAAACCATGGAATTCAGCTTTCCTTTTTGAGGAGGGGGTAATTGTATATAACCAGCAATTATTCTATGAATTGATATGACGGAAAATTTTCCCCACTGTTTATTCTAATTTGGTCTGTCACTATTCATACGGACCATAAATGAATGGGATATAAGAGAATCACTATCCTTTCCATGCTCAAGAAAATTAGCAAATTGCAAACCCTTTTTTGAACCATAGACAGTGAATTAACCATTCAGACTTCCAATATAAGCATTCATCAAAATCTTTGCTAACCACAAAGAGACATGCGGCCATTGAAATTGCATATAATACACAGCTATCCGAAAATCAAGAGATCAGAATGGACCTCACCCTATAAAGTCACAGAAATCAAGGTCTGGTGCTACAACGAATTGACAGTAGTAACAACATTTTATTAAGTCAACAAATCATAGGGTACTACACTCAAAGATATCACATAAAAGCCAGGAACTTTTCCAGGGTATGATATTCAGCACTACCCCAGGAATCGTAAGAAGATTTTGGTAAGCTTAATTGAACCCCCTTCAATCGGATAAGTGGGTGGACAGCCCAATCCTCCCATCTGGTACATTTCCCTTCTACCTTATGGTTACAAGGGAACAATAGCTTTAGTTTCCCAAAGCGAGAGGATGAAACTAATGCACTAGATGTCTGCCATCTCTCCATGAACCATTCCTTCCACAATACAAGAAGAAAAGAGGATACGTGGTTGCAATTCGACCATCTGAAGTATCCATTACATCATCATTGCAATGTGATCCCAGACTAAACTGAAAGTCATGAGTTGTACCTCCTAAGAGAAACTGGCAAGAGTACTCCCTATTGTAGGACAACCTGAGAAGAGATTTTTTATTCAAAACACATGGAACGATTTGTAAACTAAGTGGGGATAAGGCATGCATGCATAACTTATTCCATTAGTCACCGCTCTTCCAACTTTCAACATCATCTTTCTAGAAACACTTGCACTACATTTTATCCAGTTGATGCTATTAACTTTCTACTTCATTTATCAAACATTGAACCGTGAATGAGTTTTTCACATTCCCATTGATAAACAGATTATAACATTGATAATTCACAATGAAAAAAAATACAACAGGATAGAACTGTAAAGAGGCAAATGCGAAACAAGGTGAATATGTCAAAACACGCATAAAAGTAAATATAAACCATAATATTATCATTTAAATAATTTTCTGTATAACTTCAAAGGAAGTAATAGCCATTTCATTACCGAAACTCTCGATACTTCTGATTAGACAAGGCCTTCAATGGAGTGGTGTAAAAGAGTCTCCTACCCTTTGCAACTGTAGCTACTGCTGCAGATTCTGCGATTAGAGTCTTTCCACTGCTTGTTGGCACAGAAACTACGACCGATGAACCTCCCAAAAATGACTGGATAGCTGATTGCTATAAAAAAAAATGTACAAAAAAACATTTTAAGATTGGCGTACAACCACTGCCCAATGGATAATGCTAGAGTAGCACATTAGAAATTAGAGTCACCATACATGCATTTCATCGACCATTCGGATTAATGCAGCTTACACTTTAATTCCTGCGCAAGACAGCATTATGGGGGTATAGAGTTCCAAAATGTACTATGAAATTATGGATGTACACCAGCAGACTGATTCAGGACAAAGGACAAAAAATAATAGAAGAATAGTATACATCTAAAAATTCCTATAGGGTCTACCTATGCTGACCAATGAAGTCATGACTAGTCAATTCATAGTGTCACCTGCTTTAATGTGAATATAAACAAAGCGCCATTATAATAATTCCAGAACTTCATGCGGACTAACATGTATCCTTGAATTCTAGGTTGTCAAAGATCTTTACAATTGCATATGCAGTCAATTAATTGGTTTCCCTCCTGAGTGAAATTCTCAAAAGTTTCCGATCAATTATGATGGTTTCCACGAAAAGTTTATAGATTAATTGATATTTTAAGTACCATCAGAAAAAAGTACATCAAAGGAAGTAATGAAAAAATTATTATTTCACTGATGATTTTTTTTGGAAAACATAAAAACACATCAATTAATGACAATAGGTGCTATGAACGAAAGGAAATGATTGTGAATTGTGGCCAAAGGTCTCAGTCGGAATTTCATGATACACGAAGATTGAATAGCCGACCATTGAACGTCTACAAAGGTTCTTCCACGATACAGAAGTCATGAAATTTGTCCATTGAGCTTTTAGTAGAAGGCATTTTTCCCAGAGCATGTTGGAGAAGCAAGGGGTTGCCAAACGCAATTTCATGAAAATTACAGAGTGACTTGAAAATAAAGTACCGAAAGGAGATACTTTTCGCGGGAACAAGAAAGGAGGAGTTGCATGGAGAACATCTCACCTGAAATTTGTCCAAGGGAAAATCGTAAATCCCCGCCAACTCGTTGTAATCTATGATCTCCTCGCCGAACTCCTTCACCTCGGCGAGGAGCCTCGCAGCTCGCTGCGATTTATGCTCTTCAAATCTATACGCCCGCACCCCATCCCCTACGCCCACAGCATCAGTAGCTGCCGCCTCCAATCCGTCTTCCTCCTCCGACAACTCCAGCGACCCGTCAACATATTCCTCCGCGGCTTCCTCGTCGTCGTCGTCGTCGTCATCATCCTCCTCTTCTTCCTCCGAAAACTGTTTGCCAACAGGGGAAGAGGACCGCGAGGAGCCACGAGAGAGGATGGAGCCCTGATTCTGCCCTCCTGACGCGCCGCTGGCAATGAGCCGCTGATGCAGCGGGAGTCCCCAAGAACACAACCCGGAATGGAGGAGGAGAAGACCCCGGCATCGGAGGACGCGACGGCCTAGTGCGACGCCGCCAGCATAAAGCGGAGAAGAGGAGGAGCTACATGGCATTGCATTCATTGGCGCTCACCTTCGCCGGAGAGGCTGCCGGCGGCGGGTCTGCAGGCGTCACCCTCTCACCCCGGCCGGCGTTATCAGCTCCGCCAGGAGGGAGGCAAGTAGTTTGAAAAGATGGGATAGGGAGGAGAGGGATGGACGTTGGGTGGTTAAGAAAAAAGCTCATGATTTCTTCCGCCGGTTATCACACCGGCCCCTGGGAAAAGAGGTGACCATAACCCGCGTGGAAAATTGTTAGACCTTTTTTTATCAACTAAACTGAAAGAAAATACGTCACCTCTCTCTTTCTCTCTCCCTCTCTCTCTCTGTGGATCCGCTCTGCCCGGTCTTCCTCTTCCCCCGACTGACTGTGCTCGCCGCCGCCGGCGAGCGCCGCCATGAACGCCGAGCGCCGCCGGGATGTCGCCGGCGACGGCGGCCCGCTCCGCCTCTCCGTCCCTCCCCGCTACGGTCTCCGCCACTACCCCGCCTTCCCCTCGCCGTCCCTCTCCTCCCCTTTCCCCTTCTCGCCTTCGGTCTCCTCCACACCTTCCAAGCGCCGGCTCGCTTCGTCGTCCTCCTCCGGCTCCTCCGTCACCTCCGTCTTCTTCCTCCTCTTTTCCCTGCGCTCCCTCTACTCCCTCCTCCCCTTTCTGCGCGCCTCTCCTCCCACCTTCTCCCTCTTCCCCTTCTCCTTCCTGGTCTCCTTCTTCTCCTTCCTCCTCACCGCCCTCTGCTTCTTCCTCCTCCCCTCCCCTTCCGAGCCTCCTCGCGCTCGATCTCTCCCATCCCTGGGCGGCCTCCTCCTCCCCCTCGCCGCCAAATCGCTCCTCCTCGCTCTCGGATTCCTCCTCCGCTTCCAGGCCCTCCGCACCTGCGGAACCGCCGCCACCATCCTCGTCGAGTTCTCCGGCGCCATCGCCGCCAGATCCATCTCTCACTCTTCCGGCGACGGCGACGGCCGCCGCTCCAGCCAGATCGTCGGATTTGCCGCCCTTGCCACCGCCGTCCTCCTCCTCTCGCGCGGCTGGGATCGGATCGGATGCTTCCCGATGTCCTCCTCCTCCTCCTCCGGCGACGGCGAATGTCTCAGGATTCTCCCTCTGCTGCTCCCCTTCCTGTCGGGGGTTCTAGGGTTCTACGAGAGCTCGGCCTGCAACTGGCCGCCGCTGAGGAATCTCGGCCGGAGGAGGCTCCGCCTGGTGTCACTAGGCCTGACGACGGCCCTGCTCTTCTTCCCCGCTCTCGTCGGCTTCATCGTCTCCGAGGGGGAGAGCGGCGGCGGCGTCGCCATGGGGAACCTCGGCTGGTCTCTGGCGAACACCGTCATCTTCGGCGTCGTCCTCGCCGGAAACCTTGCCGAAATCAAGCTCCCCCCCACTGTCAAAGATCTCCGGCGGGAATTCCTCTCCACCTTACTCTGCACTTCCGCTCTGGAGCTCTTCTACAACCCCCGCCTGTCGCTGCCCGGCTTCCTCCTGTCCGCTCTCCTGCTCTGGATCTCCGTCGACCAGTTGGCATCATCCTCTTCTTCCTGGAGCCCACTGGAGCTCGAAAATCCCGACGCCGCAGAGTCCTTCGCCTCCATGGCCGCCAGGCCGCTCCGCCATATCTGGAGCGAGAGGAAATCTCGGAAGATCGCCATGTTCCTCCTGATCAACTCCGCGTACATGGTGGTGGAATTCACTGTAGGGTTCCTGAGCAACAGCCTCGGCCTTATCTCCGACGCCTGCCACATGCTGTTCGACTGCGCCGCCCTGGGGATCGGGCTCTACGCCTCCTACATCTCCAGGCTTCCTGCAAGTGCCCAATTCAACTACGGAAGAGGAAGATTTGAGGTCGTCTCCGGGTATGTCAACGCAGTGTTTTTGGTTCTTGTCGGCGCCCTCATCGTCCTGGAGTCGTTCGAGAGGATTCTCGATCCGCAGGAGATCTCGACGAGCAGCCTCCTCTCTGTTTCCATCGGCGGCCTACTGGTAAATGTGGTCGGCCTGGTGTTCTTCCACGAGGAGCATCATCATGCTCATGGCGGCGGAGCTTGCTCCCACTCCCATTCAGAGTCCGATCACCGCCACCACCACCACCACCACCACCATGGCTGCACCACTGGTGGTCGACCATCAGAATTGGACCATCCTGCTGCCCAACAGTCGGATACCGGCAAAGTGTTCTTCCAGGAGGAACATCACCATGCCCACAGTGGAAGAGCTTGTTCCCACTCCCATTCAGAATCCGATCACCATCACCATGGCTGCACCACTGGTGGTCGACCATCAGAATTGGATCATCATTCCACCCGACAGTCGAAGAGCCGCAGAGATGCAGGTCATCATCATCGTTCTCATGACGATCATAGCAATGATCACCATGGCTGTGTCACAGGTGGTCAACCATCAGAATTGGATCATCGTGCCACCCGACATTCTAAGAGCAGCCAAGATACGGATCATCATCATCATTCTCACAACGATCATTGCAACGATCACCCTGCTGAGCAATGGACAGGGATCAACTTCAAGGACTTATCTGAGCACGATCATGATCATGGCGGCGGCCAAGAACACGAGCATTGTGGTCATTCTCACGGTTCTGAAAAACGCATGGAAATCTATGAGGGTCATGATCATGGGGAAAACACCGATCACATCTCAAGTCAAGCTTGGAATCAGTCTTCTTCAAAATTGACCAGAGGAAAGCCAGCCGAGGAGCCCCAGAGACGCCACGTCGTTGACCACAACATGGAAGGCATATTTCTGCATGTTCTAGCCGACACCATGGGGAGCGTTGGCGTGGTCATCTCCACGCTTCTGATCAAGTACAAGGGATGGCTAGTTGCAGACCCTGCATGCTCGATACTAATTTCGGTGATGATCGTCTCCTCTGTGGTTCCACTCCTGAGGAACTCTGCGGAGATCCTACTGCAGAGAACTCCCAGAACCCGTGAGTGGGATATAAAGGAAGCCATAGAAGACATTGCAAGGATGAAGGGGATCTGTGGCGTTGACCGCTACCATGTCTGGAATTTTACCACCTCAGACATCGTCGGCACGATTCATCTTCGAGTCTCTGCAGATTGCGACATGGTTCTTGCCAGGGAGCAGGTTTCACAAAAATTACAGCAAGCCGGAGTAAAAGACCTCACCATTCAGCTGGAATATGTGTAGCCGTATCAAGCAAGAGGAACTATTTTGATAGCTCCATGTATGCTGAATCGATCGAAGTTACCCTGTTTGACCCAATTTTCTGGCCAGAGTCGTCTTGACAACTAGGCTGCTGCGATGGTGGATGGTTGACTGCGGCGCCCTTCAAGTGTTTGAGGGAATCCCACTCGCACTCAACCTCGTTCTTCACCAGTCGAGCAGAAGACCGAGAACTGACCTTGGAGGAATAACAGACTCGGGCATCTGTGGTTATGCGGATGCAAAGTTTGACCAGCAGTAGGGAGCATAGCTTCATATGGATCCAGAAGAAGGGTCTTTTAGGGCAGCATGAGGCTTTGCTAAACACCCAGACTGCCTAGCCTCACGTAGATCATCACTTCCAAAACAGAAAAGGGCAAAAGGTTTTTAACCCAAGTGGCCCGAAATTGGTGGACCAAGTGTTCTGAAAGCTTGAAGAAGGATGAGATGGCCCGAAATCAAATTTGTATTGTTAATTTTTCCACTTTTAATGTGTTCTTGGAGTTATTTTACATCTCTTTTAAAGTATTATTGTAACTGATCCAAGTTCAAGATTCTAGTCATGAAAATGTAAGACTCAAATCTTTTATCCCACATATTTTGTGATGCCATTGCATTGCTTGTGCAAACCATCTATCTGATGCAGAGGTGAACATCAAAATCCATTACAATTCAGTATATTGGTGTTTATCTTGATATGAGAATCTCAAAGATGACATTTTTACCTGGGGGGAGGGTGGGCATCCTGAAGTTTCATCAGCATTTCAAAAGCAGATGTTGATGAGAAGTTGTCCACGTCTTAGTAGGAAGAGGAAGATGGCAAAGCGAACAATGTCAACTCTCAGAGAATTCTTCGGCAACGGAAAAACTATACCAGACTTGCAGGCTGTCGTCGTCCTCCTGGTGCGGGGGTTCTTCTGCGGTGGATACCTGACAGAGGCGGCGCCGGAGGCTAGAAGATGTCGAGGACGTCGAGGATACGGCGGTTGCAGCTAGGGCAAGCGCCGCGGTTAAGCCGCAGCTCTCGCGAGCATACCCTGCAGAAGGTGTGGCCGCAGGGAATGAGCGCCGCCGCCTTCCGCCGCCTCATGCACACACAGCAGCACCACGCAGCCCCGGGGAAGCCTTCCTCCTCCGTCGCCTCAGCCTCAGCCCGGGGGGGCACTTCCATCAGCAGGCTCATCAGTGAGACTGTCAACGGGGCTCCTCCCCCCGTGCTCGCCGCCGCCGCTTCCCACTGGTAGCTCTCCTCGTCCACCCTCCCCCGCTGCGGCTGCGTCGGCGCCGACGCAGCGCGGAACTGGCGTTCCGCCGCCAGGGCTGTCGCCAGGTTGATCGTCTCATCCGGTGGGGAGGACGCCGCCGGGATCTCGCCGCCGAAGCCGGGATCGCCATCAACCACCGCCGGCTCGCGGAAGCCCCAGGAGCTGCCGCACCAGCCCACACCGCCTTGGAAACACAGCCTCCGCCTCAGATCCCTCCATCTGGTGCGCCCGCTCCTCCTCCCTGCCTCCATAGGATCTCCCCCGGTCCTCTCCGCTCATCTGCTCCTAATCCCTGCATCTCCCGAGAGAGAAGGCAGTCACCGGCAATACACGAGGATGAGGGAGGCAACGGAGGCGATCAATCAACCTGAGAGACCCCATCGCCTCTTCTTCCATCCAAAAGTATGTGGACACAGAAACATTGAAGATCTAACCTTCAAACCTCCGACGACCGCCGCCAGCTGGGGCCTTACCTCGATCTCCACCGCCTGGGAGCCACCATGTGCTGCAGCTACAATGCACGAGGCACAGGATGACGATGAGGGAGGCAACGGAGACGATCAATCAACCTCAGATACGCCATCTCCTCTTCTTCTATCCGAAACTACGAGGAGACAGAAACATCGAAGATCTAGCCTTCAAACCTCCGCCGACCGCCGCCGGTGGGACCCTTACCTCGATCTCCGCCGCCTGGGAGCCACCGTGTGCTGCAGTTCCCCGCCGTCGACGGACCAGAAGATCGGGGAGCGGACATCGGAAGAAGGCGGAGAGGGAGGGCGGCAACGAGGAGGGACGGCCATCTCGACTTCTGAGATCAACGAATAAATAATTATACTAATTATTATGAAACTAAAATGGTATTTAATCGCGGATTATTAAAATCGTATCTCAGCGTGGCGCCTCGGTTTGGTCTCCTTCCCGCCAAATTCACTAGGCAAAGGGTGTAGTGTTTGGACACGTGCAAATTGTGAGGCGACAAATACGCATAAATTGTTCGGCGTAATGTCACCGCTCGGTGTTCACAATTCGGCTTCCTCTTCTTCTTCTTCTTCCGCCTCTGGTGGTTTCCCCGGCAGCGATACCGGCTCTCATGGCTCCGTGCCGGTTTTGACGCTGCTGCCTGCGCCTGGAGGGCATTGCTGCGACGGCAGTGTCGCTGCGTTCTCGGTAGGTCTGCCTCTCTTTCTCTGCCTCTATCTCTATCTCCTTCTTTCATTGGGAGTCATTTCTGTCTGCGGTGGATTGAGCACCGCACGTGCACATCCGCTTCTTATATTTATCCCAAACTTGGTTCCGATTGTTTCAGTTGGTGTATCTCAGGCGTGTTTCCCTCTCGTGCCTTTGCTGGACTCCGCGTTCTCAACTATCCCGCAGTTCTGGTGAAATTTCCGCGTTCTCAAATACCTATGGGAGAATGTGTCTTGCTGTTTTTCTGTTTTGGTAGCTCTTTTCATGTGATTTGAGTAAATGCTGAAAAGTTAGCGTAGCTTGAATTGTATAGAGTTGAAGATCTTTTAACCCTTAGTCTAGAAAATGAAGAAACCTTGACCCTTGAGTCCATAAGACATTGATCCCGAGTTACATGATCAAAATAATTCATCTGAATCTATAAAGGGTGCTGAAATCCACCAGCAGATAAACAGAACCTCAAAATAGATAATTTTTGTGATATTAATATCAATAATTTGAAACGTGTTTAAGTAAGAACATCCCTAAGGAGCCTTTAAATAAGGCAAAATCTAGTTATAACAAATCTAGAAGAGAGGGGGTTACGTTAGAAGGCCTCTAAAGAAAAGGAATATTCTATTAGAACACCCCTAAAGAAAAAAGAGATTCTATTAAAATGTCCCCTAAAGAATAAGAACGCCCTTAATAGACCTGGGGGATTATTTGAAATAAACAAAATGTGGAAAATAATAAAGTGAGAATTGAGATTTTGACACATTTAACATGTTTTCAAATCTCTTACTAGGCTATTCAAAATTGAATTCTGGTCAAATTGTGTCCATATGTATTTTAGGCCTCTAGTTCACTTGAATTGGGTTGAAACTAAGCTTATAATCTATTTGAGTATAAAATTATTATCTTTTCAGCTATTTGGACACATATTCTATTAGTTTTTTCAACATGGGTCAAAAAAAATTCATTCTCCTTTTATTAGATTTTGATGGGCTACATCACTCACCATTTTGGACTTCCATTGAAATCCTATCAAGCAAATGATGTATATTTCAGGCTATGAAACACAACAAAAAGATTTTGTGGTGCCATGCATCAACTATGTCAAATACAATCTATGATGAATTTTGAAAAGGGTTAGTGTGAGAAATAAAATCCATACCATTGTTGATCATGCAGAACTATGACCAACTTGCTTAGATCAGCTAAGTCCATTTAATTTCTTCTGTAGGTGTTCTAATTTCTCATATGAATTATCAAACTTCTTGTTTGGCCAAGTTCTACCTCTTAACATAAATTTGGTATGATTTAACAACTTTAGATGATAATGTTGAATGCATTCTTCAAAATGGACATTTGAACTTGAATCATAAGCTTCAAATTATCAAAAGTTTTTGGTATCCATTGAGATTGTAAGATTGAACCTCATGGGTATTTACATATTTCCACATAATCTTCTAGATCTAAAACACTTGAATGTCGTAAAAGTATGAACTTTCTACTTGTTGTGATAGAAGTCATTAGTTGTGGGCTCATAAAGTGCATAAGGAAATTTTCTACATGTGAAATCAATAATAAAATTTGTTTTATTATCTCAACTTATTAGCCTTATATCAGCCTACCAAAAACCCATGCAATGTACTTATATTTGCTTTCGTGCAAAGCTCCAGATGGTAATTGAACATAGTATGAAGATTTGCTTTTTCCTTGGACTTTTGGCTTTTTGCAGTAAATTAGTTGGCTCAATGGGCAAGGGGTAAACCATAGTGAGGGTTGAGAAAATTGTGGAAAGGAACCTCTATTGGCTCCCAGTCTCTTTTAAGTTTAAAGATTGTTTTTTTATTCAAGCTCACACCAGATCATCATGTAAAAGGTATCACGAGGTTATCATTTGTTGACGTTAACAATTTTCTGATGTTACTATTGAATAATCGATGTCAAATAAAATTTGCTTTCGCTAAATTTTACTAACCCTTGGAATTCAAGGATATATTACTAGCCTTTTAGCAAACAAGTAAACATAGAAAACAAGAATAGATGATTAAGTACAGGAGCATGGACGTTTCAATCTAGTTGAAACCTTTTAAATGTGAAATTGAGGGATTCTTATCATTTCTATGGAAGTTCCCAATATTTTATTAATTATGTTGGGATCAATGCAGCTATTGTTAGGTTAAGCATCCTATAACTTTCACTTGACTGTAGTTAGAGTTGGATCATTTATTTAAACCTCTACATCATAAGACAACTTCGTAGGAGTGACATAGCATGATATGGTCAAAACCCTGCTCATGCATAGATGCCTAGATGGTATATTTATACTCACAGTTAGGTTTTCTTAGTCCGAACCCGAAAGTGAGGGTAATTTTAACTCTCACTTGATGTTAGATAGAGGGAGTAATATTAGTGACATATTTGATTAGGTGCAAGTCATAGGCTTCTATGTTAGGTAGGGCCTTGATAATGAGGTATGATGTCCACTCAAAGCCTGGTCAAAGAAAAAACTTTTTGTAATGATTTTACTCCAAAAATATTTTTTTGTACCATCTATATTAAAAAATACCTCTACTCGTTTTCTTTCATTATTTAGTCCATTTTTTTTAGCAAATGGCTTGATCCAAATTGGGATTGGACCTAACTAACTATTGCAATTTGATTATGGTTCTAGAACCAGTCTTGTTCCACTAAACATTAGATTTTCTTGTCAAAAATCATTCACTAGATATTTCACCTGAAGGTCTGCTGCAATTTTTGTAACTGAAGTACAAAATATTGGTCATTTATTTGTAGATTATTGTATTATGAACACTCCTTGCAGATCCATCTTGGGGTTGTGGATGGTAGTTTAAAGTGTGTGGCAAGGATTAGTTGATATGTGAAATTGTGTCCATGATTTGCATCTGATGAGAAAGAGATGTGATATTTTAAGTGTTAGTCTACATAGTTGTTTTGGCAACTGTAATCCTCTAGTACCCTCTCTAATCCCCTAAGGACTCAGACCCCATGTGGATTTTTTCTAGCATGTTCTGGTACTTCCTTTAGAAATGTTCTCCATGGTTTATTATATTTATATTTCTTTGGTACATGACATTGCTGAAGATTCTAAGAAAAAGATACTGAATATTTGTTTGAAATAGAAGCCAGTTGTATGACAACATATTTCTACGTTTGGCTTTGAAAGATGTGATATAATTCGTTGGGTGTTTGTTGTTGTTGCAATCAGGTAAAGTGACAATTATAAAGGAACAGTTGTATGAGTTACAAAATAATCCCAAATCTATACCTTATGATTTTATATTCCATTTTCTATTTCGCAAAATTAAGAAGAATATGTCTTTCTTTATTTTTTCCCTATTTTTCCTCTTTATGAGTAAGATTTTCTTCTACTGAATGAAATCATAAGATGCATATGATCTCAAGGATATAGTGATAATATTTATTTTCTAATGATAATAATAAAAATCCAGATCATAATCTTTATTCTTTTATGGTGGTTGTTTGTTGTTTTTGATTTTGTGCAGGTTTTCATAATCTTTCATTATTCTTCATATTGTATAGAGTATGAATTTCTACTTGTTATATTGATCTGTATTATTTTGATCCAAGCACAAGTTCTACTTGCTATTTTCTATTCTATGGAATTTTATATAATGCCTCTTCATGCGGTAATATCCTCTAAAAATTTGAAGCATTATTCATCAATTCGAAATTTCAAGCTGTTGTTTCCAAAAACTATGGAGGGATGTTTCAGCTTTCCTTTGTTGAGTGAGATAGTGATAGGATTTTCTCAATTGAATCCAACGTCCATTATGCATTCTTTTCATTGTGGATAAGTGGAAGGTGTGTTCTTTACTAGTCTTTTCATGCTACGAAAAAAAATATTTTTGGAGATTTTTCATGATCTTTGATGAAATTTCTATTAGAAGTTGTCTTTCTTTGATTGAAGTGCTTAGAATATGTTGTAGCAATTCCAATTTAATTAACATTATTCACAGATTAATTTCTGTGATATACATGATTGTCAATCAAACCCTTAAAAAATTGCATATAGAGGGAAAGTAGCTAACAGTTTTATGAAGGTAGAAAAGAGGCTAGTAGTGGTAGTGATAAGTCTTCATTATCATGAGTTAATAATTAGTAAGTAATACAGTTTTAACCTTAACTCATGATAAATAAATTTATATTTATGTTAAAGTGTGAAAAGTGGTGTGAAAAGTAATTTTATATGAATTTATATGATTTTTACAATCTTACTTTTGACATAAATAAAGAAAAAGAAATAAAAATAAAAATATAGCAAATGAGGAGTAATCGCCGGCCAATCGGGCCTGCAAGCGGGTCGGAAGTGCAATCGAGGAAGAGTTGTGAGCAAGGGCTCGAGTAGTTAAGACCGATAGAGGCACGTGTGTGCCATTCTCTTTCTACGTTACTAGTGGCCAGTCAGTTATGGGGCAAGGAGTGGTTATACACGTAGGAGAAAGAGACTTGTTTGTAAATATAATATTAATATATATTCGTTTGAAACTTCAACGCACAAATAATGTGAGATTAAACTCGCGTCACATTTTCTCTCGAAAGGCTTCAATGATTTTAATATTTACAATACCTTTTATTTATAATAGAGATATATCATAATGATGTTATTTGATAAGGACTTTATAGTACTTATTCCAATCTCTCTTATATAGGCAGGCAATTAGTGCGGGTTTGAATCTTCTTAGAGTTAAAGTTTATATTTTTTATCTAATTATCGTGACTTTCTTTTAGATCACCGGTGAAAGATTAAGTCGCCATAATCACTAGATCATCGGTAAAAATCTCGTCAACATAATTTGCGGAGCATTGTTACTAAAATTGTTGAACGATTCGTGATAAAAAGATCACGAATCTATCAAGTAAAGCATCTCCGATTGATCGACGAATAAGTCGTCATTAGAAAGAGGACGATCCGTCGAGAGATGAGTTGTCACCTCTAAAGAGTGTATCGGATGTGATGAAGAGCCTCTTCTTGTTGCTCGGACCTGAAGATGAAGTTTCCTAACATGCGTCGCACCTCCATCCAACTCCTCTCCATCAAGTGACAGTTACCAGAGAGCCGCAAAGTTGTCATTTTTCTACTCCGTCGGGTGACAATCATTGGAGACGATTCGATGACCTATTTTATTGATCTCTAAATTTTGTAAGGAGATATAAAGATTGTCCACGTCGTCCTTATTCAATGAGAGCCTTCGAAGTCGTGGACACTTACCTTCTTAAACACTTAGAATTTCAGTACATCGTTGATACATTGCCGTTGCGATGTCGGAGTTCTGTTTTCTTACTTTCAACTTAATTTTCACTTCATTTAGTGATAATTTGTGTGATTTAAATTTATCAAGATATACTTCATTCAATTACAATTCTTTCGGCTTTTACAAATCTTAATTTGATCAATTAAATCGTCTGTAATTGCTTACGTAAGAATCACTAGACGGAACTCTATTTCTGCCTGATTCACGTTCGTCGGGCGCTGACATCATCTTGACGTCCACACCCTTATTTCCCTTTTTCATAAATTTTAAATATTTTTTTTATTTTGAATAATATTCTAAATAATTACCTAATATTATATTAGATCCCTATGATCGACTTAAAAAATTATCATTATTTTTAAAAGTTTTATTAAATTATAATTGATATATTTGTTCAGAAATACTTCTAAATATTTGAAAATTTATATTTTCTAATTTTATAAAATTTAAATTTATGTGATTTACTATACAACGACTAAGTCACGTTAGGTAATCTGGTAGAACTCACCTCCATGAGATGCATTGATACTTTACTAAACATAATATGGGGGATGGCACATAGAGCAACCTTGTTATATGGGTTTAGGTCTAACCCCTTCCCTACCAGTGATGCAGCGGCAACCTCCGCTCAAATACATATTCCATAGGGCAAAAAAAAGGGATAAATTTGGATTGGACGTCTTCATGGTCCCACTCTAATCTATCCCATCATTCTTGTTCACCCTCGATCAATCTGATGTTCTTGACAGTAGAGAGCCCAAAGGGTAACTTCTTCAGCTCTGGACAGTCATATACCGAGACACTATCCAAGGAACTGACGTGGAGAAGCAAGAAATAAAATGTGCTAGAATGATCTAGTGTAGATGTTGAATTCTGAGCAATCGCTCAAGGTCTATGTGAACTACTTTGGATGAAGATCTTCTTAGGAGACCTGAAGATTAAGTGGTATGGCCAAATGAGATTTTTCATGATCTTTGATGAGATTTATGTAGGAAGTCCTCGTTCTTTGATTGAAGGGCTTACATATAGAGGGAAAGCAGCTGACATTGCTATGTAGGTAGTGAAGATGCCAGTAGTGGGAGTCCGGTGGAACTCACCTCCATGAGATGCATTGACACTTTACTAAACATATATGGGGGATGGCACATAGAACAACCCTGTTATATGGGTCTAGGTCTAACTCCTTCCTTGCTGGTGATGCAGCAGCAGCCTCCACTCTTGCCGCTGCTTTTCATGATTTCTACCTAGCGGCAAAAATTGATACCTGACATCATTGGGGATCCTGCAGGCGAGAGAGGCATCGATGGAGGAAGCTATTGTGTGAATCTCTAAATGGTGGAGGAACCGGTGCAATTGTTGCTAGTGGCGTTCATATAGAATTTGGTGGAGCCATCCCTTGTTGGCTGGCACCCACATTTATTAGATGACTGAATTTCAATGAGCTCCTCACTTTTAGAAAGATTATAAGAATTAGATGGCAAAATCAAGTGAACTTGATCACCTCCTCCAAGAATAGGATGCAGCCCTCATTCAACACAAGCATTATCTAGCTAAGCCTCAAGTTCACATGAAGGCTTATGCTAACCTAAGTGGTGAGACATTATATTTACAAACTAAGGGAGGTGATGTGACAGTCATTATATATTAAATCACGTAAATTTAAAATTTATAAAATAAGAAAATATTAATTTTTAGATATTTAAAAATATTTTAAAACAAATATATTAATTATAATTTAATAAAAGTTCTAAAAATAGTGAGAGTTTTATAAGTTGATCATTGAGATATAATATAATATTCAGTAATTTTTTAGAATTTTCCTTAAAAAATATGATTTTTTATAAATTTTATATTAATATATATAAATAAAATATATTTAAAATTTATGAAAAAGAAAAATAAGAGTGTGGATGTCAGGATGACATTAAATCTCAATAAACATGAATCAGACAGAAATAGAGTTCTATCTAGTGATTCTTACGTAAGTGATTATAGACAATTTAATTGATCAAATTAAGATTTATAAAAGTCAGAAAAATTATAATTAAATGAAGAATAGTTTGATAGATTTAAATCAGATAAATTATTATTAAATAAAGTGAAAATTAAGTTGAAAATAGAAAAATAAAGTTCTAACATTATGGTGGCGATGTGTCAACAATACATCAGAACCTTAAGTGAAGAAGATAGACAAGTAATACTTGTAGATGATATAGAAGAACTATGAGATGAACTAAAATTTTTACTAAACAAAAATTAGGCTCATGTCAATCATTTACTCTATTGATATGGACAATTCTTAATGAAATAGTGAAGATATGGCTCTAGCCCTTATTTGGCAAGTTTGTATTAATTATTTGTTTGTGGGTGATGTGAGCTGGTCTCATGGAGAGTTTTTCAAGTAACTTGAATAATTGCTTCCAAAAATTACTCATAAGAATCCAATCTCAATTAGTGAAAATTGATTCCACAAAATCATCATGTCCAACAATATCTCAAATAAAGATTTATGTTGTGTCTTGTGCTATGATTGTATTGGAGAGGAGAAAATTGAGTGTATTTGTTCAGCCAATCAACCATGACTAGGTTTGCACTAAACCCACCTGAATAGGACAATATTTTTGACAAAATTTATTGTTAAATCATTTTAGATTCTCTTCAAAATAGATAAGAGGTTGTAGAAGGCTAACAAAGAAGTGGGACTCAAAATGTTTTTCTAGCACACAGAATAAGTATATACATGCCTCTTGTTGCACATCTTCATGTTAATAGACTTCACATATTCTCCAATCCAAAGCTCAATGTGTAGAAATTTCAAGTGTCCATAAATTGTTGAGTTGCGAAATTCATTCGGAAGCTTTGAGATGATTAATCACTTGCTCATTGATAATCTCAATTTCTCGAGAGAGGACAAGGTATAGCCAAAGAATGCAATCGGCTTCGTTAACTATATGATGGCATATTTGACTTTGCTATTAGATGTGTTTGCTTCCAATTCAAAACTCAGAGAGAAGTTGGGGAGAGACAATACCAAAACTAAAATCATAATAATATTGAACTTGTAGAGACACCTCCTTCAAATTCAAAGGTGAGCTATTAGTAGGCTATTGATGTTGAGGCCCAATCGAAATGATTGTGTTTGAGCTATTATGTAGTAGCCTACATGATAAACTTGTATTCGACATTGAAGTGTTGATTAAATCAGGGGAAAAAAGAATTACTTTCCTAATTTAGGGAAAAAAGCAATAGTCATCTTTGCATCATGTTCTCCATAGAGGCCATATGGCTCAAATACCCCTAAAGATTATTCTTGGGAACAAAAAAGGGGCTAAACTTGGATCGGACGTCTTCATGGTCCCACTCTAATTCATCCCACCATTCTTGTTCACCCTCAATCCATCTGATGTTCTTGGCAGTAGAGACCCCAAAGGGTAGCTTCTTCAGCTCTGGACAGTCTTCAACCTCGACTCTCTCCAAGGAAGGAAACAACAAGAGATGCCTAGATATGCTCCTCCATTTTGGCAGATCATACAAGGTAATCTCCTTTAATTTAGGGAAGAATGAATGATTTTCATAATCGACGTTGTCCACCATCACCTCTTCTATTCTCGAACATCCTTTTACTGCGAACTTCTCAATGGATGGCAGTTGCCTGATCCACGTTATGTCCTCTAATCCTTCACAATCCGAAATATATAATTCCACAAGGTTTCTGAAGATGTCACCTGTGGTGGGCCCCCGCCCTAACACGTTGCCATCCTTCCAAGAGATCGTTGCTGGGGGAAGAGTCCACAATGTCAGGTTCTCCAGCTCCGGGAACTGGTTCGTGTTGAAGACCAGCTCTTCCAAGTCGGTAGAATTCGTAATCACAAGCTTTCTCAGACCCTTCATCATCTCAGGATTAGCAGATAAATCTAAAGACGAGCTTCCCACATTCCAAAGGCTTAGAAATCTGATCGACGCACACAGTGTATGAGACCTCTGTAGACCCTCCTTGCCTTTCTGCGTCATGCCTTCAATAGAAAGGTCGAGCTCCGTCAGCTTCTGCATGCGGTCCAAGTCTCTCAGACTGAGTTGTCTCCCCTCATGATCACTCACACAATCGCCACCACCCTCCTCCCATTCTCCTCTCAACTCATGACGACTTCGAAACACGTTCAGCGACTGCAGACCTTTAAAGCGATGAGACCGCCTCGCATGGGATACTCGTAAGCTCAAAGGTGCCCTCCAGACGCAGTTGTCTTAGCTTCGTCAACCTCCCTACCTCCATGGGCAATGATTCCAGGTGAGTATGTGATAGATCGAGATACCGCAGTTCAACCAGTGACCCGATTTCCGGGGGGAGAACCCTTATTTTCGTTATCGACAGATCCAAAACACAAAGTCTCGGCATGAACTGGAAAAACCCACGGGGGATTTCCTCCAGATGAGAATAGTTGAAGTGCAGCAACAGCGTCTGCAGCTTGGGGCAACGAGGCTCCTCGGCGAGCACGCGTATCTCATTATGCATGAGAGATATCCTTCTCACCTCCGTCCATCTTTCCGGCGTCGGCACGTGCCACAACCTCTCCCCTGAGTTTACCAGGAAGACATTCTCCTTCTCGTCGCCTTCGCCGCCGGTTATCCACAACGCCATCTCGCGGACCGTGTCATGGAGCTTCACGTGTTTTCCTTTGACCTCCCCGTCTTCTAGCAGGCAGGCAGTTTTGAGACTGGTGATGACACCGAGGCCGCGGTTACGAGCTCTGTCAATGGAGTCGGGATAGGGTCTGCTATGTAACAGCCCTTCGCCTACCCAGTAATCAATGAGCTCGATTATACCGATGTCGTCATCCTCTGAGAAGAGGGCGCAGTAGAGAAGGCACTCCCTGGCGGATGTATCTTTCAGTCTGTCAAAACTGAACTTGGGAAGGGATAGAACCTCTTTCATCTCTCCGATCTCCGTGGGTATCATCTTCAGGTCCATGAGAGCTTTTTCCCACTCGCCACGGGTGGTGACACTCGCCATGGCCTGGCCTACGGTGATGAGAGTGATCGGCAGGCCTCCGCATTTCTTAGCAACGGCTTCTGCGAGAGATCTCACAGAGGGGGGATCCCACTGGTCTTCTCCCTTTCCTAGCTTTTGGCAGAAGAGCTCCCAAGAGCGTGCTTGATCCAAGAAGGACACCTTTACTTTCCGCTGAGCGTCCATCTTGATGCAGACTTCCTCGGAGCGTGTTGTGAAGACTATCTTGCTTCCGTTCCTGATGGAAGAGGAGGAGAAGGGGACGCCTACTGCGCCGAGGTCTAGTTTCTCCCACAGGTCGTCCAGCAGCAGAAGGAACTTCTTCTTGGAGAGCTCCCTCACCAAGGTGTTCATCCTGTCCTCTAGATTCTCAGGAAAGGGTGAACCCTGGCTCTGGCCGGGGCGAGAGTTGCCCAACCGGACGGCGATGTCCTCTTGAACCTTCGGGATAAGAAGTTCCTTGGAGACGGTGACCCAAATCACCAGATCGAAACGGCCGGATCCCCTCTGGAGGAACTCGTTGTTGATGGACTTCAAGAGGGTGGTCTTCCCAATTCCCCCAGGCCGTAGATCCCTATGATTCCCGCTTCGTCGTCATCCACCAGACGGCGGATCTCCGACAACGTCTCCTCCGCGCCCACCATCGAGACTGAAGAGCTCGGAAGCGGAACCACCGCGGGCAGCGGCGCCTGGATTAGGAGGGGGAGATTGTTCCTTTGGGCCGTCAGCCTCTGGACTTCTTTCAGGCATTCGTCAGCTACAGAGTCGAGCTGAATGACGATCGCAGAGAAGAGCTCCAAGAGGAGTTCCTCTGCCGGAAGGAATCGAGGAAACCGTCCACCCTGGCCTCGATCTCCCCCACCAGTGCGTCTGTTGGGTCGACCTCTTGTTCTCAAGCCCGTCGTTGCTAATCTCCTCCAATAGATCTGCTCTAATGGCCGTCGGCTCTTTCATCTCCCTGTCCAGCTGCTTTGCCCTGGAGTTCAGCCTAATGACAGCGACGATTCCACGGACAGCCAGATCCCACAAGGAGACGGCTTCCCCCGTGCTATTCTGCAGGAAGCTTTGCAGATTCATGCTGATAGTCTCTACGCAGTGAGGAAGGAAGGGATCGGAGAGAGAGAGAGAGAGAGCAATGGGTGCATTTTCTGCCTAGGGATAACAGGCGAGGGAAGTACATAGCCAATATACGCCAGCCATTTCTCATCTGCATCTCGAAGTTTGTCGGGTAGGAGCGTACAGCTCAGAGCACCGCTGGAAAGATCAGAAGCGGACAGCCTGGTCCAGACTTAGCTTCGCTGGCCCATAAGTTAACTTAGCTTCTTCTTTAAAAACATAATCGTATGGTTGTTGGAGGAGAAAGCAAATCTTAGCCAAAGGATAAAGAGCTAAAACATTAATCGTATGGTTGAGGCCTCAAGAAATCTCTTTGATCCCTTGCCAAAACAAATCCTCAACCGTTGAATGTTCTCTAATGATTGATTGTTTTCTCCCTTCCCCAACAAGGAAAATTAAATAAATTTAGCTTCTAAGTATCCTATATTCCTTACTATTAAATTTAATAATTTTCAGTCGGAGGTGATGTACTCACATTTTCGCGTTAAATAGGTCTTTATTAATGGTTTTTAGTTGTTTTATATACCACTATTCCCCTCTCTCTCTCTCTCTCTCTATATATATATATATATATCTATATATATCCGCTTATTCCAATGAAACCATTCAGGGGCAGCATTAGACTGGCTTACCAACCTAACTTCCCAGCCAAATCTATTCCAACATTCGCTGAGTTGGCCGCCAAGTTCATCAAGCAGTTCACAATAATATATCTATTTATCTCTATCTTGGGTCACAAACTCCTCCAGGGAGGATACCCAAAATAATGGCGTTATCAATTAACTCACATGTGGCTACATCTTGGCTATGTGTCGATCCATGTGGGTCGGGCACTGCAAGGTCTACCTCCACTCTTCTCCTCACCTTTGAGGAACTACCACCATCATGAAGATCTAACAACGATCAATTTACATGTACCCCTCAAGAACATCTATTTTTCTCAAGAACTCTAACAACATACCTAACAATCTTTTTTTTGTAAAATATGATAAATGCTTTATGAAATTAAGACGTCCCCCTCCTTTATTCTTTCTCTAAGACAATTTTTCTCTCCCTACCTTTCCATCACATCTAACTTTCCAAAACTCCCTTCAACAACATAAACAATGAACCTTAATTTGCAAAGTATAATTGTTGATTTGTGGGTTACCCATTGTAGGGTTTAAATTTATTTTTTCATTAAGAATTCAAGAGCACCACATTAGGGTTTGTTAGTTCAGGGTTGAACCAGGATGGATAAAAACAAGCTTGAGGAAGTTGAATTGCATGTTAACTATTGTAGGATTTGAGTTTAGTTTATGGCCAAGAATTCAAGAATGCCTCAGTAGTGTCTTTTTTAGTGATGAATTAAGATATATGTAGAAACAAGCTCAACAATTTTGATTTATAGATTACCTTATTTTAGGGTCTAATTTTATTTTTTTACTAAGAGTTGAAGAGAGCTACATTAGGGTATGTCAAGGATGAATTAGGAGGGATAGAAACAAGCTTGATCATGTTGAATGGCAAAATACCCATTATAGGGTCTGAACATATTTTGTGACAATGAGCTTCGCACGAGGGTTTGTTTGACAATGAACTAGCATGGATAGAAACATGTTTGACCATGTTGATTTTTGAATTCAAGAACACCGCATTAAGGTTTGTTGACTCAGGGATCAACTAAGATGAATAGGAGCAACCTTAACAATGTTGAATTGCAGGCTACCCATTGTAGTGTTTGAAGTTAGTTTATGACCGAGAAATTGAGACCATTTAATTAAGTATTTTTTAGGCATCACTTAGGATAAATAGAAATAAATTCAACGATGTTGATTTGTGGGTTACCTATTGTAGGGTTTAAAACTAGTTTGTGACTGAGAATTCGAGAATGATGCATAAGGTTTGTTTAGGGATGAACTATTATAGATAGAAACATGCTCGACCATGTTGAATTACCGAGTTACTCATTGCAGGGTCTAAAATTAGTTTGTGACAGAAAATTCAAGAACACCGCATTAAGTTTTGTTTATTCAGGGATGGGCCAGGATGAATATAAACAAGCTTGATGATGTTGAATTACAAGTTACCTATTGTTGGGTTTAAAGTTAGTTTATGACCTAGAATGTAAGAACGCCTCATTAGGGTTTATTTTAGGGTTGAAATACGATGGATAAAAACATGTTATACAGTGTTGGTTTATGGGTTACCAAGAGATCAAGAACGGCACATTAGGGTTTATTTGTTTAGTGATGAATCATAATAGATAGAAGCAAACTGGACGACGTTGACATACAAGTTATTAATTGTAAGGTGTGGGGTCAGTTTGCGACTGAGAATCGAAGAATACTGCATTCTGGTTTGTTTGATTAAAGATGAACTAGTATAGATAGAAACATGCTTGACGATGTTCTTTTTTGCCCATCAAATAAGAAAGAGCTTGACTCCCAATTCCAGGAATAGTACACTAATTCGCAAAGCTTATGTCGTTTAGGCCCGCTCTTATACTGCACCTATTTCCCATAGGTAGATGATCGACGTCAGACTCTGCAACAATGTATGAAGAGTATAAGATTAGATAGCTTAGATGGATAGAAGGAGGGAGATAGAGAGAGACAGGGGGAAGAGATATATACCGGGAGCAGTCGACGTTGGGGCTCATGGGGAGGTTAAGGCGAAGCTTGCAGAAGGTGAGCATGTGGGTAACGCGGCCGGGCTTGACCCCAAAGGAAGGGGTCGTCTGCTTGAAGCACTAGCAGATGGCCTTCCTCTCCGGGCCTGTCGCTGCCATCCGCCCCAGCGACTGCACCCTCTCGCAGCACTGCGCCGTCGGATTCCCCTCCCCGATTCCCGTTAGGTATCCCCCCGTAGGGCGCCATCGAACTCACCGCATCTCTGCACGACGGCGCCCATCCCCTCCCACCCCACATGCCCACCACCATCACCGCCACCACCACCACCACCACCACCACAAGGTTTCTGAAGATGGCAGCTGTGGTGGGCCCCCGCCCTAACACGTTGCCATGCGAGAATTGAAGATGATATAAATAAATGCCATGCCCATTCAACGTATCGATGTCTTTGCAATTTCAGGTGTTCTCTTTATATCCTTCATACCAAGCATTTTTTTAATATACTCACCCATTGTGTTCTCAAAGTCCTCCTAAAGGCCTGAAAGATTTACTAAACGAAGAGTTAAGTAGCTGATTCTTAACACCCCTCCTCGCCATCCCCATCAAAACAATTGTGCTTCCAAATTCCATATGGTCAGAAAATGGTACTAGAAGATAAGCTTTTTTAGCAGGGTGTGAAGAAATAAGCCAATCCCAGTCATCAACTCCTGATCAATTTCTGAGGGGAAATTAAATTCTTCTTCACGTACATTTTTGATAAGATGATGCCCAGGGTTGGTAGATTCTAGGATCAAATCATCCAGACTTAATCCTAATTAAGGCCAATTCGTAGTGAGTCATACAAAGATTGAGCAGTCCAACGAAGTCTGCTCCACTCAGCCACACAAAATGAGTCATATATTGGGCCTCAATACTTAAATGCCATAACCAGGTATCTGAATAGCTGTTGACATAGGATTGGTCAATCAAACTGATCCAATTACCTTATCCTGCTACATAATCAGATCATCCGTACCTTCATCTCTAGGGCCACTTCCCATCAATATTATGATGAGGAGAAATAATGTGCTACATGACAACTGAAACAATATATATATATATATATATTATTTTAGCTTCATTATTAAACAAACGAGTACAAAATCACTACTTTATCATAAAACTTGAACCTTAGAGAGTCAACCCACAAATATTAAATGACCTTACATATAGACCTAAACAATGCCAAAGACATTTATGGCAAAAAAGGAAAGATCAAAAGCATGTTAGTAATCAAGAGCCATAGAAAAAGAAAGAGAAGATCCTAGGATAGCCTATTCCCAGTAGAAAGCGAAGAAAAGGATAGAAAACATGCTTATCATTATAACCTCTTATTTGATTCCTAGTAAATTCAAGCTAACAAAGGAAACGATGCCATCCATGATAAAAACAATGAAAACGCTAGCCTGACGAGCATATAATCTGACTCCAAATGTTTTGATCCACCAGTCAGACGTTTTACTCAGTAAATCAGATGCACATATAGAACATTTAGTCAAGAATGAGAAATAAAAGAGGAAATCCAATCAAGCCAAACCAACCCAAAATATGGATACGATGAAAAAACAGTTAGGTATGGTATATATACTGCTCAGGTGCTGTAGCAGTACTTCTGTAGCCAGAATGTATTTGGAATGGAGGGAACACTACAAAACACAAGCTCATCATCAAGGAACATATTACGGTGAAACAGTGTTTGCAGGAGCAGTTGTACAAGTTTACCCCTATCCTAGCACTTCGGGCTCTCTGTTGACACTTAGTATTCCTTGGTACAACACCACCTGATCTGTCGAAACTTAGTATTCCTTGGCACATAGAGCAACCCTGTTATATGAGCCTAGGTCTGACTCCTTTCCTGCCAGTGATGCAGCAGCAGCCTCCACTCTTGCCGCCGCTTTTGATGATTTCTCCCTAGCGGCAGAAATTGATACCTGACATTGTTGGGGATCTTGCGGGAGAGAGAGGCATCGATGGAGGAAGCTACGGTGTGAATCTGTGAATGGTGGAGGAACCGGTGCAATTGTTGCTGGCGGTGTTGGGAGAGAATCCGGTGGAGCCATCCCTTGTTGGCCGGCACCCACATTCATTAGATGACTGAATTTCGGTGAGCTCCTCAACTTTGGAAGATTATATGACTGAATCCACATTAAATTAGAGGCCATATGACTCAAATACATATTCGAGAGGGCGAAAAAAGGGGGTAAACTTTGATCGGACGTCTTCATGGTCCCACTCTAATCCAGTCCACCATTCTTCTTCACCATAGATCCCTTCGATGTTCTTGGCAGTAGAGAGCCCAAAGGGTAGCTTCTTCAGCTCTGGACAGCCTGATACATATACTGTCGCCCGTATACTTTTTCACCAAAGATTACAGTGAAACAGTGTTTGCGGGACAAGTTGAACAAGTTTACCCCTATCCTAGAGCTTCGGGCTCTCTGTCGTAACTTAGTATTCCTTGGTACAACACCACCTGATTTGTGAAGTTTCACTATGTCTTTGCCTTGTATGACTCCTTTCAGCATAACATTGCACGATAGAAGCACCATGGTCATGAGGGCAGGCAGAGATAAAGCAGAATGGATAAACATCACAGAAGAACAATTAGGGTCTCATCTTCTTAATAAAAAAATTCATATTTAAAGGATAAATGTGCTATCCGAATTAGGGAATAAAGGAATATCCCAAGAAATTCAATGTGATGACTTTCTCCAAAGAAAATGCAACTAGAGATGCCTCTAACAAGATTTCAATCATTTGACTAAAACAGGAAGTAGTTTCCAGAATAGCTGTGATCAAAGCATTCCAATTTATTTGAGGATGAAGATCAAAGAAAATTAAAATAAAGACTAATTTAGTTTACGAGCAAGGAAGTCGAACTAGTAAGAAAACATAGTTAAATAGTATCAAAATAACCAAACTAGGAAAGTCGAAATAGATGTATGGAAAGATGAAAGCATCCCATACCAAATAAAACTAAAACCAGCAAAACTTTGTCTTTAATGGCGCTGACAAACATAGAAGGATATCAAAAACCCATGTGAGAAGATATGGGTCCCTGCAACAAGAATAGGAAAATCGAAAAAACCTCAAAGCGGGTCCCTGAAAGGAGATATGGACGGAGGAATACTGCATATACATATTGGACGCAATAGAGTATACTGGCCAATGAGAGATCTTTACATGCAAGTTCAAAATCAAAATGACGGTGACAATCCACAATGAAAGGAACGGAAAACTTACGGCCCTGCTCACCAAAGCATAAGAAATACATTGGAATAAAATCACTGATTCATATTATTCTATCGTTAATTGAGATTGCTCGGTAGAAAAGTAGGAGGACATATGTGGCAAGAAATGCAACCATTAACACTCGGTGGCCACATACTTCAATGCGAAAGGGGGCATAGATGGCCTCTTGAATAACCTAGACTCCTTCCACGCTCGAATAGAAGCAAAGAGAAAAATTGCACAAGACACCATTTACGTGTGATCATAAGATACATCCAGCGGATTTAAGCCTTGAAGATCCATATGTCGTATTTTGTACCCCTAAAGAGCAGAGCTCTGCATTCTCTAGACACCCAATCCTTTCAGGTTTTCAGGTCAATCACACTGCTATTCTACATGTCAGAAAAAATGAAATTTTTAACCACGAAAAACAATGGTAACAGTCGAGGTATCAAACATGCAAATAAACCAAGGGATTGTACAGGGAGAGTGTAGCACCATCTCGTAGACATGACGATGAAGATGATGGTATGATCCCAAAAAGATGACCAGGACCACAAGAAAAAGGATGATTATGACTAAAAGGGTCTGATTAGGAACATTTACGAGGCATAGCTGGAAGCACCACAAGATGATTAGAGAAGAGGAATATCGGAAAAAAAGAGGGTTATAAGTTAACAGATATGAAGAGATCCAATTCTAAGAACCAATGATCACAATTTCTTAAAAGATTGCACAAATATTTCATCAGTATCGGTGGCTCCAACATTCAACTATTGGCATGATGGTGCCGACTAATCTTCTTTTAAACTCCCAGAATAAACCAGTGCCCACACCAGTGTGAGTAATTCTAACCTTGTATTTGTATAGCCCGAATGCCAATTTCTTATCCTTTAGCATTTTTCTCATCTCGTAATAATATGCGTTGAGCTCTACTAATTTTTATTTTTTCAATATTTTTTTTAATAAAAAGATTAGTCGCTCAACGTAGCGCCTGGCACAATGGTTTGATTCCACCAAAATCCCCCCCCCCCCCACCACTTCTGATAGATAACAAACAACGATGCCTAAATGACTGGAACACATGAAACTGAGGACAGATATATAAAATCAGCCACTTTCTTCTTATAAACCAGGAAGGGTTTTTTTATCGACTGTTAGCTCTTTTTCAATGATTCAGCAGAAAATCCCACCAAATAGTGATCCCCAACTTCGATTTTTGTTAGGAGAAAACGCATTCTTTTATTCATATAGATTATTGCAAACACGTGTCGCAGTCAAAGAGAACTTGCAGGATAGAGAGCACAACAGGATAAGCCATGTACCGCGAATTTGTGACTCGGAGGGAAGGAAAGCCAGTTCTCCGGCGGAAGTTCTGTCCCAAAGATCTCTGCCGTGTCGGACACCAGTCTGAGACGGAGCCGGCTGTCGTCTCGTGTCTCCAACCTGAGCTCGCTTTCCTTTCCCAACTGGAACTGCCGCACGTTGCTGCCTCCCGCCCCCGCCGGCGCCTGCGAGGACGCCATCCCCGGTTCCCCCTTCCTCGGCTTGTCCTAATCGCCCTAATCTCTCTTTCTCCTCTCCCTTCCGCGTCAGATCAGGCGACGGAGGCGTCCACATAGAGCCGCCATTCTCCCGCCGGCGAGGACGCAGAGCGAGCGAGATAGCGGGCGAGAGAGAGAGAGGGAGAGAGAGGGAGAGAGAGACCGAGAGAGATCGTAGAGGTCTCCACAGCAAGCTCGAAGCCGGGGTTTCCCCACCTCCTGGACTGATCTATCTGACCAGTTCTTGGCGCCCCCCGCACTGAATTTAAACGTTATTACGACCATACGTAGGGTTTCATCTAATAATATGATACCATTTCTAAAAACGAAAATGGCTCAGCCCATCCAGCGCCGTCGAGTTGACCGGATGCATTGACTTGTTTAGTCAACTCCGGCAGCCCCCCGTTTATCGATTCAAGTGGGCTACCATCTAATTCAGTAAGAGGGAGGCGTAAAAAGCAAAAACAAAATGTTTGGGCACCAGTGTGCAACTCTCTGCAAGATGTTCACCAAAGGATTGGGTATATTTATAAATATTATGTCATTGTGGTTTAAACCGTAATTATTTGATGATTCTTAGGAAAACTTAGACGGTTTCATCTGATAATGCTATTTTTAAAAATGGAAATGATTCAGCTCACGTCAGCGCGTCGATCAGACCCCCCCACCCCAGTTGACTATGTAAGTCGACTCCAGCAGCCCCGTTTATAGTCTACGCAAATGGGCCACCGTCTAATTTAATAAGTGAGAGGCGTAAAAATAAAAAATAAGAAAGTTTTAGGTACTAGAATGCAATTCGCTCGCGTTATTTCTCGAGCTAGTTAGCCATATTTACAAATATCACGTCAGTGTGGTGTCAAAGCTATATACGATAGTTATTAAGAAAACTTAGACGGTTTCAAGTGAGTTAGTGTCTAATTCAACAAGAGAGAGGCGACCACGCTGACTCCTTTAGTCAACTCCGGCAGCCCCCGTTATTAGTCTACGCGAGTGGGGTTACTGTCTAATTCAACAAGAGAGAGGTGTAAAAAGCAAAAACAAAAAAGTTTGGACATCAGCCTGCAATTCGCTTGCAAGATGTTCGCTGGCTAGAGACGGACGGCTGGGGTGAAGCGTTGCTGGCCCAAGAGCTGGTCATACATATAAATAGTTATTCATTTTGGGGTAAAAATTAATATTGGGAAATGGCTTAGCTCCAGCAGACTCGGGTTAAATTCAATAAGATTAAGGGTTAAAAATAATAACGAAAAATTTAGATACCAGGGTGAAAATCACTAGCGAGAGTTCGCTTCCTGGGACAGAACGTGGGACGACATATTTTTAAATATTACGTCATCATGGTGTATAAATTAATTATTCGATAAATGCCATCTGATCATCATCTTCTTCCTTGGATCGCGAAGAAGCTCCAAACCCCCCCCAGCTCGAACCAGAATGTGGTCGATGTACAGAGAAGGTCTTCACAGTTGCAGCGGAGGAGGAAGAAGATGATGAAACGGAAGCTTCGGCGAGGAAGACTCGAAGGTACGGCGGCGCCTCCGTGCCCGGTATCTTCAGCAGGAAGGGAGGAGATCTGAATGCTCAAGATCCCCTTCAATCTCGCAGATTAAGTAATTATTACGATGATTTCTGAAAGACAGGAGAAAAAAAAGAATCTCCGGTCGTCGTCTTCTTTTTCTGCCTTCCGGTGGTTCCTGGTAAGGTGGGGAGAAAGACAGAGAGAGAGAGAGAGAGAGGGAGGGGGGGTGGAGTACGTCTTGCTCAGGCGACGGCCAATGGATTGGAGGATGCATTCATGCCGGCCGGAGGGCCCCGCAGAGCTCCCCCGTCTTCTCCCCCTCGAGAATCTCGGCCCTCTCCCATCATGTCCCCCGATGGTCCCCCTTCCCCTTTTCTCCATCATCGTCCGACAGCTCTCCTCGACTTCTCCCCGCCGCCGTGTCCCTACCCTCCGCCGCCGCCGCCTCATCGCCATGAAAGAGTAAGAAGCAGCAGAGAAGCAGAAGAAGAAGAAGAAGAAGAAGAAGAAGAAGAAGAAGAAGAAGAAGAAGAAGAAGAAGAAGAAGAAGAAGAAGAAGAAGAAGAAGAAGAAGAAGCAGAAGAAGCAGAAGAAGCAGAAGAAGAAGCAGAAGAAGCAGAAGAAGCAGAAGAAGAAGCAGAAGAAGCAGAAGAGGCCTTCCCGCGGTCTCGTATCCGAGGGAGGCTACGAGCCCAAAAAGCTTATATTTATTGTTTTAATAGATTCGACGTCTGGGCAAGAAAAAATTTAAATATTTCGACTAAGATCCAAAACCCAGACAAAATATCGGCAGAAAAAAAAATGAAAACTCGGCTCGTCCCTCCCATTAACAGTTTCTCATATCGAGAGAGAGAGAGAGAGAGAGGAACCCGGTCGTAATAAATCCGGTTTATTCTCCTCTCAATGGTCTGTGGGGGTCAACGGAAATGATGGCCGTCGAATCTGGAGCGGAGTGTGATCGCCCCTCTCTCTCTTGGTGTATGGTATGGGTGGTCCGCGCCGTGCTTTTATGACTCTACATAGTGACAGACAAGGAATGGGTGCGCTCCCAATCAGAGGAACTGATCTAGGGTCGTGTTCATTAGATAGCTTGCGACGATGCGATACGTTGACTCTGTGGGGTGGACGGCGTCCCAGAAGACATACTTGGTCGCGTCCTGACACGTCAGCGGTTGATCCGGCTTGCACACGTAGCCCATCTCGTACAGCCCCGTCGCGCAGCACCCGAGCCTAGAATTCTCGAACCCTGCTCACCGTAAAAGCAGTATAAGAAGAAGAAGAAGAAGAAGACCCTCCCTCTCAGTAACCAGAGGTGAGAATCTCCCCTCTCCGGCCAATCAGCAAGCTCCCCTGCTCTCGCAGATTCCGGCGGCGGAGTAGGAAGAGAAGAAGAAGATTAAGGTAGGAGGAGGAGGTTTACCGTAGGATTCGGGGCGGCTGATGATGTCGAGGAGAAGATCGTAGACGCCGGCGAAGGCGATCCTTGCGCCGGGGAGGGCGGAGTTGAGGTGGGCTGCGATGCTCTGGAGGCGCGAGTTGAATCCGGCGGCGACGCGGTTGTAATCCTCTCTGCAGCCGCCGGCGCCTGCGACGTTGGCGGTCCTGGAGATGGGCACGCAGCCGATGGGGGACAGCCCACTGAGATCGATCTTCCTCGCTCCCATGGCGTAGATCTCCGACACGAAGTCCCTGGCTATGCCCGCCACAAAGTCCTGGTACTGCTCCACCGTGAAGTGGGAGGACCTCGTGGGAATGGCGTAGTAATTCTCGATAAAGTCGTTGGTCCCCAGGCTGATCACGTACAGCGCCTCCGTCAGCGTCACCTCTGCCTGCTCCGCCCCCTGGAAGCTCCGCAGCCTCTCCCTGAACTCCTCGAAGTACTCCAGCTGCCTCCACAGCGGTATCACCTCCTGCACAAGGACGGTGGAAGAAGACGTCTTTCTCTCATCAGGCGGAGAAGGAAGAGGGTCTCTCAGAAATTGAACATCCATTGGTGGGTGGGTCGTACTTACGAGGACTCCGGCGGTGACGTTGTCGAACCCGGTGGCGGCGGAGGCGAAGGTGACGCCCGTGGCGAAGTCCTTAATGTCGTATTCTGGGTCGAGATAGGCGGGCACAGTGGGCTTGATTCCAAAGGCCTCGGAGAGGAAGTCTGTGGCGAGGCGGCCATTGCAGAACCTGCCTGTGGCCTTGCCGCCGGCGAAGTCACGACCGTAGGGGGGGAAATTGCTGCGGGCGATGGTGAGGATGGCGTTGTTGTTCCCGGCGTCAACGGAGGAGTCTCCGAAGACAATCACCGCCGTCACCTTCGCCGCCATTAAAGTCCACCGGGAGAGAACGAGGAGGAGCAGGAGCCAGTGGCGGAGAACGCCGCCGCTCATTTCCTCATGTGGGGGAGGCGGGAAGCTTACTGAAAGGAAGGTCCTTTTCCCCTTGGGGACATTTATAGTAATGCTTAATAGTTACTGAGAATGGTCCTTCACCTTCACGTTCACGTTCACCTTCACTTTCCTCCCCACCCCGTCCTTCCTCCCGCTCACAACCAACATGCCTTTCTCTCTCTGGTTGTCTGTAGCGGGAGGGGACTCGGCGTGGACTTGAATGGTTTAGCCAACTGCCGAATCGGCCGAGGTTTATTCGTACCGACCAAACCATCACTGAGTTCATTTACTCGCCTTCCAAATTTTCAAACTTGGCCAAAGCCTTCGATTTCCTACCTCCCTTCGCATCTATTTATTTACCGTGCATGGGCAAAATGCCAACCTCTCTCCTCTCTCTCTCTCTCTCTCTCTCTCTCTCCCTCCCGATCTCTCTCTCTCGCTCTCTCTCTACGGCCGCCCATCCGCCGAATATTAGAGGCAATGGGTGCACTTGTTCTCTCCGTCTCAATTTCTCTTTGCTTTCTATGCTTCACATACCCACTTAGCAGTAGGCGAGATCGGCCTCCATGCCGCCTTCACTCATTGTTTGTAAGGCGCATTTCATCGATCTGTTCGCCGTTGCTTTAGCCTCCCACCATAATTCTCCTCCCTCCCTCCCTCTCCTTCTCTCGTCTTCTTCTCGTGGTAAGAAACCCGCCGTGATTCACCGATGCTCGCAACAACTTACGGTACGAGAAGCACGCGGAGGACATTAATAACCGCTGCCTCATCTTACGGAGAAAAGCGAAGAAAAGGACCATCTTTGCCGAAGACTCCAACGGGACCATGGTGATCTGACGACCGCCGTGGGTGCGATGTACCTCCATTTACTGCTGCATCTCCTCCCCTCAGGCCCCCGGACGCCTTGCACCTTCCAATCTCTTCTCCAATCTCCACCAGATTTACTCTGTTGGCGTCAACAGGCCCTCCCAAGCAGGCCACCATGGACTCCGGGAAGCTCCTCGGGGCTACGTGATTAGCCGAAAAGAAAGACGATCGACGCTAGATGATGATGGACTGGGCATCTGTGCTGCATTCATAGGCATATTAAATGCCCCTCTGATGGGCATCTGATGCTCATAAGTACCTGAGCTGCATTTAACTTATTCAGATTCAAGAGGCAGGTTGTGAAATTTATCGGACGGTTAAATCTTTTCACCGAGGCGGCCGACTCAGATCTGCATGGGAGTGAAGCTCACCGGGTTAATCCACGGGCCAAAATAATATAATACGCCCTTCAATCCCCTGGCAAAGATGAGGCCCATTGTAGGAACCGAGAGGTTAGATTTACTGTCATCGTTGAGAATATAACAACATAATGAGAATATTCTGCCCATCGGGTGTAGATTTTTGATACGTGAGGTCCCATTTCCTTGATGGGTGGTTCATAAATATTGGCTACGGGGGAACCCCACGCTGCTTACGGCTGCCCAGTCCCCTCCATTGAAGAGATCTCCAGGGTTCCCAGGGCTCCCAACGTAAAACAAACAAGATGGGCTCTACTTGCGCAGACCAAAACAGCAATGGGGACCTCAAACTGGGGCTTACCGTTTAAAGCCGGGTCAAGAACACAGCAAAGGGTGGGTGGGGTGGGGGAAGTGTGTTGTGGGGAGACAGCAGACGACACTGAGTGCAGTCCTCCTGACGAGACGTGTTGCCCAACCTTAAGAACAACATCGGAATAAAAGAAGCGATCTCATTCATGTCCCAACTCAATGCGCCTCAAGTTTAGTTGGGGAGCAGCTCCCCCTACATCCCTCTCTCTCTCTAGCTCTAGCTATAGCTCTGAGTGATCCAGCACTACTGGCAGTATATGATCAGTGATTAAAATAAGTCGCGCACTCCAAGTGTCTCCACGAGCTCGTCGCCATGCGGGTGATTGAGCTTGCGCTGGTGTACGCGACTCCGAGGCACGTCCGTCCATGCATCAGATCCTTCTCCCTACGAGATCCCTTCCTTCGTTGGAGTGGGGGAGGGATAACGCCAAGGGAGGACTCGATCTCCGTAGGAATCTTCGGAAGCTTTACCAGTTCACTTCTCAGGAAGGCGAAGGCGATCGGGAATGCTTCCTATTCTTCCGGAGGATAGTTCGAAGAATTGGAACACTAACTGTTCAGGCAACCCCAAACTTCAACCCTTCCGATGATGAACTCTAGATTTGAACATTCGAATCAAGAACCGAAAGAAAGATGAGCCAAGCCCTGCACACCCACCCCCCCGTGGGAGCCCCATGTCGGTCTTCAAGGAGATTCTGCCATGCAGGCTATAAATCTCTCTCTCTCTCTCTCTCTCTTGGAAGGATGCATGTAAACGCGAAAGGCGGGACGGTCCGGCTCAGGTTTAGGCTTCTTCCTACTGGTCCAACCTGCAGCTAATTTTGTAGGACCCTGGCCAGAGCCACGTAGCATACAGGTGGGCTAGGGATTTGGCGAGGCCTGATTCACAACTCCCCCTGCCCCCTTAAGAGTTGGATTGAGAGCCCTTTCTCACCCATGATGAAGATAGAATCTACGATAACTCAACGGCCGAGCACCCACAAGTTCGTCGCCTACTATAACTTTAGTTAGCCAAGCCTGATGATCAACTGCTGAGCTCTGATGGATCACCGTGATCAGTTCTTTCTTCCGCCTTGGGTGATCCACCCACTTCCCCGACAATAGAAAAACGAATCATAATACTGCTGATAATAGCATGGATTAAGAGGCGAACATCGTGCAGATTAGCCGAGAATGTTCAAATTAGCAAGTACTGGTTCCTTCAAGAACATATGTACACAACCCCATTGAGAGGGTGCAAGAGATCAACTATTGTCACTAGATCATTGTGACTCATAAGATGGAAGCATAATACTGCTGACAATAGCATGGATTAAGAGGCAAACATCATGCAGATTAGCCCATAATGTTCAAATTAACAAGTACTGGTTCCTTCAAGAATATATCTTCACACCCCCATTGGGACGGTGCAAGAGATCAACTATTGTCGTTAGATCATTGTGGCTCATCAGATGGAAGCATAATACTGCTCGTAGTATCATGTATTAAGAGGCAAATATCATGCGGATTCTTGTTAAACTTACGAAATACTAGTTCCTTCAAGAATATAGATGTGCACAGCCCCGTGGGAAGGTGCAAGAGAGAGACTGTTGCAGAATATCTGTAGATATCTGCAAGGCAAGAGAGGAGGGGCCAAGCTGTCAGTGTGACAAGACGGAAGATGACACTTCGAAGAAGGAAAGGGTTTAGCGCCGCTTCCACGTGCGCATATGGATGCCACCTAGGGGGGCGGAGTCGAAAACAGAGGGCTGACAGGCTGCCTGAGCCGGCGTGCTCAGCCAGTGGACGATGAACAGCCGCCGCTGCTGCTGGATTTGGAGATGGTCAGAGCACTGGCGACAGCAGGGTTCTTCAGAAATTTTGGCGCAGACTTCCCAAAATTCATAAGCTCGATCTCCAAATCGACGCAGTGCGGCATTCGAAAGATGGTATTTTTAGGGAATAGCATCGAGTTACGTGGATACCTACGTGGCAGTCCCCTCAACCCCCCCCCCCTTCCTCCCCCGGAACAGTCGCCGCCGTCGGAAACGCCGTAGATGGACCCCACAGTGAAGCCAGTTCTTGAAGAGAGAGGCCTCCGGCGGCGAAAAAGACCAAAAAAAAAATTTCTCCCTGAAGGGGAAGACCTGAGCTAAGACCAAGGAAGCCAGAAGCCGCTGAACAGCAAGAACTCTCAGACAATGCACCGAGAAAGCCAAAGGAAATCGAGGGCTGAACCATGGAGGGAGGGAGAGAGAGAGAGAGAGAGGTGAGAGAGGGGAGTGGGCAGAGAGAGACAGAGGGTCTGAAGGAACGGAGTGAAAGTGAGATAAATCAGATAAAAGGGATGGAGGTATTGCCGTAGCTGGCTCTATTTTCCCGTAGTGGCTCAGAGAGAAGCTCCCCTCTCCCCAGCCGTTCGCCTCTGCAGCCCTCATCAAGGTTCCTCTTCCAGCCATCAACGGGACACAAGTTTCATATCGTTTACTAATTTGAGAGGTTTATTATATTTTATCGATTTTTCGGCGGCTTAGTGTAAGCAGTTATGGTATAACCTACGAAAACTATTCATTTTTTCATGAGTTTTCTACGGTGATAAGGTTGACCCACTCGCCCTAGTTTATGTTTGATAAGGCTCCATTGTTTAGCTTGATTAGCTAAATAAGTCAACTAACCTTTTCAAGTGGTCATGATTTTCATGTTGCTAAGACTTTACATGTTTTTCGCTAAGCACGACTTTAGATGTACTTTGTCCTGGCTTTTTGGATCATTTATGGTTTGATGACAACAAAATAGCTATAAGGATAAAATTTTAATTTTACAATGTCATTAAATATTAAAAAGATATTAAAATATTTTTGCAACTCTCAAAAAAGTCCCACATGATAAAATAATTCTTTCTTCCTATTTTTAGGAATTCAATCTTCCATCTTATTACATGAGATCTGACACTCATAGTGAGGAACTCACCACTGATAGGTAATAAGAAATTATTAGGTGTCTAAATACCTTGCCCACTAAGTCACCAATGTTTTCTTTCTAGACTTATTGAATAGGAAGTAAGTCAACTCAGTTGATATAATCATGGAATGGTGAGGCTATATTATTCAATGACCTAAATCATTCTAAATGAATATAGCCATCAAATTAAGGAAAAAAGTCAGGCATAAAATAGTTATTTTACATCACCATCATAGTTGAATATCAATGTGATCGCAAAATGTGCCCAGATACATTGAAGAAGCTGAAATACGCTCTATGTATGTTATTTTATATTTTAAAGTAGTGTGGGTCTACATAGAGGGGATAGAGAGAGAGAGAGAGAGAGAGAGAGGGGGGGGGGTTAATCATGACAAAAGATGACAAAATAGGGCAGATGACAAGAAACAGTCCTCATGGGAAAATTGATTTCTGACGTTACACAACCACTAAAAAATACCAAACATCATGAAAAGTTTAGAAGTATAAAAGGATTACTCTCTCTAGATTCAATAAGGAAAATTCATTCAAACCAGAAAATCAAGAAATCTACAAAGATATTCCACAACTAAGAGTGGCTTCTACACCATCAATCAAATAAATGACACCATCAAGATGTTACATTGCAAAACGTGTAAGTGTGATAATTAGTTCTTATTTTTTTGTGAGTACTTCTAGTACTCGAGCGGACTTAAAAAGAATCGAAAAGGGATTAAGTGGGGACCTAAAGTCGTGAACTTAAAAATAACTAATGAGGTACTAATTTAATTGGTTACTTAGATATATGAATTTAGAAGAGAGCTCTAGGGTGCAATAATAAGTTGGCACAAACCATTAAATCTAGTGAAGGCTTGCTGTAACCTTTGTATCTAGTGTAACTCATTAAAGAATTAGTGGAACCTAAGGAATAGTTATTAATAGGTTGGTTAGACCAAACCACACAAAAAATATGTCAATAGATTTTTAAAAAGGCTTGAGAAATTTTAGATATTATAAATAAATCAATACCCCCCTCCTCATTTGGTTCCTCATATTACCTTAGTATTATAATTAACAAAATGGGCAGGTAAGAATGAGCCTACTAGTAAAATAAAATAAAAATCTTCTTTCTTAACCATATGGATAATTTTACTCTCACACCTAAAAAGGAGGAGACTTAACCTAATTTATCACACTAAGAGACTAGTCAAGTCATAATAGGAAAAACAACCCTCAATTTTAAGAAAATGTATTTAAGAGTACATTAGTAATTTTAGTCTACAAATTATTCATATATCTTTTGTGACCCTTGAAAACATTTGATTACATTGAAATTTTCTTACAAGTTTGTGTATTATTTTCATACCAAGAAGTGAGCAGACTTTGAGTTGACCTGTTGGTAAATAGTCAATTTAAAGGGTATATTGTTACAAGAGAAATTAAGAAAAATGACCCAAAAAAAGTTCAAAATACCCCTAAACTAGCTCTTGTATGTGGGTTTTCATGTTTTTTTTTGTATTGATAGAATCAAAACAAAAAATAGATGTATATAAGAAAGATTTTCCACACTACCTGAAGTAGGAAAAATCATTCAAGGATTGGAGTCAAAGATTTACTTTCATGCACTCAAGCACCTTCACATCTGAAGATGCTTTGAGTGCATGAAACTAGGAGAAAGCTAGTCGAAATTTGTGTTCAGCATTTTCACAACATTAATTTAGCATAACTTAAGAATAAGGTACTAGAAGAGTAGAGTAGTCCAAGCGGGCAGAACCATAATATATCTTGTTCTCATAATTTGGATAGAAACTAAAATCCAAGAATGATTGGAGAAAGACCTGTTCAACCCCTTAGAAAAAGACCAACTCACCCTCCACCCAATCAATGAGTTGAAAAGAGAGATGACAAAATATGGGACATCGTTTCATTTTGTACATAATTCAGTTATTTTATTTGATATCAATGGCAAAAGTGTGTCATACAAGATTATATTGTCTCTTACAATTAGTTCAATTTAGGTACTTTGTTAGTAGATAATATTTATTATCAACCTTTGATGTTGCATCTGTCTAATCTTGGAAGAAAAGTGGAATATGACACATTGTGACATTTTCATCTATCAATCGAAAATACTTTTCATTTGAAAGGTAACATTTGCTATCACCATATTTGAATCAACTATCTATTTTATTTCTCTTCTTCAATAATTTAGCACTCTTTCACATATACAAAGGCACAACCTTTATGAATTGATGATTTACTTGAAACAACTACAAGGAACATTTTCGTGTATTTCATGCTAATCAATCTTCTATTATGTTTGATAAGCTCTTAATAGTAGGGTCCATGAATCACATATTCATGGAAAAGGGCCCATGAGGTAAATATGATCAAGGATTATGCAAGATGGTCTTTGCACACAACTTTCTTCATGTTGCTGAAATCACTTAAGATGTCTTTCCATCTAACCCCATCAATTATTTATCCAATGAGCTCACAAATGGAAAATCTAGTTATGAAATATCCTACAAAGAGCATGCTTTCAATACACATGAGGTAAAAATCATGACTTCCATATATGGATACTGGTGATATGTATCACACAAAGAAAGCTTCTAAATATTGACATGGGAAAAAAACTTACAATGTCAAATTATATCTCATAGTAGCAATCATGATTCCAATCTGATCGATTTCTATCGTTTTTCTAATGTTGTTGCTCAATGCTTTTCCATGACAAGCTTTTGGCTTGTCTATTATCAGGCTTTTGTTCTGATGAATCTTCCAAGTTTTCTTCAAAAACGTTTGTGATTAACTTCTTCAAGAACACATACTATAGATTCAATGCTCATGCTAGAATAAGATATTTATTTATAGTAGTTTTGGCTTATATATGTAAAGTTGGGAATGATGCAGGTTAAGTAATGTGAACCATGTTTCAAAAATCGTATCACAATGTGAAAGATGGTCAAATATTTGCCATAAAACGCCAAAAATGGCTGGTTCATAAATTTTGTAATAACGTTTATTTCCCTTGAGGTGTTGCAATAAGCAATTTTCGAAAACAAATTGATACTATATTCATAGTCACTCTCTCACCTTCCCAACACACCTAGTCTAGTCACTCTTCCCCATAAAAAGAGTATCACTCATATCCAACAAGTTAATCTATCAATTGGGCATCCTCACCAGATCAACATTAGAATTTAATCCTCCACCATTCAACCTCAGATATTTTTTTTACCATTTAACCCCTAACATCTCAACCAGCATCCCACTTTGTGCATTCTTCCACTCCACTCCAAGATGTTTACATGCACAACATGTTGCCCATCTCCATGAGCAATAATACCCTCTTGCAGATGAATCATGTCCTTGTTAGCAACATGATATGCACCACCAACAATATAATAAGCATGCTGCATCTAGGAGATTAATATGATGTAATGCTGCTAAAATTTGGACAAGTAAAGATATATAAAACGGAAGAGTAGGCCTCCAAGAGAGCTTGTGGAGAAAGAATTGATGGGTGGAAGGCAGCTACATGTAAGTCAGGGGTGATTAATTTACATGAAATAGCTAAAACTGAGGAAAAGGGTAAGTAGAGCTCAAAAAGACAAAAATATGAGCAGCAACAGTTTGAGAAACTCAAAGCCTCATGATGATCAAAGCCTAGCTACCTCGGTCGCACGCCACATCGAGCAGGCTCGTGTGTCAAAAAAAGGAAGAGCACAGCAGGCTGGTGGGTTAGCCAGGTTCAGCGGCAGCTATGTCGGTGGGAAGAACCTGTTGAGGTTGAAGGGAAGGGAGTAGAACTCTTCGTTCCTGTTGTCTCCTCTGAAGGTCCTAAATTTCACCCACCAGGGCATCCCCCTGTCCTTCTTGCTCTTCTCAACGTCCAAGGTGTTGTCCAAGAAGACGGCCACAATCAGTCCGACAGTCGGTGGCGACAAGAAGATCGTGTTGAGAAACCCGTTGAACTGCCGATAAATCAAAGGTATACCTTTAGCACTGAGGAGATTCTGATCGACATAGCCATTCACAGAGTGGTGGGCAATTGCAATTGAAACAGAATACTAACCCATCCTGAGCGGGTGTGAACTGGGCCGTGACCGGAGGAGACCAAAGAATCATTGAAGTACTGAGGGACTGATATGCCAAGAAAGAGCGACAGACCAGTGATGATGAGATTTCTCATTGAGTTCATGTTGGTGAACTGAAGGAAGGATAAGCCAACAGATGCTGCAAGATTTCACAGGAAGATGCTATCACTGCAGGCAGAAAAGATATGTGTTTCCTCTGTAGCCAATCGATATGCTTACCCACAAGGCCAAAGAACAAGCAGTACAAAGCAGCAAAGATAGGGAACGGAATTGATGCAAAAATCGCCCCAAATTTGCCTGCAAGAAAGGAGCACTTCGAGTGAGAGTGGAGCATAAGGTGCCACAGAAATTGTGAAGCACCACATTGAGAAACCCAGACCCAAGATGGAGAAGAAGATCATGAAGCCAGCTGAGAGCTGAACGACTCTTCGGCTGCCGACTCGAGTTATCCCAAGAAGCCCAACATTTTCTCTGAAATTCGAAAAACCCATGTCAGAATCATCCTATATAGGTTGCTAAAAAAAGGCATGAGGGAACCTCTGTGGAGACGATGGTCCTTACACAGAGACTGTAGAACCTGAGACTGTACCGAAAAGGCCATCGAGCAAAACACCTATTCCCTGCAAATGCAGCAATTGGATGAACAACAAAAATAAATGTGCTTTTTTCACCAGTTAATACTCAACAGCTGATATTTGGAATAAGCTACAAAAGTGAAAAATACGAACTACAAAATATCTGTCATCTAAAAATTGACAACCCTATCTTAAAGCAAAACGTCCATCAACTTTTCATCATGACGTGATTTTCATAGTACAGGCAGGATATCTTCCTAGAAAAGTGAAGCTCCTAACCAGTGGAACAGATCATATCATGCATGATCTTAGGCCCAGATCACCACCTAACCTTTAGTAGAGCCAAAAATGGCATTCTCGTCTGTAAATGTCAACTTCTCTTTCAACAAAGAAACTGAAAACCAAATCTTATAACCGGAAAACAACGATCTTCTCCTTTTTCTTGTTTTTACTTTTAATTATCTTTCTATCTCAATACTGACTCGGCATATTCCTAAGATAACAAGAGAAGAACAAGCATATCTGTCGCCTGAAGAATATGCCATAGTATAGTGGCTGCTTAAGATGATTTCCAGGTAGCTAAGCTAACTTCTGTTGTACAGTGACCCAGTCATAGATGGCAAAAGTAGTATAGCAGCAAGAAAAACAGACCAGAATAGAAATACGATACAAAAGTGCATCAACCAATATTATTATTTTTAGATTAATTTCAGAGTTTACCTGCCAGCCAATACCTCTACTCAGGACATACGCAGGTGGAGGTGTTGCAATAGCCAGTCGAGATGCTGCCTTGTATGCACCTGTTGACTGCATACACAGAAAGGGCAAAGGCAGGGAGCTACTGATTGGCGCCAACAAAGAAAACACTCAGTAGCTATGGATGGGCAGATGGGCATGTCAAGAGAGGATATGAATGCCATGATGATGTACTAAGAAACAAAAATGTACTCGTATCCCAATCAAAGCCAAAAAGTCGCATGCATCAATGAAGAAATGTTGGGGAATACCTCTACAAGTGAAACCAGGACAGCTGCCATCATAGCAACACTATGACCAGCATCAAATGTTGGAGGACCCCATTGCAAAGGATATGGAAACTTGAACCTAGGGAAAAGGAAACATGATCTATATAAGATTGACGGACACTTCCGATCAAACACACCATATCAGCAGAAGCTTTACATACCAAGGAGCAGAAGAGATGAGATTAGCTCGGTCTGTACGGCAACTATCTTGAGTTCTTTCAGATCTATGCTTGTATGCACCTCCAGCTGTTAAAATAATGGCATATATCCAAATAATAGAAACGCTGATGAGAACTGGAAAGCGCTCAAAAATTGGAATCTCTTTAAGTGGCCTACGGTGCTTCAAATACTGCATTTTAGAAATAGTAAGTTGCTGTGAGTACTAAAGACGTTCTTCAGGAAGGCAATTATCTCGAATAATTTATTTCTTTTTTTCTTGGGGGGGAAAAAAAGCAAACTGCATACCTGTGACAAACCAATTGTCAATAGGAGCATTGGTATCCCAATTTCTACACAATTACCCACCTAAGTACAAAGAATGGCAGCACATATGCTTTTAGAAGAAGTGTGCTTAATCTTAATTATAGCGTGTCCAACAGTAACTGACTTACTGCAGGAAAGCCTCGTTCAAACAGCCCCAAACCAACCAACGCAATCACAGGTGCCACACCCAGTGGACTAAAAAACCTATAGTCTTCCCATAAAAAAATTAAATTTGATTAGAGGTCATGTGAATCAATATAATTTAACGAGAATGAATTCAACTAAAAGATACCTTGAAAATATTCCCCATAACTGGCTGTAACCAAGAATGATTTGTAAACTAGAGGCTACTATTAGTGCCCCTTGAATTGCACGCATAGTTTGTATAAACCGCTGCATATTTAACAAATTTGAGCAAATCTCACTTCCTTGACAGTTGCATCACAATAGGATGACAAAAAAAAAAGAAAAAAAAAAATTCAAGAACATACCTCATGTGGATCAGAGATCCGCAACAGTGAGGAATCCCGTATGATGTGAAGGATGGGGATAACATATGAAAACGAACCCCCTACGACAGTTGGCAAGCGTGTTCCAAATAATGCTTGAAGGAGAGTATTTATCCCAGATACAAACAACAGTGTTTGTATGACTCTTGCCTTGTCACCCTATATTATGTGAATAAGCATCAAAAGGACAGAATAGATAGAAGTTAGGCAAGAAACTTCACAATATTGTAATGACGGTCTTTGCTAAGTGCGATGGTTTAGGCTTACATCAGTGCCACCCATCATCGGTACAAGCATCGAAGGAATCATAACTGTTGTCCCAAGCATTAAGATGTAATTTTGGAATGCCAATAAGATAGTTTCAACTGCATGAAAAAAAATTAAAAAAAATCAAGCACATGAAAACTTGATCAAAAGACTAGATAGGTACTCAAGCAACGAGGAGCAAATTCAAGCTGAAGTTCACAATAATATGTAAGGGTAGATACGAAACTGAAAATAAATAAGCACAAGAAATTGCGAAAATTAACAAAGATTTGGATAATGGAATATGCATAAAACATGAGCAAGGAACAGATACCTCCTCAGCCAGCAAGGAGAAAATTAAAGATGAATTTCACAATAATATGTAAACTTACGGACAAACATGTGAATTTCACAAAGAAATTAAGGAACAAAAATGAGCAGCTCAACCAAATTTTAAAAAATGGCAACAGAAGCAAGTGGGTACAGCCCATAAGAAGTACAGCATCAACACAAGAAACAAGACCTTCCAAGATACTCTTCGCATTATACCCCATTTGAATTATAATATATTTAAAATAATGAAGTCTTAGATACTCGTCTTTTATGTTAATATGGTAGATATTATAAGTGTTAATGGGATAGGCAAGCCCAGCCGGTAGTTCCAGGGCTTGGGCTTCAAAATCCGGCCTCATTGAATGTTAAGGTCAGACCCAACCTGGACACCCATTTGGCAGAGTATCCAGAAGCCTACCAAAATTACCATGGGGTCAATTATATGCCATAAAGAGGATCAAATAACTGCACTCTGATATTTAAAATTGATGCATACAACCATCTCCTATATGTATGGAATCGTCACATCAAAATGCCATATTCCATCACAGGATATAATTTCCCAGAAGAGGATCACACAATACTCCAGAAGATCATTTCACTGCACGAAAACTAGACCAGAAAACATGGCCAGATATGTGTAAATTCTTTTCAGAATTTTCTCTTTCAAGAAGGAACGAAAATATGCTCGAAGCAAGTAAGCACATCCTGTTGGATATTCATTCAATAATATAAATTCTACAGATCCAGATGAACATAAAGTTAGGATACTGAAACCACCTGATGCCTGGATTGACCTTCACATGGTTCTACCAAGACTAATGTGAGCATCCACTGTAGGGCGTAAGGTGGGTAAAATAAAATCAAACATAGATCAATGCCTAGGGACCAAGAATTGTTACAACGGAGACAAATAATGCAATCGAATCTGACGAAGAATTGTCCATATAGAGGAAAAACAGGAAGTCATTTTATGTACGTCTGCATGTTTATTCTTCAGATACCACACATTACATGTCGAGTGATCTGCCAAAAAAATTACATAAATTGGGAACGGTAGCTTCCCAATTAAGTCCAATAAGGTAATTTCCCTGATGGTGGAAAGAAAAAGCAGAATATAAAAAAAGTATGACGGCCAAGAAAGAACAGATATTAGTTAGATGATGGCTACATGCTCCCAAATCCCAGGAAAAACAGCATTTAATAGCACTAGATAAAACGCAATTTCAAGCGCAATAAGTTACAATCATCACCAACTAGACCTCTAAGAATAAATTATTCTTTCCCTTTTCACCATAACTACACATGTGTATAAGCATCGAGATAAGGGCAATGACTTAAACAGAGTATGCAAGACCCACGTGTTCAGCCAGCAGAGCTGTCAGCCTGTATCTTTTCGTTGGCCTCAAAAAGTATCATCTGCCAACCACAAGTTAGTCTTGAAAAGAGCACCTATTCATGCACCGAGGCAATCACTACCTCGTTTTTTACTGACAGCTTTTACTTTAATAATTACTGTCTCATTGTTCTTGGACGAGAAGCATATTCAGCTTTACATTCAGAAAAATAGTGATGGAGAAACCAAGACCTAGAGGTAAAAATCTTGAAAAAGAAAAACAGAGGAGAAACGGGCAGAGAGCAATTTCCCAGTTCTAAATTGCAAAAAACATCAAGTCTCAGAAGAAAAAAAAAAAACGAAGCAAGGTAGGATCTAAAAAAAAAGGTTGCGAAAGTGATCTACAACCGAGATCTTATAGCCACATATAGAGGTTGAGAAAGTGACAGCATCCCCTTCTGCAAACATACCATGTGATCAAACACATTACACTAGAACAGTAAAGAAAGCATCCCAAAAGAGGAAGAGGAATCTAGCTGAAGCCAGCATTCAAAACAGCACTCTCCCACGCAAAAGAAAATAACATCTGAGCCCCGATGTGGTACCATTATTCCACTAATCCTCTGAGAAAGGCCATCCAACACTTTTTCAGCGAGTTACAGTCGATATATTGCTTTTCACAGATATCCATTCAACTCACAACGAGACAATCTTGTGCCACACATCTGTCGGTGCTTGGTTCGGATGCACCAGGCAGATGTATGGCTTGGGACGCATGCGTTAATTGAAATACATGTCCAACATTAATACCAATAATAGCACTCGGTACTCATGCTCCCTCTCCCTAGTCCTGTCCATCTTCAGCTGAAGCAGGTTTTTTATCTTGAAAAGGTCAAACAGATTTATATGAAAATAAACGAATGAAAAACGAAGAACAAAAACGGAAGTTTCACCCACATCCACCACAGAATTTCATAGGGTTGGACCAGCGATTCATTATAAAATGAATTTAGTCATATCAATGCTCAAGGTATGGTAACCTTGTCAGAATAAGAAATGAATACACGGAAATAAGTGATATCTTATATGCTAACCTTCTCAAATCTGAAACGTTTCTTCTAAGTAAGCACTAATATTAGGTAGCCAATAACTTGCTGAAATTTTAAGAATTGAACAAAATCAACATCACATGATTGCTAAAAATAGCTACTTTGGGTGATTACTTTCGGTGAATTTCCAGAAACTTGGGATATAGAGAGAAATTGCAGAGATTTTTCTGGAGTAAGTGGACTGCTCATTTCTGTACTTCAAGAATCTAACATACGACCGACCTGAACCTGATGTAAATACAAAAACTCTGTGACTTTATTCGCGTAGAAAAGAATGTGCGAGCGAGCTGCTGGAAGATCAGCATGGTTGAAAGAAAAAAGAGGTCAACAGCTATGGACCCAAAAGGACGACAGACATAAGATGCAAAGGATGCCTTAGAACGGCAAGAAAGACGTAACAGAAAATTTCTATACAGTATAAATCACGAACACTCTCACTCCCAAGAGAAAGAATGTCCACAGCGCACCCCCCTTAACAGAGGAACAGGAAGCAAAACAACAAGGGCAATGCTGGGTGCACGGGTCAAGGAACTGTCAGAGAATGCCCATAGGCTAATGAGGCATCCCCAAGACCTGGTCATGTCAGTCTCTACCTCTTACAAGCATGTGATCACATTTCTTTCTCACATCCAGACAGAATTTGATCCCCTTGCCGACATACAGATGTCAGAAGTTCATGAAGAACATGCTAAATGCAGGAAAAGCTCATTTGTCTGTTCCTGCCACTGAGGAAAAGCACTGGAAGCAGTAGCTCTTGGAGAAGACCATCCCCTAAGCAAATCGTGCCTAGAAATAGAGCGAGTGCAGTGCATCTCAAGGTTACCCACAAATCGGGTGAAAGCACAAGACAATATAGAAGATTATCATGCCCATGGAGATAAGCCGATTTGTGATCTCTGCAACGTTCTTCGACGGAGATGGAAGAAATAACATGGCGGCCACTTGTGATCTCTGCAGCAGTTTGGAAATCACTGAAGACAATGGGATGGTCCCTTCCCTTGCGGGAGAGACCGATGAGAAAGCAGCAGCATTTTCCCATGCGACGAGAAGAACTCGGTGACAGGATCAACCACTACGGCTCCAATGGATATGATGACGTGAACGTGAGAGCGAATACGTTAAGGTAGGAGTAGCATTAGCATGCACGCAGAGGAGGAGAGAGAGAGAGAGAGAGAGAGAGAGAGAGGGCATACTCCAGGGAGGATTGGAGTCTATGCAGTACTCAAGGTCTTGAAGCTGTTCCATGGGCGGGTGACTTATGTCCGCCGCCATTGCAGAAAATTCTCCCCGAAACGAATACCCTGTGCTGAGGCAAAACGGAAGAAGAACAGGAAGAGGAGGAAGCAGAGGAAGAAGGAAGAAGAAGCAAGCCGCAGAAACGGAATAACCCGATGCCGAAAGGAGAAGGAAAAAGGCAAGGGGAGAAAGGTGGCCAAAGGAGAAGAGATGCGGAAACACTCTCCTTAAACAGGAGGGAGAAGAGCAGAGAAGAGAGAGAGAGAGAAACAGTCGCCAAAGTGTTCACAGAGAGAAAGAGAGGCGGAGAAGAGGAAGTAGTAGTAGTAGTAGAAGGAGAAGAAAGCCTCTCTAGGATTCCCCTCCCCGTTCCTCAAAACTCGCCTCCTTCCCAAGGACAGAAGGCCACCACCTCTTTTTGAAATTCGCATGCCGCCATGACAGAACCGTCCCCCTCTCTCTTCTCTTATTTCGAGACTGCCCCCATCTCCCTCTCCCCCCGCAGACATTATAACTGCGCCAGCTTTCCTCTCCCCCCCCCCCACCACACCTGCAACTGATCCCCCTCATCCGACCCTCCCACAGCAGACACCAAGGAATCTCTCACCACTCGACTCTCCAATGCGGTCAAAACTTCAGAAACATGGCTACCCTTCTGGCTCAAAACGATCCCCATTCCACGAATCAGCAAGAACGGAGACGGAGTCCATCTCCTCTAATCGTCTGAAACTGAACGACTGCGGAAACCTAAACGGATGTAACTCCCCAAATTTTCAAGCATCAAAGCCCATCAGCAGCCCCGAGGAGGCTGCGATCTTCCCCTACTGTTCTCCACTGTTTGCGCCCCGCTCGGACCGCACAATCACGTATACCCGCCATGAATTGTGGCTGCCCGTCTGTAAATGCACCGCATTTACTGCCCCCCTTTCCTCTGTTACCGCATTCACTCTTTACCCCACCCCCCCGATCCCAGGCCCCTTCAAAACTTGACAATTACCAATAACCCTCCAATTATTTTATATTTATACTTGTACTTCAACCCCGGGAAATTTTTGCAATAAATACCGATGAGGGTATTTTTGTCCTTTAAAGCGCCCTACGAGAATGTCTCTTCATCAAGAACGATCGAGAATCTACGGGCGAATATTAATAATAGTAAAATCGCCTCATTTTTGCCCTCAAGGATTGAGAAAATTACATTTTTGCCCACATCCATGAGCTGGAAGGGAACCGGATCCCTCCCACCCGTGACGCTGCTTTGACTACTTTCGAAGCAGCCTTCTTTTATTTATTAATTAATCCGCCTCTTATACGACTAATCCTCCTTTAATAAACTAATTAGCAAATTAACTGAAGACTAGTCAACCCAAAGTTTTGACACGTGGGCCTCTCTGAAAATGGGCCGGCGGGCCATCCTGTCGGCCCAATAACGAAAGCTAGCCCACAAGCCGCGGTCAGACACAGAGAGAGAGAGAGAGAGAGAGAGAGAGAGAGAGAGAGATGACTAATCCTACTTTAATAAAGTAATTAGCATACTGAAAATAGTCGACCAATGTTATGGCCACGTGGGCCTTTCTGAAAATGGGCTAGCGAACCAGCCCGTTAGGCCCAATAAAAGAAAGCTAACCCACAAGCTCCGATAAAAGAGACATATATATATATATGACTAATCCTACTTTAATAAACTAATTAGCATATTCATCTAGTCAACCAACTTTATGGCCACGTGGGCCTCCTGAAATAGGCTGCCCCCAGCCCGTTAGGCCCAATAATGAATCCAGTCCACAATCCCAGCTACAGAGAGAGAGGGAGAGAGGGAGAGAGGGAGAGAGAAAGAGTGTGTTTTGAAATGACGCCGTTGTACCGACCGCTGACGAGATGACGTGGATGGCATGTTCGCTTGAACGCAACGTTGCGGATGGCAACAGGACGGCGACGAGACGGCCCTCCTCTGCCCCGGGCGCCCGGTCGTGCATTGCTGGCGAAGACGCGGTCTACGAACTCCGTCGTACGTGCGCGTCGCGGAGAGGGTGAGAGGAGGGCGGCGGTGACCGGAAGCGGCGCCGATAGCGACTGCTTCCCGGGGGAACGTGCAAATCTGGGACATAATATCTCCACGAACTGCTCCTTCGAAAAATACTAAAAATGGGTTTTGAACGAGTTTTACTCAATAAATAAATAGAGAATTAATAAATATGGGCGATAAGGCTGCGAGATGGAGAGCGAGAAAAAGGAAGAGAGAGAGAGAGGGAGGGAGAGCGTGATGGAGAGAGATATAAATACCTAGTGCGGAGGAGAGACGATTGTGACGGAATTAAATCTCCTTGTCGCGTCCGCTTCTCCCTCCCCAATCTATCCCTGCTTGTGCTCCTAGGTCGTCTTCATCAGCGGAAGCTGTAGCAGCAGCAGCGGCGGCGGCGGCGGTGGCGGTGGCGGAAGGGCGTTGATGGTAGGTTGGTCGTTGAAGGCGTGCTGCGGCGGCGGTGGCGATGCGAGGAGGAAGAGGAAGAGGAGGTGAATCCGATCTGTTGCCGTTGATCTAGATCACCGCGTCGACGGGGTGTTATTCCGCGTTGAATCCGGTTTTGTTTCCGCCGTGGATGGGCCAGTCTGCATCTGTATCTTCCAGATCTGAACCTGGGAGGCGGCCACGATCCTCCGCGGCGCGGCAGTCCTTCTCCGATTGTGCGGCTACCATGGGGCCTGAGGACGGCGAGCAATCTTCGGTTACCTCCGATTCGGATCGAGTTGGAGAAGTGGGAAGGGATAGCACGGTCGATCTCCCTGATGAATGCTTGGCGATGGTGTTCCAGTTTCTGGGACCTCCCGACCGGAGCAATTGTTCGTTGGTTTGTAAGCGGTGGCTGGTGATCGAGGGACAGAGCCGGCACCGGATCTCTCTGGACGCGCGCGCCGTCCTGCTGGAGGCGATTCCCCGGCTCTTCTCTCGTTTCGACGCGGTCACCAAGCTCGCCCTCAAGTGCGAGCGCCGCTCCGACAGCATCGGCGACGAGGGGCTGGCGCTCATTTCCGCTCGCTGCCCCAACCTCACACGCCTCAAGATCCGCGCCTGTCGCGAGGTCTCCGAGGAGGGGATGACTTCCCTCGCGAAGAACTGCCCCCGCCTCCGCAAACTCTCCTGCGGCTCCTGCACCTTCGGCTCCAGGGGCATCAACGCGGTCCTCGCCCACTGCCCCCTGCTCGAGGAGCTCTCCATTAAGCGACTCCGCGGCATCACCGACGAGCCCGTCGGCGGCTCTGCCGTGTTTTCTTCCCTCAAGACCATCTGCCTCAAGGAGCTCTACAACGGACACTGCTTCGGACCGCTCATCTCTGCTTCCCCCAACCTGCGGACCCTCAAGCTCTTCCGCTGCTCCGGTGACTGGGACAAGCTGTTTGAGGAGCTGCCGGACCTCGTTCCGGGGCTGGTCGAGGTCCACCTCGAGAAGATTAACATCAGTGACCGTGGTCTCTACGCCCTCTCGTCTTGCATCGATCTGGAGGTCCTCCACCTGGTGAGGACGACCGAATGCACAAACGCCGGGCTTGCATTCGTCGCCGAGCGCTGCCGGCTGCTCCGCAAGATCCATATCGATGGGGGGAAGGCCAACCGGATCGGCGACGAGGGCCTGGCTGCTGTTGCCCGGCGGTGCCCCAACCTGCAGGAGCTCGTCCTCATCGGTGTCAACCCAACTGCTCAAAGTCTTGGCCTCATCGCGGGCAACTGTCGTAACCTGGAACGCCTCGCTCTCTGCGGCAGCGAGACCATTGGAGATGCTGAGATCTTCTGCATTGCTGCCAAGTGTGTGGCCCTCAAGAAGCTCTGCATCAAAGGGTGCCCAGTTTCCAACCATGGCATGGAGGCCCTGGCCGGGGGCTGCCCCAACCTTGTGAAGGTGAAGGTGAAGAAGTGCAAGGCTGTGACGGCCGATGTTGCAGAATGGTTGAAAACGATCAGGGGTTCTCTTGCCGTCAACCTTGACAGCGGCACAACCCAGCGCCTCGAGCAGCTTGATGCAAGCACCAGCGAGAGCGGTCTTCGGGAGAATGCCCCAGATCACGCCCAGCTTCTCGTCGAGCAGATGTCCGGCATGGATCTGCCGTCAAGTAGTGGCGGCAGGTCAGCGATGTCCAAAGCGAGGTGGCGGTTCATCAGTGCGAGGAATTTCATGGCATCCACTCTCCGACGGTTGTCCCAGAACGGGAGCAGCGCTCAGCATCATCCATAGCTGCAAATATTGATCCCCAACACCAAAGAGCAGGAGGAAAACGAAAAGAATTGGCGACATTTTGTGCATCTGTCTGTGTATGAACCACTACCTGTCCAATCAACCTCTCTTTGTCCGATATCATCTTATATTCCCTTCGTTATTGTTCCTGCTTAAGAATGCCATCGTTTATCTTTCCATCTATCTGCTGGGTGTTCCATGCTGCTCGCCATTTCCTGCTCAGTCATCACTGCGGCTGAATCCGATTGACTTCTCCCCCCCGCCACTCAGTCACTGTGATCGATGACAATTCGGTCGATTCTCCGAGCAGCAGCTTTGTGAGTCGGATATTCTCGACGTCGTCGCTGATCTTGACGACTTTTCGCCGATCTTCTGCAGTCCTTCTGACTCGGGTGGAGCCAGGTACAAATTCTCCCACTCATTCTGCTCGAGTGGATGCAGTGACGGCCTTCCAGATTCAACTAGAGAAATCCAGACTTTTCTCGCGGTCAACGGCGGGGCTCTGCCGATCTTTTAGACCGGTTGGATTCGCCTGCTCTTCCTCGGCTCGTGACACCGCCATTAATGGAGGGGCCCCGAGGTAAACCACCGCTGCCGCCGCCCGTGGAAAGTTGTTCTGTTTCCACCCTGACGACCTCTGAAGATTGGGGTCCTGCGCGTCGAGGGTTCTGCCAAAGATTTCTTTTTTTTGGTCAGCGGGAGCAGATTCCGTTCGCCCAAGGGAAAATCGGAATACGTAGCCTATATTTGAGAAATCTGGTCTTCAATGGCTCTTGTTGGTCAACGGGTTCCCCTCGCTTTCCTGGAACTGGTCCCCCACCCGCTACCAAGACTCTCTCTCTCTCGACGGGGTCTTGGGTTGAATGAAACGACAGGCCACCCACCGCACAGCGCAACATCAGGCCGAGGGGATCCGGTCGAATCGAAAGTCAACGTCAGCGCCGTCGGGGTCGCGCCATTCCTGACCGAGTCCTAGCCTTCCGATCGAAACCTCACGAACGGACGAGGGAGCCCGATGGCGTCCCGACGGAGCCGCCCCGCGTGGGCTCGATTTCGAAGTCCACGCAGCCGGATTCAGTTTCTGCCCCTTCCAATAGACGAGCTACCGTTGACCTTGGGCAGTCGTGAGCGTTGACTACGACCCATCCGACGACCGGCATCAGGAACACCAAGCGCACTTACAAGGGTATACATATGCTTAACAAGATCATCAACAAATCGGATTGGAACTTCAAATTATTAAAAAAAAAAAAAAAAAGATGGATGGCAGCTCTATCGGTGGAGGAGCCATTCCCAATATCTTATTGCCCTAATAGCCTCTCAAATATTATTCCAAAAGCTTAGTCGCCCTTGTGCTAGCACCACTACTAATCAATCAATAAATAAATGAATAAAGCAATAAATCAAAAACAGTGGATAATTTAATTTTTTTATGAGATTTTAATACTTTGAACTATAATAAAAGTTCGTGTCATCTGAAATTCATATCCCATTGAGGTGTGTTGACTCTGCGTCATGATTTAGAAAATGTCCCTAGTGAAGGAAAAAGTCAAATAATGTAGAGTAAAAATATTGTCTCAATCAGCCTAAACAATTGTCATGTTCCACGCTATGTATATGTTGACTTTTGAGTAGTTTACGTCAATATAGTATCTTCCATGACATCGATTAATCCCCTAAATGAAAGTTGAGATTGAATGGATGTCATTCTCCCATAATTTATACGTTTATGTTTACGATCTAGTCAAGGGCTGACTCACCTACTAAGAGTCACAAATCATGTTTAGTGGATGAAATAAAATTAAAATAATAAAAAAAAACTATTGGGAGCTCTTGTAACCTCCCAATTTTAGGTTATTCAGTTGCTTGAAAATATATACATTTCTAACTATATAAAAATTATAAATAAATGAAATAAAATACTAAGGGTTCCTTCTTCAAAGTTACATGTATTTACATACACTTTGAAACCAACTAGTGAGTATGATCCTCATTGATTATGAGGATCAATAATGATTCATCACCACCAATCGATAAAAGCATGTGCTATGGGTCTTAGGCTACTTAGTTGCTTCAAAATATATATCTATTTCAAATTACATAAAAATCATTAATAAATATAAAACCCTCACAACTGCTCAAAAGAAAATTGGGAAAATCAATCAACATGACAAAATACTAAGGCCTCCTTCTTCAAAGCTCTGTGTCTGTCTCTACAAACACTTTGAAACCAACTTGTGATTATCATGTGAGCTAAGGGTTTCGTTGACTCATCACTTCCAATCAGTAAAAGCATTTGCTAACGAAGAAAAGGGGTTTTGAGGTGACTTTAAAAGATTAGTAATGATATGAGCATGTGAGGACTTTGATTGACTTTATACTAAAATTAGTAAAACTAAGCCAAAATTCTACTCAAGGAGAGGATGAATTTTAGAGGTCAAATGATGCAGCAAAAATAGGTGTGAGACTAATTACTGGAAGTGCTATTCTAAGGTGATTTTAATGGCATAAATAACATATCTAGATTCCAAGTATTCATATTTTTATATAGTTTAAAGTAAAAAATGAGGTGGAGGTATCTGTTATTGGGCTGAAAGTTGTTGTCGGAACAGTCGATGGTGACCCCAATTATATGAATAAAGGGTGAATAACCATGTGACTATAACAAAAAGGTCAACTTCAAAACACTCTCCTTCTAAGTTCCTCCTTGAGACCAACAATAACCTCCATTTTAATATAAACCATATTCCTTTACATTTATTCATGTTATTACATAACTTTCACAAAAATAATTGACATTGTAGAGTATTTTTTATTATCTTTAAATTTCCATACTTCATTGCATCTTGTCATCTAATTAAACTCTCTCCCACAAAAATAATCTATGAGCACTAGTTGAACCAAAAAGTTATTTCAAATAATACTAAGCCAGATAATTGACTCTTAACTATGGCATATGATGTGTGAAAAATCTCATTGTTTTTCTAGTGGATTTAATAATCATAGCAAAATATGTGGTCGATCAGTAAATCCAACAATTTACTCACTTCGTTGCAACCACTAGGATCAATTGATCTTTGTGTAACTCATAAAGCCTAGAACCTATTTTAGTGTAAGTAGAGACCATGTATTAGTTTATTTATTGCCTTAATAGAATATACCATAGAGATATGATGATGACTTGAGTCACAAGCCTATTCTAATCCCTGGTGTGATTTCATGATTTGATGTATACCATAAAGAAAGTTTTAATATGAACACATTAACTAAATAATAAAGTCATAGAGTTATGATGTTGTAAGCAAAAAATTGATATTTTTGTGTTATGAGTTTTGAGATTAAGGTGAATAAATGAATGTCTTCTTGAGTACCATTGCTCTCAATAATGTTGAACCACAATAATCTATGTTAGTTTTTTTATAAAGTACGGAAGATATCATATGTTAGGTATTGTAGACTCTTGGTGTCTTTTATATCTTTCTTTGTATTTAGGTCGTACTAATTTGTCAACGAGTTATAAGTGTTGGGAAGTAAGAACACACTCTTGGTAGAGGCCATGTAGTGTGCCATATAGTTTAGTCCCCAAAGATAAAGAGCATCCAATAACTCTTGGTTTTACCACTTTTATTATGAGCATCGTGACAAATGTAACCTAACTTAAATGGTATTTTCTAGATTTTTTATTAGAAACGAATAGTGTGATAAGAAGATCATCAAAGATGGGCCGACAAAGTTTGATTGAATGAGAGTCAAACTAATTATAGAAATTATCGAATGAGAGAAAGAGGTGCCTTTGTTAACTCTTATGATTCACTCTCTTGCCGTCCTCATTGAGTCAACTCGAATTCGTTTGGTATTTGTCACCCACCAATTGGTGTTTTTTGACGGTATAAAATTCGTGATACATAATATTTTTAGAAAATTTAATCTACCTAGGTGGAGAGAAAACAAGGAATTTGATTATGCAACCTCTCTCTCTCTCTCTCTCTCTCTCTCTCTCTCTCTCTCTCTCTCTCTCTCTCTCTCTATTGAAATAAATGGGTATATATGACATATGTTTGAACATATAGGAAAATTTCTCAGACCAACAACCAATGCATACCAACAGTTCCAAGATCGCTCTTACTCGTCCCTGATCTTGGTAGGTAGTGATAAAATCCAAAAAGTTTAACTCTACACTCAATATCACACCCCCCGCATTTTGATTTGACTTTTCTTGCTAGCTACCCAGGAGTCCAGGTGAGATTGACCATGACCTCCTGGGTAATAAATACCCTAATGACAGTTACCGGCTAGAACCCTCTGCCTTGAACAGAGTAATGATGGCAGTCAAATAGGAGAACAAGGTTGACCCATTGTCGAGTAGTCAGTCCCATTGTGGACAAGCTTGCGAGTCACATTGACCCATCCACCTACCTCAAGGGCTTTGACTTGCTGTGATCTATAGAAGCTTATCACTGATTTCTATTCTATTCTATCAGTTCACTGCTCCTACTACGACCACCCTTGGAAGCAGCTGGCCTCATCTCCTATATTTGGAAACATCTGGGTTGCAGACTGTTTTAGCCCTCTACAAACCCCATGAAAAGAGCTCACAAGCTACAAAAGAAGTACATCAAAAGAAGTACAGCAGCATGAAATGTCCCCAACACCGGGGAGAAGCAAAGACATCGTACCAGACGCAACAAGATGAGATGCCATCTCCAATGCCCCACACAATCTTACGCTACTTAACGCCAAGAACTAGTCCCTGAAATCAGACGAGGAGGAAATGAGAAAGAACTGAAGGAAGAGAGAGAGAGAGAGGGGGGGGGTTAACCTCGAAGCAGCCTCACCTCGACAGCTGATTATTCTGTTGAAAATTCGGAGAAGCTAAAAAAAATGACATCAAAACTGATGATGAACTGGGAGGAAGGTGAATTCAGAGCTTGAGGAACACAAACTCCTCGATGGCAGGAATCTCGCCGATCTTCTTCAGGGCCTCGGGGTGGGGCTCTTCATCGACACCGATGGCCATGACAGCGTGCTTCCTGGGGGCGATCCTGCCGACACTCATGAAGCTCACGTTGACATTCTGCTCGCCGAGGATGCTCCCAACCCGACCGATCATCCCGGGCTGGTCAACCTGCCTGCAGAGGATTATGCTGCCTTCGAGGCTGACATCCACCTGGAAGGACCCCACCTTTGTTAGATGGGGCACCCCATCCATCACCCTCCCTTCCACTGTGATTTCCCCAGAGTCCGACATGGCGCTGGCGAATTTGGACTCCACATGGGCGATCTGGACCTGGATGTAGTCCAATGGGTTCTCGGGGGACCCGTCGAGGAGAATCCGCTCTTCGGCGATTCGCACGCCCCTCTGCTTGGCGGTGAAGTCGGCGTTGACCAGGTTGATGAACACGCTTGATATGGGCTCGATCAGACCCTTGGTGATCATGGCCCGTAGAAGCCGGGTGTCGAGGTCATCGGGAGCCCTTGCAGTCGCATAGCTCACCTTCACCGACTTCACCCCACCGCCACCCGACACGAGCTGAACAGCCAATCTACCGAGCTTCTCCGCCAATATGACATATGGAGCTAGCTCTGACAGGACCTGGAGACGACAAACGTTAGTTTGAAATCCATTAGATTATAAGAGATTGATCAGCTGAAGCAATTCTGGACTTTTGTTTTTTTTTTTTTTTTTTTTTTGGAGTAAATGCACATATGTTGCCTCAGCTCATCAATCGCCAATATGTGCCAATATTGGAAAATTCTCCAAAATTCTCGGTTCAATGAAATAAAAATCGCCAATCTGGATTTATTTTATTTTTTTTACCCATTAACCCCATCCATAGAATTCTCATAGATTATACGTCATACCTCAGCAGGTACCATGGGTGCATTTACTGCTGTAGAAGAAAGCTCCCCCTTTAGGGCTCCGATGACAGCTTCGGCTATTTCAATAGCTACCCCTTCCTGGGTTTTTCACAAACACAAAGAAGTACTCAAAAATAGGAACTACAGAAAAAAAAAATTAAAAAAAATCGAGTATTTTCGGTACACTAAGTACACACTTGAGCTTCCATGGTGCTTGCACCGAGATGAGGCGTCACAGTCACCCTTTCATGCAAGACCAGCTTGTTTCCCGGAGCTGGAGGCTCCTCAGTGAAGACATCCAGGGCAGCCTGTTTAAAACCACACCAAGATCAGAAATCTACAGTCGTCCATGCGGCCATGAGCTTTGATTAAGAGGAAATAAAAACCTGGGCGACTTTTCCAGAGTCCAAGGCCCGGACTAGAGCATCTTCGTCAATGACACCACCACGGGCCACATTTATAATCCGAGCACCCGTCTTCATCTTTGCAAAAGCTTCGTCGTTGAGGATCTTTGATGTCGACGGAGTCAGGGGCATATGCAGAGATATGAACTCTGCAGTTGATATGGCTTCATCAAAGCTTACGAGATCAACCCCTATGGCGCGAGCCCGGTCGGCAGATGCATATGGGTCATGTGCAATCACGTGCATCCCCAAGCCCTTGGCCCGTCTTGCCACTTCTGAGCCAACCTTTCCGAAGCCCATAACAGCAAGAGTTTTGCCGACAAGGGAGACGCCAACATACTTACTGCGCAGCCATTTTCCTGGAGACAATTGACAACAGATATTGACATATTAAATAATTATTATTTGGTGGACAGACCCAAGGAGAGAAATAATTCGGCAACCGGGCCACTTTCAGAGAGGAGTTGAAGATAATCTTGAGATCCCTAACACCAAAAAAATCACGGAATTGAAGGTGACAAAGAAAGTGTTCTGTTTATTGTGATTGGAACCATCTTTGAAGATGATCAGGGCTTGTCTTTTTTTTTTCCCTGAATAAATCGATAGCAATTGCTCAATTGGAACCAAGTGTAAAGTTCACAATCTTATCCCCCATGTTGGCCTGTGTAGATGGAAGAAGGGCACACCAGACAGGGTTCTTTCAGGAAGCTTTTCTCTCCAACTAATCTAGCATGAAATTGCTTACACTGAATATAGATGGATAATAATTGCACAAAAGGACAAACAGACACAAATTCAATAGTAATTAGTGGGACAGATCCACTAAATTAGGGCGAACGGTCAAAATTCATGAACAAGTAGAACGTGAAAAACATTTGTAACTATCAGGAAAAGGATAAAAATAAAGCAGTCATTTATCTATATTGGGATGATAAAATATACCATTTTGAAAATTTTCTAATCAAGTAGTTTAAATGGTAAGGCGTAGATTAATTGAAATTACTGAAACTACAAGATATTAATGTCATGCATATCTTTCTCACTGTTAATACTAAAAGTCAATAAAATATAACTAAGCAAATGGCAATGATATGGCTATGTATAACTTAAAGCCCAAGTTAGGTCATTTATAATCATCTTGAAACAAATTGAACACCCAATTTTGATCTGAATTTATTAACTCAGCAAAGAAGGTTCAGCATAGAGCTTTTTGTGATTTCATCAAACACCTAAAACTCTTCCATTTTGACTATCGCATATGGCTATTCCCTTTCCTTTACAATCTACCTACTTCTCACAAAACTTGAACATCTCGGCAATCCAACCCATTTGAAACGAAACATAGGTTAGTTAAAACCTCTTTCCATTCGGTCAAGTCACTGTAATCCTAATGCCATTTTAACCTTGATTCCAGAATATTTTCTCATCGCAATTATCCTAAGACAACCTTGAATGGCTATCCTTCCCTTCCCATCTACTTAATAAAGATATTCTCCCTGGAGAGATCTTTCCACAAGATAGACCCCAATGATCATACCAAAGCAATTACTTCTTCCTAGGGCTATCGATTTAATCATTCAAATTACTACAATACAACAGAGAGGGTAGAATTGAGATACCTTCATAGATTATGCTGCACCAATCAAACAAAGCAACTAATTTACTCTCTAACACAAAGTGGATGAAACGAAAAAAAATGCATTCATCCACACGCTACCAAAGCATATAGTTTCCACAGAGCAGCATTTGAGGTATCATAAAGGAAATGATAGAGAATCCTAATTCGTTTCAAAAGTTGGCAGCTCTGGTGAATAAGTATCCTAAGATAAATATCACGAGTCCTGTTGAAGCGAATGATGAAGACTACATTTTTGCGTACTCACAAACTGCTCAAAGTGTTGCCCATACACTCAGAGGCAAAAAGAATTCCATCGGAGTAGATTAAACACTTCAAACCTTTCCTGGCTGATACAAAGAACATAAAAATACAATAACCAGGAAACTTGCCATGCTTCAATTGACGAGAAAAAAAAACTGAAAACACGTTCGGAAGAAGATGAATAAGAGCAGTACTAGATAAGAATTCAAATAGTGCTTCCTTCAGTATAAATTTGGGGAACACAAAATTCAGATCATCAAAGTCAAAGTTTGCACGCATGGATGATGAAGACAATCCTACATACCCAACCATACAACACATTCGATGTGAAAATGGAAGTACTAAAATGACAAGAGGCGAGAAATAGAAGACACTTTGAGATTAGGTTTTTGCATCAACATAGATACGGATTATTAATGTGTCCCAAATCATTACGTGTTGAGTTTTTATCGTTAATATCTAATAAGATACCTTTCTTTCCTCAATAACGATGTATTTTCCACTTCTAGGCTGAGGAACATCTCAAAAGCAGCCACTGATCCTGGCTTAAGATTCTCCCAGAAGGTTACATACACAACACTAACATCTTTCGATGCCAAAAATCACTATTGTTTTCATTAAGTAGAATACAAGGAATAGAACCACCGCACCAGAACTCAGGTCACGTTCTACTAGATAATTGCCTCCATACTATCCAAAGAGGTTCAAAGAAAATCAATAGTAACGTCAATGGATACGGAAACATATTGCTTGAAAAATAATTTTATAAAATATACGATGAGGAATATAATCATCTCTCTGGAGTTTTTCTCATAAGCTTTAACAGGATCTAGGAACAGATTATACGTCACATATCCTTCGAAATGAATGCAAAACGGACTTTTACACAGGTTGACCATTTTATTTCCTAGTTTATCAACTATCCAGCTCAAATCACGATACAGGAACTGACAAGAAATTAAATGCTGCGAAAGGAATCCGGAAACGACCAGGATATTGCCTTTAGAATCATTAAGTCCTATATCAATATCAACCCGGAGGTTAAAATATCGGAAAAAGCGAACTACAAAGGAATCATATTCTTAAGGAGGCTTAACTAGATCATCAGGCCTTTCACGTGGACGAATATAAATAGTTCTAGCTGGTGCTGTAGCTCAACCCTTGCATGACATATCTTCAAAAGACTGCAAAGCAAGTTCAAAATAGCCCAACATAACTTGAAATGCAAAGCATGGTTAATCTTGCTAAACAAAACTAGGAGAGATCTTCTCATCTGCAACAGTCTATTTAGAGATTAGCAACGTCTTAGTTAGCTCCTCAATAATTATGGATTCCAATAAATTTTTTAGAGATTAGGAGATTACGTGCATTTCACTTTTTTGGACCACAACCATAAAATTCGACTTACTCGATCACAGGCTGATGTTCAACTGCACATCTAAATGCACGGAAAGGCAGATGATTATTTTTATTTTTCTTACGCTGAGGGTATTACAAGTTATATTTATCAAAAATCTCCATCTCTGTTCAGAAAAGTCTGTAAAATAAAGCTTTTCCGTCATTACTGTCTTTTCCATTCACGTCTATTCACCTTATTGTTAACCACATGCATCCTTTCTACAAAAAAAGTAATCAGAGAAAATAATGATAACATGAGCATTTCAGCGAACAGATCATAGGCAAAATGATATAGCAAGCATCCAAACAGATCCATCGAGTATGGTTTAATAAGAAAGATATCAAGTTGTTATTATATAGGAATAGAAAGAAACAGAGTTGAAGAGGAGACTCTGAAAAGGAGAGAAAGAAATGGGGAAAGTGGGTTAAGCAGAGAAAGGAAGTCACCAGCTTTGAGCGAGGCATCGGCCTGGGCGATGTTGCGGGCCATGGCAGTGAGTAAGGCGATGCCGTGCTCGGCGGCCGCGACCGTGTTGGCGGTGGGAGCATTGACGACGAGGCATCCGTGCTCGGTTGCGGCCCCGAGATCAACGTTGTCGATCCCGACCCCAGCGCGGCCAACGACACGGAGCCGACCGCCGGACGACTCGAAGACCTCGCGGCTGACCTTCGTGCCGCTACGCACGATAAGGGCATCGCAGAGGGAGATCTTGGTGCAGAGCTCCTCCTGCGTGAGGTTGTAGGAGCAATCCACGTTGGCAAACCCTTTGAGGACCTCCAGACCCGCCTCCCCGAGCTTCTCCGCCACCAATACCGTGGGCTTTGCCCCCATCCCTCCCGCAGTCGCCACCACAACGAGGCGGCGCCGCCATTCTCCCCCTCGCCCCCCGACGGGAACGGCGGACCGGAACGAGATGCAACGCGACATACTGTTGGAGAAAGAAAACGCCGCCGCCAAACGCGGCGGCGGCTTCACCAACGCCGGCGCAGAGGAAGTGGAAGCAGCAGCCATCGGCGCCATTCTCCTCCGCTCCTTCCTACTCTCTGTATGGGATCTCTGAGCTCTGCACTCTCTCTCTAAAAGACGTCTGTGTTCAGCGATGCAGGGTTTAAGTAGGCGTCAGGCGGGCCCCACGGTTGGTGGTGATATTCCCACGCCCGCTCAGTGGAGAAATCATGCTGGTTATCTCAACTCAGTGGCAACATAACACGGAGCTCGGGGGGTGAGAACAACGAACTCCTCCCTCTGATATCTGCGCTGATGTGAGATGAAAAAATGGGTAAATCTTAAATAACATTTTCTTGAGGGAAAATATGAGAATATATCTCTTTTAACAGATCCAATCACAAAACCTCACACCTTAAGATCTAGAGAAGGGCGGGGGAGGGGTAGGTTTGTGTATTCTATTCCACCAACTCAGTGAACGTGCCATTTTCTCCCTCTCTCTCTCTCTCTCTCTCCTTTCTTCTCTCTCTCATCCTTTCAAGTGCGGCGGCTACTAACCCTTTTGGCCTCCTCTTTCCGATATTTGCACGAGGCAATTATTTTAAATAATTAATATTTGTAGGTCTTCGCCGTTGTTGTACTGGACTTTAATCGAACTTTAGAAGATGACTGAATAATAACAGCGTTATTTAAGCCCAGATCCCCGTAAATTGTGTGAATTAGAGAAAGTCCCTGGTCATTTTACTTTCTACTCTAGGTCCTTATTAAACTATTTCGTAATTAAGAATCTGTCCCTTGTTTTATGGTCATTATTAGAGTATGAATTACTCATGCTCTGATAAAGAGAAATTAATTAGTAATATAATGTATTATCAAAGGTACATATGATTACCAAATATACGCCAATTAATTCATAAAAATATGATTTATTTATTTACTTTGAAATATATAGTGAAGGCCCAAAATATGATTTATTAGTAATATCTCAATATACAAACTAACTATAATCCATATGTTTTACATGAAAATATTTAGTGATTATTTGAAAAATCAACTATGCCCACATCCATACTCATTTAAAAAGGCAAATTTGTGATTTTTTTAAAAGTATGATCAATATCTAAATCTATATCGTAGTGATTTAATATATTTTAATTTAAATCTAAGTGTTTTGCCATCAATTATGCTATCTTGCCCTATGTGTAGGTTGTGGTAAGTAAAGATTATTTAAAATGCTAATTATCTGTCCTCACTAAAATATAATGTTTGGAGTTTGAACATAACTATTTTTTATATTTAATAAAGAGGCAAATTCAGTAATTTTGAATATTCATATGATATATTATTTAATCTGTTTTATAAAATTATTATCGCCTACTGTCTAATCTTCTAGCACCGTTATTTTTTATCATTTCACATTTATGAGTGTCAAAAAAATATTTCAATATATGATGCCATTATAATAGATAGTTCACACAAATATACAAAGTATAATCTTATGTACGTTGATGTTTTTTTAATAAAAACAGATAGATTCGAAATAAATTAATTCCTAGATTTCCAAGATTTTTAAAATAATTCTAAAAAATATTGAAATTTTAAATAATTTCATAATCCATTTTTTCACATAAGAGATGAAAACATTTTATTTCTAAATATCGTAGCATTATTTTGTTCACATTGAAATGAATGAGGTTTTACGAAATAAGTTTGTCTCTACAAGGAAAAGTGAAAAAATAACTTAATTTAATAAATATTTAAATAATTATCGCTAATGAATAGAGCAATTCATAATATCTTTTTGGTTTATTTGGACTTGAGTACCAGCTTACACAGTTAAACGTCGGTCTAGTGGGTGGGTCCGCGATTCGGCCGGGCCTGCTTTCACTGGCCGGCTGGCCCGGACCTGAACCGCCGCCGGTTCGTCTGTCTGTTCCGGAACTCCCAAAGGAGGGAGGCGTTCCCCAGAGGCTGAGGTTCTTCAAAACCCTGGCCTCTCTCTCTCTCTCTCCCTCTCTCTCCCTCTCTCTCTCTCTCTCTCTCTCTCTTCCCCTGTGTCTTCCTCTGTCTCTGTATCTTTCTCTCTCTCTTTGGCGAGGCCTCAATGGCGAAGGAGCTCGCTAAGGTGGAAAGAGAGGTAAGGACTTCCTAGCTCTGTCTTGCCTCCGCTTCCTCTCTGCCTCTCTCTCTCTCTCTCTCTCTCCGCCGTGTGTTGGTGCTAGCTCTCTGCTGCTGGCAATGCACTGGCGACGTTCCATGCCTCTGATTTCAGTGTCGTTAGAAAATCATGTATTTGGGGAGCGAAATACTGCCAGTGGATGGTTCTCATCCCGCGATGCAAGGGAAGGGGTCTGCGGGCATTACATTGCTGCATTTCTGGCGAAGTCGATCCGGCTTGGATCGTTTGGCACGTGCTTTCCTGTTAAGTCGCGGATATATCTGTGTTAGTTGGCCTATTTCAAGGATGAATTCGGGGTAGCGTCCGATTGTCGCAGTCCATTTCTGTGAAGCGATGGCGGATAGTGCTCGCGGTTTGTTCATCTTCCTATTTCATTACTTTGTTACTCCTTCTGAGTTTCAGTTTTGGAAAATTATGGCAGGTACTTGTTGGGATGGTAAAATTTTGTCAGAAGCGGGGGCTGAAGGGTGAGAAAGGTGAATGGAAGGAATTCTTGGCAGCGTGTGACCGGAAGTTCGGTGCCAGTCTAAGCGATCCAGCGAGGAGATCAGCGGATATATTGGTAGCTTTCTTGGAGTCTTTTACCCGAGAAGAAGATATAGAGGTAATAGCGAAGGATTAGTGTTTGGTCCCAACCATCAATCGACTTCAAAGCTTTAAAACTCGCTCTTTTCGTTGGTTTTAGTTCTTTTCAAAAATGATGAGACGCCACGAAAATTTCAAGGCAATGGAAAAGATGGTGAGGGACTTGCCAGGCAGTGAATCGCCACAGCAGGTATGTCTTGCAAGTTTTTTTTAGTTGTGCTGAACATCTTTCTTTCTTTCTTTCATTGAACGTTGATGAGTTATGCTTAACTAACTACTGGTCACTGACACATGGGACTACGCGGGATTAGGCTACGCTTATATTATTTTAAATATCATTATAGAATGATAACGAAAATTTATTTCTGGAAAAAATGAATGCAGCTTCAATTTGTCTGCAGATAGTCAGAACATAAGGGTCGTAACGTGCCCTAATGCTAAATATGAATCTGTGATTCTTAGGTACCCACAACATTGTTTTTGGGAAAATCTGACTCAGATGCATGCATATAACATGAGTTGTCTCAGCAGGATTCCTAGGAAAAAAATGCTCAGCACTATGTTCACAATGATACAATCACGAATTGATGGCTATAAATAGATGGCGACAATAGAGCAATTGTCTATTACATGTGCATAGACTTGTATTGAACGATTGCCATCTCGTAGATGATGAGTACTGATATTGTAGTTGCTGATAGATAAGAAGTTCATGGTAGTGTCATCAAGTTGTTTTGTGTAAGACTTGCACCAGCAGTAGCCTCACTCTTCTTTGCTCTGTTTTTTCTCATCTACTAATGTAAGTGATTTATTTTCATTTTTGGCGGGTTGCATATTCTCTTCCTACCACTATACGCTTTTGATTTAAACTGCAATATCAATCAATTCCTATACACTATCACGCGTCAGATATTCCAACCTTGAGATCTCTATGGAGGGCGGTGGTTGAAGGATTGTTGCTCATGCCATTGCTTAAGCTTGGCTTAAGCTTGGCCAGTGGTTCTGCTCTTTGTTGCACAAAAACCAGTCACAAAGAGTGGGGATGCTAAGGAGGAAGTGGATTCCATACTAACTGGCTGCAGATTCAGATGCTTCAGAATTCATCTTACCTTTTTTATCATTCCACAAAATATTCCTAGTTGTGGCATTGTGTAGTGTATCTGGATGGCAGTTTTTATGGATTTTGTTTTGTATCCAAGCAGTCTTATCATGCTCCTCTTTTTATATTTGATCAAGAAACCTTTTTGTTCATATTTCTCTCTAATCTAAATAAAATTATTCGTCGTATAACTGAATATACTGGAGTTCTAGTTGATATCCTATTTTGGCAGTGCAGAGGCTTGTTCGTTTGACTGTTGGACACCCTAAGTACATTCAGAATTATAGCTTTCCGTCGCATGAGGAGGTCTGCTCTTGTCTTGGAGAAACTGCTTCTGATTAAGCGTCAATTCATGCTGTATATGGAAGTATTAATTTATATGTGGATTTTAGGGTTTAGCATTAACTGTTGGAGACCAAACTATATGCTACACTCTACCTTTCCACAGAAATGTGGTCTGTTCTTAACTTGTAGATTTTTTTTTTAATTCTTGTTACGTCCATGCATTCAATACAATTGCTTATATATTGGTTTAGTACACTAATTTTAGCCTTTTTTGGATTTTTGGATCCTTTATAATTCTTGATAAATGAAGGATTCATTGATAAGCTACCTTTGTTCTTATCACGCTATTTATTTTCATATTTTTGTTGTGCATGGCTGCATGCAAAAAACAAAGATAACCCAACTTTGACCTATATCTATGGCTTGGCTTGAGGAATTTTTTTTTTTGAAAACCTCTTTTTTCAAGACAAAGCGTGTTGAACATAAAATTATTTATTTTAGATTTTTTCCTCAGTGTAAATTTGAAGATAACTATTTATTTATGACTATGGCACATATTTCTAAACCTTTATTTCCACCAAAATTAAACATATTAGAAAATAAGTTGGAATAGAGACAATGGCGTACCGAAATTAGATGTGTTGAACATAAATATTGCTTTTATCATAGTGTCATCTTAGAGAATTGGATTGATCCCATCAACGCCATTTAGTTCTGATCTGGTGGATGATGAATGTGAGATAGGAATTAATTCAGTAATCTATTATTGAGTTATGTCCGATGTTTCTGGCTTGCTACACGAAGACATAACATTATTTGTGGCATGCAACACTGAAGTTTTTCAGCTGATGGACAGACATTTGAATAAATATCTTCCCAATCTGGCACCTTCTTCAGTTGTTGAATATTGAATATAATATTTCTGCAGAGCACGTGGTTATTTCTCGTGTTGCTGTCAATTGTACTCACTTTGTTTTATTTTTGTTCTAATAAACTTCTGACCTTATATTTATGTCTTTGCAATTAACTTCTCACGTTACAGGATTGGATAGTCATACCTTTACGCAAAGTTTCTAAGGTAGCGAAAGTAAATGCTATGATCTCTCTAGATTGCGAGATGGTCCTCTGTCAGGATGGTACTGAAGCAGTAGTCAGAGTCTGTGTAGTAGATCATAACTTGGGGGTACATTTCTTTGTGCACAATTTTATTGTTAATCATCGTCTCATCACAATTTGTTTATAACTCTCCTGTTGTCATTTCTTTTTTTGATGTTTCTAAGTCTTTAACTGAAAAAATACAGGTTAAGCTCGACAAAATAGTAAATCCCAACAAGCCAGTTGCTGACTTTAGAACAGGTATCACCGGAATATGTTCCCAGGATTTAGAAGGTGTAACTTGCTCATTGCTAGATGTACAGGTAGACTTTTTTATTTTGAAGATATTTTGACTTGGGTTCTTATAGATTTATTTTTCATTTGCTGATTAAAACTGTGATATTCTGCAGAAAGCCTTGAGGAAACTGTTATCGCATGGAACCATTTTGGTAGGGCACAGTTTACATAACGACCTTGAAGGTCTGATCGAAAGGAAACTCTTCTGATAAATTCTTAGATTTGTCTGGGCATTCATAGTTCAAAGTTTATGTTCGAGATCTCTTTTGGTACACTATGGGCTCATGCTTAAGTTTCTCTCTCTTACAACAGCTCTGAAAATTGATCACGCTCGAGTTATTGACACTTCTTTCATCTTCCAATGTTTGGACATACCTGAGATCAAAACACCCTCATTAAACAGTTTATGCGAGGTAAGATATCTCTGCTCAAATCGCTATTCTCATATTATTTTGCATCTACAAAAAATTGAATGATCAAATACTTTTATCATCGCAACATCTGATGTGTATTTCATTGCTTAGTCTTAAGCCACTTGTCACGGTGTGGTCAGTCTAACAGGGGTGTGACACCACTAACTAGGTGTATAAGGTATCAGATGCTTAAGGCATTCAATATTCGGTAATATGATGATGACTTATGCTTGGTAGTTGACCAGTTTTTGCTTTGGGTCAATCAGAAGACTGATTGGTTATTAAATATATATATATTTTATAATAAATAAATTCCTTTGGATTATTGTGATCTAATAGTCCATTCGATCATGATGATAAAAAATTTAAAATGATTTTTTTTTTCATCTTGATACTCAGAGCCAGGGTTGATCTGGATCAGAATCGGCGCTGGCCAATCTGATTTTGGGGAAGGAGGGAATCAAATCTCCTTGTGAACTGCATATAACATTCACCAAATTGGGTCATATCAATGATTTATGGGCTCAATTAACTTGCAGTCCTCTTATTCCGAAAGATTTTCATACATTCCCCTTTCCAAAATGAGCAGAACCAAAGCGTGAGAAAGGACAGAGAAAGAGATTAATCAGCTCACTAGAGAACTGCTGATGATTACTTGCCTGATTGCCATTGGCCCTGTGGCTGATGAGGAACAGATGGAGGATAAATAAGAAATCGAAGAAGAGAAACAGGAGAGCAACTCAGGGAAGCACCATTGACTTCTGATGATTTCTGGCCCCTGGTAAATGCAGCTTCTATGGGCTGCCATCAGTTATCCACTCTGCATGCTTTCTCAAATTTTCAATCTTATCACTTGTTTGACTGATTGCCTTATATTTTTTTCCATTATTCTTTTGGCAAATCTGTCTTCTAATCTGTGCTCCTTTCTTTTCATTGAATGATGAACAGAGCTTTTAGTCAGCGGTGAGGAACTCCCAGTCAAATCCTTCCCATTTCTTTTTCAAATGAAATATAACATGATATTTCCAACAAACTTATTTTTCTATAACAAAAAAATATTATTATTTCTCTAATGGGATCGTCGTTGTTATTTCATTGCTTTTGAAAAAAAAAAATACAACTCCAAGAAATAAGCCTATTAGAACACTTTGCACATTATTTACTTATTTATTTAGTTATATATTTTCTCAATTCACTGGTACAGTCTGTCTTGGGAAGTCCGATAAGGAAGGAAGGTGATCCACACGAGTGCCGGAATGACGCAGAAGCAGCTATGAAGTTGGTGCTCGCCAAGATAGAACACGGGTTCGACGATCCCATCGCCATCGAGGCCAAGAAGGTCTGTTAATGTGTGGCAGATTACACCGAATAACCAGCCCACCAACAATTCTCTTCACAAAATGTGTTGCAGGCATCAGAAGCGAATCTGTTCATGCTGTTTCTTCACAGAATCCCGATCAACGTCGCCCACCAAGAACTGTCAGGATTGTTTCCCGGGCATCTCCATGCGGAGATCCAGGTTCACAGATGAACCCGCAAGCTGCTTGCTGTGTTGTTTGTCTGTCTTTCCGGCACTTGGCTTTCTAAGGGGCGGATCTTGCAGGCCGAGTTGCGGGTCAGGGGGAAGATGTACTCCACCTTCGCCGTCTTCAGGAGCCGCGAAGACGCAGATGAGGCGTTCCAGGAGCTGAAAGGCCAGGAAACCAAGGTAAATTTCAACGGGTTCACCTCTCTGCATTCGATTCCTAGATTTCCCTTTCAGTAATGATTCTGAGAATTTCAACGGGTGGTTCCTGTTTTATTTATTTATTATTAATTAATTAACAAATAAAAATCCTTCCGAGCTTGATCAGTGTGGTTCCTTTCCGTTGGTGCCGTAATTTAATTTAATTAATTTATTTGTTGTTGGGTTTGAGATCTTGGATTCTCTGGGGTTGTTCCGTTTTCAGGACTGCTTGGGGCTGCCGCAGAAACGCGTGTGTTTGAGGCTCGTCTCCGGCGAAACGGCGAGCTTGTGTGTGCGGAAAATGGCCGCGGACGGCGCAGCTGTGAGCCCAAAGAGACCGGCGGAGGTCGACGGAGGGGAGTCGAAGCGGCGGAGGGTTGGGCATGAAGGGCGGCTGACCCGCCGGAGAGGCCGAAAGGTTGGAGCTGGAGCTGTGCGAGAGGAATGAGGAGCTGCAGCCTCGGAGTGCCGGAGACTGGCGGAGACTGGCGGAGGAGGGGAGCTGCTTGATCCTTGGGAGAATGAACGTCCTCACTCACTGTGTATGTGATTGAGCTCATCCATCCTCATTGTTTGCCTTAACCATGAATGCTGGACTGGTTCGGCCGATCTTAAGTAAGCTTTATGCCATTCATTCTGCTAATGCGCCCACCAGAGAGAGAGAGAGAGAGAGAGAGCAAAATAAGTCCATGAAGCAGGGGAAAGTGCGTCACTAACCACATATGAAGGGGGATCCATCCATTATTATCACATCAAGATCTGGGTAATTACATGCTTCTCCAAAAAATGATTGGAAATCCAGAGTTCTACTCATGAGAGATCTGGGTGGCCAGAGAAAAATATAGAAAGAGAAAAACAGAGCCCCACTGTTTTTCTATCTAGAATTCAAAATAATATAAATAAAAGAATGTCAGCGTTAGCAAACCTCAACCAATGCTGGATGGTTCGCCTGGTTGTTGTCAGGTGGACAACGACCCACGAATCTGATCGCTAGGATCCGGACTTTCGTGTGATGATCTTCTGGTTGAGGTATTTAGGGCATGAATTGACATTTACCTGGGTATGAATGATTTTTCTCGATGTGAGGAATTTTGCTATTGACGGCAGGTTGGGGAGCATTTAAAGATGCCTAATTTCTTGTGGTCGGGTCACTTTGGATTATGCTAGTTTCTTCGATTTCCATAAATGGAAAGAAAACGGCTGATAGTATGAAATCATTTTAAAATGCCTGATTTCTTGTGGTTGGGTCAGCTAGATTCTTCGATTTTCATAAATGGAAAAAAACGGCTGATAGTATGAAATCATTTAAAAATGACTAATTTCTTGTGGTTGGGTCAGCTAGTTTCCTCGATTTCCAAAAATGGAAACAAAAGTGGCTAATAGTATGAAATCATTTTAAAATGCCTGATTTCTTGTGGTTGGGTCAGCTACATTCTTCGATTTCCATAAATGGAAAAAAAATGGCTAATAGTATGAAATCATTTTAAAATGCCTGATTTCTTGTGGTTGGGTCAGCTGGTTTCCTCGATTTCCATAAATGGAAACAAAAACGGCTAATAGCATGAATAACTTCCAAAGCAAAGGTTTTTTTCCTACTTTTAGTATGTATGCGTTGTTGGTAACAAAAGAATGGCAATCTCTTGTACATGCGTACCTTTCTTGCGGCCTCATTTTCCTCAAGGGGCTTCACGTTTCCTCTTGTGGGAATTGCGCCTTGATCTTGGGGTTCTACCGGATTTTGAGTGGCGCTTCACTTCAGGCCATGGAGTCCGCTTTGCAGGTACAGTGATCTCCAAAGGAGAGTCCACTGTCCACCTGAATGCATCAAGAACAGATTAAAAAATTCAGTAGATTTGCATAAAAATGATTGGGCAGCCCCTGATTTCTACCCTGGATTAAGAGAAACATGTGTATCCTGAATGAAATACTGACCGACCATAGATTATATGCCTTCATATTTGCAATGAAAACTATATGAGAGTAGTAGCTAATGGGTCCAATGAATATGCAGAATGCCTAAAAAATATTTAGATCCTGAGATGATCCTGTGACTTGAATCGCTCCATATGTGGGAACCAAGGTTTCAGAGCTATGATTTCTGAAGGGGGATACATCTTGGCATCATTTTATAAGTTAATCCGACCTGATTTAGCCTTAACATAGCACCGCAGACTATAAAATTTAGACAAATGACGTTTTTGGATGGAACGGCATCCTTCAACCTCGAAGAACCCTCCACCGAGGATGAAAGATCATCAGGAGATAAAGCTACAGAAGAAAAGACTGATACCGGCGGTGTAGTTGGCTGAAATTAAAAGGATTCCATCACTGTGAAGATCTACTACCATCAAGATGAGAAAAGCTCTTATATGAAGAAAAAAAATAAAAACAGAGAACTTTTTCAAAAAGTGGGACGCCATCATTCTCAAAGCTGGCCGACAGGCCATGAGTCTGTTCTCACAGGAACTATCATCTGGTTTCAGTTCTAATGAATACTTCTGTGACTTTTAGATAAAGAAGTGCGCATGTTATATCTAGTCACATCGTTTAGCCAGACATGAATTTCAGATGATAAGTTTTTAAGAATAATGACGAATAAACAGAAAATATATCTAAAAGTTTTTACATGCCTAATTCTTTGTGGGCTCTCGGACAAGGAAGAGAAGGTATGTGAAAAGAGCTCATGGAAAAATTCCATGCAGGAGCGGCAGCAAGTGCCTACATCTTGTTGTATGATTTACAAGCCCAAATCATATTCAGGCGACTGGGCATTGCAACATGGATCTTGGTTGTGAATGTAATTTGGAAACAAATGAAATATGAGGATATGCAGATGTAGTGGATCACATGAGCCTGACTACCTATATTCAAAAAGAGGGACACGGAGATAGAAACAAGGCAGAGAGAAGTTCATCACTGTTGCTTACGAAACCATGCTCACAGATGCAAGGAGCATGAAATTCTATTGGGTTTTTGTGCGTCTCTCTCATAGTCGAACAGCAGCGAAGCTACGGATAAAAAAATAATCCATGAAACGGTCTATGCGACTGCCCATCTCTTGTACTAAACAAGCTAATGGAAATGGCAGATGAAGCTCACCTCGGTGGAAACTGGCTGTCTGTTCTGGCCTCTGTACGAAGCCACCACAAGGAAACCTTCTTCCCACAATTACCAACGGGCTCGATAAATGACATATCCTTGAACAATGATAGGGGACTATCGACCTCCTCTTCATTCTCCATCACGGAGTCCAGATCATTAATCGAGTCTGGCCTATCCTCAGCATCCTTCCATAGTAACCTTGCATTTAGTACAAACCCAGACCATTCCAGGTTCATTGGGACGATGATTCCATGGTCCCCAACGTATGTTGCACTGGCCCCAGCATAAGGCAGAGCGCTGAAAGTATGCAGTCCCACAAATGCACCCGAGGAGTTGCAGGCAGGGCCTTGAATGGGCATCGACGGGTCCATTTTCCTGATCTCTTGTTCATCTGTACACGATGAGCCAGAACACCCAGAGTGGGTGAGAATCCCCACCGACAGTGCGCCCGCCCATTTCACTGATTGGATCTCATCGAACAGTTCTGTGCTGTGCATGTTGCTGTCGTCAAGGAACACCACTAATCCATCTAGCTTTCTCTCCCTGATGATTCTGGTGCGGAATTCCAGCCTAGTTAGAGTCCAACAAAAGAATCTCACACTAAATTGGTCGACAACTACTGAGAGATTCTCCATTACCTGAGGCCATGGACGCGCATCCGGCCCTCCATGCGGTGACGCTCGGCCCACTCGACAGGCATGTCTGCATGGAATGGCACGTGGATGACCTCCAGTCCCGAGCGATCAATCAGCGCAGCCGTCTCGTCGGTGGTGGCGCCGCCTGCCTCGACGACGATCCAGGTGACGTCGTAGGGGACCAGCATAAGGGAGTGCATCACTCCAGTGAGATGGAGGGTCTGGAAAGTACGAACATAGGTGGGCGTTACCGCTATAATGCGGCGAGGGTTCTTGACGCCGTACTGGGCGCGCTGCTCCTGTTGAACCCTCCTCAGGATCAGATGCGCCCTCATCACCTCCTCCTGGTTGGGATGCGGCCACGGCCGGATCCGGATCCCGTGCCTACCGACCACCACTCTGCTACCGACGCCCTTCACGGCGCCATTCGAGACCGTCCCGGAGAAATCGGACAACTCCGAAAGAGGCGGCATCGGAGGGGAGTCCAGGGACGAAGCGACAGAGCTCCGGAGACGAAGACCGTCGGAGGAATGGAGGTGGGAGTAAGGATTCGAGAAGAGAAGGAAGAAGATGAGTCGGGAGAACCGAAACCCGACGACGAGGCTCACAAGGCAGCATACGCCGTGGATCAGGAGAAAGAATGCCGAAGCAGGAGACGACCTGACGAATGCGAAAGGAGACTCCGCCATGGCGGCGGCGGCCACTCTGCCACCGTGCGGCGGCGAAATGGCGTCGCCGCCACCACCACCTCGCAAACCACCACCAAAACCTCGCCGGACGGAGCTATACTGCTGTTTCAGCGCCGACGGCTTCATCGCGCACCTCTCTCTCCCTCTCTCTCTTTTCTCTCTCCTGAAACTCTCTCCTCTCCACACCACCGGCGGCGCCGCGGCAGTTCTCGCCGGAGGGAGGAAGGAGACAACGGCGGGGGAGGAGATCGGAGAACTGTCCGGCGACCAAGTCATATAGGAAGGTGCTGTTGCCGCCAACTGGTATCGCCCGCCCCTCATTTTGTTGATTTATTTATTTACTATTTATCTATTTTCTCCCTCCTCCCACGTTGTGAAAGTCCACCAACACTAACTAGAAGAAGGGAGTTTTGGTGGCTGGACCCTACAAATCAATCGGAATTATTAAAATATAAATATACTTCTTATTATTGGAAAAATGCTCCCATGGGCGGGCGTACAGCTCGACGAGATTTAGATGGTTTGGCGTCAAAAGGGAGGAAGTAGACCCCGACACGGCACCCATGTTCCAGGGGCTTTTGTGTAACATTACCGAACCGGACAAGGGCACATTGCTGATTAAAATAGTTCTCAGAGCCCGAAAAAATCAAAAATGACGTAAAAGTAATTTCAGTCGGTTGCCCCGTCCACGTTGTCGGAATCGTGACATGGAGAGCGAGAGAGAGAGAGAGAGAGAGAGAGAGTTGAGGTCGGTGGGCAGGTGGGATCTTCTGATCGAAGGGAAAAGGAAAGGCCCATTTGTGCCCAAATGCGGTGCAGGTCAGTGTGATGCGCTGTGCACGCATTGGTACGCAAATGAGTCTTAGTCGAAGTCCAACCCGTCGTTCAATGTCAATTGGGTGCGTATCGCACTCTACGCCGGCGTACGCCTGCCGGTCAATAAAATATCTCCTGCAGGGCACGTGGCAGGTCCTTAGATCCCTGGTTTAGACAATCAGACCCGAGACCGCATGGAATGAATCGGCCGGGTCATGAACCTCAAGAACCCTTTTTAAAAAGTTATTGGGCCCACATAATGATTAATGGGCGACACCATGACCAGGCCCATTCCAGCCCACATAACCACAAACGTAGAGATGATTGAGGGCGGCGGGGAGCTGACGTGGTGCGCGAGTGTTTTGCTATTCCGCAGAGGCACCAGACCAGACGCCACGGTGCACCTCTAATGGTAGAGGTCCAGTGATCGGATGGTGGCGATTAAGTGGTGTTGGATCGGATGGCCATCTGGGCGGCTCTCATTTGGGGATTATAAGGAAGGGGTAGGGGCTGGGGGTCGGATCGGGTCGCTAGGCGTTTCCTTTTTGTGGAGAGCCAATCGACCTGCCCTCGTTCTTCTTCTCTCTCGGCTCGCTGCAGCTCCTCCGCCGCCGTCCTCCGCCACCGGAAGATTCAGGTCCGCCCCCGCCTCTTCCATCTGATACGCCGCCCATCTACTTGCATCGGATCCAGTTCTTTTCGTTCCCCGGAAATTTTCTGATTTCGAGGAGAGCCTGTGCGGAGTTTGGGCGGGGTTTACGGGTTTCAGTGGGTGTAGATCGTGGGTTTTCCATGTGGGCGAGAGAGCTGCGTCGCTGATTATGATTTTTTCATCCGGATGGGGATGCGGATCTGATAAATCGCCGACTTGCTACTCTGGCCGTCTCTTATTTTCTTCCGAGGGATTGTTGGAGTATGGGCTTTTATAGTTTTGCGTCCTCTGATGTTTCTCGTTGACGGAGAGTGGAACATATCTCTTTTCCTTGGTTCTAACTGGAAAACTTTTCGATACGGGTTCTTGGTGAAGATTTTTATTTGGGATTCTCGTTTTTTGCAATCTATTCACTTTAGGATTCCTTATTTTGTTTTTCATTCGCCTATATGGGTATCTGATGCTTCCGCCTGATCAGATTCTTCATCTAACTTTGTAACGAAAAGGGTGCGCTTCTGTTCGGTAAAGGTTTAAGTTGGGAGGTGTTTCAATTATTTGCTAATGCCGTGTGAGAAATTGAAGGGGGACTCTCCAGAAACCCTGGAAGCGCAAGTGGAGTGGAGGATTCTAATATCAGATGATCTCAGAGAAGAAGCTCCCAATGACTGGCCTTTGGGATGGGAGGAATGATCATTCTTGCGGCACTCTAAGGAGATATTTAATGATGCTTTATAAAGAGAGCTTCACTGTTCAGTAGTCACTGTGAGAAGATCTATTGGTAATAGTGGTGGCTATCTCATTGAGTTGTGGGATATACTTACTTTTGAGGAGAGGATACATTAGTAGGTATTTGCTAGAATATTGCTAAAATATGTTTGAAAATTATGGTGATAAATGATTAGATAAAATGTGGACCAGAATGAGGTGATATTCGGTATTGAAAATGGATTAATGTTCTTCCGTTTTTTGTACAAATTTGATGACCTTTTTTGGTTGAATTCGCTGCGGGTGGGCATGGCTTATATTTTAGTCGATGCACTGAATAAGTTGGGTAGCTTCGTACTCTGGTTCATATTGAGTTCAGTATTGGCTGCATCTTACTTGAGTGTATGACGGACGATATTGAAAAGAAAATATGGTTTTTCTCTGTTGTTATTTCTCTTCTTGTCTACGTTATCTTGACTGCCATCATTACTTCCTTGTCGTAATCTTACCTGAACTTCTACGACTGCAATCTGATTCAGTTGATTTACGCAATCTTACTGTTCCAAGGTCAGTCTTTGGTAGTAGACTTGTTTGTTGTAATCTGTTTGTGTAGGGACTAATCGAATCCTAAGGTCATTCATTGAGGATTCTTTGTGCGACAGGAATGATTTTTGTTTCTTCTGTTTTGGGTGACATTAATTTTTTGGGGAATTGTGTCGTATGGCGCTTATTTTATCTTTGACTTGTTTATCATTTTTCTTTTCATGTCTAAAATCTCCCTTGATGTTGTGGAATGTTATGCTTTGCCTTTTTTCGCATTGAATGACTTACCATAAAGCGATCCAATTCTTCTCTGCATTGTAGTCACTCAGGACCGTAAATCTAAACATGGTCGTTTCAAATATGTAGTGGCCAAGTTTTTTAGCTGTGGGAAGTCAACTGTTCTGGATTTTCCTCTCTGCTGGATGACAGCAAGTAGTTTGCTACTCTCGTAGACTACTTAGAATATTTTTTTGGAATATTTATTCATACGTTTGTCCTTAATTTTTTCGGTCGTTTTAATGATTTTCAACTTTTATCTCATAAGGAAAGCTTCACAGCTTCATTTTTTTTGCTGTATATTCTTTTAGTATGTGTTACATCTCTTATGTTCTCATTCTCATTTAAATGAGGGCATGTTATTTATAACTTTTCAACTGATTATGATCATTTTTTCATTTTCGTAAAAGATATGGTTTCTTATGTTTCAGAACGCTTTTTTAGACATGAAGGAAGAGCTAACGTTAATATTCTTTTTTCCCAATTGTAGATCTTTGGGCAGGCATATTTTATTTGTTTATTTACGTAGAAATGCACAAAGAATGCTCTTGAATTGTTTATTGTGTACTAATGAATATACAACCAGTGATTATGATCAACTGATTATGATCATTTATTTTCTTTATAAAAGCTCTTTGAGCGCTATTCATTGTCTATCTTTTGAGGGAGTATTATGTGCTCATGAATTCATGATTGACCAGTGAAGATTGAACATGGTTCAAAACTTAATTATGTCTGGGATACATTGATCAACCGTTTAATTATCAAGTTCATTATGATTTTTTTTGGCATACGTATGTCTAAAAAGGCATGCTATTTACTTTGACCCTAGTCTAACATCTGCATTTGGGAAGCACAGTCATAATCTTTTAAATTATGGTTTCTTAGCGTATGGATTTGGTCTAATTCAATATAAGTCGCTGGAAGATTCAATGAGATGTTCATGCAAACAAATATATATGCTTTTCTGCCTTGATTTAGAGGCTCATCTTGGTGTTCATTGCATTGACATTGATGTTCATTTGGAGAGCTGTTGGTGCTACGTTTTGCAGGTTTATTCTTTTATGTTATCTGGAATGCATAGGTCACTTGAGAAACCTCTTTGTTGCATGTGATTTAATGCCTGGGACATTGCCTACCTTTTTTTGGTGGTCTTGCCTTGAGCTCGGCCAGTGTAGTGGGAATGGCTAGGCTGAGGAAGAGGCAAAGATGCTCATGGCGTTCTGGGTTGAAGGATCGATGACAGATTTGCTGCAGTAGTGGGTAGGGAGGCATTCATTGCGGAAGCAGGACTTTTTGGCCTAGTTGGGGCTTGTATTAGGAGAAAATTGACAAATGAGATAATCTCTTTAATGATTTTTTTTTTATATCAGCTCTTGATGGGGAGGATATTACAGGATGGGAATGGAATGCAAATCCTCGAGTTACCAATATCATTGTAAATCGTTGAGATGGTTTGACTGGTCATCGTAAATCGTTGGTACATATAAAATATCGTTAGCAACTATAAATGGAGTAGAATATGGAATAGTTTTCTAATATGGACTAGAATAGGAGATAGTTTTTAGTTCTTGACCATCAGGGATTTCTTTTGGTTATGATCTTAAGGATATTCCCTGATATTTCGTTACTGTTACTGGCAGACATTGATTTCGTGAACTTCTGCTCTACTGTTTTGCGACAATGGCTGGATTGGCACCTGAAGGGACTCAGTTTGATGAGCGCCAATATGACATGAAAATGAAGGAGTAATGAATATTCTAATTCAGTTTTACTTTACTTACTTTAATTTTTTACTTTCTATTCATTTATTTAAATCATTTGGGACATTACCTGATGCAGGCTTACGGAAGATGGGCAGGACTTCTTTACCTCATATGATGAGGTTTATGAGACCTTTGATGCCATGGGGTTGCAAGAGAATCTCTTGAGAGGCATCTACGCCTATGGTGAGTGAGATCAGCTCTTCCATTTCTCTCTTGTTTCGTCTTCATTGAGAAGCTTTTAACACCGTTTTGCATTGTCCTGTTCATAGGTTTCGAGAAGCCTTCTGCCATACAGCAGAGGGGGATTGTGCCTTTCTGCAAGGGTCTGGACGTCATCCAGCAGGCGCAATCCGGTACGGGGAAGACAGCGACTTTCTGCTCTGGGATCCTGCAGCAGATCGACTACGGCCTCGTGGAATGCCAGGGCTTGGTTCTCGCCCCGACCCGAGAGCTTGCCCAGCAGATTGAGAAGGTCATGCGAGCCCTCGGAGACTACCTCGGCGTGAAGGTTCATGCCTGTGTTGGTGGTACCAGCGTTCGCGAGGACCAGCGCATTCTCTCGAGCGGAGTTCATGTTGTTGTCGGCACCCCCGGCCGTGTCTTCGACATGCTTCGTCGGCAGTATCTCCGGCCCAACAGCATCAAGATGTTCGTCCTGGACGAGGCTGACGAGATGCTCTCTCGGGGCTTCAAGGATCAGGTCCTCCTCCTCTATCCTTTTGGCCCACAAGAATCTATTCTCGACTGATGCCGGGCATCTTTGATGGGTCTTCTTCTTTCTTTCTTTCTTTGTGTTCTCTGAATGTTGTTGTGGGTCAGATCTACGAGATCTTCCAGCTGCTGCCGTCGAGGATCCAGGTGGGGGTGTTCTCGGCGACAATGCCGCCGGAGGCGTTGGAGATAACGCGCAAGTTCATGAACAAGCCGGTGAGGATCCTGGTGAAGAGGGACGAGCTCACTCTGGAGGGGATCAAGCAGTTCTACGTGAACGTCGAGAAGGAGGACTGGAAGCTCGAGACCCTCTGCGACCTCTACGAGACTCTGGCCATCACCCAGAGCGTCATCTTCGTGAACACCCGCCGCAAGGTCGACTGGCTCACCGACAAGATGCGCAGCCGCGACCACACGGTCTCGGCCACGCACGGCGACATGGACCAGAACACCCGCGACATCATCATGCGCGAGTTCCGGTCGGGCTCGTCTCGGGTTCTCATCACCACGGACCTCTTGGCCCGTGGCATCGACGTCCAGCAGGTCTCCCTGGTCATCAACTACGACCTGCCGACGCAGCCGGAGAACTACCTGCATCGCATCGGGCGTGGCGGGCGGTTTGGGCGGAAGGGTGTGGCCATCAACTTCGTGACCCGCGAAGACGAGCGGATGCTCTCAGACATCCAGCGGTTCTACAACGTGACCATCGAGGAGCTCCCTGCCAATGTGGCCGATCTTATATGATGGCGGAGGTGGGGAACTGCTTCACGGCGAGGAGCCCGGCTCGTTTTTGCAGTGGACTTGTGCGTCAAAAGTACTCTCTAAGTATTTGATTAATTGTCTGGAGGTTTGGCCCTCATAGTAGGACTCTGAAGGACTCTAAATTTATGTGGACTCTGCCGTCCTGGAGCTTGTGATCTCTGTACCAGCACCAAGTATTGGGCTTCTCTTGCAGGTAAATTTGTGGGTTATCTAATTCCTTCTCTCTCTTCTCTCTCTCTACATGTCTGCTCTCTCTCTCTCTCTCTCTCTCGCTTCAAGCTACCACTCCACGAAGAAGGGAAGACTCCGGCTGATGCTCTCTTCAGTGGTCTATTGGTAAAATATACATGTGATTCCGTACAAACTTGGTCTTTCCAGATTAGTAGTAGTGTGTTGAAGTGGCGGAGGAGACTGATCTTTTATTGGGCCCATTAAGTTTTAGTCAGCCTTGATGGACCTCTGATTTTTAGGGGCATATTTGTCTTTTGTCTTGATAGAGTCTTTTAGGGGCATATTTGTCTTTTGTCTATAGAAGTAAGTTTCATTTGTGCTCTCTCTCTCTCTCTCTCTCTTGGGTGTCATTTTGCACCATGGCATACAGGATATAGGTTTTTTTCTTCGTGAAATAAAATTAATAAATATTTTACTAAAAAATTATATCATATTGAACATACTCATAAACAATTAGTCATTCAAACATATAAATATAAATTAAAAATACGTAAAACAGAGAAATAATGTAGACATTAAAAAGAATCGTACATGAAATTTAAAGATGAAAATCTTCTTTCATTGTGGGTTTGACTAATTGGTGTATTAGAAATAGAATCATTTTATGTAGTGTTGGAGCATTAAATGTATGATGTTGCTAATTAATATTTAGAATAAATATACAAATTTGAAAATATAATCAAATAATATTAATTTAAAAATAAAAGCTATTTTTTAAGAAAAAAAGTTAACTTATCGAGTTTGTGATTTTTTTTTTTTGAGTTCATTCTACATGAAGTATCACCCCTTTTAATATGCACCTGAACCTTGCATGAAATGGTAGTAACCTTATTAATTTAGATAATTAAAATCAATAAAATTTATGACCATTACAATATTGATTAAATCATGGCAACGTTTGTATCTAGGTAAAGTGAATAAAATATTTTTTTGTGATATGTGCAAAACCTAGGGAATAGTATCCAAACTTGACTAATATTTAATTTAACATGGAAAAACATATTTACTATTAAAAAATTATATGTCCACACCGTTTTACTTGACTTTTGTCGTCATAGCGAGAGAGAGAGAGAGAGAGAGACAGGGAGAGAGAGAGGGAGAGGGGGAGAGAGAGAGAGAGGGGGGAGAGAGAGAGAGAGAGAGAGAGTGGGAGAGAGAGAGAGAGAGGGGGGAGAGAGAGAGAGGAGAGGGGGAGAGAGAGAGAGAGAGGAGAGGGGGAGAGAGAGAGAGAGAGGGAGAGAGAGAGAGAGAGAGAGAGGGAGAGGGGGGGGAGAGAGAGAGAGAGAGAGAGAGGGAGAGGGGAGAGAGAGAGAGAGAGAGAGGAGAGGGGGGAGAGAGAGAGAGAGAGAGAGAGAGAGAGAGAGAGAGAGGAGAGAGAGAGAGAGAGAGAGAGAGAGAGGAGAGAGAGAGAGAGAGAGAGAGAGAGAGAGAGAGAGAGAGAGAGAGAGAGAGAGAGAGAGAGGGAGAGGGGGGAGAGAGAGAGGGAGAGAGGAGGAGAGAGAGAGAGAGAGAGAGAGAGGGAGAGAGAGAGAGAGAGAGAGAGAGAGAGAGGGGGAGAGAGAGAGAGAGAGAGAGAGAGAGAGAGAGAGAGAGAGAGAGGATTCAACCTCTTTCATTCCCATGGCTTCTTCTTTAAAAATGCCTGCACCGTTTTATAATTTCCTCGAACTACTTTTTTTTTAACTCTCTACAAATCATCTCATTCAGCTCAATTGAAAATTTTCCCACCTTAATTCAGACCCAGTGAGAACTTCCCCAACAAACTGCTTCTTTGTGTTAAAATCAGATGGTCATAAATTTAATCAATATTGTAATGGTCAATATTGTAATCAATATTGTAATGGTCATAATTGGAAATATTATGATAGACAATATCGTCGGTTGTACCGGCTTATTGGAAATATTTAGCCTTTGGGCGGCTCTGATCCTGCGATAACATAAGATTCTAGGCATCTCTGAAGAACTGATCAGTTAAAACGCTGTGCTGTTGATCCCTTCATGATTTTCTAACAAAGGTAAATACAATCACCGTAGGTGTACGACTTTGTGTAGGGAAGAAATACCTTCAGATCGCTCTCACGGTTCGTCACAGCAGAAACTGTTCTGATAATCCAGAGGCTCGTTGTTTAGTCTTTCCCTTCCACTTCAAGCTAAGTCGAATTATACCAAAAATACACAGACTGATGCGCGAGCATATGCACTAATGTGAGGATGATTGGATCTGTTAGCTTTTCTCTGCAGAGTATTAATCATCCATGTATTGTGGGCTCGGGAACTTTGATTGTCATGCTGGCGAGGAGTCATTGACTTTCACCTGTATAGAATCGTAATTCTTTTTTGGTGGCTTGGGAGTTTACTTCCGTATCTTTGTGTGCACATAGTCGGAAAAGGAAAGAAATATGAAGGGCAGAACAGTGGCAGTCATTGCTAAATCTATTGGGTTTCAACTCAACAGTGGGGATAATGTATCCAACCGAAACAAGCTACGGCTTGGATCGTAAAGAAAAGGCTACTGAATGGTTTTCTAGGCTGGAAACCGAAGATTCTGGCCGCATCCAAGGGTTCTCTCACAAATGGTCCTGAAAAGTAGGTAGCCTCAAGTCCGTGTGGTTTTCATCAACGAGCTCAGGCATATCAGTATGAAGAGGGAAGAGGATTTCCTCACACTTCTTCCCTCGGTCATAATCAAGCTTTCGGCAAGGCTTTTTTTTGTTCGAAAAGATCAAAGGTGAACACTTTCTTGGTCGGTCTATTAGGAAGATACGTTAGGCACGCGGAAGAAGACTGACCTTGAGTGCCCCCTTTATTCATATTGAAATTTTTCTGACTTCCTCGTCAATATGCGTGCTCTGACTCCCTCGTTCACGCAGATTTCCATGGTTAGTTGTTTACCCAGTCACCCGCGCAACTTTTCATCACGAGTTGACTGTGAATCCGAAGAACGGAAGGAGGAGAGAACGTGTGTTCTCGGGTATATAGCTAGCTCTCTAATCGCCAGGTCCTCCGATTTCATCCAAGGTAACGTCGTGAAAAGGAGCGATCGTTCTTCTGCTTGGTTGCGTAGCTGGAAAGAGAAGACGTGCATAGCTCATGGCGGGAGCGAGAACACCGGGAAGAACCACGCCTTCCACGGCTGCAGTGCTCCTCTTGATTCTCTTGCTGGTCTCCACATCAACCGCCCGGTCCCCGCCGATAATCAAGGAGTCTACCCCAGTCTTCAGTGCTACAGTTTATAAACTGAGGGTCCCTCGTGCGAAACCTGGAAGCTCGCACCAACCTGCTCCTCCGGCTCACTGAGGTAAGAGATCTTCCATGAGGGCGGTGGATGTTCTACTTTTATACAGCCGCAGCGCGATTTCCAACATTCGATCTGTTAGCAGGATCCGTGTGGGCTGTGTTTATATTTCGTAGAGAGATGTAATATTTCGACGACTTGTACTAAATGTTCCTGAATAAGTGTAATATCTATTACGATCTGGAATCTTGTGAGATTTCTTCTCAATCTTTAACCTGGCAATTTTTGTTAGAGACAATCATGGAGATAAATCCCTCCATCAAGATCTTGCTGTCTACCGTTTCCGCTAAACAGTTGTGCTTTCTTTTTCTTCTGTTTCTTTGTTTTACTTAGATGTAATCTCCGCTGCTGATTAATCCTGTTATGACGTCACAGATGATCCCGAGTAGGATAACGTTCAGTAACGGCCCTCTAGGTTGTTATTACTGTAGCTGTCGTTACAGCTGGTTGATGTATGCCTATAAGAGACGGGTGTGTCTCAATATCATTAATCTGCACTCTTTAAATCATTTCTCCTCAATAAGATTCTTTCTCAAGAGTTTGCTCTCCTTCGCGGCGTGTTTCTTGCTTTGAGTCTGAGTGGTTCGGATTCTACAATTTTTGGTCTCGGTTCTGCTACTGATGCCTACGTCTGCCGATGCGGCCCAGGTTCTAACGAGAATGAAGACAGCTTACCAGGGCTCTGCCTTACCTCTGGCACATTGGCAGCTACGAGGTAGGTGGATTCGCCCTCCGCCTATGTCGCATGAGCCCGCCCCACCGATACGAGTTCCGTGCTGCCGCTAGAACGGATATCTTGAATGGACGTTTCTAGCTGGCTTGCTGAGTTCTCTTATATTTATTTTCTTTTCCCATCCTGTCTCGTTCTCTGTGTTTCTCCATCAATCTGTCTGTCTGTCGATCTACTAGAAATACCAAAACAAAAGCAAGGATTGCTTCTATATCGCTGAAGAACCCAGATGACATCCTTTGTTAGTGAAAAATATTTCTAGAGACGTAAAGGCATACGGAAAGAGAGAGAATTCAGAATTCATTCTATGTTTGTGATTGGGCCTACGACCAATTGTCTATAGAGAAGATCCGTTCGGCCCCTCTATTTCAAGGGTCAACCTTAACCCGTGTCAAAGATTATTGGACTCTTCAGTTCCTGCCTTGAGTTTCATGATCCCGATAGCTCAGTCTTCTTTGACAACTGAACCTCGTGGGGAAATCACGTGGGGAAATCAAGCCCCTAGTCGACAAAAGTCAAGAAACATGACTGCGGTGCCGGTCTCACCCCGTTGTTATGTGCGAAAGAGACGCGGCTCGTGCTGCTGCAAATAGATGTCCGAGTGACCGCGTCATCGGTTCTTTCACTTCCCTTACTGCTGTCCTCGTCGTCAACAATCGCTGACCTCTAAACGCTTTCGTGGGTTCACGCTTACCTTAGTAGTGTCACAGCTGCGAATTGGCTGGACACTTCGAATACCGAAGCCAGCACCGACCCCGCAGCGCCGGTATTCAAGGCTCTCTGTATCTAAAGAGAATTAGATTTAGTGATCCACCCGGGTACTTTGAACTCTGACTGCCTCAGTAACGTCTGACATAAAACTCAGTCTTTCCCTCTTCCCCGCTCTCCCCTCCCCTCCACCGTCGTTTCCCTCTCTTTTGCTTGGTAATGACTTGTTTTCTATATTGATCACGCTTGGTAATTACTTGGTAATTACTTGTTTTCTAGGAAGAGAGATAAATAAATAATGACGTTTCATTTATCTCATAGACTGGAAGGATTGTACATAATGACAGACCGCATTGTAATTCGTGTCAGTAATTGAATGCCGATTTTCACTTCTGCCTTAATTAATCAGATACTGAGACTAAGCATCTTCTTTTGAAGTAGAAAAAGAGCCCCTTGAGAAATAATAAAGGAGAATGTGATTCTGTAATACATTCTTCCATATAGTCGTTCCAGGCATCTAGTATGTATTATTATATCTAGTATAAAAAATCTTAATGAAATATTCAATGTATCATGCACATCTGAAAATCTAGAATAGACAAGTCCATATGTAATGAAATAGATGATTAGAAATATTCAATATTTATAAGGTCGTATTTGAAATCTGAAAACCTTGATAAAGAACCATGGGATTGAATATTTCATGCAAAAGAAATGTAGACTACTGGAAGTTCGCCCTGAAATGTCAAAAATACCAACTAGGAGTTGTTCAGGCATAAAAGTTGGACCTTGAATCCATAAGATGTCAATTTCTCTCGATCCTTGAATCCATAAGGATCATAAAACTTCTTATGAGGTCTAAAATTTGAATTTGAGCCCATTCAAACAAATTCAAAATGGTTAAACGTGAAATGAAAGTAAAATTAGAAAAATTAAGTTTTGGATACATTTAATATGATTTTATTATGGGCCCTATTTGTTGTTGGGCCAACTCGAGCCTGAGCTTGGACAACACCAGTCTTCACGCCTCCTTGGCTACTAGTCCATGTAGATCGGGCCGTATATGACTTGTAGTCCACTTGAAGGCAAAATATCAGTACAAAGTAATTTAGGCCTATAAAGGTTTTCCAATCATTGCAGCCCATCTATTATGCACCATAGATGACTAGCTATTTTAGGCTACTTGGATCAAAAACCTTTCATCTATCTATCGATTAGATTTGACATCCTACATCAGTTCTTGGTGGTTTTCATCAACGAGCTCTCACATAACATTAGGAAGAAGGAAGAAGGAAGAGAGCTTCCTCACAGTTCTTCCTCATAGTTCTTCCCTTGGACATAATCTAACACTGAAAAGACCTTTTGTGTTCCAAAATGATAAGTCAAGACCTTCTTGGTAGGTCTATAGAGATTAACAAGCTAGATTAATTTAAGAATTTATTCATAAGAAACGTTAGTCATGCAAAAGAAGACTAGCTCAATCTTTTTCCTATTTTCATACTAAATTAGCTCACAAATTTTCATTTTTTCATATTAAAAGTTTTCTCCTTTTAGAAATCACCGTGGTCATTATGTGCTATGACTTCCCCATTCACACAAATTTCCATTATTAGTTGTTTGACCCAATCATCCACCAAACTTTCCATCACGAACTATTAGTGAATATGAAGAATGTAAGGTCAGGGTCACAGATTCTTTAACTAGTTCTTTGGTCACTGGGGGCACTGATTGCTTGGAAGGTAACATAGTGATGAGTGATTGTTCTTCTTCAAGGTCTTCTTGTCGGAAGGAGAAGGTGGATAGCTCATTGAAGAACCACACATTCGTTGGCACTAGTGCTCCTCACCAGTAATTAAGGAATATATCCAGTCTTCATTGCTTCGTTAGATGAAGAAGTAACTAATCCTCCAAAATTGAGAATCTTGCATCCACCTACTCCTTTGATGTGATTTATGATTTATCCATAGAAAATATAGAACTCATAGCACAATTAGACAAACTTAGAAAGGATGTTAGTGTTGTTGAAGAAACTAGATGTTGGTCCCTAAATGGTTTGATGATTCAATGAGGGTTAATTGGTTTTTAATTTTTCTTTGAATTAAGTATATTAATTTTTTATTTCCTTTTATATAATAATATATTATTTATATCTATATATTAATATATAAATTAAAACACATCAATTAAATATAGTTCACTAGATTTTAGAGTGGTTTGGCCAAACTCTATTGGCTTACATCCACTTTCAACAATTCTATTATTCCACCCTTGGAATACACCCCTGATTTTTTGAAAATCAAGAATAACTTTTGCATGCAAGCTTCGTGAGCCTTTGACCACTTAATCTAGTAAGATGTTGACATAGCAAAAAATTGAAGAATTGATTAATTGATGACGTTTCAGCTTTGCTTGTAAATTCTAGAAGCAAAATCATGACCTTGAATCCACAAGGGATGTGTTTGGGTGAAAACTCCTTGACCTGAATCCACAATATGGAAAGATTTTATCCTTGGAGTCCACAAGGGGTTGACCTTGAGTCCACATGATCAAAAATGACTCCCTAAGTTCATAGGGATGCCAGAATCCACCAACAAAGGAGGATAACCTTCACAAAGAGAAGAGATTCAAGATTGATTTGATGAAAAATGAGAATTACCTCTAAAAATAATTCATAAAGAAGGGATTGCAAGGAGGGGTTTATTTATAGGCCAAAAAGTAGTTATAACTAACCTATAAAAAAAATCTATTATGATCCTAGAAAATAAGGAAAAATAATTTAAACTTCTCTACATAAAAGAATGATTATTTTAGAATGACCATAAGAAAAAGGAATGTCTTAAACACAATATGAAAATAATTTTACTTGAGTAAAATGTGAGAATTGAGATTTAAGTGAATGAAACATGTGACCAAATCACTTATTGAGCTATTTCAAGCTGAATTTGGGCCAAATTGAGTCTTCACCCCTCTTGAGTCTCTATTTACTTGAATTGGTTTAAAACTTCATTGTACTTTATTTTAGCATAAAATTTCTTTTTAATAACTTTTCAGTTCTTTCAATGTAGATCCTACTAATTTTCTCCACCTATGTCAAAAACCTTCCATCTCTTATTTTATAATAGTTTCTAGGCTACATCAGATGTCACTCTTATGAGATCAGTTATCCTTTAAGAGTAACATATAAAGTTTCCTATTGACAATAATGTATATATCCAAAGCTTTTGAATTCAAATAAGTTGACAACAATCCATTATCATTGAGAGAGAACTAATCGTACACATCAAAATAAATTAATAGGTTCTCATTCAAATCTTATGCAAATCATTTGAAAATATTGGCAAATGTCAAATGGACCCATAAAACCATGATATTGATACACTTTCATCTTGAGTGAATATGATCATTTAAAATCATTTTATCAAATAATAGTTATTAATATTCTAACATTCCATACGCATTCCAAGCAACATCATCTTCTAGAAATCATCTTACGATGATATCTTTATTATTTATTGTGGAGTAAACATAATACCAAATTCTTATCTATCACAAGTGAGAGCTGTCTCTACTAATATCAATGTGGAATCCTAGAATTGTGAATCTAGAAAAAAATGTCAAGATGAAAATTCATGAGATTTGAGCCCTGTAATAAGCATTGTGGCATCATAGAGCCGTCAATCTAGAAGGGAGATTATGAGTGAATCTTCAAGGGAGCTGAGCATGTTAATCAACATTTCTGGTTGAATAAATACTAGTGGAACCTAAGGACAGTTTTGTTCTTGAAGAGTGAATGTAGGCAGTTGACCAAACTGTTATCAAAATAGTGTATCCTAAGTGAATTAAGAGATCCACCTATCATCATCTTAAGAGAAGAAAACTCTAAGAAATCTTATATAGGAATGAAATAAGGAAAGAGCAGATCAATTCAACCCTTACTCCTTATTCTTAGTGTGGCCAAAGGTCAACAAGGTCATCATATATAATATAGGTAAAAATAATTTACTTTCATGAATGTGGGAATACGTGTCAACTCATACAGTATACTTATATATCTAATCTTTCATTTGAAGATCTTTCTTTGATGGATAACCTTTTATATTAAAATATTTCAAAGATAGAAAAAAAAAATCTTAAAAATAAAAGTCATAGATTTTGATCGTTAATAATGTGACCCCAATCATTTAATAAAGAAGATTGATATAGTGAGTTTGTTGTAAGTATTAAGTATTTAAAATATATAAGTAGCATATATAAATAAACATCAATATTAGATGATAACTCATCAAGAAATTTTTTATTTGTAATTATCAAATCCAACAGTATCAAGTGACATTTCACTCTCTCTCATTTGGTAATTTTCTACAAGAAGAAAAATTAGTAAATGATGAGGTTTGAATTTCTCACAAACTAGAGGATTGTATAATGAGAGACATTATTTTAATTTATGTTAGAAGTAGAATGGAGATTGAGTTTTGGTTTTGTATTATGGCAATGTATTTTTACGCCATTTCTAGGCTAAAAAATATGTGAATAAAAAATCTTCAACAAGAAATTTGTTAGTAATGAATATTATTTGCCAATGCTTCATTGAGTGTAAGGGCACGGTTGTTAAGCAAATCCAAGAAAATAATCATATTGATTTTCATAACCAGATATCATATGTTTTGTCATTTTAAATAACCATTGAGCCACACATAAGTGTCTCATCATACACATTTCAGAAATAATGTTCAATTTTTTTTAACAATTTTTAAAATGAGTGTATCATCAAAAGTTTTTAGTAGAAAACCTTTTGCTGATATATTCAGAGAAAATAATGTTGGAATAGTACATTATGCAATCAAGGTAATTTAAAATTCCCTAGTATACAAATGAACATAAGCAAATAGCTTAATTTAAATAGCATGTATGTAATCACTCTGAAGAATTCAGTTTTATCAGGTCCATAACAAAAGTGATGATACATGCTATTTAATCATGTAAAATAAATATTATCATTGTATTACATTGTATTTCCTAGTTTTATATCAAATATAAATTAGCATAGAAACATGCAGGCAAATAACTTGCTGAGTTATTTAATTTTCTATCCATCTTTGACACTGACAGAGTTGTGAAGTGAAATCTCGTCCATAAATCTATAAGAAACAAAATTTCTAGGAAGATACTATGTCTTGAATCTACTGATAGCAGAATCCACTAGCAACCATATACAATCTTGAAATCATAATAGTAAATACTTGCCTTGTGGCTACAACCGGGGGCTTTTAAATAAGTTGAATTTTTGTTAGGACTCTCCTAAAAACGCCATTTAATTACGCTGGCACTTTAACAGATTTAAGGTGTATTAACCAAAATGAAAATTATAAAAAGTAGGAAAATAAGTTAAACTGGGAAAACTAGTCTCTGACACACGAGTGTTTTATTATGGGCCAAATCTGATTTCTGCCTTTTATGGCATTCTGATCTTTGTAGGCCATCTTTGAAACTTCATGGATTTTCGATTTTTTGGTCACATAAGTCAAAAAATCTTTGGCCCTTGTCGTATTTGATGTCCTACATCAATGTGATATACCATAAATTACGAAGGAACAATACTAAACTTTGGGATGAGCAAGAAGAGGACCAACTGTAAGGTTAATACTACATGTACTGCATTATTGACTTGACCTTCCTGGATACAGTTCCCAGAGAAAATGACAACGGACCAGCCAAGATCTTCTTGGAAACGCATTTCAAAAAAGAGAGGAAGTTGTAATGATGAAGATTCCGGTAGATTAGGAACTTTCACATGAAAATTTGTCATTATTTTTACCACCTTTGTTTGTCTAATCTCAATATCGATTTAGATTCTTTCGAACCCAAAAGGATTATATGTTCATGTTGTTGGCGTGATCAAGGAGTCTAAACAGCAGAGATCTGATCTGACAATGGAAGATAAACAGAGGCTGTAACATCTTGACCACAGACAAAATACAATGTGCGAAAGAGCGAACAAGGTGAAATATCTATGACTTACAAATCAAGGGACCACTTAGACACTAAAGTCAATACGGAGACCCAGCACAGACAAGGTTGATATGACAAGTAGCTCAATTATAGACAGAGTAAAGAGCAAATAAAGATACATACCTCTTATCTTATGCCATTAAAAATACTAAATCGTTGTCATTGACGAAAAAGCAGCGCAACTTCTATTTCGTATCTCATTTGTTCTCAGGTCAACGTTGTTACGTGTGATGGTTGGTAAGAAAAGATATCGTGACGCTTCCCGTCTTTACTGTCCTCACAGATTTTGGCCTTAGTGGACGCTTCGACGCAATTGCTTGACGTAGTTTCTCCTCCTCACCAACATCGGGTGAGCCGGTGAACTGAAAAAATAAGTAACCTTCACTACATGAATTTCTTCTTCTGCCAGCACATGTTGTGTACATGTATGAACGAAGATACGTGTTGTCTTGCTAGAAAAACACTCAAGGAACCCAGTTTGTGTCTCACTTCCTGTATAAAATATAGAAAAACTAAATCCTTCGGGCGAGTGCCATAAGGCAACGTAGAGAGGTTGCTTGTACCATGCTCACCATTTTCTATCCTGGGAGAGCACAATACGACGGCGGGAAACCATTGTTAGTGATTCTAGCTGGCCCTTTCCTGTGGGCGTAGGAAACAGGGATTCTGCACCCCTTAACGGTTAGCATCCTAAGAGAGGTGCTCGTCGTCCATCGTGATCGAATCAGGTCGCATTCGGATCATCTACCATGCAGCTTATAGATCGCTGATGTGACGTACCACGTCGTCTCTCCTGTCTGTCCTTTCCTCCTCCCCCCCTACCCTCTCCCTCTCTCTCTCTCTCTCTCTCTCTCTCTCTCTCGTTATCTGCCTTCTTTTTCATCTGGGGAATGGTTCGGTTTTTCATTGGCCGTTGGTTTTCCTTCTATGTGACGATTTGCACATCGGATATCATGGTTTAACAGAACTTGACAGCCAAGATTAGGCTTTCCTAATAGTCCAGATTATTGACATTTTTGGTCTTATGGAATAACCTTCGCTATCATTGGAAGTTCATTCATCAAGTCTCACCAACTCGAGGAGAATCAAAGGATCGAGGCAGAGAAGAAACCGAGCTTATTACCTCAGAAAATGATAGCGGACAGATTTATAAGCGAACTACAGAAACGAGGCTCCAACACAACGCTTGCTTCCAACACATGGCCTGTGTATTTCCCCGTACCGACCTTTGTATGGAAGGATCCTTCATGCGGTAGTCAGACGACATGTTGATTTCCACGCTATAATGGCTGCGAAAACTTTTTTACTCGCAATTGAAGCAGTGCATTTGCATCCTGGTATTTGAAGCAGTTTCATTATATCCATTAGAGTTTAGCTTTATTTATCAGGGAAATAGTTTCTTGGTTTTGATGATTCAGACTGTGTAATCGCTGTCTACGTAATGGAAATAGTTCAAGTCCACAAATAGTGAGTGTGTCAACTAAGAAGGAGACTATGAAAAACTCTCAGTTTAAATAAAGTTACCAATTGCTCAACTTCTATGGTAAATGTAGATTTGGAGTCAACGATGAGGTCAGCCTGCTCGAGGAAAATTAATCAACGATTGATGATCGTGGGATTCGGAAATCATCGAGGGGAGAGGAACAAAAAATTTGAATGGTTATTATGACATTAGAAACCACGAAATTGATTCTGCTTTACTGAGAAAAGATAGTATAAAATAATGTGTTCCAGGGCAGGATTAAGGTCTGATGCCACATTCCGTTCGCTTTGGCGGTGGCATCTACCCGTCTTAGCACCTGATACTTGAGTAATTAGGCCGAAGTTCGGCCCCGTTAGTAGAATTCGATTCGTTTGAAGGGCTCGGAATTTTTGTGAACTCTCGCTGTGGCCTTCACCAGTGACGGTGGCCAGCCTCAGCTTGTTAAGTAGAGAAAAGAGGTTGCTCTCTCATCAGGCCACCCCCATCAGAAACCTTCAGAAACCTCAGGTTCCTATTTTTCTTCAACTTATTCTGAAAGTACCTTGGGAAAACGAAAGTCGACTTATGTCAGTGTTCTTGCTTTGATCACTGCGAAACATTAATGGTACCATGTCGAGAAGCTCAAAATTGAAGACCTGTTCTTCCCATCAAGTTTAAATGATTTTCCTTGACCTCGAAGTTTGGAAAAACATTAAGGAAGGGGGAATAGACTGGCTCATATTTCTTTGTTCATACTTAAACTGTCCTTATCTCAACCATAACCAGTGACTTGTTCTGTTTTTCTCACAGAATTGTCAACGTTGGTCGGTAAATCCGTTCATAGTCAAAATTCAAGAGCTGTTCCGTTGTATCCTTGGTTCCTCAATCTTCTGGACCTCCGGTTCTTTAAGGGGCGACATAGCGCTAAGACTGAGCTTGTTTTCGTAGGTTTCTTAGTCAGGAAAAGGAGATATCCGTATCTCATGGCGGAAGTGATAACACCGCGAAGAAACGCACTGGTTCCGGCGGCAGTCGCCCTGTCGCATCTCATGCTCGTCTCAATGTCGTCCGGTTGGGCCCCTCAGCTGACAAAGAAGTGTCCACTATCCTTTCTTGTTTCACGGAAACTATAGTAGTCAAGGGGGAAAACGCACCTTCCTGGTCCTTGGTCACCTGTGGCCGAAAGTCATGCCTTCTTCATTGTTTGTGTCGAGAGACAATGGAAAAGTCATCGTTTCAAATAAATCTAGAGAACGCTCTCTAAGTTTTCCAACTACTTTCCCGACATGGAATTGTAATCAAATTTTGAATATGGCCATCTCAATTCTCCTGCTTCATCCCTTAACCTACATGAAATGTGTCTACATGGAAGTGTGTCGGCATTCTGCTTAAACAGGTTCGATGGCATAATCTAAAAAAGATAAAAGTACCAAGCTTGGTGCTACTGATGCGGTCATCAGTTGACTACAACATTGACAGTGAATCGAGAGGCACTTCAGGAAAGACTGTGAAGGGTGGCTCCATCACATGGGCCCAAGAAATAGGAGGCACATGCAAAGAGCATATTGGAGGATAAACCAAACAGTGAAGCCGTTCTTCTAAAGTTTAAGGATTTTCTTTTTTTTGTTCTTCGTGATGAAGAAGAGTGCTGTTTACATCAATGGGTCTTTCAAAATCAAACCGTGATGTCAAATCAGGTCTAGAGAGATCCATCTTAAACAGTGTTTCCATTGTCCCTTGTCAGCCTTTGATAATTTCAACCTTTCTTCTATTAAACTAAAAGAATGGGCCCATTCTCATTGATCATCCTTTGCCGGTTTCAACCTTTTGTTTTCTTGCTCTCAAGGAGTTGCCCATTCTTCTCGACGAATCTCCGTTGATAAATTAATTTCTTATTAACTACATGCGGTTCACTATTATCGTCAGTCAGAGTTCCAACAATTTGACTGTGAAAACGGTCTTCAACCACTCTTTGGTGCTATATATTTAAGAACTGCCGCGAGTTTCATTCAGTCTTTGAGACAGGTACCACAGGAAGAAGGAGAGCTTATGGCAAGGAAAATCATGCAGGCAAAGGGAGTGGCCGTGCTGGTAATTTTGCTCTCAATTATGTTACTGTTGTCTTCGTCTGCCGATGCAGCCCAAATGCTAAAGAGAATGAGGACAGCTTACGAGGAGTCTGCCTTACCCCATCATAATCACCATCCTTCGCATCCTGCCGCTCCTCCGGTACGGGTCCCGTGCTGCCCCTAGGACGGATGTCTTGTCTGGGGTTTTCTACTCAGGTTCCTTAGGTTTGCCTTTCTGCCTATATTCAACCACCCCCCTCCCTCCCCCAATTCGCTCTCTTTCTCCGTCTTTCTTGTCAGTGCTTAATATTCCTAGAGGTGTACAGGTGGGTGGAAAGAGAGAGTTTAGTATACAAACGAAAATCTTCTTTGACGTCTTTTACACATGCTCAAAAATTTGTTGGTTTCCTGCTCGAGATTGCGCTTGTACGAAATTATCAGAAACCCAACCGACGTCTAATCTGTGCGGACTATGGGTTATTTACGTTCCGTTGCGAAGTGTTTTGGTTAGGGTGATGGATCAGAATACGGATGACGAGATTGGGCTATTCCGGAGAGAAGGCTGGAAAGAACCGTCAGCCCATGATCCGCGACTTTTTCCGCTGGCGAAATTAAGAGAATCAAAATGATCACACAGTTCTTCTGACACGCTGATGTTTCCTAACAACTCATTGACGGTCTGCCATATGAATGAATGGAAAACGAACATATAGTCTGTTAAAACCTGTATTTCATTTCCAACATTCGGGGGGATATCATGGAAGAGACAATTCACTGGATTATTCACAGATATGCACATTAATCGAGATCCAAAGTATTATAAATCTGAAGACAACATATTTCGGTCCTGTCTCAATGTCCTTCAAATAAATTTCAATAAACAAACATCAAGGACCCTGAAAGGTACGGATCCCCTGTACTGTGTTGGGGTAATTTATCACAGACTGCGTTAGCAGAACGCTTAAAGCTTCTTTTCTTAGGAGGCAATGGTTAATACACATTTTATCAACTTTCATTGTTACCGTTAAAATTTTTATTATACAGAGAAGATCCGTTTGGCTCCTCCATTTTCTCGGGCCAACCTAATTCCATGTCAAGGATTATTGGACTCTGCGGTTCCTGCCTTGAATTTCACGATCTCGTGGACTCAATCAGCGCTGACTACTGAGCCTCACTACGAAATTAAACCGCGCTGAAATTCGAGAAACATGACCGTGGTGTCGGTCTTACCCCGTTCCTACATGCTAAAGAGACGCGGTACCATCTCAAGAACATCCAGCCGCAAGCTGACGAGAGATTCAGCTCGTGCTGGTACAGACAGATGCCCGAATGCCCGCAGCAACGGTTCACTAACTTGTCTTGGTGCTGTCCTCATTCCCAATTATCGCTGACCTCAAACGCCTTCGTTGGGTCATGCTTGCCCTTGTAGTGTCACAACTACCAAGAGGCTGGACACTTTGAAGACCGAAGCCAGCACCAAGCCCGCAGCGCCTGTATTGAAGGCTCTCTGTATCTACACAATTCCATTTAATGATCTAACTGGGTAATTCGAAGTCTGACGGCGTCAGTGACGCCTTATGCAAGTAGTGAGATGTTTTAGTCTTTTTCACTAAGTAATTGCTTGTTGTTTATATTGATTACGTGCAAGAAGGCATATCAGTAAACAATGAAGTTTGCTTTCGCTCACAGAGTGGAGGATTGTTTATAGTAAGAGACCTTGTTGTGCGCGTCTGTAATGGAATGCATATTTAATTTTACTTGTCTTATGCAGGGCATTTAGATGACATTTGTAGGGGCACAGAGCAAGAGCTAACTGTGAAGTAAATACATGACAGCTTATGAGAAAACAAGGTGAATAGTAATTCGTCAACAGGTAATTAACTAGCAGGGAATAATATTTATTTACGCTTCAGCTTTCTGGATGGGTTTTTAGTTGATTGATTTTTACGGTCTAGGATTTTACCAAATGCAAGAAAATAATCATAGGTATTGTATCCACTATCAACTGAAAGAGCGAGATTCACTGCATTACCATGACTCACTCATAAATCAGCCTAAAGAGATGGATGAAAGTTCACGATATGGTATTCATTTTCATATTTCTAAAAAACGACTAAACACACGTAAGCAATTCATCATATTTTCTGGGAGAATATGTTCAAATTATTTTTAGAACTATCGTCTAAAACGCCTGAAGCATTTGTGCATATTTCCAGGTGTGAACCTATCTTGGCGAATTTAGGAAATCATTTGTGCATATTTCCGGTTGCCGGGTTCCTAAATCATCTGCCCCAAAAATATCACGTTTGGTTTCCTAATGTAGAAGCTTTATGACAGAACTGTAGAAAAATAGATGACTACTTTTATGGAAACCAAATTAATGGTTTAAGATAATTAACTCATTGTCGACTTGAAACTAATATTTTCAGGTAGAATTATTTCAAGATTTATGCATTATGCAACTTATTGTTGACTTGAAATTAATATTTCTAGTTACCATGATTTCAAGATTTATGTATTTTCCATTGGTTATTCACCTTGGAATAAAAAAACAGATTCTTTGCTAAATTCAAGGGATAAATTAATTATACAAGTTTAGATAAGTAAATTCAAATTTTCTAAGTTTACAAACACTAATTTGATAGGGTCTATACATTATAGGAAGACGACAAGTTGATTTATTAGTAGCCTTGATTTAAGTGCAATGTCATAGACTTAAAAAAAAAAACTTATGACACTATTATCATTTGAAGTTGGGAATAATATTGATTCACCGATGGTATCACAAAAAGCAATATGGATGTCAATAATTTTGAAAGATATCAACAACATGTATGTGCATCAATGGAATCAAAATTTATTACAATTTTGTTTTAGCTATATCTGTGCTAGAGAACTTGGTATTTCATGGAAGAACAAAGGACATCAAAATTCATCATTATTTTAAGTCGTAACAAAGTTTCAATCAATTCAATTGAGATGATGTCTTCTTCAACAAATGATCAAGTTGTAGATGGCTCTCCTTTATCCCCTCTTCTCACCCTCATATATAAAAGCTCCATCCCTCAAGAGATTTCATTTTTACGACTATTTTCTATTCCATGAACTCTTCACTAATGGATTTTAGGCAGTACTTAGATCAAGGGTTGACTTCATCAGCTCTTATTTTTTACTTTGATCAAGTATCTTCAAAATCTTCAATCTTTCCTCAAAACCTAGGTCCTAAGGTATTTCAGTACCTAAAGGTATTAGTCTCAAACATTTTTGAAGTGGTTTGACTTCCTACCTACATCCACTATTAAATACTACTCTTGTTCTTGGGTTTCACTCAACCAAATCTCTTGATCACAACCATTGTTTAATAGGTTCATCTCTCACAGAATTTCATATTGAAATTCTCTTCTGGATTAATAACTCTAGATGACTCTCCTGAGTAATTAATTGAAGATTTAATCAGATTTTACTGCAAAGAATAAGGAAGAATTTCGTCAAGAATGTATTTTAATAGATCCTTGAATGTTTGAAAATCCTCAACTTATTATTTTGTGATATTCGACCAGCTGAAAGCCTCTCACAATTTTCATCAAAAAATACATTTGGAAACGTAAATGAAACTCATGAGGTTCTAAAGGGCCTAAAAGTGATCACACAAAAGCAATTAGCCAGTGTATAGCCATTGTATCAATAGAGAAATTAAATTTCAATCCTATCCTCTTTTCTACCATTTTCAATTTTCAAATTCTTTCTAATTTATAATAAATTTGAACAGTTAGAAAACCAATATGATGTGTCTTTTTAATGGATTAGATACCCTCATGAGAAACCAAAACATCATTTTTTAAAACCATAATGTCTATATTAAGAATGTATCAATTTGGTCTAGTATGGTAAGGATCTAATATCATTAAAGATTTGATGACACATTTCTAAATAAATAAGGAATTAATTTAAATCACTTCAAAAAAAATATGATTATGAAATATATAGTTGAATATTACCTCAGTATATATAAACATGATTTTGGTGAGTCACAATAGTTAACATATTTTTGGAAAGTTATTTATTAATATTTTAAATTTTTTATTTAGTATTGATAATTATAAATTACTAGTTACATCTATGCATTAATATCTTATATATAGATGCTAATTAATGGGTAGAGAATACAATTATACATATGTTACCAACTCATTATGACATTCATAATATTTTATTATTTAAGTCTTAATATATATTATTTTATTTATATTATGAGACTAACCCCACTTGACTTTTATGAACTCAATTAGTGATTCTCTCATATTTTCTTAATAATTATTTGTTTGCAAAGACTTATGTGAGCTCTTATTATGAGTTGGAAGTAATAAAAGAAGCCCAAATCTTTAATCCAAGAAAAAGCCAAGTCTTATGAAGAGGGGCAACCTAATATGTTTACAAGCCCAAGAGAGGGCATCACCTTGGCCTAGCCAATATTGACTTAAAAAAGATATCAAGAGATGAGATATAGGATGTCTATTCTAGAATACTTTAAGATGAGATTAAGAAAAAGATTAGAGTGCCACCCTCATGGAAAAATCTGGGCCATTCACTAAAAGAGTCAATTATTAATTATAATCGTTTGTTAGAGGGGCCTAATTCTCTAGAAGTTTAAGTATTTCACTTTCTCTTAGAGGGTGCTTTTTGTCTCTCTTTAGAGTAGCAGCTAACCAAAGAAAAAAGAAGAAAAATCAAGGCCCGATCAATGGCATTCTTGTGCTCAAAATCATCATAGAGAAGAGACTATGTAGAGCACATCAAGATCATCACAGATCAAGCATCACTTGACCTAGAACTAGAGCACAACAAGGTTTGTGCAAGATCTAGATATAGGATGTCTTTGTAATCTTTTCCATTGATAGATTAATTCTTAGTTCAAACTAGTTTTACTATTTATTATATCATTCTATTACATTAGATTCATTCTCTTTTATTTGCCACAGTTTTCATTTTTCTTCTCTTTACTCTTTTTAGATTTAAGTTCAACCTTCACAATCTCAAGTATATCTATATATATATATATATAAGAAATAAAATAAGTAAAATTCTTACTCTCATTAACAATATTCCTTGAAGATCGACCTTTACTTATCTTAAACTGAAGAATGAGAATTTATAAATATTATTTACATAAACTTGATTGCATCATGATGACATATCTAACTTTTAAATTGAGTTCATCAAGTAGTATGAACAATTCAAATTCAAATAATTAATTGGATATCAAAATTATGTGAAAGTAATGATGTCATATCATGAGGTACATAATAGATTTAGGCTTTCATAATCAGATTTTATTTTACAAATTGTCACTAAATTGAATGTCTTAATCATTATTTTTTTGCTGAAGGTAGTTTCTATAAAGATTGATACTTTCCATAGTAGTGTATAAAATAATAATTCCACATGGCAAAATAAACAAACTAAATGAATTGAAAATAATTGGTCATGAATACACTCAATGAATTTGCATTTGGATAATATAAATTATCAGTTTCAATTGTGTCTAAATAATAACATTTTTAATCATATATACATGTAGTGCAATTTGATTTTATTTTTTTATCAAAATAATCATATATTGAATGCTAGAATACTCTCTCCCTCCTCTATTTGCAGCCTATTTTTCCCACAGAAACCCCGCAACGTAGTTTATCCTCACCAACATCACTTGAACGGGTATGCTGAAAAAATTGACAATCTTCTCAACATTGACAGTCTTCATCTGGTGGTACATGTTGTGCATATGTGTGACTGAATAGACCCATACTCCAGCTAGAAAAACACTTGAGTCGTGAGGTAATCTCAGTTCTTTTGCTCACTTCCCTTCTTGAATAAAAAACGGGTGGAGACCTTGGGGCGACGGCAATAAGGCAATGCAGAGATATTTCTTAGGCGATGACCATTTCTATAGTTTTGTTGGTAGTGTCTTGCAATGCTGCGATACAAGAGCATGAAACCACTGTCAGTTGCTCTAGCTGGCCCTTTCGTATTGGTTTAAGTAATAGACATTTTTCATCACTTCAGGGCTTACACCATGACAAGAGGTGCTCATCCATTGTAAGTTTAAAAGGCCTTGTTATATTCATCTACCAGGCAGCTTCCACATTAGATTGCTAATGTGACTTATTATGCCTTCTCTCACCACCTTCTGTCTTTATGCCCCTCCCTCCTCTTTCCCTCTCTCTCTCTCTCTCTCTCTCTCTCTCTCTCTCGATATATATACATATATTATCTTGTGAATCATTCCTAGGTCTTGGTTTTTGTCAGTCATTGACTTTAATTCAACAATTTGCTCATCAGGTATCATGTTTTCAATAACTTTCTTTTACCTCAGGAATGCCATTCCATTTATCTCTTGGTTTGCAACTATATATCGTATAATCCTCTCGCAATAACAGTGATAGTGAACGTTTTTGTTGTGAAAGGGAAGATTAACGTTCTTAGTCTCTAATGGAGTACCAAAAGATCCGATTGTCAGAAGTTGAAGTATTATTTAACAAAGTTTTTCATGATGAACTAATGACTTGTTATATTTTTGTAAGAGATTAGTTCACAGGATCCTGCTGAGAAAAAACTGAATTTTATTAAGTTGTTCATGCTGAGGAAATCAATTATGTTGGAATGACTCAATAAAATAAAAAATATTCTTCACTTAGTTTTTCCTTCCACCATACTTTTGTCTCGGTCGCGTTGTGTGTCTTTAAATAAACCCCTATCTTGTTCATTAAGTCTTAGGGTCAGTGATGCAGGACGGGGCGAGATCCTTGTACTTGATCAATGAAACTCAAGACCCGGGATGAGGTAGTCGGACCAATCTGGTCAGAATGTATGGACCCTAGACTCTAGGTCTGACCACGTAACTTAAGTACAGGCAGGCATACCAATATGCATGATCAACCCAAGACAACCCGCGGAAACACTCGACGATGGTAAATGTGAGGCTCTCTTGGTCCACGTTCGGACAGACAGTAGAACAGTCGTCGTGAAGTAGCCTAGGGCTGCAGCTCACGAACGGTGACGAGTCTGGCGCAGCGTCGGAAGTCATGATCTGATAACCCGTCCTATCCTGTCTACGTTCTCCTGATGGCGGTGGAAACGAGCCGATAAAACCCTTCGAAAGATAATTAAACTTAAGAGAAAGGGGTACGGAGCTAACCTTCGGGCTGCGTAGCCCGGCGGGTCGTGACGGAGTGGAGACTCGACGTAAGTAGAGACGTCCGGTGAAGAGCGATGCTCAGCGTCGACGGTCGGTCCTGGTCGAGAGTCGCTGTAGTCATCGTTGTAAGACGTGGCACGGTCAGATCGGGAGTGGGCCTGCTGGTGGGCCGAAGGGCACGCTAGCAGACGCGCGCGGCAAGCCGTGCGGCGTGTCTCAGGGCACGCAGGTGGCGGCACCTGGTGGGCACGTGGGGTGCGTGCAGTGCTGGCGCTTTGGCAGGAATGCCGAGCGTCGATGGTGCTTCGGCGGGAGTGCCGAGCGTCGACGGCGCTTCGGCGGGAATGCTGAGCATTGGCGGTTGGGTGGAAACCCAACCGTCATCGGAAGGATTGGCCTTCTCTGGCGGCGCTGGGAAGCGGAGTAGAGGACGGAGGCGATCCGGCCGACGATACCAGGGAGGGTTGAGCCCTCCTGGTCTAGGCGGTGCTGGAAACGGCGCGACGGCGGCAGATTGTCGGGAAACTCCAGCAGGGGCTTGTGAGGAGCTTGGACTGGATCTGGCTTGTCGGCACGGCAGCAGGGTCTCTCCCGACGTCGACGGCAGGTAGGCGTTCGTCAGCGAATGGCCAGCGACTGGGCGGAGCGGCGAATGGTGACTCCGGCGAGTTTATGGTGGAGTTCTGAAGGAAGAGGTGGCAGTCTAACTAGGAGTTGAGAGACTCCGGCAAAGTGCCCGGTGACGGCTCGTAGGGAGGCGAAGCGAGCCCCTTTCGTCACGACGGCATGACGGGGTTCTAGCTGAGGTGGCGGCGGCTGCAGCGGCAACCGTGACCGTTTCGTCTGGTGATGGCCGCGATCTCACGGGAGGCAATGAAGATGTCCAGTGGCGGTAGTGGTCTCAGGCGGCGGTGGGACTTCTCCAGCAGCAGCATCACGATGAACGAAGTCCTTAGGGTATCGACGGCCTTCCTCTCCCTCCTTCCCTCCCTATCCTAGGTTACGAAGAAGGTATCTCACAAATGATAATTTCTTACAAAATTCGGCGCTCTCTTGAGGGGGGGTCCTACCTCTCCTTATATGGGGCCCAAAAGTGGGCTAAGGGGAGGTGGGCCCACTTGAGGCCTTCAAGCCCATAAGTCACAAAAAGGCTACAAAAGGAGCTTATTGGGCCTCTAAAAGAGAGACCCAATAAGCTCCCCTAAAAGGAGAAAGAGGAGGGCCCTCGTACAGTGCTTAAGTGGGCCTCAAATGAAGACCCAAATATGCCCCAAAAGAAGCCCAAAAGGAAAGAAGCATAGGTCCCCCCCCTTAGGGTTTTAATTGGGCCTCAAAAGAGAGACCCAATAAAACCCTAAAGAAAGGGAGACACAAACAACAACACACACATAGAATTGGGCCTGCTAACACACAAACGCAAGGCCCAGCAAGTCAATGTGAAAATACAAAGAAAGATAAGGGTGAGCTCGAGCTCGTTGTCATCGTAGAGGTGGAATGTCGTTGTCCCGAAGGGCTAAGCCGTGTAGCGAAAGCTAGGCTCCTTCGTCTTCGCACTTCAATCGAGCAGAACTCGGACTGCCAGTGTCTCTTGAGCTGATGGAGACGGGTCCTGCTCGCCATCAATCCTCCCAGTGTCGAAAGAACTCGACTCTGATGAGTTGACAAGTGGGGAAGGTAGGGGCTCCAGCAAGTCTGGTCGTAGTTGCTCCAGGTCCGCCTTTGAAATCCAAGCATCGTCCTTCGACGAGCAACCCTGCCAACGTACTAGGAATCTCCGCGAAACTCCATCCCCTGTAAAGTCAATTACCTCCCGAAGAATCTCCTCGACTCGCTCGTGCCAATCAGGTGGTAAAATGAGGGGAGTGGACTCCATGGCAAACTCGGCGCGTGGTATGATTAGATCCCAAGTGGTCAAGCTCTCGTCGACTAATGACCGAAGCAAATTCCCTAAGCTACAATTGACGACCTCAGTCTGGCCGTTAGTCTGTGGATGGTAAGCTGTGGAGAACTTGAGCTTAGTCCCAAGTAAGCTCCAAAGAGTCCTCTAGAAGTGGCTGGTAAACCGTATGTCACGGTCTGAGACTATGGACTTGGGTAGTCCATGAAGGCGCACAATCTCTCTAAAGTAGAGGCTAGCGACCTTGGAGGCGTCAGGGGTTTTTGAACATGGCATGAAGTGTGTCATCTTTGAAAATCTATCGACGACCACCATGATTGAGTCATGTCATCGTGCAGTACGCGGGAGTCCCAAAATGAAGTCCATGTTGACGTCGTCCCATGGGCGGGTTGGCACTAGAAGTGGCGTGTAGAGTCCAGCATTCTTCTTTACCTGCTTGGCGAGTGCGCACACTCAACACTGAGTGACGACATTCCCTACATCACGCTTGAGGGTCGGCCAGTAGAATTGGTACTCGACCGCTGCGATGGTCTTATCGCGACCAAAATAGCCGGATAGACCTCTTGCGTGACATTCCCAAGTGAGGAAGTCACAGAGAGATGTGCGTGGAACGCACAGTCTGCTCCTAAAGAACAGACATCTGTTGACCACAAGGAAGTCCTTATGATCTCGGGATGGACCATTCGAAAGTGCTTATAGAATGTGGCCAATGTCCAGGCAATCTACGTAAGAATCCGGTAGGGACTCAAATCCTGTCACCTAAACCTTCACGAGGTTCAGCAAGTGGACTCATTAGCTGAGGGCGTTTGCCATCACATTCTCCTTGCCCTTCTTGTGGCAAAGGACGAAGGTGAAGTCCTGCAAGTACTCGACCCATCGTGTGTGTCGATTGCTCAGCTTCCGCTGAGAGTGTAGATACTTCAAGGCCTCATGGTCCGAGAAGAGCACAAACTCCTTATAAAGGAGGTAATGGCGCCAGTATTTGAGAGCCTAAATGATGGTGTAAAACTCACGATCGTAAGTGGAGTATCTAAACCTCACGTCATTCAGTTTCTCGCTGAAGTACTCTATGGGATGGCCTTCTTGACTAAGGACACCCCTAATACCGATGCCTGAGGCATCATAGGCAACCTCAAATACCTTGCCAAAATCGAGTAGGCGAAGTATCGATGCTTGAGTGATAAGAGCCTTCACCCGATCGAAGGCCTGCTCAACTGCCTCTGTCCAAAGGAAGGTCTCCTTCTTGAGGCAATCAGTAAGTGGAGCGGTGATGGAACTCAAGTCCTGAATGAAGTGATGGTAGAATGTCGCTAGTCCAATGAAGCTCCGGATGTCATGCATGCTGCCTGGCCGTGGCCAGGTGACTATCGTGCGGACCTTTTCGGGGTCTGCGGAAACTCCTCACTCAGAGACGACAAAACCGAGGAACATAACCCCAGAAGTGAAGAAACTACACTTCTTAGGATGGGCATAAAGCTTCTCCTGTCGAAGTGCCTCAAACACTTGTCGTAAGTGCTGGAGGTGGGAGTCTCGGGTACCATTGTAGACCAAGATGTCGTCGAAGTATACTACGACGAACTTGCCAATGAACGGGCGTAAAACCTCGTCATTAGCCTCTAGAACGTATTGGGCGCGTTGGAGAGGCCAAATGGCATGACCTTCCACTCGTACATGCCCTCCTTGATCTTGAAGGCAGTCTTCCACTTGTCCCCTAGGCATATCTTGACCTGATGATAACCACTACGTACATCTATCTTTGAAAAGATAGTGGCTCCTATCATCATGTCAAATAAGTCCTGTAATCGTGGGATCAGAAAACGGTATTTAACCGTTATGCTATTGATCGTGCGACTGTCGCAGCACATGCGCCAAGTGCCATTCTTCTTCGGCGCTAGTAATGTAGGCACGGCGCAAGGACTAAGGCTTGGCTGGATGAGTCCCTTGTCCAAAAACTCTTGTACCTGTCGGCTAAGCTCCTCGTACTTGGCTGGCTCCATGCGATAGTGCAGCAGGTTCGAGAGTGATACTTTGGGAACCAAGTCAATAGCATGCTGAATGTGCCTCAATGGAGGCAGCTCTCTAGGAAGCTCCTCTAAGAGTACATCGATGTACTCCAATAACATACCCTTGACTTCTGGAGAAGACGAGGTAAGGGTCGTGTCATCTCGCGTATCCAAAGTGAGAGCAAAGCACGTTGGGGATCCATCTATGTCCGACGTGATCTCATGCTGAAAGGCAGGTCCCTTCATCACGATTAACCCAATACGTGACTTAAGGTCACACTTTGGCGCGGGCTTGTTGGTATGTGGATACCAAACAAGTCGGTGATCTCGATACATGAAAGAGCAAGTGTTTGCTCTTCCCATGAGTTGGACGTCATAGTCAAACAACTAGGACCGTCCAAGTATGATGCTGCTGATTTTCATCAGAAGGACATCACACAAGATGTGCTCATCATAGGTGCTCACCCTAAGTGACACTTGGCACTATCGACGAACGGGTAGGGTGGTGGCGTCTATCCACGATACGTCGTAAGGGGCTAGATGGCTGATAGTACTCAGCCCTGCCCTCTGCAAGACCTGGTCTGACACGTCATTGACGCAACTACCGCTGTCCATGATCCCTTGCACGCATGTCTGTTGATCTTCACATAGGTGTAGAAGATTGACGTGCAAAGAAAATCATTTGTCGTAGGCGAAGAAGTGGACATAGTCGTCCTCGGTGCCGGGGTGATCTCTCTAGCTGCCGTGGTGTCTGGCTGTAGTGTAGGAACCGTATCTCGAGATGGACGCTAGACAACGATGTTGACCAGCCCCCTCGATGAAGTGCTCGTCAATGCAGCAGCGAGAGAGGCAGCCTCGACTGCTGATACGGTGGCTGGCCAGATCTGGATGTAGCCAATCAAATCAAAAGTGTCATCACACTCAGCTAAACCCTCGTCAGCAATGTAGACATCATTGCCTACAAAGACGTCATCCTCATGTGAACCGCTACCTAATTCTTCGATCTCTATGAGGAGATTCAAAGATGGGCATTGGCTCATTCGGTGCCACTTACCCTTACACTTGAAACAAGTGATATGGGCTTGGGACGCGGTAGTGGCACGGTCGATTGTGTCGGCTGGTGGCGGATGTGGGGGTGGTGCAGACCCTACTGATGTCACCAGTGTAGTCCGTCCGTTCCCTACGCTAGTACGCGTCGGTGCTATCGTCGGTGTCTGTGTAGATCGCGTGGACACGATCTTCGTGGTGATCGGAGGTGGGGTGAACTGTGTGTCCTCGGCGGGTCGCTTCATATGCTCTACTATGCGGTAGGCCTCGTCTACTTCAGACGGGTTGCTTTTCAGCACCTCGTTCCAAAGCCGCAAACTAAGTCCGTGGGTGAAAATACCCAAAATCACACGTGAGTCCTCGACAAAGCAACAGCTCATGCGGCACTCCTCAAAAGCCTGAATGTAGTCTCGAACGGGCATCTTGCCCTGTCGGAGGTCTAACCAACTAAGGAACATCATCGACTCGTACTGTTGAGGGACATATTTGTTCCTCAAGCGTGATGCCATATCAACCCATGATGTGATGAGCTGCCCTCGTCGGTGTGCCGCGTAGCTCTCGTTTTCTCAAAAGATCTTGGCCTATCCGCCAAGTCTCATCTCCGCATACTCCACACATAAATCATCATCTATGTGGTACCACCGGAAATAGGAGTTCATACTAAACTCCCAATCTATGAAGTCCTTTGGCTCACGGGAGCCATCAAAGACTGCCACATCGGCACGCACACTTTTCAGTATGTGGGCCCTGTGATCCTCACGTTGCCTGTCCCGATCATCCAATCGATCAGCCCCATGGTCACCACCAAAGTCATAGTGGGGAGGACTCGGATAACGCCCTTGATGGTAGTATCGATCTTGGTGGGTGTCCTAGGGTGCTTGGTGAAAGTCCGGAGCATGTTGGTAGTTGTGGTATGAATCATCGTGATTTCGTGGCTGATGCTCTGCTCGCCGATCGAGCTCCTCTCGTCGAAAAGGATCAGCTCTGTAACCCGGAAGGTCTCTCTTGTCATGTCCCTGGTCGCGTCCGTGGGGTCGATAGTCCTCGTAGTGAGGTCAGGGTGGTGGTGGTGGCGTACATGGGGGATCGTCCCTACAAGCCGGGTAGACCGGCTTGCGGCGATCATAAGTATCCTGTGGCCAACGACCGCCCAATCGATTGTGGCCATCGTCGTGACGAGGTGCGTCGTGGCGACGAAGATTCCCTCGACGATGATCGTGATCGAGGTACTGGTGATCATATGGATCACTATAGGGGCTCACAGGCCAGCGGGGCTCACGATGCTCCTGATATGCCTGTGTAAGAGGCAGTGTGGTAAGTGGTGCGACCGGATACACGACTGGCGGTGGGCCATGAGCTGCAGCTACAAAGGTAGCTCGCTCCAGACGCTCAATAGCCTAGGTCATGCTATACATGACATCATCTAGGAGGGAGCGTGCTCCATCCCTCGAAGGGTACTGGGGTGAAGGTTGCTGGCGGCCACCTCTGCCACGACCCCTAGTACTCTTCGATGGATAGTAGGGTGCGGATTCCTTCCCAGCTCAGTGGCTCGTAGCCGCGGGCAGCTGGGGCCACCCTGATGCCTCTCCAACTGACATAGGGCTCGAAGTCTCCCAGGGTTGGGAGGGGTCTGGTACCAAATCTGTCTGTCTTGACAGAGATGGTGGACTCGTGTCCACTCTAGCTACTTGGAGAGTGGCAGGATCTGAGGCCTCGGGCGAGTGCTGTGACGATGGTGAACCTCCTCAAGCTCTAGCTGAGCGTGTTTCTACTATGACTGGGTCCTATGGGTGCCTAGATGCCAATACAATCCTATATGAATGAATGGTCTACTAGTGGTATGGAAGCTCGGTGAGCGTCCTTAGGGAACCGAGGTTAGGTGGTAGCCCAACTTGGTTCTGATACCAATTTGATGTAGGATGGGGCGAGATCCTTGTACCTAATCAATGAAACTCAAGACCCGGGATGGGGTAGTCGGACCGATCCGATTAGAATGTATTGACCCTAGACTCTAGGTCTGACCACGTAACCTAAGTACAGGCAGGCGTACCAATATGAATGATCAACCTAAGACAACCCGGGGAAACACTCAACGATGGTAAGTGTGAGGCCCTCTCGGTCCACGTTCGAATAGACGGCAGAACAGTCGTCGTGAAGTAGCCTAGGGCTGCAGCTCACGAATGGTGACGAGTCTAGCGCAGCGTCGGAAGTCACGATCTGATAACCCGTCCTATCCTGTCTACGTTCTCTTGATGGCGGTGGAAACGAGCTGAGAAAACCCTTCGAAAGATAATTAAACTTAAGAGGAAGGGGTACGGAGCTAACCTTCAGGCTGCGTAGCCCGGCAGGTCATGACAGAGCGGAGACTCAACATAAGTAGAGACGTCTCGTGAAGAGCGATGCTCAGCATCGATGGTCAGTCCTGGTCGAGAGTCGCTGTAGTCGTCGTCATAAGACGTGGCACGGTCGGATCGGGAGTAGGTCCACTGGTGGGCCGAAGGGCACGATAGTGGACGCGTGCAGCAAGCTGCGTGGCATGTCTCAGGGCATGCGGGCGGCAGCGCCTGGTGGGCGCGCAGGGTGCACGCAGCGCCAGCGCTTTGGCGGGAATGCCGAGCGTCAGCGGTGCTTCGGCGGGAATGCCGAGCGTCAGCGGCGCTTCGGCGGCAGTGCCGAGCGTGGAAGGCACTTTGGCGGGAGTGCCGAGCGTTGACGGCGCTTCGGCGGGAATGCCGAGCGTCGGCGGATGGGCGGAAACCCAACTGTCGCCAGAAGGATCGGCCTTCTCTGGCGGCGCCGAGAAGTGGAGCAGAGGACGGAGGTGATTCGGCCGACGATACCAGGGAGGGTTGAGCCCTCCTGGTCTTGGCGGTGCTGGAAACGGCGCGACTGCGGCGGATCGTTGGGAAACTCTGGCGGGGGCCTGTGAGGAGCTTGGACTGGATCTGGCTCATCGGCACGGCAGCAGGGTCTCTCTCGACGTCGGCGGCAGGTAGGCGTTCGTCGGCAAACAGTCAGCGACTGGGCAGAGCGGCGAATGGCAACTCCGGCGAGTTTATGGTGGAGTTCCGAAGGAATAGGTGACAGTCTAACTAGGAGTTGAGAGACTCCGGCGGAGTGCTCGGCGACGGCTCGTAGGGAGGCGAAGTGACCCCCTTTCGTCACGATGGCGTGACGGGGTTCCAGCTGAGGCAGCAGCGGCTGCAGCAGCAACTACGACCGTTTCGTCCGGTGATGGCGGTGATCTCACGGGAGGCAATGAAGATGTCCAGCGGCGGCAGTGGTCTCAGGCAGCGGTGGGACTTCTCCAGCAGCAGCGTCATGATGAACGAAGTCCTCAGGGTATTGACGGCCTTCCTCTCCCTCCTTCCCTTCCTATCCTAGGTTACGAAGAAGGTATCTCACAAACGATAATTGCTCACAAAATTCGGCGCTCCCTTGAGGGGGGGTCCTACCTCCCCTTATATGGGGCCCACAAGTGGGCTAAGGGCAGGTGGGCCCACTTGAGGCCCTCAAGCCCATAAGCCACAAAAAGGCTACAAAAGGAGCTTATTGGGCCTCTAAAAGAGAGACCCAATAAGCTCCCCTAAAAGGAGAAAGAGGAGGGCCCTCGTATGGTGCTTAAGTGGGCCTCAAATGAAGACCCAAATAAGCCCCAAAAGAAGCCCAAAAGGAAAGAAGCATAGGTCCCCCCCCTTAGGGTTTTAATTGGGCCTCAAAAGAGAGACCCAATAAAACCCTAAAGAAAGGGAGACACAAACAACAACACACACATAGAATTGGGCCCGCTAACACACAAATGCGAGGCCCAGCAAGTCAATGTGAAAATACAAAGAAAGATAAGGGTGAACTCGAGCTCGTCGTCATCACGGAGGTGGAATGTCGTCGTCCCGAAGGGCTAGGCTGTGTAGCGAAAGCTAGGCTCCTTTGTCTTCACACTTCAATCGGGCTGAACTCGGACTGTCAGTGTCTCTTGAGCTGATGGAGACGGGTTCCACTCGCCATCAGTCAGCATCTAGATTTATATCTGGATTTAACACCGAAGTAAATCTTTATTACTAGTTAGCATTATTAACTTTTATGTTCGTCAAAATTAAACTTCATTGTAGATTTTTGTCCAGCCATCAACCCATACAAAATCTCGGAGAATCGAAGAATCAACATAGGAAAGAAATCAAACTATTTATGCATAGAAATTGATAATAGAAGTGGATTACCAATTAGGTATATTAACGAGGCCTTATAAATTGAATCTCTTTTTCATTAAAAAATGATGAATAATATTTGAGATATTCGGAAATTAAAGTACTAGCCATTCCCTTTGTCTAAATATTGCACATGAACCTAAATATTTCCCTGTAGTAACATTTATAAGAAAATACCCTTCTTGTGGAAGGGAGACAATAGGGTTGTTTCAACCGTCTATTGGCTGTGAACATAGCTTTTTACAAACAGGCAAAGCATTACATTTCCCTGCTTCTTACTTCGGTTTCATATAGTCATTAGAATATAGATTTATTTATCAGAGGCATAGTATCTTGGAAACAGGTACAATGATTCTGATTTCTGCTTTGTTGTCTAACTATATTATCACTATTTTCATTACCAGATCTGATTCCTAAATCAGCGTACAAGGCAGGTTAGTTGAAAATTTAATATATAATATTTATTTAATCATTATTAAAAATCATCTAAACACATGTAAAGCGATTCATCATGTTTTTCAGAAAAAATTTCAACACATTTTATAACTTATGTTTTTTTAAACGTGTTAAGCATCAAAGATACAATGTTGTTTAGTTAAAAAAGATTTCCTTGCATAATCGGTGAAAATATTGTTGGAACAATGCATCACGCAGTTAAGGTAATTAAAAATTAGCTCGTATACAAATGAACATATGAAAACAGTTTAGCTTATACATGTGTATAATCACACTCAAGATTTCAGTTTTATGAACTCCATTGTAGAAGTAACGATGCATGCTATTTCATTGTCTAAAATGCATATTATTGTTGTATTTACACTGTATCGCCCAGTTTCATTTGAACTCATATTAAATGCAAAGTTCCATTAAAGCACGCAGGCAGTAGCCTGCCATTTAGTTTAATCTTCTTTACTTGTAATATACCACGATGTGCGGAGGTGCTATATAAACCTTTATGATCATCAAGAAAGGGACGAAGTACAAGGTTAATACTACATGGACTGCATTATTGATACGACCTTACTCTATACTGTTCCCAGACTAAATGACAATCTAGGGGTCAAGCTCTGTCTGGAGACGAATGTCAGAAAGACGGAAATTTATCACCAAAAAAATTTGCGGTGGACTATGGACTTTCACATGAAAATCGGGGTGAAATTATTTTGGCTGCCTCTCTTTGTTCGATCTCCAACACAGATGCTTTACATAATCATGTTCTGTTTGATGATGGAGTCTAAACAGCAGAGATATGATAATGGAAGATAAACACTGATTATCACATGGTAACCACAGATTAATTAGAATGTAAGAAAGGGAGAACTGGATGACAAATGTATAATTTTCAAATCCACGGACGAGTTTGACGCTAAAGTCAGCACGGAGGCCCATCAAAGACAAACTTAATATTACAAGTAGCTCATTTATTGCAGAAGAAAAGAGCCCTGAAATATGGTAATATTTTTTTAAAGACGAAAAAGCGGCAGAAGTTCTCTTTCGTATATCGTTTGTTCTCAGGTCAACCTCCGGGTAGTGGTTGGTAAGCAGTAGCTATCGTCACCCACACTTCTCGTCATCACTCTCCTCACAGATTTGGCCGTAGAGGACGGTTCGACGCAATCCCTTGACGGAGTATATCCCCTCACCAATATCGGCTGAGTGGGTAAACCGCAAAAAATCACCAATCTTCACTAAATGGACGGTCTTCTTCTGTTGGGACATGCCATCTAGATGTTTGAACGAAGAGTTTTGTAATACTGGAAGAAAAACACTAGAGAGTAACCTGGAAGACGATTTCCTCACGCTTCTTCCCTCGGCCATAATCAAGCATTAGGAAGGTATTTACTGTTCAGAAAGATCAAAAGTCAAAACTTTCTTGATCGGTCTATTGGGGTTAACAAGTTGGATTAATTTAAGAGTATATTAGTAGGGAACCTTAGGCACGCGGAAGAAGACTGACCCAGAGTTTTTCCTTTATTCATATTGAAAGTTTTCTTCTTTCAGCGATCACCATGGTCAATTCACGTGCTCTGACTTCCTCGTTCACACAGATTGCCATCGTCCACCAAACGTTTCATCGCCAACTGCGTGTGAATCCGAAGAACGGAAGGTTGATAGAACATTTGTTCTCGGGAATATATAACTCGTTCTCTAATCGCCAGGTCCTTCGATTGCATGAAACGTAACGTAGTGAGAAGAGGCGATCGTTCTTCGCGAGGTTACCCATCTGGAAAAGAAGACGTGCATAGCTTATGGCGGGAGGGATAATACCGGGAAGAACGGCGCCTTCCCTGGCGGCAGTTCTCCTCTTGCTTCTCTTCCTGGTCTCCACGTCGACCGCTCGGTCCCCGACGGTATTCAAGGAATATATCTCAGCCTTCACTGCTACACTTGATGAAGAAGGGTTCAATCTTCCTTCGGCACCTAGAAGCTCGCACTCACCTGCTCCTCCGGCACATAGAAACTCGCACCCACCTGCTCCTCCAATACCTGAGATAAGAGGTCTCCAATCACGCCGGTGAATGTTGTACTGTTATCTCCCCTTTTTATAGTGCGATTTCCAACATTCGGAGAGAGATCTGATGGCAAGATCCGTGTGGGCTGTGTTTATATTTCCAAGAGAGAGAATATTTTGACGACATGTACTTGATGTTCTTGAAGAAGTCTAATAATTACTACGATCTGGAATCTTGTGAGATTTCTTCTCAATCTTTGACCTGTTCTTCCCTTCGTTGACGTTGAAGAATCGGTTAACAACTACCCTTCGAGCCACTTTTAGAATATTAGACTCTTTCGGGAACATCACGCAAAAGAGTCTTGACGATGGTTCCGACTTCCGGATAGTTAAACGTGGCCGCCGTGTTGGGGGCTGTCTTGCCCCTTTTCCGGATCGGCAATGATGGCTCGCCCACTTCCAGTCAACAAAACAATTAAAACTGCGGTCACTACACATACTCCAGGACACCAAAACCATTTATGATAATGAAGAAGGTATTTCTATTATTATCATATTTACTGTCTAATTAAAAAAAAAGATTAGCAGCTAACCCCAAGTGGTGACTTTCTTTCACACGAGTGAGATTGAAGACATCAGCTCCTAGAATATTAAACGAGCGAAGTAGTTTGATCTATTTCTCTATCTTATGTGTATTTCTTATCATGAAACTACTTTTTAATTAATGATCCACAATCTAGTCAAAAACTAGTCAAAGTAATAAAAAACCTTTTGGCAGTTAGACCAAACAATCTTTGACCCATCAAATCTTTGAGAGCTTTGAATTCCAATGATAAGTTTCAGGATTCTCTAAACAGCCCATCATAAGAGATTTTAAATATCACCTCAATAACATATCAGATCCTACTATTCCTAATCAAATAACTTATCAAAGTTCTATTATAATAGCAACCTTACAAAAAACGTCGTGTATCATTTAAGCATCCTCATAATTAAAGATGCTCATCTTCTTAGCATAAAAAACAGTTTGTTGTAAGTCCTGTATCAATATTTCGATGTGAAGGCATTGTAAAGAGTACTGGTAGAAAAGAGGAAAAGAGAAGCTACTACCTTTGGTGCTCACTGTGGGAGATTGACCTATGAAATTTATCCTGCAAAGGGCTTTGCTAATTCTATGAATCTCAAGTATGGAATTCTCAAGGAGAATAATGGAAGTTGAGCAAGAACCCTAGATAAATAAACATAGGCAAGGGAAGGTGAACCCACTGTAAAGCTAAGCATTTATTTCATTATCATAATTAGTGTGTCAACACACTGTTCACCAAAGATGGGGTTCATGGTGACCAAAGCCGTACTATGTCAACCAAAGTCAAGCTATGTCAACAAAGATGGATTTATGAGACAATTGTTTTCATGATGACAAAATATATAAGAGTAATTTGGTAAAATCATAATAGTAGAATTATATATTTTGATGATCTAGATTGTTGGTAGTTGATAAATGTCTCAAATTTGAGAGAAATTCACTCAATGGTAAAATGATCAATAATCATTTTTGAGATCAATAAAATGATTTTGTGTGTTAGATTGTGTCTTGGTATAAGCATGTATGTATCATAGGGTAGATAGCTGAAATAGGAACACGACAAAAAAAATGACACATCAAGATTTAGAGGTTTCTATGTATGTGAATTTTAAAAGATTAAGAAGCATTTATGAAGTTACAATTTCAAGAGTGGATATGACCCAAAAATGAACCAGCATCTTGCCCTTGTTTGAAATGACATCTAAAATTAGAGGAAAGAATTAGAGAAAAATCAATTTACTCCCCATCCTGGTGCCATGATATCATCTAAAAATCTAAAAACCAAAGCCAAATTAAATGTGTTGACACAACATATACTTTGGCTATGCACCTCATATAGGACTGTGGAAAATAATCTAATTTCTTCCAAAGTAGGAAGTTAATTAAAAAATCAATTAATCCCTCCCATTTGAATTATATCTAGAATACATTTGATACAAGCAGGGACAACCCCTAAAAAGATCTAATGCCAGTCAAAACCTGATATCAAAATAAACTATCCTTATATGTTTGAATATGAAAAGAAAGTATAGGAAGGATGTCAACAAGACTGTATAGCAAACCAGCTAAAACTAAGTTAACTAAAAAGGCTGACATGTATACTACAATGTGGGTTTATATGAGTCAACCCAAAAAGCCTTTGACTGATCAAATATCTACAATTTGAATTTCGGTGGTCAAGCTTTTAGGCTATCGAAATCCCATCCACATGAGGCTTCGGAGCAACCACAACATGTCAATTCAGTTCATTCATGCTATAATTTCACCTCCACTTGACACTACAACTGCAACCATGCCAAGGCTTCCTCAAGCATTTCACCTCCACAAAATGAAGAAAGTCGATAAATTCAGCCTTATAATTGATTCTTTGTTGCTATTGTATCTATTTTTCCCTGTATGTGAACATATTATAAGGAGTACTTGTAATAATGGAGAAATGGCAAGTTAATCCCTTAGTCCCTAGCATAATTTATTCTTTTGTTAATGATAAGGTTTAAAATTTTAAATAACCTCAAATTATTGGCTTCTAGAAATTCCTTTAATGAACTTAGATCAAATACTATATAATATACATTATAACTATGTGCACAAACTAGTAGTTTTTAATTGCCAAATCACAAAAATGTTGGTAGAATTTTGAGTGATCACATGCTGTCCAACACTAAAAACGATTCGTTCATTTTTATAATATTGATCTATGTTTACACACTAATTTAGCATTGAGCAAGGTTCATGATTAAGATGCCAACCAAATTCTGTACCTTAAAGGAATAAAATTTTGTATTGTACTTGCAAGACGTACATAATTCTAAATGGACGTTTATAGAATGGAGTAAATCTAGAACTGATTGAACTTAGGGAGTGAGAGTGAATCCATAATTTCATTTATTTCTGATTTGTATTGTACTCATTTTTCTCCTACTATGATTTTATTTTCCAACAGTGCCACTACCTATGTGTAGCTTTAGACTCTTCAACATCTACATCTATTTGATTGACATATAAAATTCCCAATAATACCAAAAATAGTCTTTGAATACTGAAAAAGGGTACTACGTTAGGCTTTTAGGTAACGATTGAAGTGGAAATAACATATGATCAGAGATCTCAATACAAATGAGGCAAGTATCATAGAATGTGAGTGTCTGAAAAAACCTTCAGTCTCATTCATCACAAAAGAACCATCATTTGGGTTATCTCTAAGTAACTCATAAGATATTACTTAAATTGTGATAAAAAAATAGCATCAATATAATCACAAATAGTTGCTGTACGCTTGTGCACTTGGAAGTAAACATAGCTCAACACCCATGTGCAAAGCTACTAACTTGATAGTTGGAAGCTTGCGAGTTGTCACTGTAGATTTAGAAACTAAAAATATAGGACTGACGTGACTTAGTCGTTGTATATTAAATCACACAAATCTAAAATTTATAAAACTAGAAAATATGATTTTTCAGATATTTAGAAGTATTTCTGAAAAAATATATCAATTATAATTTAATAAAACTTTCCAAAAATATCTGTAATTTTCCAGGTCGATCACAAGGATGTAATATAATATTTGGTAATTATTCATAATTTTTCTCAAAGAATATTATTTTTAATAAATTTTATACTAAGAAATGAAAAGGAAATATATTTAAAATTCACGAAAAAAGGAAATAAGGGTGTGGACGTCAAGATGACGTCAACGCCCGGTGAACGCGAATCAGACAAAAATAGAGTTCCACCTGGTGATTCTTACGTAAGTGATTACAGACAATTTAATTGATCAAATTAAGATCTGTAAAAGTCAGAAGAATTATAATGAAATGGAGTATATCTTAGTAAATTTAAAATCAACAAATTATCACTAAAAGAAGTAGAAATTAAGTTGAAAGCAGGAAAACAAAGTTCTGATGTCGCGGTGACGATGCGTCGGCGATGCATCAGAATCCTGAGCATTCGGGAGGACCATCGTGTAGTGTCCACAGCCTCGAAGGCTCTCCTTGGACAAAGACGATGTGGGCAATCTCTAGATCTCCTTGCGAAGTCTAGAGATCAATGAAATGGGTCGTCAAATCGTCTATGACAGCTGTCACCCAGCGGAGCGGAGAAACGGCAACTTTACAACTCTCTGGCGGCTGTCACCCGACGGAGAGGAGTTGGATAGAGGTGGGGCATGTGTCAAGGAGCTTCATCCTTAGGCCCGCGCAGCAAGAGAAGGCTCTTCATCACATCTAGTATGCTCTCAGGAGGTGGCGACTCATCTCCCGGTGGATCGTTCTCTTTCCGATGACGGCTTGTTCGTTGATCAATCGGAGATGCTTTACTCGATGGATTCGCAATCCTTTTATCGCGAATCATTCAACAATTTTAGTAACAATGCTCTGCGAATTGTGTTGACGAGATTTTTGCTGATGATCCAGCGATTCTAGTTGCTTAATGCTTCATCGGTGATCTGTAGGAAAGTCACGATAATCAGATAAAAAAATATGAATTTTGGCTCTAGGAGGATTCGAACCCACGCCGGTTGCCCCCGCCCTTTTTGGGGAAGGTGACGTGGGTTTAGTCCCATATCGGTTGTGCGCCAAATTTTCTGGTGAATATAAAGTAATATTACATTCCCGATCAAGTCTCTTTCTCACGCGTGTATGACCACTCCTTGCCCCACAGCCGGCTGACCACCGGTGACGTGGAAGGGGAGTGGTAGACACGTGCCCCCATCAGTTCAAGCCGCTCGAGCCCCTGCTCGCGGTTCATGCCTGACTGTGCTTCCGACCCGCTTGCGGGGCTAGTAGGTCCCCCCCATTTTGCTATTTTTATTTTAATTTCTTTTCCTTTATTTATCTCAAAAGTAAGACAGTAAAAATCATATAAAATCGTATAAAATCACATAATTACCCAAAAATTCACGTTAATCAATTCAAAACCACTTTTCACACTTTAACACAAATATAAGTCTATTTATCATGAGTTAAGGCTAAAACTATATTATTTACTAATTATTAACTCATGATAATGAAGACTTATCAAGGACCCAAGGAGTTCAACTGTGACATTAGCTTCTCCAAGACATTTTCGTAGGGGGTTCACCTTCTACATGTCTTGTAGTGTAACTGTTCACCAGTTAATTTGGCATGAACCTAGGAAAGAACATATATAGACAATTTGGAAGATATGTGGGGAAATTATAGGTCCTAAAGTTATTAGAAATCGTTGAGAGCATTCCGTACATGTATTTGAAACAATGAATTTTCCAATTTCCCAAAACACAACGGTTGTTGTTAAAACCTAGTACTAGAGAAATATAAAGCACATTACAATTATCTAAAAGTGAGAGATAGAATGCCAACTGCTTTATGGATGACCTTGGCACTAAGGTAACCCATGAGCATGAGGGTGCGATTGTAATGTTGGTCTATTTTCATCTAGTGAAACAAGGACAGACGAGGCAGATTCCTTGGTCAGCAAATGGGCCAAAACGGATGACATGGGGATGATGATGTAGAACATGATGATACATAACTAAACTACCATAGACAAATAACCTAGACTTGACTCTTATCATCTACCTAAGAATTTAAGAGAGCTGACTAGGACTAGATCGAGTGCTTTCCTACAAGATTAGAAACAAATGGATCAATGCAATTCAGAGATCACTAAGGATTAAGATGTTTAACAATCGATAAATCAAATAGAAAAAGTCAATTGGTTTCTCACTTTGCACTCACCACTAGTTATGAAAATAACTGGATCAATTTAAGAATCACACAACAACAGTATTGTGAGACTACACTAAATACAAAAAATACTCAAATATGAAAGAAAGAGATTTTAGAAATAACCTTCTTGCCGGAATGGGTGACTAAGAGGTGGAGTAACACATTGAAACTGAACCTCACTTGTGGATAGTTGACCAGATGTTGACTGAGTCTTTATGGTAGACTAGGTGGACAAGCTTGGATCAGATGGGGTGGGCTGACACAGACCAAGGCGATCGAGAATGGCTCGGATCAGTGAGACAGGTTGGCATGAACCCGGTGGTCCGAAATCTCTCTGATTGGTGAGGTGGTCGGTGCAGACCCGGCGTTCCCGAATGGTCACTGTTTATTTAAACAGTTTAACTATGAACAAATAACTCCCAGCCAGTCCCTTTTCCCCATGCCGTTTTTCTCTTTGAGGTCACCATCGAGATTCCGAGATCAACAAAATCCATATCAATAACGATGGTTCCAACGGTACAACTCTTCAATTTTGAAGAGCTTCAAAGGTTCTACTATGAACGGGTCGAATGGCCAATGCTGACAATTCTGTGCAAACAAGAGATCTTTGTGTATGTGACGTGGCACCAGTGATTGTCGAAACAATGTCAGTTTTAAGTATAAACAATGAAGTTGGAGTCAGCCTTCTTCCTCACCCCTCCTCTTTTTCCAAAGTCTGAGATAACGAAACTCATATGAAATTTGACAAGAACAACAAACAGCACTGACGTAAATCGACTTCCGTGTTCCAATGTATTTTATGAATACGCTAAGGGAAAAACAGGAACATGAGGTTTCTGAAGGCGTTGGCTTGATGAGAGAAAAACATCATTTCTCCACTTGAGGGGATGACGACCTCCATGGTCACTGGGCGAGAGCACAGCGAAAGGCTGCGGCAATAGAAACAACACGCAGCAACGTCACAAAAATTCAGACGGGGCCGAACCTTGGGGTAATTAACCATAAATCAGGCACTCAGAGGGGAAGAGCCCACTGTTAAAAGGAACCACGTTCCTTCCGATCATGATCACAATAATATCAGGTCTGTCACATTAGGGGGGGAGTCCTATGACAAGGTTATAGAAATGCTGGGTGCTGAAGGGCATGCCTACTGGTCAATGGCGGCCATGAAGTTGAGTTGTGGCTGTCCACAGTGTGACCACGGCGCCACATTTGGTCGATGAGCAATAGGGTACATTCAAACTTCATGAAGTTGAGAAGAACTCCCCAAATTATGTTGGTTCTTTAATCCATGCAGAAGCTAATGGTGAGGTTCGAAATCCTTACTTTTTCGGGTTCCTAAATCCTTTAGGAAGATAAGAATCTGTCAACTCTACCAATTCTGTCAACTATTAATTGAAACAAATGTATTTCTCCGCCAATCAATTTTTTCACTGTGTAGACAAGTTTTTAATGTGACTTTCACTAGTCTCCTGCTTCCTCCCTTAAGGAGAAGGATGAAACGAGTCTACCTGAACCTATAATCTAGAAAAGGTAGAGGTGCCAAGCTTGGTACTAATAATGTTTTCATCATTTGAGGCTAACAGTGACACAATCGAAATGCAATTTTGGAATCACAGGAAGACTGATTCTACCATTTAGCCCTAGCAATCTTCAGCAGGAACAATATACAAAGAACATATTTGATGATAATCCAAACACTAAAGCCCTCACTCTCAAGTTACGGATCACCTTTGTTGTGTTTGTCATGATAAGAAGAGTGCTGCTTCGTCAAAAGCTATTTGGAATCATACTTGCTAAAACATCAGGTTCGGAGAGATACATCTTCAACCGTGTTTCCATTGTCCCTTGTAAGCTTTCTCAGCCTTTGACAATTCTCATTTATCATCCTTCGGCGATTTCAACCTTTGGTTTTCTTCACTTCAAAGAGTTGCCCATTTTTGTTGACGAATCTCCATTGATTGATGCAATTCCTTATTCACTTGATAACATGCAGTTCACCATTACCATCAGTCAGAGTTCCACCAAATTGACTGTCAAAATGGTTGTTAGAATAGGCCCACCAAGCCCACTTCTGCTTCTCTCTCTCTTTCTCCCCTTCTTCTATATAACCTTATATACTCTTCTTCTTCAATCATCAATTCTAGGGGTTTCTCTTCTTCTTGTCAACATGGTATTAGAGCTCTAAGATTTGTCTCCCGCCACCGCTCTGCCTCGTCTCTCAGCGTCTCTACCACTGCCACTTCACCTCCTCTCTTAGCATCCCCTATCCTCTCCCAATGCAGCTTCCTACCGTGCACACTTGCACATACTTGCCTAGCATGCACCTGCCATCCGGCGCTTGCCCAGTGCCATCTTGCATGCTCACCCAATGTGCCGCTGCGTCTGTGCATTTGACGGCACCATCTCCTGCCGGTCCTCCTGACGCCCCGTGTGTTGCCTCTCAATGCCCAACACGTCGCCTCTCAACGCCCCATGCGTCACCTCCCGGCGCCCTATTTGCTGCCTCTAGCACCCCGCCCAACTCTAGGAACGTCCCCTCCTAGCATCGTCTCATCTCCCACTAATCCTGATCTATGGATCTAGTGGGTAAATCCTTGATGTCCCAGATGCCTCCTCTACTAGTTCTTCAGCTAGTTGTCACTCTTCCTCTGATCTGTGTGATAACTTGTGAAAACTATATGCTAATCTATTATCAAATCAGAGAGAATAATGCATAATTGAGAAATATTTCACAAGTTATCATGTTAATTATTTTATTTGTTATTTTAATGAACCTCTTTAAACCTTAATTTAAATTGATATTTTATGAATAAAAAAAAAGTTGATGCAAATTTATTTCACATCTTGAGGCTTAATTCTCATTTATTTTATTGTGCTATTTTTTTATGATTAATTGAAATATATTTTATGCATTTTTTTTGAAAATTTTAGGCATTAAAATAAATATAATTAGAGGCTATCATTATTATATATGATAACACTCGCATAAATCTACTAAATGTATCTTGTTATTCTTTTCAGATCTAATGGTAGCGCGATAGCAGTGGTCAGATCTGATGGATCGCATGAAGCCATGTCATACGAAAAAATATCTCTAGGATCCAACAACGACTGCTAGTAGATCTAACGATCCAAGAGATGCCATGTCACAACCATTAACGCACGAAAAGTAGCAGCCAATCCAATAGTGGCTATCGTGGCATCCAATGCACATATCCCAATAAAGCATATGCAAAAGGAGCAAGAGGCGATGGAGATCTAATGGCGATTATTAGGCCATGTCACCCCTCTTCAGAGCAAAATGATTGTGTGAGGATCCAAAGGTCTTCATCGAGCCATGTATTAAAGGATATATTTACAAGTATTGATTATCATATGGTAAAATAGACGATATCAATTATTCTCTCGCGTGTGAAAAAGAATATATGTTCAAATATCGATTATCATTTGGTAATGTGAGAAAAGGAGAAAATACTAGAAAATTTAGAGAAATATTGGAAAAATATGACAAAAAAATAGGAAATTAAAACAAAAAATGCGATTTACGGATCTAGGGTACAAAAAGGAGGAAGAGGAGAGAGAAAGGGGACCTTTTTCGTAGTTGTGCTTGGGTTGTTCTAGAGAAAAAATATTGTTCTTCTTTCTTATGCAAAAATAGGAATTTGAAGAGTGCATCATTGATTTTGATTGTTCTCATCTACCCTTTTCACCTCAACTCTATTTCTTTGAACTGGATGCAAGACTAAGATGCACTACCGAGAGGTCGACATCAAGTCATGCATTCTAAGAGTTGTAAGTTTAACTTTTAATAGAGTTTTCATTATTTTCTTGTTTGATCTGCAAAATAATTTTATTTTGTTAAGTTTAATCATTTCTTTACTTATTTCTCTTCTATTTTTATCATTCTAAAGCATATTTAATTGACTAATTTTAATTCATTTAATTTCTATTTGTATTTACATTTATTTGCCATTTTATTTATTTTATTACTTTGAATATCAATTTAAATCTTCTAATCAATTTCATAAGTCTTTAAATTAGAGAATAAAAAGATTTTTAAAAGCCTTCCCTAAGGAGACATCCTAGCTCATGACTATAACGACTTGGAACCACATCAATTCTACAACAATTATTAAAATTATTTTTTTTAGTGAATCTAGTTCTATAAATTATTAAAATTGATTGATGATTCTAATAACGACTTGGAACCACATCAGTTACTCCACAGCACTCCATCACAACAGAACTCACTCGACTAACATATTTTTTTTTATTGTCTTCAATGGACATAATTATGCTTCGTAGGCCTCTAGATTCGAGCACTTCTTGACATTGCACATCCTTCACTACTTTTCGGTTGAGCCGCCTGGCCTCACTGTTTGTCCTTTACTTCGTGGTCTCAATTTAATTCAAATATCCTTACCTGAATGCTCCAGAGCATTGAGTTGAGTATTATCGAGCCTCTCATTTAGATTCGCCCTATGCAACAATTCTAAACGATATTGGAGAACATGTACGCTAACCGAACGAATGTTAGTCACACAGTTGAGATATTCGAGTCGCTTCTTGCTTGCAAGTAGGGTGACTCCTCACTTTTGGCTCATTTTGGTCATCTCAGCTCTGATACAGAAGCTTGTCATCTATCAGCCTTCGACTATTGACCTTTAGACATTCGAGCTCTACCATCAGGAGCTTCTTGCCAAAGTCTATCTAAGTGGATTTCACCCATCAATTACCTCTCAAATTTGTGGGACAATTCTCTTCAGAGTCCAAGTACCTAATATCTCTCACATTTTCTCCATTGCACTTTGTGAGAGTACAACACTCTTGTTATTGCCAATGGCACATCTACTCCTTTAGCAATGGCTATCTCCACTCCTCAAGTGTCACATGACTCTTCTACTTCAAGACCAAACTTTGGTCGTCCATCACAAAGGAAGGGCCTTAATTCTTTTTCTCCATACATCTATTGTAACAAGTAGAACCACTCGCTCAACAAATGTTGAAAATGATTTGGGAAGCTCAGCTTTTCCCAACCAGCTCTCCTACCTCCTTCACCAACTTCTCCGGTGTAGTCCAATGTCCCATCTCTGACTTTTCAAATGACATTGACATCCGCCGAGTATGAAGCACTACGCCACTCTAGGGATACTATGGCTCATTTCTTGACCATTCTGGTCTTGCTTCCACATCCTTTCACGTCAAGTACACACACTCTCCTTGTATCTTCATCTTCACTATGGATTATTTTCTTAGAGGCCTCCACCCATATGACCAACACACCCACCATTTTATCATCATACCAGCTAACCCCTCATCATCCACCAATTACTATTGCCGATGACCAGACTTGTCCAATCAATGGACATGGCAATACCCTTGTTACTCCGAGTATTTCTTCTCACCCAAGTTCTCTATATTCTTAAATTTAATACTAACCTCTTATCTATTAGTGCCATTACTTAAGTCATCCTTTGCTCCGTTATATTTTTTCCTTTTTATTGTACCTTCTAAGATCTGTATACCAAGTGGAGGATTGGTTTGGGGCGTGAGAATGGCTGAGGTGTCTACGAGCTAATTTTCGATGAACTTTATTTTGACCTTTAGGCTCTTTTTATTTCTTCTATAGTCACTTCATCTCTTTTGTGACATCGTCATTTAGAACTTAAAAAAAACCTTGTCTTGACTTTCTCTTAATAAATTTGTGTGTGAGTCGTGTCAATTGGATAAACAACATCGTGGTTCATACTTGAGTCGAGACGAGATTTCATCTACAATACCCTTTGACCTCATTCATTGTGATATTTGGGGGCCACTCTCATACTCCATCTATCTCAGGCCATTACTACTACATTATTTTTGTTGATAATTACACTCGGGTGAGTTAGGTCTATCTTCTCTAAGATCATACCCAAGTTTACACTATAGTTGTTCATTTCATTACCGAGGTCATCACTTAATATTCTCTACGCCTAAGATTCTTCGCACCGACAATACTTTAGAGTTGGTCTAAAATTCACTTTACACATTTTATGTTAATCGTGGTATTTTTTATCAGACCATGTGTCCACATACATCCTAACAAAATAGTGTTGCCCAACAAAAACATCGTCAACTACTTGACATTACTCGCACACTACTCATTGAGATGAATGTTTCTTATTATCTATAGTCTGACGCTCTTTTGACAGTCACATATCTTTAGAATCAACTTTCTTCAGTTCTACTTGGTGGGGTTATTTCACTTCATCGTCTTTCACCTAATTCTTCTTTTTTTTTCTTACCTCCTCGTGTCCTTGAATGCATTACTTTTGTCCAAGATCACTCTCCTTCTCTTTCTAAACTGACCCCTTGTGCTCTCAAAAGAGTCTTTGTTGGTTACTCACAGACACAAAAGGGTTATTGAGTTTATTTTCCTGATACTCGTCACTATGTGATATTAGTTGATGTTACTTTTCATGAGGACTTTTCCTTCTTTTCTCCAACATCGACTCTTCTTCGATCCACTACATCTTCACCACCTGATTTACTTCTTGTGGTGATCATTACAAATCCCTCTCCTACTCTTCCCTACTTGTTTAGTTTCTCAACCTCGTCAACTTCTCCTTTGACACCTTCAGCTTTGTCACCATCCAACTCTTCTACTCTAGGATCAAATTCGTCTTCACTCTCTGCCAACGAGCCTCCTCTGGTTGTCTCTTCTGACACTCAGGTGGATGGCCTTCATCTTCCTATTGCTCTTTGCAAACATACACGTGCATGCACCATATACTCTATTTCCCACTTTGTTTCCTACGACTACCTTTCTCCTTCTTTTCGTACCTTTACTTTTTCTGTGGTCTTCAAGTCGATTCCACAATCATATGTTGAGGCTACACATGTACTTGAATAGAAGGCAGCCATAGACTTAGAGGTGGATGCCTTAGTGTCTCAGAAAACTTAGACACTTGTATCTCATCCACGCGATGACAACATCATCATGTGCAAGTGAGCTTTCACACTCAAGTATAACCTAGATGAATCTATTGCACGTCACAAGGCTTGCTTGATTGCTCATAGATTCATGCAAGCCTATGGCATTAACTACACTGAGATGTTCTCTTCAGTAGTTCGATTCAATTTCATTTGAGTGATACTCTCTCTAGTGATGAATTAGACATAGTCTTTACATTAGTTGGATATTTCTAATGTCTTTTTCTCGGATAATATTGAGAAACATATATTTATGGAGCAACCTCTTAGGTATGTTGTTCAGGCGGAGTCATCGAAAATGTGTCTTTTGCAGCGCGCTATTTACGAACTTAGTTAGAGTCTACATGCTAGATTTGCCAAGTTCAGTGGTCTTCTAGCGTAATTCGGATTCTCACCATGTCTTGCGGATCTCATAGTACTTACAAAGACTATTGAATCTAGTATTGTCATCCTAGTTGTTTATGTAGATGACATTTTTGTGATTGAAAGTGATGAAACACACATTCAAGTTACAAAATCGTACCTACAATAGTACTTCAGTATATGAGATCTGGAGATTTTACAATACTTTCTTGAGATTGAGTTTGCCTATCATGATGGTAAGTTCACTGTCTCTCAACGAAAGTATACTCTTGATATACTTTAAGAGATTGAGTTACTTAGGTGCAAGTCAAAGTTGTCACTTATGAAGATGCATTCACACTTTTAGGATGTCATCTCTGCTCCTAAAGGATGTTAATTGGTACAGATGATTTTTAAGGAAGTTTATCTACTTCACTGTCACTTGTCTTGACATCATGTATATGATTAATGTTCTTAGCTAGTTCATACATGAACTTCAACAAGTTCACTAGGAGGAAGCTTTATCAGTTCTAACATATATTAAAAGAACTCTTGGGAGTAAGCTTATCTATCAAAGACATTGACATCTTCAAATTTAAGCCTACTCAAATGTAAGATATGCTGGTGACAAGGGAGATTGCAAGTCTACTACTAGTTATTATATATATGTGGGTGACAACCTTGTCACGTTGATAAGTCTTCACTATCATGAGTTAATAATTAGTAAATAACATAGTTTTAGCCTTAACTCATGATAAATAGACTTATATTTGTGTTAAAGTGTGAAAAGTGGTTTTCAGTTGATTAATATGAATTTTTGGGTAATTATGTGATTTTACACGAATTTATATGATTTTTATAGTCTTACTTTTGCGATAAATGAAGAAAAAGAAATAAAAAATAAAAATAAGACAAAATGAGGGGGACCCGCCGGCCAGCCGGGCCCACAAGCGGGTCGGAAGCTCAATCGAGGAGTAGCTGCGAGTAGGGACTCGAGCAGGCTTGGACCGATAGGGGCACATGTGTGCCACTCCCCTTCCACGTCACTAGTGGCCAGTTGGCTATAGGGCAAGGAGTGGTCGTACACGTGAGAGAAAGGACTTGCTTAGGAATGAAACATTAGTATATATATTCGCCTGAAAAATTAGTGCACAACCAATGTGGGACTAAACCTGCGTCACCTTCCCTAGGAAGGGCAGGCAACCGGCGCGGGTTCGAATCCTCCTAGAGTCAAAATTCATATATTTTTATCTGATTATCGCGACTTTCCTGCAAATCGCTGGTGAAGGATTAAGCAACGAGAATCGCTGGATCATCGGCAAAAATCTCGTCAACGTGATTTGCGGAGCATTGCTACTAAAATTGTTGAACAATTCGCGATAAAAAGATCATGAATCCATCGAGTAAATCATCTCCAATTGATCGACGAACAAGCCATCGTTAGGAAGAGGATGATCCGTCGGGAGACGAGTCGCCACCTCCTGAGGGCATACCAGATGCGATGAAGAGCCTCCTCTTGCTGCGCGGACTTGAGGATGAAGCTCTTTGACACGCGCCCCACCTCCATCCAGCTCCTCTTCGTCAGGTGAAAGCCGCCGGAGAGCCGCAAAGTCGCCGTTTTTCCGCTCCGCCAGGTGACAGCCGCCGGAGACGACTCGGCGACCCATTTCATTGATCTCTAGACTTCGCAAAGAGATCTAGAGATTGCCCACGTCATCCTTGTCCAAAGAGAGCCTTTGAGGCCATGGACACTATACGACGATCCTCCCGAACGCTCAGGATTCCAGTGCATCGCTGACGTATTGCCGTCGCGACGCTGAAACTCTATTTTCCTACTTTCAACTTACTTTATGCTTCATTTAATGATAATTTGTGTGATTTTAATTTACCAAAATATACTTCACTCAATTACGATTCTTCCGGCTTTTACAGATCTTAATTTGATTAATTAAATCATCTGTAATCGCTTACGTAAGAATTGCCGGGCAGAACTCTATTTTTGCCCAATTTGCGTTTGCTGGGCACTAACGTCATCCTGGTGTCTGCACCCTTATTTCCTTTTTTCGTAAATTTTAAATATACTTCCTTTTCATTTCTTAGTATAAAATTCATAGAAAATAGTATTCTTTAAGGAAAATTTTGAATAATTACCAAATATTATATTACATCCTTGTAATCGACCTGGAAAATTACTGCTATTTTTTAAAATGTTATTGAATTATAATTTATATATTTATTTAGAAATACTTCTAAATATCTAAAAATTCATATTTTCTAGTTTTATAAATTTTATATTTGTGTGATTTAATATAAAACGACTGAGTCACATCACACGTGGTGTTCTAAGAAGTAGAAGATAGTACTTTACTTCAATGCTAAGTTCGAATATCGTGTCATGACTAACATGATGTGAGAGATGATGTGGCTAAGTTCACTCTTAAAAAATCTTGGTATTTCATCTCCTACGTCAATACCTATATACTATGATAATTAAGCCGCCATCTTTATTACTAGAAATCCTACGGTTTATGAGTAGACAAAGCACATCAAGATTGACTACCATTACATTTAGAAATAAAGTAATGTCAGGTGTTATCTCTATTTCACATGTTGTCTCATTTCATTAGCTCGAAAACATCTTCACCAAAAGTTTTGGGGGGATCTCTTATGACACGACATGCACCAAGTTAAGTATATTTGACTTAGATGCTCCAACTTGAGGGAGAATATTAGAATAGGTCCACTAGGCTCACTAGACCCACTAGGCCCACCAGACTCATTTCTCCTCTCTCTCTTTCTTCCCTTCTTATATATAACCTCATGTACTTTTGTTCTTCAAATAGCAATTCTAAGGTTTTCTCTTCTTCGTGTCAACAATGGTCTTCAAATCCTCGTAGATGCCATATATTGGAAGAAGTGTAGAGAGTTGTATTCAGCTTTTGAGAGTGATACAAGAGGGAGATGATAAGTCTTCATTATCATGAGTTAATAATTAGTAAATAATATAGTTTTAGCCTTAACTCGTGATAAATAGACTTATATTTGTGTTAAAGTGTGAAAAGTGGCTTTTAGTTGATTAATGTGATTTTTTGGGTAATTATGTGATTTTATACGAATTTATATGATTTTTACAGTCTTACTTTTGAGATAAATAAAGAAAAAGAAATAAAACTAAAATATTACAAAATGGGGGGGACCCGCCGGCCAGCCAGGCCCGCAAGCGGGTCGGAAGCTCAGTCGGGGAGTAGCCGCGAGCAGGGGCTCGAGCGGCTTGGACTGATAGGGGCACGTGTGCGCCACTCCCCTTCCATGTCATCGGTGGCCAGCCGATTGTGGGGCAAGGAGTGGTCGTACATGCGAGAGAAGGGACTTTGCTAAGAAAGCTAACATTACTATATATTCGCCTGAAAAATCGGCGCACAACCGATGTGGGACTAAACCTGCGTCACACCTTCCTCAGAAGGGGTGGACAACCGGCACGGGTTCGAATCCTCCCAGAGTCAAAATTCATATATTTTTATCTGATTATTGTGACTTTCCTGCATATCATTGGTGAAGGATTAAGCAACCAGAATCACTGGATCATCGGTGAAAATCTCGTCAACGCGATTCGCGGAGCATTGCTACTAAAATTGCTGAACGATTTGCGATAAAAGGATCGCGAATCCATCGAGTAAATCATCTCTGATTGATCGACGAACAAGCCGTCGTCGGGAAGAGGACGATCCGCCAGGAGACGAATCGCCACCTCCTGAGAGCGTACCGGATGCGATGAAGAGCCTCCTCTTGCTGTGCGGACCTGAGGATGAAGCTCCCTGACACGCGCCCCACCTCCATCCAGCTCCTCTCCGTCGGGTGACAGCCACCGGAGAGCCGCAAAGTCGCCGTTTTTCCGCTCTGCCGGGTGACAGCCGCCAGAGACGATTCGACGACCCACTTCATTGATCTCTAGACTTCGCAAGAAGATCTAGAGATTGCCCACGTCGTCTTTGTCCAAGGAGAGCCTTCGAGGCCGTGGACACTGCACAACGATCCTCCCGAACGCTCAGGATTCCGGTGCATCACCGACGCATAGCCGTCGCGACACCGGAACTCTGTTTTCCTACTTTAAACTTACTTTACACTTCATTTAGTGATATTTCTTTGTGATTTTAATTTACCAAAATATACTTTGTTCTATTACGATTCTTCCGGCTTTTACAGATCTTAATTTGATTAATTAAATCGTCTGTAATCGCTTACGTAAGAATCGCCGGGCGGAACTCTGTTTCCGCCCGATTCGCGTTCGCCGGGCGCTGACGTCATCCTGACATCCGCGCCCTTATTTCCCTTTTTTGTGAATTTTAAATATATTTCCTTTTTATTTCCTAGTATAAAATTCATAGAAAATCTTATTCATTGAGAATTTTTTTGAATAATTACCAGATATTATATTACATCCTTGTGATCGACCTGGAAAATTACCGCTATTTTTGAAAGTTTTATTGAATTATAATTGCTATATTTATTTAGAAATACTTCTAAATATCTGAAAATTCGTATTTTCTTGTTTTATAAATTTTATATTTGCGTGATTTAATATACAACGACTGAGTCACGTCAGGAGAGCCTCATGGTGAGGCAGATGATGGTTGCAAAAGGAGTGACTGTGCTAACAATTTTAGTCTCGGTTCTGTTACAGGTCTACGTCTACCGATACGGTCTGGGTTCTAACAAGAATGAAGACAGCTTACCAGGGCTCTGCCTTACCTCAGGCACATTAGTAGTTACGAGGTACGTGGGTGCGTCCTCCGCCTATGTCGCATGAGCCGCCCCACCGATACGAGTTCCGTGCTGCCGCTAGAACGGATATCTTGAATGGACGTTTCCAGCTAGGTTGCTCAGTTCTCTCTCGTTCTCTCTCGTTTTGAGAGTTATTTATCTTCTTTTTCCATTCTCTCTCGTTCTCTGTGTTTCTCCGCCAATCGGTCTGTCATTCGATCTACTATAAGTACTAAAATAAAAGCGAGGATTGCTTCTATATCGTTGAAGAACCCTAACGATATCCTTTGTCAGTGCTTAATAGTTCAAAAAAAAATCGTTTTATGTCCGGGTTTGGGCCTATGACCAATTGTTGGAAACCCGGGAAATGTCTAGGTTCTAAAGTCTATGAGCCTGTTAACGTTCCGACGCGAAGCATTTGGGTTCAGTTGATGGATCAGAGTGGGGATCACGAGATTGGGTTATCCGGAGAGCAGGCAGAAAAGAACCCTAAGCCCATGATCCGTGACGTTTTTAACCTGAATTTGGCGAAGTTAACATGATGGAATTCATGATACAGTTTTTTAACACGTTAATGTTCCCTGCGAGACTCCTTGAAGGTCTACACGAGCATATCGCAAGTTAAAACCTTTACTTCCTTGCAAAAATTTTGTGGCCACAGATCATTGATGAGACAGTTCTCGGGATTATTGACAAATATGCGCATTAATGGAGATCCAAAAGTAGAAGAAATCTAAGGAAAACTTATTTCCGGCCCTTCTGACTGTCCTCGAATTTTTATTTTTAATGAAAAAAGATCAAGGACACTGTTCCCCAGAATTGCTTTCCGGTTGTTTATCGCAAAGAGTGCGTTAGCTGAACGGTTAAAGCTTTTTTTTTCAGGAGGAAATGGTTAAGGCACATTTTGTCGAGTTTCAATATTTACTGTTCAAATTTAGTGTCTAGAGAAGATCCGTTCGGCTCCTCTATTTCAAGGGTCAACCTTACCCCTGTCAAAGACTATTGGACTCTGCAGTTCCTGCCTTGAATTTCATGACCCCGATAATTGAGTCATCGTTGACATCTGAACCTCGCTACGAGTCAAACTCATAGTCGTCAAAAGTCAAGAAACATGGCTGTGGTGCCGGTCTTACCCCCGTTGCTATGTGCGAAAGAGACACGGTACCATCCTAAGACCATTGCCGCAAGTGGACGAGAGATAAACAGCACGTGGTGGTGCAAACAGATGCCTTTGTGGGGTCACACTTGCCTTAGTAGTGTCACAGCTACGAATAGGCCGGACCCTTCAATTATTGAAGCCAGCACTGACTGTTAAGGAAATTCATGAAAGATTAGGACAGAGCGATTCGAAAAAAATTTCATCAAGAGGCAATGAATCAATAGTGAATAATATTTACTTATGCTTCAGCTGTCTGCATAGGTTTTTAGTTCGTTGATTTCTACAGTATAGTATTTTAACAATTAAAAGAAAATAATCCTTACATTATCACCTGAATGAGCAAGATTCACTATTTGCATATTCAGGACTCATTTATAAATCAGCGTACAAGCTGGTTAAAAGTTCACGATATAATATTTATTTTCATATTTTAAATAAACTTTTAAACGTACGTAAACTGATCCACCAGACTTTTTAGACAAAATGTTCAAAACATTTTCGGAGCCTTAATGTTACAAAAGCTTAGAACTCAGAGACATAATGGTGCGAAACTATCTTGTTGAATTTAGGAAATCTTTTGTGCATATTTTCCAGTTATCTGCTTAGGGTTTCTTGAATCATCTAGCTGAAATATATCACATTTGTTTGCGTGATGTAGTTGCTTTATGTAGCCAATGAGCTTAGGTCTAATAAGGCAATTAACATAAAAAATGATGGTCACATGCCGATTGTCAGGCACAAATGGTACCCTGGAAACATAGATGTAACATAAGGGTTCAAAAGGTTTATCTACCTCAGTAATTTTGGAAACCATTTTGGATTATGCAAACACTGAAAAATTAGAATGTATGTGAATACAAACTGAAACTGCAATGAGAATCTTGAGGTTAGAATTTCCATGGAGCACACTTTTTTTACCTTTCTTACTTCATTCCTTTTTTGTAAACATATCCATTTCGTGTTTTAAATAGTGGTAATGACCTCAAAGTAATTATAGTGTCACGTTACTTAGCTAAGTAGAATTTTTCTGGCTTTTCCTAAGTTCAATGATCTTAATGTCCAGAAAAAAGTCTTGGAACAGAGAAGCACGCAGTCAATGTAACTAAAAGTTAACTGGTATTCAAGTGAACATATGCAACCGGATAACCTTGTCCATGGACGTTATAATCACATTCGACATTGCAGTTTTACCAACTGGTTTGCACAAGTAACGATACGTGCTGTTTTATTGTCTAAGACGCATCTCATTCTTGCTTACGCTGTACTGCTCTTTGTCTGATTTGGACTCATTAAATGCAAAGTAGCATGAAAACACGCAGGGTATAACTTGCTCTTTGGTTTTATCTTCTATCTGTAATAGGTGCCATAAAATGTTGAGGATCAATACTAACCTTCTTGATCGCCAATAAAAGAACGAACTACATTTACTGTATTATTGATACGACCTTCCTCGATATAGTTTCAAGACAAAACTACAATCGAGGGACTATGATCGAAAGAAAGTACAAATAATTTCATTAACTTTCTCGTGAAATTCCTTAATCCACCACACATTTCTTCGGCGTTTCCATCAAAGAAATTAGTAGCGGTTAGGGACGGCCAGAAAGCTTACACGATAATGTTGTCGTCGTCATTGAGTCTAAACTGCAGGGATCTGATAATGGAAGATAAACAGAGATTGTTGCATATTGACAACACACTAAATACAGCGTGAGGAAGAGAAAACAAGATGATAGATTTATGATTTACAAAACCACAGACAAGTTAGACGCTGAAGTCAACACGGAGGCCAATCACAGGGAATGTTGATATGACAAGTAGCTCAATTGCAGCCAGAATAAAGAGCAAATGCCGATATTATACTTATTTTCTAAAGCCATGACATGTCGTAACTATTTCTTATTGATGAAAAAGCAGCGAAAGATGTCTTTCGTACAAACTAGTCTCTTAGCTCTCATGTCAACGTTCTTCCACGTTGTGGTGTCTAAGCAATAGTTATTGTGACAGATTTGGCCATGGTGATGGAGTATCCTCACCAACGTCGGCTGAGCGGTAAACTGAAAAATCGACGGTCTTGTTCTGGTGGACGGTCTTCTTTTGGTGGCACATGTTGTGTATACGTGTGACTGAATGGACCCGTCCTGCAGAAAAAATGCTAGCGAGTCATGGAGAAGTTATTCTGCTCACTTCCGTTTTCGAATAAAAAAGGGGTGAAAACCTCAGAGAGACTATTGCTAATCTTAGAGACGTTTCTTTTGCGATGACTGTGCCTACAATTTTCTTGCTAGTCTCTAGAAGCTCTATGATTGACATCTAGAAACCATGGTCAATGCGTCTAATTGGCCCTTTTGTATTGACATAGGTAAGAGGCATTCTCCATCCCCCCCACGGGTTACACCCTTAAGAGAGGTGCACATTATCACTCATGATTTTAAAGAGCCGCATTTAAATCATCTACTGACATGACTTAGTCGTTGTATATTAAATCACACAAATCTAAAATTTATAAAACTAGAAAATATGAATTTTCAGATATTTAGAAGTATTTCTAAATAAATATATCAATTATAATTCAATAAAACTTCTAAAAATAGTGATAATTTCCCAAGTCGATCACAGGGATGTAATATAATATCTGGTAATTATTTAAAAAAATTCTTAATGAATACAATTTTCTATGAATTGTATACTAGGAAATGAAAAGGAAATATATTTAAAATTCACGAAAAAGGGAAATAAGGGTGCGGACATCAGGATGACGTCAGCGTCCGGCGAACACAAATCGGGCGAAAATAGAGTTCCGCCCGACAACTCTTACGTAAGTGATTACAGATGATTTAATTAATCAAATTAAGATCTATAAAAGCTAGAAGAATCGTAATAGAACAAAGTATATTTTGGTAAATTAAAATCACAAAAACTATCACTAAATGAAGCGTAAAATAAGTTGAAAGCAGAAAAACAGAGTTCTGGCATCGCGACGGCGATGCGTCAACGATGCACCAGAATCCTAAGCGTTCGAGAGGATCGTCGTGCAGTGTCCACGACCTCGAAGGCTCTCCTTGGACAAAGACGACGTGGGCAATCTCTAGATCTTCTCGCGAAGTCTAGAGATTAATGAAATGGGTCGTGAGTCGTCTCCGGCGGCTGTCACCCAACGGAGCAGAAAAACGGCGACTTTGTGGCTCTTCGGCGGCTGTCACCCGACGAAGAGGAGCTGGATGGAGGTGGGGTGCGTGTCAAGGAGCTTCATCCTCAGGTCCGCGCAGCAAGAGGAGGCTCTTCATCGCATCTGGTACGCTCTCAGGAGGTGACGACTCGTCTCCCGGCAGATCGTCCTCTTCCCGACGACAACTTGTTCGTCAATCAATCGGAGATGATTTACTCGATGGATTCGCGATCTTTTTATCGCGAATTGTTCAGCAATTTTAGTAGCAATGCTCTGCGAATCGCGTTGACGAGATTTTCGCCGATGATCCAACAATTCTCGTTGCTTAATCCTTCACCGGTGATCTACAAGAAAGTCACGATAATTAGATAAAAATATATGAATTTTGACTCTAGGAGGATTCAAACCCACGCCAGTTGTCCGCCCCTTTTGAGGAAGGTGTGATGCGGGTTTAGTCCCACATCGGTTGTGCGCCGATTTTTCAGGTGAATATATAGTAATGTTAGCTTTCTAAGCAAAGTTCCTTCTCTCGCGTGTACGACCACTCCTTGTCCCACAACCGGCTGGCCACCGGTGACATGGAAGGGGAGTGGTGCACACGTGCCCCTATCGGTTCAAGCCGCTCGAGCCCTTGCTCGTGGCTACTCCCCAACTTAGCTTCCAACCCACTTGCGGGCCTAGCTGGCCGGTGGGTCCCCCCCTCATTTTGTCTTATTTTTATTTTTTTTCTTCATTTATCTCAAAAGCAAGACTGTAAAAATCATATAAATTCATGTAAAATCACATAATTACCTAAAAATTCACATTAATCAACTGAAAACCACTTTTCACACTTTAACACAAATATAAGTCTATTTATCATGAGTTAAGGCTAAAACTATATTATTTCCTAATTATTAACTCATGATAATGAAGACTTATCATCTACCAAGCAACATTTGCATTAGATTGCTAATGTGACATATTATTTCTTCCCTCCTTGTGCCCCTAACATGACTTAGTCATCATATAATAAATCACACAAATTTAAAATTTATAAAACTAGAAAATACTAAAAAAAATAGTGAAGAATTTTCAAGTCGATCATAGGGATGTAAGATAATATTAGGTAATATTTATTTTTTAAAAGAACACGATGTTTTATAATTTTTAAATTAAATGATGAATATAAAATATTTAAAAAAAATCATGAAAAAGATAAATAAAGAGGAGGACGTCAGAATGATGGCAGCTCCCTACGAATGTGAATCAAGTAGAAATAGAGTTCCGTTCGATGATTCTTACATAAGTAATTATAGACAATTTAATAGGTCAAATTAAGTTCTGTAAAAACTAGAAAAAATGTAATTAAATGAAGAAAAGTTTTGAAACTTTAAATCACACAAAGTATCATTAAGTTAAGTGAAAATTAAGTGTAAAGTAGGAAAGATAGAGTTATGACTTTGCGACAATGATCGTCGAAATTATGTATGTTCGAGAAGATTATCATGCAATGTCTACAGCCTCAAAGGCTCTTTATGGACACAGATGACGTGGGTAATCTCTAGATCTTCTTGCAAAATTTAAAAATCAATGAAGTAGGTCAATGAATCACCTCCGGCATTGTCACCTGACAGAGTAAAAAAATAACAACTTTCGAATCTTCGGCGGCTGTCACCTAATAGATATAAGTTCAATAGAGGTGGGACACATATTAAGAAGCTTCATTCTCAGGTCTGTGTAGCAAGAGGAGGCTTTTCATTGCATCTGGTATGCTCTCAGGAGGTGGTGACTCGTCTCCTAGTAGATTGTCCTCTTCCCGACAATGGTTTATTCATCGATCAATTAGAGATGATTTACTCGATGGATTTGTAATTTATTTATCTAGAATTGTTCGATAATTTTTGTAACGATGCTCCACAAATCATGTTGATGAGATTTTCATTAATGATTGACCGATTTAGGCAACTTAATCCTTCATCGACAATCTACAGGAAAATCGTGATTTAATCAGATAAAAATATGAGTTTTGGCTATAGTAGGATTCGAACCTTTATCGATTACCTACTTGCATGAAAGAGAGTAAAATAAGTACTTGAATACCCTTATATAGTGACATCATCAGGGTATCTCATTGTTATAAATAAGGGATATTTTAGATATTAAAATCATCGAAAACCTTTGGGAAGTCAGTTTAGTCTCACATCAATTATTTTATGAGTTTTGAGGTATATATAAGAAGATTTAACAATCAATAAGCCTCTCTTACATGTGTATGACCGCTCCTTGCCCCCACCCAATTGGCCACCAATGACGTGGAAGGGGTGTAACACATATGTGTCCTCTATCAGTTCGTCCTTAGCCACTCAAACCCACTATTCATGGCTCTACTTGATTGTGCTTTCAACCTACTTGCAAGCCTAGTTGGCCAGTTGGTTCCCTCTTTTTTATATTTTTATATTTTATCTTATTTTCTTTTATTTATCTCAAAATAGGATTATAAAAATTATATAAATTCACATAAAAGCACATAATTAACCAAAAGTTTATGTTAACCAATTAAAAACCACTTTTCATAATTAATACAAATATAAATCTATTTATCATGAGTTAAAGCTAAAAATATATTATTAATTAATTATTAACTCATGATAATGAAGACTTATCAACTCCCACGTCTTATCTATCCTTCTCTCCCTCCCTCCTCCCTCTCTCTCTCTCTCTATCTATCTATTATAATTTTTAGCTGGTGAATAATTCATAGGTCTTAGTTTTTACCGCCCTAAAAGTTACTTTTACTCGTACAATGATTTGCACATCTCTCGTCAAGCTACTATTCCCAAAAGAAAGGAAGCCTCTAGCTAATGCTCTCTTCCTTTGTTGTATCTGATTTGATTATCATACAATGGGCGACGGTAATGTGTCTGAACTTTGATCATCTAGAAAACCTGGTTAAACCAATATTTAATGGCAAGAATGAGACCACATCCAACTAGTGGCATTTTCATAGGGAGGAGGCATTTTAAAACTTTTAGAGGCCACACTCTGAAATCATGAAGATATCTCCTTGGTTCAATTTAGATATGATCTCCTACAAAATTTGTCTTTCCAATTAGTGGAATATTAGTACTGTCCCTTGCAAAATTTAGGAATTTATCCCTCTGGTGAAGTCCATTGGAGGTCTATCTTGGTTTTTGAATGGACTAGAGTACCTCCCGTCCATAGTATGAAGCGTATTCTTTTTATTCATCGTAGTAAATTAATAAATATATTACTAAAATATTAATGGTCTAGTAAAGATAACAATAAATAATCAATAAAAAATATTTAGAAATAGATTAAAGGCATTGTCAAAATTAAAATAGGTAAACTAGAGAAATAATGCAAACATACAAATACAACTAGTACGGTTTTTAATATGAAAGTCTTCTTTCATTGTAGGTTCAACAAATTTGTATTTTATGTCCTATATATATCTCTTTATGTGATGAATATGTGATGTATTTGTGTATCATAAAATTTAATATTTTATCATAAGATGAAAATCGTGAATGATAACATATTTTTTGGATTTGAAGCCACAATTGATGAAGAGGAGGAATTGAATTGATTGAGTCTTAGATTTGATTTTTCTCAACTTTGTTGGAGTATTATATGCATAATGTTTTAATGATGAAAAATAAGTTTCAAAAAATTAAATTATGTGTAGTTCACAATTCTCATGATGTATGGATGCTTAATCATAATCAGATATATTAATGATCATAGCTTATTTGAGAGACCATTAAACATGCATCTACCTAGTATTGTCAAATGTATAAATCAGATAGATATATGTGTATAAAATCATCACATTACATATTGCTGTGGAAGATGTTTATATTTATAAACTATGTCATAGTATGGAAGTAATGATAAATACATCAAAATGAATAAGACAACAATATGCAAAACATAGGTATGGAAGCTTACTCAATCTATTATGTTCTCATGATATCAGATCATTACATTTGTGTGTTTTTTTATATCTTTTTAATTGATTGAATGCAGATCATTCACTCAGACAAATATGATTGTTTAAATATTTGTAAATACTTATCAAAAATTATTTTAGATATCTTAAATCACCAAACTCATAATTGTAGATGCCAAGATCGTTATTTAAGATTCCAACTTAGTCATTATATCTTATTCAAGGTGATTTGAATATGATTTGAATGCAAATTATCATCTAATCTGAATATCTATCATTAGTCATGTTTGAACAGATTATTGTTGATTCTACTCTCATGAAACAAGATCTGAAATAGATCAACATGAACCAGTGTGATTAAGATACAGATGTTAAGTAATCAAGGAATGACATACTAGTTATTTCTAAAGATATCTGAATCATATTTAAGGACATGTCATGTTGGTTTCTTGATGCTTTGAATTTCTCTTATTTGAAGAGAATTAGTCATTGGAAAATTACAAAGATCCAAGAAGAGTTCTGACAAGATTTATATATTAAATAATATTATCTTTTAATGGGAATATGAGAGACAACGCTTACCTTTCTCATCTCATCGACCTCTAGCTCGTGCTTAAGCTTCTCTTGCAAGCATTCTAAGTAAGATACAATGAAGTCTGTGCTGGTATTTAAAACAATGTCAAGCCATTTATGCAAGGTGAACTATAATACCATTGAATGATCCTCCTCAACTCAATTAAAACTTAAAGATCCTTCAATACTCCCAACACTCCAACAAGAAGATGACAACAGCTACTCAACAATACACGACATCCTCTTCATCAAAGATCTGAAAATATTAAAATCTACAACATATTCGGAAGACAACTCACAATGAAATCTTTTCATATTTATTGTGAGAAACATACTTGTGATCTTATTATTCGAGGGAGCTATCCCATTAAACAACTATGAACTACCTAAAATTATGAATCTAACAGCAAATTTTTGGTGAAATTAGGTGAGAGTTGAACCAATTAATCAGTAGTTTGTGATCAAATGATCAGTTTTAATGGAACCCAAGAACATAATTGTTCTTGAAGAGTGGACTAGGTAATGCATCAAACCACTATAGAAAATAGTGAGTTTTAGAGTTATCCAGCTACTACAAGCAACAAAAGGAAGAATAATTTATATGCATCCAAAGTGAGTCTATTAGAAAGAAAGTCTAGGAACAACTCAGTTCAACCTCCCCTCCCCCTCTTGATCTTAGTGTAGGCCAAACCCAACAAATTACTGTCTTTATATTTTTTAATATTCTTTCTCCAATATTAATCTTAAAACCTTTTAGGTTCTAAATCAAAAGCATTCTACGATTTTTGAATTGGTTTGGTCTCTTTGTGCTACTCTCTATGAACACCCTCATTCTTGGGTTCTACTAGATCAATCATTCAACACTTGCAATCACTAATTACCTAGTTCAACTCTCATATAATTTTAAGCAAATCTCTTTTAATTTCATAGCTTTATGGAGCCAACTAATTAGAAATAACAACTCCCCATAGTGAATAAATAAGAATTTATTCATATGTTTTTCTGAGAAAGATTAGGAAAATTTTATTTTGAGTATTCTATATGATAATAATGAATGTGCGTGCATATCAAATTTGAAGAAGAGAAAGTTGATCAGAACTTAGTTTCATTGTCCTCTTCATGTTGGAAAGTTAGATGATTGTCAAAGATGTTTTCATTTATACTTGATGAAGGCAAATCACATAAAATTATTTTTTATTCCACAATTCATTGCTTTCTTGTCTTTTGACTTAGGAATACTGCTAAAAAAATTACATGGAATGTTAGAAAGAAACTCAAAACGTTACAGAGGTAAGTGATAAATCTGCAGAACACAATAACTGCTGGAGTGGTATTAAATTTATTGAGAAATATAATTCAAAAACCTCTCATATTTTCCTTATCTCTTAACATTAAACTCTACAATTACTTAGAAATTTGAGTGGTTGGAAACTAATCTGATATGACCTTTAAAGAATTGTATATACTTTAGGAGTAGCCAATAGATGTTACTGTTAATATCAACATATAAATCTGAAACTTATCTATTCAAATAGTTTTGATAAGAATCATTCCAAAAAAATTGAGAACTCCTATCAAAATAAAGTAGTTATTTTTCAATTATAGTTATTTAAATTAGCTCAAATAAATCACAGATGTAAAATAGACTCATGAAACTATGATCTTGATAAGCAACATCATAAGTATTATTCATTACTACCCATAAAAGCATAAGCAACAAAATGAGAGGTTCAAATTCAATCCATTAATTTGATATTTGAAAGTAATAAGTTATCATCATGACCATCCAGTAGAAATGCTAAGCTTTCAAGCTCATATTTTACTTCAAGAATTCTTGTTAATTTCAATGGGCTAATCATTACTTTCCAACAATAATAACTCAAGTAGATATTAGTAGTTTCCACATAAATATACAAAGCAAAAATTTCAAGTGCAAAATTGATCAAATTTTAGAATTCAACATTATGTGGTTCAAATGCATTCATTGAATTCTTAGTTGGTATTTGTGATTATTAATTTGAATTCTTCCTAAATTTATATTCAATTAAATTCATGCTCATTCATCAAAGAATATTTACCAATAAATGAAGTTAATGGACAATAATTTTAATTTTATCTTTTAATTGATCTTATGTGTTGGTCATCATCAAAACATTATTCATTTAATACTTCCAAAAACTATAGTCTTAAACATGATTGATTTATAACATCATCACAATGTTGCAGTATTGTCAAATAAACGTAATTGATGGATATCATTTCTGTTAACTAATGTTAGACATAGATGGCGAATGGTCCATTTTTTCACTTGATTTATGCATTTTTTTTAATATTTAGAATAATTTGAAGAAAATTAAATATAATATATTATAAGCATTATTTTAAAAATACATTATATCCCATGTAACTTTTTAAGATTATAAAAATTGTGATTTTTTATTTTATTATATCTGATGTATAACTCCTTTTAACATGCACATCCACCTCACAAGAAATGCTAGCAACACAACTAATTTAGTTCATTACAGCGAAATAAAATTATGACAAATAAATAGAGGCTAAATCGTTGAAATATTAGCATCTAGTTGATTGAGACTATTTTATTTTTCTGATAACTGAAAAATGTAGGAAACAATATTCAAACTTTAGACAATAGAGTTTTATAAACATGGAAAACACGTTTCCTATTAAAAAAGCATGCCTACACCGTTGGGATGACTTTTGTCCTCGTTTAGAAAATGATAGGATTTGACATCTTTGATTCCTACTTTTAAACTGTGTACACTGTTTTATAAATTCCTCGAAGTAGTTTATTTTTTCTTTAAAATCATTGAAAATTTCCTCACTTCCGCTTGGACCCAATGAATGCCAACGAACTGCTTGCCCGCGTTAGAATCGAAGCATTATTATTGAACTTATCCTTCATCATGATAATATCGTTGGTTATTCCGACTTACTATAAATATTTAAACTTTGGGCTCTGATCCTGTGATAACTTATATTCTATGCATCTGCGAAAAACTGATTAGTTAAAACACTGCTACTGGTCCCTTCAGAATTTTATAACGAAAGGTAGATACAGTCAACGTAGATGTAAAATTTTGGTGTAGGGAAACACCTTCAGATCTCTCTCACGATTTGTAACTACAACATACTGTTCTGATAATGCAAATACTCGTTGTTAAGTCTCCCCCTCCCCCTCCCTCCTCCCTGGTAATTTGAAATATATACCAAATAAATATACAAACTGATGCGCATGTGTATGAACAAATGCGAGAACGATTGAATCTGTTAAACTCTTCCTTTTAGAGTATTATCATTCATAAAGTATGGGCTAGGAAACTTTGGTTATCATGCTAACTGAGGACTTATCATCTTTCATTAGCATAAAGTCATAATTTTTTTATTAGGTTGAGAGTTTACTTCCAGAATTTTGAGCCGCCGAAAAGTGGTTGTCATCAGTTTTACAGCCATTGTTAAATCTATGGGCTCTCAACTATACCACGGGGAACAGCTTGGATCATAAAGAAAAGGCTGCCGATGGATCTTCTAGGGTGGAAACTGAGCATCATTGAGCAGAAGATCACTCAAGAGCAGCAAGAGTAGTATCAGGTTTGAGAAGAAATCTGAATAGATTCCAGAGTGCAGTAAACATTAGACTTATTCCAGAATATGTAATGCATGTTTAAATATTAGATCTCTATTGAAGTTAAGCTCAGCCCACACGGATCTTGGCAACAGCTTTATCATTCAAATATTGGAGCAGCAGGTGGGTGAGAGTCTCGCACATCCGCAGGAGGACGGTGCCCTTCGTCCTCCACTGAAGCCCTGAAGACCGGGGCAGATTCCTTGGTGACTGATAGGGACTGGACGGTCAACATGGAGACTAGCAAGAAAAGCAAGAGGATTCTTCCCGGTGTTATCGCCCCCGCCATGACCTATGCGCGTCTTTTCCTTCCAGCGACGGAACCCAGCAGAAGAACGATCGCTCCTTCTCACTACGTTACCTTTGATGGAGTCGAAAGACCTGGCAACTAGAGAATGAGTTATATAGCCGAGGGCAGGTGCTCTCTCAGCCTTCCGTTCTCCGGATTCACACACAGTTCGTGATGAAAGGTTCGGTGGATGATTGGGTCGAACAACTAAAGATGGCAATCTGTGCAAACGAGGAAGTCAGAGCACGCGGAGCGAACCATGGTGATCGCTGAAAGGAGAAATTTTCAGTATGAATGAAGGAAAAACTCTGATGCAGTTTTCTTCCGCGTGCCTAGCGTTTCCTATGAATTAACCTTAAATTAATCCAACTCGTTAGCCGCGACGGACCGACAAATCAAGTCCTGACTTCTCACCTGTACACAAAAGGGCTTCCTAATGTTTGACTATCCCGGTGTGAATATATGTACGGAAGTCCTCTTCACTCTTCCTAATGTTATTTCAGAGCACGTTGATGAAAACCACAGGAACCTGAGGTGGTTACTGTTGAGGGTGCTTTGTGAGCGAAGAACCTCCATATGTAACCAGGTTGACTAGAGGGCGCCTTCCCCTGGGGCCAGTCCTCTTCCTTTTCTTGGTGGTCTCCATGTCGACGATCCGGTCCTCGTCGGTAACTAAGGAACCTACCCCGGTCTTTAGTGCTTCACTGGACGAAGAAGGGTTCTTGCGTAATAGGCTTGCGTAATAGGTCCTTGCCTTTTTTATATATTTATATAAGTGAGAAACGAACTGAGGCTAGTTGACTCTCTTGTCTTTTTTCTAGCAGGACGACATGCCTCTTCGTTCAGACAGACAGCACATGTGCCAACAGAAGAAAACCATTCATGTAGTAAAGGTGGTCGATTTCTTCAGTTTACCTGCCCAGCCGATGTTGGTCACGAGGAGAAACTCCGCCAAGCAATTGCGTTGAAGCATCCACTACGGCCAAATCTATGAAGAGAGTAAAGACAGGAAGCGCCACGTTACATATTTCTTGCAAGCCACAACACAGAAGAATGCTGGCCTGAGAATAAATGAAATAGGAGAGAGAAGTTGCTCCTTTTTTTTGTCAATAACAAAAAGTTAATATTTTTGATGCCTTAAGATAAGAGGTGTATAATATCTGCATTTGCTCTTTCCTCTGTCTATAATTGAGCTACTTTTCATAACAACCTTATCTGTGATGGGCCTCCGTGTTGGCTTTAGTGTCTAGCTGGTCCTTGGATTTGCAAGTTATAGACCTTCCATCTTGTTCTCACATTGTACTTTGTCTATGGTCCATATGTTACAATCTCGTTTAACTTCCGTTATCAGATCTCTCCTGTGTAGACAGTTTGATCACACAGACAAAATGAATATGTAAAAATTTTGGGTTGGAAAAGATTTAAATAGATACTGAGATTAGACAAAGAGAGGTAGTCAAAATAATTTGACAAATTTTCATGTGAAAGTCCCTAATCCACCGGAAGTTTCTTCATGACAACTTACTCTCTATTCTTGACATAAATTTCCAAGCAGATCTTCGTTGCTCGGTCGCCATTTTGTCTGGGAACTGTGTAAAGGAAGGTCATGTCGATAATGCGGTAGATGTAGTATTAACCTTACAGGGTTTTAATCAACATGATATCGGTACCCACTGGGATTTTTCTTTTCACATGTTCGAAGAACGTAATTCCAATGGGACCTCAAAATAAACTATAGCTTCTTGACAGCAATGGACAAGAGAAAAACTGAAAGCTTTTCTTGTTCATACTTTTCGATCCAGCTGATTATTGGTTCAACAGTGTGCGACAAATTGTTTCATTATAGCTCTCAATTTTTACTCGTAATTTTCCTCCCAGAAAAAAACGTACAGCCGCAGATTTCGTTTGGAAAGATTGGAAGACATTTGGATATCATCTGTTTCCGAAGGAACATCATGGAATGATACAAATTCTTGGACATCATCGATTAGCGGAATTCCTTTTCATGTCATGTTTCTCCGTTCTTAGAAGCCAGGGATGCCATCCAGCACGACAGTCCCCGTTTGAGTCTAAGAGTTCAGTCTAGCGCAGGCGACATCTGGTATTTAAGAGCTATCACAGGTGACCATGTTCTCAACCAGCACTGACCTGCCCATACTAATTTTTCATGCTAACCTCTCAGACCATGCAGATCGATAGTATGAGAATTCGCCGACACTATTTCTCCAGGATTTTTCGAACACTGGTAAGCTTGTCCCAAGCTTCCAACCATCGCATGATGTTTCAAATACCAACAGAAGATTCTCCCACCTGTACACGCTGCAGCAAGGGAAGGCCTCCATTCTCTCACTTTCTTTTCAGCCTGTCTCCGTTTAGTACAGTCACACAAACCCGATCACAGATTCGCAATTTTTCCATGTGCATGCACCGGCCGAGGTTGGGTATAATATATGGGAATAACTGGTGATTTGAGTACACAGTACAGCAAAGATTTTACCCACTACCGATTCTCCAGTAGAGAAGGCTGATCATCAGTTATGGACGCCAAAAGCAATGAGTGATAAGCTTTTTTGTGGCTGTGCTTCTCGCTGACATCCGTTACTGGTGGTGACTGTGCGAACTAGAAAAGCTTTGTTAGATTCGAGCATGTTTCATAGGACCATTCCTCATTTCATAAATTTCATGGGGCATATTTCAACAGATAGGCACTTTAATTGAGACCAAAAGTAGAAAAAATCTTAAAATATCATATTCCGGCGCTTTTGAAAATCTCCTGAAAATAAATTGGAATGAACGATCCTCAAGGACTTTCAAGGGTACGGCTCCCCAGTTTCTGTTGTCTATCGCAAAGGAAATCCCTTAGCTTAAACGGGTAAAGCTTCTTTTGTTACGATAAGGCAACCGTTAAGACAAGACACATCCTGTCAAGTTTTGATTTTTATGGTTCAAACATAGAAGACAGAGAACATCTGTTCGGCCCCCCAGTTTCTCGGGTCAACCCTTTTCAAAGTCAAAAGATTATTGGGTTGTGCAGTAATTCCCTTGACTTCCGTGATCCCCCAGATTCAGTCTTCGTTGACCGCCGAAACTCCATGGCGAAATCAAACTCCAAATCGTTAGATTCCAAGAAACATGACTCTGCGGTTGCCGGTCTTACCCCGTTGCTACGTGCGAAAGAGACACGGTACCATCCCTAGACCCCAACTAACCGCAAATGGACGGGAGATTACACAGCTCCTCCTGGTGGTGCAAACAGATGCCCGAGTGGCCCCGGCAACGGTTCTCTCACTTCTCTTGGCGCTGTCCTCGTCCCCAATTATTATCTCTGACCTCCAAAACGCCCTCGTGGGGTCGCGCTCGCCTCAGTGGTGCCACAGCTACGAAGCCAGCTGGGCACCTCAAGTAGCGAAGCCAGCATCGACCCCGCAGCGCCGGTATTCCGGGCTCTCTGTAGCTAAACAGGATTAGATCCAATGATCTACCCGGGTACTTCGGAGTCCGACTGCCTCAGCAACGTCTCACGCAAAACTCAGTTGTCTGCGTCTCCCTCTTTCCCCCTCTCCCATTCGTCCCTGCCGGTTTTCCTGCCCCTTTTTTCTTGGTAATTGCTTGATTTATACATCGACTACGCCGGAGGGAAGAGAGATCAGTGAATAATTAAGTATGATTTGTCTCATAGACTAGAGGATGATGGCATGTGATGACAGACCTCCTTGTCATTTCCTATTCTGTCTTAGCGCAAGGCATTTTGATGCCATTTGTAGGTGAAGAGAGGCAGAACTAACTGCGAACGAAAATTCTTCACTGATCAGGGCAAAATCAGTGTTAATAATGATCCGTCAACAGGGTATTCAACCAGAAGAAAATAAAATTTACTTGCGCTTCAGTTTTTGGGATATTCTTTTAACAAATGAAAGAAAATAATCCTGACCTACCTGTGTCTAGTCTATTATTTATTATCACCTGAAGGAGCAAGATGGAACAACATTCTATATTTGGTAAGTACAATCATTCTGTACTTTGGACTCTGACTAGAGAAATATGAGAATGAATGCTGTATCATTAACTTCCAACGAACCTTGTACGTTTGTTTATGAATGAGCCCAGGTTATGCAAATAATGATGGTACAACATTATTATTCCAAATGCAAGAAAATAATCCTGCCATACTATGTTTATTTGCATAAACTGGGTCCATTCACAAAAGTACAAGGCTGGTTCAAAGATAATGATCAATATTCATTCTCATATTTTTTTAATAAACGTCTAGACACACATAAATCCACCCTACTTTCTAGGAAAATAATGTAAACTATAATGTTTAAAACGTATGAACCTATATCGTTGAACTTAGGAAATCATTTGTGCATATTTCCAGTTGCCTGGTTTTGGTTTCTTGAATCATCTACCTGAGAAACAAGTCATTAACATCAAATATGATGATGACCACACGCCAGTTGATGTAAGATGAGGGTTGAAGATGATCGTCTCCCTCAATAATTCTGGAAATCATTTCATTTTACCACCGCGATGAAGCTTAATCATGATGCTTGCCTCCACTTAAGAAGAAATGATAAATATCAGCGGAGATATTCAGATAGTTGAATAGACCAATTCTTAGGCGTTTTCCCTATGCCCATATTTGTGTGGAAGGATTCTCCTACGTGGAAGTCAGACCACAGATTGGTTCCTATCCTCTTACTAGCCGCGAAGTCAGCGTTTTCTCTACAAGCAGGCGAAGCACTCCCTTTGAGATCCTGCTACTTGCAGCGGTTCCATTATAGCCATTAGAACGAGCAGAGCTCTATTCTTCAGAGGCATAGCTTCTTGGAAACTGTTGTGATGATTCGGTTTCTAGCTTTGTTGTCTGGATCATGACAACAGTGCAAGTAAGAAGAGTCTTGAAGGGTCAACTCACCGCCGCCCCCCCGGTCCCCTCACGCTGCTGGGTGGTCAACCTGCTACCTTGGGATCAACGTATACTATCTTCCCTCTTTAGTCGTGCGTAAACTAATAGTTTGCGGATATTCTTTATCAGATAATTAATTGCAGTCCGTCAGAGGTGTCGGCAGCTCCTGAGAAGTGTGCTGGAACTTAATCTAACCTAGGAACTTAATCTCTCTCTCTCTCTCTCTCTCTGTCACTCCTGCTGTCTCGGTGTCTCATGGTCAGTCGGAAATGGTAGAGGTGGAGGTGATTGGGGGCCATCGAGCTGGGCCCGAGCTGCTTTCTTGGCCAACAGAGAAAACCCTAACTGGGCCACTTCGACCCATTAAACTATCTTTACTTCCCGCAGGAACTTCAATGGGATCACGCGTGTGGCACGTGCATGGACCGTGGGTCCTGGTTCGGGCGACGCACGTGCGGAGAGCTTCCAACCCCCTCGAGACTCCACCGTAAAATAAATATAAATATAAACATTTTGTACAGCCATTCATTTTAAGAGGATCCTGTTTTTTTTTATTTTTTTTATTTTAACGAATGAAGAAATCATTGAATTAGGATAAGAAAAATAAATAAATCCCACGTGGCGGCGTGAGATTTATTTACAAATGTGGTCCCCGACGGGGAGATATTCCGATAAGATCCGGCGGGAGGGCGGGTCGGTCGTCCTTGTCCTCTCTCTGCGTCCTCTCGTTGTCTCTGAAAGTGACTGCCGAGGGAGAACGACGGCAGCAGGTTGTGGGGTTCGTTTGTCCTCTTCTCACCCTTTTCTGTGGCTGGATTCCCCTCTTTCTCTCTCTCTCTCTCTCTCCCCTCCCCTTAGCTCTTGATCAGTGCACATACCACTCTCTCTCTCTCCATGACTTCAAGGTTCACTTATCGATGGATTTATCTCTCTCGCCAGCATATAACTGCATATTTACCCTCTCTCTCTCTCTCTCTCTCTCTCTCTCTCTCTTTATACACATGTGACCAAGTAAATCAGCAAACATGTCCCCCCCCCCCTTCTCTCTCTCTCTGTCCGCCTCGTCTTAGAAGCCCATTTATCGGGGCAAATATCTCCCATCTCTCTCTCCACAACCATTTTTGTCCATCAGCTGCACGACTATCTTCCTTGTCTCTCTCTCTCTACACGACTTGAACGCTTATCTATTTGTGCAACCAGCTCCCATCTCCATCTCCCCACAATCTCAACGCCTATTCACCTGTGCAACTACCTCTCCCTCTGCGACTTCAACCTCCACTTATCTCTGCAAATATCTTCTCTCTCCCACTGACTCACTCACTGTTCACCGCCATCTCCCCGAAGAAGAAAGTGAAGGCCACAGATGCCACGAAAGCAGAGGAGAAAGCCGCCCGCCCCGCTTTCAATGCAGAAAGCCCAAGAAGCCAGCAGAGGGACCAGCTCACACTACCAACCCCTTCCTTCATGGCGCCGACCTAAAGGAAGGGGCTCTCTCTCTCTGACATCAGCTACCACTCCTCTCTCTACTCTCTCTCTCTCACTAGATTCCTGTGAGTCGCAGAGCCAACCAGCGAACAGTAAGAGTATCAGAGGTCAAAAGATCGGCCGGTCCACAGAGTGCTGGGAGGAGAAGAGGCGAGCGGAGGAAGGGCCACGCCGGATCCTCTATCTTGGGGCCTTTTTCTTCGTGCAGACGGAAGTGGCTCCACGGGTGGGTGGGGGGGAGGGGCCAGGCAAGAGCACAACTGGGCGAGGAATTAATGGCGTCGATGCAGACGCCTCACAGCGAGGGAAGAAGAGGAAGAACGGCGGCGGCGGCGGCGGCGGCGGTGGTGGTGGTGGTGGTGGTGGGTCAAATGGGCTCCATCGAATGGTGATCAAAGAGCCATTCTTTCTTCTGCAGCGGGGCCTAAAAAGGTCTTACGATCTGCTGCGGGAATCCTGATGATGCTGCAGAAGGGCGGCGAGCAGCTGAGGCGAACCGCCGCCGGCGCCGCCGTAGCCCGCCACCTGCAGGCCACGCTGCAGCTGCTGATCGCTGCCCCACACCGGCGGCGCCCCCACCTGAGGGAAGCCCGAGGGACCGAAGGGCCGGAGGATGAACTGATTCAGCGGCGGCGGCGGCTCGCCGTAGTAGTAGTAGCCTGTGCCGTGCTCATGCTGGAGATAGCAAAGAGAGATCTAGTAAGACCACGAAGACGTCAAAAGCTTTCCTCTTGGAGGCAGAGAAATCTGGGCAAAGTGCTGCCCACCTTCGTCGTCGGCCCCCTGCCGCTGACTCCATTATCCGCCTCCGAAAGACTGCTGCTGCTCTTGGAGCCGGAGCCGCCCAGACTGAGATCGAGATCGTTGACTTCCCCCCCGACTGCAGACATCAATCGCGAATGCAGGAAGGATCAAAAAGATCAGATTTTGGAAGGAAAAAAAAACAAAAAAGGAAGAAAACGATTGGAATAAAAGTTGACCCGCGGAACTGAGCTCATTCTCGTAGGAAGACAGGTCAAAGTTGGTGACGGCGTCCCTGCCATTGCACTTGATCGCCGCCTTGTCGTAGGCCCTGCGCAAAACCAGTTGGCAAGTCTTGCAGAGGACGAAGATTGGTGGAAGAGGAAAGAGAGAAAAATGGAGGAGGGAAGGTACCTCGCGGCCTCCACCTCCGTGTCGAAGAGGCCCAGATATACGTACCTGTTGAAGGGGGATCCAGAGGAGCGAGGGGAAATCAATGCAGGAAAATCAGAGGAATCCGAAGAACCAAGGGAGAGTTGTTTTCTGCTGTTTCTTACTTCTTCCCCAAGAACTGGCCCATCCTCGCCTCCCACTTCCCACATTTGTGAAGGGTGACGCCGCGGAACTTGGAGCTCCCCCGGGGGAAGCCCGTGCTCTGTCGCCTCAGCACGTGGACGAACTCCTCCTTGCTGAGATTCCCCATCTGTCACCGATCGAGCGGCGTTTTCACTCGGATTGATTCCCCAACAGTGCAGTTCAGTTCGTCGTCAGAAGCCGATCGAGGGCGGTCGACTGTACCTGTCGCAGATCCTCCTCGTAGTCTTCAAGGTTGAAGTTGATGTCGGCGTCCACTCCCCTGAACTTGATGGCGGCCCTGTCGTAGGCGCTGCAGCGAGAGGAGAGAGAAAGACTCGGAGTTCAGCCATCCGAGTGATCCGATTCAACACCCCTCGAGATCGATCGTCGGCGGCGGAGAAATCTTACCGGGCGGCGGCGTGGGCGGTGTCGAAGCCACCTGCAAGAGTACGATGAACACGGTGGTTCCGATCAGGCCACCACCCCACATTTAGAGCAGCTCTAAGAGCGAATGAATACAGAAGTGGTGAAGAACGGAGGAAAAAATGACCGATATGATGCAAAACTTTTCTCGATTGGGAAGATTAGCGAGAGAAATCTAATCCTAAATTTCCCTCGATTTCATTTCGCTGGAGGATTAGGGGAAGCAGAGACAAAAGCTCGATAAGATTTCCAGGCCAAATTTAGGGGCGCCGATGGCTAAGAAGGTGGAAGGATCTGAGAAAATAGCATCCGACTCGAAGGGGAACCGGTCGTAGTCGAGATCATCCAAGGCGAGGAATGAGGTGATGAAGATCGAGAAATGCCCATCGAATTCGCAGGGGAATTACCGAGATAAACCTGCTTGCCGCAGTCCCTGCGCCGAAAATTTGGGGAAGAATCAATCAATCAACCAATGTTCTCCGAGTAACAGGAATCCCTGGGAAATTTAGGGCGTGGCGCTCAGAAAGAGGCAAATCTGGTGAGAGAAAGACGAACCAGATGTGGGATTCCCAGCGGCCGGTCCTCCGGTAGAAGGTGACCCCGCGGTACTGCGAGCTCCGTGACCGAGGACCACGGCGGCTCTTCTTCATCGCCACTCCCCCCGCCGCCGCCGCCAGAACTGGCTCCTGAGAGAATTTCACCAGGTGGCCCGGGGGAAGTGGGAAGCCGGCCGTGGCAGCGCCCCCCGCTCCCCCGACAGGTCGATCGCCGGGCACCGGAAAGAACTGGTGCGTCACAGGCGCCTGCGGTTCCTCCTCCGGCGAGTGCTTCGCCGCTCCCGGCATATCGCCGGCGCAGTGGAAGGAAAAGCCGAAGATCCTGCAACGGCTGCTGCCGCCGCCGCCGCCGCCGACAGCCTCGTCGTCCTCCACCACCACCACCACGGAGCCAGAATTTTCGCTCTCATCCTCCTTCTCCGTCGACGGCGACCCCGCCGTCGCCATCTCCGCCGCCTCCCCCTTCTGATCCGGCGAGTCGTTCAGATCCCACAGCTCCGCCCCCATGCCCACACACTGCTCCTCCTCCTCACAGGCCTCGCCCCCCATGGCCGCCGGCGGAAGAGGAGCCCCTCCCTTCCTCGAGCGGCCGCCAGTAGAACAGGCGAACGAGAGAATATATCACCGGAAAAGATTCTCCTACTCTTTCGCCCCTTCTTCCCAAAACCTAGTATCCGTAAAAAAGGCCGAAGCTTGCTCCACCGTCAGAACTCTCTATCTCTCTCTCCGGTCTCCTGTACTGAGAGAGAGGTAGAGAGAGAGAGAGAGAGAGACCCTCACTCCAAGGGGGGGGCGGGGGGCAGTTGCACGTGGGGTACGAAGGACGTCAGCGCCAAACAATTTGTCGCAGGTGGCATCACATATTTACTATACTAAAAATTTCTTTCCTTTCTTAGCTTACTAAAACATGCGTATTATGCTAGATAAGTCCCTCAAAAAATAAAAATGTGCTTAATCTCTCTCTCTCTCTAGCTGATGGCCGCCAGGCCCATTAACCGAGCTTACGGAAAGGTGGAGGGGAAAAGATAGATGCCTTTGAGAGGGGGACACAAGATGCTCTCAAGAAGAGAGAGAGAGGGAGAGAGAGAGAGAAAGAGACTAATTGGTTGTACGTTTGTCATCTCTCTCCATGAAAGCCGCAGTTTCCTTTCTCCGGCTTTCCGAGGATCTCAGTGGAGCAAGAGTTTCCTATTTTACCCTAACATCCATGCGTTATATATTAATTTAAATATATATATGCTGACAAAAAAAAACTTCTTTAGCCCCTCAAATAAATAACACTCTCTCTCTTCCCCTCTCTCTCTCTCTCTATCTATTTATATATATTACCGAGAAATCGGAGGGGGAGAGGCGGGGTAGGGCCCACCTGTAAGCCCCCGCTACGCTGACTGCCATTAGCGGCCCGCTACGTACCCACGTTATCAGACCGCGTGTGACGAGCCCCACCGACCCCTGGCAGATGCAACAATCAGATGATTATCTAACTTGACCTACTGACTACGACGTCCCCCATCGGCCCCCCCCTCTGTCCAATGGCGATCCGCCACGTAGGACCGCCTTGCAGAGACACCCTCCCTCCTTGTCTCACAGACTCGGTGAGGAGAACTATTATTCATCGATTAGTCAAATTTACCTAATTTTACTCGTCACTCGCGCCGTCAGTAGGGGAGGGGGGTTGGAGGGGAGCCGACAAAGATTAGTGGGCCGGGGCCGATCCTGAGTTGGGCCGGTTTACTCGGCCCGTCGATATCCCTTGTGAGGACGAGACGGTGAAGAGGGAGAGAGAGAGAGAGAAGGAAGAACGAGGAATCTAAGGTATGGTGCAAACTACATGAAAGTGAGCGATATGACGTGTCTGATGAGGCGGAGACCAAGACATAAAGGCTGTCAAACGGCGACCCCCTCCATCGCTCTCCCTCTCTCTCTCGATCTCCCCCTGGGGGTGGTCAGCGACGAATGTTGGTTATCTGTCTCGAGCTGGCTTCGGCTCGCTTTTATCTCTCTGGAATTGGGGCCCTTGGAGGTACCAGCGATTGATTATTGGTCAAACGATACTGCCGGCAGCTGGGGTCCTACTCCTCAGCCCACCTGTACGCTTCCTTCTTCAAGCCAGAAATGCCGTCCCCCACAGTTTATCCTTGAATAATTTCTCGTTCAGGATTTGACCCCCATCTACTCTCTCTCTCTCTCTCTCTCTCTCTCTCTCCCCTCATGTCCCATCTTCTCGGCCTCCGGTCGCGTTTTTTAATACGCGTGACAACAGAGTAGATGCGTTCTCACTTCCCTTGTCGCCTCGCGCGCCTCTCGTCTCATCCTCCATTTCGCAATTTCTTGCGTAATTATTTTGAATGATTGATTTCATCCAATCATTTCTCTGTACTTGTTCTAATCGCGCTCCTGACGGCATAATTTATATCCTTATTAGGTGAGTGCGGATATCAGCTCTCTGCTGGCCCAGAGGAACGGGGAGTGTCGCGTTCTCTCTCTCTCTCTCTCTCTCTCGCTCTACATCTTATCGGAGGTCAGCGACGATGAGAAACGTCGTATTCTGTTTCTCTGTCAAGGACGGCCTCTGTGGAAGTCTTATCGAAAGGACGGGGAGAGTCGGCAGCTGCCATCGCGGCGGAACGCCCTGAGGATCTTCCACGGCCATGGGACTGATTCCCTTCGGACTGCCGCTCTGGCGGCGCCGCCACTGCCCAGGATCAACCAGGAACAGATCGGCCGGAGTCGGGGGAGCGTCGCCATCCGTGGCTGCCTCGTCGGGGCGCTGATTTCCGAGCGTTGATCCCCATCCCGTCTTCGAAGTTATCTTGGATTTTACTGTTCCCCTCGTTCAACTCTCTCTCTCTCTCTCTCTTTCTCTCTCTACGTATCTCCCTCCAGCCCTCTACATTACTGCGGCTCAAGGTAGACAAGAAGGCCGCCGTCAAGTCGGGATAACACCACTGTTCACTGACACCAAGGTAACTCTCTCTCTCTCTCTCTCTCTCTCTCTCTCTGCCGACATCACACTGTTTCTCTCGCCGCGCCCGCTAAGAGCCGATCCCACTACTGCCAGCTTTCATGGAGAGACAACAAGTGGCATCCTGCTGTGGATGCGGATGACTACTACGGCCTGACGGTACAATCCTTCCCCGGGCCATGCCTTCTCTGAACGACTAGAGAGAGAAAGAGAGCAGAGTAGAGAGAGAGACTGAGAACGATGGGTGGTGAGAGTAATTTGCGGTCTTAGTCTCTCCCCCGCTACCTCCGCAGTGTCCCGGCATAGCCCGCTTTTCCCGGTGGGCAGGTCGGAGGGGGACAGAGAGGGATTGATCTTCAGTTGCGGCAGCCCCGCCGTCCACCCGAGCCACGTGCGCCGATTAATGGCCGGAGGGCGACTACACACCGCCGCCGCCGCTGACTCCGCTTCGCCGGAGAAGATCTCGCGGCCATGGCCGCTCCACCCGCGGAAGGAGACCATCTCCTCCGTCCACTGATGGGCGTGAATGAACCCTGCGACTCTCTGCGCTATTATTTTCTTTTGAATTGCATCTTCCTCTCTTCATCCCGAAGATGCTGTTGAAGGGTCCCCCTCCTCATTCAACCACGTGACGATGTATCCATGCAAATCTATCTAGATACATATCGAGAGAGAGGGAGAGTAGAGAGAGAGAGAGAGACGCATTGATCAGCAGCAGGAGGAGGATGGCCTCTTGGCAAGTGGACCGGGACTGTGTGTCACTGTGGTGTAGCTGGTTCGTTGCTCGAGTGGAGTAGAGTTCGGTGGGTGCTTTATGAGATCAGAATTAATGGGTAGCCCATCAACGCCTGCATCTCCATGGCTGCTGCTGCTCTCTTCTGCTCCTCTGAAAGGCCCTTTGGCTTCAGTTTCAGAGATTTACAGAGAGAAAGAGACCGAGAGAGAGAGAGAAGGAGAACGTCCTCCGGCGCATGCCGGAGGACGGAGACGCGTCCTCTTTCCTCTCTCTCTCTATCTATCTATCTATCTCTCTCTATCTCATTTGTGAGGCGTTTGATTAGTGGATAAATCTGAATAGGAGTGGACGTGAATTGGAAGCGTCAAGAATAAGAGTGTTTTTACAAATTTCATGCTTTTGAGGTCAGTTAAAAACTAAATCATACGTCGTGGTGAGTCACGTACCCGACGAGTAGAACCTTAGTCGCATGACAGTCGACGGGCCACTCCCTTGATGAGGAGTAAAACAGGCTCGACGCGATGCAACCGGCCCAGCACGTCTGTGGGAGATACAATTGGGCCTTGCAATGGTACCTGTCACCCTTCAACGGCCCATTTGTACGAGGGCCTCTTTATTCTCTCTCTCTCTTTCTCTCTTTCTGCCCTTCTCCTGCTCTTCCTCCTCTCTCGTTCATCCCTGGTGATCCTCCCCCTCTCTTCTCTCTCTCCCTCTGATTCCCCTTGTCTCTGTGACGGTGAAGGGAAAGGGCAAGGCAAGCTGAAAGGGGGGAGGAGAGAGAGAGAGAGAGAGGGCAATGAGGAGGAGAATGGGGAAGTCGACAATGAGTTGCTCTCGGGCATGCAGCTGAGCCCGCGAGCTTTCTACGTGACAGTAATGATCCCCTGCTCAACGAGCACAGCCAACTACCGCCCCTCCATCATTGTCCAATCAAGCGCCCCCGCAGTCATTTTATATGATTTTTATGTTTTGTCCTCCTGCCGGAGGCCGTGAAGGAGGATCTCTCTCTCTCTCTCTCTATCTCTATCTCTATCTCTATCTCTATCTATCTTTGGGTTCACCGCCCGTGTGCGTAGATCTCGTAAGGTCGGACAGACATGGAGGAGGGAGAAACAGATATACTCGTAGTCTCTCTCTCTCTCTCTCTCTGTATATATATCTATAAATATCTGTCTAAACCTTTTATCTCCGTCTCGTTCTCTCGCAGATGATGGACGCACTCGAAGCGAGGAGAGAGGGAGAGAGAGAGAGAGTCCCGACAAACGCCGTCGTGGACCGCATCGGCAGTGAAAGCGCGATTGAAGGCGGGCGCCGTCCCAGCGCATGCACCACCGCTACTGTATCCCATCAATTTGCCCTCCGCCGCCGACCACCCCTGGCACCGCGGCGAGACGTTGAACGGAGGCCGAACGTGGCCTATCGCTACGTCCCACGTGGATATAACGACGGGGAGTGCGTCCTACGTGACGCTTCTTCGTGGCGGCGTCGTCCGCTTAACACGAGTCAAGCGTATCCGTGGCCCCATCCCCCAGGTTCCCCGTCTCCGCTACGCCTCTCCCACCCTCACATTTCCTCTCCCCACCACACCTCTGATGTCGCTTTCTCTCTCTCTCTCTCTCCTCTTTCATCTCTTCCCTCTCGTTCCTATCCTCTCTCTCTC